>OX377611.1:37612837-38978265 GCA_947397855.1 Thelaira solivaga | reverse complement strand
TGATGTGCATGGCAGGTAAAGCTTTGACATATTCATAAATATTTGTATGTATTTTATAGGTACTTCCCGTATATTTTTACAGTTATACACTTAAATAAATAAGAAACGAGAAGAAATTATTTCGTTGCCATGGAAGATCGAACACCAAATCGTACACCATGTGAAGATGAAGATATTATTTCTGAAGTTTTTACAATTTACCGTCAAGCTTAAAAATAGGAGAAGACTGTGGAAGTGTTGATAGAATTGAAATAGAATTAGCAGTATGTAACGCAGTTTACTTTGCCGGCTGGGGTATGACTCAGTCAACCCCGGTTCTTACCAAAGTTCTGCTTCCTTTGAATTAAAACACGTTGATGTTTTCGTGTTAACACAGTACAATTTTTATTTACGAAGAATAATTTAAATTATATAAACCCAAAGACATGTATGGAGGGTTTTGTGATTCATTGGGCGATACCTTCAGATCGCTCGGGCTTTAGCTCCTCGTTCACACGGCTGACCAATACTCGCTGTACTGAGACTCGGCTTGCTCACTTGACCCCCAAGCACGGCTTGTGCTTGGCTCAAGCCGCTTGGCTTGCACGGCTGAATCGCTTGGCTCGGGTTGTGAAGTGTTCGACTTCCCTGTGTTAAAGAGGTTATTTATTATAGCGTTAGCTGTTAGTATCTAATGCAGGCAATTTCCAAAGACCATGCACTCGGCTAGTGGTGTTATGGATACAAAGCCCTTACACTCCCTTAATTACAGATTAAAGATGTAGGAACAATCGCCAATAACAACTTCGTACCATAGTTAAAGTAGCTTGCTTGTAACTATAATTCGTACAATGTTGGTTATTGTTCCCCCTTTTCGCTGCCAAACCTTGTATACTTATATACATTCTCACATCTACTGTTTGAGAATTGTAATTGTGTATGGTAACACACTGATGTGGTGTTTACGTGTGCACTACACATAGTGGGTTGATGTACATATTAAGGTTTTGTAATTTGTTTGTAACGATGACGTTACAAGTATACGCTTATAAAAATTAAATAAATATGGGTTCAGAAGTATCCAATATAAGTAACATCAAGGATAACATTAGCCTTTCAATTGGTCGAATTCCTTGTACAGCATAAAATCATCGCTTATTCTTTTTTGCCCAATGAAATTATGAAAATAGTTATTGATACGACTAATTTAGAAGGTAATTGCGATTTGTTATTAGTATTTATACAAACTTTTATTTGGTAAACATTGATTGAATCCTTGTAGAGGAAACTATTATTGAAACATATTTTAGACTTTGTCTATTACCTGGTGTATACCGCTCCCATAGTGAAGCTCTTGAATCTTTAATGATAATCATAGATTTCAAAATATATGGAGAGAGATAAAAAGACTAAAATAAACGAAAGACGAGCTCGGGATAAGCTTTTTGCAATTAGAGATTTTTGGCTCTTTTGGAAACAAATTTACGAAAAATGTTCAATCCAGGAGAGTATGTTACTTTGGATGAACAACACAGCGAGTAGTATATACCATCAGAGCCAGGACAGTATGGAATCAAAATCTCTGCATTGTTTAATTCAGAAATAAACTATGCTTGCTCATTACAAGTATACAACAATAAGGATAGGAATTTCAGGAACGAGAAGAATCAGGGGAAATGAAAAATATTAAAATAGTCGCCAAATTAAAAAAAATTAAACTTTTCTACTAATAAAAATTTTACAAAGTAAAACTAAACTCGAAAATAGTTATTTCTTTCTATTCGATAGAAATAACTAAACTACATTTCTTCGATATGTGCCCAAGAAAATCGTTCTGTATACCTACGTAACACATTACATCATAATAAATGTATCAGATCTAGTGAAAAAATCTGGCGTTAACTCATTGGATGAAGTCAAGCTGAGATCAAATCGCTTGCCTCAAAATACTCTTGTCCAATTTAAATTTTACAAAATTTGCAATTTATAAAAAATTGTCCGTTGGGTGACACTAGAAAGAAATCTTTTGTCGCTTATAAAATTGTAAGTGACAATTGTTACACACAAAGCTGCATAAAAGAGTTGTCTGTAAATCATCAACTTCTCTTCTTAACTTCTCCGCGATGTAATTTAAATCGCTGTACATGCATATACACACGAGTATACATAATTGCTCCATATCCGCGAGATCGCCCAACGCCCAACTATAGGAAGATTTAAAAACGTTTATTCGAACGTTTTTAACTCTTTTATAATATTTTAGACATATCGAGGTACAATTGGTTTGTAATAAATGCCGCATTTCCTCGGAGAAATTGGAAATGAGCCTTATAACACAGAAATATCACGCCGCATAGCAATCTTTCTAAATCATATTCCAGAAGTCTTCAAATTGCCACAGTAACTAAATCTATAAAAGCTAATTCAAATTTCAAAAACTTAAAAAGAGGGCGTTGCTTCTTTTGCCAAATTAGTCAAATAGTACAGAATGCTCAAATAAATGTTGGCATTGTGATAAACGTATTTGTAAAAATCATTCATTAATTAAAAATACCCCAACTAAGTAATTTTTCTCCACACATGTTTTATATTGTAGATGAAAATAATACATATAAATATAATTCTCATTGTAAATAATCCTCATGTTTGTTGTTATTTGAAATCTAAAAATCATTTTTAAACATTTTTCTGTCAACTTAATATTCTAAGCAAATACCATAATAACCACGTTTAATTCTACAACAATGAATATTAAATTGTTACTCTCAATAATAAATCATTTGAAAATTTATTGATTTAATTTGCATTTCTTATCACAGCGACGAATAAAACATCAATTGATTTTACTTATGTATGCATGTGTGTATGGATGCAAATCCACACATCCTGTTTCCTGTTAATGAATGGTCAATCAAAATTGACAAATAATACAATTTAATTTGAAATACCAAAAATAGTTTGAAAGAAAAAATAATAATAAATTCAAACCTGCATAAGCACGTTGATGTATGTAAACCAAACACAAACACATTGATAAAACTGACAAATCTAAAGTATATAAAAAACAACGAGTTTTCCCCAAAAAAATGTTAGCATTTTACAAATTTAACAGCAAATGGAGACAGATGTGTATAAAATAACCTTATATAAAGTGGAAAATTAGCAATACGTACATTTGTTTATGTCAATGTGGCTGAAATATTTTTGTACGTGAACATTAAGTACAAAATCACAGCAGCAGGAATCACTGCTATAGCAACAGCTTAGTGAACACCAAAATTTTTGTATTTATTGTGTTCATTTGTAAGTGTTTAAGTTTTCATATTTGTGCTTGTATTTTAACGAATGAATGCACAATGAAATTAAGAGGAAAACAAGATAAATTCGGCTGTACCCGGTCTTATATACGCTTTACTGTGGCAGCCAAATATTCATATTCATAACTTTGCTTCTGTACCCCTAACAAATCAACAAGCAGGTACATTCATACGTACAACGCGAGATAATAGGACTTTTACCTGATTTTAATCCATCGCTAGAAACGTCCCTTAATGCACATCAATTGGTTAGGAGAGTAAATTCTCTCAAATTGGCGTACAATTGGGATGACCGAAGTGTATTATTTGCTGTACAACAAAATCTTGAAAGTCGAGCAAAGTATTGGATTGACTCTGTTAAAGAAGTTTTTCTTACATGGTCTGATGTTTGTACTAAATTCCTGGCTGTTGTGTTAAACATTGCCAATACAAGACGACAGCATATCGAAACACCGCAAGATTGGTCGCTATTGGATCCATATCTGGTATACCAGAATCAGCCATAATATGAAAGGTATTAAGTGTTTAGATCTTAAGAAAAAAGATTTCAAACGACTATCGAATGTGCAATGATCTACTTAGAGACATGATTACTTATTGCAGTTATAACAAAGTAAAAGTAGGTAATATTTCTAATAAAAGAAATTTTTCCTTTTCTACAACCGTACAAAAACCATTACCGGAATGGAAGCAGCATTGAAATGTTATAATTGTTATGAGATAGGTCACTACTATTCTTCAAAGTGCTCTAAACCACAACGGAAATCGCGTTGATGAATATGTAATCGTACCACACATGTGACAGAAAATTGGCCGGATAAAGCAACATTAAAAATAACAGTAAATAAGATAACTGATCGTCAAATACAATAAAATAGGAAACTTACTAATAAAGAAATCGTTAAAGAAATATATGTTAATAAAAACAAATTAAATTCGGCTGTGCCGAGTCTTATACTCGTATACCCTTCACTGTGTTAGCGAAATATTAATATTTTTTCACTTTCCACATCCTTTTTTAATATCAAAACCATACAAAAATTTAAGGGAGTGAAGATAAATGTGCCGCGTTAAATATACTATAACGTACCCCATTACGTTTTTTAGTATTTGTAAACATATTTTCAGTATTAATGGCTTATTTATCAAATACGTCTTTAGTCATTAAATATTATTATCTATATGTGTAACGTATCAACCAAATATTCAGATATTACTTTGGATACTGAAAATTTTTTTGAAATTTTTATATACTCCAGTAGTGTTGTTCTCAAGGATTTTGGCAGTTTCCGTTTTGCATCATAAAATAAAAACTACGAATTTTTCAGAAAATGTTAAAACACTTCCAAGAAGTTTAGAGCCTACAGATTAAATTCCATTTTGATTTTGGTAATTTTCCTGGCCAAAATCGGAAATGGTACCTCAGCAAATTGGGTAATGGTAAAAATCCTTCAGAAGAAAGGTACTGGGGAATGAGGGAATTTCAAAAATTTTTTAAAAATAATGCAAAAATTTTTTCTGAGTACTTGGCAATAGATTACAAATTAAGACCACCTCTTCTTTAAAATGATATGTGTAATAACCCTTAATATTCTATGTTTCGTTAGCAATCTATTACAGAAATCAACGTATTTATGCACATTTGTATCTTAGTATGTCAAAAATACTGAAAAGATATTTACAAAAACTAAAAAACATAAGGAATTAAGTGAAAACATATTTAACTAACCATATTTCTTCACTAACTTCAAAAAAAAGTATGTAATTGAAATGCACACTTTGCTCAGCTTGAGGTCGTTTTTAATATGAAAAATTTATTTATATATTATTGGAGCGAAATATCAATAAAAAAATTAATTTTTATAATACGACTTCTAAGAAATAATCCTTTCTGAGAACCTAATTTTTAAAAGCAATAAAGTGTCTGCAAGCACTAAATTTTTAAATTAATAAAAAAAGAAATTCTAAGAAAGATATTCAATAGAAAAACAAAAAAAATTATTTTCATTTAATTTTGCAAAATTTTTTTAAAATGCTTAAGCCAAAAATTTTTTTAAAATAATCCCAAGATCTTTCTGAGTAATTGGGCGATAGATTACAAATCAAGAGGACAGCCCCTTTAAAATTATATACGTCCCATCTCGTAATTTTCTATGGTTCGTTTGGAAGTTATTTTATATTATTTTGAAATTTCCATATACCCCAGTGCTGTTACTCTAAGTGATTTTAGGAACTTGATGACGAACCATTAAATATTGTGAGATGAGACACATATTATTTTAATGTAGATTTGTAATCTACCGCCAAAATACTCTGAAGTTATTTAGGACTATTTAATTTTTTTTTTTAATTTCCATACACCCCAGTATTGTTGTTCTCAAAGATTTTGGCAGTTTCCGTTTTGAATCATAGTTTAGTATCTGCAGCACTTTGGATCTTCATCTTCGTTCTGTGAATTGGCATTGATATATCATTTTTTGATTGATACATTTTCTGTACATCTTCATCTTGACATAATTGCACGTCGTCGTCTAAATATAATTCTTTCATTCATTTCTCATACATAACGGTATTATCTTGCGTTCTCGAAATTTGTAAAATCTTTCAATAAAATTTTTCTAATGTTATTCACCGATATTTTTTAAGGTATGTTCACGCAAAGAAAAAATATGGTTGAGGCAACCATATTCTGGTGGAAACATAGAATGGTTAGATTTATGATTGTTTCTAACCATATATATTTTTAAATCAAAGATTTAAAATTAGCTTTCAACTGCAGATGTTGCGGTTCAACCCCCGGTCAGGGCAAGAAATTTTTTTTTAATTTTTTTTATACATACATATTTTATATAAACTCTTTTTAAAAATAATTTTAATATGAATTTAAAAAAATTATAATTTTAATTTTTTGTATAAAGAAAGTTTTTATTTATTCCATTGATTTTTCTTTTCTATTATTTTGTATTTATTTATTATATAGTACAGGTTTGAATTTATTTTATTAAATTTTAATTGACTCTGCCAGGGCTCGAACTTGTCAACACTTAGTTAAGAAGCATTAACTCGCCACCCAACCACTTCAGCCACAAAGCTCAGTTGAGTTTCAAAGATTAAGTTTTTGTTTTATACTCACTTTGTTTATATTGTTGAGGAAAATAAAAAATAGAAAACAATTTACATTCAACTATATTTTTAACATTATTATGTTTGCTATGAACATATTTATGGTTTCAAGTAAAATTTTATTAAACATAATATGATAATTATATGGTTGATCTAAGACACTAAACATAAAATGGTTAAAAATAACTAGAAACATGTTTATCGTGATCATAATAATGTTTAGATGCTTCAAATTTTTGTGAAGAGCACACTATGTTTGCCGTGATCATATTCAACCATCTTTTTTCTTTGCGTGTAGGTATATAATTTTCTTTCTTTAAATTATGAAAATAAAATTTTTATATAAATTGTTTTTATATTCGCTGTATATTTTGTAGAACAAGTTCAACCACTTCTGATCTTTAGGCTTTAACGTTGGTACAGCTAATTTTCCTGTTTTCAATATTCTTCTTACATTGGCTTTGTCCTTTTTACATTAAGTATGTGCATGTGCGTTAATGTATTTTTTATATATAGTATATGTATAAATATATTTTAAACTTCTAAACTTCTACGGGCTCATTAGACAAACATCTGCCAAAAAAAAAAACAGCAAATATTTGTTTGCTGTAATGTGACTACAAAATAGTTTGTAGCACCAAAAAGAAAAACAGCTGATTTTGAGCAAATTAAATTATTTGCTAGCAAACAAAAATGCTTCTAAGGTGAATATAGTGTGACCACTCAAGTGCAAATATTTGTTTCCTTTTCTAGCAAACAATTATTTGTTCTCGCAAAGCTTTTGTAAGAACAAACAGGAGCGAATAACAGTGATGTATGCTTTTAAAAATAATTAGTACATACTGTAGATATTTACTTCGTTTCTTTTAAACAATTTCTCTTGTAATTTTGCATTTATTTATGTATTATGTAACAATTTTATATATTACTTTATAGATACGTATAAAATCAAATAAATTTATATCAATAACACTGGTCGACAAAAAAAAACTTTTTGTGTGTAACATGAAAACTTTTGTCTTGCTATGTTTAGGACAAGGATATGGATAATATAAATAAAATTAGAATGCTTCCAATACGAATAGTTTTTTTGTAATTAGATGTTATATAAATTTAGAAAATTTTAGATTTTGTTAACAAAAGTAAGTTATTTTATTATGTTACAGTATTAATTTAAATAAAATTTTATGATTTTCTGCTGTATTTTGCTTCAGGTACATCTCGTTGTAATGTCCAACAGTAATCCGCTAGCATATGTGGACTCCACTTGCCCTGGTATCGTTTTTCCATGGTAGAAATGTCTTGGTGTAATATTTCACCATGTTCATCGCTGACGGCGCCCAAATTTTCAGGAAAAAAGTCTAAATGTGAATGAAGGAAGTGTATTTTCAATGACATATTACAACCCAAAGCCTTATAAGCAGATAGCAGCTCCGAGACAATAGTTTTATAGTCATTTGATCGGTGATTTCCTAGAAAATTGAAAGTTACTTTCATGAAAGATTCCCAAGCAGATTTTTCCAAATCACTGAGTTTTTCTTTAAATATGTCGTCTTTCATCAATTGTCTGATTTGTGGGCCAACAAATATGCCCTCTTTAATTTTGCCTAACTCAATTTAGGAAACTTTTCCTTCAAATATAAAAAGCCGTCACCACTCCTGTCCATAACTTTCTGGTGGTTCTGGTACAGGTAGTTCCTCACTATGAGGGATCGGTCTTTTAGCAGATGGCAGGTCAGGTGATCCAAATCGATTTTTTGTTTTAATTGTGATACCTTTCGCATCAGTAACACAAAAATAACAATCAGATGAGTGATTCGTTGGTTCTGTCCAAATTACGGGGATTGCAAATGGCATAGATCGAGATCTCCTCGCCCATCCAGTAAGAAGACCCACACATGTAACACAGCAGATGTGTGGAACCCACGCTTTGTCTTGCTGTCAGACGGCAAAGCCAAAATACTGTTCATATAGCTTAGTCACTAATGGTGTCAAATTCCTTCGCTGAGTTTTAAAAGTAATGTTACCACAAATATAACAAAACTTGTCAGGATCATTTTTGCACTTTCTTGACATTATTTAACAGTCGCTTAACTCAATAAATAGAAAAAAACACTATACTATTCACATAAATAAAATCTCTGAATGCAAAAGTGGAACAAAAATGGTTAATTTTAAATTTTACGGGTAGTAGCTGTAACACGAAAACTAGAACTGATGGAATCAAAATAAATACGGTGATAAAATGAGGGTATTTAGGTAATTCCAAATTGGTAAGTACCTTTCTTGTTACAAAATTTTGTTGACCAGTGTAATCAATCAAATAATTTAGTAAGTATTAGGGTGTCTTTAGAAAAGTTTTATGTTTAAAATCATCTTACAGGGTTTTCATACTGAGTAAATTAAATTTTAATGTTAAATCCAACTCATAAATTCTCTATTTATCAAACAAAATTACGACCACTAAAAAAACAGAAAATTAAATTATTTCAAATCTGCACTTTTCGCATGAAAATATTGATAAAAAAATTTTCTTTGAATACTTATTTATTATTAATACTAAATAAAAATTAAATTTCAGTTCAAGAAACTAAAATGAACGAGTTCCACAAAAAAATCCTTTCTGAGAACCTTATTTTTAAAAGCAATAAAATAAAATGTCTGCAAGCACTTTTTAAATTAATAAAACAAAAATTCTAAGAAAAATATCCAATAGGAATGAAAAAAAATTTATTTAAAATAATTTTGCAAACATTTTAAACCCAATATATTTAATAAAATATTTAATATCAAATAAAGAACTTCAAAAATCAAAGAACGGCAAAAATAAAAAAATCTTCTTTCAATAAGATTTCTGTATTCGTATTTCTGTTACACGTAGTGTCATCACTAGCACCTGACCTATGTAGTACTTTCACTACTGCACATGCACATACAGTCTTTTGTACAAGACCGACTGGCTGATTTTGCGTTTGTATGCAAAAACATTACGCACAATGCAACTTAAAAATATCCATTAAAAATAAAACAAATTACCGAAAACTTCAAATTTCTGTTGTATTTTTGATTTTTCGCTGCCATTTGTCAACCAATCCAAGGCGAATTCATACAAGGTGAACTCGCTTTGACAACAGACACAATAATACAGAAACAACAGGCATTTTTTTTTGTGTAAAATATCAATGTGTCAAATATACTTTTTTCTTATTTTCCTTTTAAGACGAATTATTTTTTTTATTACAGTGAGCAAAAAAAAAAATAACTTGCACTCTTTAATTTAAAAATTTTTTCCAAGAGAAGTCATGTATTTTAAAGTCAAATAAAATATTTATAATAAAATTTAATCTTTATTCGTGCTTCCAAATTATGTTGGTATGCAATATGCATTTTTTCCATGATATTCTCATGGAAAATTTAAAAAAATTTGTTTAATTAGTACAATAAGTACTAAAAATTAAAGCATATTTATTAAAGGCCTGCACAAACATACTGGAAAGCCACACATCACTACAACCATGTGTAATATTTTATAATAAAAAAGTGCTTGTAAGCCATTTCAAGAATGCTTGAGCAGCCCTTTAATATCTATACAAGTGTTTCATCCGACGCTACTCTGAATCTTCATCAAATTACTCCCAAGTCTTGTTAAATTCTTGCCACCAACATAATTTGAAATTTTTTTGTTACAGAAACACTTGTACTCGCATTTTCCAATAAAGAACGTCAAAATCACTACAAAAACAGATGGTTCTCACAAAGAACACAGTCGAATTTAATTTGTTTAAATGTAACTTAAGGCTTTAATGAAATCATAAGACGAAAAAATTTATTCATAAGTTTAAAATTATAAATTTAAATTACCTATTAAAAGCAACACAATGCTGTTAATCATTTAGAACCCTTTGTGGTTAAATGTTTTATTCAGCTTAACAGACATCAGCCAAACATCAACCCTCTCTACCCACACAAACACACAATGATAAGCATTTCATAAAAACCATCATATAAAGGAAATCTGAGTCAAAAGAGACCTTAAATGACAACATTGTGTATGAATATAATTTACCACAATGAAAAAAATATTACGCAGAATTTAACTTCTTTCGTGAGACTCGGCTGGTTGTCATAATTATACCCTTCACAAAAATTGAAAGGGATATATATATAAGCTTGTCATACCGTGTGTAATTTATATACCATACATGGGACACCCTTTAAAGTATATATATTCTTAATTCTTATTAATAGCGAAGTCGAGTTAGCCATGTCCGTCTATCTGTTCGGGTGGATGTTGAAATCAACTTTCTGAAGTCCCTAAAAGACCTTCAGAAAAGTTTAGCATATCAATGTGTCAGTTGTTTTTTGTTTTTCAGTTGCTATTGAAATTTGACCGGATCTTTGTATAAACTACAGAGCTATGTGTGAAAGACCGTGACCAGCTCTATTTTTGAAAATTTTTAAGTGGGTTTATTGTATTTTGTCTAGTTATAATGTCTGTGAAAAAATCAGAACGATGGGCTTAGATATTAAAGAGAAAAATAAGTACAACCAAAATTTTAGTTTTTAATTCATTTCGGTTTTTTTTTCGTATTTTTTTTAAACTAAAAAACGTGGTACGCAGTTTTATCGGAAATTATATTCATAATATTTGTACAAAAAATTAGTGCAATCGGCACAGAAATTGTCGAGAAAAATAAAAAGTGCAACCAATATTTTATATTTTCATTAATTTTTGGTTAGTTTTTTATGGAAATTTTTAAGCTGTACATGTTTGCAATGTTTGTTACGCAAACACGAATCCTACAAGAGTGTGTGTGGATGCCTTGAGTGTAATAGCATTACGAATACAGGCATCTTTATGAAAGAGAATTTTTTTGGATTTGATGTTCTGTATTGATATTAAGTATTGAATGAAATATGTTTGGTTTAAAAAATTAAATAATTTTATATTTATTTTGCATGTCTCTTTTGTATCTTTCTTAGAATTTCTTTTATTGTTATTTTAAAAATCGAGTGCATACAGACATTTTGTTGCTTTTAAAAATTAAATTTTCAGAAATAATTTTTTCTTAGAACTCGTTAATTTTAGTTTTTTGAACTGACTAACAAAAATATAACTATTCAAATTTCAATTCTTTTTATTTATTTTTATATAATTTTTTATTTGTACGGTTATTTAACCTTTTCTTATAGAAATGGCTGGCTTATTAAGTTTGTGGTCGTATTTTAAAAATATTTTTTATATCTATATTAATTATATAATTTTTTAATATTGAAAAAGAATGTGGAAAATGAAAAATATGAATATTTGGCGAATACAGTGAAGGGCACATAAGACTCGGCCCAGCTGAATTTAACTTGTTTTATTTCCAGTTTATGTTATTGTAATTCTCTTTGTTACTGTTGTTTAATTAAAGTCTTGTAACATAGACTTGTTCACGTCATGTAAAACACAGCATATGACTTTGTAAATTATGTAAATATTGTCCGTATTATATGACTTCTTGTCTTTTAATATATTTCTGTTGTAGGTCGCTGTTAAACTTAAGAACTATAAACAAATAAATAAAACCGTTCTTCGTAACAATGGCAGCAAATGAAAAAAAAAAAAAATAGAAACAAAATAATGAAAATTATGGGGAAACACTTGAAAATTAAAAATATCACTGCAGGTTGTGCTTAAAACATTCTGAGAAATAAAAGTTTTTGATACATAACAAGGATTTTTGTAAAAAAGAGCTTACAGCAAAAGCTATTGTATTGGCAATCGATTTCAAACAAGTTAAATTCGGCTATGTCGAGTCTTAAGATTTGTATAAAATAGAATTTAGCAACGTTTTTACACGACGTTTATACAAAGCTGAGACAGAGTAGTTTTTTATTGATAATAATTAAACACTAAAACAAAAATTGTGATACAGTTTTTTGAAAAAAAAAATTTTTTTTCCTCTTATATCAAAAGCATATGACACGTTTTAACGTCAACGGGCATCGACGGACGTTTTCAACAACGTTCAGCTAAACAAGCTTTTATATACTGTCCAAATATTTATATTTATAATTTTGTAAAATTTTCTTATATATAAAAAAACAACAAATTAAATTCGTCTGTATCGAGTTTTAAAGCATTGTACACACAAAATGGAGCCGCATGAGAAATAGAATATTACTTAAAAGAAAAAGGTATTAAAAACTATTTTTATTGCTTTTTCAGAAAATATTAGAAACTAGTTATATTTGGCTATGCCGAATCTTATATACCCTTCAATATGTTACTTAAATATTAGTATTTTTAATGTCGCCCATTCTGTTCAAATATTTAATAAAACTAAAAAATTAATAATTAAATTATTGCTGAAAATAATTTTCTTCAAACAGGTATCTACTTCGTATACGTGACATCATTTTTGCCAACAATATTTTTAAAATGAAGTCAGTAGTATTTTGTCCTTCGTAATGAGTTTTCAGACTTAAGTTGAATGACGTCAGCGATGTTGTTTAAAAAAACACTTAAATATATTTTATGTTGTGTAAGAGAGTAGTTTTCATCACTACTAATTCATCACTACCAAATCATCTCGATCTTAATGTATTTTTTAAGAACCAAACAATATTAACAAAAAAAATTAAACTTTAAAAAGTTCGTGTTCACCTCTGTCTTTTAAAAATCTATAATCTTATATTTTGTTACACAATTATTATCAAGTTAAATTACCATTTTGATATTTATAATTTCCATTTAATTACATCCTGTAATTCAAAGTCATTTCTTGATTGAGTATTTATTGCACTCATTTTAAATTTCTTAATTCATCATCCATTTTTACAATTGCCCACCAATCAAATTCTCTTGAAATGATAAATTATGGAAACTCATATATTTGTTTTTGGCTTAGCTTAATAAAAAGTAACTGTTTATTAAACACATCAAAAATGTAGGCATTGAATCAAAAAAAAAAAAAACAACAAAATATCCCAAAAATGTCTCTCTACTCGTATTTGAGAGTAAAACAAACAACAGAAAAATTTAACCAATAGGCATGAGTTATAGCTCTATATTTAATGAAACTGCTTGTTAATATACTAAAGCTCTCTGAGAGAGGGAGCACATACACAGTTGATATTGCCACATAGAAAGAGAGAGATCTCCAAAAACAAATGAGTTGGAACAAACACAAAAAAAGAATGAAATCATGCAAAAATGGCTTTTCATTACAAAAAAATTTTTTTTTTTATTAAAAAATATGAGTGGTTTTGTATATTTTTCCAATTGTGGCCAATCACATTTATTTCTATGCAAGTACAAATTATGATAAAACTTTAAGTAAGAAATAGGTACTTACAATAAAATTTTTTTAAATAAAAAAAGAAGTTAAATTCGGCTGTGCCGAGAATTATATACCCTTCAGTGTGTTAGCAAAATTTTAATATATTTTCACTTTCTACATTCTTCTAAATAATAAAAAATATACCAAAAATTAAGTGAGTGACGATAAATATACCGCGTTAAATATGTTTTAATGTACCCCATTACGTTTTTAGTATTTGTAAATATATTTTCAGTATTAATGGCTTATTTATCAAATACGTCTTACGTCATTAAATATTAAATGTTTTTAGTAATAGTTTAACGGAGATCGTAACTTACCGAACAAATATTCAGAAATTACTTTAGATTATTTTTACATTTTTTTTGAAATTTTCATATTCCACAGTGCTGTTGCGCTGAGGTATTTTAGCAACTTTCAGACGAACCATTTCTGGATGGGACACATATCATTTTAAAGAGCAGATCGTCCACATTTGTAATCCACCACATAATTACTCAGAAATTACTTTGGATTTAAAAAAAATTTTTTTTTTGAAATTTCCTTATAAATACTTCAGGGCTGTTACTCTGAAGAGTTTTGGCAATTTCCGTTTTGCAAAATATAATAAAAACTGCAAACTATTTCGTAAATGTTAAAATATTTTCAGAAAGCTTAGAATCTACAGATTAAATTCCTTTTGGTTTCATTAATTTAAATTAGCAAAATTAGTAGTGGTACCTCTGCAAAATGGGGAATGGTAAAAATCTCTCATAGCAAGAGTAATTTCTGAGCATTTGGAGGGTAGATTACAAATCTAGACGACCTTCTCTTCAAAATAATTGTGTCCCATCCCGTAATCTTGTATGGTTCGTTAGCAGAGTAGTAAAATCTCTTAAAATCAACGTACTTATGCACATTTGTATCTACATATATATGTACTTATATTTATCCTAAACATACCTATTTACTGGTATGAGTATGTCATAAATACAGAAAAAATATTTACAAATACTAAGAAACGTAAGGAGTTACGCTAAAACATATTTAGCTAACCATATTACAAAAATTATGTAACTGAAACAATCTCAACTTAATAATTTAGTCTTTCAATTAAATAGGTCATATAAACTTACAAGTAAAAAATTATATAAAAAAAAAAAAAAAAACAACAAATATTGATAAAAATAATTTTCTTCAAGTGCCTATTTTTTTATTAATTCCAAATAAATAATTAATTTCATTTCAAGAAACTGAAATTAAAGAGTTCTAAGAAACAATCCTTTCTGAGAACTTCATTTTTAAAAGCAATAAAATGTCTGCAGGCACTAAATTTTTAAAGTAATAAAAAAAGAAATTCTAAGAAAGATATTAAATAGGAATACAAATTATATATAATTTAATTTAATTTTCCAAATATTTATAAAATTTTTTAAGCCAAACCTATTTAATTAAATATTTAATTAACCATAAAAACTGAAAAAAATTGGATTCGTAATACTATCAAGGCATTAAAAACCAAACACACACAAACACTTTTAGGTTTCGTGTTTGTGTTTACAAAGAATTAGGCACATGACAGTTTAAAAATTTTAATAAAAAACATAGCAAAAGCAAAACGAAAATTAATGAAAATGTAAAATATCGGCTGCATTTTTAATATTTCTCTGACCGATTGCTCTCTTTTTTTGGGGGAGACATTAAGAATGTTATTTCTGTTAAGAATGGTAATACATTATTTTGAACGTTTTGTAGTTTAGATAACCCAAAACTTATGAAAATTTAAAATTTCGGTTGTATTTTTGATTTTTGTGAACCGATGTAATGACTGTTATTTGTGATAAAAGTGGGTACCACTTTTTTCAGTCTGTTTTATTTTTTAGACAAAAAAATTCGACCAAAAGTGGTCAAGAAGTAGTAACGGTTTTTGACTCACAGCTCCGCCATTTATGACCCGATCTGGCTGAATTTCAATCTGACAGATTGGTGTGCTAAACTTTTCTGTACGTTGCCTAGGGACTTTAGAAGCGAACGACTTGACGGATAGACAAACAGACAGACGGAATATATAGAATATATACTTTATAGGGTGTCCCATCTCTGATGTAGAAATTATAAACGCAATGACAAACTTATATACCCTTTTCACTTTTTTCCGAAGGGTATAAAAAAATAAGTATTCAAAAAAAATTATTTTTATCAAAGTTTTTCATTTCTTTTTTTATTGTTAATATATATTTTTTTTAAATTTTATATGACCTTTTTTTATTGAAAACTTTAGTTTATTAAGTTGAAATCGTAATATATAAAATTCAACTGTACGTGTGTTTGATATTGTACTCCTCTTAAACGGCAGGAGCGATTTAATTGAATTTGTGAGTACGCATTTGGAAGGTTTAGCGTCACAAAATCGCCTGGCAGGTGGCACTGCAGTCTCTATCTTTTTTTTTTCTACTGCCCATTTTTATCCGGTTTTTTACTCTATGAGTACGATTTCTTAGAGTAAGAAGTTCGAATATACAAAAATTTTAAGGCAAAACAACGTTTGCCGGGTCCGCTAGTCGTATTATAAAAAATTTAGTTTTTTATTGATATACTCGTATCGCTCCAATAACAAATAAATTTTTACATTTAATAGGACCTTAAACTCAATAAACTAACAATTTCCAGTATATTTATATATTTTTTTAAATATATATGTGCCGTGTTTATAGCACAAGCAATCAACTTGCCTGGAAATTTTATATGAAAAGAACTCAAAATATTGAGTTTTTTTAATAAAAAATTTTTTGATGAGTTGATCAGGTCATTAACAAGAATTTGGAAAGTGAAAAATATGAATATTTGGCTAACACAGTGAAGAGTATATAAGACTCAAGACAGTCGAATTTAACTTGTTATTAAATAAATTCGGCTGCACTGATTCTTATATACTTTTCACTGTGTTAGCAAAATATTCATACTTTTCATTTTAGACATTCTTTTTAAATATCAGAAAAAAAAAATAGAAAAAAATATATAATTAAAACGTTTAGTTTATTAATCTTGAGGTCGTATTATTTATTTATTATTGGAGAGAAATATAAACACAAAAATAAATTTTTATAATACGACCACAAGCTTAATACATTTCCAAATAAAAAATTATATAGAAATAAAAAAAATTACAAACATTGATAAAAATAATTTTCTATGAATGCCTATTTTTTACTAATCTTAATTTAATAATTAATTTCAATTCAAGAAACTAAAATAAACGAGTTCTAGAAAAAATCGTCTATGAGAGCCTTATTTTAAAAGTAATAAAATATATGCAGGCACTCAGTTTTTAAAAAAATAAAAAAAGATATTCAAAGACAGATATCCAATAGGAATGCAAAAAGTATATTTTAATTTAATTTTTTTTTAAACCATTCATATTTAATATAAACAAACAATATAATAATAATTTCTATTTGGAATTTAAAAGTTTAACAAAGTATTAATCTTTATTTGTGCTTAATTCCAGAAATTGTGTTGGTTTTAAAATTTCTTCTTTTACTCATGATATTCTCATGAGTTATTCATTCAGTACAATAAGTACTGAAGGGGATAGCATACCTATATGGACCATTTCATCAGACGCTACTCTGAATCCTCAGTAGGTTACTCCCAACGTTTCTTGCAAACATTAGAACCTTTATATTGTAAAAGCAATTGACTAAATAAGAATTATTAATCAATAGTTACAAAAAGATTCAAATATTCAAAAAAAAAAAAAAAAAAAAAAAAATGATTAACTCATGAGAACATCATGAGTAAAAGAATAAATTTTGAAACCAACACAATTTCTGGAATTAAGCACAAATAAAGATTAATATTTTGATAAACAAACAATTTTAAATTCACGGCAAAAATCTAAAAAATCCTCTTTTAATAAGATTTCTGTATTTGCAGTTGTATTACACTGTAGCTCCGTCCCTGGGACTTGACCTGTGTAGTGCTATCGGTGCGACACAGAATAAACACACATTTGTATAAGACCAACTGCCTACATTTGTGTTTGTTTGCACAAACATTACGAACACGTACAGTTTAAAAATTTTCATTAAAAAACAAAACAGAAATCAATGAAAAATCAAAATTTCGGTTGTATTTTTGATCTTTCGCGGCCATTTGTGGGCTGATCGTTCTGATTTTTGGCACGAACATTATCATATCTCATAAAACTGCATACCAAAATTTTCTTCCGTTTTGTATTTTAAACAAAGTAAGTGAAAAGCACACTTAGAAAATTTTTTCTATAATAGAGGTAGTCGCCGTTATTGACTCACAGCTTCACCCTTTTTGGGCCGATCCGGCTGAATTTCAATAGTAATTAAAATACAGAAGCAACTGACATATTGGTATGCTGTAATTTTTTGTACGGACTTAAAACAGTTGATTTCGAGAATTACATAGACAAACAGACATCGTTTATTCGGCTCCTAAGGCTTAAAAAATTACAAACTGAATCACAAAGCTATATATGACCTTTTTACTTACAGTGAATGGTATAATATGATATATAATGCTTCTATTCTTGACAGTGAATAAGCTCTTGTGACAAGGAAGAGTTTAAGCATATTAAGAATGTTCTTTTATATAATCTATACTACATGTAAATAAAACAAAACGGAAAATGCAAAACAAACAAAAAAACAAATATGATATAAAGAAAAAATGTGACCAAGAGAAAATGTTGGTTTAAAAGTAACTTCATGACATAAAGACACAAATGTCAAAGTTAAGAAATAAAGAAAAGCTCTTTTTCTCAGCATATCTGCAGCAAGAAGTCATCGTACATTAAAATAAAGGGAAGCATGAAAGCAAAGTGTAAATGTTTTTTTACAAACAATTATTTTGTAAAAAACTAGTGTTAGATATTGTATTAAATAAATATGAAGTAAAAAACAAAGAACATAAACATAAAAGTAAAACAGAACAAGTTAAATTCGGCTGTGCCGAGTCTTATATACCTTTCATTGTGTCAGCCAAATTTTCATATTTTGCACTTTCCACATTCTTCTTATTAACCTGTTGTAATACACACGATCAACTCGTGTAAAAAAATTGTATGAGAAAACACAAGTACTTTTCAAATAAAATTTTCAGACGAGTTGATGCTTGTGTTATAAACACAGCACCTAAATATTAAAAAAAAATAAAATTATGTAATGGAAATGGCTAGTTTTTTAAGCTTGAGTTCGTATTAAATATGAAAATTTATTTATTATTGGATCCATATATCAATAAAAAAAATTCATTTTTATAATACGAGCTCAACTTAATAAACTGGCCTTTTCAATAAAAAAGGTCATATAATATTACAAAAAAAATATATAACAATAAAAACAGATATGAAAACATTGATAAAAATAATTTTTTTGGAATTCTTATTATTTTTTTATTAATAATGAAATACATACATAATTAATTGCGGTTCCAGAAACTAAAACTAACTATTATAGTTAAAAAAAATTATTTCTGAGAACCCTATATTTAAAAGCAGTGAGGCACTCAATTTTTAAATTAATAATAAAAAGAAATTCTAAGAAAAATAATTTAATTTTGCAAACATTTGCAAAAACTTTTTAAGCCGAACATAATTAATTATCGAAAAAATTTAAAAAATTTTTCTTTCATAAAGATGTCTGCATTCCTAATGCTATTACACTCAAGTCATTAAAAAACACTCTCACACATATACAAGCATTAAACATAGGGCAGATTAAAAATTTAAATAACAAACACAGTAAAAATTAATGAAAATGTGAAATATCGATTATATTTTTGAAATTTCTCTGCCATTTCTGGACCGATTACTCTGATCTTTTGCGCAGACTTTATGACTGTTAGTTTTAATAAAACTGCATATAAAGTTTTGTTGTCGGTTTTGTAGTTTAGACAAATTACGCAAAAAACGCTCCGAAAATGGTAAAAAATAGGCGTTTTTTATAGACGTATAGAACTTTAAATTGCAATAAAACAACGATGGATTATTCGATTGACATGAATTTTATTTATCTGAAAGATAATCTTGTGGCATTACATTTTAAATATGATTTCTGGCATATGACCTCCACGGCTGCCTCGGATGTAGTCCAATTTGGACCTCCAATTTTCTATGACTTTTTCCAACATTTGTGGCCGTATATCGTCAATAACACGGCGAATGTTGTTTTCCAAATGGTCAAGCGTTTGTGGCTTATCCGTATAGACCAATGACTTTACATAGCCCCACAGAAAGTAGTCTAGCGGTGTTAAGTCACAAGATCTTGGAGGCCAATTTACAGGTCCAAAACGTGAAATTAGGCGGTCACCAAATGTGTCTTTCAATAAATCGATTGTGGCACGAGCTGTGTGACATGTTGCGCCGTCTTGTTGGAACCACAGCTCCTGGACATCATGGTTGTTCAATGCAGGAATGAAAAAGTTAGTAATCATGGCTCTATACCGATCACCATTGACTGTAACGTTCTGGCCATCATCGTTTTTGAAGAAGTACGGACCAATGATTCCACCAGCCCATAAAGCGCACCAAACAGTCAGTTTTTCTGGATATAACGGTGTTTCGATATACACTTGAGGATTAGCTTCGCTCCAAATGCGGCAGTTTGGTTGTTGACCTAGCCATTCAACCAGAAGTGCGCTTCATCGCTAAACAAAATTCGCTTATGAAAATCAAAATTATGAACCATTATTTTCGAAATAAAATTGCACTATTTGCAAGCGTTGCTCAGGCGTGAGTCTATTCGTGATGAATTGCCAAACCAAACTGAGAATAAATCACTTGATAGCTGTTAAATCGGTCGCCATCTTGATCAGTAATGCCAACTTAAAGTTATATACGTCTATAAAAAACACTTCAGAGCTCATAGTTTCGCTATTTATGGAGGAAATTCCAATAAATTGACATGCTAAACTTTTTGCAGGTCTTTTAAGGACTTCAGAAAGTTGATTTTAACATACACATGGACAGACCGATATCGCTAAATCGACTCTGCCATTCATAAGTGTAGAAATTACACACGCAATGACAAACTTAAATATACCCTTTTCACTTTTTTGTGAAGGGTATAAAAATACTAAGAAAAATATGGTAAACAAAAAACATTTAGTTGTCTTCTCAAGTAACAATCTTTTATGCGACAGTATCAAGCATGATGTTGAAAGTTAAACACTTTAATATCAAAATGTTGAAAATTATATCCTTGAAATAAGTATGCATTTTTTTTCCTGCAGTTGAAGGAAAAATTTCTTCAAACATGACTAACAACATATTTTATGATAAAAAATCTTTTAAAGACAATCAACATAGAAGAAAAGAAAGGCGCTGTCATAACTGTACTCGTATACTTATCAGAATATGAAGAAAAGTGTGTCTTTTTTATATCTAATTTTCTTGTGAGAAATTTTTTTTTATATATGTTATTCTCCTGTTAAATACACTACAAATGTAATGAATCAATGTAGAACTTAAAGCTTAAATTTAAAAATAAAATCTGAATATCAATTACGTAATTTATTGTTGCATAAAAATAGATTTTTATGCATAACAAAATTGTTATCATATTTAGCAACCCTTTTTTTTTACACAAAAACTTAAATTCTATTGGGAGACTAATTTTTGTCTATTTACAAAGAAATTCAAATAAGAGCCAACTTATTATTATCAATACTAGACCTTATGTACCGTCATCTAAAGTATCTTTTGCCATAAGTTTTTGAATTAAACCAACTAATTTTTATAGGTAAGACGTCAGGCTTCATTTGCAATGAAGGTTTCGTCATATAAAATATATTACCTGCATTATTTCCGATCTCACATTAATGATATCCACAACTGTGCCCTGGATTAATTGTAAATCTTTACTACTTTACTCGTAAATAAATTGTTAGGTAAATTGTGATGCAGCTTATGTTTTATTATAAATTTCTAGTTCAAAGTAAAAATTAAATTCGGCGGAGCCGAGCCTTATATAGCCAAAAATTCATACATTTAATTACCACATTCTTCTTAAATATAACAAAAATTATATAATTGAAACGGCTAGTTTATTATAAAAATGTACTTATTTATTATTGGAAAGAAATATCGATATAAAAATAAATTTTTATAAAACGACCTCAATCTTAATAAACTAGAAATTTGAATAAAAAAGCCGAAAAAACTTGCAAATAAAAATAAGCTATGACAAAAATTGATAAAAATAATTTTATGTTAATAGGTATTTTTTTTATTAATCGTTAAACAAATAATTAATTTCAGTTCAGAAACTAAAACTAATAAGTTCTCTGAAAAAAATACTTTCTGAGAATCTTATTTTTAAAAGCAGTAAAGTGAAATGTCTGCAGCCCTTCAATTTTTAAATTAATAAAAAAGATATTTTAAGAAAAATATTCAAGAGAAATGCAAAATAAATTTTATTTAACTTAAAATGTTTATGAACATTTTTCAAACCAAACATATTAAATATGTTAAGTATTTGATATGGAATTAATG
Organism: Thelaira solivaga; assembly: GCA_947397855.1. Classification (NCBI taxonomy): domain Eukaryota; kingdom Metazoa; phylum Arthropoda; class Insecta; order Diptera; family Tachinidae; genus Thelaira; species Thelaira solivaga. The sequence continues at coordinate 38,956,015 of OX377611.1, read as the reverse complement.
GCAAAAATCCAAGAATCCTCTTTCAATACGATTTCTGTATTAGTAGTTCGTCACAATGTAGTACGAGTACCATCTGTTACTATATAGTTTTATCACTACACTGAGAATACACACATACATACACACATTTATATAATACTAGTTTTGTGTTTGTATGCACATGGGTATCATATGCATAGCTTAAAAATTTCCATAAGAAAAAACAAAGGCGAAAAAAATTTAACTAAAAAAGCCTAAAATTTCGGTTGTATATTTAATTTTTCTCAGCCAATTAGGAACCATTGCACCCATATTTTGCATAGTAATTACGATTGTCATTTCTAACAAAACTATAAGTCCCGTTTTTTGTTCGTTTTGTATTTTAGACAAATTATTAAAAAAACGCACTAAAAATGGTCAAAAAATAGAGGTAGTTGCACTTCTAAGGTCATAACTCAGTCATTTATAAACCGTTTTGAAAGAATTTAAGTAGCAAAGTGAAAACAAAAGCTTCCAACAAATTGCCATACTATTCTTTTCTGTATTCCATCTACGGACTTCGAAAAGTTGATTTCAACATCCACACCGACAGACGAATAGACATCGCTCAAACGGATCCCATTTACGGTGTAGAAATTATACACGGAATGAAATGCGCAGTCAATTTAGCGATGGTTGTGTGTATGTTGAAATCAACTTTTGAAGTCCTAAGAAGATCTGCAGAAAAGTTCAGCAGATCAATTTGTTGGGAGTTTTTGTTGTCATTTTGATATGGAAATTCAGCCCAATTGGTTTATAAATGGCTGAGCTATGAGCTCTGAAATGCAACTACTTCTATTGTTTGACCATTTTCGGAGCGTTTGTTTGCGTAATTTGTTTAAACTACAAAACAGATAAAAAAAATATAGAAATAATAGCCACAAAGTCTGTGCAAAAAATCAGAGCAATAGGTCTACAAATGGCCGAGGAATGTATTATAAAAAATACAACCGAAATTTTAAATTTTCATTAATTTTTGCTTGGTTTTTTTGATATTTTATCTAAATTAAAAACAAGTTAAGTTCGGCTTCACTGTGTTAGCGAAATAATAATATTTTTCACTTTCCATATTCTTCTAAAATATAAAAAACATACAAAAAATTAGAGGAGTGAAGATAAATATGCGGAATTAATTATGTTTTAACGTAGCCCCTGAAGGTTTTTAGTATTTGTAAATATGTTTTCAGTATTAATGGTATATTTATCAAATACGTCTTATTTCACTAAGTATTTCTATATATATTTTAGCAGTAGTTTAGGGGAGGACGTCTAGATTGGTAATCTACTGCCTAAATACTAAGAATTCACTTTGGATTATTTAAAAAAACATTTTTTTAATTTCCAATACCTAAGTGCTGTTGCTTTGAATGATTTTCTCAGCTTCCAGATGAATCATAGAAGATTACGGAATGGACATATATCATTTTAAAGAGAAGGTAATTTACCACTAAAAAACCCAGAAATTACTTTGGATTATATTTAAAAAAATTTTTTAAATTTCCATAAACTCTGCTCTGAGGGATTTTGCCAATGTCCGTTATGCATCATAAAAAAAAACTACGAAATTTCCCGTAAATGTTAAAGCACTTCCAGAAAGCGTAGAACATACAAATTTCATTCCAGTTTGATTTTAGTAATTTCCTGGTGCCAAATGGGAAATGGTAACTAGTCAAAATGGAGATTGGTAAAAATCCTTCACTTGGAGTAAAGTTTTCACTGGTTGAATTTGAAATTTTGACTAAAAAATTTTCCACCACTTTTTACTTTCACAAATATTGTCTTTTTATATATTTTACTCATTATCTTGCATGAATAAATTTGGTCTTCTTCTTGTTAGATCATATGGTTTTTGAAAAGTTTGTTGGTATTAAATGTGCTTTTGGTGAGAGGAAGTGAGATTTTATTTCTTATTAAGGTGTTAAAGTAAAACCGAAAATATAAAAATAAGAGCGAAAAATTATCTGATTCTTATTTTGGTGTTGTATAAATATAAACTATCAGGAATACTCTTTTTAATGAAAAAATTGTAAGGTGTTATTTTAAAGCCTTAAAGTATTGCGTTTATACCAAGATTGTTTCAGATATAAACCATTTCGGAATTCATTAAAAATTTAATGCTTTTAGTACTTTTTAACATTCTCTACGTGGAAAATTTTAGACTTGCTCTTTTAATTTTCTTTTTCACTTCAGTGTCACTAAGTTGTGTGTTAGTTGCCCTAGCTAAAAGATATGATAATGGTGTTTTTAGACTACAGCACATTGTTTTTATATATACGAGTATATGACTAAAGCCACAAAATTGTTGCACTAGTTTCAGTTTTTAAACTTTTAAAGGAAAAACGAGCGACATCAAAAAAAAAAAGGCAATGCAAACTGCAAATATGTTGCCATTAAATTTCTTAATGTAATTTAAAAAATTAGCAATAACTGTTTTAATAAAAACCATTTTACTAAATTTCTTTAATTATGAGAAAAGTTTTAGTAAAGAGGCAGCAAAAAAATTAACAAAAGAAAGATAAGAAATGCAAAATTGCACTTAATGTGTTTTATCTTTTATAGAGTTTTTACACTAGAGCACATTTAACATCTACCATCTTCCCATATAAAATGCATGTGGTCTCTCAGCAACTTCCAACATCATTTTATTTCACTCAACATCTTTCGATAATTTTCGTGCCATCAGTAGAAAAATTGCCATATTTTCGATTTTATTGGTATTACTGATAAAGTAACATTTATTTATACATACATACCATAAGTATGTACACATATTAAACAAAATAAAAATGAATAATGAATGATTTTTGTGACTGTAAACAACTTTTTATACCATTCACTGTAAGTAAGAAGGGTATAATAACTTTGTGATTCCGTTTGTAATTTCTACACCGTGCATGGGACAATCTATATATATTCTGGATCCTTATGAATTGCGGAGACGATTTAGCGATGTTCGTCTATCTGTCTGAAGTCCCTAGGCAACATACAGAAAAGTTTAGTATACCAATCTGTCAGTTATTTCTGTCAGATTAATGCTATAAAAAATACAGCCAGACCGGTTCATAAATGGTGGAACTACGAGTGAAAAACCGCAACTATCTTTATTTTTTGAGTGGGTTTTTTTTTTTGCATATTTTGTCCAAACAACGAAACGGACAAAAAAATGTGTTGTGAAATTTTGTTTAAAATGACAGTCATAACATCTGTGCAAAAAATAAGATCAGTAGGCCCACAAATGGCCTTGGAATACCAAAAATACAATCCAAATTTTAAATTTTCATTCATTTCTGCTTTCTTTTTTTTGCGTATTTTATGAAATTAAAAAATTAGTATACAGTTTTTTTATACATCACATTGATAACGGCTGGTTAAATTTTAAGGGCCGATGTTGATTTTGAATAAAACACAAATTATTTAGGAAATTATTGTAATTTCTTTTTATATGATAATATGGTATGGTTCAATTATGCACGGACCAAAATATCGGCGACACAACTTCATTCGATGGTCCAAATTTTAGATGACGCTGAAATATAATTGAGGTTCTATACTGTTAATGTACCGAATTATCTCATCCTTTAACTCTTGAATTGTTGCTGGCTTTTCTTTCAAATAACTCCAAAGGAAGAAGTCCAATGGTGTCAAATCACATGATCTTGGCGGCCAATTGACATCGCCACCACGTGCTATTGAATTTGTCGCGTAAAAGAGTCATTGTTTCGTTAGCTGTGTCGCAAGTGGCACCGTCCTGTTGAAACCACATATCGTCCACATCCATATCTTCTAATTCGGGCCATAAAAAGTTCGTTATCATCTCACGATAGCGAACACTATTCACAGTAATTTTTTTTGAAAAAATACGGCCCGATGATGCCGCCAGCAAATAAGCCGCACTAAATAGTTTTTTGTGGGTGAATTGGTTTTTCGACAATCACTCTTCGATTATAATTCGCCTAAATGCGGCAATTCTGCTTATTGACGAATCAACTGATGTGAAAATGTGCCTCATCACTGAAGATGATTTTCTTTGACCATTGATGACGTTTGGAATGGTCAAGAGGCTTTAGTTCTTGAACCAATTGCACCTTGTAAGCCTTTAAATGCAAGTCTTTATGCATAATGTTCATCAACGACGAGCGTGAGAGGTGCAATTGTTGGTCACGACGACGAGTTGAGGTAGACGGCTCTTCAGCCACACTATCGCGAACAGCAGCAATATTTTCTGCAGTACGAGCTGTACGAGCATGCACTGGTGTTTTCACATCTCCTACAGACCCGGTTTGCTCAAATTTTTGTACGATTTTTCCGATTGTACGCACATTTGGACAATTAAATTGACCGAAAAAATCACGAAGTGCACGATACGCATTTTGATTTGAACGCCCATTTTTATAATAAGCCTGAATAACTTTAAGGCGTTGCTCGATTGTGCATCTTTAAATGTTTCAAATTGAATTAGTCTGAAATTGAGAAATGTCAAATGAAATGCAGAAAAAAACTTGACGTTAAGGTGTGGTTATATTCAACATCAGCCCTTAAAATTTAACCACCCTGTATTACACTCAAGGCATTAAAGCACACACACACACACATTTTATACGTTTCGCGTTTTTGTGTAAAAAGCTTTGAGGCATGAGAGCTAAAAAAATTTCCATAAAAAAGACCAAAAACAAAACAAAAATCAATGAAAGTGTGAAATGTCGGTTGTATTTTTGATATTTCTCTGCCATTTGCTGACCGATTGTTCTTTTTTTTTGTAGAGACATTACGAATGATATTTCTGTAAAAATATTTTTTTTTTTGGCCGTTTTGTAGTTTAGACAAAATACGCAATAACACAGAGCAAAACTTAATGAAAATCTAAAACTGTATTTTAGACAAATTACGCAAAAATCCCACAAAAAATTATAAAAAAATAGAGGTATTCATGATTTTTGACGACATTTATGGACCAATCTAGCTGAATTTTGGTTCATATACTATGAATGTGATGTGTAAAACAACTGCGTACTACTTTTTTTAGATTAGATAATCTACGAAGACAGAATAATAAAAACTGCTTTTGTACAGATTCAAGACAATTTATATGGACTTGATAAGTTGGGTCCCATATCATTGGGCCATATTCTAAAATAGAACGAACAAGTGATGTAAATAATTGTTTATGGTTTTAAAAATTTTTTAGCCCAGCGCTTGATCAAACCAAGTATTCTTTTTGTTTTATTTACAACTAAACTTATATGTTGTATGAAGTTTAGCTTAGGATCCAATAAAATTCTAAGATCTATAAACTTATTAACTTTTGTCAACTCATGAGGACACAATAGGTATTTAACATTTAAGAATTTATTTCTATAGAAAGAAATATGCTTGCACTTACCGAGGTTAAGTCTCATACAGTTTTTTTAACACCAGAGATATAATAAATTCAAGTCTTCTTGTAACAACTTGTGATCAGCGTCATTGTTCAAGGTATAAAAAAGTTTGACATCATCAGCATACATTCATATATATGAGGGTTTAATTACGTTCGGAAAGTCATTGATAATATTGAAAAAAGTAATATTCCAAGATGACTACCTTGCAGAACTCTGGATGTAACTTTAATTGCATTAGATTTACGGTTTTTAAAAAGTACCTTTTGTTACCTATCAGTAAGATTTGACATAATCCAGTTTAAGCAGCTGTCAGTAAAGCCTATTGTGCATAGCTTTCTCAATAGAATTTTATGGTTAAACTTGGCAACCTACGTCAACAAAGGCGGATCTGACGCAGTGGAAGTCTTCCCGACACCGGCGAGTACTTCCAAGGCAGCGAGAAAAGAAATTGCTCCTGGAGCAGTTGGTGAGGACCCACCCACAAAATCAGGGTTTTTAGATGTATGACCACCTTGATTACAGGGCTGCTAGTTGATATACAGGCTAAGATATTAGCGCCAGTTGCGTCCGTGCGATTGCATACGATGAGAGAGTGGAACCATAGATCATGGGGACACACGGATATAATTGGTACTTGTGGAGAGATCCCCAATCTCATTGACTATGTCACTGCAAGACCATTCCTACAGCGGAACTTCGGATTCACGATCTCGAATGAAACGGGAATCTCAATGGGATCTTCTCCTCTAAGAGAGGATCTGGTTGTCTTCACCGATGTGTCCAAGAATAGTTTTGGAGTTGGTGGCGGAGTTTATATTGAGGATTCTGAGACTAGTATATCCGATCAATGCAGCGTTCTACAAGCTGAATTGATAGCGATAAAGCAAGCAGCAGACTATTCGACATGTCATCTGGTCCGAGAATGCCGGACATCCTTAAATAGAATGGCGGAACATTCGGTGGTCACCCTCATCTGCAGGGTCATGGGACCACAGTAGAGAACTGTAGGCTGGATAACCTGGCAAGGGAATGGTCGAGACTGTTAGAGCAGAATGCCAACAAGCCTTGCGGTATTCTTCTCTCGGTCTGCGAACAGCAGATAGAGAAGATATTTTTGCGAAGAGCACAGTCCAGATGGAGACACGAACGGACGTGCAATGTGGGGAGGATAATGTGGGCTGGTCGAAATAGCAATTACAGTAGGGACTTACTAGCAGTAGTAACTTGCCACTGCAGTTTTGGCAACCATTCTACTAGAATGGGTTTGCCATCAAACAACTACTGTAAAAGTTGTCAAGTCAATAGGGAGGAGGAGGAAACTATGGAACACATTCTCTGCCTTTGTGCTGCCTGGGAAGAGCAGCGCAAGATCTACTTGGGAGAGCGCTACCAGCAGAGTCTCACTGCACTGTCGGCTATAAGGATCGATATGATATATGGCTTCGTTAGGAGTAGTAACTAGTTTATATGACGGACTCATCTTTTTAATTTGTCTGTCTTCCCATATAATTCCTTTCACTCTTTTAACTCTATTGGTGTTCTTCTTCAATTCACATCAGATGACCCAAGTGAGCTCAGCTTCTAATTTTCTTGTTTGGCGCCCTTTGTAACCTAATCTATATGCAGTCATAAAATCTTTTTGAAACACTTAAAATTCAAACTTACACTCATTATTTATTAAAATGTTATCATTTTTACGTGCTCAGCACACTGAGTAGTATATAAAAATTGGTGCCAAAAATAAATAAATTAAATAAGCGGAGTATTATAATAATAAACTAAATACAAATGCATATAATTTTAATGTTTAAAGAAGTTTTTTCTTATTGTTTTTTCACTGACTGACAGCATTCTATGCATTGTGTATTCGCAGCAATTTCTTGTTTCCTTCAACAAACTGATGATGGCGGCAATATGATAAAAGCCAGCTAGTATTATAGAAATAATAAAATTTAAACACTTCTCGTTTTGCCATCCTTGCCATATTTGTATACCCTTCACAAAAAGTGTAAAAGGTATATATAAGTTTGTCATTACGTGTGTAATTTCTACACCGTACATAGGACATCCTATAAAGTATATATATTCTGGATCCTTGTAAATAGTGGAGTCTATCTGTGGATCTTGAAGTATGAAGTCTCTAGAAGACCTACAGAAAAGTTCAGCATGTCAATTTGTTGAAAGTTATTGTCGTCAGTTTCCTATTGAAATGCAGCCCAATTTATCAATAAATAGCTAAGCTATGAGCTCTGAAGTGCAACTACCTCTATTTTTTACCATTTTTGAGCGTTCTTTTGCGTAAATTGTCTAAATTATAAAACGCGCAATAGAACGTGATACGTAATTTTATCAGAAATAACAGTCATAATGTCTGTGCAAAAAATCAAAATAACCGACAAACAAGTGGACCACAAAAATCAAAAATATAACCGAAATTTTATATTTTCATTATTTTTTAGCGTTTGTTTTTTCATGGAAATTTTTAAGCTGTGCATGTTGTGCATACAAACACAAAACAAGTACTTGGTCTTACAAAAACTTATGTATGGATGTGAGTATTCACTACACTGTAATAGATGTCACTACACTGTAACAGAACTACGAATACAGAAATCGTATTAAAAGAGGATTTTTTGATTTTGGCCGTTAATTTGAAATTCTTTATTTGATATTAAATATGTTTGGTTTAAAAAATGTTTTAAAACATTTTAAGTTAAATAAATTTATTTTGCATTTCTATTAGAATACAATTTCTTATTTTATTAATTTAGTGCCTGCAGACATTTTATTGTTTTTAAAAATAAAGTTTTCAAAAAATATTTTTTTAGAAATAATAAAAAAAATGTTATGAACAAAAATTATTGTTATCAATTTTTGTCATAGCTTTATTTTATTTGTAAGTTTACTTGACCTTTTTATTGAAACGTCTAGTTTATTAAGTTTGAGGTCATATTATGAAAATTTATTTTTACATCGATATTTCGCTTTAATAATAAAAAAATTAATTTTTATAATACGACTTTAAGCTTCAAGTATTTTTTGATATTTAAGAAGAATGTGGAAAGTGAAAGATATGAATATATTTGGCTAACAAAATGAAGGGTATATAAGACTCCGCACAGCCGAATTTAACTTGTTTGAACATCTGTTAGCTGCGTTATGCGGTAATATTTAGTCATTTCTTTTAGTAAGCAATTTTTAATGAGTTTCAAATTTAGCAAACAGCAAATAGGCATGCCATAAAGTAATGGTGGTGCAGAAAACTATATACATAGGTGACATGAAATAGGACAGAACTGAACAAAACAGGCAGTAAAACACTGACAAGTTGTAAGTTTAACGCAAAGTACATTTGGTAACCTGACAAATAACTACATTTACACCACAGCTACACTCTACTGCGCAATTAATTTTATATAATGAGGAATACATGTGCACACATACAAACAAACAAACAATTACACTCGGCCATACTCAGTTGTGTACTTTCACAAAACTTTAGCACTATCACTATTTGAAAAAACCCCACTCATACATACGTTCATATGTAATTAGTTTCAGCAAAAGGACATTGAAGTAGTTAAATAGCACAATTTAAAACATATTCGCACAATTCTATACTTTTGAGCATGTATGTGAGTGTGTAATTATTGTATATAAGGAACATTATGGCATATTTAAAAAGACAATTGTAATTAATTTCTTTTGTTAGGTTGCATGTGTATGTAAGTAAATATATAAACATACATACCCTGTAAACGAAGTACACAAGCACACAGTTACATAAATGCATTTAGTTGCTCTGTACACGCAAAGAAAAACTATGATTGAATATAGAAACCGCAAATATAGTTTATTTTATACAAAAATATTACTGTTAACTGAAACCAAAAATATGTTTATAGTAAACATTTTACAATTACAATAAACGTAAAATTTTTAATTAAATGAGAAAAATGTGGTTGAAAATAAATCGTTTAAACTCAACTGAGCTTTGTGGCAGAAGTGGTTGAGTGCGAAGTTAACGCTTCTTAGCTGCATATGCCCTAATTCAGCGGTTTTCAAACTTTCTGATACTTCGACCCACATAAGAAAAAATAAGAAGTTGGCGGCCTCCTTATTAGATAAAACAATAAAATAATAGAAACACATCGGCTGTGCCAAGTCTTATTTATATTTTTCACTTACCACATATCAAAAAAAATTATACATCTAACTGAAAGGGCTAGTTTATTGGAGTGAAATATTGATATAAAAATAAATTTTTATAATACGACCTCAAGATTAGCTAACCAATATAATACTAAAAAAAAAGAAGTGAAAAAATTTATAAAAATTCGAATACAAACTTTTTAATAATTATAAAATAAATAATTAATTTCAGCTCAAGAAACTAAAGCTTCGAGTTCTAATAAAAAGTCTTATCTGAAAACCTTATTTTTAAAAGCAATAAAATGATTGCAGGCACTCAATTTTTAAATTAACATAAAAACTTAATTTTAAGAAAAGTTATATCAAAAAGATATATAAAAATTTAGCTCAAAACTTTTTTTATAAAAATTGTCTATAAACATTAAAAAAAATTTTGGTTCTGACCGTGGTTTTAACCGCGACATCTGTAGTTAAAAGGCATTTTTCTTAGCGTGTAAAAAGTAAGTAAGAAAGGTAAAGTAGATACAGCATAGTATGAAAGCGTTAAAGAATGCATTAGTTTTTTTTTTTTTTTTTTTTTTTTTAATTTTAATAGAGTTGACTTGGTGCCAGTAGAATTAAACATGACACAATGCAATGCATTTTTAAATAATTGTATTGTCAGCAAAAGGCAAATTGACTTTCATAAGCAACTTTTCAAATGTGTAGACACTATAATGAAATGTGAAAATACTTAATTTGAAACAGTGGCTAAAAGCTAAAACTATTTTTATCCCAGTAATTGTCACTACATATTTGTGTTATTTAAAAATAGCTATAGTAAGATACGAAATGAGAAAGTTATTAAATTATTAAAAAAAATTAATTAATTAAAATAATAACAGTATCTAATACTAACTAATTTTAATAATTATTGTTAAACTACTTCATATAATAACTATAAATAAAATAAATGTAATATAAAATAAAATTCATTACAATTGAAGAATTCAAATTAGAATAAGAAGTGGGAACAAGCTACCTGGTAACTGCGGATGGTTGTAGGTAAGTACCGAATTTTGAGAATTACAATTTTTTTTAGGTTGAAGCTTCCATACCCAACTGAGTTCTAATAATTGATATATATTTCTAAAAAAAACATCTTTAAATTCCACTATTAACTCACTGTTATTTTATTTTTAAATGATGCCAAATAATAAGTAACACAAAAAAGAAAATAAATTTTATATATTCTTTTAGTTTTACTGCTCCTCTTTTAACCGGACATTTTTTAAATACCTAAAAGTAATTATTTATAAAAGAAAAGAGGACAAAAAATTTTCAGTAATTAATTATTTAAAGAGTTTTCCGGAAACATAACCGGAGATCTCATTTACAATGACAGAACAAACAAAAAATTAAGGTTTTTCTCCAAAATAGAAAACATTATTTTCAAATACTCTCATGTTTAGCTTTTGCAATGAATATTTCAGTAAATTTAACCGAATAAAATATTAATATTAAAAAGCAATTACTTACAAAAGTTTAAAACAGTGATAAAAATTTTATAAAAATGTATGATTGTTTTGTTAAAAAAAAAGATATAGAAAAATTTGCTAAAATATTAACTAACTTATCATAATTCAATGATAACAACATAAATTACTTTTTTATGTGTGTTTCATTATTTTTTATATATGCTAACAAGTTATTTCCGTTACCAATTTTCCATGTAAACGTTAATGATAGAAAGTTTGAATGATTTTTTTTATAGAATTGTGTATTCAATGAGAGAATATGATACATCACTCTTGTACAAAAAGAAAAGTCTTACCGACAAAAATACCAACAAGCACGGCAGCAGAAAGGTAATAAGCTTAATTTGCAGTCTAACAATATCACAATTATAAAATTTAATAAAAATAATAATATATTTAGAATAAAACTAAGTTTTATTTAGTTGACACTGTGAAAAAAAAGTTTACTTGAATATGAAAACTAGTGAAATTAACATAAAAAACACGAAAACTACTTGCCCTAGTAATCTAACAATATCTTGTAGTAATTCGTTATTACCGCACTGAGAAAACAACTTCGGTTGTGTGAACTAAATTTGTTACTAATCTAAAATTCAGTTGTGATTGACAATAGAAAATCGGTCTAATATGTCGCTATATTTTTAATATTACTTAACTTTGATTATCACAACTGAACTTTTTAATTGAAAATAAATTTATTTATTAGTTAATTTTATTTGACCTTTTTCTTTTTAATTAAAATGGCTATTTTGTTAAGCTTGAGGTCTTATTTTTTAAAAATTTATTTTTATATCGATATTTCGCTCCAATTTTTGTAGCTTCTTCAGGATATAATTATAAATTAATCAAATTATTAAAAATACATATCTCAAAAATTTTCTTGACAAAATTAAATTACGGTGTTCAATAATAAGGTAATCCCAAACAAAATTTTAAAAATATTTAAAAGTAATATGTTAAAAATGTATATATAAAACAATTGTTATAAAAATGTATGTGTTAAATGAATTATGTATGTATGTAACAAGTAACAATTAACATATTTTTTTTATAAAAATATTAAATAATAACATAATTTTTTTAATATGCTCAAATAAATATATAAAATTATATATTTGTACATGGACACACTTATTTGTATATAAATAATATGTGCATATTAACAAAAATATTTAACAAAATTTATATTTGTTTATTAAGTGTCTATAATTTAAAGCTATATTTTCTGTATCAGACTTAAAATTAATTCTATGTGTTGTAGGTGTATTAATTATTTGTAACATTTCTAATGTGTACCTTCTTTTATAATTATTTTCTATATTTAAAACTGAAACATTTTCAAAATTAGGAAAATGATTTAATTCAAAACAATGAGAAGTTAATGCCATTTTTTGTGAAGAAATGTTCCTATACTTTTGATCCGATTTATGTCCAGCCATTCTAGTCTTAAGTTTATTTTTTGTTGTATCTACATATACTTTGTCACAAGTTTCATTTTTATTACCATCACATGGTATTCTATAAACTACATTTGACATATCAAATTTCTCTATTCTATCTTTAGTTTTACTAAATAATGTATTTAAAGTATTGTATGTTTTATACGCCATACGGAATTTTTCTCTATCATAAATCTTAGTATTTATTAAACGTTCTGACAGTCCTGGTATATAAATAATTGATTTATAAGAAACCTGTTAATTTAAATGAATTATATTATATCTTCTATTCCTATAATACTCTCCAATTAATTAATAAATTAAAAAATCTGGATAATTATTATCTTTTAAAATATTCCTAATTATTATTTTATTTTTGAAATGAAATTCGCTATTACTAATTGTCAGTATCCTGTTAATTAAATTTTTAGCTGTGTTCATAATAATTTTTTTACTATGTTTAGAAAAATAATTTATTAATCTACCTGAAGCTGTTGGTTTTTGATACCAATCTACCAATAACTTATTACCTCTCCTAATTAATAATGTATCCAAGTTTGGAATCTAATTCTTTTTCCATTGTAAACTTAATATGAGAATCAAAATCATTAAAAACCTCCAAAGTTTGCTCAATTGCTGCTTCAGGTATAATACAGAATAAATCATCAACATATTTAAAAATAATTCTTGGTCTATGTTAATTGTTACTTGTTACATACATACATAATTCATTAAACACATACATTTTTATAACAATTGTTTTATATATACATTTTTAAATATTTTTCAAATTTTGTTTGGGATAACCTGATTATTGAACACCCTAATTTAATTTTGTCAAGAAAATTTTTGAAATATGTATTATTAATAATTTGATTAATTTATAATTATATCCTGAAGAAGCTACAAAAATTGGAGCGAAATATCGATATTAAAATAAATTTTTGACAAATAAGACCTCAAGCTTAACAAAATAGCCATTTTAATTTGAAATAAATTTAGTTTTCACAAGGAACAGAATTTCGATTTCTACAAATAATTATTTTATCAAAACTGAATATTAAAATGCTATTTAATTTAGTACTCGAAACCGATACTATTTTCTATGTAAAGCTATGCTATTAATATATCTAGAAAAACCGCTTATGACTTGTTAAGTTTAGAAAAAATTTTCTGTTAAAATTATTTAAATTCCAGCAAATAGTGTTGTTTTCATTGGGATCTCGTTAATTGTGGAATATTTCGTCTTGCCATCCCTGAAAGACAATATTAAAGCTAATAAATTATAGCGACAACAAGTCAAATTTTATTTCAATCGACTTAAGCAATTTTTTCTTATTAGCACGCATATGTGCTTGCGTTGTTTACTTCTTTTTACTTTGCGTTGCCACATGCAAGTAATTGCTTGCAAGTTGAGTATACGTATTAATTACGAAAATGTCAAAAATCTTGCAATTTGCATGAGTGTCTACACAGAACAGTGCAAGTGCATTTTCAAAATGCTACACACCTAATTAAAACAAGGATGGGCCATTGGTGTAGAAAATAAAAATATATGATCAGCGTTTTTCAGCGTTGTACATGCCATGAACACCAACAAAAATTTTGTTGTTAGTACTTTTTAAGTCAAAAATATGAATATGATATTTAAAATAATCTTCTAAATGTATTATGCAAAGAAAATTATTTTTGTAAGTATTAGCATCCTTAAACCTTGAAGTATTACGTCCCAACATATTGAGGTGCAACATCAATTATAATTGATAATAATTGAAAGCAAACTTGCATCATAAACAACGAAGTAAGTGCTAATACAACAAAAAAAAAAAGAAAAAAAAAGACGTTTTCATCACTTATAGCAAAAAGCTGTTGAAATTCACCATCCAAAAGAAAGTCGCCTAACACCAATACATACATAAAAAAGTGTACATACATGCCTTCAGAATTACATATACGAGTACATATATTAATTTCAGTGCTTATTCATAGAAAAGAAACAAAAAATATTCCAAGAAATAAAATTAATCAAACAATTATAATACTCGTTAATTTAATTTTGAACAACAAAAATAAAAAAAATACATACATAACTACTGAAATTGAAATCACGATTTCTACAACAATTACAACATAAATTGGAAAAGGCATACAATAAGAAGTTTATAGGTAAAAAAAAGTCATCATCATTGCATTCAATTCTTATTACATCAACCCAGCACCCAATCATATTTATAAACATACTACAAACATACAAATGCATTAAAACAGAGTCGGTAAACCTTAAAGTGTTTCAATGCCAATAATAGTAATAACAAAATATCAAAAAATTCTCTGCTTAAATTTTTTTCCTTTACAAAATCAATCAAACACTTAAAAAATTTTATCTATTTTAAACTCTTACAACAGCAAGGAAAACAATAATAAATCAAAAATAAATATTCTTTTGCAACCATTCGTGAAACTTTATATATTCACACTCTTCAAATTTGAGTTTAAACATACAGTCCACACATAAAACAGCTTAATTATTGTTTTTCGATAAAATAACAGAGACATAAAAGTTTTATAAAATGGATATTTATATTAAATATACACATTACAACAAAGAAAAAATAATAAACTGCAGAACAAAAATTATTATTAAAATTTTATATTGCATTTTAATTTCATACAACTTTAAAACAAACATTCAAAACACAAAATAAAATAAAACTACATGCATATACAGTTAAACCTCGATTATCCGGCTCTCGTGAGACCGGCACCAGCACGGATAATCGAAACACAGGGTTAATAGGGGTCATATTAAAATATACAGAAATTTATTTCCTCTGACGAAATATTTGTTTATTTAAAATATTCTTTTATATTACTTTGCCTCTTTGCTTTTAATTTTGCTCTCAATAATTGGTTTTGAATACGATGCATCTGGATTTTATCTGGTTCTGATATAACTATAGAATTTTCTACAAACTTTAACAGAACATTACAGGACTCTATCGCTTGTGCCAACGTTGGAGTTTCTATTTCAGTTTTTTAGTGCAAAACCTACTTTCAGATTTTCGGAATTTTTGAAACCGTCGATTGAATCACTTTTAGAACCATATAGCAAAATTTGTTCTTTGTTTTTCACCAAATCGCCTACAGTTTGCTTACCAACTCCATATTTTTCAGACAACAACTTAATTAGTCATGAATCAAAGTAATTTTGTCTTTAATTGTGAAGAAAGTTGCGGACTTACCACGTCGCAATTATAATTAAAATTAAAATCAAAATTTTAAACAAATTGAAAGAAATTTTCTTGCTCTTTTTGGTAATTTACTATTTCAAGGAGCCATCATTCCAAAACAGGTGTTAGCAAATCAAATTTCACTTACTAAATGAATAAAACGCAAATATGTATGTCCTTATGTGTGGGTATATGAATTTAAAAAGGGGAACCACCGGATTTAAATTTACATAATAAAAAACAAGTGAATGCTGCACGGAGAATAGATGTAAAGCGCGGTTAATAGAAGAATAAATCTAAAGCACGGATAGAGGTAAACCACGGATAATAGAGGGCAAAAATAAAAAGAGCCGCATGCCGGTTAATAGATGTAACCGAATAATATAGGCCCGATTAATCAAGGTTTTACTGTAATTACATACATTACCCATATATCTATCTATATCTATACATATTGCCTACACTTATGGTGAACAGCACATACCTACACATTACGTATTACATACTTATCTAAAATTTTTACTTAATAAATAATCTATCTACTATACTTAACCTCACACATATAAATATATTTACTAAATGGCTGCATAGGCACTGGCCACTAGAACAAAGTATAGCTTCTACTGTCCTTTTTACAGTAGACCAAAAAGTTCTATGCAAAAATGACGCAACAGAGCAAGATTGACACTTTTTGAATTTTACAAATTTGAAAATATTGATCGTGTGTTAAATTTTGTATACCAAAAAATTGTATTCACTAATCTTCTAACCGTGGATAAACAAGGTCATATTCTTCCTTTATCTTTGAATCCAAGCACTTCAACTTAATCTTATATAAATTGAATTTATAAATTTTGTCAGGAATAATTTGAATTGCTAATAATAATTTTTTTATATTTTCACAGAAATATTTAAACTTAATTAATTAAATTGCCGGTAATGAAGCCGCTGACATCGCAAATAAATTTGCCTTTTATGCACCAGTTATTGTGGATGCTACCACAGAAAAAATTAATATCCACGGACACATCAATAGCTACACCAAACTTAATTTCATAAAGCCTACTATTACCCACCATCACTACTCATCAGTGAATTTTCAGGGGATACCACTAATATAAGCAACGAATTTGGCATCTATCAAAATAAAAATATTTTCGAGACTTCGCCTAGGACATACTTTCTTCTCGCATAACTGGCTATTAAATAATAATGGCCAACAACCTATATGCGAAATATGTAATAACTTATTAACATTACAATTGTACTACGGGATTAACAGTTTCTCCAAACTCAGAGGAAGAGGTTCTTTGGAAGCTTGTCTATCATTAACTCTCTGGGAGAGCCGTCCCCAGATAACATTAACAATATCTATAATTATATTTAAAAATAGGAATAAAGGTTTAATAACAGAGCGAACACTCGTGTGTACATTTTTACACACTTTCCAGTACCTAATCATAGAACTAGAATAAGTTAATATATTTGGAACCTGAGCAGATAGCCTATGCAGCTAGCGCTCCTCATTTACATTTAGTCTTAGAATTTATTCTAATGATTAAATAAATTATAAATATATAAGTAATTAATTAAATATTTCAAAAATAATAATTAAAAAAAGATAAAACAAAAATTTATAGAAATATTTTTTTTTAATAAGAATTTTTTTATTAATCCTAAAATAAACAATTAAATTCAGCTCAAAACACTAAAACTAACAATTTCTACGAAAAAATACTTTCTCAGGGCCTCAGTTTTAAAAGCAATAAAAGGTCGCACGCACTCAATAGGAATGCAATAAATAATAATTTAGTTTAATTTTGGAAACATTTTTTAAATCAAACATTTTCATATTCGCTCCAATAATATTTATATAAATAAATTTTTATATTTAATACGACCTCAAGTTTAATAAACCAGCCATTTCCATTATGCAATTTTTGTTTTTATTTATGTGCTGTGGTTATTTTATATGAAAAGTACTCAAAATATAACAGGTCATTAAGAAGAATGTGGAAAGTGTAAAATATGAATATTTGGCTAACACAGTGAAAGGTATATAAGACTCGGCACAGCCGAATTTAACTTGTTCTGTTTAACTTTTATGTTTATATTCTTTGTTTTTTACTTCATATTTATTTAATACAATATCTAACACTAGTGTTTTACAAAATAATTGTTTGTAAAAAAACATTTACACTTTGCTTTCATGCTTCCCTTTATTTTAATGTACGATGACTTCTTGCTGCAGATATGCTGAGAAAAAGAGCTTTTCTTTATTTCTTAACTTTGACATTTGTGTCTTTATGTCATGAAGTTACTTTTAAACCAACATTTTCTCTTGGTCACATTTTTTCTTTATATCATATTTGTTTTTTTGTTTGTTTTGCATTTTCCGTTTTGTTTTATTTACATGTAGTATAGATTATATAAAATAACATTCTTAATATGCTTCAACACTTCCTTGTCACAAGAGCTTATTCACTGTCAAGAATAGAAGCATTATATATCATATTATACCATTCACTGTAAGTAAAAAGGTCATATATAGCTTTGTGATTCAGTTTGTAATTTTTTAAGCCTTAGGAGCCGAATAAACGATGTCTGTTTGTCTATGTAATTCTCGAAATCAACTGTTTTAAGTCCGTACAAAAAATTACAGCATACCAATATGTCAGTTGCTTCTGTATTTTAATTACTATTGAAATTCAGCCGGATCGGCCCAAAAAGGGTGAAGCTGTGAGTCAATAACGGCGACTACCTCTATTATAGAAAAAATTTTCTAAGTGTGCTTTTCACTTACTTTGTTTAAAATACAAAACGGAAGAAAATTTTGGTATGCAGTTTTATGAGATATGATAATGTTCGTGCCAAAAATCAGAACGATCAGCCCACAAATGGCCGCGAAAGATCAAAAATACAACCGAAATTTTGATTTTTCATTGATTTCTGTTTTGTTTTTTAATGGAAATTTTTAAACTGTACGTGTTCGTAATGTTTGTGCAAACAAACACAAATGTAGGCAGTTGGTCTTATATAAATGTGTGTTTATTCTGTGTCGCACCGATAGCACTACACAGGTCAAGTCCCAGGGACGGAGCTACAGTGTAATACAACTGCAAATACAGAAATCTTATTCAAAAACGATTTTTTCGATTTTTGCCGTGAATTTAAAATTGTTTGTTTATCAAAATATTAATCTTTATTTGTGCTTAATTCCGGAAATTGTGTTGGTTTCAAAATTTATTCTTTTACTCATGATATTCTCATGAGTTAATAATTTTTTTTTTTTTTTGGAATATTTGAATCTTTTTGTAACTATTGATTAATAATTCTTATTTAGTCAATTGCTTTTACAATATAAAGGTTCTAATGTTTGCAAGAAACGTTGGGAGTAACCTACTGAGGATTCAGAGTAGCGTCTGATGGTCCATATAGGTATGCTATCCCCTTCAGTACTTATTGTACTGAATGAATAACTCATGAGAATATCATGAGTAAAAGAAGAAATTTTAAAACCAACAAAATTTCTGGAATTAAGCACAAATAAAGATTAATACTTTGTTAAACTTTTAAATTCCAAATAGAAATTATTATTATATTGTTTGTTTATATTAAATATGAAGGGTTAAAAAAAAAATTAAATTAAAATATACTTTTTGCATTCCTATTGGATATCTGTCTTTGAACATCTTTTTTTATTTTTTTAAAAACTGAGTGCCTGCATATATTTTATTACTTTTAAAATAAGGCTCTCATAGACGATTTTTTCTAGAACTCGTTTATTTTAGTTTCTTGAATTGAAATTAATTATTAAATTAAGATTAATAAAAAATAGGCATTCATAGAAAATTATTTTTATCAATGTTTGTAATTTTTTTATTTCTATATAATTTTTTATTTAGAAATTTATTAAGCTTGTAGTCGTAGTATAAAAATTAATTTTTCTGTTTATATTTCTCTCCAATAATACATAAATAATACGACCTCAAGATTAATAAACTCAATGTTTTAATTATATATTTTTTTCTATTTTTTTTTTCTGATATTTAAAAAGAATGTGGAAAGAATGTGCAGCCGAATTTATTGAATAACAAGTTAAATTCGACTGCATCTTATATACCCTTCACTGTTAGCGATATATTAATACTTTTTACTTTCCTCATTCTTCTCAAATATAAACAAGTTAAATTCGGCTGTGCCGAGTCTTATATACCCTTCACTATGCTAGCGAAATTTAAATATTTTTCACTTTCCACATTTTTCTATAAAATCAAAACCATAGAAAAAATTAAATGAGTGAAAATAAATATGCCGCGTTAAATATGTTTTAAGGTACGTGTTTTAGTATTCGTAAATATTTTCAGTATTCATGGCTTAGTTATCAAATACGCCGTACGTCGTTAAATATTTCTATATATGTTTTTAGTAGTAGTTTGGCAGAGATTGTATATAAAACTCGGCACAGCCGAACTTAACTTGTGTGTATAATAAGATAAGATTAACTTGTAGTAATGATACTTTAATTAACATATAAATAACGAGCTAAAATTTTTGCTGCAGTAAATTCTGAATTATAATTTTAAATATGTAGTTAAAAAATAATTAATTTATTAAAATATTAAGCAATTTTAATAATAAAATAAACAAAAACTACTTTTTATTACTGTCCAAAGTAACTTTGAACATGGCGCCGGCGTTGCCGTTGAGATGTAAACGCATCAAATAACACCGTCAAAAAATATCTCTGAAATGATATTTTTCTGGTAGGTGCTGCCGAGTATAACAAGAATCTGCTTTTTGCAAACAGCTAAAAAAAAATAGAATTACGGGTAAAAAAAAACGGTTTTTATAAACCAGGACTTAGTTAAATATCAACTGATTTTACGTTTCTCAGCGGATTAAGAAAAAGAAGTTGAGGCTGTTTGATGGTATATATTTATAAAGATAATGGGCCATAATCATTGTCACACTAAAGTCGGTATCTTTTTAAAAACGACTTTAAATTCATATAATTCTTATGAATAAAAGTCATCTCTTAATAAAATCCTACTTTATTGTAACCATGATTATGGCCCATTTACTTCTATTAAAATTAATTATAACAACAAACATACACAGTTATACTAGTATATTTCTTTTCAAAATACGGTGTAACTAATCTATAACTACTTACCTGTGCTAAGCATTGAAAATACTTGTCTATTATTGTACATTAATTAAAATTCTAATATGTATTTATATTATCCAAAAAAATTTTAGTTCTAAATTATGTTGGTGTGCAAAATACATTATTTTCCATGATATTATCATGTAAAATTTTAAGCAATTGTTTACTTAATATAATAAGTACTAAGAAGGAAAGCATATCTATACAGCTGTTTCATCAGACGCTACTCTGAATCTTCAGAAGATTACTCGCAAGTCTTGTTAAATTCTTGCCAAAATATTCGAACACTTATTTCATTTTTATAGATATGATTTCCTTCTTAGTACTTATTGTACCAGGTAAACAATTTTTTAAAATTTTCCATGAGAATATCATGGAAAATAATCCATTTTGTACAATAACATAATTTGGAATTAAGAACAAATAAAGATTAAATATTGTTAAACTTTTTTATTCCAAATAATTATGTAATATGAAATAATTAATCCTGAAAAGTTATACTTACCTTAATTTATACACATACATTACATTGTAGAACCATAAAGCTGAAATGTAATAAAATTTAAAACTAAACACTTGCCTTAAAACATTTCATTTAAATTTTGCTAAAACGAAAAATAATTAAAGCCTAAACTGAAATAAATACATACATTAAAATGAAATCAAATAAAAAATCATATTTTATTCACTCTGTTTTGTAAAATATTTTAAACTCACAGGAAAACAAATTTGTTTTTGTATCCACGTAGTAAATGTAATAAATGTATTAAAATAATGTGAAACCTCTTTTAAACGCTTCATAATATCTTAAATATGGAATCTTAAAAAATCGGCCAAACAGTGATAAAAATGTGCATCATTGAAAATGTTAAAAACTCCTACGGACCTTGTCAGTCATCGAGAGTTAACATAAAAATGCACATTTGTGTATCCTGTATTTTCTATCACACTGTTTATTATATTTTTATGTGTATATTCCCACAAAGACTGTTCTGTTACTTTGCCTTTATATTGCTTTAATTTATCAAATGTGTTCCCACCACACATTTCCAATAAATTTATTTTGTTTTACTAAGTACTCCATGTACAATTCTCTTCAAAAATGTATTTTCAAAAATTTATGCATGCATATAATCTGCTTTTGTTTTAAAATTTTGCAGCCTCTTTTATGTTGTGTTAACTTTAATGAATTTAAGTACACACTGCCAGTATTTGTTTTGGACAAGTGTACAAGACTGCAAAAACAAATTGCAACAGGCAACATTAAATGACGAGAAAGCAAAGTGACTGTCAGGATAAGTCAAAGTATTTCTTATACACAAAACCTTTTGAAATATTGATTGATGTAGAAGAGTAACTATTATAACATTTTTGTTTTTATACCCTTCCCTTTAAGTAAGAAGGGTACATACAGATATAACTTTGTAATTCCGTTTGTAATTTCTGCACCGTACACGGGACACTATGTACAAAAAAAATTTGGTATGCAGTTTTGTTTGACATATCAGTCATAATATCCGAGGAATATCAAAAATACAACCGAAATTTCGGATTTTCATTCATTGGTGCTTTGTTTTTTTGCATTTTTTTTATCTAAATCATAAACGGCGTAGCTATGAGTCAAAAATCGCGACTACCTCTATCTTTTTAATTAAATTTTTATGGACAAAAAACGTGATACTCAGTTTTATCACAAATAACAGTCATAATATCTGTGCAAAAAAAAATCAAAAAGATCAGTCCCAAATAGACAAGAAAAATCAAAAATTCAGCTGAAATTTGAGATTTTTCATTAATTTCCGCTTTTTATCTAAACTAAATAAAAGTAGTAAGCAGTTTTTTAAACATTATATTCATAGTATCTAGACCAAAATACAGCTGCGTCGGTCAAAAATCGCGACTACCTCTATTTATGATCATTTTTGGTGGGTTTTTTTGCGAAATTTGTCTAAAATACAAAACAGTAAGAAAAGTGTATTAACGGTTATAATAGAAATAGTATTCGTAGTGTCTCTGCAAAAAAAAAAAAGAGCAATCGGTCAGCAAATAGCAAAGAAATATCAAAAATACATACAACCGATATTTCACATTTTCATTAATTTTTGTTTTGCTTTTGGTTTGTTTATGCTTCGTTTTTTTCTTATGGAAATTTTTAATCTGTCATGTACGTAATGCTTTGTGCACTCAAACAAGAAACCTTAAAAGTGTATGTGTTGTTTTCAATGCCTTGAGTATAATAGTATTATGAATACAGCCATCTTTATGAAAGAGACTTTTTAAAATTTTTTTCCTTAATTAAATATTTCAATAAAATTTTTACAAATGTTTCAAAAATTTAATTATATGTAATTTGTATTCGTTATTAATATCTTTTTTACAATTTCTTTTTTTATTATTAATTTAAAAATTGAGTGCCTGCAGACATTTTATTGCTTTTAAAAATGAGGTTCTCAGAAAGGATTGTTTCTTAGAACTTCTTAATTTTAGTTTCTTTAACTGAAATTAACTATTTATTTTACGAATAATAAAAAAAAAATATGTATTCAAAGAAAACTATTTTTATCAATGTACTCGTATGCCATTCCTTTTTTTTATAATGTTTTATAATTTTTTAATTATAAGTTGATATGAATTTTTTTTTTTGAAACGGCTAAGTTTTTACGTTGAAGTCGTATCAGAAAAATCTATTTTTTAATTCAATTTTATATTCCAAAAATAAATAAATAAATAAATTTTCATATATAATATAATATTAAGCTTCAAAATAGGCGTTTCAATTACATCAGTTTTTCAAGTGAGTGAAGAACTCACTTGGTGAACTCACCATATTTGAGTTTAATGTGTTTTAACGTAACTCCTTACGTTTTTTAGTATTTGTAAATATCTTTTCAGTATTTATGACATACTTATAAATATGTTTAGAATAAATATGAGTACATACATGGGTACAAATGTGCATAAATGACTATACTAATTTGAAAACGAACCATAGAAAATTACGTGATGGGACACATACCGTTTTAAACGGAAGGTCGTCCAGACTTGAATTATTAAAAAATTTTTTTTTTAACTTCCTTTATACTCCAGTAGTGTTGTTCTGAGGGATTTTTAGCATATATTTAACATATATATGTATAATAAGTTTGTATATATATAAATATAAGATATTGGAATAATACATACGAGTATATGTACGGCAAGCAGGAATTAAGTATAAAATATTTTATAGCATCCGTTCATTATATTGATATACTTCTTAATCATATATGGCCCTCTAGGCTCAATTAAGCAATAAATGAAATGAAAAATTTAGTATTCCAACGATAGTCAAGCTTGAGATTTTTTGCAGAGATGATACCAAACGGATGTAGCAATAGATTACTCGTATCAAGTGGGTATGGCACAATCAACATTCTGTATAATGCGTTCATATATATTGAATGTTTTAGAGAAAGTCTTTGTCACCAGTGGATAACTTATATGTCCGAAGAAGAACCCAGACTAACAGTCGAAGACTTATTCAACCCAATTAGGGATATAAATTCGCTGGCAGATTTTTTTTTTTACTTTTCCTTTTAATCTTATTATAAATAAAAATTTTGCCGTATTTAAAATAGAAAGTTTTCTGATTTGAAGTATTTTTTTTCCAAAAATCTAAATTTTCCCCAAAAAAAAAATAACTGGGGAATATTCATAATTCATCTGATAGTAAATTTGGAATACCTGCTGTATTGGATGTATTGATCACAGCCACATTAATATTGTAGCCCAGAAATAAAACGATTCCCTAACAAATATGAAGTGTAAAAAAATTCATGGAAAAAAATTATTTACGATAAGGGGAACATTTCTTGAAGTAAACATTTTTTCATGTTGTTAATCTCAATTAAATTACTTAAAAGTTTATTTTCCATGGGAGCTATTCATGATTGGAAATATTATATGTGAAATGGTAACAAATTACAAGGGGAAAATTATTCATGATAGGGGTGAACTAAAATCTGAGTAATCGGTTTTATTTTTGATATTTCTCGGCCATTTGTGAACCTATTGCTCTCCTTTTTTGCACAGACATTTTAACAATTATTATATATTTTTTTCGTTTTGTATTTTAGACAAATATGCAAAAATCCCACCAAAGATGGTGGATAGTTCCGCCATTTATGGACCGATCCTGCTGAGTTTTGGTTAAGATACTATGAATGTGACTGTGTGTTATTTTTTTTTTAGTTTTAGATAACATACGCAAAAAAAAAAAAACAAAACAGAAATTAAGATATTATGAGTGTGATTTCTGATAAAGCTGCATACCACGTTTTTCTTCGTTTAATAGTTTAGACAAAATGCGCAAAAACCCACTCAAAAATGGACTTAGTCAAGGTACTTGGCTCAGAGCTCAGCCATTTAACCGAAGCAACTAACTGCTTTATGTTATATAGGCACTTCAAAAAATGTGATTTCAAGCACCAGACAGACAGACGGACATCGCTAAAGCGATTCCGCTATTTATAAAGATCCAAAATATATATATATATTTTATAGGGTGTCCCATGTACAAGTATGATGTAGAAATTACAAACCGAATCACAAAGTTATGTGCACATTTCTTACTTAGAGTGAAGGGTATAAAAATAAAATAAATAAAAGAGGAAATTACGTGATTTATTGAAGCATTAATTTTGCCAAATTACTTTAATACATCAGAAATATCGAAATCATTTGTTAAAATTAACCTGGCTTAAGGATCGAACCAAACAATTATATAAAACAAACATTAAATACATATTCGTACATACACAAAAATAAAAGAAAAACATATAATCAATTACGTAGAAATACTGCGAGTAGTAAAGGTGTGCAACTACATGCTCGTACAACAACATGAATGTAGGCCGGTGCAAGTAAGGCTGAAATATATAATAGCGGAATTCACTCCTGTTGGCATAAGGGCACATATTTCTTTCAACAATGCGTGAGAGACCTTTCTACGATTGTAGCAAAAAACTCATCACATCTGATTTCACAGAGAATAAACACAAACAAAACACTCATATATATTTTTTCCTTAAAGTAAATTTGTGTATTAAATAAATCCTTCAACCAATGTCAAAGTTATCAGAAAACAAGTTTAGTTCGAGCCTAATATTTATATTTTTCTCTTTCCACATTCTTCTAAATATCAAAAAAAAAAAAAATATATATATCTAATTGATATAAAAATAAATATTTATAATACGACCTCAAGATTAATTAACGAATATGAATATGAAAGTAAAAAAATAATTATCTTTCAACAATAACTTTTTTTTTATAATTATAAAATAAATGATTAATTTCAGTTCAAGAAACTAAAACTACGAGTTCTAAGAAAAAATCTCTTCTGAGAACCTTATTTTTAAAAAGCAATAAAATGTTTTCAGGCGCTCAGTTTTTAAATTAATAAAAAAAGAAATTCTATTCCAATAAGAATGAAAAATAAATTTAATTTAATTTTGAAAAAATATTGTTGTTGTGAGGTGAAAATTGTAAACTTTTTTGATACACGTGCAATATCTTGATGACTTGCAAGAGTAGTTTGCATTTAAGAGTGAAAACTGCTAATAAATAAATGAAAACATATTTCGAATAGCACTACTCCAGTTTGGTTTCATGGCTTGATTTTTGGGTTGCATGACTCGGTCAGTTGATTGGTTGGTAAATTATTTTTGTTTTTTTTAATGACAAGGAAATAAAGGCTCACTGCAATAAAGATTAATGATTCGTTACGGTTTGGTATCATGAGTTTTGTTTGCAGTACATAGTAAACGAAGTAATATTAATGATGAAAAGTATAAGACTTAAAAACGATTCATAAATTATTTTTTACTATTGTACCCTTTTCTATACTCTTCACTGTAAATAAGAAGGGCATATATAAGTTTGTGCTTCCGTTTGTAATTTCTACATCGTACATGTGCCACATTCGGATATGTGTAGTCGTTGAAATCAGCTTTCTGAAATTCTTAGGAAACGTACAGAAAAGCTTAGCATACCGATTTATAAGTTGTTGCTGTTTTTTAGGTTAATTTAGAAATTTTGTTCGTAAGCTTTTCTGTAGATTATTTTAAAAAAACGCGTTGCAAAAATCAAAAATTCGATTATAAAATTTTGCGAAATGCTTATCACATAATACAAAGGACAACTTACTGATCAAGAATCAAAAAGTTTTCTTAAATCAGATGAGTTTTAGAACCGCTGAAAGTTTTTATTTTTTTAGACTGTAGAAAAAAATTCAATTTTCGACAAAAACTTTAGAGCTAAAAAAAATATTTCGTTTAAGTTTACAACCGATTGTAAATTTTTTGATTTTACTAAAAAAGAGTGTTTGTTTGTTTTATAACCTGATTAAAAAAAAAAATTTTATGTTAGTGGGTGTGGTTTTTCGCCACCTTATATTTTTTTTTTTTTTCGTTTTTGGAAATTAAATAGAGTAGAACTAAAGAAGTTACACGAAGGTACAGGAAATACACACTTTTATGGTTTTATGCACTAACTAATTTAGAAGAAAAAAACTGGCGCAACCTCGTCATTAAAACCAATAGACGTAGTATTGTGGGTATACATGACCTTCTTGTTTAAAGTGCTATAAGTTTTATATTAATAAAGATTTGGGCAAGACTTAAAAAAGCATTTAATAAAAAACTTTTGACACTATATTTATAAAATGAATGCTCACACATTGCGTTACACACTTTCAGTCAAAAATCAATGCTACTCACATTTTTTTAGTAATAACTATAATAATTACTACTAAATAATTACAGTCCTTAATTTTATTTAAATAACAAGAATCCACGAGGCAACATTCAAGGTCTTGGTAGGAATCGAACCTGAGATCTCAAGTTAGGTAGATTCTATGGGGGTACTTGACTGCATTTCCCAAAAGCAATAAAAGAAACAGGACAAAACTCGATAACAAGATTACCTGATAGTAATTGTTTCTTATCGGCGTTTTGTGTTTTATAAAAGGTGATTTTATAAGAACTATCGGAAATTTAAAAAAAAAAAACACATAAAATTCAGAAAAATGCATGAAATATTTATTTGGATCGATAGTTGGGTCGATATAATTTAATGTTTGAAGATTATTTCATGCAAATGTTGGCCGCGGCTGCGCCTCAAATGGTCCATCCGCTTAGTCCAATTTTGGCATACTCTTTCCAACATTTCGGCCGGTATCTCACGAATAATGTTGGCAATGTTGGCTTCCAGTGCGTCAATCGAAGCGGGCTTGTCCCTATAGACATTAGCCTTAACATAGCCCCACAAAAAATAGTCTAGAGGCGTTAAATCGCACGATCTGGGCGGCCAATTGACTGGTCCCAAGCGTGAAATAAACTGTTCACCGAACTCGCCTCTCAATTGGTCCATTGTTTCGCGTGCTGTGTGGCATGTGGCACCGTCTTGTTGAAACCACATGTCATGCAAGTCAAGCTCTTCCATTTTGGGCAAAAAAAAGTTTGTTATCATCGCACGGTAGCGCTCACCATTCACAGTAACGTTGTGATTCGCATCATCTTTGAAGAAATACGGCCCAATGATGCCGCCAGCCCATAATCCGCACCAAACGGTTGTTTTTTGTGGATGCATTGGTAGCTCTTGCAATGCTTCTGGCTGCTCTTCACTCCAAACACGGCAGTTTTGCTTGTTCACGTATCCATTCAACCAGAAATGAGCCTCGTCGCTGAACACAATTCTTCGATAAAAAAGTGGATCTTCATCTAACTTTTCAAGAGCCCATTCACCAAAAATTTGGCGTTGTGGTAGGTCGTTTGGCTTCAATTCTTGCACCAGTTGTATCTTATAAGGCTTCACACCCAAATCCTTCCGCAAAATTTTCCACGTAGTGGAGTAACAGAGGCTCAATTGCTGCGAACGGCGCCGAATCGATAATTCACGGTCATCACCAACACTGGCCGATACGGCTGCGATATTTTCTTCAGTTCGCACTCTACGTAAGCGTGTTGGTGTTTTAATGTCCAACAATGTAAATTTGGTGCGAAATTTTGTTACAATAGCCCGAATAGAAGCCTCAGTAGGTCGATTAAACTGACCATAAAATGGAAGAAGCGCGCGATGAACTTTCTTAACAGAGCACGCATTTTGGTAATAAAATTCAATAATTTTCAAGAGTTGTTCGTTTGTAAGACGATTCATGATTAAATTATAGACCAAGCTGAAGATGTTTGACAGTGACACAAGATACAAAACGTGCGTGAGCTGTCAAAACTAGTGTTGCCAAAAAGATAATAACAAAAAAATCACTCTTTACTTAATCTTTAGAAAGCAAGGCCAGCTACAAGTCGTGTTAAGTCACAAATAAATAAGATAAAAAATAAATTACTTACAGTTATTATTATTTAAATTGTGTTTGCTATGGGCGGAAGTATTATTATACAGAGGGCCAATTTTATATACAGAACAATTACTTTTAAAAGAGAGTCCTTAAAAAATTCAGAATTGTTTGACTTATTCAAAAGATCGGATGACGTGGGTACACTTAAACGGACTGTTAAACAAAGTGTAAATATTTTCACAGAGGAAGAAGAAAACGAGGATCTGAAAACTAAACTTTATTCATTTATATGTTTCTGAAGAACAACTGACAGGCATCTATTCGCACAAGCGAAAATTTCAGAAATTCCACTTGGTTAGATGAATTTACAATAATTAAAATCGTCATAATACTTCTGACTAAATAAGAGTTAGACCGACAAAATCTCTTTAAGACTATGCATCTAATACAAGAAAACGAAAAGTTTAGGATGCTACCATCTCAATTTATCGGAAGCGTTATCTATAAAATACGCAAAATACAAAAAAAAAAAGTCAGACATCATAAAGATAGTGCTGATCGCAAGTCCAGTAGGGTTGAAAATAATAAAAGAGAGTATACTTATGCCACCAAACGTTTTCCTTACCAAGTATACTTTAGAAGAAGCCTAAGCAATATTTATGGACTTGGGGTTGTTAAAGCAAAAATATTCTATTTTACGAAACTTTAAAGCATCATAACGTTAATGTACTTCCTTCATTCTGTAAAATACTACTGCAAAAAAAAAAGCAATTCCGATGAGGTTAGAGATAACTGAAGTGCTAGGAGTTCATTTATTTGACCTTTTTCTTTTTAATTAAAATGGGCATTTTATTAAGCTTGAGGTCTTATTTTATAAATTTATTTTTATATCGACATTTCGCTCCAACTTGTGTAGCTTATTCAGCATATAATTATAAATTAGTCAAATTATTAAAAGTAAATGTTTGAAAAATTTTAAATTAAATATCTTTATATCATACATGTTAAATTCCAATTAGAATTAGCAATTGATGCAATTGGTTTATATTCTCTAATTCATCAAACAATTAGAATTAGTTCAACTAATTCCCATTAGATAATTAAAATTTTTATTCCAATTGATTATAATTCGAACTAATTAAATATCTAATTGCATTAGCAGAATTCAATTAGATTTCTAATTGTAAAGGTAAACCAATTTTTTTTCTAATGGCAACTAATTGCAATTAGTTTTACCATTGGAATAAAAATTTCAATTATCTAATGGGAATTAGTTGAACTAATTCTAATTGTTTAATGAAATAGAGAATTTCACAAAAGAAGGTTAATTAGCAATCATTAGCATTATCTAATCATTATTTAACATCTTTGCTTTATATACAAAAAATAATCTAAGAAAAGTAATATGTTAAAAATGTATATATTTATAAAATAATTGTTATAAAAATGTATGTGTTATTTGAATTATGTATGTAACAGTTAACAAACTAACAATTAAAATAAAATATTAAATAATAACATAAGTTTATATAATGCTCAAACAAATACATAAGTTAAGTTAAGTTAAGCTTATTTGAGCCTTGAACAATTTCATATTAGAAAAGAGAAGAATAAAATTACAAAGATAACTTAAAACTATAGGCCCATAACCATAGTCGGTATTTTTTTAAAATCGATTTTAAATTAATGAAATTCTTATGAACAAATGTCAGCTCTTAATAAAAGCCTACTTTTTGGTGACTATGATTATGGCCCATAATGTTTCGAATTAATAAATAGTTTTTCTGATATTTTACTTAACATATTAAAGAATTTGAAAACACATGTTGACAATAAAATGCTTTATGCTTGCTCGCGGCATACAATATATGTATACTCGTAGTTAGGATTAAATTAAACTTAGAACTAAACTTAATAGTAATTTTAAATCTAAAAAAAAATAATAATAATAATTAGCCTCTATGGGATCCTTCAATTTTGAAGATAAAAAATTGAGATAATAAATTATTTACACATATAATTTCTTGTTCTACATAACCCAATGGTGAGTAATAATTGGTATTTAATCAATGCATTATTCGTATTATGTAGGGAGTCGATAAATTTTTTCATTAAATCAAAGTTATAAGAAGCCAAAGGTTTAATTTTTGTTAATTTATAAATTTGTATATTTGAAAATAATTTATTATAACTTTCAAAATATTTGTTAACAAAAACTGTAAGAACTTTTCTTTTAAATATTTCAAATTCCTTCATAACTGTTGGTGACAAAGAAAACCAAATTGAAAAAGCATATAATAAAATTGGTCTTATACTCATTTTATATATAGATAATTTTGTCACTTCTGCCAAATATCTGCTTTTCAACAATTTCGCAAAAGAGATTTTAATCCAACGAACTTTATTAATAAAAATTTCAAAAGTTTATTAAAATGTACGCCTAAATATTTAAGATTATCTACAAAAGGAATTTCATGTCCATCTAGAATCAACTTAAGTAATTTGCTTACCGGCTCAACAAAATTTTTACATTTACCAGACGCATTTCTTAAACAAATCGCTTCACTCTTAAATATATTGGCCCAAAATCATAGTCAAAAAAAAAATATACTTTAAGACTACTTAAGTATATTTTTCTTTAATATGTACTTTAGGTCTACTATAGCCAAGTTAAAATGTATTTTTAGCGAAAAAGTCGATTTAAAATTTAAAATATACTGAAGTTTTTTTTTTAATAATTTAGAAACAGAAAATCAACCAAACAAAACAAAAAAAAATATTCTGTCATAAGTAAAAATAAAATTTAGTAAAAATTCCAAATAAATTATAAAAAAAAGTTTTATAAGCAAATTAAAAAATGTTTGCACTGCAAACCGTCTCCAGAGATTTTGAAATTCTCGAGGACTTAAATCATAAAAAAAATTTTAAATATACAAATAACGATTTTTAAAAAAATTTAATTTACTTGTCAGTTTTATTTATTTTTAATGTCACTTTTTTATATTTTGCTGCTAGTTAAAGTTGATTGAACTTAAAACCTACTTTTGTTTTGTCTATAGTACTAAAATTTTTAGTAACAGCTTTTAATTTTTAGGTTGTTTTTAAAAAGAACCGACTTTATTGTTTGACTATGATTATAGACCATTAATTTTAATACCCCATAATTTGTAGAAATTATTTACTTCATTTAAATACGTTGCAGTTGAACTCAAAGTACCAATTGGAGAAGTTTAATGAGAGCAAAGCAATGAATCATCTGCGTATAAAATACCAGTTGAACTTTGAAATTCATGTGAAAAATCATAAATAAAAATGTTATATAAATGAAGAGCTAAAATAGCACCTTGTGGAACTCCACATTTCACATCACCAAAAGTAGAAAATTCATAATGTAAATGTACACAAAATTTTCTATTTTGAAAAAAAAAAAAACTGTGCAATAATTTAATTATATGTGATTCAAAACCAATGTTAACCATTTTGACAATAATTCCATCATGATAAGCATGATCGAAAGCTTTCTTTATATCAAGGGATGCTGCAATAGTACATCGTTTTTGCCTCAAATTATTCACAATATCATTTAAAAATTTTAGTAAAGCAAGAATGACATTTTTTAAATCCAAACTGAAAATGTGGAATATAAGAATTATTTAAACTTAAATCCATCTTTTCACGAAGTTTACCTTAGTTAGATACAGGGTGGGCCAAAAGAAACCAAGGGGTGTAAAAGTTTAATAACTTTTTTGTTTATTAACTTTTTTTTATTTTTTCTTTCAGATTATATAATATACAAAATGGAAATTTTTTTACACTAAGTATGAAAAATGATGTCTCTTAAATGACCACCGTTTTGAGCTTCGCACTGATGGGCTCTTTTTAGAGCATTTTCCATAACATCTTTCAAAACTTGTGGCTGGCTGTAGCGTTCGAATTTCTGCAACAATGTTTGCCTTGAGTTCAAGGATTGTCTCTGGCTTGTTCACATACACTCGCTCCTTCAAAAAACCCCAAAGAAAATAGTCGGGTGCTGTCAAATCTGGTGATCGCGCTGGCCAAATAATTTCCGAATTTCGAGAAATTATTCGTTCTCCAAAAATTTGACTTAAAAGTGCCATTGTGTCTCGGGCAGTATGGGCAGTGACTCCGTCCTG
This sequence comes from Thelaira solivaga, assembly GCA_947397855.1. Lineage (NCBI taxonomy): Eukaryota > Metazoa > Arthropoda > Insecta > Diptera > Tachinidae > Thelaira > Thelaira solivaga. The sequence continues at coordinate 38,922,622 of OX377611.1, read as the reverse complement.
CTGAAACCACATACCAGGTCTGTTTTCAAGAGCAGGACGTAAAAAATTTTCTATCATAAAACGATACCGCTCTTCATTTACGGTTACAGCACTTCCATCTTCATTCTCGAAGAAGTAGGGCCCAATGAGATTGTCAGATGTGATCCCACACCATACTGTACACCTGATGGGGTGCAATTGGCGTTGATGAATGGCTCTTGGATTTTGAGAACCCCAGAACCTACAGTTCTGCTTGTTAACAAAGCCATTCAAATGAAAATGAGCTTCATCACTCATAATCAAATTTTCAATAAAGTTGATTTCATTTCTGGCCAACTCTTGAAATTTAACTGCAAAATTTAAACGTTGCCGATGATCTGCGGGTCTTAATTCTTGGACCAATTGCACCTTATATGGGTATAACTGTAAATCTTTTTTTAAAATGCGCCGTAGTGACGTACGACACATTTCTAGCTGAGCAGAACGCCTTCTGCCAGATGTTTCTGGTGCTTCGTTAACACTTTGCTGTACTCGTTCAATATTTTCCGCAGTGCGACTTAAACGTGGTCTACCGGTTCGAGGCAAATCTCTTACGCTGCCATGTTGGTGATGACGATTAACTAAGGAACGAATCATCGCTTCAGAGGGCGAAATTCTGACGTTAAAATGTCGACGATATGCTCTTTGCGTTAAAACAATTGGTCTCTGGTTTAAATAATAAAATTCTATTGTTCTGGTTCTCTGTTCAGTTGTGAACCTCTCCATTATAAATTCTCCAAGTGTTGTCTATATAATCTGAAAAAAGTTATTAAACTTTTACACCCCTTGGTTTCTTTTGGCCCACCCTGTAAAAGAGATATTGGTCTAACATTGTTTAAATCGAAATTATTGGATTTTTTAAGAATTGGAGAAATTTTTGCTGACTTCCAAGAATTTGGAAAACAAAGATTATTAATACATTTATTGAAAACAATAGCTAAGTAATCAAAAGCTAATTTTGTGAAGTTTTTTTTTACAATAAAATTTGAAATTTCATCTAAACCATAAGATTTTTTATCATTTATAGATTTTGAAATTAATATAAGTTGATCAGAATCAGTTAATTTTGTATTACCAAGAGAATTGAACAAAAAATTTAGTGTCTGTGACAAATGTAATCTTATTGTGTTTTCTATTTCTAAAACATCTCTACAAGGCATAGAACCACAATAAATAGAAGAGAAATGATTTTTTAAATGTGATAATTTCTGAGAATTATCAATTATTTCCACACCGTTGACTATTATTTTTGAAAAAGCATTTTTTGTTTTTGGATTTCCTAAAATGTTATAAATTTTTTTATAAGCTGTTGGACCAGGTTTTATATTAGTAAGACGATTTTGAAAAATTCCTGCTTGTCAATTTGAACTTGTTCTCTAATAATTGAATTTGTTTCGATAACAAAATATAATCTGAAATCTATTTAGAGTTCTTCTAAATAAACACCTTAAATCTTTCTGGCATGTAAATTTTAGTTTAATTTAATTTTTTTATTTTATCTAACACAAATATATGTTTTTTTTTAATTTCTATGTTTATTAGAAGTTTGATAAATTGAAGAAGAAAATTCATTAATAAATTTATCAATCTCCAAATTTGATAAATTATTATTTACAGGATTAAAGTTTAAAATGATTTTTGAAGTAATTTCATTTCTAAAAGAATTCCAATTAGTGTTCTTAAATGAAGTAAATATACGAGGCTGTTTTAAAATAAATTCTAAATTTAAAAATTTGTATATAACACAGTACAACAGCCAATCTGGGTAGTGAGAAATTCCAAGGCAGGGTGATGTTACTAGGTCAGTATAGTAGTTTGGCGTTCGTATGTGTCAGTTTTTTTTATGACCTTTTAAATTTTTTCCTTATCTTGATGTTTTTTCGCTTAGTTGTAACTCGAGAACCTCCTGTCCGATTTTGCTAAAACAAACTCAAAAAAATTTAGAATTACAATTTCTCTAATCTGTTTCTATACCGTTTTCCTATATGTGCAACACTCGCGAAGTTAAAAATGAATGTATGAAGGGAAAAAAGTATTTTTTGCCTAAAAATTTAAATATTTTTTTTTTAAAATTCATAAAAAATCCAAAATGGAAAAAAGTGCTAAAACTAATTACTTTCGCGTAAAGTCACATAACTCATGAGCAAAAAAAGGCATAGATCATGAAAATCGATGCACGCGGTTCTCATTTATTCACAATTAGGTAAATGTATGAATTTCAAAAATTTGCTCCAGATATGCACAACATTATTTGGAGAAAACATTGAATGATGAAAAAACTTCTGCATATTGCCCGGATGTAGGAAAATTGATGGACGCAATGGAAATAAAATATGAAGCAGATGACTGGAGATTATTTATTGACAGTTCAAAACTCAGCTTGAAGGCGGTTTTACTGCATAAGACCAATAAAAAACCTTCAGTTCCAATCGCCTATAGTACAGAAACGAAAGAAACATATGATGCACTGGAAAATATTTTAAAAATGGTTAACTACGCCAAACATATGTTTCGCATATGCTGCGATTTAAAAGTTGTAGCACTGCTTTGCGGTCTTCAAAGCGGCTACATAAAATATATGTGTTTTTTGTGCGATTGGGACACGATTTTCCGGTGACCAATATGCATGCCACGGATGGAAACTCAGAGAGCACAGCAGGTTACAAACGGCCAATATTATTCGTGAGCCTCTAGTGCCGAAGGAGAAGATATTGCTGCCTCCACTGCATATTAAACTTGGAATTGTTAAGAATTTTATCAAAACTGTCGTCAAAAGAGATGATGTTTTCTTGTGTTTGAAACTAATTTACCCGAGACTCAGCGAAAGTAAAATTAAAGAAGGTAAGTTATAATATCACATTCATTTCCCATGATTTTCCATCTTAACAAATTAATTTTTTCCAATCAGGCGTAGTAAATGTTCCAGATATACGAAAGCTGATTAAAAGTGACGCATTCAACAATATTTTGATTGACGCTGAATTGAATGCATGGCAGGCAATCAAAGAAGTAATAGAAGGCTTGTTGGGAAAGCATCGTTCTAACAACTACGATGTTTCTGTCGCAAGGATGTTAAGAGCATTCTCGGAAATTGGTGTCCACATGTCCTTGAAAATCCATTATTTACATCATCATCTGGACTACTTCAGCAAACAATTGGCTACCGAATCAGATGAACAAGGTGAACGCTATCATCAAGTTGCTATGCCATTTGAAATGAGGTAATACTGATTTTTTATTTTTTCAAACTCATTTTAATAAAACAAAAACTTACAGATATAGAGGCAAAAAGTCGCCGAGTGCAATAATTGCGGAAATTTGCTGGTGGAGTAAGCTTGTGTGGCAAGACAAGGATGATCTTGATGATAAAGAATTTTCAGGAGATGCAGAAGGGCCAACAGTGGAGTCACACATTGACATTATGTGTGGTTCAGAAACTGATGATAGCGATGAATGCGATGCCACTAGTCTCGAACAACCACCATCGAAAAAGTCTAGGCAATATTTATTAAAATAAATAAATAAAATAAAAAATTATAAAAATGTTTCCTTAATCAAGATCAAGGATCAAGATAAGGAAAATATTTAAAGGGTCATAAAAAAACCCTTAGAGGGTTTTACTAAACTGACCTAGTACCATCACCCTGACTTGGAATTTCTCACCCCCCAGACAATAATCCCAAAAATGTTCCATAGTGTAATTAATATGTGCATATTAACAAAATTTATACTTGTTTATTAAGTGTCTATAATTTTGAGTTTTATTTTCTGTATCTGACTTAAAATTAATTCTATGTGTTGTAGGTGTATTAATTATTTGTAACATTTCTAATGTGTACCTTCTTTTATAATTATTTTCTATATTTAAAACTGAAACATTTTCAAAATTAGGAAAAAGATTTAATTCAAAAGAATGAGAAGTTAATGCAGTTTTTTGTGAAGAAATGTTAATATATTTTTGATCTGATTTATGTCCAGCCATTTATTTTTTGTCGTACCTACCTATACTTGGTCACAAGTAAACTGCATTTGACATATCAAATTTCCCTGTTCTATCTTTAGTTCTACTAAATAATGTATTTAAAGTGTTGTATGTTTTTTACGAAACTTTTCTCTATCAGAAGTCTTAGCATTTATTAAATGTTTTGATAGTTTTTGTATTTAAAAATTTTGTTTGGTATAACCTTACTATTGTACACCCTAATTTAATTTTTTCAAGAAAATTTTTCAAACATCTACGTATTTTTAATAATTTGACTAATTTATAATTTTATCCTGAAGAAACTACACAAGCTGGATCGAAATATCGATATAAAAATAAATTTATAAAATAAGAAATCAAGCTTAAGAAAAAAACCATTTTAATTTCTCTTTTTAAATAAGATAAAATTTTCAATTTTCTTTTTAATTTAATGCTTTTAAATATTTCCAAAAATAGAAAGAAATTAATAATTAAAATTTTTTTTTCATCGCCTCAAAACTTTGCAGACAGACTAAGTACTTTATGGTAATAACATTCATTCGTTTAGTTGCAATTAATTGGGAATTTATCAAAGTAGTTCAGTCACTCACTAATTTCTAGCAAACATACTAAATGTACTGATTTAATTGTGTATAATGAATGTATGTAAATATGAGTGGAACTATTTAGTGTTACATACTGCCATAATCTCGTAGACGAGCACACACAAACATACATTCATATTTATTTTCTGTTGAAACTTTAGAAGTATTTGTAGTAGTTTATTAAGGCAACATTTGGTTTTTGCAAGGTTGCATTTTGATTTTCAGTCACTGAGGTTGCTGTTTCATTATGTTCATTACGTTATTTAATGCAATAATGACAATAATAATAATGATGATAATGATGTTGAATTAACGAGGACAATTACAACGACAACTACAACTTAAATATAACATCACAAGCTGCAGCAAACACTGTCTTCTTAATCAGGTTTATTGTCTATAAGGTTAAGAAATAACACAACCTGCAACTGTTACTATAACGAGAATCAGGTTCTACCTACCTACTTAGCTAACGTACGTATGGCTGCTTATCCTTGGCTGGCGTTTATGTAGCTACTTTCTTGGGTCTTGTGTCTGTCGTTATTTGTGGAAATTAAAATTTAAGTTGCTGTTTAAACTTATAAAAGGTGATTTTATAAGAACTATCGGAAATTAAAAAAAAAAAACACATAAAATTCAGAAAAATGCATGAAATATTTATTTGGATCGATAGTTGGGTCGATATAATTTAATGTTTGAAGATTATTTCATGCAAATGTTGGCCGCGGCTGCGCCTCAAATGCTCCATCCGCTTAGTCCAATTTTGGCATACTCTTTCCAACATTTCGGCCGGTATCTCACGAATAATGTTGGCAATGTTGGCTTCCAGTGCGTCAATCGAAGCGGGCTTGTCCCTATAGACATTAGCCTTAACATAGCCCCACAAAAAATAGTCTAGAGGCGTTAAATCGCACGATCTGGGCGGCCAATTGACTGGTCCCAAGCGTGAAATAAACTGTTCACCGAACTCGCCTCTCAATTGGTCCATTGTTTCGCGTGCTGTGTGGCATGTGGCACCGTCTTGTTGAAACCACATGTCATGCAAGTCAAGCTCTTCCATTTTGGGCAAAAAAAAGTTTGTTATCATCGCACGGTAGCGCTCACCATTCACAGTAACGTTGTGATTCGCATCATCTTTGAAGAAATACGGCCCAATGATGCCGCCAGCCCATAATCCGCACCAAACGGTTGTTTTTTGTGGATGCATTGGTAGCTCTTGCAATGCTTCTGGCTGCTCTTCACTCCAAACACGGCAGTTTTGCTTGTTCACGTATCCATTCAACCAGAAATGAGCCTCGTCGCTGAACACAATTCTTCGATAAAAAAGTGGATCTTCATCTAACTTTTCAAGAGCCCATTCACCAAAAATTTGGCGTTGTGGTAGGTCGTTTGGCTTCAATTCTTGCACCAGTTGTATCTTATAAGGCTTCACACCCAAATCCTTCCGCAAAATTTTCCACGTAGTGGAGTAACAGAGGCTCAATTGCTGCGAACGGCGCCGAATCGATAATTCACGGTCATCACCAACACTGGCCGATACGGCTGCGATATTTTCTTCAGTTCGCACTCTACGTAAGCGTGTTGGTGGTTTAATGTCCAACAATGTAAATTTGGTGCGAAATTTTGTTACAATAGCCCGAATAGAAGCCTCAGTAGGTCGATTAAACTGACCATAAAATGGAAGAAGCGCGCGATGAACTTTCTTAACAGAGCACGCATTTTGGTAATAAAATTCAATAATTTGCAAGCGTTGTCCGTTTGTAAGACGATTCATGATTAAATTATAGACCAAACTGAAGATGTTTGACAGTGACACAAGATACAAAACGTGCGTGAGCTGTCAAAACTAGTGTTGCCAAAAAGATAATAGCAAAAAAATCACTCTTTAGTTGTGCGAAGGTATGTACGTATTAATTGCTTTCAAGTTTATACGTGTGTGTGTGTGTGTGTATTTTCTAATTAGTGAATGCACCATATGCTTTCCTATTATCCATGAATTTCTCTATCATTTTATTCCGATTAAATTAAATTGTTCAGTCGTACGTTTAGTTTGATTTTAAATCTTAATGCCTTTTGGCATATTTTGTTGCATTTGTAGTGAATCTTAGGAAATTTTCTTGTCAGTTTTAGCATAGAGTTAATTTAAGTAGTTTCGCCTTTAATGAAACTTGTTCATTTTCATAACGTTTTTCTTTTTTATCATGTTGAAAATTTTCGTGAAAGTATAATTTCTTAAGTAAGTGTGCTGATATTTAACTAAATGTTATAATCTGAAAGTGATTGTAGCGAAAAGCCAAAAAATGTTGTGGAAATAGTTATGATTTAAAAAAAAATTATTTAAAAATTTAGTTCACTTATTAATTGCCAATTAATCAAAGGTTTATGGTGTGTAAATAAAATTTATTTTCTGTTTGTTCGCCTTACACATTTTTTTTTATTTTCCGACGGATTTTTAATAAATTTGGTACCAATGGTCTTTATACTTCAAAGAAAGTACTATATACTTTTGGATCTGACACTTCCACTTTTACTCTTACTCATTTAACAAAATAATTGTAATTTGTTTTTAATAACTAAAATTATATTTCTCAGCCGATTTCTGTGATAGATACGTTATCAATACTTCAAAGCAAGTTGCCTTATACTTTTTAACTGACAACTCGCACTTTTATGGCTTCTTTTTAAATAAAATATTTGAATTTGGTTTTTTAAAGATTAAACGCGTTTAATCTTCAAATATTTTAGAAGCAACAATACTGCCTCATGTGCACAAGTGCTTATAAATCTTGCCAGCTAATGTACTGAAACTAGATACTCTTTTATTTATTTTAACCCAATTTCATTTTAACTTTTATTTAAATTTGATAAATATATATTTTCACAATTTATAAGTTTTAAATAAATTTTTTAAATGTAAGTACTAATAAGTATAGATTTATTTAATTTTGTTAACATTTTATTATTTTATTATTATTTTAATGGTGAACTTTATAATTTAGTTTGTTTTTTCACATAATCCTTCATTTTACGTATGCTAAACAGCATAATTAGTTCGCAAAGTTATTTTAATTCACAATATAATCGGCTTTAAGAATTATTCACAGTTCACAATTTAAATTTAAAAAAATTTAAAATGCAATTTCAACTTAGTATAAGGATAAATACACTTTATTTATAAAGACGTTGTTTTTATATTTAATTTTCTACTCGTTAAAGTGTAAAGTTGCTAATAAATTTCAATTATTTGGTGATTTTTCGCAATCTAAACATACAAGTTCACTCCAACCGTTAAATTCAGTTATTTGTAAAAATGTTACTTGTTCATAATATTGCTTGGACGCCAATATTTAGCTTTTGTAAACGGCACCATGAGCGTTCAGTATAAATAAGTAAAATTAATATATAGGCGATGCCAGATCTCGACGGACGACAAAAAGGGACAGATAGTATTGCTTATTTATGCTTGTTTCTTTTAGTTTTCTGTCAGAATAAAATTTTATTTAAACAAATTAAAACAATTTTCCAAATAAATTTGATGAAAAAAAATGTTTATAAAAATCTATTTATTTATTATTGAAGCGAAATATATTTTTTATAATGCTAAAGCATTGTTCATAAATACAGATTTATTTATTGTCTTTTCAGAAATATTAAAAAAATTAATTACAATTCATTTCCTCTTATGAAGTTTCGCATTTTTGCCTTAATGGTTTCCATTAGCTTCTGCCAGCATTCTGATCTGCCTGCGCTGCGTATTTATTCCAAATTTGTAACATATTTTTGGCGTCGGGAACAACAGCACCACTTTTCTTTAATTTAGCTTTAACAATAGCTGAATCTGCGGACGATTATCAGGGTTCATGTTTTTTTGCCACTATATCGACTTGATGTCTTTGATACCACTCCATCGCAGTGTTTGAATAACTACAAGATGCTAAATCCGCCCAAAATTTTACTGGGGACTGGTGGCGTTTAATTAAGGGCAGCAATCGTTTCTGTAAGCATTCTTTGATATAAATTTCTGATGTCATTTTTGAAGAGACGATAAATGGAGTGCTTTTTAGTCCACAATGGCAATTTGTTTGCCAAATCATGATTTTTTACTAAATTTATACATTTTCGTGTATTTATATTTGGAATCGGCATCTCCACGTTTCGCCGCAACATAAAATTTTTTACCTAACTTCATCGTCCATAATCAGGCAGTTGTTGAATTTTGTTAACACTTGATCGTAAAGAATGCGTGCTCGTTTTATTGCAATGGTATTCTGCTTTTCACTCCGGTTTGGATATTTTATTGAACGATAGCTTTCATAGAAAGCATCCAGACGACTTCTTCTTGCTATATTGAGCGTATTATACATTTTGTAAGCTTTGGGCTTCTTTCAATAACTTTTTTCTTTTCTTTTTGCTTGCGATCTGCACTTGGTTATATCTTTTTAAAACCTCATTTACAGTGCTTTTTGGAAGCTGCAGTTTTTTTTTCAATCTTTGCATCTGACCATGTCGGATTTTCTAGATATTTGTGCACAATTTTTTTATTCTATTTTGATTTTCCATGAATAATATTGAAAAATTTTTGTGCAAAATAACGGTGAATATTTTTGGAAAAAAATTTTTTTTTTTATTTGTAAAGCGGCCGGATTTTGTATTACCAATGCTTTACCTCAATTTAATAAACTACCCTTTCAATAAAAAAGGTCATACATATAACCTTACAAATAAAAAAGAAATCAAAACTATTGATAAAAAAATTTCTTGGAATACCTATTTTTTATATAATTCTAATTAATATTGTTTCTGGTGTCGATGTCATTTAAAATTCGCAATATGTCAAATATGTCCTTTTTTAAATTGGATATCCATAGCTCAAATTTTTTAATGAATGATGTGACTTTGTCTTTTTGAATCAGAGCATGCATTTGTGGACCTTGAATTGATTTATTTAAATCGCTAATTTTTTTTTAAATTTCAACTAAATAAGTAAGTTTAAGAATAAAGTTATCGTTGCGAAATGAAGATGCCTTATCTTTGTCATTTTCAGCAAAAAAATTGCAATTTCATCTTTCAGTTCGAACACTCTTTGAATAAATTTTTAACGTGATAGCCAAAGTACTTCACAATTGTACAAGAGTGATGTATATTCAGTTCCCTTATCTTCACACAACTTTCCAAATAATCTCGGTTTCAAAAGACTGTTTTGATGTAGTTTACACAAACAAAATGTACGGTGCTCTCACTTAGTATAATAACACTATATAGAGAAAACAGTCAGATTTTTTTAAGTATTTTTTTTTAAATACGTAAAACAAAAATTATGAACTTCACGACCCCCTTGAAGTTCTTATGCGACATTCTGTCTACGGGCTGAACATACTTGTTCTTTTTATACAATATTCTCTAAAGCTGGAAAAAATTCGCAGCTAAATGAAGGAAAACAACAGTTTATTGACCCCATTTAATAACGTGATGCCTTTTCAGTTGCTGCATTGCTTTAGATCACACTTTATTTAGCATTGTCGCCACAATTGCCTCTTTCCTTTTTCAAATAATGTGTGTCAGGTTCAAGGTGGAATTCGTCAGCATATTTTATCAACTCTACAAGTATTCTCTAGATACCAGGATCTTTTAGGTTTTAATGTTGAACAGCGCGTGAAGTATTTTTGCTTACCGCTAAGCTGACATATTGCATTATACACGCCTCACATATTACCCACTGCTTTTATCATTAGCCACCCGTTCGATAGTTGCTGGTAAACAATTTTAAAAATATATGTAAAATGTGAACTTTTGTTAATTGAGCTCTCGATTACACTGAACAACATAATATTTTTTTGTTTTCAAAATAACAAAGTTGTGAAAACAGATTATGTACACGTGCATCACCATTTTGAATGCTTACATCTAGTCCTTTTTAAATTGCCTTTTTGAAGTTTTAATTGTGATTCGGTATAGCAAACCATACAAATCTTTCATTTTAGGTAAAAGAAATGTTCTTCAAGCTCATGTAAAACACTACAATAAATATTTTTATATAAGAAAAGAAAAACATTCTCTTTAACATTGCTTGGCAAAGATATTTATGGCCAAGAGAAATAGTGTTGTTGGTCACATCCTGTCTAAAAATGTCTATAAAAGTTTTGACAAAACAATGATATCCTTTTGGAAATGAAATTTAAATAAATTGAATTCTTTTGTACAGCAGTTTTAACAATGACACTAATTGCTAGAGGAAAGCTAGTATGTGACATTAATTTACTTAAAATTTGTAGCGTCGTATATCACATTTTTTATATTTTCCTTTCTCATATTTATTTATACTAACAAGTCAAAAACAAAAATAATATTCTTTTGTGTCTTCCAATAGAAAAAACCTTTTGAAAACAATAATAAATAAAGAAGAGTAGCATAAAAATAAATTGCTTAGAAATCAAATAAAAAACCTTTGAACAATAATAAATGTCCAAAAAGTATTTCCGAAACAGAGCAAAGCTGAATGTGTGGAACGATAATTCTACTGTGTACAACTCCTTATTATCTACATACAAATCTAAACTACTTACTTGCATTTGCACATACACCGACTTACATATGCATACTTGAAAGCCACACATTATTACACACATGTGTAATATTTTATAATAAAAAATGTTTGTAAGCCATTTGAAGTATGCTTGTGAAGCTCTTTAATATATACACATAGCAATAGCTATTCATATGCGAGTTAAGTGCATACACAGACCTTCAGGTTTACGATAGACTTAAAAATGATTTTCTAATGCCTTTCTGTGTTAGATAATAATCTGTATGTTACAGCATAAAGGCGAGCATAATAAACTGCGTATATCTTATATATCGTCTTGAATTTAAAATTTTAAAATAATCATTAATTCTTCACAGATTATATAGTTTCAAAAATATAAAAAGACATTATAGTTTTTCAATTTTGCAAATATAAAATTGCACATCGCCAGATATCTTAGCCTAGAAACTAGTCACGTGAGGGTCAATAGTACAACTAAGCAATAACTAACAGCGGATATGTGGTTTTTGATTATTACAAAATGACAAATATTGATAAAACTTTCTTTGAATACCTATTTTTTATTCACCCTTATTAAATTTGGAGTCGGAAATATCGTCGTCAATTTTGAGGCAACATTAATTTAACGCACCATCAACACGAATTTAGTATTAGCTAGCACTCTAATGATGATGTTACTTATTTCACGATAGTTTAAATAAAACACAAAAGCACATATCTAATAATATAGTCAGCTGATTTATTTTGCCTAGTATTGCGTTGGAAAAATTTACTTTAAAAGATATATTTAATTTTCTAAAATGTTTTGTTCTTTCTGATATAAGTGAATCAAGTGATGACCAAATATATAAAAAAGAAGATGATCGCTTTCTTTATAGGATATTACTTACGACGCAAGTAACTGTACCTATTAAGGAAATATGGCTTACCATTAGCCTCAAAACAACCCTTGTTTCTGTGTGTGGAAGCTCGAATTTAGTGTTCGGGATTCCTTGAACCATATCTCTAGGATTTAATTACTTCTGGAATTTGAAGAAATTTTGCCACAGCTTCCTCCCATGGGCTTAGTATTAATTGTTTGTATACACCGAATCCAGTAGCCTTACACTCTGTTTTGTTCCAAAGAAATTTTTTTTGCCAAATCTACAAAACCTATTTTGTCATATAACATAATTTTGTAAAACACTCTTTACCTTACCTTTTACTATCCATCATTAGTTCTGATTGATGGGCCAAGGGCATTGAGCGCAGTCCCAACACTTTCATACTCTTCTTTCAAATCGTTTGGGACAGAGGCTCTACAAAATTCCTTGGCAATAGATGAATTCATTTCCAACTTTCCCACCAGCTTTTCAAATTAGTTAGCGTTTTTAATTTAAATTTTTCCATGTTTATATTTTGGTATTGTACTTTATATTTTTAAATTTTATTTTATTGTTTGCACAATTTTTTTTCGACTTTATTTTGACCACAAATTAACACGAAACCAAAAACAGCGATGCCAAAATCGTTAACAATTTAACACAACAACAAATAAGAACATCAACGTCAATTTTTCTTAGTGAATACCAAACATATGTTGACAGTCATCCATAGATAAGAAACAACCCTAATACCGATTTTCCAGAAACGCTTTAAATTGATGTTGTGTTGTGTCGCCGTAGCCAAATGTAATAGCGCTGATTATTTCTAAAATAAATAAATAAAGGGTGTTTTTTATAGGCATAAAGAACTTTAAGTTGGCATTTCTGTTCAAGATGGCAACCGATTTAACAGCTGTCAAGTGATTTATTCTCAGTTTGGTTTGGCAATTCATCATGAATAGACTCACGCCTGAACAACGCTTGCAAATAGTGCAATTTTATTTCGAAAACGAGATTGCCGTTGTTCCCGATTTTCATAAGCGAATTTTGTTTAGCGATAAAGCGCACTTCTGGTTGAATAGCTTCGTCAACAAACAAAACTTCCGCATTTGGAGTGAAGCTAATCGTCAAGTGTATATCGAAACACCGTTACATCCAGAAAAACTGACTGCTTGGTGCGCTTTATGGGCTGGTGGAATCATTGGTCCGTACTTCTTCAAAACGATGATGGCTAGAACGTTACAGTCAATAGTGATCGGTATAGAGCCATGATTACTAACTTTTTCATTCCTGAATTGAACAACCATGATGTCCAGGAGCTGTGGTTCCAACAAGACGGCGCAACATGACACACAGCTCGTGCCACAATCGATTTATTGAAAGACACTTTTGGTGACTGCCTAATTTCACGTTTTGGACCTGTGAATTGGCTTTCAAGATCTTGTGATTTAACACCGCTAGACTACTTTCTGTGGGGCTATGTAAAGTCATTGGTCTATGCGGATAAGCCACAAACGCTTGACCATTTGGAAGACAACATTCGCCGTGTTATTGCCGATATATGGCCACAAATGTTGGAAAAAGTCATCGAAAATTGGACGTCCAGATTGGACGAGCCAGCCGTGGAGGTCATATGCCAGAAATCATATTTAAAATGTAATGCCACAAGATCATCTTTTGGATAAATAAAATTCATGTCAATGGAATAATCCATCGTTGTTTTATTGCAATTTAAAGTTCTATACGTCTATAAAAACATCCTTTAGTTTCAGTTCAAGAAATTAAAAGAGTTCTAAGAAAAAATCATTTCTGAGAACCCTATTTTTAAAAGCAATAAAATGTCAGCAGGCACTCTATTTTTGCATAAAAAAATCTGAGAAAGATATCCAATGGGAATGTAAAAAAATTTTATTTTGTGTTGGAAAGATGTGCACAAGTTTTAAACCAAACATATTTAATTAAATGTTTAACATCAATAACGAATTTAAAATTAACGGCAAAAATCAAAAAATTATCTTACATTAATATGTTTCTATTCGTTATGCTTTTACATTCAACGCATTTAAAAGCCACATATAAATGTACTTACGTTAAAAAATGTTCATTGAAAACCAAAACAACTTAAAGGAAATCTAAGATTACGGTTATGGACCGATAGTATTGATTATTTGCACAGACATTGTGTGCGTTCGTAAGGAGTAACTGTTCGCTTTAGTTGAGCAACTCCGCTCAACTCAACAATTGCGCATTTGCTGCCATTTTTTTAAATCATAAAATATTTTAGATATCTAACATGTTGTGTCAATAAATTTAAATTTAAAACAACTCTTTCAACATCGGTCAAGAAAAAATCCATTAAAAATTCTGTATTAATTAAATTGGTTTTGCTGCTTTAAATTATTTTATTATTATTTATTTTGTAATTTTTTCCATTTTATTTTCAATTGTTTACATGCATCAGCAGTTCATTTAGTAGCATACTCGTCAAATCGTTTCAAAGATGTAACTGTTGTGCTCAATATTTGCCAACAGTTGAGCTCCACGAACGCACCCATTATGACTGTTATTTCTGATAAAACAACGTAGGTATAACGTTTTTTGTCAGTTTTGTATTTTAGATAAATTATGCAAAAAAAAGCACCAAAAATAATTCCAAAAATGTAGTTAGTAGTTGGTAGTTGACTTCAGAACTCAAATCTCAGGCATTTATAGACCGATTGATCTGAATTTAAACAACAATTTGAAGACAGGAACTTCCATCACTAAACTTTTCTTTGGAACTTCTAGAGACTTCACAAACTTGATATTAAAAACCACTTGGAGTGTGCTATTTATGACAATTCAGAATATATATACTTTATATTGTGTCCCATGTACGGTGTAGAAATTACGCACATAATGACAAATGTCACTTTTTATGAAGGGTATAAATATATGTAAATTAATATGGAACCGTATGAGTTTTTTATAAATTAAATAATAATAATACGCTAGATGTGCCTGCATTTATTTATTTATTTATTTATTACTAATTCTTGCCCAAGAAGATTAAATTTTATAATTATAGTGCAGGATTTTAAAAAGTGTACAATGAAAAATTCACCACAAAAAGAAAATTATATAAATTGAATTAAATTATAAATTAGATTATAACAAAATATATTAAAGAATAATTTTATATTCGAAATCTACATCAAAAGAAATATTTTATTTTATAAATAGTTTATAAAAAATAAAAGTGCGGTAACCATTTCATTTAAAATATTTCATAAAAATATATCTTGTGATGTTGATATCATAAAAAATGTTATGAAAATTTTAAATTTAAAGAAATATTTTAAAACTCAATGCGTTGCTCTTTAACTGTTGATTGTGTGGAATAGCATTCCAAAGACGAACAGCAATTATGAAGAACTGATTTGAAGAAACAAGAGACTTATATTTGTTGATTATTTTTTTCCCCTCTTGATGACTGAACAAATCTAATTTTGTGAAATAGGTAATTTGGCTTTTTAGTAATATATTTATATATATGATCTTCTGGAAGTAAATTAGCGACCTTATCTTTAAAAGCTTTTGGGGTGATACTATATAATATTATTATATAGAACCTCCAGTTTTCTCCTACTAGCACTGTCACAGTTAGAAAACCATTCACAGCCATAAGTATTTTTATTATTATCACAAGTTCCTAACTACAGTCCGAGACTCCTTACAAATCTCGTAATTGTTGTAAGACTAACTTTGCCTAGATCTTCTGCGACAGCCATAAGTATGACTTGGAACCAAATATAATACATACTCGTATATGAATTTATTCATATTGCTGGCAGAAACTGAAACTTCTTCTAAATAAATGGCAGAGCTATAAGTCGAAAATCGCGACTACCTCTATTTTTGTGTAAATTGTCTAAAATACAAAATGGACAAAAAAACCTAAAACGCAATTTTAAATGAAATAACCGTTATAACATCTGTGGAAAAAATCAAAAAAATCATTCTACATATGGACCAGAAATTTTTTTAACAGAAATACCATTCGCCATGTCTGTGCACAAACCAAGATCAATAGGTCAGCAAATAGCAGAAATATATCAAAAATATTTGAGATTTTCCATAATTTTTGCTTTGCTTTGTTTTTTGTTATGAAAATTTTTAATATGTTTGGCTTAAAAATTTTTTAAAATGTTTGCAAAATTAAATTAAATTATATATAATTTGTATTCCTATTTAATATCTTTGTTAGAATTACTTTTTTATTAATTTAAAATGTGAGTACCTGCAGATATTTTATTGCTTTTAAAAATAAGATTCTCAGAAAGGATTTTGTTTAGAACTCTTTAATTTTAGTTTCTTGAATTTAAATTAATTATTTATTTTAGGATTAATAAAAAATCGGTTTTCCACGAAATTTATTTTTATCAATATTTGTTGTTTCTTTTTATTTTTATATAATTTTTTGGTTTGGTTTGAAATGAGGTCGTATTATAAAAATTTATTTTTATTTCGATATTTCGCTCCAATAATAAATAAATTAATTTTTATAATACGACATCGAGCTTGGTGAGAAAGCTGTTCCAATTATATAATTTTTTGTGCTTTTTGGGTATTGAAAAAGAAAGTTTAAAGTGAAAAATATGAATTTTTCACGCTCTGATAACTTTAACCATCGGCTGCCAGGGTCTGAACAGAAATGAACCTTTGACTCCAGATTTATAAGTTTAGCACTCCACTCATCAATCTGCAGGGCACCCTATTTATAGACGTATATAACTTTAAGTTGGCATTACTGTTGGATATGGCGACCGATTTAACAGCTGTCAAGTGATTTATTCTCAGTTTGGTTTGGCAATTCATCATGAATAGACTCACGCCTGAACAACGCTTGTAAATAGTGCAATTTTATTTCGAAACGAGATTGCCGTTGTTCCTGATTTTCATAAGCGAATTTTGTTTAGCTGGTGGAATCATTGGTCCGTACCTCTTCAAAAACGATGATGGCCAGAACGTTACTGTCAATGGTGATCGGTATAGAGCCATGATTACTAACTTTTTCATTATTGAATTGAACAACCATGATGTCCAGGAGCTGTGGTTCCAACAAGACGGCTCAACATGTCACACAGCTCGTGCCACAATCGATTTATTGAAACCTAATTTCACGTTTTGGACCTGTGGCTTGGCCTCCAAGATCTTGTGATTTAACACAGCTAGACTACTTTCTGTGGGGCTAGGTAAAGTCATTGGTCTATGCGGATAAGCCACAAACGCTTGACCATTTGGAAGACAACATTCGCCGTGTTATTGCCGATATACGGCCACAAATGTTGGAAAAAGTCATCGAAAATTGGACCTTCAGATTGGACTACATCCGAGCCAGCCGTGGCGGTCATATGCCAGAAATCAGATTTAAAATGTAATGCCACAAGATTATCTTTCGGATAAATAAAATTCTTGTCAATCGAATAATCCATCGTTGTTTTATTGCAAATTAAATTTCTATACGTCTATAAAAAACACCCTTTATATCCTGAACGACGAAAATAAACCAATAATAGGCAAATATTCCTAAAACTGCATTCATATAATAAAATAATAATAACGATTTTGACGCAGAGGTGTCCATCGTTCATAGTACCAGACCTCCACATTGTCGTCTATGTGGCCTTTTTTAGAGAGACCTGTTAATTTCTAAATCGTAAGGTTTTACTATTAATATTTCTTCTTCTTCAAAATTCACAAAATTATTCACTAATGTGAATCTTTATAACTAGAGCTAACAAATCCGTAATTAAAATTTTTCTTCTTTTGTTTTTAAGGCACCTTGTCACTTGGTGCTTTTTAAAGTCTAAGATATAATTTTTTTAGTTAATCTTGTGTAGGGTGTGGACAAAATGAAAACTAAAGGATTTAAGAATGCTTATATATGCATACGTATGTAATAACCAGCTAAGTGCCTTCTTTTGTGTAAATATGTTGCAATTTCCGTTAGTTGCTAGTAAGTAAAGAAAAGGAAATAGTAGAAAATGTAAGAAAATTGTGAACAATAGTTGAAACAACATCAACAACAATGAGAGTACAAGAAGAACAAATTTAAACTACTCCAACTATCAACTACGTAAGCAGTTACATACTCGTATTTCTTTCCTTTTTTGATTTTTCAACAAAATTAATATTTTTCTAGAAAAAAAAATACAATTTCATTTTACTCAACTACAAAATAACAAAAACATGCAAGCACGTAAATTACTCTAAAATAAAATTTATATGGCATAAAAATAACCGCACAACAGCAGCAACAACAAGAATATGTTTGTGATGACAGAGAAAAAAGAAAATGAACAAATTAAAAGCAACGAAAACAATTGTTATTATAAATGGAAAATAAGCCAAACAAAATGTGCATTATATTTGATTATGCAATTGTAATGTGTATGTATTCCTATTATATTTCTTTCATTTTGCTGTCGTAAAAGTCATAAAGTGCAAAGCAAAATAAACCACATGAAATTTTCAACCACTTAAACAAGAGAATGATTTTTTCTCTTTATTTTTTTTTTTTAATATCGACTTCATTACACGTATAACAATAGAAAAGAAAATGTCATAAACTGATGCAGTGCTTTGTTAGTAAATTAATCTCATGAGAAACAAAATAGAAATTTAATGTGGGGAAAATAAGTATAACTTTTTTCACGGAAAATAATAAATTTTATAACAAAAAAGCTGTTTTGCTGCTCACTAAAATACAGTACGAAATTTTGGCCCTCTTAGAGTTAATTTTTTTTTGTATGAATAAAAATGTCAAAATCTATCACTTTGTTTTTTTGCTGTCATTAGAGTATTTTTATATATCTTTGTGATTCCGTTTGTAATTTCTACACCGTACATAAGGTATCAATAGCGGAGTCGAATAAGAGATGTTCGTCTATCTGTCCATGTAGTCGTTGAAACTTTCTGAAATCCCTAGACAAGGTACAGAAAATTGTAGCACACCAATCTGTCAGTTGTTTCTAAAAGATTATTACTATTGAAATTCAGCCACATCAGTTTATAAATGGCGGAGCTATGAATCAAAAACTGCAATTACCTTTATTTTTGATTATTTTTTGAGTAGGCTGTTTGAGTATTTTGTCTAAACAAATTACAGCTGTAATGTCGGTGCAAAAAATTAGAAAGATCGGTCGACAAATGGACTAGGAAAATCAAAAATACAATCGAAATTTTAGATTTTCATTATGTTCTGCTTCGTGTTTTTGGCTATTTTGTCAGAAATAGCATTCGTAAGGTGGTCTGCAAAAATGGACAGCAATTGGTCAGGAAATGGCGGAGAAATATCAAAAATACAACCAATATTTCACATATGAAATAATTTTTGTTTTGCTTTGTTTTTGTGTCCTTGTACACACAAACACGAAACATAAAACAGTGTATGTGTGTGTGGTTTTTAATGCCTTGAGTGTCATCTTTATGAAAGAGAATTTTTTCGATTTTTGTAGTTAATTAAATATGCTTGACTTAAAAATTTTTTAAAAATATTTGCAAAATTATATTCTCTTGCGAACTATAAGGAACTAATAGAAAAGCAAATAATTAAAATTAATTAATAAGAATGTGTTTTCGGAACATGAGAAAGATTAATACTTGTAGCCTATTAAAAAATTTATAAAGAACTTAAATTTTAGAAAAGCAAAAATTTAGCGGAGTATAATACACACGTAAATTTCTATTCCTTTGACAGTACAGAACAGGAACTTTAGCTGTCTTCTTCAGTTAATTATGGATGAAGCCATTGTTCGTCATGAATTGAAACATTCTATTATTTCGTTTTTATATAATAATTTATTCCAATTCATTTTCAAATTTAATAAGTTTACATAAAGTAATTTAAAACAAAAATTAAATTTACCTAGAAGCATTTTTACAAATTAAATAACAATATGTGAAATATGAAAGCATCAGTATAAATTTTATATTAAATACATTTTGCTTATGTAATGAAGCACATAACAAAATAAATACTCTTAACAACAATTCAAACAGCTTTCATTCAATATTACAAATCATGGCCTGTAGCAATAAATAAATATATGAAAAAAACTTCCAAAAAAGGTTTACTTTCTTTCAAAAAATTAGCTATCTTGTATTCGTTTATATAAAAGCAAAATAGAGAGAGAGAAAACTTAAACTAGTTTTATAAATTTTATAGTATTTTCGACAGACAACAAATATCCCAAAAAAAATTTCATTTTTTATTCTTTCAACTGCACATAAAATATGTTTATCTAAACATTGTCTTTGCACAAATAACAACTTAAACAAGCGGAAATGGACAAAGTATAAAAATAAATATAACTACAGACAAAAAACATAAAAATAGTAAAATAGAAAAATGGATAAAAATTTTCAATATGACCTCGTTTGCTGCAAAACACTTTATTTTGTTACATTTTTATGGCAAAATTTCACAATTTCAGCATTAGATAAAAGTATCAAAACTAAATAAGCACCCCGTACTGTGAACAATTTTAAACAATTGATAGTTAAAAGAAGTCAGGTGAAAAATATTTCTGAATAATATTTTTTTTAATAATAAATTAAATTTCTATTTGAAGAGGTTTTAAAAATATTGGATAAGATTTAATTGTTTTGGACCAAAGCTTAAAACTAAAACAAGTTAAATTTGACTGTGCCGAGTCTTATATACTATTCACTGTGTTTACCAAATATTCATATTTTGCACTCTATACATATTAAAAAAAAATTATATAATTGAAACGCCTAGTGTATTTGTTATTGAAGTGAACTATTGATTTCAAAATAAATTTTAATTCCATAATTGTGATTGGTTATTTGAAATTTATAAAATAAATCCTTATGCTCTTGTCCAAAGTTGACGTAGACTTTAGAGTAAAATTTATGAAAAAATTATATGAAAAATTTCGATAACATTGACTTTAAAGTCTGCGTTAATTTTTTTGGATAATGAGGTTATAATTCACAAATAAAAATATATTTACAAATATATAATTAGTAAGTTTTATTTGACCTTTTTCCTTTTAATTAAAATTGCTATTTTGTTAAGCTTGAGGTCTTATTTTTCAAAAATTTATTTTTATATCGATATTTCGCTCCAATTTTTGTAGCTTCTCCAGGATATAAATTAATCAATTTATTAAAAATACATATTTCAAAAATTTTCTTGACAAAACTAAATTAGGGTGTTCAATAATAAGGTCATCCCGAACAAAATTTGAAAAATATTTAAAAGTAATATGTTAAAAATGTATATATAAAACAATTGTTATAAAAATTTATATTTACAAATACTAAAAAACGTAAGGAGTTACGTTAAAACATATTTAAATCACCATATTTATCTTCCATCACTTAAGCAAATTATGTATTTGAAACGCCTAGCTTATTAAGCTTGAGGTCATAATAAATATAAAAATTTATATAATTATATAATTGGAGCGAAATATCAATAAAAAAAATTAATTTTTATAATACGAACTCAACTTAATAAACTAGCATTTCAATAAAAAAAGTCATATAAACTTACAAATTAAAAATTATAAAGAAATAAAAAAAGAAAATGACAAATATTAATAAAAATAAATTCCTCCAATACATAGTTTTTATTAATCCTAAATAAATAATTATGAAATTAACGAGTTCTAAGAAAAACTTTTTTTAAGAACCTCGTTTTTAAATGCAATAAAATGTCTGCTGGCACTCAATTTTTAAATTAATAAAGAAAGAAATTCTAAAAAAGATAATTTCATTTTGCAAACATTTGAAAAAATTTTTAAGCCAAACATATTTAATTAAATATTTAATTAACGGCAAGAATCGAAAAAATTCTCTTTCATAAAGATGGCTGTATTCGTAACGCTATCACACTCAAGGCATTAAAAACCACATACATACACATTAGGGCCGATCGATTTCTATGGAGGCAAAAAAAATCACTCAAATTACAAGGAAAATCGTATTCTAGGGATCAAAATAAGAAACTTTGCCGAAGGAACCATACATCTACAATGTATTTTGATGGCCCGACTTTTGACCCAAAAGGTCTATAATTTTTTTTTCTTTTCTATTACTAAGTAAAATTCATTTTTTCATTTCATTCTGACTAAATAAATTTCTAAAGAGAAAAATAAACTCTAAATATAAAAAAACAGCCATTTCGCTGATTTTTTCTTGTAAAGTGCCAAAAACGGTGATTTTTTGAAATTTTTGTATGGGGAACCCCCCAGGGGTGGTTCCAAGGAGTGTGCCACTGGCATAGGTGGGTCGGCCCTCCAAAGTTAGTGAGGGCTCGGACATACATTTTGACTCGATTGGGGCACTCTAAGTGGGTCAAAGTGAGATTTTTAAAAATTTGACCCTTCGGATCAAAAGTCTGGACATCAAAATACATTTTAGAGGTATGGTTCCTTCGGCAAAGTTTCTTATTTTGATCCCTAGAATACGATTTTCCTTGTAATTTGTACGATTTTTAAATCGACCCGCCCCTTTTTTATATTTCGTCTATGTGTGTACAAAGCCTTACGCACATGACAGCTTAAAAATTTCTATAAAAAAACAAAGCAAAACAAAAATGAATGAAAATGTGAAATATCGATTATATTTTTGATATTTTTCTGCCATTTGCTGACCGATGCAAGAACATTACGAATGCTATTTCTGTTAAAACTATTATATATTATTTTTAACTGTTTTGTAGTTTAGACAATATGCGCAAAAACACAAAGCAAAGCTTAATGCAAATCTAAAATTTTTGATTTTGCTGGTACATTTGTGGACTGTTATTTGTTTGTTTTGTTTTTTAGACAAATATGAAAAATGCCACCAAAAATGGTAAAAGAAATAGAATTTCAATAGCAATAATCTTACAGAAACAAGTGACGGATTGGTATGCTGTACTTTTCTGTACATTGTTTAGGGACTTCAAAAAATTGATTTCAACGACTTGACGGACAGAGAGATAGAGGGACATCGCTTATTCGACTCCGCTATTTATAAGGCGCTACTTAGTAAGGTGTCCCATGTACGGTGTAGAAATTACAAACGGAAATTACAAACGCTTCTTACTTACAGTGAAGGGTATAAAGAGATTAATTTGTGTATACTTAAAAGGATTAAAATTTTGTTCAATAATTTTATTAAATTATTCGATCTAATAAATTAATTATTATTTAATATTAATCAATTAGAAACAATTTTTTTTTCAAGTTAAATTTTAGTTTCAATTCACACAAATTTTTTATGAGCTTTAAACTTTTTTTGGCTTTTCATACTTTAATGTTTACCATTAAAATACTTGTGTTTGTTACATCACTGACGTTTTATGACACACTAAATTCGGTATCTTTTTAAAAATAACTTTAAATTCATATAATTCTTATAAATAAAAGTCATCTCTTAATAAAATCCTACTTTTTTGTGACTATGATTATGGCCCATTATGTGTCATGTGTTTTATGTTCTAAAGTCTAGTCACTAATGTTTGGCGTCATGCTAAAGAATATTTAACATCACTTACATCCAAAGTTTACTTCAGATTTAATTTGTAAATATTTATAACACAAAAGAGTTTATGGGTTGGCCCATAAACTTTCATACTTAAATACATGCATACATTCTCTGCAAAAACTTGTGTTTGCGTTTGTGTGTGTGTGTGTGTGTGTGTGTAAATAGCTGTATAAAAAAAAACGTGCTGTAATGCAGGTAACAATTTTCCACTCTAAACTAAATGGAAAAAATTCAAGTCTAATAACATGTTATTGAAGAGTAATAAAATTTATTATTAGATTTTTTTACACGTATGTAGTAGTGACCTAAAACATGCTTATTTCAGTAAATTTTTTTAGCTTCAAGGTTAATTTACAATATTTTTTTTACCTTTCTTTATACTCTTCACAAAAAAAAAAAGAGAAAAGGGTATGTATAAGTTTGTCATTACTTGTCTAATTTCTACACCATACATGAGACACCCTATAAAGTATACATATTCTGGATCCTTATAAGCAGTGGAGTCGATTAAGCGATGTCCGTGTGGATGTTGAAATTAGCTTTCTGAAGTTCCTAAAAGACCTACAGAACATTTTAGTATATGTCAATTTGATGGCAGTTCCTGTCTTGGGTTTGCTATTGAAATTCAGCCCAATCGGTCCATAAAGTATGAGCTCTGAAGTGAAACTACCTCTATTTTTTCACCATTTTTCTTAGTGCGTTTTCGCGTATTCTGTCAAACGTCAAAATGTCTGTGCAAAAAATAAAAACAATTGGTAAGTAATTGACCGAGAAAAATTAAAAATACAAATGAAATTTTAGATTTTTATTAATTTTTTCCTTTGCTTTTTTATAGAAATTTTTAAGCTGTGCATGATGTTTGTGCACACAAAAACAAAACTATGCAGTCGGTCTTATACAAACGTTTGTATGTATGTGTCTATTATATATCGTAGTGATGGCACTACACATGTCAAGTGCCAGTGGTGACACTACAGCGTAATAAAACTATTGGTTGATGCACCTTGACGTGGTGAGGCGGCTTATAGCATGTTCACACGACGAGTTTCAATGCTGGTTTCGCTCTCTGAACCTCGATTGTGAAAATTTGCGTTCAGACGACACATAATGAGTTTCATTTGACAGTTGCTTTCTTTTGTTTTTTGTTGTTTCACATTTGCCCGCGTTTGTTTTTTAGTTTTGAAATGGATAAAAAAGGTACATTTTAAAATATAAATATATGTATTTTTAGAAAAAATAATAATTTATAAAAAATTTATTTATTATTTCAAATAATTTAATATGTTGTGTTATTTATTATGTTTATTTTTATAACTTACAATGAAATGCTTGCAAAATAATAATATTTCTTTGTTTACAATTTGTTTTGTTTTACAGCTAGTTAAGATAAAATAGAGATAGAAACTAGGAATGATACTAAATTTTCATGGTTTCGGCAAGAGTTTCAAAATAAAACCTGCAGATTCGCTCACTTAATTTTGTATGGCGAATTTTCCTATTTCATTCGAGATTGGGTTGTGAACCCTAAAAAGAGAGCGAATCTTGTGTCGTGTGAACATGCTATTAAGTAGAATCAATGAACCATAACGGATAAGTTCTTGAAGATATTCCGAAAACTGAATCTCAACTGATTCCTAAGACAAGGTGTTCTTGGGATCGTACTGAGGTGCAGTAAACACCGAGCAACCTTCCAGCGTAAGTAGTCTTATGTACATCCCATTCTCACCTTTGAAGTTTATTTTTATGGAAATTTAGATAAAAGCATAAAAATCAAAATAGCGGAGTCAGGTAAAGATACTCTTTTTCGTTTGCCGCACAGTGGCACATTTCGCAAGTTGGCGGTCAAAGATTGGAATTTTAAAATGAATTTTTTTTTGGTTTTTTCTTAAGCCTCACTTTTGTGTACTAATTGTAAAATCAACATTTATTAAAGTTCGCAAAATGATTTTTAAAAATATGGGTATAATCGGTATTAAAATAAAAAAAGAAATTATAATTTCTGAAAATATTATTGTATGAAAAATATTATATTTTTAAGCATGAATCCATAATATTTAGATAGGAGACCCATATTTAATATTTATTTAAAAAAAAACGTATTTATTCAAAATAAAATAAATTTTTTTATAATTTTTGTTATATATTGTGCTATTTTACTCATATTTTTTGTTAATTTGTACAGAGAAATTTTTCATTTAATTATCTCAGTGAAATTTTTTTTTAAATATGTTGCCTGAACATCTTCAAGAAACTGCTTGGCATCTTTATTCAATTCCATGCGGGTGCAAATCCATTTTTGACGAATGCTGGTCATATATGGACTAGAAGTACAGAGTAAAGTAGTAAATAGGTCTTCATTGATACTACACCTAGATATTTTTCTTGTGTTTTGCTCGCGAAAATATCTATAATCTTTGTTTTTTTTTTTTTTCTTGTGCTTCCTCAGAAAGATCTCAAATCGGTAACATATTCTGTTGAATAACGTCTTCCCCATGAAATGGTATTTAATGGACTGTCGATGGCATATTCTTCCAATCATATTTTTCATTGAATATTTATGTTGTTTTATTAGCGTACTCACGTACCTTTTTATTGCATGATACTACTTGCAATATGACTTTATAGCGTTTTATTAATTCAGTTTCAGTATTAGAAAAAAAATTTCTTGCTGTATTGCCATCGTTTGTGTTCCCTGATCTATCAGTAAGCCCGATTCTAAATATTTTTCTTGTACGTGTTTATTTTTTGTCTCTCTTTTGCCTTTATTTTCGCCACTATTTCCTACTGTTTCTTTAAAATCCAAATCATAGCTTAGTTTTAGTATGTGCTCCATAAATCGAATTTTAGCGTGAAGTGGGGACAAGCTAAACTCACAGGCATCTTTGAAAGTAGTGTCTTCTGTTGGAATTGTACTTAATTGGCTTACAGTTTTTTTGTTGCAAATAACACAGATTGTAAATGATTTTGTTTCAGTTAATCAATCAATCATTGTAAATAGCATTTGATAATTTATTTGAATCTCTTATCCGTTCAATAACAAAGTTATCGGTTTTTTGTTTAAGTTCAGATACTTTTTCTAATATTAAATCCTTCGTTTGCTTCTTAAAAACAAATTAAATTGGTCTGCAGTATTTTGTTGAGGAAGGTATATCGTTTTTATAAATGTCAATTTATCAATCAATTGAAAAATGATGCTAAGGAACCAAGCGTACCAAGCGAGGCGAATGATATGATCGCTTAAGAGGCTAAGGCGGATATGCGCACACTCTATGCCCAGGTTAATAAGTATCAGTCGTTAGATGCTCAGTCGTCAAAGCGCTGGACATCGGTCAATAATTTGTCCAGAAAACCGGCTCAGGACAAGGAACATGGACCTACGTACAGCAACAAGTTGAGCGCATGTAAGGTTTGAATTGCCTGCCTGTCACCAGAAGACGTACTCGATCAGAAAATACTGCTGAGCAGACTGACTGTGAACAAAGAATTAGCGGAGCCTTCGAAAGATAAAAGGGAAGGGTTTCGGACAATCTATCACCTTCTCGATTGATGAAAGATGAGGATTCTTGTGCAAAGAGGAAAATTATTCCTTAATTTCTCGCAAATCCGCATGAGGGTGAAGGCAGTAGCCAAATCGGACACATCCACCCAAGAAGAGTCGAGGGAGGAGGTGTCCATCAAAGCCGATAACACTCAAACCAGCCGCCCCAGCTGCAGCCAGGACGATGAGCACAACAGCGGCTACCGTCACCAAATATAAGGGGACAGTGACCCCAGAAAGCCCATCGTCGGAACAGGTAACCAGCCTTACCATGGCACCCTTTAAGGACACCGGGCAACCTTCAGGTCAAGAAACTTCTCGTTGTGGGTACACCCAGCTTCATCCAAGCAAAGGACCCGATTGGATGCGAGCTGGGCTTAAATAGCAATTTTCCAAAACATAATGAGCCTCAAGTGCAACCAGGCAAATGTCCAACACTCCAACCTGCCTCGGCAGGTTCGGAACGTTTATTTAATCGAGGGCATCTAGATGTCGCTCTTATCGAAGAGAGTTGTTTTATGATTCCTGCAATGCAGGGAAGCCCCATTCATGTATACTGATTGGGAAAGGAATTAATGCCATTCTAATTTCATAACACACAAACAAGGATCAAGTCGTCGTGAAGATGGAATTGGCCAGAGATAATCTTATGATCAGTCACTCGCCTGGCGACTTAAAGAACCTTTCTTTCTCAACACTGCAGAGACTCATAAATTACAGTACGAGAGATTTGTTAAAGTAAATTTGTTTTATAGACTTAAAAAGGATTTTTCTTAATAAATTCATCTTAGCAATGATAATTGAAAAATTAATAAACCTTGGACTGTTTCTCAGAATTCTATTAATTATCAGCTAATTATTTATGTGCTGTATAAAAACAAAAGCGATGCACTCGTCTAAAAAATTTTTTATGAAAAACTTTCAATATTTTGAGTATTTCATATAAAATTTTCAGACGAGTTGATAGGTTGTGTTATAAAAATAGCACATAATTGTGGTAAATAAATTTTTTAATAATACGCAAAAAAATTATTTAATAATAGTTTTGGGTGTATCATAAAATTTCTGTTCTCACTACTAAAAACATTTTAATTATGACAACTGAATTCTTGAATTGGATTTATTTTACAACTGAAGTATATTACTTAATATGACTTTTAGATTAGCTTAGGTTAGCTAGAACAAGGTGCTTCAAGAAAGAAGATGAAAAGGCCTTCACTTGCGTTCAGGTGGATTCTTTTTTTTTTGGTAAAAACTTAATGAATGCTTTATTAAAAACTCTAAGTTATTTTTTTAAAACATTTAATCTTTGATTAAAGTTGAGCAAAAATAGTTTGTGAAACAATATTTAATTCATGTTCTTGTTCTTTAATGAAACATTTTTCTTGTCGTCTTAGATGTCTTACAAAGAAATAAAAATATTAAATAAAAATATTTTCATCTTTTTCAAGTTAATGCAATTTTAAATTGTGGTCAAGACAATTAATTTCCTTTTCCTTCTTTCTTACTTTTTTAATAAAAAGAAAAATTGTTACAGTTAAAACATAATATGAGCAGAAAAAAACAAGAAAAACCACTTTCTTGTGGCAAACTGTGGATCTTTTTTTTTCTTTTTTTTAAATTAGCTTAAAGTTCTCTAAAGTAATTTTAAAGTTAATATTGCTTTTGTTTTAATTTTTTTTTTTAATTCTTAAAGAATTTTAAAAAACATATACAAAAAAAAATAAAAATTTATAATTGCTGCAACAGTAATTTATCTATATTTTTGATGCCCTCGTCCGTATTATAGATTAGAATCGGAAAGTTCCGTAGTGCTACCATAATCTTCTCCAAGCATGCTTCTTTTATATAGAAGCACTACTACGCCTCCTATTTATTGCCAGACTTGCTGTCTCCACAAGCACCTTTACGGCATCAACAGTAGATCTCCCCTTTCTAAATACAAACTGATAGTTGAAAGCCCGTTTGACTCTTCCACGCACTCCTATAGTCTATTTTTTATAATGGTCTCCAGCAGTTTTCCAAATGTATCGATCAGACATATTAGTCGATAAGAAGAAGGATCACCCGGCGGCTTGTTTGCTTTAGGTAACAGCACCAGTTTCTGTTTCTTTCCTATTGATGGAAATTTTTATAAATATTGTTTTGTTTTGTGAAAAATACTCTTCCAGATTCAGTTAGGCAGACTTCCAAAATTTCATTGACGAGGCATCACATTTCGAAACGTCGTAGAAAATTTAAGAAACGCCGCAAAAAAGCAATCGGCGCATCAGTTTCAAAGTTGATACTTTTACTTTTTACAACTAATAAACATAACAGAATGCGAGTGTTATAACGGTTTGAAAGTCAGCCTGAATAAATCCCAAATATTTTTAAATAAATAAATTTTATAAATAAATTTCAACACTATTTTTACAATTCATGCATAACAAAAATTAATTATTTTAGCTTTTTAATCCGATGAAAAAAATAATAAAACCCAACTTTACGATATTACTGCAGTAAAATATATGCCTCATTTTTCGTTTTATTTTTACTTGCTTTGAGTTTATTTTATAGTTTTTATGTATTTATAAAGGAAGAAGTCTGTAATATAAATATTTACTAAATTCCTTTTATTTGTTGGTTTCTTTATTTTTATTTTGCAGATAGATGAATGAGATTTAAATCCTACCATAAACGGTATATGGAGGAGTTTTAGGTAAATATAATAACAATAACAAAAATTTAAAAAAAAATCAACATCAAACAACAGCCAACAGCAGTAGCAATGAAATCAGGAATTAGTACTAAAACTGACTCATAATTTTTATACCCTTTTCTGTAAGCAAGAAGGATATTTTAAAAGATTTAAAAAAATAAACTTTTATTTTTTAGTTTTCTTTTCAATTTACAAAAACTGAACTGAAAATACTTAATTAATAATTAATATCTTAATTTGATTTGTCGGAATTCATTGTTTTAGTTGTTTCCCCAGAATTGAGTAGCATGTGCCGGATGTTATTGCATGGTTTTGACGAGCGTGCATAATTATGATTCGCACGGTTACTGTTTGCTGAGGTTGTTGACATACTTTATTAAATAAACAGGATGTCGCTTCATACAATAACATTGGCAAAGAAATTTTAAATTAATCATAATTGTACATCCAGGATCCTTATAAATAGCAGAGTGGAATAGGCGACTTCCTTCTGTCTGTGTATGTAGTCGTTAAAATGAATTTTCTTCAGTCCCTAGGCAACGTATACAAGAGTTTAGTACAAATATCTGTCAGCTTTTTCAGTCATTCAATTACTACTAAAATTAGATGCAATTGGTCTTTAAGTAGCGGAGGTATGATTCCAAAGCCGCGACTATTTATTTACCATTTTTCTGAATGGCTTTTTTTCTAGTATTTTGTCGAAATTACTAAGCGAACAAAAAACATGGTACGTAATTTTGCCAGAAATAAAAGTCGTAATATCTGCGCACAAACGAGAGCAATTGGCCAAGAAAAACAAAAACTACAATCGCAATTTTAGATGTTCATTAATTTCTGCTTGTTTTTTTTTTTTTTTTTTTTTTTTTTTTGTATATTTTGTCTAAACTACAAGAATTATGCATACAAACATTTTAAATGAAATTAAATTTATTTTGCAATTATGCATTAACATATGTAATCGTAAAAAATATTATGAAAACCACTCAAAAATATTTTACAGCCTTATTCAGAGAGATTTAATATAGGTTTGCAAACCGTTATTAATTTAAAGTCGCTTAATTTATATTCAGAGACGTTTTTAGTCCTAATAATACTATGGCAGACCTTTATTACATTCACAACTTTTAAAGAGATATGGTCCTACTTTAAAGCTATATTAAGCTGTGGCTGCTAATTATTTGTTTTCGTTTTTTTTATTATATTGTGTTACAACAAAATAAATGTTCTTATAAATTTTTTATTTTACTGAAAAAAGAGAATCAATTATTTAAAAAAAATTTAATCTTTAAACTTCACAGAATTGTTACTGCTATCAAGAAAAAGCTGTTTTGTTCGGCATTGTTCATAGATGTCTCCCAAGCATTTGACAAAGTTTGGCATGACGGTCTCCTTACAAAAGTAACACGACTTCTCCCTGCAAACACCCACAAGCTGATTAAAAGCTATTTGACTGATAGAACATTTAAGGGACGGTCAAAAAATATATTTTTACCAGTTAAGAAGATTTTTGCAGGCGTCCCCCAAGGAAGTATACTTGGCCCGCTATTATACATCGTCTATACATCCGATATGCCTACAAATCGACATACATACGGCATTTTTAAGTGTGAACAAAAATCCAGGAACTGCATCTGAGCACTTACAAGCTCATATAAACGATCTGGAAGGTTGGCTAAATAAATGGAAAATCAAAGTAAATGCATCAAAATGTGCCCATGTGACTTTCACACTAAGAAAGGCTAATTGTCCGCCAATAAATAACGTCATTGTTCCGGTAGAAACCCAAACTAAATTTCTAGAAATCCATCTAGACAGACGCCTAACATGGTTATGCCATATTGAGGCCAAAATCTCAGCTATGAAACTAAAAACAGCTCAACTAATGTGGCTAATAGGTCCATTTTCATCTCTATCTTTGGAATATAAAGTTCTGTTATATAAAGCCATTATTAAACCAATCTGGACATATGGCATTCAGCTTTGGGGAACTGCGTGTGCATCTAACATCCAAAAGTTACAAAGAACACAGTAGAATATTTTATGAACAATAGTCTGCGCCCCCTGGTATATAAGAAATGAGAATATCTACAGAGATTTAGAATATTGTACTAAATACGTTCACAAGCTGACGACACATCCAAACGCCCTTGCCAAGGGGCCTGTTACAGTTCGAGGAACACAGGAGGTTTAAGAGAAGTGATACCTTGTGCCTAGCGAGAAGGGACTTATAACTTTTTTATCTATACGCAGAATATTTCTTTTATTGTTAAGATTTGAGTACAAGTAACTAGTTATTACATTGGTAATAATTATTTAAGTTTTTTATATTTTTTACAGTTAAGATTTGGATACTTATTGTAATTTTCTTATAGAAAGATTCAATAATAATAATAAAAATTAAACTTGACAAACAAAATTGGTAAGTACGAGTATTATTTTCACAAGTAAATGTAACATGAATTTATAATTATTTTGTATTGATTTAATATGACAGACTTCATTACTCAAATTTCGAAGCATACCAGCGCAAAAAATTACAGGAAAAGGCTCGATCCGTACGATATGCCTGATATTGAGTTTAAAAATAAATACCATTTTAATAATGAAACAATGAAAAAAATTGTAGGCCTGATACGGAAGGATATTATACTGAGTGGTAAAAAACGTGGCACATCTCCCGAGCTGCAGGTGCCTGTTGCTTTACGCTGCTGCGGTCGAAGAGAAGCACTAGTCAAAATATCTATTACACACTATACATGCATAAAGATAATAATTTTTTTTAGGTTCAGGATGATTCTGGAGACCTTAATGGGCTTTCGCAGCCAACAGTTACCAGAATTTGCTTTAGAGTTTCTCGAGCTATAGCAAGACATGCAAAAACATTTAAAAAATGACTATGTCTATTAATAAGCAAATGAAAAATGCCCAAAAATTTAAACACATCAAAAATTTTCCTAGTGTTATTGGTGCTTTCGGCTGCACCCACGTTAAAATTAAAAAAACAGGTAGAGATTTAGCCCAATATTATATCAACAAGAAAGGCTTTTATTCGCTTAGCGTTCAAGTAATATAGTGTTGTAATTCGTTTATTTTATTATATAAATGAACATGTATAAAGTTAATGCTGATTTAAAAATATTGGACATAGTATCAAGACGGAGGGGTAGTACACCCGACTGCCACATTTTTAATGAGTCCAGCATAAAGGAATATTTTGAAAGCAGTGAATTTAAAGAACGATTGCTTGTTGATTCCAGATATAAGGTTAATCCGTATTTGTTTACTTCCATACTACGCCCCCGAACCGAAAAGGAAATAAGGAATAAGATAGCTCAAATTGTAACTAGAAACACTGTGGAGGCAAAGTTGTCGGTATTTGCTGGACGAAATGACTGTTAGTTTTTAAAATGCCAAAGTTGTAATTATAGCTGTGGCAGTTCTTCATAACATTGGTATAGAAGCAAAAGTTAAATTCAATATGTAAAATATTCCTTAAGAAAGCTAAATATCTTTTAGGTGATATTATTTTGGAGGAAGAAATAATGGACGAAATTCTGCATACCAATACTTTTAACAAATCCTCTTTAAATACAAATTAATTTTAAAAACATTTATTTTCTTAATTTCTTTATTATAATCTATCTATATATACGAGTATTTATAAAAATCAATTGCTGTCCGCTAGTCTCGCTAAACTTGAGAACGGCTGGACTGATTTGGCAAATTTTGGTTTTGAATTATTTGTGGAAGTCCATGGAAGGTTTAAAAGGTAGGTAAATATCAAAAAAAAAAAAAGATTGGAATATATAGTAAAAGTAACAATTTCGCTTTCCCTTAAAAACTATTCTTACCTGTAAAACATTTTAATTCGTTCCGTCGTTTATAAATCAATTAAATGTTAAGTCGTTCAGAAATCAAATTAGATTTAAGTGTTTTTTTCAAACGTTTGATGTTCGTCCCATCGTTCAGAAATTAAATTAAATCTATACTTCCCTACTTAATTTTATACATGCGAAGGTAACTTTGTCTGTCTGTCTCGCTTTCACGCCAAAACTACTGAACAGATTTAAATGAAATTTAGTTTAAAGTCTGAGAAAGGACATAGGCTATATTTTAATTTAAAAAAAAGTTTTGTAAAGGGTTGAAAAGTGCGATGAAAGTATTATCATTTTCAGACTAGAAGCATAAAACTTTTATTTTAGTCTGTTGATTAATTATAAATAAATATGGCATTCAAAGTTTGTAAAAATGTTACGCTTAAGGGTGTAAAATAAACATAAGGGATAGCAGATTTATGGATTCATTACTTTGTGGAGCTAAAGTTAACACTTTAAGAAACTCGCCAAGCCCACTTTGGTGGGTATCTTACTTTATAAAGTGGTGGATAGCTGTATTATTTAGATTAACAATTATAATTCTATTTGTTAAAGGATTTCTATAAAAATGTACACATCTGCTTTCTAGAGATAAACTATTAACATAATAAAAGGCCGGGCCGGGCGAGACCGGGCAAAAACATCTAGTATTAAAATAAAAATTTTAAATTTCTATAACACTACATTTCTATGTTACACTCAAGATTTGACTTTCAAATTTTAAATTAATTGTATTCAATTTTTACATTACATTAAATAAAATAAAATAAAAAAAATAACAAATTATTAAAGCTACATCTTGATTTTGTATTGCGTTTCAGTCTCTTTTTTTAAGAATAAATAAAAATAAACAAAAATATTACATAAATAAGAAGCTAATTAAATAACAAATAATATATAACATAAAAATTATATTTGATACCATTTGTTGATATATTGCCTGAAAACAATTACAATTTAGAAATCACTCTACACTTGTTTTAAAATAAATTTATTGAATCTATGACTGCACAAGATGTAATGTTAATATAAAAAACAAGCAACTTTTACAACTACAACTCGATAGAGATAATAAACATTTTTATGTACATACCAGATAAATTTTCTTCAAAATACTTAAATTTTGCCATGGTAAGGTCAAATTCCTTGTAATAATTTTCTTTTCTATTTCTACCTGTTGTTCAAATTAATTGTCTGGGTTCTTCATCTTTTTCCATTCTACTTCTACCTGGAACTCTTATAACTCCGGTCGACACTTAAAATCAAAAGCTGTTATTTTTTCAATGGATCCCTGAGTGCTGCTTTTTTATTTATTTTCTAAATAACAAAAAGTTTTTATAAGTCTTAAATACTGAATAAAATATTGCTGTATATTATTCGATACTCACCACTTTTCTTTGAAAGTTTACTTTTGTTTTCATGTCGGTCATCTTCGGCGTGTCTGGCGTTAGTATCCCAAATTCTGCAGTTTCTATAATTTCACTCAATTTTATTGAAATTTGTTGAACATTTTATGGTTTGTCCTCATCCAAAACTTAAAAAAAAATGTTTAAAAATATAACAATAAAAAAAGCATCACCATCAAATTCATTTTTTTCAATAATAAATTCGTTTGGAAGCCAAACACTTACATATATCGTTGCGGCTTATTGGCAATTCAGAAGGTTGGGAGCCTGTTAAACAATATGTTTTTATACTTGTTTAAAATACAATTTGTAAAACAATTTTTATTACTCAATATTACTTTTGAAATTTATGTTAATGAGAAAAAATAATTTTTTAAATTATTAATTAATTGTCTTTCAATACACACACTGCTTTGTATCAAACACAACTTTTGTTTAATAATCAAATCCACTGATTTTTTATTCAATCTGAGAAGATAAATATTGTTTAATAACAGTTTATCCAGCAGGTTATGGGCATTTAGTTCATTACTGATCATAAAATTGTACAATATATTGCATTTAGCGAAATGGAAGATATCAAGGCATGTGTTAAGAAGTTGAATGGTGAACATTATCAAATTTGGAAATACAAGTTTTTACTCTTATTGATTAAAGAAAACTTGTGGGATATTGTTACCAGCGTGAAAGCGGATAATTCTAATGAGTCATGGACACAAAGGGATGGTAAAACTCTTGTAGCTATTGGTCTCTTTTTAAAAGATTCGTAACATCAATACAGCACATGATTATTGGGAAGCTTTGCGAAAGGTTCATGAAAAGTGAATACTTTCAAATAAAGTTATGCATTTAAAAAGTGGTCAAGATATGAATGTGAAAATAACAACACACAGAGCTATAATTAGAACTAACTCTTGTATTATTAGAGCTATTTTCGTTATAAAGATTCAAGGCGTTACGAATTAAATTTTAGTAACATAATCTAAGGTTTTTGTGCTTAACGGGAAAACAAAACAATTGTTACAAATTGATTAATGCCAATAGCAATTTAGCATTAATCAAAGGACACGGTTTATGTTAAATTTTGTATATCTTTTTTTTTTTTTTATAAACATCCAAACACATATAGAGACAGAGACATATAGTCATTTACTTGTAAATAAATGAGTTTTTTCTTAATTTTTTATATGCTATAAAACAATGCAGAGCCACAAATGAAAATTACACACATACAGTCCCTGGCCAAATTATTAGACGCACTTCAAGATTTCATGTAAAATATTAGTTACCAAGTGATATTGTACCGTTTTATTATTTTAAATTGATTTGTTTTTTATTTTTATACTATATTTCTCGGTTTGTAAATATTTTCGCAGTCACAAGGGCCTTCACTTCAGCTTTTTTAAGTGGTGAAAGATCGCCTTTTCTACCCATAATTAATATAGTCCAATTAGTTTTTTAGAACACTGCGTACAAAATAAACCAATAACTGTATAGTATAAAACAGTTAAACTAACAATCACAGTCCAATAAGCCACAGAAACACGTCCGTATTTGACTCGATTCCGATCGCGACTGATACAGGTTTGTACTTGTTTACGTTCATGTATCACTTTTTCAACACAGTGTTGCCATATGTTAAAAATAAATACAAATATGTAGTCTACAGCAACTCTTTTAAATAAAAATCAATAACATTGTAGTTTAAATATACCATTATTGGATAAAAACACTTAAGAAACATAAAATTACTAAAAAAATACAGTGTGTCTAATAATTTGGCCAGGGACTGTACACACCCTCACAAAATATATATTATAAGCATTGCGGAAGATGGGAGAGAAAGCGTGCATATATATGTGTGTAAATAAAAATCCCAGCAAGCCAAACGACTTGAAATATAGGGCATAGGGTTAGGAGATCTTCTCAGATATACCAATGAAAGGTTGTAGGTTACTTTGTTGTCTTGACGAGTAGGTGGTTGAAAACGGAATCATGGAATTATACTTGAAGGCCATCAGGCCACCACGCTAAACAACCACCAAATACTAAGTACATACACGCAAAGAAAAAATATGGTTGAGGCAACCATATTCTGGTGGAAACATAGTATGGGTAGATTTATGATTGCTTCTAACCATATATATTTTTAAATCAAAGATATTAAAAATAGCTTTCAACTGCAGATGTTGTGGTTCAACCCCCGGTCAAGGCAAGAAATTTTTTTTAATTCTTTTTTAATACATACATATTTTAATATGATTTAAAAAAACAATTTAATTTAAATTTTTTGTATAAATAAATTTTTTTTTTTTATTCTATTGACTTTTTCTTTTATATCAATTTGTATTTATTTATTACATAATACAGGGGGCTTGAATTAATTTTTTAAAATTTTAGTTGACTCTAGCAGGACTTGAACTTGCGAAGAACACTTAGTTAAGAAGCGTTAACTCGCCACTCAACCACTTCAGCCACAAAGCTCAGTTGAGTTTCAAAGATTAAGTTTTTGTTTTATACTCACTTTGTTTATATGGTTGCGAAAGAGACAAAATAGAAAATAATTTACATTCAACCATATTTTTATCATTATTATGTTTGCTATGAACATATTTATGATTTCAAGTAAAATTTTATTAAACATAATATGATAATTATATGGTTGATCTAAGACACTAAACATAATATGATTAAAAATAACTTGAAACATGTTTATCGTGATCAGTATAATGTTTAGATCCTTCAAATTAATAATAATATTTTTGTGAAGAACACACTATGTTTGAGGTGAAAATATTCAACCATCTATTTTCTTTGCGTGTAGATTTCAATTAATTTTTTAATATATTTTTATTGTGTTGTAATAGGTATATTGATAAAATTTTTAATACCCTTCACTTTAAGTTAGGTTTTCATATATTAGTTTTATTTAAATTATTATTCTAATTGTTATGATTATTAATATTAAGTATTGTATGTAATTAATTGTTTCGTAGTGTATTAAAATAGGAATAGGAAACAAGTATTTGTATAGTTTTCATTTTTTCAAATTGAATAATTTTGACATATTAAATTTTATTTTATTATTATATAATAATAAATTTCCCTGAAGAAGACCTTCAAAAGAATGTCGAAATATTAGAAAATTAAAACAATAGCAATTTTCATTGAGATCTTCAGCTTAAATAATATTTACTAATAATATTTTTTCAGTATTTATGAAATACTTATAAATATGTTTAAGAGAAATATAAGTACACATAGAGACAAATGTGAATAAATATG
The DNA here is from genome assembly GCA_947397855.1 of Thelaira solivaga. Taxonomy (NCBI): domain Eukaryota; kingdom Metazoa; phylum Arthropoda; class Insecta; order Diptera; family Tachinidae; genus Thelaira; species Thelaira solivaga. Next base: position 38,884,282 of record OX377611.1, on the reverse strand, counting down.
TGGATTTCTGCAAGAGATTTTGCCAATTTGCAAACGAACCATAGAAGATTTTAAAGAGGTCGTTTAGATTTATAATCTACCATCCAAATGCTCTGAAATTACTTTGGATTATTTAAAAAAAAAATTTTCGGAAATTTCCATATGATTTTTAGCATTTCCAAATGATTTTTAGTATTTTGCAGCGGCACCACTACCGACATTGCTAATCCAAATTAATGAAACCAAAAGGAATTTAATCTGTAGGTTCTAAGCTTACTGGAAGTGTATTAAGATTTATGGGAAATTTCGTAGTTTTGATTTTATGATGCAAAACGGAAATTGCCAAAACCCTTCAGAGCAAAAGCACTAGAGAATACGGAAATTTAAAAAAAAATTTAAATAATCTAAAGTAATTTCTGAGTATTTATGTGGTAGATTACAAATGTAGACGACCTACCCTTTAAAATGATGTATGTCCCATCCCGAAATATTCTATGGTTCGTCCGGAGGTTGCTAAAATACTTCAGAGCAATAGCACTGCGGTATATGAAAATTAAAAAAAAAAAATTTTAATAATACAATTACTAAAAATATATGTAGAAATATTTAATGATGTAAGGCTTATTTGATAAATGTGCCATTAATACTGAAAATATATTTACAAATACTGAAGAAAGTAAGTTTACGCTAAAACATATTAAACGAGGAATATTTATCTTACTCACTTCATTTTTTGTATGGTTTTGATATTTTAGAAGACTGTGCATAGGGAAAGATATTAATATTTCGCTAATATAGTGAAGGGTATATAAGACTCAGCACAGCCTAATTTAACTTATTTTAATACAATTTTATATGAACTCAGAGAGCATTCTGGTGTTTTTAATAAAATGATCATTTCGAATTTGCATTGATACATCTGCATCTAAGAAATATAAAAATTTAATAACTGCTTTCTTTATTAAAAATTAACTTACTTCGTGTTACGTCTTTTTTTTGCTTAGACTTCGTAAATATATTTTAGTCCTAGTATGTTTCCTGCATAGCTTTCCATCTAGTTGGTTCCTATCAACTACTCTCCTGAAAGAAAGGAATATCTAATTTTGTAAAATGCATGGAACTTACACAAAAGCAAATTTTTCATAATTTTCGTGCTAAATTTCTGCAATCATTTAATTGGCTTGTAACTGAAATTGAATTGTATTTTAAAACAAAATTTTTTCTTTACAGATTTTTATTCATATTTTTACATATAAATTTGTATTAAGCTGAAATTTTTATATTTGACACAATATACTTTAGAAAACGTTATGTATGATTATAAATGTTTTTAAGAATTATTAAAAAATATTTGAAAATTTTTATTTTATAAAAAGTATTTTTAAATTGAAAAAAGAATTTATTATTTACTGTTTACATAATCTTAGTCTCAAATTGTATTGTATTTTGATTGCGATATGGTTTGTTGGGATATATATTTAGTTTTCAGCCAGTCTTGCTATTATAAAATTTTTTTTGGTTTTGTTTTTAAAGTACGGATAAAAGAAAATAAAGCTCATTTTTTTTTTTTTATTTTATATATTTTTTTCTTTTTTGTTTTTTTTCATAGAGGTATTTGTTTTAAGTTAGTCAGTGGAGCAGCTTAAAAAATGTTTGGGAAATTAAAAAAAAAAAGAAAACAAATACAAAATATGTATGTATATGTAGGTTAAGTTTGGCCAAATGATAAACCACTGTTTTGAAAAATCTTTTAAACGAACGAAAAATTTCATTTATTTGTAGTGCATTCTTTTTTGATTTCTCTTAATAACATTTTTGTTGACCACTTTTTATCCGTTTTCCTTATACTATCGCAATGATATGAAACATTGCCAACATTGTTGTGCTGAGATGATGATGATGATTACACTGTGCGAAAAAAGATAATTTCTGTTTTCATAATAAAAGAAAACACTAGAGCAAATACAAATTTTACAGCAAAAAAAAATTTTTAAGTGTTTTTTTTTTTCTATAACACAATTAATTGCTTAATAAAATTAATAAAGAATACATTGAATAATTTATTTTAATGTTCGTCCTGAAGTAGTCGCGAAAATAACCAAGAGATTTGAATATATAAGTGTCTTAGCTGAACGTTTTGAAATCACAAAATTATATGCACAGAACACCTTTTTGTGCTTTCAAAATGGGATTTTCAGTACATGTTTGTTAATAGAATTTGTGCATTTGTAATACTATTCCACTTAAAACATTTAAAAGACATACACACATACTCACGTTTGTAGTTTATCTTCAAAAAAATTAAAAAAGTAACAAAATTATATAGGTAATTTATGTAACCTCTTCACAACGAATAAAAAGAGAAATGATTACCCATTACTTTTTTATTTGTTTTGATTTTATACACGTCACTGAAAATTAAAATTTATGTTAGTTTTACCAAAAAAATTGTGATAAAAATAGAAAATATTAAAAGAAAAAGATGTGAAGGTGCGATTCCATTTTTTAAATTAATTAATACTCTTTTCTTCAATAAAATAAAAAAGTTATTTTTAATTAAATTTTATTTAAAGGTCTCTCTAGAGCTCTCTCTAGACCTAGAGCCTATATATAAAAAAAATTTAATTAAAAATCATATAAAATAAAAAGGTCGAAAAAATTATCAAATAAATAAAAAAGTTATTTTGTTTTAACACAATGTAATAAAAAAACAAAAACAAACACAGCTTAATATAGCTTTAAAGTAGGGTCATACATACTTTAAAATTTGTAGATTTAATAAAAGTTTACCATAGGATTATTAAAACTAAAAACGTCTCTGAATATAAATTAAGCGATTTTAACTTAATAACGGCTTGCAAACCTATATTAAGTCTTTCTGAATAAGGCTGATAAACTTTTAAAATACACATGAACTTTTTTTGTCTTCTCTATTATAATCAATCTATCAATCATACAGTGTTACATATTAACAAAAACTTGTTCGTTTTTTATTATATACCATTCTCAAAAAAAGAAAAATTTGTCATTCCGTGTGTAATTTCTATACCGTATATGTGCCTGAGTGCAGGTTTGTATTTAAATTCATCCCAATCAGTCCATAAATGGCTAAGCTATGAGCTCTGAAGTACATCTACTTCTATTTTTTGACAATTTTTCTGAGTACATATTTTGCATATTGTACCTGAAATACGAGTACACAAAAGATATAAAAAGTGGAGATACAACAGTTATAATGACTGTACAAAAAAATCAAAGCAATCGATACACAAATGGCCAAGAAAAATAAAAAATACAACCAAAATTTTAGATTTTCACTAATTTCTGCTTTGTTTTTTATGAAAAATTTTAAGCAAGTTATTCAGTCTTATGCTACTGATAGACGTTACTACAAATCGTACGATAAATCGTACAAGTATGAAATAAGTATCGTATAGCATGCTGTTGTACTACAAAAGTATACTTCGAAGTATGAAAATCAAAATATTTTGATTTTTGTGGGCGGAGCTTGTATTTATAAGTACGATAAAAAGTATCGTGTATCATGCTGTTGTACTACAAATTTTTTTTAGAACAGCGGAGAGCGTCGCGCTTATAAAAATTAATTTTTTGTGCCGAATATTGTAAGTTAAAAAAGTGAAAATATTATTAAAAATATTTTGACAATTCATCTTTTTCCTTTAACCATTCTCTACACCATGTTCTTTTTCTTGTTCCTTCTTTTTTCTTATTCTTTTCAAATATTACTTCACTAATTATTAATAATGCCACCATTTTGCCGTATATGTTTACCTTTCAAATTTTTCTTTTAAATGAAAAAGTACAACTTGTAGTACGATTTGTAGTAACGTGTATCACAAAACCGTACTACCACTCATACTCCGCGAAGTACGTATTTAAGTATCGTGTATCATCAGCATTATATTTACAAACGTGTGTGCCTTTTAAATGCGCTGTGTAATAAAACTACTAATACAGAAATCTTATTGAAAGATAGTTTTTGACTTTTACCGTTAGCTTAAAATTCTTTATTTGATATTAATTTCTTTGGTTAGGAAAATGTTTATAAATATTTTATACTTAATTTTATTTAAAGTATTTTGCTTTCTACGAAACGAACCATCTAATCGTCAAAAATTTTTTATGAAAAACACTCAAAAATATTTAAAAAAATTTTCGTTTCCTATAAAGAGTATCTTAAAATTTCTTAGAATTTTATTTTTTTTAATAAAAAATAGAGTACTTGGAGTCATTTTCTTGGTTTTAAAGTTTGGCATAACTTTAGTGTTTTTAATATCTTTTTAATCAAACTTAAAAAAATGTGTTTCTTTCATCTTCACTTTTAATAGACGCGCTGTACAAACTTATTTTTTTTGAAAACCGTTAAAAACCACAAGCTTTGGTTTTTGCAATTTATCCCTCTTGAACATGAAATTTACTTTTCCAACAATATCATTTAAATCAAAGTATGACATTCATTTTTTGTAACCTTCACAAAAAAGTAAAATGTCTATATATTAGTTTGTTATAACGTGTGTTATTTCTACACCGTACATGAGACACTCTATAAAGTATGTAAATTCTGGATCCTTATAAATAGCGGAGTCGATTTAACGATGTCCGTCTGTCCATGTGTATGTTGAAATCAACTTTCTGAAGTACCTAGAAAACCTACAGAAAAGTTTAGCATGTCGATTTGCTAGAAGTTTCTGTTGTCAGCTTGCTATTGAAAATTAGCCCTACTGGCTCATAAGCTCAAAACGGACAAAAAAAAACTTTATATGCAATGTTATCAGAAATAACAGACATAAGTCTATGCACAAAATCGGAACAATCGAGTCACAAACAGCCGAGGAATATCAAAAATACAACTGAAATTTTAGATTTTCATTAATTTTTGTTTTTTTGTATATTTCGTCTAAACTACAAAATAGTATTGACATTTTTTAAATAGAAATAGCATTCGTAATGTCTGTGCGAAAAACGACAGCAATTGTTTCGCATTTTCATTTACTTTTGCTTTGCTTTTTGTGCGTAATGCTTTTTACACACAAACACGTACCCTAAGTAAGTTACATATATATAATTATACTATTCAATCTCTTCTCACTTCTTATGAATTTCAACTGTTATTCTTTTGTAATATACTTTTAATACCTCTTTTTAATGTAATTACTCTCTCTTTCTCTCAATTTTTATTTAATTTAACTGTAATTTTTTTGTAATATTTAATATATCGAGAAAAAATAGTCTTGATGTTGCTTGACATCAAGATTATTTTTCAGTCTTTGACTTTGATTGAAGAATAAAGAATGTAAATCAAAAGCGTGTAATACTTTTGTTTATTAATTTTACTAGTAAGCGTATATGTGTGTGTGTGTGCTTTTTAATGCCTTTAGTGTAATTAGGAATACAAACATCTTTATGAAAGACATTTTTTTCAGTTTAATTAAATATGTTTGGCTTAAAAATTTTAAAAAAAGGTTTGCAAAATTAAATTATATTAAATTTTGTTGCATTTCTATTGGATATCTTTATAAACTAGCCATTTCCATTGTACAATTTTTGTTTTTGTTTTTATGTGCTGTATTTATAACACAAGCAATCAACTCGTCTGGAAATTTTATATAAAAAGTATTCAAAATATTGAGTATTTTTCATAAAATTTTTTTTGTGTTATACTCGTAATAACAGCTCATTAAGAAGAGTGTGGAAAGTGAAAAATATTAATAATTGGCTAACACAGTAAAGGGGATATAAGACTCGGCACAGCCGAATTTAACTTGTCATATCTGTCTAGTATGACTGCAAGAAAAACTAAACAAAACATTTGAAAGAATAAAGTTATTTATGACATGAATTCACTAAAATGCTACCAACCCAACATCAAAGAATAAATTTAAGCAAAACCAAATATTCTGGCACACAAACTCGCTGTGACAATGACAATATCCATGCAAACTTATTGCTTATCTTAAACGAAGAAGGTATTTTGTGTGGGAAAAAAATTAAGAAAAAAGCACTACAGGTGGACGTCAGTTCAGATAAACGACCTTATAAAAAATAACGCATTTAATGTGTTTTTGATGACATGTCAAGTAAAAAAAAAACTAAAACTTGTTTTTCTTGCTCATGCTTTTATTGTGACAAACAAAGAACAAAATTGCTTGGCACCAAAACAGAGAAAAAACATGTTTTTCTTCTTGGAAAAGCAAAAAAAAAAAATATTTTTCTGTATAGAAACAAATTAAATAAATTGATTAGGATGAATTGATAAAGGGTGCCATAGCCTTTTCTGCTGTGACTCTAAAAACACACATAAAAACAGATAAGGAGTGTTTAATATAAAAAAATGGATTAAAGTTATTTCGAAAAAGTATTTTAAAGTTCATAATATCAAATTGAAATCAAGTGTGCGCCAAACAAAAAAATTTTACAAATGCAACTCTGTAAATTAATATGTTACAATTTTTCATATTTTGTATGTTCATTTTGATGAAAAACGTCGTTTTCATTTTTATTTTGGACAAGCAAAATGAAAATTACCAAAATGTAAGTATGAAAAATTGCGAATAATTTTTTTTTAAATAACAACACAAAAATAATTTTACACGCTATTCTGCTAAAATCCGTTGCAAATATCAAAAAATTGACTACCAAATTTTGAGAAATGCATTAAAGCATATAACAAAGCGCTCAATCATGTTAATTTAAATTTTTTTTGTAGATACTTAGTTTACAACCAATTGTTACTTTTTTGATTGTACTAAAAAAAAATTTTTTTAAGCCTGATTAAAAAAATTCTTTAGATTTTTTTTACTTATTAGTAGGTGCGGTTTTCTGCCACCTTATATTTGAGTCGTTTTTGAAAATTAAATAGAGTAGAACTAAAAAAGTTACACGAAGGCACGTCTAATATTTCGTACATTGAGTAATAAATAAAATAAAATAAAATAATTAATGTTAAAAAACTACAGCCCTTAATAGACTCTATTCCCCAAAAACAATCAAAGAAAGAGGACAAATAAATATTTAGTGTTAACCAAATTGACATACAATCGAAACCTAAACTTGCTTTTTAGAATAAAAGACTTTAAGAAAAATAATTATATGTACAAGATCATGGAAAAATCGTTTTAAAGAAATTGAGAGTGAGAGCTAATTCAAATTCTTATTTTATTTATTTTATAAAAAATTTTAAGCTCACAGTATCCTAGAATTCAATCCTATTTTATTGAGTTTACTTATGAACTCAAGAAAAAAAGTATATATACTTTTCGTTCTATATGCAATAACTCTACTTATTATGTCATAATTTATGAATGAATGGGTTTTCCACAAAGTATAATATTGTTACGTTTTTACACTATCATAAAAACGATTGGTTTATTAAGGTTCGTATTGTAAAATAAAACACAAAAAGTTCTCTTTTCTCGACATTTATTGCAGAAACACACTTTTATTTTAACCGTCACAATGACACTTTATTGATTATGATACATCTTTTTTACTTTTTAACGTCTGCTTTATATACCATTTCACCCAAATCTAAAACTTTCCACGTTCATCTTATAGCAATACCAAACGGTCATTTCAAATCTAGACAACTCTACAAAAACAAACTAATATGACACCTATACACTAATACAGATACAAATGCCACGCCTTCCACTTAATAATAGACACAAACATTCCACTCATAAATTTTGTAGCCTATGTCCTTTATCAAACTTTAAACTATCTGTCTAATTTAATTTAAATCGGTTCAGTAGTTGTGGCGTGCAAGCGAGACTTTCGCATATGTAAGTCCTCATTTACATTATGGGCATTTCTGTCCGGACAGGCGAAGTTTGTAGGCGAGGGGGCAAATACGCAAGATGTGTACTACACTACCGCCTGTACTTAACTATTTTTTTTTTCTCTCTTTTTTTAACTTTTCGTAATAATCGTTGCTGCATTTCATTTTTGTACACTGTATTAATTTGCCCATATTTTTATAGAAATCAATTTTTAAAATGTATTTATTTATTATTAATTTAATTTGGTTTGCTTCAAAAATTCTTCTCAATTAATTTTCACACAAATTAATTAAGCACGTCACGAAAATAAATGGAAAGAAGAATTGAAAAAAATTTCTATGTGGACAGTAATGCCCGAAATGTAAACGGCTTAGAAAAGAACAAAATAGAATTGAAAAAATATCCGGCAAGAAATGTCCATAATGTAAATGGGGACTAAGTAGAAATATCAAAAGCTAAGTACTTACTTTTGTTGTGGGACCATGAAAAAAAATTAGGCATTTTGGGCCAATGAAAAGCACCATAAATAGTGCCCAAAGTTATTATCGCTGATTGTAGTATTTATTTAGAGAAGGACTAAAAAAACATGCTGTAATACCACTTAAGACGCACGTACAAATATATAATCTCGTATAAATAGCTGTAGTAGGTGAGCAGGAATACGTTATGTTATTGAAAATATGCCACTTTAGCAACATGTCAAATTGTCTAAACTTGTTTCTACGTGAGCTGAAATAATTAATGTCTGCTGGAGTTTGATATATGTAAATGCTAATGTGTACATGAGTATAAAGATATAGAAACACACACTCTCAATACCACACCGCCATGTACAAACTAAAGGGCTGCACAAACATACTGAAAATGGCTTAAAAGCACTTTTTATTGTAAAATATTACACATGTTTGTAGTGATGTGTGGCTTTCAAGTATGCTTTTGCAATCTTTTAATACCTACACAGGAAGGATAAAATAATCATATTGTATCTACATAAGTATTAAAGTGCTGCACAAGCATAGTTGAAAAAGCACTTTTTATTATAAAGTATAACACATAAAGGGTGGTTAAATTTTAAGGACCGATGTTGATTTTGAATAAAACACAAATTATTTAGGAAATGGACCGAATTTTCGATGACGCTGAGGTATAACTATCGCAAAAGAGCCATTGTTTCGTTAGCTGTGTGGCAAGTGACACCGTCCTGTTGAAACAACATATCGTCCACATCCATATCTTCCAATTCGAGCCATAAAAAGTTCGTTATCATCTCACGATAGCGAACACCATTCACAGTAACTGCCTGACCGGCCTCAATTTGGAAAAAAGTACGGCCCGGTGATGCCGCCAGCCCAAGTTTTTCGACAATCACTCTTGGACTATCATTAGCCCAAATGTGGCAATTCTGCTTATTGACGAATCCACTGAGGTGAAAATGTGCCTCATCACTGAAGATGATTTGCACGATATGAATTTTGATTTGAACGCCCATTTTCATAATAAGCCTGAATAACTTTAACGCATTGTTCGATTAAGTATCTTTCCATAGTTCAAATTGAATTAGTCTGAAATTGAAAAATGTCAAATGCAATGCAGAAAAAAAACTTGACGTTTAGGTGTGGTTCACATTCAATATCGGCCCTTAAAATTGAACCACCCTTTATTTGTAGTTAAACTTTTGCAGCTCTTGTATACGTACGTTACAAACAGTATGCTTGTATAGCAAATTAAATTATTCAAGCGTTTAATTTTGTGTTTAACAAACTAAACTAAAACAATTTTTATATTACAAGTGATTTCTCATTTTAAAATGAAACTAATAAAAATAAACAAATGCAAGATGTTGCATTTGAAGCAATAAGAAGAAAATATAAACAATAAACTATATTTTATAATAAATTTTTAATTTTCATAAACTGATATCTTTCACCTCTCCAAATAAGTCAGTCAGTAATTATATTCAATGTTAAGTGAAATTTTATTTTATTGCTTTTAAATTTTTAAATAAAAATTAATTGACAGTTTACTTTTTAAACTTACGTATTTGCAGAAAGTCAGATAAGTTATATCTATCATAATTGAAATTTCATATTATAAACTACTAATTAAAGAAAATATTAGTAGATATGTATTTACATATGTCTAAGTATTTTTTTTTTTTTATTTCTTTTAAAACAATAAATTCAGTTCTTACGACTAAGGGTTTTTTGTGTGCATAGATAGGGATGTATATCCATTTGTAATTTCAGGATATGTGCCCCCTATAAAGTATACATAATCTGGATATCTACGTTTTTTTAGTGGATGATGGAGAAAAAACGTGACATGAAATTTTTTTAGAACTGAAATTCTGTGCAAAAATCACCTAGCAAAGTGCTTTCACTGTAACTAAGAAGTTTGTGAATCCGTTTGTAATATCTACACCGTACATGAGCCACCCTTATAAATAGTGGAGTCAATTAAGCGATCTCCATGTAGTCGCTGAAATCAACCGAAATTTTTAATTTTCATTAATTTCTGATTTGTTTTTTTGCGTATTTAGTCAGAAATGACATAAATATGACTGTTAACTCTTACTAAACTGGAAAAAATCAGAGAGATCGGTTGACAAATAACTGAGAAAAATCAAAAATCCAACCGACATTTTACATTTTCATTAATTTTTTCTTAGTTTTTTTATAGAAAGTTTTTAGTTTATCACTTTTTATTATTTAATTTCCATCTTACAGTGTGCAGTTCGTTTAAAAAAAAAAAAATACTCTTACGTACATTTACTGTTGCACTTTATATCTCTGTTTATGTGTACGTAGCCCTTTTGTGCATTCGTCATTTCTACTTTTATTAATGGACTAATTCTGTGCTACCATCTACAGCAATTGTATTGTACGGGGTGGGCCAAAAGAAACTAAGGGGTATAAAAGTTTAATAACTTTTTTGTTTATTAACTTTTTTTTATTTTTTCTTTCAGATTATATAATATACAAAATGGAAATTTTTTTACACTAAGTATGAAAAATGATGTCTCTTAAATGACCACCGTTTTCAGCTTCGCACTGATGGGCTCTTTTTAGAGCATTTTCCATAACATCTTTCAAAACTTGTGGCTGGCTGTATCGTTCGAATTTCTGCAACAATGTTTGCTTTGAGTTCAAGGATTGTCTCTGGCTTGTTCACATACACTCGCTCCTTCAAAAAACCCCAAAGAAAATAGTCGGGTGCTGTCAAATCTGGCGATCGCGCTGGCCAAATAATTTCCGAATTTCGAGAAATTATTCGCTCTCCAAAAATTTGATTTAAAAGTGCCATTGTGTCTCGGGTAGTATGGGCAGTGGCTTCGTCTTGCTGAAACCACATACCAGATCTGTTTTCAAGAGCAGGACGTAAAAAATTTTCTATCATAAAACGATACCGCTCTCCATTTACGGTTACAGCACTTCCATCTTCATTCTCGAAGAAGTAGGGCCCAATGACATTTTCAGATGTGATCCCACACCATACTGTACACCTGCTGGGGTGCAATTGGCGTTGATGAATGGCTCTTGGATTTTGAGAACCCCAGAACCTACAGTTCTGCTTGTTAACAAAGCCATTCAAATGAAAATGAGCTTCATCACTCATAATAAAATAATTGATCTCTGGTTTAAATAATAAAATTCTATTGTTCTGGTTCTCTGTTCAGTTGTGAACCTCTCCATTATAAATTCTCCAAGTGTTGTCTATATAATCTGAAAGAATAAATAAAAAAAATTAATAAACAAAAAAGTTATTAAACTTTTACACCCCTTGGTTTCTTTTGGCTATTTTTGTACACGACATTTACCATAACATTTTTGACACATTTCCCAAAGCGTACTTGGGCAAATAAATTAAAAAATTTGTATTTATACGAGTAATAACAATTAAAATTTTGCGCTAAAGCTGAGTTTATGCCCTTATTACAGTTCACAACTCAACCCAGTTGAGTTGAAATCACGACAACTCTACCAATTTTTGGTATTATGTATTACAACTAATTTCATTTGAAATTGTATTAATGTTGCCAAATATAAGCAAAAATAAAAAATTGTAATTTATCCTGTTTTGTGCTCTAAATGAATTAAATCAAATAAATAAATATAAAACAAAGCAAATCAACATTGAAAAGTTCAATCACATATTTCCTGCAACATCACAGTTTTTAGTAAGAGCTCTCATTCTCAGCAGTGGATTATGGACACAGAATATTCTATGATTACGGATTGCCAGAACTTGAAACAAGAACGGCAATATTAAGGAATTTATTATTATAGTGATTTTTAATATAAATGTGTGCAAAAAATAAATAAAAATGTTCACTGTGCTATGATTATTTGTCAGGTTAAGTTGTAATTCATAATACCAAAATACAAAATTTCAACTGAAGTAGAGTTGAGTTGTAAACCGTAATAGGGGCATAATTTAAAATTGTTTCCGTTTAAATTGTAACTAAAATTATTAAAATTAGAAAAAATAACATCATACGTGGCTGAAAGCTTATGCTTTAAAATTTTTTTTTACAAGTAAACAAAAATATGTATGGAGTGATAATTCTTATCACTAAGTTCTAAGTTTAAGTGAACATAAAAGAAAACAAGTTTTAAAGATATAAACAAATGAAAATAATGTATGTAAGTATTTATATATTCACATACCAGAGCACTTAATTTTTGGTTGACTGTGCATGATTAAATATTTTTATATATAAGCAATCAAATCACACAAATGAAAAATTGTAGTAAAAATCGTGCACAACATATGATGAAATCAAATTCTAGGTGCGATTAAAAACTGATTGTGATTTTTTGTGCTTTGAATAAATCACACACACCAGTTACAGCTCTCTGGTACATACAGCTTTTGTTAAATTTATAAAGTTTTAAGTGACTTGAATAATCTAAATATTTTATGGCATTTGAAATGTAACGTGCAAGTACCCAAAAGTTTTTTATAATCTGTGATGATGTCAAAATAATAATAAAAACCCTAGAACTGAGATTAAATGGTCTACAACGCAATAATAAATTACAATAGCGACAGTATGGTACATTGCCAACGAAGTAATGCTAGTTTAATATAAAATTGTATTATACCTATCTTTAGGTTACTTTGTCTGATGGTTCAAACAACATTATTTCTAAGTATGCAACTTAAATTTTCGCAACACTGAATATTATTTTAACATTAAATATGCCACAGAAAGAAGAATTGCATCAACTCATATAAGATTAACATTTAAATGACATTCAACTACGACACAATTGAAAACAACAGCATCATCAGTGGGGGTATAGACACTACCTGGACTTACTTTCAAACACTGGTGATAAATAAATATAAAAAAAAAAACAAAACAGCTAACGAACCAACCAACCAACTGCCAGTCAGTCAGTCGAATGTACAAATGTGTTTATACATTATGTTTAATATATACACACATACATACGAACAATCATATAGACATTTGTACGTCTATATGTGTAGGTATGTTCGTACATTCATAAATATAAACACGACCAGCATTTATATGTATCTATTATATACCTTTAATATGTATAAAAGTTTCACATAACGAATACCCCATGGTCATATTTAGATCTTATATACACCGGTAGGCATATTACATTTACAAAATTTACATTTATGTTTAAATTATACAAGAGGGATACAATTGTACAGCACAGAGTAGTTTGTTTTAAAAATAATGAAAACTCTTTAGAGGCTTTCCAAGTGAACTGAAACTTTTTCCATTTAAACTGCCCTAGAGTAATTAATATTAAAAATTGTAAGAAATTTTTAAATGAACGGAAGCTAAATTTTAATTAATCCCAGCTTTATTTATTTTAAGTTAATAAAGTTATTTCCCTTTACTCTATTTATTACTTAAATTTAGCGTAATTTACTTTAATGTTTAATTGATTTTCTAACAAACATAAATGTTATTAATGCGGGTTTTACACTATAATACAATAGTTAAGATTTTCTTTGGATTTTGAAAGAGCAAAATCAAATGGTATTTAATACGGCTCGTTTTCACTTTTTCCGTTTGAAGTAATGAAGATTTAAAAAAAAAATATAAAAAGGGTGTGAAAATGTGCCTTATCACTGAAGAAGAAAAAATCACGAAGTGCACGATATGCATTTTGATTTTAACGCCCACTTTCATAATAAGCCTAAATATCTTTCCATGATTAAATTGAATTAGTCTGAAATTGAGAAATGTTAAATGAAATGCAGAAAAAAACTTGACTTCAATTTCAACATCGGCACTTAAAATTTAACCACCACTTATTTTTAATTTAATTTCAATAATATTTTTTTGACCTTTTTCATGAATATTATTAATTTCAAAGTAAAGTTTTTTCAAGCTCGAGTTTTTGAAAATTTAATAAATAAATGTTTCGTTAAAGTGCAACAAAAGCCACAGTGCTTATTAACTTCATTAGTGTCATAACTAAAATAATTTTTTTATAATGACACAATTTGTTTATATTTACAAATCAGTAACACTTACAAATTCTGTTGAGTAATGCTATATCCGCCACATTAATATTGCTTTCTTATTTTCTTTTGTTCTATTGACTAATAAACAATAATATTAATCTGTTAAATTCAGTCAAAACTTAATTTAACTTAACACTCAAATTTTCTGTACGCCTGTTACAATTCCGTTAATATGCATGTAAGTAGTCTGAGCATAGAATTAAGTTATTGAGTATTTTAGAGAAGTTACTCAAAAAGAGAACTTCTCATAAGTAGTATATAAGCTGAGAAAATTGTCAAAAAAATATCAGTAATTATTGATCAAGCCCCTTTGTTATTTCGAATTTTAACATTACATGGCGATCCTGCCCACTTAAGAAATAAAAGATATTACAGCAAAAATTGTTGCAATTTTACTTTTTAAAGGATCAGGAAAAACTGATTACAACATACAGCAAAGTTGCATCCAATAAAAAATAATAAAAAACAACAACAAATTTTTCCATTTTTTTTTAACTTGTATAGAAGTCTTGGGAAGATATACTGGATGAATTAAAAGAAGCCGAAGAACGTTTGGCATGTTGCTAACTGAAGGAAGCCAATCAAGCCAGAACCCTGAAGAATTGGCACGAGAAAAAAGCCAAACAGGATAAAAAAGCAAATATTTGAAGTACAGCCTATGAAATCTTCCCCATACCAAATACTCTAGAGGCGGAAGACTTAACAAATTAAAAGCAGAGTTGAGGGTGCTCTCGCACTAAAAAACATACGAGTACAGCCAAGGTAAAGAACTAATGAAGCTTAAAGAAAAACTTTTAAAAATAAAACAACAAATTAAAATAGAAAAAAAAACATAAATTATGAAATTAACAGCACTTATGATTATTTTTATAATCATTATCATTATATATTTTATCAATTCTTACATAAACCAACAAGTCCAAGATCTTGCAAAAGAAAAAACTTGAGAAAAAACAAAAAAATAAAAAACAAAGAAAAATAACTTTATCTGGATTCAAACAAATTAGTAAAGAAATTGTATGATGAATATATTGGATGGCTATTAATTATTTTAATTGTACTCGTATTGCCACTTATTTTAATAATACTTATAAGCAAAATATAAATGGAATTTTTAAAACAATTAGAACAAATAATTTTAAATGCAAGAAAATGTTTCAGCAAGACTTATAGTTTAGATACTATAGAAGAGAAGAAAATTGAAATTCAAACTAAAGAAATAAAATTTATTGAATCATCTGAAAAGAAAAAGAAATTATAGAAAAAATTTTAAAATTGAAATCTGAGGCTTCAAAATTATTAGAACAACAAAACAAATCTAAGCGAATTTTCATAACTATGTTGTCCAATTCCGAGATAATACGGTCTTAAAATATGGACATCATAAACTAGGGTAAAAAGTTTTAAGAGGCATCAAAAAAACTGTCCGGCCAACCTAAATATACCTTCGAGGAATCTGCAAAAGTCGTAGAGGCGTGTCTTAATTCATGTCCCTTAAACCCGTTGACCGACTCGGCACCAGATTAATGTTTATGCCCATAGAGCTAATATTCCGGTTTATATTATAACTGTTTGGGGCAAAACGCCCACTCTAAATTCATGTACCAACAAACATTTATGTGGTCGATTCAACCAAAACCATAATACGTTGATCTATCCTTTGGGAAAGGGGAGAATCAATCCCTATTCTACTATCATGCTTGGTGTAGCTCAATTCCTCTTTTGTAATACACGAGTATATAAAGAACGTACGACGCTTGAAATTTATCACAGAAATCGGAAAGACAGAATAAAGGTGTCGCTCATAACGGAGAATAGAGAATACGGTTACAGTCCATCAACGCTAATCCTCGATGGTATCAGAGTTTACACTATTACATAGTATTGGGAGCAGACGTCGCCAACCGTATCTATTGTGACCCACTGCCGGGTATACCGGGTGAAATTTATAGTCAGAACACCTTATTTAGAATAGTCTACTTCGGTGAAGTGGCTTTGGATCCATTGGACTAATGAACATTCATCTCATTTGTCTGTGGAACTGTGTTTCGCACTTATCATATATATTTTTCATAATTGAACGTATTTGCTTTTCTTTTTAGTTCTTAAGCATATGTAATTGAATTATTAATTATTTTTTCTCTGTGTGGTCCTGCAATGTTGCCACTATTGTGGAAGGGTGAGCGGTATGTTTGTGTCTCCTGTGGTAACAGGTTCAGCGATTGTTAGTGGTTGATCGAAGTTTGCTTAGTGTGAAGCCCTTTAATCATGCCGTCGCCGAATTGAAGGTACCACAGAGTCTTTACATAACTTATCATACTTCTTCTTCAACTCTTACTTTGAGCAAGTAACTTGAATTATAGTAAAAACTTTTTGCAACTCAATAATTTAAGCAAACAGTAAATAAACTTTGTGAATTACATACAAAACCCAAGCCTGTGCATCTTTATTGGGATATAGTAAGATATTGGAAGAAATTTGAAGTTCGAAGAATTTAAGCAAGGCGAATTTATATGAATTGGCCTTGAATTTAAGATGGATTTAACAAAATCATTTTGTGCGGTACAGAATTTATGAGTTGGACTTAATGTCAAATCCAAATCAGTCTGAAAGCACTATAAAAGCCCAATATAATTTTTTGTTTTCTTTTTTTGTCAACTGATTGTTATGTACAGGTTTTTTTTCTTATTAACTTTTGTTGATATACCGTATATTTTTTTTTTCAATTTAGATTAACCAGGTTCATTGAATTTTTTATAGACCACTTGAGTGAAGAGTGGAGAAAAAAATTGTTGATTGAGCATAAAAGTGCGCAATATCCGCCTGTAAAAAGGCATAGAAATAAGTAAAATATTCAAACTCTTACCGAACAATGTACAGAAATGGTTTTTATTTTTTCTTGCTCTTTTACATAATTTTTTATTTTTGTATGTTTATGAAAGGCTAGATACAAATCGCACAAGTAAGTAAATATGTATATGAATGTAAATATATTTGTGTGTAATTTCTGCAATAACCTAAGCAACAACAATGAAAATATACGATGTAATACAAACAGCATCACTACTTGACTGCTACGAGAGCATGATATTATACAATCAAATCTGTCTGTGTTTCAAAAAAGAAAAATAAATATTATTAAATTAAATAAAAATATATTTAAATCGACAAATTTGGAGAAAACAAATTTAAATATTTTTTTGCATTTAATTTTATTTAAAAAAAATTAAAAAGAAATTAATATAAAGAATTTTATTCAAAGAGTGTCATAATGTTAGTCATAGTAGTTATTATGTTTTACAAGCATTACACAAGTCAATACGAATATTGTGGTCACTGAGGATACTACTCTCAAGTTACAAATCTTCCCAGAGTCTAGTATTCATTAAGAATTCAAAGACTTATTTTAGGTGATTTGTCCGAAATATCCGACGGTTGTAGGTAATGTTGTCCTAAGTAGCAAAAACGGGTCCAAATTAGATAATTTCAATGGCACAATATATGTTCTTCTGTCTCTTCATCTTCGTTACATAACCTGCAGAAGTCATTTCGACTGATCCTCATGTTCACCAAGTGTTTCAATACTCTGCAATATCTAGTGAGGCTTATGAAGTGTCCCACTTCCTCCGAACTGCCACTAAGACTTGAGGACTTTAGTTTTGCTAAAAATCCAAGCGAACGAGCAAATGCTTTTGCTAGTCATCTTTAAAACGTTTTCACACCACTTGAAATTAATCCATACATCAGCGATTCCATTGAAAATCAAATAAAGATGTGGTTACCCTCAATTAAATGGCAATCACAAACCTTGATGCGAAAAAATCGCCCGGCGCTGATTGAATTACTAGTTCAATGCTGATGAACTTGCCACATTGCGCTATGAGAATTATATTATTCATTTTTAATACCATTTTAAGAGTGGGGGTTTTCCCGTCCTCTTGGAAGATTTCAGAAATTGTCATGATCCAAAAACCGGGTAAAGACGCTACTCAAATTACGTCATACAGACCTATCAGTTTATTATCCATCCTATTAAAGCTGTTCGAAAAGGTCCTCCTCCAGAAAATAACGCCCCATCTAGCAGAGCGAAATATTATTCCAGAACATCAGTTCGGCTTCCGAGCTGGCCATGGAACTACAGAGCAGGTTCACAAAGTCGTTACTGAAATCAGGTCGTCTTTCGAGAAGAAGCATTGTTCATTGATGTCTCCCAAGCATTTGATAAAGTTTGGCATGACGGTCTCCTTGCAAAACTAACACGACTTCTCCCTGCAAAAACAAACAAGCTGATTAAAAGCTATTTAACTGATAGAACATTTAAGGTATGGTAAAAGAATGTATTTTTACCAGTTAAGAAGATTTTTGCAAATGTCCCCCAAGAAAGTATACTTGGCCCGCCATTATACATCGTCTATACATCTGACATGCCTACAAATCGAAATATTATCACGTCAATGTTTGCAGATGACACGACATTCTTAAGCGTGAACAAAGATCCAGGAACTGCATCTGAGCACTTACAAGCTCATATAAACGAGCTGGCTAAATAAATGGAAAATCAAAGTAAATCCATAAAAATGTACCCATATGACATTCACACTAAGAAAGCTAATTAAAATAAATAACGCCATTGTTCCGGTAGAAACCCAAACTAAATTTCTAGAAATCCATCTAGACAGACGCCTAACATGGTCACGCCTCAAATCTCAGCTATAAAACTAAAAACAGTTCGACTAATGTGGCTAATAGGTCCATTATTTAACCAATCTGGACATATAGCATTCAGCTATGGGGAACCGCGTGTGCATCTAACATCCAAAAGTTACAAAGAAGACAGTCGAATAATTTACGAACAGTAGTCTGCGAATATCCACAGAGACTTAGAAATTCCAATGGTTCGGGAGGAAATTGAAAAATATTGTACTAAATACGTTCACAAATTGATGACCCATCTAAATGCCCTCGCTAAAGGCCTATTACAGTTCGAGGGACACAGGAGGCTTAAGAGAAGTGATACCTTGCGCCTAGTGAGAAGAGATATTTCACTTTTTTATTTATATTTACGTAGTCTATTTCTTTTATTCCTAAGATTTGAGCACAAGAAACTAGTTATTACATTGGTAATAATTATTTAAGTTTTTTCTTTTTTATATTTAAGATTTGAATACTTATTGTAATTTTCTTATAGAAAAATTCAATAAAAAAAAAAATATATATATATGTATATATAGATAAAAATGGTCATAAGTACGAACCATACAAGATTACGGGATGGGACACAATCATTTTAAAGAAGAGGTCGTCTAGATTTGTAATCTACCGTCCAAATGCTCAGAAAATACTCTTGCTATGAGAGATTTTTAGCATTCCCTATTTTGCAGAGGTACCACTACTAATTTTGCTAATTCAAATTAATGAAACCAAAAGGAATTTAATGTGTAGATTCTAAGCTTTCTGAAAATATTTTAACATTTACGAAATAATTCGCAGTTTTTCTTATATTATGCAAAATGGAAATTGCCAAAACTCTTTAGAGTAATAGCCCTGAAGTATATGGAAATTTCCAAAAAAAAAAAATTTTTAATAATGCAAAGTAATTTCTGAGTAATTATGTTATGGATTATAAATGTAGACGATCTCCCCTTTAAAATGATATGTGTCCCATCCAGAAATGGTTCGTTTGGAAGTTGCTAAAATACCTCAGAGCAACAGCACTGCGGTATATGAAAATTTCAAAAAAATGTAAAAATAATCTAAAGTAATTTCTGAATATTTGTTCGGTACTAAAAAATTTATGGTAAACGCTCCTAATGTCGGCATGTTCCAGTAGTCGTCATTTTTGTTTTTAAAACTCAAATAAACAGGTATAATAGAGAGTTTTCAATGTATAAAAAACTATTTTTGATTAAACAATATACTTAACTCTCTATTTCAAATTAGTTCATCCTACTGAAATGAGTATTTTATTTATAATTGGCCTTTATCCAATGTGTTCTTTGAAATGTCGGCAGAAGTGCTTGTTTTCTAAAGAAAAATTTAGTGGCAAGGCCAATTTTCAGCTATTATATGAAACAATTTCCATATTTTAATGGTTTCCATGGAAAGAAAAGAGTTGAAATATTGATGTTGATAAGTAAAAATTAATTTAATGATGCCGCTTTCAGGCACAAAAATTTTGTATAATTTCCTGTAGTCGTCATTGGATGGCGACTATTCGCAAATTGTGTTTTGCCAGTAGTCGGCAAACCGTTTTATTAAGTAATGTCAAGCCTGCCGAATACAGGATCATGTTTCTGGTGTCGGCATCTGGTTGCCTTGAAAAAATTTACAGGCAAAAAGATATGCCGACAATAGGATCACAGTGTGACGAGCACTGGGACATTTATGCCGACTACTGGTAAAGTTGGTGTATTTTTAAAAAACTATAAATTACTCAGTTTTAATAAAAAAATTTTTAAAAATAGCTTAATACATTTAAAACTATACCCAATACTGTACCATTACAGAGTTATATCAGAGTAATACCATGATCATGTATAAAATGGTAACAATTTGCAAAAAGAGAACGCATTAAACTGCCGACTACTGGCACATTTACCCTATACCTATAAAAGTATTTAGTGACGTAAGACGTAGTTGATAAATATGCCATTAATACTGAAAATATATTTACAAATACTAAAAACGTAAGGGGTACTTCAAAAAATATTTAACTCGGCATATTTATCTTCACTCACTTAATTTTTGGTATATTTTTTATTATTTAGAAGAATGTAGAAAGTGAAAATATATTAATATTTTGCTAACACACTGAAGAGTATATAATTCTCGGCACAGCCGATTTTAACTTTTTTTTATTTAAAAAATTTTATTGTAAGTACCTATTTCTTACTTGGGGGTCACACGATCAAGTTTTCATTCAATTTTTAAAATTTCTCTCATTTTTTTACCAATACACTCACACTTTTAAAATTTGCTGAGAGTTTGCTTTCAATTTTTCGTTCAATTGAGTGTTTCAAATTACAGTCAAGAAAACAGCTGACTGCAGTTTTTTTATTCCAAATTTGAATTCTTATTCTGCCGCCAGTATTGTTTTGTTTTTTTTTTTAAATATGTTTGTGAACAAATTAAACAAATATAACGACATTTTGCAGTTCATAGAGATATACAGAAGGCATGAATTTCTGTGGAACATGAATATTCCTGCATATAGACGGAATAATTTAAAAATTAAGGTTAAAAAAAACATCTTGTTGAAAAACTTACTTTGAAATTGCGTGCAGCCTACGTCACAGCTTTCAATTTTTGTGAATTTTGACAAGCAGTATGTGTAAATTTCTTGAAAGAGAATTGTAAAAAAACTTGATCGTGTGACTGCAGTGTTACTTAAAGTTTTATCATAATTTGTAATTGCATACAAATGTGATTGGCCACAAGTAGAAAAATATACAAAACCACTCATAGATTTTAATAAAAAAATTATTTTTTGTAATGAAAGACCATTTTTGCATGATTTCGTTCTTTTTTTTTTTTGTGTTTCTTCCAACTCATTTGTTTGTGAGAGATCTCTCTCTTTCTATGTGGCAAATCAATTTTGTATGTGCTCCCTCTCTCAGAGAGCTTTAGTATACTAAAAAGCAGTTTCTTTACATATAGAGTTAAATATATGCTTATAGGTTGATTTTTTCTGTTGTTTTGTTCTATTCTTCTTTTTTTATACAATGCCAAAAAGAAGAGAATTTGATTGGTGGACAAGTGTAAAAATGGATGATGAGTTAAGAATGTTAAAATGTGTGTTCAATAAAGAAATGACTTTGAATTACAGGATTTTGTTGATATTTTTTTTAAAATTACTAGATGGCAATTGAACTTAATAATAATTGTATAGCAAAATATAAGATTATAGATTTTTAAATGACAGAACAAGAACAAGATCTTTTTAAGGTTTAATTTTTTTTTTTTGTTAATATTTTTCTTTTTCTTAAAAAATGCATCAAGATCGAGATAAACTTAGAAACATACACAAAATTTTTAAATAAATTGAATTTTTTTTAAGCAACATCGGTGACGTCATTCAACTTAAGTCTAAAAACTCATTACGAAGGACAAAATACTACTGACTTCATTTTAAAAATATTGTTGGCAAAAATGATGTCACGTATACGAAGTTTGAAGAAAATTCTTTTCAGCAATAATTTAATTATTAATTTTTTATTAAATACTTAAACAGAATGGGCAACATTAAAAATATGAATATTTTGCTAACACAGTGAAGGGTATATAAAACTAAGAACAGCCGAATTTAACTTGTTAAAAAAATTTTAATAAAAAACATTTTAATTAAAAAAAAAATTATTTATAAACCCCTTATTTGTTTTCGTATGTTATTGATATATATAAAGGGTGTTTTTATAGACGTATAGAACTTTAAATTGCAATAAACCAACGATGGATTATTCGATTGACATGAATTTTATTTATCCAAAAGATAATCTTGTGGCATTACATTTTAAATATGATTTCTGGCATATGACCGCCACGGCTGGCTACGATGTAGTCTAATCTGGACGTCCAATTTTTGATAACTTTTTCCAACATTTGTGGCCGTATATCGGCAATAACACCGCGAATGTTGTCTTCCAAATGGTCAAGCGCTTGTGGCTTATCCGCATAGACCAATGACTTTACATAGCCCCACAGAAAGTAGTCTAGCGGTGTTAAATCACAAGGTCTTGGAGGCCAATTCACAGGTCCAAAACGTGAAATTAGGCGGTCACCAAATGTGTCTTTCAATAAATCGATTGTGGCACGAGCTGTGTGACATGTTGCGTCGTCTTGTTGGAACCACAGCTCCTGGACATCATGATTGTTCAATTCAGGAATGAAAAAGTTAGTAATTATGGCTCTATACCGATCACCATTGACTGTAACGTTCTGGCCATCATCGTTTTTGAAGAAGTACGGACCAATGATTCCACCAGCCCATATATTACGCACCAAACAGTCAGTTTTTCTGGATGTAACGGTGTTTCGACATACACTTGAGGATTAGCTTCACTCCAAATGCGACAGTTTTGTTTGTTGACGAAGCCATTCAACCAGAAGTGCGCTTCATCGCTAAACAAAATTCGCTTATGAAAATCGAGAACAACGGCAATCTCGTTTTGGGCACCATTTGCAAGCGTTGTTGAGGCTTGAGTCTATACATGATGAATTGCCAAGCCAAGCTGAGAATAAATCACTTGACAGCAGTTAAATCGGTCGCCATTTTGAACAGTAATGCCAACTTAAAGTTGTATACGTCTATAAAAAACTCCCTTTATAAAAAAATATAAACAAAACTCTTTTTTGTTTATATTTTTTTAAGTGCAGCTTTCTTAATTAAAAAAAAAACACGACGAGCAAATGAAAAAAAAAAAATTCAAAACGATGCTTAAAATCGCAGAATTCGTACATGAACCCAAAAATGGGTGACATTTAAGAGAAACGTCAATTTAAAGTTGAAAACATTTAAACTTTTTTTTACAGACAATGTTTTTTTCGATAACACTGACATTTTTGTATTCATCTTGATACAGTTGCACTCTATGCACCTGGTAAATTCTTTCATTACAATAGCCCAATTCACATTTGAGATTGCAAATTTGAGCAATTGTAAATATTTTAAATCAATTGTAAACGGTCTTTTTTGGTTAAGCTGCAATACTTGTTGAAAAACCCGAAATTCAGAGCTGATTGGTAAAAATTAGAGTTGTTTCCTACTGAAGTGTTACCATTTCTCAAGTTTTGCTTTTTTTGCAAATGTTTTGAGATGCCAAAAATATTTAAATTTATTGACTAAAAAATAAGTTTTTTGTAAATAACAAATGCTTATTATTATATGTGATACATTCCTAATGTCAGTTATATTATAAACTAATTTTTGGTTAAAAAAATACGTTTTTTATCTTTATTTTAATTTTTTTTAATAAAATCAATGCGAATTACATTTTTATGACTTCTTTTAAAATTTTGAGCTTTTGTACAAAAAAAGTTGGTGTTAAAGATATAGTTTTTTTTCTGAAATAAGATATTAAAAAAAATATGTATATGGTAACGCTGGCTGTACGTGTTGCATACTTAGAGTAAATATAAACTATTGGTTTTACGTGTTGTGTATTTTCAAATGCAAATCAAGTGCATTTGTGAATATATTGTTAGAGTAGAGCAAAAAATCATTTCCACAAGATTGTAAATTATTTGTGCCTTTCTTCAATAATTGATCAATGCAAAAAAAGTGATTACACTTGTTTTAGAAAATTTCCTTTTTTTTTGGTTTGCAATTTTTTTTATTCTCTTTTAGTAGGATATTTGCAATGAATTATTCTCACTTAAAAAGCATTCAAATGTTAACGAGTACGTTTATTTGTGCCATTTTAATTTACCAGTTTGCAAAATTAAATATTAAAATCAGACATAGCAAGCGTAATTATATGCTGACATAATAAATTTAATTCTTAGCAAAACTATCTGACTTACTAACATGTGAGCACAAAGTTTGCTGCAATCAAACACAATGCATTTTTATTGCTAACATGTATTTTTCTGCTGCCATACATAAAATTACATTAAAAATTAACTTTTGATGATAATGATTTTTCATCATTTGAATTTTTCGTTTATAAAATAATACGACATAATTCATAACTTGTTCATTAGTTTCTGATTTTTGTCACATTTCAATAAAATATCACATGCATTTAAATTATATTTTCCACAAATCATTTTTTCGTAACTCTATTAAACCTTAAGACTCATTTTTGTTTGACTCAAAGTTATATAATGCAGTGGTAAATGAAAAGAAAAAATTTTCGTAGAATGCAAATTGTAAGTGATTGCATTTCGATAACAAAAAGTGTCAAAGAAAATCAGGCGAAATAATATAATGCACTCACACATACAATTCATATTAATTGCACATGCAAAAGCGGCAGGTATAAATATGTAGTGAAGTTTTC
Source organism: Thelaira solivaga (assembly GCA_947397855.1). Lineage (NCBI taxonomy): Eukaryota > Metazoa > Arthropoda > Insecta > Diptera > Tachinidae > Thelaira > Thelaira solivaga. Next base: position 38,858,991 of record OX377611.1, on the reverse strand, counting down.
ACAAATGCGAGGGCACAATTAAAAGTAGAATTTTTTCTTTTTTTTCATAAGTTATATAAGTTATGAATTTATTAATTTTATTTGATGTAATCAAAAGAGATTTTAGAGATGACAGACAGCACACTACTCACAGTTATGCGAAAGCTTTTTGGATCAATCATATCCCGTGCCTTTTTAAAAAACATATTGCTCCTAAAAATGAAAGAGTGAAAAAATATCTTATCGGATAACTAGCGTTCATGTGTTTCAGTAACAAGTATAATAACGAGATTAGCTCATGAATAATGGAAAACAAGAATAACGGTCTTATTAAAAGCAAAATTTAACGTTAACTTTAAAGTTGACATTAGTTAACAAACACTTTAAGTTTAACAAACATGTGGTGAAAAATAATATTACAAAACAGTTTGTTAACTACCAATACATTTCATATAGTTTGATACACCTAAGTCTCTTTTTACCCGAATTTAATTTAACACGAATTAAAAAAAATTGTCTTTTTACACGAATTTTTTCGGAACGTATCTATCGTGTAAAAAGATAATTAGGTGTGTTGTTAACATCTGTTAACCCTGTTTATAAGCAGTGATGATATATTGTTTGTTCGAATGAGTATCCACGCAATCTTATTTTAAAAGTTATATATTAGGTGTACAACTTTGTTTCCGCCGTTTTGCAATAGATGGCTGTAGCGGTAAGTGGTAGTAGAAATACATTGATCGTAGATGTCATACCATAAGCTTAGGTATAACGGCATCGAAATATTAGTCGATTTGTGTCTGCATCATAAGCTTATTCTAGATTAAACATGTCAGCGTACGAGCCAAGTTTTCGTCATTTGCGGGAGGTTTAAATTTTCTGCCTTAATATGAATAAATCTGCAGCTCAATGTTCTCAAATACCTATGGTAAGGCCGCTATTAGTGAAAGAACGTGCGGAGAGTGGTTTTAACACTTCAAGAACGGTGACTTTGACGTCGAAGACAGGCATGGCGGTGGAAGAGAGAAGGTTTCCAAATTGTTTCCAGAATTGGAGGCATTACTTGATCAAGACTCTTGTCAAACACAACAAGAATTGGCAGAATAATCGGTAAGAACGCAACAAGCTATTTCAAAACGCTTGAAAGGTATGGGAATGATTCAGAAACAAGGAAATTGGGTGCCGTACGAGTTGAAGCTGAGAGATGTTGAACGGCGTTTGTTCGCTGTAAAGCAAAGACGGAAAAGATTTCTGCATCGCATTGTGACTGGGAACGAAAAGTAGGTTCATTACGATAATTCCAAGTGCAGAAAATCATGAGGATATCCCGGACATGCTTCCAAGTCGACGGCCAAACCGAATATTTACGGTTCCAAGGTTATGCTCTGTATTTGGTGGGGCCACCTCGGCGTAGTGTATTATATTATAACGCAATTAATGCGCTTGAGCCGAGCATTGAGAGACAAACGGCCGCAATACAACGAGAGACATCATAAAGTGATTTTACTGCATGATAATGCTCGATCCCATGTTGCGAAAGTGGTCAAGGCGTAATTGAAAACGTTGAAATGAGAAGTCCTACCCCACCCGCCGTATTCTCCAGACGTTGATCCTTCGGACTATCACTTGTTTAGATCAACGGCATGCGGCCTGGCTGACCAGCACTTCCAAATTTAAGCAGAAGTAAAAAATTGGATCGATTCGTGGATGGCTTCAAAAGAGGACAAGTTTTTTCAATGCGGGATTCGTACGCTGCCCGAAAGGTGGGAGAAAGAAGTATATAACCAGCTTGTTACAATAAAGCCTCGAATTTTGGAAAAAAAAACGGTGGAAGCAAAGTTGTACACCTAATATTTTTGTTTAAAAAATATGTTTTTTTTATTTAGAATATAAATTTATGCTTTTATTAGATAGGAAAGGGTGGTTCAACCATAATGTACGAACTTAATTTGACATTTCTTTATTTTAGTGCTTATCAAATTCAACCGTGAAGAGGTACCCAATTCAGGAGCTCGTTAAGATTGTTGAGGCTTATCCGAAAATGGGCGTTCCAATCAAAATGCATTTCGTGCACTACACAATCGGGAGAATTGTGTGCAAATTGTAGCTTGTAGGCCTATAAAAAATATGAAAACACCTCTACATTCTCATGCTGTTCGTTCTACGGAGGAGGTCTATGGCAAAGGTCTGCCATGCTGCTACCGCGAATGGTGTTCATTATCCCCAGATGATAACGAACTTCTTGTATCCAGAAATTGGGCATATGGACTTGGACGGTATGTGGTTTCACTTACCACACAGCCAAGAAAACAACGATTTTTGTGCGAAAAATGCAGTGGCCATGTTATCTCATGTCATGTGATTTAACATCGTTGGACTTCTTTCTTTTGGGATACTTAAAAGAAAAAGTGTAGGTCAATAAGCCAAAATCAATTCAAGAGCTTAAGGATGAGGTAATTTGACACATTAACGACATTGAACTTCAATTATGTTTCAGAGTCCTCGAAAATATGAACCATTGAATCCGTGGCGAGCATTTGGCCGATATTTTTTTTTACACATAATTGTCATATATCCTTCTATAATAACAAAAAAACAAGTTAAGTTCGGCAGTGCCGAGTCTTATATACCCTTCACTGTGTTAATATTTTTCACTTTCCACATTCTTCTATAATATCAAAACCATAGAAAAAAATTAATGAGTGAAGATAAATATGCCGCGTTCAATATGCTTTAACGTACACCATTATGTTTTTTAGTATTTGTAAGTATATTTTCAGTATTAATGGCTTATTTATCAAATACGTCTTACGTTATTAAATATTATTAACTATATTTGTAACCAACAAACCAAAAATTCAGATATTACTTTGGATATTGAAAATATTTTTGAAATTTTCATATACTCCAGTAGTGTTGTTCTAAAGGATGTTGGCAGTTTCCGTTTTGCATAATAAAATAAAAACTACAAATTTTTCAGAAAATGTTAAAACACTTCCAGAAAGTTTAGAGCCTACAGATTAAATTCCATTTTGATTTTGGCAATTTTTCTGGCCAAAATCGGGAACCTCAGCAAAGTGTGTAATGGTAAAAATCCCTCAGAAGAAGAGTACTGAGGAATGAGGGAATTTAAAAAATTTTATTAAAAATAATGCAAAGTTTTTTCTGAGTACCTGGGCGATAGATTACAAATCTAGACGACCTCTTGGTTAAAACGAACCGTAATATTCTATGGTTCGTTTGCAATCTCTTAGAGAAATCAACGTATTTATGCACATTTGTATCTTAGTATGTCAAAAATACTGAAAAGATATTTACAAATACTAAAAAACATAAGGAATGACGTGAAAACACATTTAACTTCACCCACTTAAAAAAAGTATGTAATTGAAATGCATACTTTGTTCAGCTTGAAGTCGTATTAAATATGAAAAATTTATTTATTTATTATTGGAGCAAAATATCTATAAAAAAATAAATTTTTATAATACGACTAAAATTAACGAGTTCTAAGAAACAATCCTTTCTGAGAACCTCATTTTTAAAAGCATTAAAATGTCTGCAGGCACTAAATTTTTAAATTAATAAAAAAAGAAATTCTAAGAAAGATATTAAATAGAAAAACAAAAAAATTTATTTACATTTAATTTTGCAATGTTTTGTAAAAATTTTTAAGCCAAACATATTTAATTAAATATTTAATTAAGGAGAAAGATCTAATGAACCCTCTCTCATAAAGATGTCTGTATTCCTAATACTATTGTACTCAAGGCAATAAAAAACCACACATACACATTTTTCGTGTTTGTGTGAACAAAACATTGCGCACATGACAGGTAAAAAATTTCCACAAAAAAAAAAAAAAAAATAAAATAAAATAAAATAAAGCAAAAACAAAACAAAAATTAATGAAAATGTGAAATGACAGTTGTATTTTTGATTTTTCTGGTTCATTTGTGGACCGATCTTTCTGATTTTTTGCACAGACATTACGGCAGTTATTTGTAATAAGACTGTGTACCACGTTTTATTGTCCGTCTTGTAGTTTAGACAAATTACGCAAAAAACCCACCAAAAATGGTCAAAAAAAGAGGTAATCGCAATTTTTGACTTATAGCTCCCCCATTTATGGATCCATCCAGCTGAGTTTTGGTTATTCTGCTATGAATGTGATGTTTGAAAAAACTACATCCTACTTTTTTCAGTTTAGATAAAAAACGCAAAAAAACACAGACATAGTTTATGAAAATCTAAAATTTCGGTTGTATTTTTAATATTCCTCGGCCATTTATGGACCGATTGCTTTCATTTTTGCCACAGGTATTGTGACTTATACTTTAAATAAGACTGCATACCACGTTTTTTTTGCCCGTTTCTTCTTTTAGACAAAATACGCAAAAAACCTACCAAACAGTGACTCGTTTTGGGTGCGTCGGTTTTTCAATGTATGCGTGCGGGTTTTCTGTGCCCCAAATGCGACAATTTTGCTTGTTTACATACTCTCCAAGATCAAAATGAGCTTCATCTGAAAAGATGATTTTCTTGGTAAAATCGGCATCTTCTGTAAGTCGATCGCAGGCCCACTTAGCGAAGCGAAAACATAACCATATTCTTTCAGCGGAAGGATAAAACTAATTATCTGTCAAATCAGACATGAGCTAAGTGTTACCATTCACGAAATAAGCACTAGTTAACAAAAAAACTTTCGATGGCGGACCCTTCTTACTTACAGTGAAGGGTATAATAAAGATAATTCTTTCAAAACTTTTTGTTTTATTAACAATTCTTGGTTCTCCCTATGTAAAATACTTAACACTTATTTATTGGTATTATTTAATTAAAACTGGAATGAGAAAAGGAATTTAACAAGAAAATTACCTACAAAAGTAGTATAAAATTTTGATTATTAATAGTTCCTTGGCCGATTATGTTTTAATGCTTTCTAAGCAAATTTCATAAAATGAAAAGTAGTTTTTCACGAAATAAAAATTTTTTTCTATATATTATCTCGCGCTTTTTAGTTCAGTATATATACCTATTATCAATAATATTTCCATAGAATTTTATATTATTGAAGGTACATAATGTTTTTTATTTGTTATTTCAATTTATGATAGTTTGATATTATTTGAAATGCAGAAAAATTAATTTTAAACCCAGACACTGGTTTGGTGGAGCGATTACTTTCGGAGAAATCCCTTTCCCCTCATCAGCACCCTATTATAAATTTTTTATTTTTAATATTATATGACCTTTTTTTATTGAAGCTTATGAAGTTGACATCGTATAATAAAAATGTATTTGTTTTTATCGATATTTGGTCCAATAATAAATAAATAAATTTTTATATTTAATATGACTTCAAGCTTAATAAAGTAGACATATCCATTATATATATTTTTTTTTTTTTGATATTTATGTGCAATCAATTCGTCTGGAAATCTTACAGTAAAAAGTATTAAAAATATTGAGTCTTTTTCATATAAACTTTTTGACGAATTGATCGCTCGTGTTATAATAACAGCTCATTAAGAAGAATGGGGAAAGTGAAAAATATGAATATTTGACGAACACAGTGAAGGGTATATAAGACTTGGCACAACCGTACTTAACTTGTGTTACACTAATTGTTTATTTACTCTATTGAGTTTTTTGACTTTTTCACAATATCACTTTTAATTACAAATTTAACTTTTAATAATAAATAATATACGAGTGAGTACGTATATTTTCTATATTTTTTAAAAATTAATATTTACATATATTTTTTATAATTTGTTTTGCTTAAAAGATAGTTAAAAATTCAAGGTTTCGGAAATAGTTTGAAAATGAAACCTTATAGAACCTGCAAATTCGTTCACTCAATTTTGTATTGCGAATCTTTCTGTTTCAGTCGAGATTTGGGTGTGAAAAATCAAAAGAGTGCAATTCTTGTCTAGTCTGAACAAGCTATAAGGATATAAAACTATTTTTGTTATTAATTAATTTACATTAAAATATATACTTTAATAAGACAATAATCATCATGCAACACACAGTATTTTCAAATTAAAAAGTGGTAATATATATCGAACTTTTTAATGTTTTAAGAAACTGTACGGCAAAAACCGAAAAAAGACAATTTAAAAAACAACAAAAACATTTTAAGTCACTAAAAACTACAATAGATAAAACAATATTGTAAGGTTTTATGAGCCCGAGGTTAACCAGCTTGACACCATTATATACCAGTCTGACATGGAGTGCTTTAAAATGTAATGGCCTAAAAATTTAATTTATTTCATCCAAATCCGTCCAGAATCCGCTGCATTGTACAATACAAATTTACGAATATCAAAAATACCAAATACCCATCCGCTTATTTTTATTAGAATATTTTCTAACTTGAATTTATAGTAGTTCTATGTAGTTCTAGCGATATAAGAAATTCGATTTTACCCGTTTTTACCCCCTTAATATTTGAATTTCCAAAAATCCCTTCATATTGTGAGAGGCTCTTACTCACCGAATTTGAAGGCAGTATGTTTACCCGTTTGGGATCGGCGATGATGATAAATCAGTCAGTCAGTAACGTTACTCTTTCATATGTATAGATAAAGCTAGATTTAGCTGAGATTACCAGTTTTATACCAGACGTTAAACAGTAAATAAGTCGTATCATAAACAATAAAGTGTCGTTGTGACGGTTAAAATAAAAATGTGTACTACTTGTGTTATATTTTACAATATGAATCTAATAAACTAAAGGTTTTTATAATAGTGTAAAAACGTAAAAGTATTAACAAATATTTTTCAAGCTTAAACTCTTAATAAATTTTTTTTAAAACAAAATTTAATATTTATTCGTGCTTCATTCCAAATAATTTAAAACAAATTCAACTGTCTTGTTTTTGTTTTTCATACTCTTTTATTACATTTATGTTTATACCCGATAGGTGTTCTTACTCGTATGTAAAAGAGAAATAAAAATAGAATATTTCTATTTGCTTTGTAGTGTTGGTTGAAAAATTTTGATTATTTAGTTCAATGACTACTTTGTTAGTTTTTTATTTTCTTGTTTAAAAATTTTTGTTTACCTACTTACTAAAATTCTCATTTGGTCGATTGGTATAATGAAATAAATATTCAAATATTCGGGCCATAATTTAACAAGACTTGGGGGTAATCTACTGAAGATCCAGAGTAGCGTCTGATGACACAACTGCATAGATATGCTTTCCCTCTTAGTACTTATTGTACCAAATAAACAATTTTTTTTAATTTTCCATGAGAATATCATGGAAAATAATGTATTTTGCACACCAAAAAAATTTTTGAATTAAGCACGAATAAAGATTAAAATTTTGTTAAATTTTATAATTCTAAATAATTTAAAAAAAATTTAATAAAAAATTTTTTTTTTAATTTTCCAAAAATTAGGTTGTTCGACTCTAACACATGTAGTGACCATTATTGGAATGATTTTATGTACTAAATTAAAAAAAAATTCGTCGGAAAATATAATTTTAATTGTCATATTGTAAGATTTATCTTTTTTTTTTGCAAGTGTTTTGAGACGCCAAAAGTTTTTCTTTTCAAATAAAAGTTTTTTGGGGATTTTGAATACTTAACAATAGTTTTTAACTGTTTTGTTTAAAATAATTTTTATATTTTGTAAGACTTCACCATATTTTGTTTATTGGAAAAACTATTCAAAATAAGACGTTGGACGGCTTAGGAGTTTTCCCGTTAAAAAATTAGTTTACGCGGCTCTGTCGGTTCCTATATCCACATCCAACTAAGAGAGAATATTTGCTCAAATTAATTTAAATAAAAGTAAAATAAGAAATAAATTAAAAGTTTCAACATTATGTGGTATTCTTAGAACTAAAGACTTTTAAAAAATAAATAATAGCAATTGTATAACTCTCGTTTCATAAAAAAATTACTTTAAAATTTAATAAAACAATGTACGACTAATATCTCTTATAATTATAATACATATACATACATACATATGCATATGTATTTATTTATAATACCACTCTAATTTTTTTTTTAAGTTTTGTTATGTTCGTTGTAAACACATAATTTCATTTTAAATATGAAACAAACTGAATGTTTTAATTTAATTAAACTGAATGTTGTATTTATGTTTTTTTTTTATAAAATAAAACTATAAAACACACACATTTATACTACTTTGTAATAATTTGTAAGAAAAAAGCTTTTTTTTAACCGAAAAAAAGTTTTTCTCGAAATTTTGTAATTTTTAATACAAAATTATATGTATCCCATCACTATCTACATTTGGTTACGTGAAATTCTATTTTCTATAGGTTGGGATTACTTCAGCTAAACATTTGCATTAGACATCTGCAACAAATAACTTTTTGTATTTGTAAATACATTTTCTAAAAGTAAATACAAGAACATAGGTACTTGGTCACAGAGCTGAAATAGTAAAGAGTAGTGAAGTGTTGCTGTTCAAATTATTATCCGTAAGCATTTGCAAAAACCTTGTTCCGAAAATAGGAACAAGAAAAAGCAAATAACTCATCGATAAAAGTACTACAAAAACCGTATTTGCGGAACACCAAATACTTTGCTGGAGCTACCACACTTCTTGATACGAAATTGCCAAATCATTCAACAAAATTGGACAGATATTAATAACTTTGTTTTGTATATTATAAGCTTATAAAATATGAGATTGTGAATGATAAATTATATTTAAATATTTATATTATAAATTACACTTATATATAAAAATAAAATAAAATTTAATGTGTACTTACATGAGCCGTGGCGACTTTTAGAAACATCATTATGTTAGATCTGGCAACAACAGTCTTGACAAATAATGAAACACAATCATTAACATTTAAGTTCCCTCTCTCGCTCTCTCTACATACTTCTTTAATATAGACGTTAGAGATTCTATGTGTTAATGCCTGTAGCTATGAGTCATAGCTTACAAGTACCAAATCCATTTGAAGTATTTGATGTATTTGCGATTTCTACAAATGATTTGTGAGCATAGTCGTGTACTGCGTAAGCAAATACGAATATATGCAAACACCAAAAGTAAGTAGTCATTCGTGAAATGTGAAATCATTTTTGTTTGTAATTGCTGCAGAGTACACAAGTACTACGCAAATTCAAATACATTTGTGCAGATGTCTAATTTGCATAGCTTCTCATATACTAGAAACGATCAGCTGAGACGGCAACACTTACATTTTTATATTTACGGTCGCCTAAGGAGCCCTTTAAACTTAGCAGTTATATATAATGCATGAAAAATTATACATATGTGCCGAGGCCTTTAATGACTATCGCAGTGACATTTTCTATGACTAGTTTCTTTTCCCTGTGGTTAAATTTAGAATTTTTTTGTTTTTCTTGAATGAAAAAAATTAATTTAAAAATATTATTTTGTATTTTCAAACTTTAATTCCTAAATTTTTTAAGAACTTTTGAGATCGCTTTCTATATCACACAGACGCACACAAATGCATAACACCCTTTCATTCACATAAAACAAATGACATATCTTCAACGTTAGCAAAAAAGGAAAAGGACGAAGTCGAATATTGCTTTGCACATCTGTAAGTAAAAAAGCAGTATAGCAAACAACCGGAGTATTTTTTTTAACTCCTGTAAAAACAGAGTAAATTCATCTCAAAAAGACATTACTCTAATGACAAAACGGGTAGCGTTTTAAACAAAATTTTTTCTGATGTTGCTTTCAATTTGTTGTTCTTTTTTATCTCAGTATGTGTACACTCTCCCGCTGAGAATATGTGAGTTTAACTGAGCTGTGCGACTATGTGGCTGTATGTGTCTGACTGCATTGTAAATACATTAGTGTGTTCGTTTATTTTGGAGGAAATAAAATACTATCAACAAGACGAGTTGACGTTATGCCAAAATTCAGACATATTGATAAATGGATACACATGCATACATTTGCAAGTATGTACTGGTGTTTATGTATAGAAACATTTTTACAGCTATGCAGTGTGAATGCATGTTTGAAGTAAAAATGAGTTGTTCAATTGTACACCGCAATAACCACTGTATGGCAGCTGACGGCAAAATGAAAATCACTATAGAGCTTTCAGTTTTTCTTTTTTTTTTAGTTATATTTCCGCACTAACGCCAAGGCAACCAACATTTATATACTGAATATTTACACATGCATAAAGACGTACAGAAATACATGTATTCTAGTGTGTGTGTGTGTGTTTGCTCAGAAGCAAAATTTTGCATATTTTGTTCAGTTTTCTTCAATGTGTTTCAGGTTTATGGTGCAAAAATATGCATGAATTTAAATCTGAAAATGTTAATTGCAGTCGAGTATTTATCTTAATTAAGCATTTCCTTTTTACCAAAACAACAGCAACAAAAATGGTTTGATTTCTTTTATTTTAAAGTTAAGATACACACACGAGCAAACCAAAATATTATGCGTTCATATGGAGTTGCTCATAAATGCTTGAATATTCAAATTACGCATTTAAATAAAAAGAAAATTAAATGAAAATTACTCTAAAGATTAACTTAATCATTATTAAAATGACAATTTTATTAGGTAAATGGCGTAAATGGTTACATATGATAGTTTGCTTGACCACAAACTTTTTGCGGAGGTAAACCTGATGCCAAACTTCACCCTTCTTATAAGCCAAGAAAATAAACGCTTACGGCTTAACAAAACATTAATTACATAGTAATATATTATAAATCAAGTAGAGATTTTAATTAAAAAATTGTTTGTAAATATTAATATAATTTTTTTATTAATATAAATAAATATTTAGTTAATACAAAAATTTTTTTTATAGATTCAAGCAAAAATAATCAAAATTAATAGGTCTGTGATACAGATACCGATCCTAATTGTTTTAATTCACACTCTTTCAGTCTTCCCTTCGCTACTATAGCTGATTTGATGACCCATCACTCTTATGTACTCACTCCTACCACGTCTTTATGTACTTTAAACAGGCAAGTTCAAGTTCGAAAAGCACAGTGCACTCTTACTTTTTCACTAACACCAAATTCTCTTGCAAGTAAATTTTTGACACTTGCAGCAAGTAAATTGGCAAATGAGAAACACTACTACCGAGTATGAGTTTTAAATTAATGTATTAGTCTGTTAGTAATTGATATTTAGCATATTTAGCAAAATTAATAAATAAAAAAAACATAATGACCCAGCAACAGATTTAAAAGTTAAATTTAATTATCAATTTAATATTTTTGATTTAAAAAAATAATAACAACAAAATTTTTAGTTGGTGTTCGCGATGTTGCCGTTGCCGATGTTATATAAATGTACTTGCACTGTTCTGTGTAGACAGTCATACCATATGCAACACTTTCGACTATTTTTTCGGCTTACTCCGTTCCTACAAATTAAATTCGGCTGTGCCGAGTTTTATATAGCTTTCACTGTGTTAGCTAAATATTCACATATTTCACGTTCCCGCAGAGTTCGCAAAGAAACAAAACGTTCGTTACGTTTTCTAGTTTTTCAGTGTAAGAACAAATGCAAATAAGAAGTATTGCAAACATATACTCTGATTTATTTTGTATTTGTATTGGTACATATTAAAAAACAATTCTAAAATTTGCCCAGGTACCATTCTAGATTTTGCATATGAAAATTTTAAAAATCAAAAAGTTATTTAATCTGTAGGCTCTAACCTTTCTGGAAGTTGTTTAACATTTTCTGAAAACTTCGTAGTTTTTTATTTTTTAATGCAAAACGGAAACTGCAAAAATCCTTGAGAAGAACAGTACTGAGGTATATGAAAATTTAAAAAAAAAATTTAAATAGTTGAAAGAAACTTCTGATTATTTCGACGGTATAATACAAATCTAAACGGCCTCTTCTTTAAAATAATATTTGTTGAATCCCACAATACTAAGTTGTTCGTTGGGACGTTGCTAAAATCACTAAGAGCAACCGCACTGGGATATACAAAAATTTTAAAATAATCCAAAGTAACTTTCGGACGAACCATAGAAGATTGCTAGATTTGTAATATACCGATTAAATACACAGAAGTTACTTCGAACTATTTAAAAAAATTTTTTTTTTAAATTTTCATATACCCAAGTGCTGTTGCTTTTAGGAGATTTTACAATTTCCCATTCCCGATTTTAAAAATGAAAATTTCCAAAATTACAATCTAATTTAATCTGCAGGCTCTCTACTTTCTGGAAGTGTTTTATAATTTTCTGAAAACTTCGTAGTTTTTATTTTATGATGCAAAACGGTAACTGCCTAAATCCTTGAGAACAACAGTACTGGGGTATATAGAAATTTAAAAAAAAAAATTTAAATAGTTCAAAAAAAAAATAGACGTATCCAACGCAAAAGAAATCAAGTCGATGTATTGAAAACTGAGCAAGTTATGACGAAAAAGGTAACCAGTTCTACTAAGAACTGGCCGGAGAAAGACAGTATTAGAACTGCTTACCTTTTTAGTCATAATTTGCTTAATTTTCAAGATATCGACTTGGTTTCTACTGTGTTAGATGGAGAACCGTAAAGGCTTTAGTTCGAATTTCTCTCTTCGAAGTTAGTGCAAATAAAATATTTTTCGACAGAAAAACGGGGATTACCCGCTTTGCTTTTTCTGAAAAAATTATAAAAAAATTTTGTTGCACTATACAACAAAAAAAAATTTCTAATTAAGGCCAATACGGTTAGCTACCCAACGCAAAGGAAATCAAGTCGATATATTGAAAACTGAGCAAGTTATGACCAAAAAGGTAACCAGTTCTACTAAAAAGGCGCCAGAGAGAGACAGTAGTAGAACTGCTTACCTTTTTGGTCATAACTTGCTTACTTTTCTAGATATCGACGTGATTTCTACTGTGTTAGATGGAGAACCGTATAGGCTTTAGTTCGAATTTCTCTTTTCGAAGTTAGTGCAAATAAAATATTTTTCGACAAAAGAAACCGTGGACTACCCCCTTTGCTTTTTTTAAAAAAATTACAAAAAAATTTTTTGCACTATCCAGCAGAAAAAAATTTCTAATTAAGGCCAATACGGTTAGCTACCCAACGCAAAAGGAAAGCAAGTCGATATATTGAAAACTGAGCAAGTTATGACCAAAAAGGTTTCCAGTTCTACTAAAAAGTGGCCGGAGAGAGACAGTAGTAGAACTGCTTACCTTTTTGGTCATAACTTGCTTAATTTTCTATATATCGACTTGATTTCTACTGTGTTAGATGGAGAACCGTATTGGCTTTAGTTCGAATTTCTCTTTTTGAAGTTAGTGCAAATGAAATATTTTTCGACAAAAAAAACCATGGACTACCCCCTTTGCTTTTTTTGAAAAAATTATAAAAAAATTTTCTTGCACTATCCAGCAGAAAAAAATTTCTAATTAAGGCCAATACGGTTAGCTACCCAACGCAAAGGAAATCAAGTCGATATATTGAAAACTGAGCAAGTTATGACCAAAAAGGTTTCCAGTTCTACTAAAAAGTGGCCGGAGAGAGACAGTAGTAGAACTGCTTACCTTTTTGGTCATAACTTGCTTAATTTTCTATATATCGACTTGATTTCTACTGTGTTAGATGGAGAACCGTATTGGCTTTAGTTTGAATTTCTCTTTTTGAAGTTAGTGCAAATAAAATATTTTTCGACAAAAACAACCGTGGACTATCCGCTTTGCTTTTTCTGAAAAAATTATAAAAAAATTTTCTTGCACTATCCAGCAGAAAAAAATTTCTGATTAAGGCCAATACGGTTAGCTATCCAAAGCAAAGGAAATCAAGTCGATATATTGAAAACTGAGCAAGTTATGACCAAAAAGGTTTCCAGTTCTACTAAAAAGTGGCCGGAGAGAGACAGCAGTAGAACTGCTTACCTTTTTGGTCATAACTTGCTTAATTTTCTAGATATCGACTTGATTTCTACTGTGTTAGATGGAGAACCGTATTGGCTTTAGTTTGAATTTCTCTTTTTGAAGTTAGTGCAAATAAAATATTTTTGGACAAAAACAACCGTGGACTACCCGCTTTGCTTTTTCTTAAAAAATTATAAAAAAATTTTCTTGCACTATCCAGCAGAAAAAAATTTCTGATTAAGGCCAATACGGTTAGCTATCCAAAGCAAAGGAAATCAAGTCGATATATTGAAAACTGAGCAAGTTATGACCAAAAAGGTTTCCAGTTCTACTAAAAAGTGGCCAGAGAGAGACAGTAGTAGAACTGCTTACCTTTTTGGTCATAACTTGCTTAATTTTCTAGATATCGACTTGATTTCTACTGTGTTAGATGGAGAACCGTATTGGCTTTAGTTTGAATTTCTCTTTTTGAAGTTAGTGCAAATAAAATATTTTTCGACAAAAACAACCGTGGACTATCCGCTTTGCTTTTTCTGAAAAAATTATAAAAAAATTCTCTTGCACTATCCAGCAGAAAAAAATTTCTGATTAAGGCCAATACGGTTAGCTATCCAAAGCAAAGGAAATCAAGTCGATATATTGAAAACTGAGCAAGTTATGACCAAAAAGGTTTCCAGTTCTACTAAAAAGTGGCCGGAGAGAGACAGCAGTAGAACTGCTTACCTTTTTGGTCATAACTTGCTTAATTTTCTAGATATCGACTTGATTTCTACTGTGTTAGATGGAGAACCGTATTGGCTTTAGTTTGAATTTCTCTTTTTGAAGTTAGTGCAAATAAAATATTTTTGGACAAAAACAACCGTGGACTACCCGCTTTGCTTTTTCTGAAAAAATTATAAAAAAATTTTCTTGCACTATCCAGCAGAAAAAAATTTCTGATTAAGGCCAATACGGTTAGCTATCCAAAGCAAAGGAAATCAAGTCGATATATTGAAAACTGAGCAAGTTATGACCAAAAAGGTTTCCAGTTCTACTAAAAAGTGGCCAGAGAGAGACAGTAGTAGAACTGCTTACCTTTTTGGTCATAACTTGCTTAATTTTCTAGATATCGACTTGATTTCTACTGTGTTAGATGGAGAACCGTATTGGCTTTAGTTTGAATTTCTCTTTTTGAAGTTAGTGCAAATAAAATATTTTTGGACAAAAACAACCGTGGACTACCCGCTTTGCTTTTTCTTAAAAAATTATAAAAAAATTTTCTTGCACTATCCAGCAGAAAAAAATTTCTGATTAAGGCCAATACGGTTAGCTATCCAAAGCAAAGGAAATCAAGTCGATATATTGAAAACTGAGCAAGTTATGACCAAAAAGGTTTCCAGTTCTACTAAAAAGTGGCCAGAGAGAGACAGTAGTAGAACTGCTTACCTTTTTGGTCATAACTTGCTTAATTTTCTAGATATCGACTTGATTTCTACTGTGTTAGATGGAGAACCGTATTGGCTTTAGTTTGAATTTCTCTTTTTGAAGTTAGTGCAAATAAAATATTTTTGGACAAAAACAACCGTGGACTACCCGCTTTGCTTTTTCTGAAAAAATTATAAAAAAATTTTCTTGCACTATCCAGCAGAAAAAAATTTCTGATTAAGGCCAATACGGTTAGCTATCCAAAGCAAAGGAAATCAAGTCGATATATTGAAAACTGAGCAAGTTATGACCAAAAAGGTTTCCAGTTCTACTAAAAAGTGGCCAGAGAGAGACAGTAGTAGAACTGCTTACCTTTTTGGTCATAACTTGCTTAATTTTCTAGATATCGACTTGATTTCTACTGTGTTAGATGGAGAACCGTATTGGCTTTAGTTTGAATTTCTCTTTTTGAAGTTAGTGCAAATAAAATATTTTTGGACAAAAACAACCGTGGACTACCCGCTTTGCTTTTTCTGAAAAAATTATAAAAAAATTTTCTTGCACTATCCAGCAGAAAAAAATTTCTGATTAAGGCCAATACGGTTAGCTATCCAAAGCAAAGGAAATCAAGTCGATATATTGAAAACTGAGCAAGTTATGACCAAAAAGGTTTCCAGTTCTACTAAAAAGTGGCCGGAGAGAGACAGCAGTAGAACTGCTTACCTTTTTGGTCATAACTTGCTTAATTTTCTAGATATCGACTTGATTTCTACTGTGTTAGATGGAGAACCGTATTGGCTTTAGTTTGAATTTCTCTTTTTGAAGTTAGTGCAAATAAAATATTTTTGGACAAAAACAACCGTGGACTACCCGCTTTGCTTTTTCTGAAAAAATTATAAAAAAATTTTCTTGCACTATCCAGCAGAAAAAAATTTCTGATTAAGGCCAATACGGTTAGCTATCCAAAGCAAAGGAAATCAAGTCGATATATTGAAAACTGAGCAAGTTATGACCAAAAAGGTTTCCAGTTCTACTAAAAAGTGGCCAGAGAGAGACAGTAGTAGAACTGCTTACCTTTTTGGTCATAACTTGCTTAATTTTCTAGATATCGACTTGATTTCTACTGTGTTAGATGGAGAACCGTATTGGCTTTAGTTTGAATTTCTCTTTTTGAAGTTAGTGCAAATAAAATATTTTTCGACAAAAACAACCGTGGACTATCCGCTTTGCTTTTTCTGAAAAAATTATAAAAAAATTTTCTTGCACTATCCAGCAGAAAAAAATTTCTGATTAAGGCCAATACGGTTAGCTATCCAAAGCAAAGGAAATCAAGTCGATATATTGAAAACTGAGCAAGTTATGACCAAAAAGGTTTCCAGTTCTACTAAAAAGTGGCCGGAGAGAGACAGCAGTAGAACTGCTTACCTTTTTGGTCATAACTTGCTTAATTTTCTAGATATCGACTTGATTTCTACTGTGTTAGATGGAGAACCGTATTGGCTTTAGTTTGAATTTCTCTTTTTGAAGTTAGTGCAAATAAAATATTTTTGGACAAAAACAACCGTGGACTACCCGCTTTGCTTTTTCTGAAAAAATTATAAAAAAATTTTCTTGCACTATCCAGCAGAAAAAAATTTCTGATTAAGGCCAATACGGTTAGCTATCCAAAGCAAAGGAAATCAAGTCGATATATTGAAAACTGAGCAAGTTATGACCAAAAAGGTTTCCAGTTCTACTAAAAAGTGGCCGGAGAGAGACAGTAGTAGAACTGCTTACCTTTTTGGTCATAACTTGCTTAATTTTCTAGATATCGACTTGATTTCTACTGTGTTAGATGGAGAACCGTATTGGCTTTAGTTTGAATTTCTCTTTTTGAAGTTAGTGCAAATAAAATATTTTTGGACAAAAACAACCGTGGACTACCCGCTTTGCTTTTTCTGAAAAAATTATAAAAAAATTTTCTTGCACTATCCAGCAGAAAAAAATTTCTGATTAAGGCCAATACGGTTAGCTACCCAACGCAAAGGAAATCAAGTCGATATATTGAAAACTGAGCAAGTTATGACCAAAAAGGTTTCCAGTTCTACTAAAAAGTGGCCGGAGAGAGACAGCAGTAGAACTGCTTACCTTTTTGGTCATAACTTGCTTAATTTTCTAGATATCGACTTGATTTCTACTGTGTTAGATGGAGAACCGTATTGGCTTTAGTTTGAATTTCTCTTTTTGAAGTTAGTGCAAATAAAATATTTTTGGACAAAAACAACCGTGGACTACCCGCTTTGCTTTTTCTGAAAAAATTATAAAAAAATTTTCTTGCACTATCCAGCAGAAAAAAATTTCTGATTAAGGCCAATACGGTTAGCTATCCAAAGCAAAGGAAATCAAGTCGATATATTGAAAACTGAGCAAGTTATGACCAAAAAGGTTTCCAGTTCTACTAAAAAGTGGCCGGAGAGAGACAGTAGTAGAACTGCTTACCTTTTTGGTCATAACTTGCTTAATTTTCTAGATATCGACTTGATTTCTACTGTGTTAGATGGAGAACCGTATTGGCTTTAGTTTGAATTTCTCTTTTTGAAGTTAGTGCAAATAAAATATTTTTCGACAAAAACAACCGTGGACTATCCGCTTTGCTTTTTCTGAAAAAATTATAAAAAAATTTTCTTGCACTATCCAGCAGAAAAAAATTTCTGATTAAGGCCAATACGGTTAGCTATCCAAAGCAAAGGAAATCAAGTCGATATATTGAAAACTGAGCAAGTTATGACCAAAAAGGTTTCCAGTTCTACTAAAAAGTGGCCGGAGAGAGACAGCAGTAGAACTGCTTACCTTTTTGGTCATAACTTGCTTAATTTTCTAGATATCGACTTGATTTCTACTGTGTTAGATGGAGAACCGTATTGGCTTTAGTTTGAATTTCTCTTTTTGAAGTTAGTGCAAATAAAATATTTTTGGACAAAAACAACCGTGGACTACCCGCTTTGCTTTTTCTTAAAAAATTATAAAAAAATTTTCTTGCACTATCCAGCAGAAAAAAATTTCTGATTAAGGCCAATACGGTTAGCTATCCAAAGCAAAGGAAATCAAGTCGATATATTGAAAACTGAGCAAGTTATGACCAAAAAGGTTTCCAGTTCTACTAAAAAGTGGCCAGAGAGAGACAGTAGTAGAACTGCTTACCTTTTTGGTCATAACTTGCTTAATTTTCTAGATATCGACTTGATTTCTACTGTGTTAGATGGAGAACCGTATTGGCTTTAGTTTGAATTTCTCTTTTTGAAGTTAGTGCAAATAAAATATTTTTCGACAAAAACAACCGTGGACTATCCGCTTTGCTTTTTCTGAAAAAATTATAAAAAAATTTTCTTGCACTATCCAGCAGAAAAAAATTTCTGATTAAGGCCAATACGGTTAGCTATCCAAAGCAAAGGAAATCAAGTCGATATATTGAAAACTGAGCAAGTTATGACCAAAAAGGTTTCCAGTTCTACTAAAAAGTGGCCGGAGAGAGACAGCAGTAGAACTGCTTACCTTTTTGGTCATAACTTGCTTAATTTTCTAGATATCGACTTGATTTCTACTGTGTTAGATGGAGAACCGTATTGGCTTTAGTTTGAATTTCTCTTTTTGAAGTTAGTGCAAATAAAATATTTTTGGACAAAAACAAACGTGGACTACCCGCTTTGCTTTTTCTTAAAAAATTATAAAAAAATTTTCTTGCACTATCCAGCAGAAAAAAATTTCTGATTAAGGCCAATACGGTTAGCTATCCAAAGCAAAGGAAATCAAGTCGATATATTGAAAACTGAGCAAGTTATGACCAAAAAGGTTTCCAGTTCTACTAAAAAGTGGCCAGAGAGAGACAGTAGTAGAACTGCTTACCTTTTTGGTCATAACTTGCTTAATTTTCTAGATATCGACTTGATTTCTACTGTGTTAGATGGAGAACCGTATTGGCTTTAGTTTGAATTTCTCTTTTTGAAGTTAGTGCAAATAAAATATTTTTCGACAAAAACAACCGTGGACTATCCGCTTTGCTTTTTCTGAAAAAATTATAAAAAAATTTTCTTGCACTATCCAGCAGAAAAAAATTTCTGATTAAGGCCAATACGGTTAGCTATCCAAAGCAAAGGAAATCAAGTCGATATATTGAAAACTGAGCAAGTTATGACCAAAAAGGTTTCCAGTTCTACTAAAAAGTGGCCGGAGAGAGACAGCAGTAGAACTGCTTACCTTTTTGGTCATAACTTGCTTAATTTTCTAGATATCGACTTGATTTCTACTGTGTTAGATGGAGAACCGTATTGGCTTTAGTTTGAATTTCTCTTTTTGAAGTTAGTGCAAATAAAATATTTTTGGACAAAAACAACCGTGGACTACCCGCTTTGCTTTTTCTTAAAAAATTATAAAAAAATTTTCTTGCACTATCCAGCAGAAAAAAATTTCTGATTAAGGCCAATACGGTTAGCTATCCAAAGCAAAGGAAATCAAGTCGATATATTGAAAACTGAGCAAGTTATGACCAAAAAGGTTTCCAGTTCTACTAAAAAGTGGCCAGAGAGAGACAGTAGTAGAACTGCTTACCTTTTTGGTCATAACTTGCTTAATTTTCTAGATATCGACTTGATTTCTACTGTGTTAGATGGAGAACCGTATTGGCTTTAGTTTGAATTTCTCTTTTTGAAGTTAGTGCAAATAAAATATTTTTCGACAAAAACAACCGTGGACTACCCGCTTTGCTTTTTCTTAAAAAATTATAAAAAAATTTTCTTGCACTATCCAGCAGAAAAAAATTTCTGATTAAGGCCAATACGGTTAGCTATCCAAAGCAAAGGAAATCAAGTCGATATATTGAAAACTGAGCAAGTTATGACTAAAAGAGTTTCCAGTTCTACTAAAAAGTGGCCGGAGAGAGACAGTAGTAGAACTACTTACCTTTTTGGTCATAACTTGCTTAATTTTCTAGATATCGATTTGATTTCTTCTGTGTTAGATGGAGAACCGTATTGGCTTTAGTTCGAATTTCTCTTTTTGAAGTTAGTGCATATGAAATATTTTTCGACAAAAAAAACCGTGGACTACTGAGCAAGTTATGACCAAAAAGGTAACCAGTTCTACTAAAAAGTGGCCGGAGAGAGACAGTAGTAGAACTGCTTACCTTTTTGGTCATAACTTGCTTACTTTTCTAGATATCGACTTGATTTCTACTGTGTTAGATGGAGAACCGTATTGACTTTAGTTCGAATTTCTCTTTTTGAAGTTAGTGTAAATAAAATATTTTCGACCAAAAAAACTCTGGATTACCCCCTTTGCTTCTTTTGAAAAAATTATAAAAAAATTTTCTTGCACTATCCAGCAGAAAAAAATTTCTAATTAAGGCCAATACGGTTAGCTACCCAACGCAAAGGAAATCATGTCGATATATTGAAAACTGCGCATGTTATGACCAAAAAGGTTTCCTGTTCTACTAAAAAGTGGCCGGAGAGAGACAGTAGTAGAACTGCTTACCTTTTTGGTCATAACTTGCTTACTTTTCTCGATATGGACTTGATTTCTACTGTGTTTGATGGATAACCGTTTTGGTTTTAGTTCGAATTTCTCTTTTTGAAGTTAGTGCAAATAAAATATTTTTCGACAAAAAAAACCGTGGACTACTGAGCAAGTTATGACCAAAAAGGTAACCAGTTCTACTAAAAAGTGGCCGGAGAGAGACAGTAGTAGAACTGCTTACGTTTTTGGTCATAACTTGCTTAATTTTCTAGATATCGACTTGATTTCTACTGTGTTAGATGGAGAACCGTATTGGCTTTAGTTTGAATTTCTCTTATTGAAGTTAGTGCAAATAAAATATTTTTCGTCAAAAAAAACCATGGATTACCCGCTTTGCTTTTTCTGAAAAAATTATAAAAAAATTTTCTTGCACTCTCCAGCAGAAAAAAATTTCTGATTAAGGCCAATACGGTTAGCTATCCAAAGCAAAGGAAATCAAGTCGATATATTGAAAACTGAGCAAGTTATGACCAAAAAGGTTTCCAGTTCTACTAAAAAGTGGCCGGAGAGAGACAGTAGTAGAACTGCTTACCTTTTTGGTCATAACTTGCTTACTTTTCTCGATATGGACTTGATTTCTACTGTGTTTGATGGATAACCGTTTTGGTTTTAGTTCGAATTTCTCTTTTTGAAGTTAGTGCAAATAAAATATTTTTCGACAAAAACAACCGTGGACTACTGAGCAAGTTATGACCAAAAAGGTAACCAGTTCTACTAAAAAGTGGCTGGAGAGAGACAGTAGTAGAACTGCTTACCTTTTTGGTCATAACTTGCTTACTTTTCTAGATATCGACTTGATTTCTACTGTGTTAGATGGAGAACCGTATTGGCTTTAGTTTGAATTTCTCTTATTGAAGTTAGTGCAAATAAAATATTTTTCGTCAAAAAAAACCATGGATTACCCGCTTTGCTTTTTCTGAAAAAATTATAAAAAAATTTTCTTGCACTCTCCAGCAGAAAAAAATTTCTGATTAAGGCCAATACGGTTAGCTATCCAAAGCAAAGGAAATCAAGTCGATATATTGAAAACTGAGCAAGTTATGACCAAAAAGGTTTCCAGTTCTACTAAAAAGTGGCCGGAGAGAGACAGTAGTAGAACTGCTTACCTTTTTGGTCATAACTTGCTTAATTTTCTAGATATCGACTTGATTTCTACTGTGTTAGATGGAGAACCGTATTGGCTTTAGTTTGAATTTCTCTTTTTGAAGTTAGTGCAAATAAAATATTTTTGGACAAAAACAACCGTGGACTACCCGCTTTGCTTTTTCTTAAAAAATTATAAAAAAATTTTCTTGCACTATCCAGCAGAAAAAAATTTCTGATTAAGGCCAATACGGTTAGCTATCCAAAGCAAAGGAAATCAAGTCGATATATTGAAAACTGAGCAAGTTATGACCAAAAAGGTTTCCAGTTCTACTAAAAAGTGGCCAGAGAGAGACAGTAGTAGAACTGCTTACCTTTTTGGTCATAACTTGCTTAATTTTCTATATATCGACTTGATTTCTACTGTGTTAGATGGAGAACCGTATTGGCTTTAGTTTGAATTTCTCTTTTTGAAGTTAGTGCAAATAAAATATTTTTCGACAAAAACAACCGTGGACTATCCGCTTTGCTTTTTCTGAAAAAATTATAAAAAAATTTTCTTGCACTATCCAGCAGAAAAAAATTTCTGATTAAGGCCAATACGGTTAGCTATCCAAAGCAAAGGAAATCAAGTCGATATATTGAAAACTGAGCCAGTTATGACCAAAAAGGTTTCCAGTTCTACTAAAAAGTGGCCAGAGAGAGACAGTAGTAGAACTGCTTACCTTTTTGGTCATAACTTGCTTAATTTTCTAGATATCGACTTGATTTCTACTGTGTTAGATGGAGAACCGTATTGGCTTTAGTTTGAATTTCTCTTTTTGAAGTTAGTGCAAATAAAATATTTTTCGACAAAAACAACCGTGGACTACCCGCTTTGCTTTTTCTGAAAAAATTATAAAAAAATTTTCTTGCACTATCCAGCAGAAAAAAATTTCTGATGAAGGCCAATACGGTTAGCTATCCAAAGCAAAGGAAATCAAGTCGATATATTGAAAACTGAGCAAGTTATGACCAAAAATGTTTCCAGTTCTACTAAAAAGTGGCCGGAGAGAGACAGTAGTAGAACTGCTTACCTTTTTGGTCATAACTTGCTTAATTTTCTAGATATCGACTTGATTTCTACTGTGTTAGATGGAGAACCGTATTGGCTTTAGTTTGAATTTCTCTTTTTGAAGTTAGTGCAAATAAAATATTTTTGGACAAAAACAACCGTGGACTACCCGCTTTGCTTTTTCTTAAAAAATTATAAAAAAATTTTCTTGCACTATCCAGCAGAAAAAAATTTCTGATTAAGGCCAATACGGTTAGCTATCCAAAGCAAAGGAAATCAAGTCGATATATTGAAAACTGAGCAAGTTATGACCAAAAAGGTTTCCAGTTCTACTAAAAAGTGGCCAGCGAGAGACAGTAGTAGAACTGCTTACCTTTTTGGTCATAACTTGCTTAATTTTCTAGATATCGACTTGATTTCTACTGTATTAGATGGAGAACCGTATTGGCTTTAGTTTGAATTTCTCTTTTTGAAGTTAGTGCAAATAAAATATTTTTCGACAAAAACAACCGTGGACTATCCGCTTTGCTTTTTCTGAAAAAATTATAAAAAAATTTTCTTGCACTATCCAGCAGAAAAAAATTTCTGATGAAGGCCAATACGGTTAGCTATCCAAAGCAAAGGAAATCAAGTCGATATATTGAAAACTGAGCAAGTTATGACCAAAAATGTTTCCAGTTCTACTAAAAAGTGGCCGGAGAGAGACAGTAGTAGAACTGCTTACCTTTTTGGTCATAACTTGCTTAATTTTCTAGATATCGACTTGATTTCTACTGTGTTAGATGGAGAACCGTATTGGCTTTAGTTTGAATTTCTCTTTTTGAAGTTAGTGCAAATAAAATATTTTTGGACAAAAACAACCGTGGACTACCCGCTTTGCTTTTTCTTAAAAAATTATAAAAAAATTTTCTTGCACTATCCAGCAGAAAAAAATTTCTGATTAAGGCCAATACGGTTAGCTATCCAAAGCAAAGGAAATCAAGTCGATATATTGAAAACTGAGCAAGTTATGACCAAAAATGTTTCCAGTTCTACTAAAAAGTGGCCGGAGAGAGACAGTAGTAGAACTGCTTACCTTTTTGGTCATAACTTGCTTAATTTTCTAGATATCGACTTGATTTCTACTGTGTTAGATGGAGAACCGTATTGGCTTTAGTTTGAATTTCTCTTTTTGAAGTTAGTGCAAATAAAATATTTTTCGACAAAAACAACCGTGGACTACCCGCTTTGCTTTTGCTGAAAAAATTATAAAAAAATTTTCTTGCACTATCCAGCAGGAAAAAATTTCTGATTAAGGTCAATACGGTTAGCTATCCATAGCAAAGGAAATCAAGTCGATATATTGAAAACTGAGCAAGTTATGACCAAAAAGGTTTCCAGTTCTACTAAAAAGTGGCCGGAGAGAGACAGTAGTAGAACTGCTTACCTCTTTGGTCATAACTTGCTTAATTTTCTAGATATCGATTTGATTTCTACTGTGTTAGATGGAGAACCGTATTGGCTTTAGTTTGAATTTCTCTTTTTGAAGTTAGTGTAAATAAAATATTTTTCGACTAAAAAAACTCTTTATTACCCCCTTTGCTTCTTTTGAAAAAATTATAAAAAAATTTTCTTGCACTATCCAGCAGAAAAAAATTTCTAATTAAGGCCAATACAGTTAGCTATCCAAAGAAAATTAAATCAAGTCGATATATTGAAAACTGAGCAAGTTATGACCAAAAAGGTTTCCAGTTCTACTAAAAAGTGGCCGGAGAGAGACAGTAGTAGAACTGCTTACCTTTTTGGTCATAACTTGCTTACTTTTCTAGATATCGACTTGATTTCTCTTGTGTTAGATGGAGAACCGTATTGACTTTAGTTCGAATTTCTCTTTTTGAAGTTAGTGCAAATAAAACATTTTTCAACAAAAAAAAACCGTGGACTACCCATTTTGCTTTTTTTGAAAAATTTTAAAAAAATTTTCTGGTACTATCCAGCAGAAAAAATTTTCTAATTAAGGCCAATACGGTTAGCTACCCAACGCAAAGGAAATCAAGTCGATATATTGAAAACTGAGCAAGTTATGACTAAAAGAGTTTCCAGTTCTACTAAAAAGTGGCCGGAGAGAGACAGTAGTAGAACTACTTACCTTTTTGGTCATAACTTGCTTAATTTTCTAGATATCGATTTGATTTCTTCTGTGTTAGATGGAGAACCGTATTGGCTTTAGTTCGAATTTCTCTTTTTGAAGTTAGTGCATATGAAATATTTTTCGACAAAAAAAACCGTGGACTACTGAGCAAGTTATGACCAAAAAGGTAACCAGTTCTACTAAAAAGTGGCCGGAGAGAGACAGTAGTAGAACTGCTTACCTTTTTGGTCATAACTTGCTTACTTTTCTAGATATCGACTTGATTTCTACTGTGTTAGATGGAGAACCGTATTGACTTTAGTTCGAATTTCTCTTTTTGAAGTTAGTGTAAATAAAATATTTTCGACCAAAAAAACTCTGGATTACCCCCTTTGCTTCTTTTGAAAAAATTATAAAAAAATTTTCTTGCACTATCCAGCAGAAAAAAATTTCTAATTAAGGCCAATACGGTTAGCTACCCAACGCAAAGGAAATCATGTCGATATATTGAAAACTGCGCATGTTATGACCAAAAAGGTTCCCAGTTCTACTAAAAAGTGGCCGGAGAGAGACAGTAGTAGAACTGCTTACCTTTTTGGTCATAACTTGCTTACTTTTCTCGATATGGACTTGATTTCTACTGTGTTTGATGGATAACCGTTTTGGTTTTAGTTCGAATTTCTCTTTTTGAAGTTAGTGCAAATAAAATATTTTTCGACAAAAAAAACCGTGGACTACTGAGCAAGTTATGACCAAAAAGGTAACCAGTTCTACTAAAAAGTGGCCGGAGAGAGACAGTAGTAGAACTGCTTACGTTTTTGGTCATAACTTGCTTAATTTTCTAGATATCGACTTGATTTCTACTGTGTTAGATGGAGAACCGTATTGGCTTTAGTTTGAATTTCTCTTTTTGAAGTTAGTGCAAATAAAATATTTTTCGACAAAAACAACCGTGGACTACTGAGCAAGTTATGACCAAAAAGGTAACCAGTTCTACTAAAAAGTGGCCGGAGAGAGACAGTAGTAGAACTGCTTACCTTTTTGGTCATAACTTGCTTACTTTTCTCGATATGGACTTGATTTCTACTGTGTTTGATGGATAACCGTTTTGGTTTTAGTTCGAATTTCTCTTTTTGAAGTTAGTGCAAATAAAATATTTTTCGACAAAAACAACCGTGGACTACTGAGCAAGTTATGACCAAAAAGGTAACCAGTTCTACTAAAAAGTGGCTGGAGAGAGACAGTAGTAGAACTGCTTACCTTTTTGGTCATAACTTGCTTACTTTTCTAGATATCGACTTGATTTCTACTGTGTTAGATGGAGAACCGTATTGGCTTTAGTTTGAATTTCTCTTATTGAAGTTAGTGCAAATAAAATATTTTTCGTCAAAAAAAACCATGGATTACCCGCTTTGCTTTTTCTGAAAAAATTATAAAAAAATTTTCTTGCACTCTCCAGCAGAAAAAAATTTCTGATTAAGGCCAATACGGTTAGCTATCCAAAGCAAAGGAAATCAAGTCGATATATTGAAAACTGAGCAAGTTATGACCAAAAAGGTTTCCAGTTCTACTAAAAAGTGGCCGGAGAGAGACAGTAGTAGAACTGCTTACCTTTTTGGTCATAACTTGCTTAATTTTCTAGATATCGACTTGATTTCTACTGTGTTAGATGGAGAACCGTATTGGCTTTAGTTTGAATTTCTCTTTTTGAAGTTAGTGCAAATAAAATATTTTTGGACAAAAACAACCGTGGACTACCCGCTTTGCTTTTTCTTAAAAAATTATAAAAAAATTTTCTTGCACTATCCAGCAGAAAAAAATTTCTGATTAAGGCCAATACGGTTAGCTATCCAAAGCAAAGGAAATCAAGTCGATATATTGAAAACTGAGCAAGTTATGACCAAAAAGGTTTCCAGTTCTACTAAAAAGTGGCCAGAGAGAGACAGTAGTAGAACTGCTTACCTTTTTGGTCATAACTTGCTTAATTTTCTAGATATCGACTTGATTTCTACTGTGTTAGATGGAGAACCGTATTGGCTTTAGTTTGAATTTCTCTTTTTGAAGTTAGTGCAAATAAAATATTTTTCGACAAAAACAACCGTGGACTATCCGCTTTGCTTTTTCTGAAAAAATTATAAAAAAATTTTCTTGCACTATCCAGCAGAAAAAAATTTCTGATTAAGGCCAATACGGTTAGCTATCCAAAGCAAAAGAAATCAAGTCGATATATTGAAAACTGAGCAAGTTATGACCAAAAAGGTTTCCAGTTCTACTAAAAAGTGGCCAGAGAGAGACAGTAGTAGAACTGCTTACCTTTTTGGTCATAACTTGCTTAATTTTCTAGATATCGACTTGATTTCTACTGTGTTAGATGGAGAACCGTATTGGCTTTAGTTTGAATTTCTCTTTTTGAAGTTAGTGCAAATAAAATATTTTTGGACAAAAACAACCGTGGACTACCCGCTTTGCTTTTTCTTAAAAAATTATAAAAAAATTTTCTTGCACTATCCAGCAGAAAAAAATTTCTGATTAAGGCCAATATGGTTAGCTATCCAAAGCAAAGGAAATCAAGTCGATATATCGAAAACTGAGCAAGTTATGACCAAAAAGGTTTCCAGTTCTACTAAAAAGTGGCCAGAGAGAGACAGTAGTAGAACTGCTTACCTTTTTGGTCATAACTTGCTTAATTTTCTAGATATCGACTTGATTTCTACTGTGTTAGATGGAGAACCGTATTGGCTTTAGTTTGAATTTCTCTTTTTGAAGTTAGTGCAAATAAAATATTTTTCGACAAAAACAACCGTGGACTACCCGCTTTGCTTTTTCTGAAAAAATTATAAAAAAATTTTCTTGCACTATCCAGCAGAAAAAAATTTCTGATGAAGGCCAATACGGTTAGCTATCCAAAGCAAAGGAAATCAAGTCGATATATTGAAAACTGAGCAAGTTATGACCAAAAATGTTTCCAGTTCTACTAAAAAGTGGCCGGAGAGAGACAGTAGTAGAACTGCTTACCTTTTTGGTCATAACTTGCTTAATTTTCTAGATATCGACTTGATTTCTACTGTGTTAGATGGAGAACCGTATTGGCTTTAGTTTGAA
This sequence comes from Thelaira solivaga, assembly GCA_947397855.1. Taxonomy (NCBI): domain Eukaryota; kingdom Metazoa; phylum Arthropoda; class Insecta; order Diptera; family Tachinidae; genus Thelaira; species Thelaira solivaga. The sequence continues at coordinate 38,830,855 of OX377611.1, read as the reverse complement.
TTTCTCTTTTTGAAGTTAGTGCAAATAAAATATTTTTCGACAAAAACAACCGTGGACTACCCGCTTTGCTTTTGCTGAAAAAATTATAAAAAAATTTTCTTGCACTATCCAGCAGGAAAAAATTTCTGATTAAGGCCAATACGGTTAGCTATCCAAAGCAAAGGAAATCAAGTCGATATATTGAAAACTGAGCAAGTTATGACCAAAAAGGTTTCCAGTTCTACTAAAAAGTGGCCGGAGAGAGACAGTAGTAGAACTGCTTACCTCTTTGGTCATAACTTGCTTAATTTTCTAGATATCGATTTGATTTCTACTGTGTTAGATGGAGAACCGTATTGGCTTTAGTTTGAATTTCTCTTTTTGAAGTTAGTGTAAATAAAATATTTTTCGACTAAAAAAACTCTTTATTACCCCCTTTGCTTCTTTTGAAAAAATTATAAAAAAATATTCTTGCACTATCCAGCAGAAAAAAATTTCTAATTAAGGCCAATACAGTTAGCTATCCAAAGAAAATTAAATCAAGTCGATATATTGAAAACTGAGCAAGTTATGACCAAAAAGGTTTCCAGTTCTACTAAAAAGTGGCCGGAGAGAGACAGTAGTAGAACTGCTTACCTTTTTGGTCATAACTTGCTTACTTTTCTAGATATCGACTTGATTTCTCTTGTGTTAGATGGAGAACCGTATTGACTTTAGTTCGAATTTCTCTTTTTGAAGTTAGTGCAAATAAAACATTTTTCAACAAAAAAAAACCGTGGACTACCCATTTTGCTTTTTTTGAAAAATTTTAAAAAAATTTTCTGGTACTATCCAGCAGAAAAAAATTTCTAATTAAGGCCAATACGGTTAGCTACCCAACGCAAAGGAAATCAAGTCGATATATTGAAAACTGAGCAAGTTATGACTAAAAGAGTTTCCAGTTCTACTAAAAAGTGGCCGGAGAGAGACAGTAGTAGAACTACTGACCTTTTTGGTCATAACTTGCTTAATTTTCTAGATATCGATTTGATTTCTTCTGTGTTAGATGGAGAACCGTATTGGCTTTAGTTCGAATTTCTCTTTTTGAAGTTAGTGCATATGAAATATTTTTCGACAAAAAAAACCGTGGACTACTGAGCAAGTTATGACCAAAAAGGTAACCAGTTCTACTAAAAAGTGGCCGGAGAGAGACAGTAGTAGAACTGCTTACCTTTTTGGTCATAACTTGCTTACTTTTCTAGATATCGACTTGATTTCTACTGTGTTAGATGGAGAACCGTATTGACTTTAGTTCGAATTTCTCTTTTTGAAGTTAGTGTAAATAAAATATTTTCGACCAAAAAAACTCTGGATTACCCCCTTTGCTTCTTTTGAAAAAATTATAAAAAAATTTTCTTGCACTATCCAGCAGAAAAAAATTTCTAATTAAGGCCAATACGGTTAGCTACCCAACGCAAAGGAAATCATGTCGATATATTGAAAACTGCGCATGTTATGACCAAAAAGGTTTCCTGTTCTACTAAAAAGTGGCCGGAGAGAGACAGTAGTAGAACTGCTTACCTTTTTGGTCATAACTTGCTTACTTTTCTCGATATGGACTTGATTTCTACTGTGTTTGATTGATAACCGTTTTGGTTTTAGTTCGAATTTCTCTTTTTGAAGTTAGTGCAAATAAAATATTTTTCGACAAAAAAAACCGTGGACTACTGAGCAAGTTATGACCAAAAAGGTAACCAGTTCTACTAAAAAGTGGCCGGAGAGAGACAGTAGTAGAACTGCTTACCTTTTTGGTCATAACTTGCTTAATTTTCTAGATATCGACTTGATTTCTACTGTGTTAGATGGAGAACCGTATTGGCTTTAGTTTGAATTTCTCTTTTTGAAGTTAGTGCAAATAAAATATTTTTCGACAAAAACAACCGTGGACTACTGAGCAAGTTATGACCAAAAAGGTAACCAGTTCTACTAAAAAGTGGCCGGAGAGAGACAGTAGTAGAACTGCTTACCTTTTTGGTCATAACTTGCTTACTTTTCTCGATATGGACTTGATTTCTACTGTGTTTGATGGATAACCGTTTTGGTTTTAGTTCGAATTTCTCTTTTTGAAGTTAGTGCAAATAAAATATTTTTCGACAAAAACAACCGTGGACTACTGAGCAAGTTATGACCAAAAAGGTAACCAGTTCTACTAAAAAGTGGCTGGAGAGAGACAGTAGTAGAACTGCTTACCTTTTTGGTCATAACTTGCTTACTTTTCTAGATATCGACTTGATTTCTACTGTGTTAGATGGAGAACCGTATTGGCTTTAGTTTGAATTTCTCTTATTGAAGTTAGTGCAAATAAAATATTTTTCGTCAAAAAAAACCATGGATTACCCGCTTTGCTTTTTCTGAAAAAATTATAAAAAAATTTTCTTGCACTATCCAGCAGAAAAAAATTTCTGATTAAGGCCAATACGGTTAGCTATCCAAAGCAAAGGAAATCAAGTCGATATATTGAAAACTGAGCAAGTTATGACCAAAAAGGTTTCCAGTTCTACTAAAAAGTGGCCGGAGAGAGACAGTAGTAGAACTGCTTACCTTTTTGGTCATAACTTGCTTACTTTTCTAGATATCGACTTGATTTCTCTTGTGTTAGATGGAGAACCGTATTGACTTTAGTTCGAATTTCTCTTTTTGAAGTTAGTGCAAATAAAACATTTTTCAACAAAAAAAAACCGTGGACTACCCATTTTGCTTTTTTTGAAAAATTTTAAAAAAATTTTCTGGTACTATCCAGCAGAAAAAAATTTCTAATTAAGGCCAATACGGTTAGCTACCCAACGCAAAGGAAATCAAGTCGATATATTGAAAACTGAGCAAGTTATGACTAAAAGAGTTTCCAGTTCTACTAAAAAGTGGCCGGAGAGAGACAGTAGTAGAACTGCTTACCTTTTTGGTCATAACTTGCTTAATTTTCTAGATATCGATTTGATTTCTTCTGTGTTAGATGGAGAACCGTATTGGCTTTAGTTCGAATTTCTCTTTTTGAAGTTAGTGTAAATAAAATATTTTCGACCAAAAAAACTCTGGATTACTTCCTTTGCTTCTTTTGAAAAAATTATAAAAAAATTTTCTTGCACTATCCAGCAGAAAAAAATTTCTAATTAAGGCCAATACGGTTAGCTACCCAACGCAAAGGAAATCATGTCGATATATTGAAAACTGCGCATGTTATGACCAAAAAGGTTTCCTGTTCTACTAAAAAGTGGCCGGAGAGAGACAGTAGTAGAACTGCTTACCTTTTTGGTCATAACTTGCTTACTTTTCTCGATATGGACTTGATTTCTACTGTGTTTGATGGATAACCGTTTTGGTTTTAGTTCGAATTTCTCTTTTTGAAGTTAGTGCAAATAAAATATTTTTCGACAAAAAAAACCGTGGACTACTGAGCAAGTTATGACCAAAAAGGTAACCAGTTCTACTAAAAAGTGGCCGGAGAGAGACAGTAGTAGAACTGCTTACCTTTTTGGTCATAACTTGCTTAATTTTCTAGATATCGATTTGATTTCTTCTGTGTTAGATGGAGAACCGTATTGGCTTTAGTTCGAATTTCTCTTTTTGAAGTTAGTGTAAATAAAATATTTTCGACCAAAAAAACTCTGGATTACCCCCTTTGCTTCTTTTGAAAAAATTATAAAAAAATTTTCTTGCACTATCCAGCAGAAAAAAATTTCTATTTAAGGCCAATACGGTTAGCTACCCAACGCAAAGGAAATCAGGTCGATATATTGAAAACTGAGCAAGTTATGACCAAAAAGGTTCCCAGTTCTACTAAAAAGTGGCCGGAGAGAGACAGTAGTAGAACTGCTTACCTTTTTGGTCAAAACTTGCTTACTTTTCTCGATATGGACTTGATTTCTACTGTGTTTGATGGATAACCGTTTTGGTTTTAGTTCGAATTTCTCTTTTTGAAGTTAGTGCAAATAAAATATTTTTCGACAAAAAAAACCGTGGACTACTGAGCAAGTTATGACCAAAAAGGTAACCAGTTCTACTAAAAAGTGGCCGGAGAGAGACAGTAGTAGAGCTGCTTACCTTTTTGGTCATAACTTGCTTACTTTTCTAGATATCGACTTGATTTCTACTGTGCTAGATGGAGAACCGTATTGACTTTAGTTCGAATTTCTCTTTTTGAAGTTAGTGCAAATCAAATATTTTTCGACAAAAAAAACCGTGGACTACCCGTTTTGCTTTTTTTGAAAAAATTATAAAAAAAAAATTTTCGTGCACTATCCAGCAGAAAAAAATTTCTGATTAAGGCCAATACGGTTAGCTACCCAACGCAAACGAAATCAAGTCGATATATTGAAAACTGAGCAAGTTATGACCAAAAAGGTTTCCAGTTGTACTAAAAAGTGGCCGGAGAGAGGCAGTAGTAGAACTGCTTACCTTTTTGGTCATAACTTGCTTACTTTTCTAGATATCGACTTGATTTCTCTTGTGTTAGATGGAGAAACGTATTGACTTTAGTTCGAATTTCTCTCTTTGAAGTTAGTGCAAATAAAATATTTTTCGACAAAAAAAAACCTCTATGACCCCCTTTGCTTTTTTTGAAAAAGTTATTAAAAAATTTTCTTGCACTATCCAGCAGAAAAAAATTTCTAATTAAGGCCAATACAGTTAGCTACCCAACGCAAAGGAAATCAAGTCGATGTACTGAAAACTGAGCAAGTTATGACTAAAAAGGTTTCCAGTTCTATAAAAAGTGGCCAGAGAGAGACAGTAGTAGAACTGCTTACCTTTTTGGTCATAACTTGCTTACTTTTCTAGATATCGACTTGATTTCTCTTGTGTTAGATGGAGAACCGTATTGACTTTAGTTCGAATTTCTCTCTTTGAAGTTAGTGCAAATAAAATATTTTTCGACAAAAAAAAACCTCTATGACCCCCTTTGCTTTTTTTGAAAAAATTATAAAAAAATTTTCTTGCACTATCCAGCAGAAAAAAATTTCTAATTAAGGCCAATACAGTTAGCTACTCAACGCAAAGGAAATCAAGTCGATATATTGAAAACTGAGCAAGTTATGACCAAAAAGGTTTCCAATTCTACTAAAAAGTGGCCGGAGAGAGACAGTAGTAGAACTGCTTACCTTTTTGGTCATAACTTGCTTACTTTTCTAGATATCGACTTGATTTCTACTGTGCTAGATGGAGAACCGTATTGACTTTAGTTCGAATTTCTCTTTTTGAAGTTAGTGCAAATCAAATATTTTTCGACAAAATAAACCGTGGACTACCCCCTTTGCTTCTTTTGAAAAAATTATAAAAAAATTTTCTTGTACTATCCAGAAGAAAAAAATTTCTGATTAAGGCCAATACGGTTAGCTATCCAAAGCAAAGGAAATCAAGTCGATATATTGAAAACTGAGCAAGTTATGACCAAAAAGGTTTCCAGTTCTACTAAAAAGTGGCCGGAGAGAGACAGTAGTAGAACTGCTTACCTTTTTGGTCATAACTTGCTTACTTTTCTAGATATCGACTTGATTTCTACTGTGCTAGATGGAGAACCGTATTGACTTTAGTTCGAATTTCTCTTTTTGAAGTTAGTGCAAATCAAATATTTTTCGACAAAATAAACCGTGGACTACCCCCTTTGCTTCTTTTGAAAAAATTATAAAAAAATTTTCTTGTACTATCCAGAAGAAAAAAATTTCTGATTAAGGCCAATACGGTTAGCTATCCAAAGCAAAGGAAATCAAGTCGATATATTGAAAACTGAGCAAGTTATGACCAAACAGGCAACGAGTTCTACTAAAAAGTGGCCGGAGAGAGACAGTAGTACAACTGCTTACCTTTTCGTGTCATAACTTGCTTAAATTCCTAGATATCGACTTGATTTCTACTGTGTTAGATGGAGAACCGTATTGGCTTTAGTTCGAATTTCTCTTTTTGAAGTTAGTGCAAATAAAATATTTTTCGACAAAAACAACCGTGGACCACCCGCTTTGCTTTTTTTGAAAAAATTATAAAAAAAAAATTTTCTTGCACTATCCAGCAGAAAAAAATTTCTGATTAAGGCCAATACGGTTAGCTATCCAAAGCAAAGGAAATCAAGTCGATATATTGAAAACTGAGCAAGTTATGACCAAACAGGCAACGAGTTCTACTAAAAAGTGGCCGGAGAGAGACAGTAGTACAACTGCTTACCTTTTCGTGTCATAACTTGCTTATATTCCTAGATATCGACTTGATTTCTACTGTGTTAGATGGAGAACCGTATTGGCTTTAGTTCGAATTTCTCTTTTTGAAGTTAGTGCAAATAAAATATTTTTCGACAAAAACAACCGTGGACCACCCGCTTTGCTTTTTTTGAAAAAATTATAAAAAAAAAATTTTCGTGCACTATCCAGCAGAAAAAAATTTCTAATTAAGGCCAATACGGTTAGCTACCCAACGCAAAGGAAATCAAGTCGATATATTGAAAACTGAGCAAGTTATGACCAAAAAGGTTTCCAGTTCTACTAAAAAGTGGCCGGAGAGAGACAGTAGTAGAACTGCTTACCTTTTTGGTCATAACTTGCTTAATTTGCTAGATATCGACTTGATTTCTACTGTGTTAGATGGAGAACCGTATTGGCTTTAGTTCGAATTTCTCTTTTTGAAGTTAGTGCAAATAAATTATTTTTGGACAAAAACAACCGTGGACTACCCGCTTTGCTTTTTTTGAAAAAATTATAAAAAAATTTTCTTGCACTATCCAGCAGAAAAAAATTTCTAATTAAGGCCAATACGGTTAGCTACCCAACGCAAAGGAAATCAAGGCGATATATTGAAAACTGAGCAAGTTATGACCAAAAAGGTTTCCAGTTCTACTAAAAAGTGGCCGGAGAGAGACAGTAGTAGAACTGCTTACCTTTTTGGTCATAACTTGCTTAATTTTCTAGATATCGATTTGGTTTCTTCTGTGTTAGATGGAGAAATGTATTGGCTTTAGGTTGAATTTCTCTTTTTGAAGTTAGTGCAAATGAAATATTTTTCGACAAAAAAACCATGGACTACCCCCTTTGCTTTTTTTGAAAAAATTATAAAAAAATTTTCTTGCACTATCCAGCAGAAAAAAATTTCTAATTAAGGCCAATACGGTTAGCTACCCAACGCAAAGGAAATCAAGTCGATATATTGAAAACTGAGCAAGTTATGACCAAAAAGGTTTCCAGTTCTACTAAAAAGTGGCCGGAGAGAGACAGTAGTAGAACTGCTTACCTTTTTGGTCATAACTTGCTTAATTTTCTAGATATCGATTTGATTTCTTCTGTGTTAGATGGAGAACCGTATTGGCTTTAGTTCGAATTTCTCTTTTTGAAGTTAGTGTAAATGAAATATTTTTCGACAAAAAAAACCATGGACTACCCCCTTTGCTTTTTTTGAAAAAATTATTAAAAAATTTTCTTGCACTATCCAGCAGAAAAAAATTTCTAATTAAGGCCAGTACGGTTAGCTACCCAACGCAAAGGAAATCAAGTCGATATATTGAAAACTGAGCAAGTTATGACCAAAAAGGTTTCCAGTTCTACTAAAAAGTGGCCGGAGAGAGACAGTAGTAGAACTGCTTACCTTTTTGGTCATAACTTGCTTAATTTTCTAGATATCGATTTGATTTCTTCTGTGTTAGATGGAGAACCGTATTGGCTTTAGTTCGAATTTCTCTTTTTGAAGTTAGTGCAAATGAAATATTTTTCGACAAAAAAAACCATGGACTACCCCCTTTGCTTTTTTTGAAAAAATTATAAAAAAAATTTCTTGCACTATCCAGCGGAAAAAATTTTCTAATTAAGGCCAATACGGTTAGCTACCCAACGCAAAGGAAATCAAGTCGATATATTGAAAACTGAGCAAGTTATGACCAAAAAGCTTTCCAGTTCTACTAAAAAGTGGCCGGAGAGAGACAGTAGTAGAACTGCTTACCTTTTTGGTCATAACTTGCTTAATTTTCTAGATATCGATTTGATTTCTTCTGTGTTAGATGGAGAACCGTATTGGCTTTAGTTCGAAATTCTCTTTTTGAAGTTAGTGCAAATGAAATATTTTTCGACAAAAAAACCATGGACTACCCCCTTTGCTTTTTTTGAAAAAATTATAAAAAAAAATTTCTTGCACTATCCAGCGGAAAAAATTTTCTAATTAAGGCCAATACGGTTAGCTACCCAACGCAAAGGAAATCAAGTCGATATATTGAAAACTGAGCAAGTTATGACCAAAAGAGTTTCCAGTTCTACTAAAAAGTGGCCGGAGAGAGACAGTAGTAGAACTGCTTACCTTTTTGGTCATAACTTGCTTAATTTTCTAGATATCGATTTGATTTCTTCTGTGTTAGATGGAGAACCGTATTGGCTTTAGTTCGAATTTCTCTTTTTGAAGTTAGTGCAAATGAAATATTTTTCGACAAAAAAAACCGTGGACTACTGAGCAAGTTATGACCAAAAAGGTAACCAGTTCTACTAAAAAGTGGCCGGAGAGAGACAGTAGTAGAACTGCTTACCTTTTTGGTCATAACTTGCTTACTTTTCTAGATATCGACTTGATTTCTACTGTGTTAGATGGAGAACCGTATTGACTTTAGTTCGAATTTCTCTTTTTGAAGTTAGTGTAAATAAAATATTTTCGACCAAAAAAACTCTGGATTACCCCCTTTGCTTCTTTTGAAAAAATTATAAAAAAATTTTCTTGCACTATCCAGCAGAAAAAAATTTCTAATTAAGGCCAATACGGTTAGCTACCAAACGCAAAGGAAATCAAGTCGATATATTGAAAACTGCGCATGTTATGACCAAAAAGGTTTCCTGTTCTACTAAAAAGTGGCCGGAGAGAGACAGTAGTAGAACTGCTTACCTTTTTGGTCATAACTTGCTTACTTTTCTCGATATGGACTTGATTTCTACTGTGTTTGATGGATAACCGTTTTGGTTTTAGTTCGAATTTCTCTTTTTGAAGTTAGTGCAAATAAAATATTTTTCGACAAAAAAAACCGTGGACTACTGAGCAAGTTATGACCAAAAAGGTAACCAGTTCTACTAAAAAGTGGCCGGAGAGAGACAGTAGTAGAACTGCTTACCTTTTTGGTCATAACTTGCTTACTTTTCTAGATATCGACTTGATTTCTACTGTGTTAGATGGAGAACCGTATTGACTTTAGTTCGAATTTCTCTTTTTGAAGTTAGTGTAAATAAAATATTTTCGACCAAAAAAACTCTTAATTACCCCCTTTGCTTCTTTTGAAAAAATTATAAAAAAATTTTCTTGCACTATCCAGCAGAAAAAAATTTCTAATTAAGGCCAATACGGTTAGCTACCCAACGCAAAGGAAATCAAGTCGATATATTGAAAACTGAGCAAGTTATGACCAAAAAGGTTCCCAGTTCTACTAAAAAGTGGCCGGAGAGAGACAGTAGTAGAACTGCTTACCTTTTTGGTCATAACTTGCTTACTTTTCTCGATATGGACTTGATTTCTACTGTGTTTGATGGATAACCGTTTTGGTTTTAGTTCGAATTTCTCTTTTTGAAGTTAGTGCAAATAAAATATTTTTCGACAAAAAAAACCGTGGACTACCCGTTTTGCTTTTATTGAAAAATGTAAAAAAAAATTTTCTTGTGCTATCCAGCAGAAAAAAATTTCTAATTAAGGCCAATACGGTTAGCTACCCAACGCAAAGGAAATCAAGTCGATATATTGAAAACTGAGCAAGTTATGACCAAAAAGGTTTCCAGTTCTACTAAAAAGTGGCCGGAGAGAGACAGTAGTAGAACTGCTTACCTTTTTGGTCATAACTTGCTTAATTTTCTAGATATCGATTTGATTTCTTCTGTGTTAGATGGAGAACCGTATTGGCTTTAGTTCGAATTTCTCTTTTTGAAGTTAGTGTAAATGAAATATTTTTCGACAAAAAAAACCATGGACTACCCCCTTTGCTTTTTTTGAAAAAATTATTAAAAAATTTTCTTGCACTATCCAGCAGAAAAAAATTTCTAATTAAGGCCAATACGGTTAGCTACCCAACGCAAAGGAAATCAAGTCGATATATTGAAAACTGAGCAAGTTATGACCAAAAAGGTTTCCAGTTCTACTAAAAAGTGGCCGGAGAGAGACAGTAGTAGAACTGCTTACCTTTTTGGTCATAACTTGCTTAATTTTCTAGATATCGATTTGATTTCTTCTGTGTTAGATGAAGAACCGTATTGACTTTAGTTCGAATTTCTCTTTTTGAAGTTAGTGCAAATGAAATATTTTTCGACAAAAAAAACCATGGACTACCCCCTTTGCTTTTTTTGAAAAAATTATAAAAAAAATTTCTTGCACTATCCAGCGGAAAAAATTTTCTAATTAAGGCCAATACGGTTAGTTACCCAACGCAAAGGAAATCAAGTCGATATATTGAAAACTGAGCAAGTTATGACCAAAAAGCTTTCCAGTTCTACTAAAAAGTGGCCGGAGAGAGACAGTAGTAGAACTGCTTACCTTTTTGGTCATAACTTGCTTAATTTTCTAGATATCGATTTGATTTCTTCTGTGTTAGATGGAGAACCGTATTGGCTTTAGTTCGAATTTCTCTTTTTGAAGTTAGTGCAAATGAAATATTTTTCGACAAAAAAAAACATGGACTACCCCCTTTGCTTTTTTTGAAAAAATTATAAAAAAATTTTCTTGCACTATCCAGCAGAAAAAAATTTCTAATTAAGGCCAATACGGTTAGCTACCCAACGCAAAGGAAATCAAGTCGATATATTGAAAACTGAGCAAGTTATGACCAAAAAGGTTCCCAGTTCTACTAAAAAGTGGCCGGAGAGAGACAGTAGTAGAACTGCTTACCTTTTTGGTCATAACTTGCTTAATTTTCTAGATATCGATTTGATTTCTTCTGTGTTAGATGGAGAACCGTATTGGCTTTAGTTCGAATTTCTCTTTTTGAAGTTAGTGCAAATGAAATATTTTTCGACAAAAAAAACCGTGGACTACTGAGCAAGTTATGACCAAAAAGGTAACCAGTTCTACTAAAAAGTGGCCGGAGAGAGACAGTAGTAGAACTGCTTACCTTTTTGGTCATAACTTGCTTACTTTTCTAGATATCGACTTGATTTCTCTTGTGTTAGATGGAGAACCGTATTGACTTTAGTTCGAATTTCTCTTTTTGAAGTTAGTGCAAATAAAACATTTTTCAACAAAAAAAAACCGTGGACTACCCATTTTGCTTTTTTTGAAAAATTTTAAAAAAATTTTCTGGTACTATCCAGCAGAAAAAAATTTCTAATTAAGGCCAATACGGTTAGCTACCCAACGCAAAGGAAATCAAGTCGATATATTGAAAACTGAGCAAGTTATGACTAAAAGAGTTTCCAGTTCCACTAAAAAGTGGCCGGAGAGAGACAGTAGTAGAACTGCTTACCTTTTTGGTCATAACTTGCTTAATTTTCTAGATATCGATTTGATTTCTTCTGTGTTAGATGGAGAACCGTATTGGCTTTAGTTCGAATTTCTCTTTTTGAAGTTAGTGCAAATGAAATATTTTTCGACAAAAAAAACCGTGGACTACTGAGCAAGTTATGACCAAAAAGGTAACCAGTTCTACTAAAAAGTGGCCGGAGAGAGACAGTAGTAGAACTGCTTACCTTTTTGGTCATAACTTGCTTACTTTTCTAGATATCGACTTGATTTCTCTTGTGTTAGATGGAGAACCGTATTGACTTTAGTTCGAATTTCTCTTTTTGAAGTTAGTGCAAATAAAACATTTTTCAACAAAAAAAACCGTGGACTACCCATTTTGCTTTTTTTGAAAAATTTTAAAAAAATTTTCTGGTACTATCCAGCAGAAAAAAATTTCTAATTAAGGCCAATACGGTTAGCTACCCAACGCAAAGGAAATCAAGTCGATATATTGAAAACTGAGCAAGTTATGACCAAAAAGGTTTCCAGTTCTACTAAAAAGTGGCCGGGGAGAGACAGTCGTAGAACTGCTTACCTTTTTGGTCATAACTTGCTTAATTTTCTAGATATCGACTTGATTTCTACTGTGTTAGATGGAGAACCGTATTGGCTTTAGTTCGAATTTCTCTTTTTGAAGTTAGTGCAAATAAATTATTTTTCGACAAAAAAAACCATGGACTACCCCCTTTGCTTTTTTTGAAAAAATTATAAAAAAATTTTCTTGCACTATCCAGCAGAAAAAAATTTCTAATTAAGGCCAATACGGTTAGCTACCCAACGCAAAGGAAATCAAATCGATATATTGAAAACTGAGCAAGTTATGACCAAAAAGGTTCCCAGTTCTACTAAAAATTGGCCGGAGAGAGACAGTAGTAGAACTGCTTACCTTTTTGGTCATAACTTGCTTAATTTTCTAGATATCGATTTGATTTCTTCTGTGTTAGATGGAGAACCGTATTGGCTTTAGTTCGAATTTCTCTTTTTGAAGTTAGTGCAAATGAAATATTTTTCGACAAAAAAAACCGTGGACTACTGAGCAAGTTATGATCAAAAAGGTTCCCAGTTCTACTAAAAAGTGGCCGGAGAGAGACAGTAGTAGAACTGCTTACCTTTTTGGTCATAACTTGCTTACTTTTCTAGATATCGACTTGATTTCTCTTGTGTTAGATGGAGAACCGTATTGACTTTAGTTCGAATTTCTCTTTTTGAAGTTAGTGCAAATAAAACATTTTTCAACAAAAAAAAACCGTGGACTACCCATTTTGCTTTTTTTGAAAAATTTTAAAAAAATTTTCTGGTACTATCCAGCAGAAAAAAATTTCTAATTAAGGCCAATACGGTTAGCTACCCAACGCAAAGGAAATCAAGTCGATATATTGAAAACTGAGCAAGTTATGACTAAAAGAGTTTCCAGTTCTACTAAAAAGTGGCCGGAGAGAGACAGTAGTAAAACTGCTTACCTTTTTGGTCATAACTTGCTTAATTTTCTAGATATCGATTTGATTTCTTCTGTGTTAGATGGAGAACCGTATTGGCTTTAGTTCGAATTTCTCTTTTTGAAGTTAGTGCAAATGAAATATTTTTCGACAAAAAAAACCGTGGACTACTGAGCAAGTTATGACCAAAAAGGTTCCCAGTTCTACTAAAAAGTGGCCGGAGAGAGACAGTAGTAGAACTGCTTACCTTTTTAGTCATAACTTGCTTACTTTTCTAGATATCGACTTGATTTCTCTTGTGTTAGATGGAGAACCGTATTGACTTTAGTTCAAATTTCTCTTTTTGAAGTTAGTGCAAATAAAACATTTTTCAACAAAAAAAAACCGTGGACTACCCATTTTGCTTTTTTTGAAAAATTTTAAAAAAATTTTCTGGTACTATCCAGCAGAAAAAAATTTCTAATTAAGGCCAATACGGTTAGCTACCCAACGCAAAGGAAATCAAGTCGATATATTGAAAACTGAGCAAGTTATGACTAAAAGAGTTTCCAGTTCTACTAAAAAGTGGCCGGAGAGAGACAGTAGTAGAACTGCTTACCTTTTTGGTCATAACTTGCTTAATTTTCTAGATATCGATTTGATTTCTCTTGTGTTAGATGGAGAACCGTATTGACTTTAGTTCGAATTTCTCTTTTTGAAGTTAGTGCAAATAAAACATTTTTCAACAAAAAAAAACCGTGGACTACCCATTTTGCTTTTTTTGAAAAATTTTAAAAAAATTTTCTGGTACTATCCAGCAGAAAAAAATTTCTAATTAAGGCCAATACGGTTAGCTACCCAACGCAAAGGAAATCAAGTCGATATATTGAAAACTGAGCAAGTTATGACTAAAAGAGTTTCCAGTTCTACTAAAAAGTGGCCGGAGAGAGACAGTAGTAGAACTGCTTACCTTTTTGGTCATAACTTGCTTAATTTTCTAGATATCGATTTGATTTCTTCTGTGTTAGATGGAGAACCGTATTGGCTTTAGTTCGAATTTCTCTTTTTGAAGTTAGTGCAAATGAAATATTTTTCGACAAAAAAAAACCTCTATGACCCCCTTTGCTTTTTTGAAAAAATTATAAAAAAATTTTCTTGCACTATCCAGCGGAAAAAAATTTCTAATTAAGGCCAATACGGTTAGCTACCCAACGCAAAGGAAATCAAGTCGATATATTGAAAACTGTGCAAGTTATGACCAAAAAGGTTTCCAGTTCTACTAAAAAGTGGCCGGAGAGAGACAGTAGTAGAACTGCTTACCTTTTTGGTCATAACTTGCTTAATTTTCTAGATATCGACTTGATTTCTACTGTGTTAGATGGAGAACCGTATTGACTTTAGTTCGAATTTCTCTTTTTGAAGTTAGTGCAAATGAAATATTTTTCGACAAAAAAACCATGGACTACCCCCTTTGCTTATTTTGAAAAAATTATAAAAAAATTTTCTTGCACTATCCAGCAGAAAAAAATTTCTAATTAAGGCCAATACGGTTAGCTACCCAACGCAAAGGAAATCAAGTCGATATATTGAAAACTGAGCAAGCTATGACCAAAAAGGTTTCCAGTTCTACTAAAAAGTGGCCGGAGAGAGACAGTAGTAGAACTGCTTACCTTTTTGGTCATAACTTGCTTAATTTTCTAGATATCGACTTGATTTCTACTGTGTTAGATGGAGAACCGTATTGGCTTTAGTTGGAATTTCTCTTTTTGAAGTTAGTGCAAATGAAATATTTTTCGACAAAAAAAAACATGGACTACCCCCTTTGCTTTTTTGAAAAAATTATAAAAAAATTTTCTTGCACTATCCAGCGGAAAAAAATTTCTAATTAAGGCCAATACGGTTAGCTACCCAACGCAAAGGAAATCAAGTCGATATATTGAAAACTGTGCAAGTTATGACCAAAAAGGTTTCCAGTTCTACTAAAAAGTGGCCGGAGAGAGACAGTAGTAGAACTGCTTACCTTTTTGGTCATAACTTGCTTAATTTTCTAGATATCGACTTGATTTCTACTGTGTTAGATGGAGAACCGTATTGGCTTTAGTTCGAATTTCTCTTTTTGAAGTTAGTGCAAATGAAATATTTTTCGACAAAAAAAAACATGGACTACCCCCTTTGCTTTTTTGAAAAAATTATAAAAAAATTTTCTTGCACTATCCAGCGGAAAAAAATTTCTAATTAAGGCCAATACGGTTAGCTACCCAACGCAAAGGAAATCAAGTCGATATATTGAAAACTGAGCAAGTTATGACCAAAAAGGTTTCCAGTTCTACTAAAAAGTGGCCGGGGAGAGACAGTCGTAGAACTGCTTACCTTTTTGGTCATAACTTGCTTAATTTTCTAGATATCGACTTGATTTCTACTGTGTTAGATGGAGAACCGTATTGACTTTAGTTCGAATTTCTCTTTTTGAAGTTAGTGCAAATGAAATATTTTTCGACAAAAAAACCATGGACTACCCCCTTTGCTTTTTTTGAAAAAATTATAAAAAAATTTTCTTGCACTATCCAGCAGAAAAAAATTTCTAATTAAGGCCAATACGGTTAGCTACCCAACGCAAAGGAAATCAGGTCGATATATTGAAAACTGAGCAAGTTATGACCAAAAAGGTTTCCAGTTCTACTAAAAAGTGGCCGGAGAGAGACAGTAGTAGAACTGCTTACCTTTTTGGTCATAACTTGCTTAATTTTCTAGATATCGACTTGATTTCTACTGTGTTAGATGGAGAACCGTATTGGCTTTAGTTCGAATTTCTCTTTTTGAAGTTAGTGCAAATGAAATATTTTTCGACAAAAAAAAACATGGACTACCCCCTTTGCTTTTTTGAAAAAATTATAAAAAAATTTTCTTGCACTATCCAGCGGAAAAAAATTTCTAATTAAGGCCAATACGGTTAGCTACCCAACGCAAAGGAAATCAAGTCGATATATTGAAAACTGTGCAAGTTATGACCAAAAAGGTTTCCAGTTCTACTAAAAAGTGGCCGGAGAGAGACAGTAGTAGAACTGCTTACCTTTTTGGTCATAACTTGCTTAATTTTCTAGATATCGACTTGATTTCTACTGTGTTAGATGGAGAACCGTATTGGCTTTAGTTCGAATTTCTCTTTTTGAAGTTAGTGCAAATGAAATATTTTTCGACAAAAAAAAACATGGACTACCCCCTTTGCTTTTTTGAAAAAATTATAAAAAAATTTTCTTGCACTATCCAGCAGAAAAAAATTTCTAATTAAGGCCAATACGGTTAGCTACCCAACGCAAAGGAAATCAGGTCGATATATTGAAAACTGAGCAAGTTATGACCAAAAAGGTTTCCAGTTCTACTAAAAAGTGGCCGGAGAGAGACAGTAGTAGAACTGCTTACCTTTTTGGTCATAACTTGCTTAATTTTCTAGATATCGACTTGATTTCTACTGTGTTAGATGGAGAACCGTATTGACTTTAGTTCGAATTTCTCTTTTTGAAGTTAGTGCAAATGAAATATTTTTCGACAAAAAAACCATGGACTACCCCCTTTGCTTTTTTTGAAAAAATTATAAAAAAATTTTCTTGCACTATCCAGCAGAAAAAAATTTCTAATTAAGGCCAATACGGTTAGCTACCCAACGCAAAGGAAATCAAGTCGATATATTGAAAACTGAGCAAGTTATGACCAAAAAGGTTTCCAGTTCTACTAAAAAGTGGCCGGAGAGAGACAGTAGTAGCACTGCTTACCTTTTTGGTCATAACTTGCTTAATTTTCTAGATATCGATTTGATTTCTTCTGTGTTAGATGGAGAAATGTATTGGCTTTAGTTCGAATTTCTCTTTTTGAAGTTAGTGCAAATGAAATATTTTTCGACAAAAAAAACCATGGACTACCCCCTTTGCTTTTTTTGAAAAAATTATAAAAAAATTTTCTTGCACTATCCAGCGGAAAAAAATTTCTAATTAAGGCCAATACGGTTAGCTACCCAACGCAAAGGAAATCAAGTCGATATATTGAAAACTGTGCAAGTTATGACCAAAAAGGTTTCCAGTTCTACTAAAAAGTGGCCGGGGAGAGACAGTCGTAGAACTGCTTACCTTTTTGGTCATAACTTGCTTAATTTTCTAGATATCGACTTGATTTCTACTGTGTTAGATGGAGAACCGTATTGGCTTTAGTTGGAATTTCTCTTTTTGAAGTTAGTGCAAATGAAATATTTTTCGACAAAAAAAAACATGGACTACCCCCTTTGCTTTTTTGAAAAAATTATAAAAAAATTTTCTTGCACTATCCAGCGGAAAAAAATTTCTAATTAAGGCCAATACGGTTAGCTACCCAACGCAAAGGAAATCAAGTCGATATATTGAAAACTGTGCAAGTTATGACCAAAAAGGTTTCCAGTTCTACTAAAAAGTGGCCGGAGAGAGACAGTAGTAGAACTGCTTACCTTTTTGGTCATAACTTGCTTAATTTTCTAGATATCGACTTGATTTCTACTGTGTTAGATGGAGAACCGTATTGGCTTTAGTTCGAATTTCTCTTTTTGAAGTTAGTGCAAATGAAATATTTTTCGACAAAAAAAAACATGGACTACCCCCTTTGCTTTTTTGAAAAAATTATAAAAAAATTTTCTTGCACTATCCAGCGGAAAAAAATTTCTAATTAAGGCCAATACGGTTAGCTACCCAACGCAAAGGAAATCAAGTCGATATATTGAAAACTGAGCAAGTTATGACCAAAAAGGTTTCCAGTTCTACTAAAAAGTGGCCGGGGAGAGACAGTCGTAGAACTGCTTACCTTTTTGGTCATAACTTGCTTAATTTTCTAGATATCGACTTGATTTCTACTGTGTTAGATGGAGAACCGTATTGACTTTAGTTCGAATTTCTCTTTTTGAAGTTAGTGCAAATGAAATATTTTTCGACAAAAAAACCATGGACTACCCCCTTTGCTTTTTTTGAAAAAATTATAAAAAAATTTTCTTGCACTATCCAGCAGAAAAAAATTTCTAATTAAGGCCAATACGGTTAGCTACCCAACGCAAAGGAAATCAGGTCGATATATTGAAAACTGAGCAAGTTATGACCAAAAAGGTTTCCAGTTCTACTAAAAAGTGGCCGGAGAGAGACAGTAGTAGAACTGCTTACCTTTTTGGTCATAACTTGCTTAATTTTCTAGATATCGACTTGATTTCTACTGTGTTAGATGGAGAACCGTATTGGCTTTAGTTCGAATTTCTCTTTTTGAAGTTAGTGCAAATGAAATATTTTTCGACAAAAAAAAACATGGACTACCCCCTTTGCTTTTTTGAAAAAATTATAAAAAAATTTTCTTGCACTATCCAGCGGAAAAAAATTTCTAATTAAGGCCAATACGGTTAGCTACCCAACGCAAAGGAAATCAAGTCGATATATTGAAAACTGTGCAAGTTATGACCAAAAAGGTTTCCAGTTCTACTAAAAAGTGGCCGGAGAGAGACAGTAGTAGAACTGCTTACCTTTTTGGTCATAACTTGCTTAATTTTCTAGATATCGACTTGATTTCTACTGTGTTAGATGGAGAACCGTATTGGCTTTAGTTCGAATTTCTCTTTTTGAAGTTAGTGCAAATGAAATATTTTTCGACAAAAAAAAACATGGACTACCCCCTTTGCTTTTTTGAAAAAATTATAAAAAAATTTTCTTGCACTATCCAGCAGAAAAAAATTTCTAATTAAGGCCAATACGGTTAGCTACCCAACGCAAAGGAAATCAGGTCGATATATTGAAAACTGAGCAAGTTATGACCAAAAAGGTTTCCAGTTCTACTAAAAAGTGGCCGGAGAGAGACAGTAGTAGAACTGCTTACCTTTTTGGTCATAACTTGCTTAATTTTCTAGATATCGACTTGATTTCTACTGTGTTAGATGGAGAACCGTATTGACTTTAGTTCGAATTTCTCTTTTTGAAGTTAGTGCAAATGAAATATTTTTCGACAAAAAAACCATGGACTACCCCCTTTGCTTTTTTTGAAAAAATTATAAAAAAATTTTCTTGCACTATCCAGCAGAAAAAAATTTCTAATTAAGGCCAATACGGTTAGCTACCCAACGCAAAGGAAATCAAGTCGATATATTGAAAACTGAGCAAGTTATGACCAAAAAGGTTTCCAGTTCTACTAAAAAGTGGCCGGAGAGAGACAGTAGTAGCACTGCTTACCTTTTTGGTCATAACTTGCTTAATTTTCTAGATATCGATTTGATTTCTTCTGTGTTAGATGGAGAAATGTATTGGCTTTAGTTCGAATTTCTCTTTTTGAAGTTAGTGCAAATGAAATATTTTTCGACAAAAAAAACCATGGACTACCCCCTTTGCTTTTTTTGAAAAAATTATAAAAAAATTTTCTTGCACTATCCAGCGGAAAAAAATTTCTAATTAAGGCCAATACGGTTAGCTACCCAACGCAAAGGAAATCAAGTCGATATATTGAAAACTGTGCAAGTTATGACCAAAAAGGTTTCCAGTTCTACTAAAAAGTGGCCGGAGAGAGACAGTAGTAGAACTGCTTACCTTTTTGGTCATAACTTGCTTAATTTTCTAGATATCGACTTGATTTCTACTGTGTTAGATGGAGAACCGTATTGGCTTTAGTTCGGATTTCTCTTTTTGAAGTTAGTGCAAATGAAATATTTTTCGACAAAAAAAAACATGGACTACCCCCTTTGCTTTTTTGAAAAAATTATAAAAAAATTTTCTTGCACTATCCAGCGGAAAAAAATTTCTAATTAAGGCCAATACGGTTAGCTACCCAACGCAAAGGAAATCAAGTCGATATATTGAAAACTGAGCAAGTTATGACCAAAAAGGTTTCCAGTTCTACTAAAAAGTGGCCGGGGAGAGACAGTCGTAGAACTGCTTACCTTTTTGGTCATAACTTGCTTAATTTTCTAGATATCGATTTGATTTCTACTGTGTTAGATGGAGAACCGTATTGGCTTTAGTTCGAATTTCTCTTTTTGAAGTTAGTGCAAATAAATTATTTTTCGACAAAAAAAACCATGGACTACCCCCTTTGCTTTTTTTGAAAAAATTATAAAAAAATTTTCTTGCACTATCCAGCAGAAAAAAATTTCTAATTAAGGCCAATACGGTTAGCTACCCAACGCAAAGGAAATCAAATCGATATATTGAAAACTGAGCAAGTTATGACCAAAAAGGTTCCCAGTTCTACTAAAAATTGGCCGGAGAGAGACAGTAGTAGAACTGCTTACCTTTTTGGTCATAACTTGCTTAATTTTCTAGATATCGATTTGATTTCTTCTGTGTTAGATGGAGAAATGTATTGGCTTTAGGTTGAATTTCTCTTTTTGAAGTTAGTGCAAATGAAATATTTTTCGACAAAAAAACCATGGACTACCCCCTTTGCTTTTTTTGAAAAAAATATAAAAATTTTCTTGCACTATCCAGCAGAAAAAAATTTCTAATTAAGGCCAATACGGTTAGCTACCCAACGCAAAGGAAATCAAGTCGATATATTGAAAACTGAGCAAGTTATGACCAAAAAGGTTTCCAGTTCTACTAAAAAGTGGCCGGAGAGAGACAGTAGTAGCACTGCTTACCTTTTTGGTCATAACTTGCTTAATTTTCTAGATATCGATTTGATTTCTTCTGTGTTAGATGGAGAAATGTATTGGCTTTAGTTCGAATTTCTCTTTTTGAAGTTAGTGCAAATGAAATATTTTTCGACAAAAAAACCATGGACTACCCCCTTTGCTTTTTTTGAAAAAATTATAAAAAAATTTTCTTGCACTATCCAGCAGAAAAAAATTTCTAATTAAGGCCAATACGGTTAGCTACCCAACGCAAAGGAAATCAAGTCGATATATTGAAAACTGAGCAAGTTATGACCAAAAAGGTTCCCAGTTCTACTAAAAAGTGGCCGGAGAGAGACAGTAGTAGAACTGCTTACCTTTTTGGTCATAACTTGCTTAATTTTCTAGATATCGATTTGATTTCTTCTGTGTTAGATGGAGAAATGTATTGGCTTTAGGTTGAATTTCTCTTTTTGAAGTTAGTGCAAATGAAATATTTTTCGACAAAAAAACCATGGACTACCCCCTTTGCTTTTTTTGAAAAAATTATAAAAAAATTTTCTTGCACTATCCAGCGGAAAAAAATTTCTAATTAAGGCCAATACGGTTAGCTACCCAACGCAAAGGAAATCAAGTCGATATATTGAAAACTGAGCAAGTTATGACCAAAAAGGTTTCCAGTTCTACTAAAAAGTGGCCGGAGAGAGACAGTAGTAGAACTGCTTACCTTTTTGGTCATAACTTGCTTAATTTTCTAGATATCGACTTGATTTCTACTGTGTTAGATGGAGAACCGTATTGGCTTTAGTTTGAATTTCTCTTTTTGAAGTTAGTGCAAATAAAATATTTTTGGACAAAAACAACCGTGGACTACCCGCTTTGCTTTTTCTGAAAAAATTATAAAAAAATTTTCTTGCACTATCCAGCAGAAAAAAATTTCTAATTAAGGCCAATACGGTCAGCTACCCAACGCAAAGGAAATCAAGTCGATATATTGAAAACTGAGCAAGTTATGACCAAAAAGGTTCCCAGTTCTACTAAAAAGTGGCCGGAGAGAGACAGTAGTAGAACTGCTTACCTTTTTGGTCATAACTTGCTTAATTTTCTAGATATCGACTTGATTTCTACTGTGTTAGATGGAGAACCGTATTGACTTTAGTTCGAATTTCTCTTTTTGAAGTTAGTGCAAATGAAATATTTTTCGACAAAAAAACCATGGACTACCCCCTTTGCTTATTTTGAAAAAATTATAAAAAAATTTTCTTGCACTATCCAGCAGAAAAAAATTTCTAATTAAGGCCAATACGGTCAGCTACCCAACGCAAAGGAAATCAAGTCGATATATTGAAAACTGAGCAAGTTATGACCAAAAAGGTTCCCAGTTCTACTAAAAAGTGGCCGGAGAGAGACAGTAGTAGAACTGCTTACCTTTTTGGTCATAACTTGCTTAATTTTCTAGATATCGACTTGATTTCTACTGTGTTAGATGGAGAACCGTATTGGCTTTAGTTTGAATTTCTCTTTTTGAAGTTAGTGCAAATAAAATATTTTTGGACAAAAACAACCGTGGACTACCCGCTTTGCTTTTTCTGAAAAAATTATAAAAAAATTTTCTTGCACTATCCAGCAGAAAAAAATTTCTAATTAAGGCCAATACGGTTAGCTACCCAACGCAAAGGAAATCAAGTCGATATATTGAAAACTGTGCAAGTTATGACCAAAAAGGTTTCCAGTTCTACTAAAAAGTGGCCGGAGAGAGACAGTAGTAGAACTGCTTACCTTTTTGGTCATAACTTGCTTAATTTTCTAGATATCGATTTGATTTCTACTGTGTTAGATGGAGAACCGTATTGGCTTTAGTTCGAATTTCTCTTTTTGAAGTTAGTGCAAATGAAATATTTTTCGACAAAAAAAACCATGGACTACCCCCTTTGCTTTTTTTGAAAAAATTATAAAAAAATTTTTTTGCACTATCCAGCGGAAAAAAATTTCTAATTAAGGCCAATACGGTTAGCTACCCAACGCAAAGGAAATCAAGTCGATATATTGAAAACTGAGCAAGTTATGACCAAAAAGGTTTCCAGTTCTACTAAAAAGTGGCCGGAGAGAGACAGTAGTAGCACTGCTTACCTTTTTGGTCATAACTTGCTTAATTTTCTAGATATCGATTTGATTTCTTCTGTGTTAGATGGAAAAATGTATTGGCTTTAGGTTGAATTTCTCTTTTTGAAGTTAGTGCAAATGAAATATTTTTCGACAAAAAAAACCATGGACTACCCCCTTTGCTTTTTTTGAAAAAATTATAAAAAAATTTTCTTGCACTATCCAGCGGAAAAAAATTTCTAATTAAGGCCAATACGGTTAGCTACCCAACGCAAAGGAAATCAAGTCGATATATTGAAAACTGTGCAAGTTATGACCAAAAAGGTTTCCAGTTCTACTAAAAAGTGGCCGGAGAGAGACAGTAGTAGAACTGCTTACCTTTTTGGTCATAACTTGCTTAATTTTCTAGATATCGACTTGATTTCTACTGTGTTAGATGGAGAACCGTATTGGCTTTAGTTCGAATTTCTCTTTTTGAAGTTAGTGCAAATGAAATATTTTTCGACAAAAAAAACCATGGACTACCCCCTTTGCTTTTTTTGAAAAAATTATAAAAAAATTTTTTTGCACTATCCAGCGGAAAAAAATTTCTAATTAAGGCCAATACGGTTAGCTACCCAACGCAAAGGAAATCAAGTCGATATATTGAAAACTGAGCAAGTTATGACCAAAAAGGTTTCCAGTTCTACTAAAAAGTGGCCGGAGAGAGACAGTAGTAGCACTGCTTACCTTTTTGGTCATAACTTGCTTAATTTTCTAGATATCGATTTGATTTCTTCTGTGTTAGATGGAGAAATGTATTGGCTTTAGTTCGAATTTCTCTTTTTGAAGTTAGTGCAAATGAAATATTTTTCGACAAAAAAAACCATGGACTACCCCCTTTGCTTTTTTTGAAAAAATTATAAAAAAATTTTCTTGCACTATCCAGCGGAAAAAAATTTCTAATTAAGGCCAATACGGTTAGCTACCCAACGCAAAGGAAATCAAGTCGATATATTGAAAACTGTGCAAGTTATGACCAAAAAGGTTTCCAGTTCTACTAAAAAGTGGCCGGAGAGAGACAGTAGTAGAACTGCTTACCTTTTTGGTCATAACTTGCTTAATTTTCTAGATATCGACTTGATTTCTACTGTGTTAGATGGAGAACCGTATTGGCTTTAGTTCGAATTTCTCTTTTTGAAGTTAGTGCAAATGAAATATTTTTCGACAAAAAAAACCATGGACTACCCCCTTTGCTTTTTTTGAAAAAATCATAAAAAAATTTTCTTGCACTATCCAGCGGAAAAAAATTTCTAATTAAGGCCAATACGGTTAGCTACCCAAAGCAAAGGAAATCAAGTCGATATATTGAAAACTGAGCAAGTTATGACCAAAAAGGTTGCCAGTTCTACTAAAAAGTGGCCGGAGAGAGACAGTAGTAGAACTGCTTACCTTTTTGGTCATAACTTGCTTAATTTTCTAGATATCGACTTGATTTCTACTGTGTTAGATGGAGAACCGTATTGGCTTTAGTTCGAATTTCTCTTTTTGAAGTTAGTGCAAATGAAATATTTTTCGACAAAAAAAAAAAAATGGACTACCCCCTTTGCTTTTTTGAAAAAATTATAAAAAAATTTTCTTGCACTATCCAGCGGAAAAAAATTTCTAATTAAGGCCAATACGGTTAGCTACCCAACGCAAAGGAAATCAAGTCGATATATTGAAAACTGAGCAAGTTATGACCAAAAAGGTTTCCAGTTCTACTAAAAAGTGGCCATGGAGAGACAGTCGTAGAACTGCTTACCTTTTTGGTCATAACTTGCTTAATTTTCTAGATATCGACTTGATTTCTACTGTGTTAGATGGAGAACCGTATTGGCTTTAGTTCGAATTTCTCTTTTTGAAGTTAGTGCAAATAAATTATTTTTCGACAAAAAAAACCATGGACTACCCCCTTTGCTTTTTTTGAAAAAATTATAAAAAAATTTTCTTGCACTATCCAGCAAAAAAAAATTTCTAATTAAGGCCAATACGGTTAGCTACCCAACGCAAAGGAAATCAAGTCGATATATTGAAAACTGAGCAAGTTATGACCAAAAAGGTTTCCAGTTCTACTAAAAAGTGGCCGGAGAGAGACAGTAGTAGAACTGCTTACCTTTTTGGTCATAACTTGCTTAATTTTCTAGATATCGACTTGATTTCTACTGTGTTAGATGGAGAACCGTATTGGATTTAGTTCGAATTTCTCTTTTTGAAGTTAGTGCAAATGAAATATTTTTCGACAAAAAAAACCATGGACTACCCCCTTTGCTTTTTTGAAAAAATTATAAAAAAATTTTTTTGCACTATCCAGCAGAAAAAAATTTCTAATTAAGGCCAATACGGTTAGCTACCCAACGCAAAGGAAATCAAGTCGATATATTGAAAACTGAGCAAGTTATGACCAAAAAGGTTCCCAGTTCTACTAAAAAGTGGCCGGAGAGAGACAGTAGTAGAACTGCTTACCTTTTTGGTCATAACTTGCTTAATTTTCTAGATATCGACTTGATTTCTACTGTGTTAGATGGAGAACAGTATTGACTTTAGTTCGAATTTCTCTTTTTGAAGTTAGTGCAAATGAAATATTTTTCGACAAAAAAACCATGGACTACCCCCTTTGCTTATTTTGAAAAAATTATAAAAAAATTTTCTTGCACTATCCAGCAGAAAAAAATTTCTAATTAAGGCCAATACGGTCAGCTACCCAACGCAAAGGAAATCAAGTCGATATATTGAAAACTGAGCAAGTTATGACCAAAAAGGTTTCCAGTTCTACTAAAAAGTGGCCGGAGAGAGACAGTAGTAGCACTGCTTACCTTTTTGGTCATAACTTGCTTAATTTTCTAGATATCGATTTGATTTCTTCTGTGTTAGATGGAGAAATGTATTGGCTTTAGTTCGAATTTCTCTTTTTGAAGTTAGTGCAAATGAAATATTTTTCGACAAAAAAAACCATGGACTACCCCCTTTGCTTTTTTTGAAAAAATTATAAAAAAATTTTCTTGCACTATCCAGCGGAAAAAAATTTCTAATTAAGGCCAATACGGTTAGCTACCCAACGCAAAGGAAATCAAGTCGATATATTGAAAACTGTGCAAGTTATGACCAAAAAGGTTTCCAGTTCTACTAAAAAGTGGCCGGAGAGAGACAGTAGTAGAACTGCTTACCTTTTTGGTCATAACTTGCTTAATTTTCTAGATATCGACTTGATTTCTACTGTGTTAGATGGAGAACCGTATTGGCTTTAGTTCGAATTTCTCTTTTTGAAGTTAGTGCAAATGAAATATTTTTCGACAAAAAAAACCATGGACTACCCCCTTTGCTTTTTTTGAAAAAATTATAAAAAAATTTTTTTGCACTATCCAGCGGAAAAAAATTTCTAATTAAGGCCAATACGGTTAGCTACCCAACGCAAAGGAAATCAAGTCGATATATTGAAAACTGAGCAAGTTATGACCAAAAAGGTTTCCAGTTCTACTAAAAAGTGGCCGGAGAGAGACAGTAGTAGCACTGCTTACCTTTTTGGTCATAACTTGCTTAATTTTCTAGATATCGATTTGATTTCTTCTGTGTTAGATGGAGAAATGTATTGGCTTTAGTTCGAATTTCTCTTTTTGAAGTTAGTGCAAATGAAATATTTTTCGACAAAAAAAACCATGGACTACCCCCTTTGCTTTTTTTGAAAAAATTATAAAAAAATTTTCTTGCACTATCCAGCGGAAAAAAATTTCTAATTAAGGCCAATACGGTTAGCTACCCAACGCAAAGGAAATCAAGTCGATATATTGAAAACTGTGCAAGTTATGACCAAAAAGGTTTCCAGTTCTACTAAAAAGTGGCCGGAGAGAGACAGTAGTAGAACTGCTTACCTTTTTGGTCATAACTTGCTTAATTTTCTAGATATCGACTTGATTTCTACTGTGTTAGATGGAGAACCGTATTGGCTTTAGTTCGAATTTCTCTTTTTGAAGTTAGTGCAAATGAAATATTTTTCGACAAAAAAAACCATGGACTACCCCCTTTGCTTTTTTTGAAAAAATCATAAAAAAATTTTCTTGCACTATCCAGCGGAAAAAAATTTCTAATTAAGGCCAATACGGTTAGCTACCCAAAGCAAAGGAAATCAAGTCGATATATTGAAAACTGAGCAAGTTATGACCAAAAAGGTTTCCAGTTCTACTAAAAAGTGGCCGGAGAGAGACAGTAGTAGAACTGCTTACCTTTTTGGTCATAACTTGCTTAATTTTCTAGATATCGACTTGATTTCTACTGTGTTAGATGGAGAACCGTATTGGCTTTAGTTCGAATTTCTCTTTTTGAAGTTAGTGCAAATGAAATATTTTTCGACAAAAAAAACCATGGACTACCCCCTTTGCTTTTTTTGAAAAAATTATAAAAAAATTTTTTTGCACTATCCAGCGGAAAAAAATTTCTAATTAAGGCCAATACGGTTAGCTACCCAACGCAAAGGAAATCAAGTCGATATATTGAAAACTGAGCAAGTTATGACCAAAAAGGTTTCCAGTTCTACTAAAAAGTGGCCGGAGAGAGACAGTAGTAGCACTGCTTACCTTTTTGGTCATAACTTGCTTAATTTTCTAGATATCGATTTGATTTCTTCTGTGTTAGATGGAGAAATGTATTGGCTTTAGTTCGAATTTCTCTTTTTGAAGTTAGTGCAAATGAAATATTTTTCGACAAAAAAAACCATGGACTACCCCCTTTGCTTTTTTTGAAAAAATTATAAAAAAATTTTCTTGCACTATCCAGCGGAAAAAAATTTCTAATTAAGGCCAATACGGTTAGCTACCCAACGCAAAGGAAATCAAGTCGATATATTGAAAACTGTGCAAGTTATGACCAAAAAGGTTTCCAGTTCTACTAAAAAGTGGCCGGAGAGAGACAGTAGTAGAACTGCTTACCTTTTTGGTCATAACTTGCTTAATTTTCTAGATATCGACTTGATTTCTACTGTGTTAGATGGAGAACCGTATTGGCTTTAGTTCGAATTTCTCTTTTTGAAGTTAGTGCAAATGAAATATTTTTCGACAAAAAAAACCATGGACTACCCCCTTTGCTTTTTTTGAAAAAATCATAAAAAAATTTTCTTGCACTATCCAGCGGAAAAAAATTTCTAATTAAGGCCAATACGGTTAGCTACCCAAAGCAAAGGAAATCAAGTCGATATATTGAAAACTGAGCAAGTTATGACCAAAAAGGTTGCCAGTTCTACTAAAAAGTGGCCGGAGAGAGACAGTAGTAGAACTGCTTACCTTTTTGGTCATAACTTGCTTAATTTTCTAGATATCGACTTGATTTCTACTGTGTTAGATGGAGAACCGTATTGGCTTTAGTTCGAATTTCTCTTTTTGAAGTTAGTGCAAATGAAATATTTTTCGACAAAAAAAAAAAAATGGACTACCCCCTTTGCTTTTTTGAAAAAATTATAAAAAAATTTTCTTGCACTATCCAGCGGAAAAAAATTTCTAATTAAGGCCAATACGGTTAGCTACCCAACGCAAAGGAAATCAAGTCGATATATTGAAAACTGAGCAAGTTATGACCAAAAAGGTTTCCAGTTCTACTAAAAAGTGGCCATGGAGAGACAGTCGTAGAACTGCTTACCTTTTTGGTCATAACTTGCTTAATTTTCTAGATATCGACTTGATTTCTACTGTGTTAGATGGAGAACCGTATTGGCTTTAGTTCGAATTTCTCTTTTTGAAGTTAGTGCAAATAAATTATTTTTCGACAAAAAAAACCATGGACTACCCCCTTTGCTTTTTTTGAAAAAATTATAAAAAAATTTTCTTGCACTATCCAGCAAAAAAAAATTTCTAATTAAGGCCAATACGGTTAGCTACCCAACGCAAAGGAAATCAAGTCGATATATTGAAAACTGAGCAAGTTATGACCAAAAAGGTTTCCAGTTCTACTAAAAAGTGGACGGAGAGAGACAGTAGTAGAACTGCTTACCTTTTTGGTCATAACTTGCTTAATTTTCTAGATATCGACTTGATTTTTACTGTGTTAGATGGAGAACCGTATTGGATTTAGTTCGAATTTCTCTTTTTGAAGTTAGTGCAAATGAAATATTTTTCGACAAAAAAAACCATGGACTACCCCCTTTTCTTTTTTGAAAAAATTATAAAAAAATTTTCTTGCACTATCCAGCAGAAAAAAATTTCTAATTAAGGCCAATACGGTTAGCTACCCAACGCAAAGGAAATCAAGTCGATATATTGAAAACTGAGCAAGTTATGACCAAAAAGGTTCCCAGTTCTACTAAAAAGTGGCCGGAGAGAGACAGTAGTAGAACTGCTTACCTTTTTGGTCATAACTTGCTTAATTTTCTAGATATCGACTTGATTTCTACTGTGTTAGATGGAGAACCGTATTGGCTTTAGTTTGAATTTCTCTTTTTGAAGTTAGTGCAAATAAAATATTTTTGGACAAAAACAACCGTGGACTACCCGCTTTGCTTTTTCTGAAAAAATTATAAAAAAATTTTCTTGCACTATCCAGCAGAAAAAAATTTCTAATTAAGGCCAATACGGTTAGCTACCCAACGCAAAGGAAATCAAGTCGATATATTGAAAACTGTGCAAGTTATGACCAAAAAGGTTTCCAGTTCTACTAAAAAGTGGCCGGAGAGAGACAGTAGTAGAACTGCTTACCTTTTTGGTCATAACTTGCTTAATTTTCTAGATATCGATTTGATTTCTACTGTGTTAGATGGAGAACCGTATTGGCTTTAGTTCGAATTTCTCTTTTTGAAGTTAGTGCAAATGAAATATTTTTCGACAAAAAAAACCATGGACTACCCCCTTTGCTTTTTTTGAAAAAATTATAAAAAAATTTTTTTGCACTATCCAGCGGAAAAAAATTTCTAATTAAGGCCAATACGGTTAGCTACCCAACGCAAAGGAAATCAAGTCGATATATTGAAAACTGAGCAAGTTATGACCAAAAAGGTTTCCAGTTCTACTAAAAAGTGGCCGGAGAGAGACAGTAGTAGCACTGCTTACCTTTTTGGTCATAACTTGCTTAATTTTCTAGATATCGATTTGATTTCTTCTGTGTTAGATGGAGAAATGTATTGGCTTTAGTTCGAATTTCTCTTTTTGAAGTTAGTGCAAATGAAATATTTTTCGACAAAAAAAACCATGGACTACCCCCTTTGCTTTTTTTGAAAAAATTATAAAAAAATTTTCTTGCACTATCCAGCGGAAAAAAATTTCTAATTAAGGCCAATACGGTTAGCTACCCAACGCAAAGGAAATCAAGTCGATATATTGAAAACTGTGCAAGTTATGACCAAAAAGGTTTCCAGTTCTACTAAAAAGTGGCCGGAGAGAGACAGTAGTAGAACTGCTTACCTTTTTGGTCATAACTTGCTTAATTTTCTAGATATCGACTTGATTTCTACTGTGTTAGATGGAGAACCGTATTGGCTTTAGTTCGAATTTCTCTTTTTGAAGTTAGTGCAAATGAAATATTTTTCGACAAAAAAAACCATGGACTACCCCCTTTGCTTTTTTTGAAAAAATTATAAAAAAATTTTCTTGCACTATCCAGCGGAAAAAAATTTCTAATTAAGGCCAATACGGTTAGCTACCCAACGCAAAGGAAATCAAGTCGATATATTGAAAACTGTGCAAGTTATGACCAAAAAGGTTTCCAGTTCTACTAAAAAGTGGCCGGAGAGAGACAGTAGTAGAACTGCTTACCTTTTTGGTCATAACTTGCTTAATTTTCTAGATATCGACTTGATTTCTACTGTGTTAGATGGAGAACCGTATTGGATTTAGTTCGAATTTCTCTTTTTGAAGTTAGTGCAAATGAAATATTTTTCGACAAAAAAAACCATGGACTACCCCCTTTGCTTTTTTGAAAAAATTATAAAAAAATTTTCTTGCACTATCCAGCAGAAAAAAATTTCTAATTAAGGCCAATACGGTTAGCTACCCAACGCAAAGGAAATCAAGTCGATATATTGAAAACTGAGCAAGTTATGACCAAAAAGGTTCCCAGTTCTACTAAAAAGTGGCCGGAGAGAGACAGTAGTAGAACTGCTTACCTTTTTGGTCATAACTTGCTTAATTTTCTAGATATCGATTTGATTTCTTCTGTGTTAGATGGAGAAATGTATTGGCTTTAGGTTGAATTTCTCTTTTTGAAGTTAGTGCAACTGAAATATTTTTCGACAAAAAAACCATGGACTACCCCCTTTGCTTTTTTTGAAAAAATTATAAAAAAATTTTCTTGCACTATCCAGCAGAAAAAAATTTCTAATTAAGGCCAATACGGTTAGCTACCCAACGCAAAGGAAATCAAGTCGATATATTGAAAACTGAGCAAGTTATGACCAAAAAGGTTTCCAGTTCTACTAAAAAGTGGCCGGGGAGAGACAGTAGTAGAACTGCTTACCTTTTTGGTCATAACTTGCTTAATTTTCTAGATATCGACTTGATTTCTACTGTGTTAGATGGAGAACCGTATTGGCTTTAGTTCGAATTTCTCTTTTTGAAGTTAGTGCAAATGAAATATTTTTCGACAAAAAAAACCATGGACTACCCCCTTTGCTTTTTTGAAAAAATTATAAAAAAATTTTCTTGCACTATCCAGCAGAAAAAAATTTCTAATTAAGGCCAATACGGTTAGCTACCCAACGCAAAGGAAATCAAGTCGATATATTGAAAACTGAGCAAGTTATGACCAAAAAGGTTCCCAGTTCTACTAAAAAGTGGCCGGAGAGAGACAGTAGTAGAACTGCTTACCTTTTTGGTCATAACTTGCTTAATTTTCTAGATATCGATTTGATTTCTTCTGTGTTAGATGGAGAAATGTATTGGCTTTAGGTTGAATTTCTCTTTTTGAAGTTAGTGCAACTGAAATATTTTTCGACAAAAAAACCATGGACTACCCCCTTTGCTTTTTTTGAAAAAATTATAAAAAAATTTTCTTGCACTATCCAGCAGAAAAAAATTTCTAATTAAGGCCAATACGGTTAGCTACCCAACGCAAAGGAAACCAAGTCGATATATTGAAAACTGAGCAAGTTATGACCAAAAAGGTTTCCAGTTCTACTAAAAAGTGGCCGGAGAGAGACAGTAGTAGAACTGCTTACCTTTTTGGTCATAACTTGCTTAATTTTCTAGATATCGACTTGATTTCTACTGTGTTAGATGGAGAACCGTATTGGCTTTAGTTCGAATTTCTCTTTTTGAAGTTAGTGCAAATGAAATATTTTTCGACAAAAAAAAACCATGGACTACCCCCTTTGCTTTTTTTGAAAAAATTATAAAAAAATTTTCTTGCACTATCCAGCGGAAAAAAATTTCTAATTAAGGCCAATACGGTTAGCTACCCAACGCAAAGGAAATCAAGTCGATATATTGAAAACTGAGCAAGTTATGACCAAAAAGGTTCCCAGTTCTACTAAAAAGTGGCCGGAGAGAGACAGTAGTAGAACTACTGACCTTTTTGGTCATAACTTGCTTAATTTTCTAGATATCGACTTGATTTCTACTGTGTTAGATGGAGAACCGTATTGGCTTTAGTTCGAATTTCTCTTTTTGAAGTTAGTGCAAATGAAATATTTTTCGACAAAAAAAACCATGGACTACCCCCTTTGCTTTTTTTGAAAAAATTATAAAAAAATTTTCTTGCACTATCCAGCGGAAAAAAATTTCTAATTAAGGCCAATACGGTTAGCTACCCAACGCAAAGGAAATCAAGTCGATATATTGAAAACTGAGCAAGTTATGACCAAAAAGGTTTCCAGTTCTACTAAAAAGTGGCCGGAGAGAGACAGTAGTAGAACTGCTTACCATTTTGGTCATAACTTGCTTAATTTTCTAGATATCGACTTGATTTCTACTGTGTTAGATGGAGAACCGTATTGGCTTTAGTTGGAATTTCTCTTTTTGAAGTTAGTGCAAATGAAATATTTTTCGACAAAAAAAACCATGGACTACCCCCTTTGCTTTTTTTGAAAAAATTATAAAAAAATTTTCTTGCACTATCCAGCGGAAAAAATTTTCTAATTAAGGCCAATACGGTTAGCTACCCAACGCAAAGGAAATCAAGTCGATATATTGAAAACTGAGCAAGTTATGACCAAAAAGGTTTCCAGTTCTACTAAAAAGTGGCCGGAGAGAGACAGTAGTAGAACTGCTTACCTTTTTGGTCATAACTTGCTTAATTTTCTAGATATCGACTTGATTTCTACTGTGTTAGATGGAGCACCGTATTGGCTTTAGTTCGAATTTCTCTTTTTGAAGTTAGTGCAAATGAAATATTTTTCGACAAAAAAAACCATGGACTACCCCCTTTGCTTTTTTTTGAAAAAATTATAAAAAAATTTTCTTGCACTATCCAGCGAAAAAAAATTTCTAATTAAGGCCAATACGGTTAGCTACCCAACGCAAAGGAAATCAAGTCGATATATTGAAAACTGAGCAAGTTATGACCAAAAAGGTTTCCAGTTCTACTAAAAAGTGGCCGGAGAGAGACAGTAGTAGAACTGCTTACCTTTTTGGTCATTCATAACTTGCTTAATTTTCTAGATATCGACTTGATTTCTACTGTGTTAGATGGAGCACCGTATTGGCTTTAGTTCGAATTTCTCTTTTTGAAGTTAGTGCAAATGAAATATTTTTCGACAAAAAAAACCATGGACTACCCCCTTTGCTTTTTTTGAAAAAATTATAAAAAAATTTTCTTGCACTATCCAGCGGAAAAAAATTTCTAATTAAGGCCAATACGGTTAGCTACCCAACGCAAACGAAATCAAGTCGATATATTGAAAACTGAGCAAGTTATGACCAAAAAGGTTTCCAGTTCTACTAAAAAGTGGCCGGAGAGAGACAGTAGTAGAACTGCTTACCTTTTTGGTCATAACTTGCTTAATTTTCTAGATATCGACTTGATTTCTACTGTGTTAGATGGAGAACCGTATTGGCTTTAGTTCGAATTTCTCTTTTTGAAGTTAGTGCAAATGAAATATTTTTCGACAAAAAAAACCATGGACTACCCCCTTTGCTTTTTTTGAAAAAATTATAAAAAAATTTTCTTGCACTATCCAGCGGAAAAAAATTTCTAATTAAGGCCAATACGGTTAGCTACCCAACGCAAAGGAAATCAAGTCGATATATTGAAAACTGAGCAAGTTATGACCAAAAAGGTTTCCAGTTCTACTAAAAAGTGGCCGGAGAGAGACAGTAGTAGAACTGCTTACCTTTTTGGTCATAACTTGCTTAATTTTCTAGATATCGACTTGATTTCTACTGTGTTAGATGGAGAACCGTATTGGCTTTAGTTCGAATTTCTCTTTTTGAAGTTAGTGCAAATGAAATATTTTTCGACAAAAAAAACCATGGACTACCCCCTTTGCTTTTTTTGAAAAAATTATAAAAAAATTTTCTTGCACTATCCAGCGGAAAAAAATTTCTAATTAAGGCCAATACGGTTAGCTACCCAACGCAAAGGAAATCAAGTCGATATATTGAAAACTGAGCAAGTTATGACCAAAAAGGTTTAAAGTTCTACTAAAAAGTGGCCGGAGAGAGACAGTAGTAGAACTACTGACCTTTTTGGTCATAACTTGCTTAATTTTCTAGATATTGACTTGATTTCTACTGTGTTAGATGGAGAACCATATTGGGTTTAGTTCGAATTTCTCTTTTTGAAGTTAGTGCAAATGAAATATTTTTCGACAAAAAAAACCATGGACTACCCCCTTTGCTTTTTTTGAAAAAATTATAAAAAAATTTTCTTGCACTATCCAGCGGAAAAAAATTTCTAATTAAGGCCAATACGGTTAGCTACCCAACGCAAAGGAAATCAAGTCGATATATTGAAAACTGAGCAAGTTATGACCAAAAAGGTTTCCAGTTCTACTAAAAAGTGGCCGGAGAGAGACAGTAGTAGAACTACTGACCTTTTTGGTCATAACTTGCTTAATTTTCTAGATATCGACTTGATTTCTACTGTGTTAGATGGAGAACCGTATTGGCTTTAGTTCGAATTTCTCTTTTTGAAGTTAGTGCAAATGAAATA
This sequence comes from Thelaira solivaga, assembly GCA_947397855.1. Taxonomy (NCBI): domain Eukaryota; kingdom Metazoa; phylum Arthropoda; class Insecta; order Diptera; family Tachinidae; genus Thelaira; species Thelaira solivaga. The sequence goes on along the minus strand of OX377611.1, from coordinate 38,796,223 downwards.
TTTTTCGACAAAAAAAACCATGGACTACCCCCTTTGCTTTTTTTGAAAAAATTATAAAAAAATTTTCTTGCACTATCCAGCGGAAAAAAATTTCTAATTAAGGCCAATACGGTTAGCTACCCAACGCAAAGGAAATCAAGTCGATATATTGAAAACTGAGCAAGTTATGACCAAAAAGGTTTCCAGTTCTACTAAAAAGTGGCCGGAGAGAGACAGTAGTAGAACTGCTTACCTTTTTGGTCATAACTTGCTTAATTTTCTAGATATCGACTTGATTTCTACTGTGTTAGATGGAGAACCGTATTGGCTTTAGTTCGAATTTCTCTTTTTGAAGTTAGTGCAAATGAAATATTTTTCGACAAAAAAAACCATGGACTACCCCCTTTGCTTTTTTTGAAAAAATTATAAAAAAATTTTCTTGCACTATCCAGCGGAAAAAAATTTCTAATTAAGGCCAATACGGTTAGCTACCCAACGCAAAGGAAATCAAGTCGATATATTGAAAACTGAGCAAGTTATGACCAAAAAGGTTCCCAGTTCTACTAAAAAGTGGCCGGAGAGAGACAGTAGTAGAACTGCTTACCTTTTTGGTCATAACTTGCTTAATTTTCTAGATATCGACTTGATTTCTACTGTGTTAGATGGAGAACCGTATTGGCTTTAGTTCGAATTTCTCTTTTTGAAGTTAGTGCAAATGAAATATTTTTCGACAAAAAAAACCATGGACTACCCCCTTTGCTTTTTTTGAAAAAATTATAAAAAAATTTTCTTGCACTATCCAGCGGAAAAAAATTTCTAATTAAGGCCAATACGGTTAGCTACCCAACGCAAAGGAAATCAAGTCGATATATTGAAAACTGAGCAAGTTATGACCAAAAAGGTTTCCAGTTCTACTAAAAAGTGGCCGGAGAGAGACAGTAGTAGAACTACTGACCTTTTTGGTCATAACTTGCTTAATTTTCTAGATATCGACTTGATTTCTACTGTGTTAGATGGAGAACCGTATTGGCTTTAGTTCGAATTTCTCTTTTTGAAGTTAGTGCAAATGAAATATTTTTCGACAAAAAAAACCATGGACTACCCCCTTTGCTTTTTTTGAAAAAATTATAAAAAAATTTTCTTGCACTATCCAGCGGAAAAAAATTTCTAATTAAGGCCAATACGGTTAGCTACCCAACGCAAAGGAAATCAAGTCGATATATTGAAAACTGAGCAAGTTATGACCAAAAAGGTTTCCAGTTCTACTAAAAAGTGGCCGGAGAGAGACAGTAGTAGAACTGCTTACCTTTTTGGTCATAACTTGCTTAATTTTCTAGATATCGACTTGATTTCTACTGTGTTAGATGGAGAACCGTATTGGCTTTAGTTCGAATTTCTCTTTTTGAAGTTAGTGCAAATGAAATATTTTTCGACAAAAAAAACCATGGACTACCCCCTTTGCTTTTTTGAAAAAATTATAAAAAAATTTTCTTGCACTATCCAGCAGAAAAAAATTTCTAATTAAGGCCAATACGGTTAGCTACCCAACGCAAAGGAAATCAAGTCGATATATTGAAAACTGAGCAAGTTATGACCAAAAAGGTTTCCAGTTCTACTAAAAAGTGGCCGGAGAGAGACAGTAGTAGAACTGCTTACCTTTTTGGTCATAACTTGCTTAATTTTCTAGATATCGACTTGATTTCTACTGTGTTAGATGGAGAACCGTATTGGCTTTAGTTCGAATTTCTCTTTTTGAAGTTAGTGCAAATGAAATATTTTTCGACAAAAAAAACCATGGACTACCCCCTTTGCTTTTTTGAAAAAATTATAAAAAAATTTTCTTGCACTATCCAGCAGAAAAAAATTTCTAATTAAGGCCAATACGGTTAGCTACCCAACGCAAAGGAAATCAAGTCGATATATTGAAAACTGAGCAAGTTATGACCAAAAAGGTTTCCAGTTCTACTAAAAAGTGGCCGGAGAGAGACAGTAGTAGAACTGCTTACCTTTTTGGTCATAACTTGCTTAATTTTCTAGATATCGACTTGATTTCTACTGTGTTAGATGGAGAACCGTATTGGCTTTAGTTCGAATTTCTTTTTTTTTAAGTTAGTGCAAATGAAATATTTTTCGACAAAAAAAACCATGGACTACCCCCTTTGCTTTTTTTGAAAAAATTATAAAAAAATTTTCTTGCACTATCCAGCAGAAAAAAATTTCTAATTAAGGCCAATACGGTTAGCTACCCAACGCAAAGGAAGTCAAGTCGATATATTGAAAACTGAGCAAGTTATGACCAAAAAGGTTTCCAGTTCTACTAAAAAGTGGCCGGAGAGAGACAGTAGTAGAACTGCTTACCTTTTTGGTCATAACTTGCTTAATTTTCTAGATATCGACTTGATTTCTACTGTGTTAGATGGAGAACCGTATTGGCTTTAGTTCGAATTTCTCTTTTTGAAGTTAGTGCAAATGAAATATTTTTCGACAAAAAAAACCATGGACTACCCCCTTTGCTTTTTTTGAAAAAATTATAAAAAAATTTTCTTGCACTATCCAGCGGAAAAAAATTTCTAATTAAGGCCAATACGGTTAGCTACCCAACGCAAAGGAAATCAAGTCGATATATTGAAAACTGAGCAAGTTATGACCAAAAAGGTTTCCAGTTCTACTAAAAAGTGGCCGGAGAGAGACAGTAGTAGAACTGCTTACCTTTTTGGTCATAACTTGCTTAATTTTCTAGATATCGACTTGATTTCTACTGTGTTAGATGGAGAACCGTATTGGCTTTAGTTCGAATTTCTCTTTTTGAAGTTAGTGCAAATGAAATATTTTTCGACAAAAAAAACCATGGACTACCCCCTTTGCTTTTTTGAAAAAATTATAAAAAAATTTTCTTGCACTATCCAGCAGAAAAAAATTTCTATTTAAGGCCAATACGGTTAGCTACCCAACGCAAAAGAAAATCAAGTCGATATATTGAAAACTGAGCAAGTTATGACCAAAAAGGTTCCCAGTTCTACTAAAAAGTGGCCGGAGAGAGACAGTAGTAGAACTGCTTACCTTTTTGGTCATAACTTACTTAATTTTCTAGATATCGACTTGATTTCTACTGTGTTAGATGGAGAACCGTATTGGCTTTAGTTCGAATTTCTCTTTTTGAAGTTAGTGCAAATGAAATATTTTTCGACAAAAAAAACCATGGACTACCCCCTTTGCTTTTTTTGAAAAAATTATAAAAAAATTTTCTTGCACTATCCAGCGGAAAAAAATTTCTAATTAAGGCCAATACGGTTACCTACCCAACGCAAAGGAAATCAAGTCGATATATTGAAAACTGAGCAAGTTATGACCAAAAAGGTTTCCAGTTCTACTAAAAAGTGGCCGGAGAGAGACAGTAGTAGAACTGCTTACCTTTTTGGTCATAACTTGCTTAATTTTCTAGATATCGACTTGATTTCTACTGTGTTAGATGGAGAACCGTATTGGCTTTAGTTCGAATTTCTCTTTTTGAAGTTAGTGCAAATGAAATATTTTTCGACAAAAAAAACCATGGACTACCCCCTTTGCTTTTTTTGAAAAAATTATAAAAAAATTTTCTTGCACTATCCAGCGGAAAAAAATTTCTAATTAAGGCCAATACGGTTAGCTACCCAACGCAAAGGAAATCAAGTCGATATATTGAAAACTGAGCAAGTTATGACCAAAAAGGTTTCCAGTTCTACTAAAAAGTGGCCGGAGAGAGACAGTAGTAGAACTGCTTACCTTTTTGGTCATAACTTGCTTAATTTTCTAGATATCGACTTGATTTCTACTGTGTTAGATGGAGAACCGTATTGGCTTTAGTTCGAATTTCTCTTTTTGAAGTTAGTGCAAATGAAATATTTTTCGACAAAAAAAACCATGGACTACCCCCTTTGCTTTTTGAAAAAATTATAAAAAAATTTTCTTGCACTATCCAGCAGAAAAAAATTTCTATTTAAGGCCAATACGGTTAGCTACCCAACGCAAAAGAAAATCAAGTCGATATATTGAAAACTGAGCAAGTTATGACCAAAAAGGTTCCCAGTTCTACTAAAAAGTGGCCGGAGAGAGACAGTAGTAGAACTGCTTACCTTTTTGGTCATAACTTGCTTAATTTTCTAGATATCGACTTGATTTCTACTGTGTTAGATGGAGAACCGTATTGGCTTTAGTTCGAATTTCTCTTTTTGAAGTTAGTGCAAATGAAATATTTTTCGACAAAAAAAAACCATGGACTACCCCCTTTGCTTTTTTTGAAAAAATTATAAAAAAATTTTCTTGCACTATCCAGCGGAAAAAAATTTCTAATTAAGGCCAATACGGTTAGCTACCCAACGCAAAGGAAATCAAGTCGATATATTGAAAACTGAGCAAGTTATGACCAAAAAGGTTTCCAGTTCTACTAAAAAGTGGCCGGAGAGAGACAGTAGTAGAACTGCTTACCTTTTTGGTCATAACTTGCTTAATTTTCTAGATATCGACTTGATTTCTACTGTGTTAGATGGAGAACCGTATTGGCTTTAGTTCGAATTTCTCTTTTTGAAGTTAGTGCAAATGAAATATTTTTCGACAAAAAAAACCATGGACTACCCCCTTTGCTTTTTTTGAAAAAATTATAAAAAAATTTTCTTGCACTATCCAGCGGAAAAAAATTTCTAATTAAGGCCAATACGGTTAGCTACCCAACGCAAAGGAAATCAAGTCGATATATTGAAAACTGAGCAAGTTATGACCAAAAAGGTTTCCAGTTCTACTAAAAAGTGGCCGGAGAGAGACAGTAGTAGAACTGCTTACCTTTTTGGTCATAACTTGCTTAATTTTCTAGATATCGATTTGATTTCTTCTGTGTTAGATGGAGAACCGTATTGGCTTTAGTTCGAATTTCTCTTTTTGAAGTTAGTGCAAATAAATTATTTTTCGACAAAAAAACCATGGACTACCCCCTTTGCTTTTTTTGAAAAAATTATAAAAAAATTTTCTTGCACTATCCAGCAGAAAAAAATTTCTAATTAAGGCCAATACGGTTAGCTACCCAACGCAAAGGAAATCAAGTCGATATATTGAAAACTGAGCAAGTTATGACCAAAAAGGTTTCCAGTTCTACTAAAAAGTGGCCGGAGAGAGACAGTAGTAGAACTGCTTACCTTTTTGGTCATAACTTGCTTAATTTTCTAGATATCGACTTGATTTCTACTGTGTTAGATGGAGAACCGTATTGGCTTTAGTTCGAATTTCTCTTTTTGAAGTTAGTGCAAATGAAATATTTTTCGACAAAAAAAAACCATGGACTACCCCCTTTGCTTTTTTTGAAAAAATTATAAAAAAATTTTCTTGCACTATCCAGCGGAAAAAAATTTCTAATTAAGGCCAATACGGTTAGCTACCCAACGCAAAGGAAATCAAGTCGATATATTGAAAACTGAGCAAGTTATGACCAAAAAGGTTTCCAGTTCTACTAAAAAGTGGCCGGAGAGAGACAGTAGTAGAACTGCTTACCTTTTTGGTCATAACTTGCTTAATTTTCTAGATATCGACTTGATTTCTACTGTGTTAGATGGAGAACCGTATTGGCTTTAGTTCGAATTTCTCTTTTTGAAGTTAGTGCAAATGAAATATTTTTCGACAAAAAAAACCATGGACTACCCCCTTTGCTTTTTTTGAAAAAATTATAAAAAAATTTTCTTGCACTATCCAGCGGAAAAAAATTTCTAATTAAGGCCAATACGGTTAGCTACCCAACGCAAAGGAAATCAAGTCGATATATTGAAAACTGAGCAAGTTATGACCAAAAAGGTTTCCAGTTCTACTAAAAAGTGGCCGGAGAGAGACAGTAGTAGAACTGCTTACCTTTTTGGTCATAACTTGCTTAATTTTCTAGATATCGACTTGATTTCTACTGTGTTAGATGGAGAACCGTATTGGCTTTAGTTCGAATTTCTCTTTTTGAAGTTAGTGCAAATGAAATATTTTTCGACAAAAAAAACCATGGACTACCCCCTTTGCTTTTTTTGAAAAAATTATAAAAAAATTTTCTTGCACTATCCAGCAGAAAAAAATTTCTATTTAAGGCCAATACGGTTAGCTACCCAACGCAAAGGAAATCAAGTCGATATATTGAAAACTGAGCAAGTTATGACCAAAAAGGTTCCCAGTTCTACTAAAAAGTGGCCGGAGAGAGACAGTAGTAGAACTGCTTACCTTTTTGGTCATAACTTGCTTAGTTTTCTAGATATCGACTTGATTTCTACTGTGTTAGATGGAGAACCGTATTGGCTTTAGTTCGAATTTCTCTTTTTGAAGTTAGTGCAAATAAATTGTTTTTCGACAAAAAAACCATGGACTACCCCCTTTGCTTTTTTTGAAAAAATTATAAAAAAATTTTCTTGCACTATCCAGCGGAAAAAAATTTCTAATTAAGGCCAATACGGTTAGCTACCCAACGCAAAGGAAATCAAGTCGATATATTGAAAACTGAGCAAGTTATGACCAAAAAGGTTTCCAGTTCTACTAAAAAGTGGCCGGAGAGAGACAGTAGTAGAACTGCTTACCTTTTTGGTCATAACTTGCTTAATTTTCTAGATATCGATTTGATTTCTTCTGTGTTAGATGGAGAACCGTATTGGCTTTAGTTCGAATTTCTCTTTTTGAAGTTAGTGCAAATAAATTATTTTTCGACAAAAAAACCATGGACTACCCCCTTTGCTTTTTTTGAAAAAATTATAAAAAAATTTTCTTGCACTATCCAGCAGAAAAAAATTTTTAATTAAGGCCAATACGGTTAGCTACCCAACGCAAAGGAAATCAAGTCGATATATTGAAAACTGAGCAAGTTATGACCAAAAAGGTTTCCAGTTCTACTAAAAAGTGGCCGGAGAGAGACAGTAGTAGAACTGCTTACCTTTTTGGTCATAACTTGCTTAATTTTCTAGATATCGACTTGATTTCTACTGTGTTAGATGGAGAACCGTATTGGCTTTAGTTCGAATTTCTCTTTTTGAAGTTAGTGCAAATGAAATATTTTTCGACAAAAAAAACCATGGACTACCCCCTTTGCTTTTTTTGAAAAAATTATAAAAAAATTTTCTTGCACTATCCAGCGGAAAAAAATTTCTAATTAAGGCCAATACGGTTAGCTACCCAACGCAAAGGAAATCAAGTCGATATATTGAAAACTGAGCAAGTTATGACCAAAAAGGTTTCCAGTTCTACTAAAAAGTGGCCGGAGAGAGACAGTAGTAGAACTGCTTACCTTTTTGGTCATAACTTGCTTAATTTTCTAGATATCGACTTGATTTCTACTGTGTTAGATGGAGAACCGTATTGGCTTTAGTTCGAATTTCTCTTTTTGAAGTTAGTGCAAATGAAATATTTTTCGACAAAAAAAACCATGGACTACCCCCTTTGCTTTTTTTGAAAAAATTATAAAAAAATTTTCTTGCACTATCCAGCGGAAAAAAATTTCTAATTAAGGCCAATACGGTTAGCTACCCAACGCAAAGGAAATCAAGTCGATATATTGAAAACTGAGCAAGTTATGACCAAAAAGGTTTCCAGTTCTACTAAAAAGTGGCCGGAGAGAGACAGTAGTAGAACTGCTTACCTTTTTGGTCATAACTTGCTTAATTTTCTAGATATCGACTTGATTTCTACTGTGTTAGATGGAGAACCGTATTGGCTTTAGTTCGAATTTCTCTTTTTGAAGTTAGTGTAAATGAAATATTTTTCGACAAAAAAAACCATGGACTACCCCCTTTGCTTTTTTTGAAAAAATTATAAAAAAATTTTTTTGCACTATCCAGCGGAAAAAAATTTCTAATTAAGGCCAATACGGTTAGCTACCCAACGCAAAGGAAATCAAGTCGATATATTGAAAACTGAGCAAGTTATGACCAAAAAGGTTTCCAGTTCTACTAAAAAGTGGCCGGAGAGAGACAGTAGTAGAACTGCTTACCTTTTTGGTCATAACTTGCTTAATTTTCTAGATATCGACTTGATTTCTACTGTGTTAAATGGAGAACCGTATTTTCTTTAGTTCGAATTTCTCTTTTTGAAGTTAGTGCAAATGAAATATTTTTCGACAAAAAAAACCATGGACTACCCCCTTTGCTTTTTTTGAAAAAATTATAAAAAAATTTTCTTGCACTATCCAGCGGAAAAAAATTTCTAATTAAGGCCAATACGGTTAGCTACCCAACGCAAAGGAAATCAAGTCGATATATTGAAAACTGAGCAAGTTATGACCAAAAAGGTTTCCAGTTCTACTAAAAAGTGGCCGGAGAGAGACAGTAGTAGAACTGCTTACCTTTTTGGTCATAACTTGCTTAATTTTCTAGATATCGACTTGATTTCTACTGTGTTAGATGGAGAACCGTATTGGCTTTAGTTCGAATTTCTCTTTTTGAAGTTAGTGCAAATGAAATATTTTTCGACAAAAAAAACCATGGACTACCCCCTTTGCTTTTTTTGAAAAAATTATAAAAAAATTTTCTTGCACTATCCAGCGGAAAAAAATTTCTAATTAAGGCCAATACGGTTAGCTACCCAACGCAAAGGAAATCAAGTCGATATATTGAAAACTGAGCAAGTTATGACCAAAAAGGTTTCCAGTTCTACTAAAAAGTGGCCGGAGAGAGACAGTAGTAGAACTGCTTACCTTTTTGGTAATAACTTGCTTAATTTTCTAGATATCGACTTGATTTCTACTGTGTTAGATGGAGAACCGTATTGGCTTTAGTTCGAATTTCTCTTTTTGAAGTTAGTGCAAATGAAATATTTTTCGACAAAAAAAACCATGGACTACCCCCTTTGCTTTTTTTGAAAAAATTATAAAAAAATTTTCTTGCACTATCCAGCGGAAAAAAATTTCTAATTAAGGCCAATACGGTTAGCTACCCAACGCAAACGAAATCAAGTCGATATATTGAAAACTGAGCAAGTTATGACCAAAAAGGTTTCCAGTTCTACTAAAAAGTGGCCGGAGAGAGACAGTAGTAGAACTGCTTACCTTTTTGGTCATAACTTGCTTAATTTTCTAGATATCGACTTGATTTCTACTGTGTTAGATGGAGAACCGTATTGGCTTTAGTTCGAATTTCTCTTTTTGAAGTTAGTGCAAATGAAATATTTTTCGACAAAAAAAACCATGGACTACCCCCTTTGCTTTTTTTGAAAAAATTATAAAAAAATTTTCTTGCACTATCCAGCGGAAAAAAATTTCTAATTAAGGCCAATACGGTTAGCTACCCAACGCAAAGGAAATCAAGTCGATATATTGAAAACTGAGCAAGTTATGACCAAAAAGGTTTCCAGTTCTACTAAAAAGTGGCCGGAGAGAGACAGTAGTAGAACTGCTTACCTTTTTGGTCATAACTTGCTTAATTTTCTAGATATCGACTTGATTTCTACTGTGTTAGATGGAGAACCGTATTGGCTTTAGTTCGAATTTCTCTTTTTGAAGTTAGTGTAAATGAAATATTTTTCGACAAAAAAAACCATGGACTACCCCCTTTGCTTTTTTTGAAAAAATTATAAAAAAATTTTTTTGCACTATCCAGCGGAAAAAAATTTCTAATTAAGGCCAATACGGTTAGCTACCCAACGCAAAGGAAATCAAGTCGATATATTGAAAACTGAGCAAGTTATGACCAAAAAGGTTTCCAGTTCTACTAAAAAGTGGCCGGAGAGAGACAGTAGTAGAACTGCTTACCTTTTTGGTCATAACTTGCTTAATTTTCTAGATATCGACTTGATTTCTACTGTGTTAAATGGAGAACCGTATTGGCTTTAGTTCGAATTTCTCTTTTTGAAGTTAGTGCAAATGAAATATTTTTCGACAAAAAAAACCATGGACTACCCCCTTTGCTTTTTTTGAAAAAATTATAAAAAAATTTTCTTGCACTATCCAGCGGAAAAAAATTTCTAATTAAGGCCAATACGGTTAGCTACCCAACGCAAAGGAAATCAAGTCGATATATTGAAAACTGAGCAAGTTATGACCAAAAAGGTTTCCAGTTCTACTAAAAAGTGGCCGGAGAGAGACAGTAGTAGAACTGCTTACCTTTTTGGTCATAACTTGCTTAATTTTCTAGATATCGACTTGATTTCTACTGTGTTAGATGGAGAACCGTATTGGCTTTAGTTCGAATTTCTCTTTTTGAAGTTAGTGCAAATGAAATATTTTTCGACAAAAAAAACCATGGACTACCCCCTTTGCTTTTTTTGAAAAAATTATAAAAAAATTTTCTTGCACTATCCAGCGGAAAAAAATTTCTAATTAAGGCCAATACGGTTAGCTACCCAACGCAAACGAAATCAAGTCGATATATTGAAAACTGAGCAAGTTATGACCAAAAAGGTTTCCAGTTCTACTAAAAAGTGGCCGGAGAGAGACAGTAGTAGAACTGCTTACCTTTTTGGTCATAACTTGCTTAATTTTCTAGATATCGACTTGATTTCTACTGTGTTAGATGGAGAACCGTATTGGCTTTAGTTCGAATTTCTCTTTTTGAAGTTAGTGCAAATGAAATATTTTTCGACAAAAAAAACCATGGACTACCCCCTTTGCTTTTTTTGAAAAAATTATAAAAAAATTTTCTTGCACTATCCAGCGGAAAAAAATTTCTAATTAAGGCCAATACGGTTAGCTACCCAACGCAAAGGAAATCAAGTCGATATATTGAAAACTGAGCAAGTTATGACCAAAAAGGTTTCCAGTTCTACTAAAAAGTGGCCGGAGAGAGACAGTAGTAGAACTGCTTACCTTTTTGGTCATAACTTGCTTAATTTTCTAGATATCGACTTGATTTCTACTGTGTTAGATGGAGAACCGTATTGGCTTTAGTTCGAATTTCTCTTTTTGAAGTTAGTGCAAATGAAATATTTTTCGACAAAAAAAACCATGGACTACCCCCTTTGCTTTTTTTGAAAAAATTATAAAAAAATTTTCTTGCACTATCCAGCGGAAAAAAATTTCTAATTAAGGCCAATACGGTTAGCTACCCAACGCAAAGGAAATCAAGTCGATATATTGAAAACTGAGCAAGTTATGACCAAAAAGGTTTAAAGTTCTACTAAAAAGTGGCCGGAGAGAGACAGTAGTAGAACTACTGACCTTTTTGGTCATAACTTGCTTAATTTTCTAGATATCGACTTGATTTCTACTGTGTTAGATGGAGAACCGTATTGGCTTTAGTTCGAATTTCTCTTTTTGAAGTTAGTGCAAATGAAATATTTTTCGACAAAAAAAACCATGGACTACCCCCTTTGCTCTTTTTGAAAAAATTATAAAAAAATTTTCTTGCACTATCCAGCGGAAAAAAATTTCTAATTAAGGCCAATACGGTTAGCTACCCAACGCAAAGGAAATCAAGTCGATATATTGAAAACTGAGCAAGTTATGACCAAAAAGGTTTCCAGTTCTACTAAAAAGTGGCCGGAGAGAGACAGTAGTAGAACTGCTTACCTTTTTGGTCATAACTTGCTTAATTTTCTAGATATCGACTTGATTTCTACTGTGTTAGATGGAGAACCGTATTGGCTTTAGTTCGAATTTCTCTTTTTGAAGTTAGTGCAAATGAAATATTTTTCGACAAAAAAAACCATGGACTACCCCCTTTGCTTTTTTTGAAAAAATTATAAAAAAATTTTCTTGCACTATCCAGCGGAAAAAAATTTCTAATTAAGGCCAATACGGTTAGCTACCCAACGCAAAGGAAATCAAGTCGATATATTGAAAACTGAGCAAGTTATGACCAAAAAGGTTCCCAGTTCTACTAAAAAGTGGCCGGAGAGAGACAGTAGTAGAACTGCTTACCTTTTTGGTCATAACTTGCTTAATTTTCTAGATATCGACTTGATTTCTACTGTGTTAGATGGAGAACCGTATTGGCTTTAGTTCGAATTTCTCTTTTTGAAGTTAGTGCAAATGAAATATTTTTCAACAAAAAAAACCATGGACTACCCCCTTTGCTTTTTTTGAAAAAATTATAAAAAAATTTTCTTGCACTATCCAGCGGAAAAAAATTTCTAATTAAGGCCAATACGGTTAGCTACCCAACGCAAAGGAAATCAAGTCGATATATTGAAAACTGAGCAAGTTATGACCAAAAAGGTTTCCAGTTCTACTAAAAAGTGGCCGGAGAGAGACAGTAGTAGAACTACTGACCTTTTTGGTCATAACTTGCTTAATTTTCTAGATATCGACTTGATTTCTACTGTGTTAGATGGAGAACCGTATTGGCTTTAGTTCGAATTTCTCTTTTTGAAGTTAGTGCAAATGAAATATTTTTCGACAAAAAAAACCATGGACTACCCCCTTTGCTTTTTTTGAAAAAATTATAAAAAAATTTTCTTGCACTATCCAGCGGAAAAAAATTTCTAATTAAGGCCAATACGGTTAGCTACCCAACGCAAAGGAAATCAAGTCGATATATTGAAAACTGAGCAAGTTATGACCAAAAAGGTTTCCAGTTCTACTAAAAAGTGGCCGGAGAGAGACAGTAGTAGAACTGCTTACCTTTTTGGTCATAACTTGCTTAATTTTCTAGATATCGACTTGATTTCTACTGTGTTAGATGGAGAACCGTATTGGCTTTAGTTCGAATTTCTCTTTTTGAAGTTAGTGCAAATGAAATATTTTTCGACAAAAAAAACCATGGACTACCCCCTTTGCTTTTTTTGAAAAAATTATAAAAAAATTTTCTTGCACTATCCAGCGGAAAAAAATTTCTTATTAAGGCCAATACGGTTAGCTACCCAACGCAAAGGAAATCAAGTCGATATATTGAAAACTGAGCAAGTTATGACCAAAAAGGTTCCCAGTTCTACTAAAAAGTGGCCGGAGAGAGACAGTAGTAGAACTGCTTACCTTTTTGGTCATAACTTGCTTAATTTTCTAGATATCGACTTGATTTCTACTGTGTTAGATGGAGAACCGTATTGGCTTTAGTTCGAATTTCTCTTTTTGAAGTTAGTGCAAATGAAATATTTTTCGACAAAAAAAACCATGGACTACCCCCTTTGCTTTTTTTGAAAAAATTATAAAAAAAATTTTCTTGCACTATCCAGCGGAAAAAAATTTCTAATTAAGGCCAATACGGTTAGCTACCCAACGCAAAGGAAATCAAGTCGATATATTGAAAACTGAGCAAGTTATGACCAAAAAGGTTCCCAGTTCTACTAAAAAGTGGCCGGAGAGAGACAGTAGTAGAACTGCTTACCTTTTTGGTCATAACTTGCTTAATTTTCTAGATATCGACTTGATTTCTACTGTGTTAGATGGAGAACCGTATTGGCTTTAGTTCGAATTTCTCTTTTTGAAGTTAGTGCAAATGAAATATTTTTCGACAAAAAAAACCATGGACTACCCCCTTTGCTTTTTTGAAAAAATTATAAAAAAATTTTCTTGCACTATCCAGCAGAAAAAAATTTATAATTAAGGCCAATACGGTTAGCTACCCAACGCAAAGGAAATCAAGTCGATATATTGAAAACTGAGCAAGTTATGACCAAAAAGGTTTCCAGTTCTACTAAAAAGTGGCCGGAGAGAGACAGTAGTAGAACTGCTTACCTTTTTGGTCATAACTTGCTTAATTTTCTAGATATCGACTTGATTTCTACTGTGTTAGATGGAGAACCGTATTGCCTTTAGTTCGAATTTCTCTTTTTGAAGTTAGTGCAAATGAAATATTTTTCGACAAAAAAAACCATGGACTACCCCCTTTGCTTTTTTGAAAAAATTATAAAAAAATTTTCTTGCACTATCCAGCAGAAAAAAATTTCTAATTAAGGCCAATACGGTTAGCTACCCAACGCAAAGGAAATCAAGTCGATATATTGAAAACTGAGCAAGTTATGACCAAAAAGGTTTCCAGTTCTACTAAAAAGTGGCCGGAGAGAGACAGTAGTAGAACTGCTTACCTTTTTGGTCATAACTTGCTTAATTTTCTAGATATCGACTTGATTTCTACTGTGTTAGATGGAGAACCGTATTGGCTTTAGTTCGAATTTCTTTTTTTTTAAGTTAGTGCAAATGAAATATTTTTCGACAAAAAAAACCATGGACTACCCCCTTTGCTTTTTTTGAAAAAATTATAAAAAAATTTTCTTGCACTATCCAGCAGAAAAAAATTTCTAATTAAGGCCAATACGGTTAGCTACCCAACGCAAAGGAAGTCAAGTCGATATATTGAAAACTGAGCAAGTTATGACCAAAAAGGTTTCCAGTTCTACTAAAAAGTGGCCGGAGAGAGACAGTAGTAGAACTGCTTACCTTTTTGGTCATAACTTGCTTAATTTTCTAGATATCGACTTGATTTCTACTGTGTTAGATGGAGAACCGTATTGGCTTTAGTTCGAATTTCTCTTTTTGAAGTTAGTGCAAATGAAATATTTTTCGACAAAAAAAACCATGGACTACCCCCTTTGCTTTTTTTGAAAAAATTATAAAAAAATTTTCTTGCACTATCCAGCGGAAAAAAATTTCTAATTAAGGCCAATACGGTTAGCTACCCAACGCAAAGGAAATCAAGTCGATATATTGAAAACTGAGCAAGTTATGACCAAAAAGGTTCCCAGTTCTACTAAAAAGTGGCCGGAGAGAGACAGTAGTAGAACTGCTTACCTTTTTGGTCATAACTTGCTTAATTTTCTAGATATCGACTTGATTTCTACTGTGTTAGATGGAGAACCGTATTGGCTTTAGTTCGAATTTCTCTTTTTGAAGTTAGTGCAAATGAAATATTTTTCGACAAAAAAAACCATGGACTACCCCCTTTGCTTTTTTTGAAAAAATTATAAAAAAAATTTTCTTGCACTATCCAGCGGAAAAAAATTTCTAATTAAGGCCAATACGGTTAGCTACCCAACGCAAAGGAAATCAAGTCGATATATTGAAAACTGAGCAAGTTATGACCAAAAAGGTTCCCAGTTCTACTAAAAAGTGGCCGGAGAGAGACAGTAGTAGAACTGCTTACCTTTTTGGTCATAACTTGCTTAATTTTCTAGATATCGACTTGATTTCTACTGTGTTAGATGGAGAACCGTATTGGCTTTAGTTCGAATTTCTCTTTTTGAAGTTAGTGCAAATGAAATATTTTTCGACAAAAAAAACCATGGACTACCCCCTTTGCTTTTTTGAAAAAATTATAAAAAAATTTTCTTGCACTATCCAGCAGAAAAAAATTTATAATTAAGGCCAATACGGTTAGCTACCCAACGCAAAGGAAATCAAGTCGATATATTGAAAACTGAGCAAGTTATGACCAAAAAGGTTTCCAGTTCTACTAAAAAGTGGCCGGAGAGAGACAGTAGTAGAACTGCTTACCTTTTTGGTCATAACTTGCTTAATTTTCTAGATATCGACTTGATTTCTACTGTGTTAGATGGAGAACCGTATTGCCTTTAGTTCGAATTTCTCTTTTTGAAGTTAGTGCAAATGAAATATTTTTCGACAAAAAAAACCATGGACTACCCCCTTTGCTTTTTTGAAAAAATTATAAAAAAATTTTCTTGCACTATCCAGCAGAAAAAAACTTCTAATTAAGGCCAATACGGTTAGCTACCCAACGCAAAGGAAATCAAGTCGATATATTGAAAACTGAGCAAGTTATGACCAAAAAGGTTTCCAGTTCTACTAAAAAGTGGCCGGAGAGAGACAGTAGTAGAACTGCTTACCTTTTTGGTCATAACTTGCTTAATTTTCTAGATATCGACTTGATTTCTACTGTGTTAGATGGAGAACCGTATTGGCTTTAGTTCGAATTTCTTTTTTTTTAAGTTAGTGCAAATGAAATATTTTTCGACAAAAAAAACCATGGACTACCCCCTTTGCTTTTTTTGAAAAAATTATAAAAAAATTTTCTTGCACTATCCAGCAGAAAAAAATTTCTAATTAAGGCCAATACGGTTAGCTACCCAACGCAAAGGAAGTCAAGTCGATATATTGAAAACTGAGCAAGTTATGACCAAAAAGGTTTCCAGTTCTACTAAAAAGTGGCCGGAGAGAGACAGTAGTAGAACTGCTTACCTTTTTGGTCATAACTTGCTTAATTTTCTAGATATCGACTTGATTTCTACTGTGTTAGATGGAGAACCGTATTGGCTTTAGTTCGAATTTCTCTTTTTGAAGTTAGTGCAAATGAAATATTTTTCGACAAAAAAAACCATGGACTACCCCCTTTGCTTTTTTTGAAAAAATTATAAAAAAATTTTCTTGCACTATCCAGCGGAAAAAAATTTCTAATTAAGGCCAATACGGTTAGCTACCCAACGCAAAGGAAATCAAGTCGATATATTGAAAACTGAGCAAGTTATGACCAAAAAGGTTTCCAGTTCTACTAAAAAGTGGCCGGAGAGAGACAGTAGTAGAACTGCTTACGTTTTTGGTCATAACTTGCTTAATTTTCTAGATATCGACTTGATTTCTACTGTGTTAGATGGAGAACCGTATTGGCTTTAGTTCGAATTTCTCTTTTTGAAGTTAGTGCAAATGAAATATTTTTCGACAAAAAAAACCATGGACTACCCCCTTTGCTTTTTTTGAAAAAATTATAAAAAAATTTTCTTGCACTATCCAGCGGAAAAAAATTTCTAATTAAGGCCAATACGGTTAGCTACCCAACGCAAAGGAAATCAAGTCGATATATTGAAAACTGAGCAAGTTATGACCAAAAAGGTTTCCAGTTCTACTAAAAAGTGGCCGGAGAGAGACAGTAGTAGAACTGCTTACCTTTTTGGTCATAACTTGCTTAATTTTCTAGATATCGACTTGATTTCTACTGTGTTAGATGGAGAACCGTATTGGCTTTAGTTCGAATTTCTCTTTTTGAAGTTAGTGCAAATGAAATATTTTTCGACAAAAAAAACCATGGACTACCCCCTTTGCTTTTTTGAAAAAATTATAAAAAAATTTTCTTGCACTATCCAGCAGAAAAAAATTTCTATTTAAGGCCAATACGGTTAGCTACCCAACGCAAAAGAAAATCAAGTCGATATATTGAAAACTGAGCAAGTTATGACCAAAAAGGTTTCCAGTTCTACTAAAAAGTGGCCGGAGAGAGACAGTAGTAGAACTGCTTACCTTTTTGGTCATAACTTACTTAATTTTCTAGATATCGACTTGATTTCTACTGTGTTAGATGGAGAACCTTATTGGCTTTAGTTCGAATTTCTCTTTTTGAAGTTAGTGCAAATGAAATATTTTTCGACAAAAAAAACCATGGACTACCCCCTTTGCTTTTTTTGAAAAAATTATAAAAAAATTTTCTTGCACTATCCAGCGGAAAAAAATTTCTAATTAAGGCCAATACGGTTACCTACCCAACGCAAAGGAAATCAAGTCGATATATTGAAAACTGAGCAAGTTATGACCAAAAAGGTTTCCAGTTCTACTAAAAAGTGGCCGGAGAGAGACAGTAGTAGAACTGCTTACCTTTTTGGTCATAACTTGCTTAATTTTCTAGATATCGACTTGATTTCTACTGTGTTAGATGGAGAACCGTATTGGCTTTAGTTCGAATTTCTCTTTTTGAAGTTAGTGCAAATGAAATATTTTTCGACAAAAAAACCATGGACTACCCCCTTTGCTTTTTTTGAAAAAATTATAAAAAAATTTTCTTGCACTATCCAGCGGAAAAAAATTTCTAATTAAGGCCAATACGGTTAGCTACCCAACGCAAAGGAAATCAAGTCGATATATTGAAAACTGAGCAAGTTATGACCAAAAAGGTTTCCAGTTCTACTAAAAAGTGGCCGGAGAGAGACAGTAGTAGAACTGCTTACCTTTTTGGTCATAACTTGCTTAATTTTCTAGATATCGACTTGATTTCTACTGTGTTAGATGGAGAACCGTATTGGCTTTAGTTCGAATTTCTCTTTTTGAAGTTAGTGCAAATGAAATATTTTTCGACAAAAAAAACCATGGACTACCCCCTTTGCTTTTTTGAAAAAATTATAAAAAAATTTTCTTGCACTATCCAGCAGAAAAAAATTTCTATTTAAGGCCAATACGGTTAGCTACCCAACGCAAAAGAAAATCAAGTCGATATATTGAAAACTGAGCAAGTTATGACCAAAAAGGTTCCCAGTTCTACTAAAAAGTGGCCGGAGAGAGACAGTAGTAGAACTGCTTACCTTTTTGGTCATAACTTGCTTAATTTTCTAGATATCGACTTGATTTCTACTGTGTTAGATGGAGAACCGTATTGGCTTTAGTTCGAATTTCTCTTTTTGAAGTTAGTGCAAATGAAATATTTTTCGACAAAAAAAAACCATGGACTACCCCCTTTGCTTTTTTTGAAAAAATTATAAAAAAATTTTCTTGCACTATCCAGCGGAAAAAAATTTCTAATTAAGGCCAATACGGTTAGCTACCCAACGCAAAGGAAATCAAGTCGATATATTGAAAACTGAGCAAGTTATGACCAAAAAGGTTTCCAGTTCTACTAAAAAGTGGCCGGAGAGAGACAGTAGTAGAACTGCTTACCTTTTTGGTCATAACTTGCTTAATTTTCTAGATATCGACTTGATTTCTACTGTGTTAGATGGAGAACCGTATTGGCTTTAGTTCGAATTTCTCTTTTTGAAGTTAGTGCAAATGAAATATTTTTCGACAAAAAAAAACCATGGACTACCCCCTTTGCTTTTTTTGAAAAAATTATAAAAAAATTTTCTTGCACTATCCAGCGGAAAAAAATTTCTAATTAAGGCCAATACGGTTAGCTACCCAACGCAAAGGAAATCAAGTCGATATATTGAAAACTGAGCAAGTTATGACCAAAAAGGTTTCCAGTTCTACTAAAAAGTGGCCGGAGAGAGACAGTAGTAGAACTGCTTACCTTTTTGGTCATAACTTGCTTAATTTTCTAGATATCGACTTGATTTCTACTGTGTTAGATGGAGAACCGTATTGGCCTTAGTTCGAATTTCTCTTTTTGAAGTTAGTGCAAATGAAATATTTTTCGACAAAAAAAACCATGGACTACCCCCTTTGCTTTTTTTGAAAAAATTATAAAAAAATTTTCTTGCACTATCCAGCGGAAAAAAATTTCTAATTAAGGCCAATACGGTTAGCTACCCAACGCAAAGGAAATCAAGTCGATATATTGAAAACTGAGCAAGTTATGACCAAAAAGGTTTCCAGTTCTACTAAAAAGTGGCCGGAGAGAGACAGTAGTAGAACTGCTTACCTTTTTGGTCATAACTTGCTTAATTTTCTAGATATCGACTTGATTTCTACTGTGTTAGATGGAGAACCGTATTGGCTTTAGTTCGAATTTCTCTTTTTGAAGTTAGTGCAAATGAAATATTTTTCGACAAAAAAAACCATGGACTACCCCCTTTGCTTTTTTTGAAAAAATTATAAAAAAATTTTCTTGCACTATCCAGCGGAAAAAAATTTCTAATTAAGGCCAATACGGTTAGCTACCCAACGCAAAGGAAATCAAGTCGATATATTGAAAACTGAGCAAGTTATGACCAAAAAGGTTTCCAGTTCTACTAAAAAGTGGCCGGAGAGAGACAGTAGTAGAACTGCTTACCTTTTTGGTCATAACTTGCTTAATTTTCTAGATATCGACTTGATTTCTACTGTGTTAGATGGAGAACCGTATTGGCTTTAGTTCGAATTTCTCTTTTTGAAGTTAGTGCAAATGAAATATTTTTCGACAAAAAAAACCATGGACTACCCCCTTTGCTTTTTTGAAAAAATTATAAAAAAATTTTCTTGCACTATCCAGCGGAAAAAAATTTCTAATTAAGGCCAATACGGTTAGCTACCCAACGCAAAGGAAATCAAGTCGATATATTGAAAACTGAGCAAGTTATGACCAAAAAGGTTTCCAGTTCTACTAAAAAGTGGCCGGAGAGAGACAGTAGTAGAACTGCTTACCTTTTTGGTCATAACTTGCTTAATTTTCTAGATATCGACTTGATTTCTACTGTGTTAGATGGAGAACCGTATTGGCTTTAGTTCGAATTTCTCTTTTTGAAGTTAGTGCAAATGAAATATTTTTCGACAAAAAAAACCATGGACTACCCCCTTTGCTTTTTTTGAAAAAATTATAAAAAAATTTTCTTGCACTATCCAGCAGAAAAAAATTTCTATTTAAGGCCAATACGGTTAGCTACCCAACGCAAAGGAAATCAAGTCGATATATTGAAAACTGAGCAAGTTATGACCAAAAAGGTTCCCAGTTCTACTAAAAAGTGGCCGGAGAGAGACAGTAGTAGAACTGCTTACCTTTTTGGTCATAACTTGCTTAGTTTTCTAGATATCGACTTGATTTCTACTGTGTTAGATGGAGAACCGTATTGGCTTTAGTTCGAATTTCTCTTTTTGAAGTTAGTGCAAATGAAATATTTTTCGACAAAAAAAACCATGGACTACCCCCTTTGCTTTTTTTGAAAAAATTATAAAAAAATTTTCTTGCACTATCCAGCGGAAAAAAATTTCTAATTAAGGCCAATACGGTTAGCTACCCAACGCAAAGGAAATCAAGTCGATATATTGAAAACTGAGCAAGTTATGACCAAAAAGGTTTCCAGTTCTACTAAAAAGTGGCCGGAGAGAGACAGTAGTAGAACTGCTAACCTTTTTGGTCATAACTTGCTTAATTTTCTAGATATCGATTTGATTTCTTCTGTGTTAGATGGAGAACCGTATTGGCTTTAGTTCGAATTTCTCTTTTTGAAGTTAGTGCAAATAAATTATTTTTCGACAAAAAAACCATGGACTACCCCCTTTGCTTTTTTTGAAAAAATTATAAAAAAATTTTCTTGCACTATCCAGCAGAAAAAAATTTCTATTTAAGGCCAATACGGTTAGCTACCCAACGCAAAGGAAATCAAGTCGATATATTGAAAACTGAGCAAGTTATGACCAAAAAGGTTTCCAGTTCTACTAAAAAGTGGCCGGAGAGAGACAGTAGTAGAACTGCTTACCTTTTTGGTCATAACTTGCTTAGTTTTCTAGATATCGACTTGATTTCTACTGTGTTAGATGGAGAACCGTATTGGCTTTAGTTCGAATTTCTCTTTTTGAAGTTAGTGCAAATGAAATATTTTTCGACAAAAAAAACCATGGACTACCCCCTTTGCTTTTTTTGAAAAAATTATAAAAAAATTTTCTTGCACTATCCAGCGGAAAAAAATTTCTAATTAAGGCCAATACGGTTAGCTACCCAACGCAAAGGAAATCAAGTCGATATATTGAAAACTGAGCAAGTTATGACCAAAAAGGTTTCCAGTTCTACTAAAAAGTGGCCGGAGAGAGACAGTAGTAGAACTGCTTACCTTTTTGGTCATAACTTGCTTAATTTTCTAGATATCGACTTGATTTCTACTGTGTTAGATGGAGAACCGTATTGGCTTTAGTTCGAATTTCTCTTTTTGAAGTTAGTGCAAATGAAATATTTTTCGACAAAAAAAACCATGGACTACCCCCTTTGCTTTTTTTGAAAAAATTATAAAAAAATTTTCTTGCACTATCCAGCGGAAAAAAATTTCTAATTAAGGCCAATACGGTTAGCTACCCAACGCAAAGGAAATCAAGTCGATATATTGAAAACTGAGCAAGTTATGACCAAAAAGGTTTCCAGTTCTACTAAAAAGTGGCCGGAGAGAGACAGTAGTAGAACTGCTTACCTTTTTGGTCATAACTTGCTTAATTTTCTAGATATCGACTTGATTTCTACTGTGTTAGATGGAGAACCGTATTGGCTTTAGTTCGAATTTCTCTTTTTGAAGTTAGTGCAAATGAAATATTTTTCGACAAAAAAAACCATGGACTACCCCCTTTGCTTTTTTTGAAAAAATTATAAAAAAATTTTTTTGCACTATCCAGCGGAAAAAAATTTCTAATTAAGGCCAATACGGTTAGCTACCCAACGCAAAGGAAATCAAGTCGATATATTGAAAACTGAGCAAGTTATGACCAAAAAGGTTTCCAGTTCTACTAAAAAGTGGCCGGAGAGAGACAGTAGTAGAACTGCTTACCTTTTTGGTCATAACTTGCTTAATTTTCTAGATATCGACTTGATTTCTACTGTGTTAGATGGAGAACCGTATTGGCTTTAGTTCGAATTTCTCTTTTTGAAGTTAGTGCAAATGAAATATTTTTCGACAAAAAAAACCATGGACTACCCCCTTTGCTTTTTTTGAAAAAATTATAAAAAAATTTTCTTGCACTATCCAGCAGAAAAAAATTTCTATTTAAGGCCAATACGGTTAGCTACCCAACGCAAAGGAAATCAAGTCGATATATTGAAAACTGAGCAAGTTATGACCAAAAAGGTTCCCAGTTCTACTAAAAAGTGGCCGGAGAGAGACAGTAGTAGAACTGCTTACCTTTTTGGTCATAACTTGCTTAGTTTTCTAGATATCGACTTGATTTCTACTGTGTTAGATGGAGAACCGTATTGGCTTTAGTTCGAATTTCTCTTTTTGAAGTTAGTGCAAATGAAATATTTTTCGACAAAAAAAACCATGGACTACCCCCTTTGCTTTTTTTGAAAAAATTATAAAAAAATTTTCTTGCACTATCCAGCGGAAAAAAATTTCTAATTAAGGCCAATACGGTTAGCTACCCAACGCAAAGGAAATCAAGTCGATATATTGAAAACTGAGCAAGTTATGACCAAAAAGGTTTCCAGTTCTACTAAAAAGTGGCCGGAGAGAGACAGTAGTAGAACTGCTTACCTTTTTGGTCATAACTTGCTTAATTTTCTAGATATCGATTTGATTTCTTCTGTGTTAGATGGAGAACCGTATTGGCTTTAGTTCGAATTTCTCTTTTTGAAGTTAGTGCAAATAAATTATTTTTCGACAAAAAAACCATGGACTACCCCCTTTGCTTTTTTTGAAAAAATTATAAAAAAATTTTCTTGCACTATCCAGCAGAAAAAAATTTCTATTTAAGGCCAATACGGTTAGCTACCCAACGCAAAGGAAATCAAGTCGATATATTGAAAACTGAGCAAGTTATGACCAAAAAGGTTTCCAGTTCTACTAAAAAGTGGCCGGAGAGAGACAGTAGTAGAACTGCTTACCTTTTTGGTCATAACTTGCTTAATTTTCTAGATATCGACTTGATTTCTACTGTGTTAGATGGAGAACCGTATTGGCTTTAGTTCGAATTTCTCTTTTTGAAGTTAGTGCAAATGAAATATTTTTCGACAAAAAAAACCATGGACTACCCCCTTTGCTTTTTTTGAAAAAATTATAAAAAAATTTTCTTGCACTATCCAGCGGAAAAAAATTTCTAATTAAGGCCAATACGGTTAGCTACCCAACGCAAAGGAAATCAAGTCGATATATTGAAAACTGAGCAAGTTATGACCAAAAAGGTTTCCAGTTCTACTAAAAAGTGGCCGGAGAGAGACAGTAGTAGAACTGCTTACCTTTTTGGTCATAACTTGCTTAATTTTCTAGATATCGACTTGATTTCTACTGTGTTAGATGGAGAACCGTATTGACTTTAGTTCGAATTTCTCTTTTTGAAGTTAGTGCAAATGAAATATTTTTCGACAAAAAAAACCATGGACTACCCCCTTTGCTTTTTTTGAAAAAATTATAAAAAAATTTTCTTGCACTATCCAGCAGAAAAAAATTTCTATTTAAGGCCAATACGGTTAGCTACCCAAAGCAAAGGAAATCAAGTCGATATATTGAAAACTGAGCAAGTTATGACCAAAAAGGTTCCCAGTTCTACTAAAAAGTGGCCGGAGAGAGACAGTAGTAGAACTGCTTACCTTTTTGGTCATAACTTGCTTAGTTTTCTAGATATCGACTTGATTTCTACTGTGTTAGATGGAGAACCGTATTGGCTTTAGTTCGAATTTCTCTTTTTGAAGTTAGTGCAAATGAAATATTTTTCGACAAAAAAAACCATGGACTACCCCCTTTGCTTTTTTTGAAAAAATTATAAAAAAATTTTCTTGCACTATCCAGCGGAAAAAAATTTCTAATTAAGGCCAATACGGTTAGCTACCCAACGCAAAGGAAATCAAGTCGATATATTGAAAACTGAGCAAGTTATGACCAAAAAGGTTTCCAGTTCTACTAAAAAGTGGCCGGAGAGAGACAGTAGTAGAACTGCTTACCTTTTTGGTCATAACTTGCTTAATTTTCTAGATATCGATTTGATTTCTTCTGTGTTAGATGGAGAACCGTATTGGCTTTAGTTCGAATTTCTCTTTTTGAAGTTAGTGCAAATAAATTATTTTTCGACAAAAAAACCATGGACTACCCCCTTTGCTTTTTTTGAAAAAATTATAAAAAAATTTTCTTGCACTATCCAGCAGAAAAAAATTTCTAATTAAGGCCAATACGGTTAGCTACCCAACGCAAAGGAAATCAAGTCGATATATTGAAAACTGAGCAAGTTATGACCAAAAAGGTTTCCAGTTCTACTAAAAAGTGGCCGGAGGGAGACAGTAGTAGAACTGCTTACCTTTTTGGTCATAACTTGCTTAATTTTCTAGATATCGACTTGATTTCTACTGTGTTAGATGGAGAACCGTATTGGCTTTAGTTCGAATTTCTCTTTTTGAAGTTAGTGCAAATGAAATATTTTTCGACAAAAAAAACCATGGACTACCCCCTTTGCTTTTTTTGAAAAAATTATAAAAAAATTTTCTTGCACTATCCAGCGGAAAAAAATTTCTAATTAAGGCCAATACGGTTAGCTACCCAACGCAAAGGAAATCAAGTCGATATATTGAAAACTGAGCAAGTTATGACCAAAAAGGTTTCCAGTTCTACTAAAAAGTGGCCGGAGAGAGACAGTAGTAGAACTGCTTACCTTTTTGGTCATAACTTGCTTAATTTTCTAGATATCGACTTGATTTCTACTGTGTTAGATGGAGAACCGTATTGGCTTTAGTTCGAATTTCTCTTTTTGAAGTTAGTGCAAACAAATTATTTTTCGACAAAAAAACCATGGACTACCCCCTTTGCTTTTTTTGAAAAAATTATAAAAAAATTTTCTTGCACTATCCAGCGGAAAAAAATTTTTAATTAAGGCCAATACGGTTAGCTACTCAACGCAAAGGAAATCAAGTCGATATATTGAAAACTGAGCAAGTTATGACCAAAAAGGTTCCCAGTTCTACTAAAAAGTGGCCGGAGAGAGACAGTAGTAGAACTGCTTACCTTTTTGGTCATAACTTGCTTAATTTTCTAGATATCGACTTGATTTCTACTGTGTTAGATGGAGAACCGTATTGGCTTTAGTTCGAATTTCTCTTTTTGAAGTTAGTGCAAATAAATTATTTTTCGACAAAAAAACCATGGACTACCCCCTTTGCTTTTTTTGAAAAAATTATAAAAAAATTTTCTTGCACTATCCAGCAGAAAAAAATTTCTAATTAAGGCCAATACGGTTAGCTACCCAACGCAAAGGAAATCAAGTCGATATATTGAAAACTGAGCAAGTTATGACCAAAAAGGTTTCCAGTTCTACTAAAAAGTGGCCGGAGAGAGACAGTAGTAGAACTGCTTACCTTTTTGGTCATAACTTGCTTAATTTTCTAGATATCGATTTGATTTCTTCTGTGTTAGATGGAGAACCGTATTGGCTTTAGTTCGAATTTCTCTTTTTGAAGTTAGTGCAAATAAATTGTTTTTCGACAAAAAAACCATGGACTACCCCCTTTGCTTTTTTTGAAAAAATTATAAAAAAATTTTCTTGCACTATCCAGCAGAAAAAAATTTCTAATTAAGGCCAATACGGTTAGCTACCCAACGCAAAGGAAATCAAGTCGATATATTGAAAACTGAGCAAGTTATGACCAAAAAGGTTTCCAGTTCTACTAAAAAGTGGCCGGAGAGAGACAGTAGTAGAACTGCTTACCTTTTTGGTCATAACTTGCTTAATTTTCTAGATATCGACTTGATTTCTACTGTGTTAGTTGGAGAACCGTATTGGCTTTAGTTCGAATTTCTCTTTTTGAAGTTAGTGCAAATAAATTATTTTTCGACAAAAAAACCATGGACTACCCCCTTTGCTTTTTTTGAAAAAATTATAAAAAAATTTTCTTGCACTATCCAGCAGAAAAAAATTTCTAATTAAGGCCAATACGGTTAGCTACCCAACGCAAAGGAAATCAAGTCGATATATTGAAAACTGAGCAAGTTATGACCAAAAAGGTTCCCAGTTCTACTAAAAAGTGGCCGGAGAGAGACAGTAGTAGAACTGCTTACCTTTTTGGTCATAACTTGCTTAATTTTCTAGATATCGACTTGATTTCTACTGTGTTAGATGGAGAACCGTATTGGCTTTAGTTCGAATTTCTCTTTTTGAAGTTAGTGCAAGTAAATTATTTTTCGACAAAAAAACCATGGACTACCCCCTTTGCTTTTTTTGAAAAAATTATAAAAAAATTTTCTTGCACTATCCAGCGGAAAAAAATTTCTAATTAAGGCCAATACGGTTAGCTACCCAACGCAAAGGAAATCAAGTCGATATATTGAAAACTGAGCAAGTTATGACCAAAAAGGTTTCCAGTTCTACTAAAAAGTGGCCGGAGAGAGACAGTAGTAGAACTGCTTACCTTTTTGGTCATAACTTGCTTAATTTTCTAGATATCGACTTGATTTCTACTGTGTTAGATGGAGAACCGTATTGGCTTTAGTTCGAATTTCTCTTTTTGAAGTTAGTGCAAATGAAATATTTTTCGACAAAAAAAACCATGGACTACCCCCTTTGCTTTTTTTGAAAAAATTATAAAAAAATTTTCTTGCACTATCCAGCGGAAAAAAATTTCTAATTAAGGCCAATACGGTTAGCTACCCAACGCAAAGGAAATCAAGTCAATATATTGAAAACTGAGCAAGTTATGACCAAAAAGGTTCCCAGTTCTACTAAAAAGTGGCCGGAGAGAGACAGTAGTAGAACTGCTTACCTTTTTGGTCATAACTTGCTTAATTTTCTAGATATCGACTTGATTTCTACTGTGTTAGATGGAGAACCGTATTGGCTTTAGTTCGAATTTCTCTTTTTGAAGTTAGTGCAAATGAAATATTTTTCGACAAAAAAAACCATGGACTACCCCCTTTGCTTTTTTTGAAAAAATTATAAAAAAATTTTCTTGCACTATCCAGCGGAAAAAAATTTCTAATTAAGGCCAATACGGTTAGCTACCCAACGCAAAGGAAATCAAGTCGATATATTGAAAACTGAGTAAGTTATGACCAAAAAGGTTCCCAGTTCTACTAAAAAGTGGCCGGAGAGAGACAGTAGTAGAACTGCTTACCTTTTTGGTCATAACTTGCTTAATTTTCTAGATATCGACTTGATTTCTACTGTGTTAGATGGAGAACCGTATTGGCTTTAGTTCGAATTTCTCTTTTTGAAGTTAGTGCAAATAAATTATTTTTCGACAAAAAAACCATGGACTACCCCCTTTGCTTTTTTTGAAAAAATTATAAAAAAACTTTCTTGCACTATCCAGCAGAAAAAAATTTCTAATTAAGGCCAATACGGTTAGCTACCCAACGCAAAGGAAATCAAGTCGATATATTGAAAACTGAGCAAGTTATGACCAAAAAGGTTTCCAGTTCTACTAAAAAGTGGCCAGAGAGAGACAGTAGTAGAACTGCTTACCTTTTTGGTCATAACTTGCTTAATTTTCTAGATATCGACTTGATTTCTACTGTGTTAGATGGAGAAATGTATTGGCTTTAGGTTGAATTTCTCTTTTTGAAGTTAGTGCAAATAAAATATTTTTCGACAAAAAAACCATGGACTACCCCCTTTGCTTTTTTTGAAAAAATTATAAAAAAATTTTCTTGCACTATCCAGCAGAAAAAAATTTCTAATTAAGGCCAATACGGTTAGCTACCCAACGCAAAGGAAATCAAGTCGATATATTGAAAACTGAGCAAGTTATGACCAAAAAGGTTCCCAGTTCTACTAAAAAGTGGCCGGAGAGAGACAGTAGTAGAACTGCTTACCTTTTTGGTCATAACTTGCTTAATTTTCTAGATATCGATTTGATTTCTTCTGTGTTAGATGGAGAAATGTATTGGCTTTAGGTTGAATTTCTCTTTTTGAAGTTAGTGCAAATGAAATATTTTTCGACAAAAAAACCATGGACTACCCCCTTTGCTTTTTTTGAAAAAATTATAAAAAAATTTTCTTGCACTATCCAGCAGAAAAAAATTTCTAATTAAGGCCAATACGGTTAGCTACCCAACGCAAAGGAAATCAAGTCGATATATTGAAAACTGAGCAAGTTATGACCAAAAAGGTTCCCAGTTCTACTAAAAAGTGGCCGGAGAGAGACAGTAGTAGAACTGCTTACCTTTTTGGTCATAACTTGCTTAATTTTCTAGATATCGATTTGATTTCTTCTGTGTTAGATGGAGAAATGTATTGGCTTTAGGTTGAATTTCTCTTTTTGAAGTTAGTGCAAATGAAATATTTTTCGACAAAAAAACCATGGACTACCCCCTTTGCTTTTTTTGAAAAAATTATAAAAAAATTTTCTTGCACTATCCAGCAGAAAAAAATTTCTAATTAAGGCCAATACGGTTAGCTACCCAACGCAAAGGAAATCAAGTCGATATATTGAAAACTGAGCAAGTTATGACCAAAAAGGTTCCCAGTTCTACTAAAAAGTGGCCGGAGAGAGACAGTAGTAGAACTGCTTACCTTTTTGGTCATAACATGCTTAATTTTCTAGATATCGATTTGATTTCTTCTGTGTTAGATGGAGAACCGTATTGGCTTTAGTTCGAATTTCTCTTTTTGAAGTTAGTGCAAATAAATTATTTTTCGACAAAAAAACCATGGACTACCCCATTTGCTTTTTTTGAAAAAATTATAAAAAAATTTTCTTGCACTATCCAGCAGAAAAAAATTTCTAATTAAGGCCAATACGGTTATCTACCCAACGCAAAGGAAATCAAGTCGATATATTGAAAACTGAGCAAGTTATGACCAAAAAGGTTCCCAGTTCTACTAAAAAGTGGCCGGAGAGAGACAGTAGTAGAACTGCTTACCTTTTTGGTCATAACTTGCTTAATTTTCTAGATATCGATTTGATTTCTTCTGTGTTAGATGGAGAACCGTATTGGCTTTAGTTCGAATTTCTCTTTTTGAAGTTAGTGCAAATAAATTATTTTTCGACAAAAAAACCATGGACTACCCCATTTGCTTTTTTTGAAAAAATTATAAAAAAATTTTCTTGCACTATCCAGCAGAAAAAAATTTCTAATTAAGGCCAATACGGTTAGCTACCCAACGCAAAGGAAATCAAGTCGATATATTGAAAACTGAGCAAGTTATGACCAAAAAGGTTCCCAGTTCTACTAAAAAGTGGCCGGAGAGAGACAGTAGTAGAACTGCTTACCTTTTTGGTCATAACTTGCTTAATTTTCTAGATATCGATTTGATTTCTTCTGTGTTAGATGGAGAAATGTATTGGCTTTAGGTTGAATTTCTCTTTTTGAAGTTAGTGCAAATAAATTATTTTTCGACAAAAAAACCATGGACTACCCCATTTGCTTTTTTTGAAAAAATTATAAAAAAATTTTCTTGCACTATCCAGCGGAAAAAAATTTCTAATTAAGGCCAATACGGTTAGCTACCCAACGCAAAGGAAATCAAGTCGATATATTGAAAACTGAGCAAGTTATGACCAAAAAGGTTCCCAGTTCTACTAAAAAGTGGCCGGAGAGAGACAGTAGTAGAACTGCTTACCTTTTTGGTCATAACTTGCTTAATTTTCTAGATATCGATTTGATTTCTTCTGTGTTAGATGGAGAACCGTATTGGCTTTAGTTCGAATTTCTCTTTTTGAAGTTAGTGCAAATAAATTATTTTTCGACAAAAAAACCATGGACTACCCCATTTGCTTTTTTTGAAAAAATTATAAAAAAATTTTCTTGCACTATCCAGCAGAAAAAAATTTCTAATTAAGGCCAATACGGTTAGCTACCCAACGCAAAGGAAATCAAGTCGATATATTGAAAACTGAGCAAGTTATGACCAAAAAGGTTCCCAGTTCTACTAAAAAGTGGCCGGAGAGAGACAGTAGTAGAACTGCTTACCTTTTTGGTCATAACTTGCTTAATTTTCTAGATATCGATTTGATTTCTTCTGTGTTAGATGGAGAAATGTATTGGCTTTAGGTTGAATTTCTCTTTTTGAAGTTAGTGCAAATGAAATATTTTTCGACAAAAAAACCATGCACTACCCCCTTTGCTTTTTTTGAAAAAATTATAAAAAAATTTTCTTGCACTATCCAGCAGAAAAAAATTTCTAATTAAGGCCAATACGGTTAGCTAACCAACGCAAAGGAAATCAAGTCGATATATTGAAAACTGAGCAAGTTATGACCAAAAAGGTTTCCAGTTCTACTAAAAAGTGGCCGGAGAGAGACAGTAGTAGAACTGCTTACTTTTTTGGTCATAACTTGCTTAATTTTCTAGATATCGATTTGATTTCTTCTGTGTTAGATGGAGAACCGTATTGGCTTTAGTTCGAATTTCTCTTTTTGAAGTTAGTGCAAATAAATTATTTTTCGACAAAAAAACCATGGACTACCCCCTTTGCTTTTTTTGAAAAAATTATAAAAAAATTTTCTTGCACTATCCAGCAGAAAAAAATTTCTAATTAAGGCCAATACGGTTAGCTACCCAACGCAAAGGAAATCAAGTCGATATATTGAAAACTGAGCAAGTTATGACCAAAAAGGTTTCCAGTTCTACTAAAAAGTGGCCGGAGAGAGACAGTAGTAGAACTGCTTACCTTTTTGGTCATAACTTGCTTAATTTTCTAGATATCGATTTGATTTCTTCTGTGTTAGATGGAGAACCGTATTTTCTTTAGTTCGAATTTCTCTTTTTGAAGTTAGTGCAAATAAATTATTTTTCGACAAAAAAACCATGGACTACCCCCTTTGCTTTTTTTGAAAAAATTATAAAAAAATTTTCTTGCACTATCCAGCAGAAAAAAATTTCTAATTAAGGCCAATACGGTTAGCTACCCAACGCAAAGGAAATCAAGTCGATATATTGGAAACTGAGCAAGTTATGACCAAAAAGGTTCCCAGTTCTACTAAAAAGTGGCCGGAGAGACACAGTAGTAGAACTGCTTACCTTTTTGGTCATAACTTGCTTAATTTTCTAGATATCGATTTGATTTCTTCTGTGTTAGATGGAGAAATGTATTGGCTTTAGGTTGAATTTCTCTTTTTGAAGTTAGTGCAAATGAAATATTTTTCGACAAAAAAACCATGGACTACCCCCTTTGCTTTTTTTGAAAAAATTATAAAAAAATTTTCTTGCACTATCCAGCAGAAAAAAATTTCTAATTAAGACCAATACGGTTAGCTACCCAACGCAAAGGAAATCAAGTCGATATATTGAAAACTGAGCAAGTTATGACCAAAAAGGTTCCCAGTTCTACTAAAAAGTGGCCGGAGAGAGACAGTAGTAGAACTGCTTACCTTTTTGGTCATAACTTGCTTAATTTTCTAGATATCGATTTGATTTCTTCTGTGTTAGATGGAGAACCGTATTGGCTTTAGTTCGAATTTCTCTTTTTGAAGTTAGTGCAAATAAATTATTTTTCGACAAAAAAACCATGGACTACCCCATTTGCTTTTTTTGAAAAAATTATAAAAAAATTTTCTTGCACTATCCAGCAGAAAAAAATTTATAATTAAGGCCAATACGGTTAGCTACCCAACGCAAAGGAAATCAAGTCGATATATTGAAAACTGAGCAAGTTATGACCAAAAAGGTTCCCAGTTCTACTAAAAAGTGGCCGGAGAGAGACAGTAGTAGAACTGCTTACCTTTTTGGTCATAACTTGCTTAATTTTCTAGATATCGATTTGATTTCTTCTGTGTTAGATGGAGAACCGTATTGGCTTTAGTTCGAATTTCTCTTTTTGAAGTTAGTGCAAATAAATTATTTTTCGACAAAAAAACCATGGACTACCCCATTTGCTTTTTTTGAAAAAATTATAAAAAAATTTTCTTGCACTATCCAGCAGAAAAAAATTTCTAATTAAGGCCAATACGGTTAGCTACCCAACGCAAAGGAAATCAAGTCGATATATTGAAAACTGAGCAAGTTATGACCAAAAAGGTTCCCAGTTCTACTAAAAAGTGGCCGGAGAGAGACAGTAGTAGAACTGCTTACCTTTTTGGTCATAACTTGCTTAATTTTCTAGATATCGATTTGATTTCTTCTGTGTTAGATGGAGAACCGTATTGGCTTTAGTTCGAATTTCTCTTTTTGAAGTTAGTGCAAATAAATTATTTTTCGACAAAAAAACCATGGACTACCCCATTTGCTTTTTTTGAAAAAATTATAAAAAAATTTTCTTGCACTATCCAGCAGAAAAAAATTTCTAATTAAGGCCAATACGGTTAGCTACCCAACGCAAAGGAAATCAAGTCGATATATTGAAAACTGAGCAAGTTATGACCAAAAAGGTTCCCAGTTCTACTAAAAAGTGGCCGGAGAGAGACAGTAGTAGAACTGCTTACCTTTTCGGTCATAACTTGCTTAATTTTCTAGATATCGATTTGATTTCTTCTGTGTTAGATGGAGAAATGTATTGGCTTTAGGTTGAATTTCTCTTTTTGAAGTTAGTGCAAATGAAATATTTTTCGACAAAAAAACCATGGACTACCCCCTTTGCTTTTTTTGAAAAAATTATAAAAAAATTTTCTTGCACTATCCAGCAGAAAAAAATTTCTAATTAAGACCAATACGGTTAGCTACCCAACGCAAAGGAAATCAAGTCGATATATTGAAAACTGAGCAAGTTATGACCAAAAAGGTTCCCAGTTCTACTAAAAAGTGGCCGGAGAGAGACAGTAGTAGAACTGCTTACCTTTTTGGTCATAACTTGCCTAATTTTCTAGATATCGATTTGATTTCTTCTGTGTTAGATGGAGAAATGTATTGGCTTTAGTTCGAATTTCTCTTTTTGAAGTTAGTGCAAATGAAATATTTTTCGACAAAAAAACCATGGACTACCCCCTTTGCTTTTTTTGAAAAAATTATAAAAAAATTTTCTTGCACTATCCAGCAGAAAAAAATTTCTAATTAAGGCTAATACGGTTAGCTACCCAACGCAAAGGAAATCAAGTCGATATATTGAAAACTGAGCAAGTTATGACCAAAAAGGTTCCCAGTTCTACTAAAAAGTGGCCGGAGAGAGACAGTAGTAGAACTGCTTACCTTTTTGGTCATAACTTGCTTAATTTTCTAGATATCGATTTGATTTCTTCTGTGTTAGATGGAGAACCGTATTGGCTTTAGTTCGAATTTCTCTTTTTGAAGTTAGTGCAAATAAATTATTTTTCGACAAAAAAACCATGGACTACCCCATTTGCTTTTTTTGAAAAAATTATAAAAAAATTTTCTTGCACTATCCAGCAGAAAAAAATTTCTAATTAAGGCCAATACGGTTAGCTACCCAACGCAAAGGAAATCAAGTCGATATATTGAAAACTGAGCAAGTTATGACCAAAAAGGTTTCCAGTTCTACTAAAAAGTGGCCGGAGAGAGACAGTAGTAGAACTGCTTACCTTTTTGGTCATAACTTGCTTAATTTTCTAGATATCGATTTTTTTTTTTTGTGTTAGATGGAGAAATGTATTGGCTTTAGGTTGAATTTCTCTTTTTGAAGTTAGTGCAAATAAATTATTTTTCGACAAAAAAACCATGGACTACCCCCTTTGCTTTTTTTGAAAAAATTATAAAAAAATTTTCTTGCACTATCCAGCAGAAAAAAATTTCTAATTAAGGCCAATACGGTTAGCTACCCAACGCAAAGGAAATCAAGTCGATATATTGAAAACTGTGCAAGTTATGACCAAAAAGGTTTCCAGTTCTACTAAAAAGTGGCCGGAGAGAGACAGTAGTAGAACTGCTTACCTTTTTGGTCATAACTTGCTTAATTTTCTAGATATCGATTTGATTTCTTCTGTGTTAGATGGAGAAATGTATTGGCTTTAGGTTGAATTTCTCTTTTTGAAGTTAGTGCAAATGAAATATTTTTCGACAAAAAAACCATGGACTACCCCCTTTGCTTTTTTTGAAAAAATTATAAAAAAATTTTCTTGCACTATCCAGCAGAAAAAAATTTCTAATTAAGACCAATACGGTTAGCTACTCAACGCAAAGGAAATCAAGTCGATATATTGAAAACTGAGCAAGTTATGACCAAAAAGGTTCCCAGTTCTACTAAAAAGTGGCCGGAGAGAGACAGTAGTAGAACTGCTTACCTTTTTGGTCATAACTTGCTTAATTTTCTAGATATCGATTTGATTTCTTCTGTGTTAGATGGAGAACCGTATTGGCTTTAGTTCGAATTTCTCTTTTTGAAGTTAGTGCAAATAAATTATTTTTCGACAAAAAAACCATGGACTACCCCCTTTGCTTTTTTTGAAAAAATTATAAAAAAATTTTCTTGCACTATCCAGCAGAAAAAAATTTCTAATTAAGGCCAATACGGTTAGCTACCCAACGCAAAGGAAATCAAGTCGATATATTGAAAACTGAGCAAGTTATGACCAAAAAGGTTTCCAGTTCTACTAAAAAGTGGCCGGAGAGAGACAGTAGTAGAACTGCTTACCTTTTTGGTCATAACTTGCTTAATTTTCTAGATATCGATTTTTTTTTTTTTTTGTGTTAGATGGAGAAATGTATTGGCTTTAAGTTGAATTTCTCTTTTTGAAGTTAGTGCAAATGAAATATTTTTCGACAAAAAAACCATGGACTACCCCCTTTGCTTTTTTTGAAAAAATTATAAAAAAATTTTCTTGCACTATCCAGCAGAAAAAAATTTCTAATTAAGGCCAATACGGTTAGCTACCCAACGCAAAGGAAATCAAGTCGATATATTGAAAACTGAGCAAGTTATGACCAAAAAGGTTCCCAGTTCTACTAAAAAGTGGCCGGAGAGAGACAGTAGTAGAACTGCTTACCTTTTTGGTCATAACTTGCTTAATTTTCTAGATATCGATTTGATTTCTTCTGTGTTAGATGGAGAAATGTATTATCTTTAGGTTGAATTTCTCTTTTTGAAGTTAGTGCAAATGAAATATTTTTCGACAAAAAAACCATGGACTACCCCCTTTGCTTTTTTTGAAAAAATTATAAAAAAATTTTCTTGCACTATCCAGCAGAAAAAAATTTCTAATTAAGGCCAATACGGTTAGCTAACCAACGCAAAGGAAATCAAGTCGATATATTGAAAGCTGAGCAAGTTATGACCAAAAAGGTTTCCAGTTCTACTAAAAAGTGGCCGGAGAGAGACAGTAGTAGAACTGCTTACTTTTTTGGTCATAACTTGCTTAATTTTCTAGATATCGATTTGAATTCTTCTGTGTTAGATGGAGAACTGTATTGGCTTTAGTTCGAATTTCTCTTTTTGAAGTTAGTGCAAATAAATTATTTTTCGACAAAAAAACCATGGACTACCCCCTTTGCTTTTTTTGAAAAAATTATAAAAAAATTTTCTTGCACTATCCAGCAGAAAAAAATTTCTAATTAAGGCCAATATGGTTAGCTACCCAACGCAAAGGAAATCAAGTCGATATATTGAAAACTGTGCAAGTTATGACCAAAAAGGTTTCCAGTTCTACTAAAAAGTGGCCGGAGAGAGACAGTAGTAGAACTGCTTACCTTTTTGGTCATAACTTGCTTAATTTTCTAGATATCGATTTGATTTCTTCTGTGTTAGATGGAGAACCGTATTGGCTTTAGTTCGAATTTCTCTTTTTGAAGTTAGTGCAAATAAATTATTTTTCGACAAAAAAACCATGGACTACCCCCTTTGCTTTTTTTGAAAAAATTATAAAAAAATTTTCTTGCACTATCCAGCAGAAAAAAATTTCTAATTAAAACCAATACGGTTAGCTACCCAACGCAAAGGAAATCAAGTCGATATATTGAAAACTGAGCAAGTTATGACCAAAAAGGTTCCCAGTTCTACTAAAAAGTGGCCGGAGAGGGACAGTAGTAGAACTGCTTACCTTTTTGGTCATAACTTGCTTAATTTTCTAGATATCGATTTGATTTCTTCTGTGTTAGATGGAGAACCGTATTGGCTTTAGTTCGAATTTCTCTTTTTGAAGTTAGTGCAAATAAATTATTTTTCGACAAAAAAACCATGGACTACCCCCTTTGCTTTTTTTGAAAAAATTATAAAAAAATTTTCTTGCACTATCCAGCAGAAAAAAATTTCTAATTAAGGCCAATACGGTTAGCTACCCAACGCAAAGGAAATCAAGTCGATATATTGAAAACTGAGCAAGTTATGACCAAAAAGGTTTCCAGTTCTACTAAAAAGTGGCCGGAGAGAGACAGTAGTAGAACTGCTTACCTTTTTGGTCATAACTTGCTTAATTTTCTAGATATCGATTTGATTTCTTCTGTGTTAGATGGAGAACCGTATTGGCTTTAGTTCGAATTTCTCTTTTTGAAGTTAGTGCAAATAAATTATTTTTCGACAAAAAACCATGGACTACCCCCTTTGCCTTTTTTGAAAAAATTATAAAAAAATTTTCTTGCACTATCCAGCAGAAAAAAATTTCTAATTAAGGCCAATACGGTTAGCTACCCAACGCAAAGGAAATCAAGTCGATATATTGAAAACTGTGCAAGTTATGACCAAAAAGGTTTCCAGTTCTACTAAAAAGTGGCCGGAGAGAGACAGTAGTAGAACTGCTTACCTTTTTGGTCATAACTTGCTTAATTTTCTAGATATCGATTTGATTTCTTCTGTGTTAGATGGAGAAATGTATTGGCTTTAGGTTGAATTTCTCTTTTTGAAGTTAGTGCAAATGAAATATTTTTCGACAAAAAAACCATGGACTACCCCCTTTGCTTTTTTTGAAAAAATTATAAAAAAATTTTCTTGCACTATCCAGCAGAAAAAAATTTCTAATTAAGGCCAATACGGTTAGCTACCCAACGCAAAGGAAATCAAGTCGATATATTGAAAAGTGTGCAAGTTATGACCAAAAAGGTTTCCAGTTCTACTAAAAAGTGGCCGGAGAGAGACAGTAGTAGAACTGCTTACCTTTTTGGTCATAACTTGCTTAATTTTCTAGATATCGATTTGATTTCTTCTGTGTTAGATGGAGAACCGTATTGGCTTTAGTTCGAATTTCTCTTTTTGAAGTTAGTGCAAATAAATTATTTTTCGACAAAAAAACCATGGACTACCCCCTTTGCTTTTTTTGAAAAAATTATAAAAAAATTTTCTTGCACTATCCAGCAGAAAAAAATTTCTAATTAAGGCCAATACGGTTATCTACCCAACGCAAAGGAAATCAAGTCGATATATTGAAAACTGAGCAAGTTATGACCAAAAAGGTTTCCAGTTCTACTAAAAAGTGGCCGGAGAGAGACAGTAGTAGAACTGCTTACCTTTTTGGTCATAACTTGCTTAATTTTCTAGATATCGATTTGATTTCTTCTGTGTTAGACGGAGAAATGTATTGGCTTTAGTTCGAATTTCTCTTTTTGAAGTTAGTGCAAATGAAATATTTTTCGACAAAAAACCATGGACTACCCCCTTTGCTTTTTTTGAAAAAATTATAAAAAAATTTTCTTGCACTATCCAGCAGAAAAAAATTTCTAATTAAGGCCAATACGGTTAGCTACCCAACGCAAAGGAAATCAAGTCGATATATTGAAAACTGAGCAAGTTATGACCAAAAAGGTTCCCAGTTCTACTAAAAAGTGGCCGGAGAGAGACAGTAGTAGAACTGCTTACCTTTTTGGTCATAACTTGCCTAATTTTCTAGATATCGATTTGATTTCTTCTGTGTTAGATGGAGAACCGTATTGGCTTTAGTTTGAATTTCTCTTTTTGAAGTTAGTGCAAATGAAATATTTTTCGACAAAAAAAACCATGGACTACCCCCTTTGCTTTTTTTTGAAAAAATTATAAAAAAATTTTCTTGCACTATCCAGCAGAAAAAAAATTCTAATTAAGGCCAATACGGTAAGCTACCCAACGCAAAAGAAATCAAGTCGATATATTGAAAACTGAGCAAGTTATGACCAAAAAGGTTCCCAGTTCTACTAAAAAGTGGCCGGAGAGAGACAGTAGTAGAACTGCTTACCTTTTTGGTCATAACTTGCTTAATTTTCTAGATATCGATTTGATTTCTTCTGTGTTAGATGGAGAAATGTATTGGCTTTAGGTTGAATTTCTCTTTTTGAAGTTAGTGCAAATGAAATATTTTTCGACAAAAAAATCATGGACTACCCCCTTTGCTTTTTTTGAAAAAATTATAAAAAAATTTTCTTGCACTATCCAGCAGAAAAAAATTTCTAATTAAGGTAAATACGGTTAGCTACCCAACGCAAAAGAAATCCAGTCGATATATTGAAAACTGAGCAAGTTATGACCAAAAAGGTTCCCAGTTCTACTAAAAAGTGGCCGGAGAGAGACAGTAGTAGAACTGCTTACCTTTTTGGTCATAACTTGCTTAATTTTCTAGATATCGATTTGATTTTTTCTGTGTTAGATGGAGAAATGTATTGGCTTTAGGTTGAATTTCTCTTTTTGAAGTTAGTGCAAATGAAATATTTTTCGACAAAAAAATCATGGACTACCCCCTTT
Organism: Thelaira solivaga; assembly: GCA_947397855.1. NCBI lineage: Eukaryota > Metazoa > Arthropoda > Insecta > Diptera > Tachinidae > Thelaira > Thelaira solivaga. The sequence goes on along the minus strand of OX377611.1, from coordinate 38,757,621 downwards.
GCTTTTTTTGAAAAAATTATAAAAAAATTTTCTTGTACTATCCAGCAGAAAAAATTTTCTAATTAAGGCCAATACGGTTAGCTACCCAACGCAAAGGAAATCAAGTCGATATATTGAAAACTGAGCAAGTTATGACCAAAAAGGTTCCCAGTTCTACTAAAAAGTGGCCGGAGAGAGACAGTAGTAGAACTGCTTACCTTTTTGGTCATAACTTGCTTAATTTTCTAGATATCGATTTGATTTCTTCTGTGTTACATGGAGAAATGTATTGGCTTTAGTTCGAATTTCTCTTTTTGAAGTTAGTGCAAATGAAATATTTTTCGACAAAAAAAACCATGGACTACCCCCTTTGCTTTTTTTGAAAAAATTATAAAAAATTTTCTTACACTATCCAGCAGAAAAAAATTTCTAATTAAGGCCAATACGGTTAGCTACCCAACGCAAAGGAAATCAAGTCGATATATTGAAAACTGAGCAAGTTATGACTAAAAAGGTTCCCAGTTCTACTAAAAAGTGGCCGGAGAGAGACAGTAGTAGAACTGCTTACCTTTTTGGTCATAACTTGCTTAATTTTCTAGATATCGATTTGATTTCTTCTGTGTTACATGGAGAAATGTATTGGCTTTAGTTCCAATTTCTCTTTTTGAAGTTAGTGCAAATGAAATATTTTTCGACAAAAAAAACCATGGACTACCCCCTTTGCTTTTTTTGAAAAAATTATAAAAAAATTTTCTTGCACTATCCAGCAGAAAAAAATTTCTAATTAAGGCCAATACGGTTAGCTACCCAACGCAAAGGAAATCAAGTCGATATATTGAAAACTGAGCAAGTTATGACCAAAAAGGTTCCCAGTTCTACTAAAAAGTGGCCGGAGAGAGACAGTAGTAGAACTGCTTACCTTTTTGGTCATAACTTGCTTAATTTTCTAGATATCGATTTGATTTTTTCTGTGTTAGATGGAGAAATGTATTGGCTTTAGGTTGAATTTCTCTTTTTGAAGTTAGTGCAAATGAAATATTTTTCGACAAAAAAATCATGGACTACCCCCTTTGCTTTTTTTGAAAAAATTATAAAAAAATTTTCTTGTACTATCCAGCAGAAAAAATTTTCTAATTAAGGCCAATACGGTTAGCTACCCAACGCAAAGGAAATCAAGTCGATATATTGAAAACTGAGCAAGTTATGACTAAAAAGGTTCCCAGTTCTACTAAAAAGTGGCCGGAGAGAGACAGTAGTAGAACTGCTTACCTTTTTGGTCATAACTTGCTTAATTTTCTAGATATCGATTTGATTTCTTCTGTGTTACATGGAGAAATGTATTGGCTTTAGTTCGAATTTCTCTTTTTGAGGTTAGTGCAAATAAATTATTTTTCGACAAAAAAACCATGGACTACCCCCTTTGCTTTTTTTGAAAAAATTATAAAAAATTTTCTTACACTATCCAGCAGAAAAAAATTTCTAATTAAGGCCAATACGGTTAGCTACCCAACGCAAAGGAAATCAAGTCGATATATTGAAAACTGAGCAAGTTATGACTAAAAAGGTGAACAGTTCTACTAAAAAGTGGCCGGAGAGAGACAGTAGTAGAACTGCTTACCTTTTTGGTCATAACTTGCTTAATTTTCTAGATATCGATTTGATTTCTTCTGTGTTAGATGGAGAAATGTATTGGCTTTAGTTCGAATTTCTCTTTTTGAAGTTAGTGCAAATGAAATATTTTTCGACAAAAAAAACCATGGACTACCCCCTTTGCTTTTTTTGAAAAAATTATAAAAAAATTTTCTTACACTATTCAGCAGAAAAAAATTTCTATTTAAGGCCAATACGGTTAGCTACCCAACGCAAAGGAAATCAAGTCGATATATTGAAAACTGAGCAAGTTATGACCAAAAAGGTTCCCAGTTCTACTAAAAAGTGGCCGGAGAGAGACAGTAGTAGAACTGCTTACCTTTTTGGTCATAACTTGCTTAATTTTCTAGATATCGATTTGATTTCTTCTGTGTTAGATGGAGAAATGTATTGGCTTTAGTTCGAATTTCTCTTTTTGAAGTTAGTGCAAATGAAATATTTTTCGACAAAAAAAACCATGGACTTCCCCCTTTGCTTTTTTTGAAAAAATTATAAAAAATTTTCTTACACTATCCAGCAGAAAAAAATTTCTAATTAAGGCCAATACGGTTAGCTACCCAACGCAAAGGAAATCAAGTCGATATATTGAAAACTGAGCAAGTTATGACTAAAAAGGTGAACAGTTCTACTAAAAAGTGGCCGGAGAGAGACAGTAGTAGAACTGCTTACCTTTTTGGTCATAACTTGCTTAATTTTCTAGATATCGATTTGATTTCTTCTGTGTTAGATGGAGAAATGTATTGGCTTTAGTTCGAATTTCTCTTTTTGAAGTTAGTGCAAATGAAATATTTTTCGACAAAAAAAACCATGGACTACCCCCTTTGCTTTTTTTGAAAAAATTATAAAAAAATTTTCTTACACTATTCAGCAGAAAAAAATTTCTAATTAAGGCCAATACGGTTAGCTACCCAACGCAAAGGAAATCAAGTCGATATATTGAAAACTGAGCAAGTTATGACCAAAAAGGTTCCCAGTTCTACTAAAAAGTGGCCGGAGAGAGACAGTAGTAGAACTGCTTACCTTTTTGGTCATAACTTGCTTAATTTTCTAGATATCGATTTGATTTCTTCTGTGTTAGATGGAGAAATGTATTGGCTTTAGTTCGAATTTCTCTTTTTGAAGTTAGTGCAAATGAAATATTTTTCGACAAAAAAAACCATGGACTTCCCCCTTTGCTTTTTTTGAAAAAATTATAAAAAATTTTCTTACAATATCCAGCAGAAAAAAATTTCTAATTAAGGCCAATACGGTTAGCTACCCAACGCAAAAGAAATCAAGTCGATATATTGAAAACTGAGCAAGTTATGACTAAAAAGGTTCCCAGTTCTACTAAAAAGTGGCCGGAGAGAGACAGTAGTAGAACTGCTTACCTTTTTGGTCATAACTTGCTTAATTTTCTAGATATCGATTTGATTTCTTCTGTGTTACATGGAGAAATGTATTGGCTTTAGTTCGAATTTCTCTTTTTGAAGTTAGTGCAAATGAAATATTTTTCGACAAAAAAACCATGGACTACCCCCTTTGCTTTTTTTGAAAAAATTATAAAAAATTTTCTTACACTATCCAGCAGAAAAAAATTTCTAATTAAGGCCAATACGGTTAGCTACCCAACGCAAAGGAAATCAAGTCGATATATTGAAAACTGAGCAAGTTATGACTAAAAAGGTGAACAGTTCTACTAAAAAGTGGCCGGAGAGAGACAGTAGTAGAACTGCTTACCTTTTTGGTCATAACTTGCTTAATTTTCTAGATATCGATTTGATTTCTTCTGTGTTAGATGGAGAACCGTATTGGCTTTAGTTCGAATTTCTCTTTTTGAAGTTAGTGCAAATGAAATATTTTTCGACAAAAAAAACCATGGACTACCCCCTTTGCTTTTTTTGAAAAAATTATAAAAAAATTTTCTTACACTATCCAGCAGAAAAAAATTTCTAATTAAGGCCAATACGGTTAGCTACCCAACGCAAAAGAAATCAAGTCGATATATTGAAAACTGAGCAAGTTATGACTAAAAAGGTTCCCAGTTCTACTAAAAAGTGGCCGGAGAGAGACAGTAGTAGAACTGCTTACCTTTTTGGTCATAACTTGCTTAATTTTCTAGATATCGATTTGATTTCTTCTGTGTTAGATGGAGAAATGTATTGGCTTTAGGTTGAATTTCTCTTTTTGAAGTTAGTGCAAATGAAATATTTTTCGACAAAAAAAACCATGGACTACCCCCTTTGCTTTTTTTGAAAAATTTATAAAAAAATTTTCTTGCACTATCCAGCAGAAAAAAATTTCTAATTAAGGCCAATACGGTTAGCTACCCAACGCAAAGGAAATCAAGTCGATATATTGAAAACTGAGCAAGTTATGACCAAAAAGGTTCCCAGTTCTACTAAAAAGTGGCCGGAGAGAGACAGTAGTAGAACTGCTTACCTTTTTGGTCATAACTTGCTTAATTTTCTAGATATCGATTTGATTTCTTCTGTGTTAGATGGAGAAATGTATTGGCTTTAGGTTGAATTTGTCTTTTTGAAGTTAGTGCAAATGAAATATTTTTCGACAAAAAAAACCATGGACTACCCCCTTTGCTTTTTTTGAAAAAATTATAAAAAAATTTTCTTACACTATCCAGCAGAAAAAAATTTCTAATTAAGGCCAATACGGTTAGCTACCCAACGCAAAAGAAATCAAGTCGATATATTGAAAACTGAGCAAGTTATGACCAAAAAGGTTCCCAGTTCTACTAAAAAGTGGCCGGAGAGAGACAGTAGTAGAACTGCTTACCTTTTTGGTCATAACTTGCTTAATTTTCTAGATATCGATTTGATTTCTTCTGTGTTAGATGGAGAAATGTATTGGCTTTAGTTCGAATTTCTCTTTTTGAAGTTAGTGCAAATGAAATATTTTTCGACAAAAAAAACCATGGACTACCCTCTTTGCTTTTTTTGAAAAAATTATAAAAAAATTTTCTTACACTATCCAGCAGAAAAAATTTCTAATTAAGGCCAATACGGTTAGCTACCCAACGCAAAAGAAATCAAGTCGATATATTGAAAACTGAGCAAGTTATGACTAAAGAGGTTAACAGTTCTACTAAAAAGTGGCCGGAGAGAGACAGTAGTAGAACTGCTTACCTTTTTGGTCATAACTTGCTTAATTTTCTAGATATCGATTTGATTTCTACTGTGTTAGATGGAGAACCGTATTGGCTTTAGTTTGAATTTCTCTTTTTGAAGTTAGTGCAAATGAAATATTTTTCGACAAAAAAAACCATGGACTACCCCCTTTGCTTTTTTTGAAAAAATTATAAAAAAATTTTCTTGCACTATCCAGCAGAAAAAAATTTCTAATTAAGGCCAATACGGTTAGCTACCCAACGCAAAGGAAATCAAGTCGATATATTGAAAACTGAGCAAGTTATGACCAAAAAGGTTCCCAGTTCTACTAAAAAGTGGCCGGAGAGAGACAGTAGTAGAACTGCTTACCTTTTTGGTCATAACTTGCTTAATTTTCTAGATATCGATTTGATTTCTTCTGTGTTAGATGGAGAAATGTATTGGCTTTAGTTCGAATTTCTCTTTTTGAAGTTAGTGCAAATGAAATATTTTTCGACAAAAAAACCATGGACTACCCCCTTTGCTTTTTTTGAAAAAATTATAAAAAAATTTTCTTGCACTATCCAGCAGAAAAAAATTTCTAATTGAGGCCAATACGGTTAGCTACCCAACGCAAAGGAAATCAAGTCGATATATTGAAAACTGAGCAAGTTATGACCAAAAAGGTTCCCAGTTCTACTAAAAAGTGGCCGGAGAGAGACAGTAGTAGAACTGCTTACCTTTTTGGTCATAACTTGCTTAATTTTCTAGATATCGATTTGATTTCTTCTGTGTTAGATGGAGAAATGTATTGGCTTTAGGTTGTATTTCTCTTTTTGAAGTTAGTGCAAATGAAATATTTTTCGACAAAAAAAACCATGGACTCTCCCCTTTGCTTTTTTTGAAAAAATTATAAAAAAATTTTCTTGCACTATCCAGCAGAAAAAAATTTCTAATTAAGGCCAATACGGTTAGCTACCCAACGCAAAGGAAATCAAGTCAATATATTGAAAACTGAGCAAGTTATGACCAAAAAGGTTCCTAGTTCTACTAAAAAGTGGCCGGAGAGAGACAGTAGTAGAACTGCTTACCTTTTTGGTCATAACTTGCTTAATTTTCTAGATATCGATTTGATTTCTTCTGTGTTAGATGGAGAAATGTATTTGCTTTAGTTCGAATTTCTCTTTTTGAAGTTAGTGCAAATGAAATATTTTTCGACAAAAAAACCATGGACTACCCCCTTTGCTTTTTTTGAAAAAATTATAAAAAAATTTTCTTGCACTATCCAGCAGAAAAAAATTTCTAATTAAGGCCAATACGGTTAGCTACCCAACGCAAAGGAAATCAAGTCGATATATTGAAAACTGAGCAAGTTATGACCAAAAAGGTTCCCAGTTCTACTAAAAAGTGGCCGGAGAGAGACAGTAGTAGAACTGCTTACCTTTTTGGTCATAACTTGCTTAATTTTCTAGATATCGATTTGATTTCTTCTGTGTTAGATGGAGAAATGTATTGGCTTTAGGTTGTATTTCTCTTTTTGAAGTTAGTGCAAATGAAATATTTTTCGACAAAAAAAACCATGGACTACCCCCTTTGCTTTTTTTGAAAAAATTATAAAAAAATTTTCTTGCACTATCCAGCAGAAAAAAATTTCTAATTAAGGCCAATACGGTTAGCTACCCAACGCAAAGTAAATCAAGTCGATATATTGAAAACTGAGCAAGTTATGACCAAAAAGGTTCCTAGTTCTACTAAAAAGTGGCCGGAGAGAGACAGTAGTAGAACTGCTTACCTTTTTGGTCATAACTTGCTTAATTTTCTAGATATCGATTTGATTTCTTCTGTGTTAGATGGAGAAATGTATTGGCTTTAGTTCGAATTTCTCTTTTTGAAGTTAGTGCAAATGAAATATTTTTCGACAAAAAAAACCATGGACTACCCCCTTTGCTTTTTTTGAAAAAATTATAAAAAAATTTTCTTGCACTATCCAGCAGAAAAAAATTTCTAATTAAGGCCAATACGGTTAGCTACCCAACGCAAAAGAAATCAAGTCGATATATTGAAAACTGAGCAAGTTATGACTAAAGAGGTTAACAGTTCTACTAAAAAGTGGCCGGAGAGAGACAGTAGTAGAACTGCTTACCTTTTTGGTCATAACTTGCTTAATTTTCTAGATATCGATTTGATTTCTTCTGTGTTAGATGGAGAACCGTATTGGCTTTAGTTTGAATTTCTCTTTTTGAAGTTAGTGCAAATGAAATATTTTTCGACAAAAAAAACCATGGACTACCCCCTTTGCTTTTTTTGAAAAAATTATAAAAAAATTTTCTTGCACTATCCAGCAGAAAAAAATTTCTAATTAAGGCCAATACGGTTAGCTACCCAACGCAAAGGAAATCAAGTCGATATATTGAAAACTGAGCAAGTTATGACCAAAAAGGTTCCCAGTTCTACTAAAAAGTGGCCGGAGAGAGACAGTAGTAGAACTGCTTACCTTTTTGGTCATAACTTGCTTAATTTTCTAGATATCGATTTGATTTCTTCTGTGTTAGATGGAGAACCGTATTGGCTTTAGTTCGAATTTCTCTTTTTGAAGTTAGTGCAAATAAAATATTTTTCGACAAAAAAACCATGGACTACCCCCTTTGCTTTTTTTGAAAAAATTATAAAAAAATTTTCTTGCACTATCCAGCAGAAAAAAATTTCTAATTAAGGCCAATACGGTTAGCTACCCAACGCAAAGGAAATCAAGTCGATATATTGAAAACTGAGCAAGTTATGACCAAAAAGGTTCCCAGTTCTACTAAAAAGTGGCCGGAGAGAGACAGTAGTAGAACTGCTTACCTTTTTGGTCATAACTTGCTTAATTTTCTAGATATCGATTTGATTTCTTCTGTGTTAGATGGAGAAATGTATTGGCTTTAGGTTGAATTTCTCTTTTTGAAGTTAGTGCAAATGAAATATTTTTCGACAAAAAAACCATGGACTACCCCCTTTGCTTTTTTTGAAAAAATTATAAAAAAATTTTCTTGCATTATCGAGCAGAAAAAAATTTCTAATTAAGGCCAATACGGTTAGCTACCCAACGCAAAGGAAATCAAGTCGATATATTGAAAACTGAGCAAGTTATGACCAAAAAGGTTCCCAGTTCTACTAAAAAGTGGCCGGAGAGAGACAGTAGTAGAACTGCTTACCTTTTTGGTCATAACTTGCTTAATTTTCTAGATATCGATTTGATTTCTTCTGTGTTAGATGGAGAAATGTATTGGCTTTAGTTCGAATTTCTCTTTTTGAAGTTAGTGCAAATGAAATATTTTTCGACAAAAAAAAACCATGGACTACCCCCTTTGCTTTTTTTGAAAAAATTATAAAAAAATTTTCTTGCACTATCCAGCAGAAAAAAATTTCTAATTAAGGCCAATACGGTTAGCTACCCAACGCAAAGGAAATCAAGTCGATATATTGAAAACTGAGCAAGTTATGACCAAAAAGGTTTCCAGTTCTACTAAAAAGTGGCCGGAGAGAGACAGTAGTAGAACTGCTTACCTTTTTGGTCATAACTTGCTTAATTTTCTAGATATCGATTTGATTTCTTCTGTGTTAGATGGAGAAATGTATTGGCTTTAGTTCGAATTTCTCTTTTTGAAGTTAGTGCAAATGAAATATTTTTCGACAAAAAAACCATGGACTACCCCCTTTGCTTTTTTTGAAAAAATTATAAAAAAATTTTCTTGCACTATCCAGCAGAAAAAAATTTCTAATTAAGGCCAATACGGTTAGCTACCCAACGCAAAGGAAATCAAGTCGATATATTGAAAACTGAGCAAGTTATGACCAAAAAGGTTTCCAGTTCTACTAAAAAGTGGCCGGAGAGAGACAGTAGTAGAACTGCTTACCTTTTTGGTCATAACTTGCTTAATTTTCTAGATATCGATTTGATTTCTTCTGTGTTAGATGGAGAAATGTATTGGCTTTAGTTCGAATTTCTCTTTTTGAAGTTAGTGCAAATGAAATATTTTTCGACAAAAAAACCATGGACTACCCCCTTTGCTTTTTTTGAAAAAATTATAAAAAAATTTTCTTGCACTATCCAGCAGAAAAAAATTTCTAATTGAGGCCAATACGGTTAGCTACCCAACGCAAAGGAAATCAAGTCGATATATTGAAAACTGAGCAAGTTATGACCAAAAAGGTTCCCAGTTCTACTAAAAAGTGGCCGGAGAGAGACAGTAGTAGAACTGCTTACCTTTTTGGTCATAACTTGCTTAATTTTCTAGATATCGATTTGATTTCTTCTGTGTTAGATGGAGAAATGTATTGGCTTTAGGTTGTATTTCTCTTTTTGAAGTTAGTGCAAATGAAATATTTTTCGACAAAAAAAACCATGGACTCTCCCCTTTGCTTTTTTTGAAAAAATTATAAAAAAATTTTCTTGCACTATCCAGCAGAAAAAAATTTCTAATTAAGGCCAATACGGTTAGCTACCCAACGCAAAGGAAATCAAGTCAATATATTGAAAACTGAGCAAGTTATGACCAAAAAGGTTCCTAGTTCTACTAAAAAGTGGCCGGAGAGAGACAGTAGTAGAACTGCTTACCTTTTTGGTCATAACTTGCTTAATTTTCTAGATATCGATTTGATTTCTTCTGTGTTAGATGGAGAAATGTATTTGCTTTAGTTCGAATTTCTCTTTTTGAAGTTAGTGCAAATGAAATATTTTTCGACAAAAAAACCATGGACTACCCCCTTTGCTTTTTTTGAAAAAATTATAAAAAAATTTTCTTGCACTATCCAGCAGAAAAAAATTTCTAATTAAGGCCAATACGGTTAGCTACCCAACGCAAAGGAAATCAAGTCGATATATTGAAAACTGAGCAAGTTATGACCAAAAAGGTTCCCAGTTCTACTAAAAAGTGGCCGGAGAGAGACAGTAGTAGAACTGCTTACCTTTTTGGTCATAACTTGCTTAATTTTCTAGATATCGATTTGATTTCTTCTGTGTTAGATGGAGAAATGTATTGGCTTTAGGTTGTATTTCTCTTTTTGAAGTTAGTGCAAATGAAATATTTTTCGACAAAAAAAACCATGGACTACCCCCTTTGCTTTTTTTGAAAAAATTATAAAAAAATTTTCTTGCACTATCCAGCAGAAAAAAATTTCTAATTAAGGCCAATACGGTTAGCTACCCAACGCAAAGTAAATCAAGTCGATATATTGAAAACTGAGCAAGTTATGACCAAAAAGGTTCCTAGTTCTACTAAAAAGTGGCCGGAGAGAGACAGTAGTAGAACTGCTTACCTTTTTGGTCATAACTTGCTTAATTTTCTAGATATCGATTTGATTTCTTCTGTGTTAGATGGAGAAATGTATTGGCTTTAGTTCGAATTTCTCTTTTTGAAGTTAGTGCAAATGAAATATTTTTCGACAAAAAAAACCATGGACTACCCCCTTTGCTTTTTTTGAAAAAATTATAAAAAAATTTTCTTGCACTATCCAGCAGAAAAAAATTTCTAATTAAGGCCAATACGGTTAGCTACCCAACGCAAAGTAAATCAAGTCGATATATTGAAAACTGAGCAAGTTATGACCAAAAAGGTTCCTAGTTCTACTAAAAAGTGGCCGGAGAGAGACAGTAGTAGAACTGCTTACCTTTTTGGTCATAACTTGCTTAATTTGCTAGATATCGATTTGATTTCTTCTGTGTTAGATGGAGAAATGTATTGGCTTTAGTTCGAATTTCTCTTTTTGAAGTTAGTGCAAATGAAATATTTTTCGACAAAAAAAACCATGGACTACCCCCTTTGCTTTTTTTGAAAAAATTATTAAAAAAGTTTCTTGCACTATCCAGCAGAAAAAAATTTCTAATTAAGGCCAATACGGTTAGCTACCCAACGCAAAGGAAATCAAGTCGATATATTGAAAACTGAGCAAGTTATGACCAAAAAGGTTCCCAGTTCTACTAAAAAGTGGCCGGAGAGAGACAGTAGTAGAACTGCTTACCTTTTTGGTCATAACTTGCTTAATTTTCTAGATATCGATTTGATTTCTTCTGTGTTAGATGGAGAAATGTATTGGCTTTAGTTCGAATTTCTCTTTTTGAAGTTAGTGCAAATGAAATATTTTTCGACAAAAAAACCATGGACTACCCCCTTTGCTTTTTTGAAAAAATTATAAAAAAATTTTCTTGCACTATCCAGCAGAAAAAAATTTCTAATTAAGGCCAATACGGTTAGCTACCCAACGCAAAGGAAATCAAGTCGATATATTGAAAACTGAGCAAGTTATGACCAAAAAGGTTTCCAGTTCTACTAAAAAGTGGCCGGAGAGAGACAGTAGTAGAACTGCTTACCTTTTTGGTCATAACTTGCTTAATTTTCTAGATATCGATTTGATTTCTTCTGTGTTAGATGGAGAACCGTATTGGCTTTAGTTCGAATTTCTCTTTTTGAAGTTAGTGCAAATGAAATATTTTTCGACAAAAAAAACCATGGACTACCCCCTTTGCTTTTTTTGAAAAAATTATAAAAAAATTTTCTTGCACTATCCAGCAGAAAAAAATTTCTAATTAAGGCCAATACGGTTAGCTACCCAACGCAAAGGAAATCAAGTCGATATATTGAAAACTGAGCAAGTTATGACCAAAAAGGTTCCCAGTTCTACTAAAAAGTGGCCGGAGAGAGACAGTAGTAGAACTGCTTACCTTTTTGGTCATAACTTGCTTAATTTTCTAGATATCGATTTTATTTCTTCTGTGTTAGATGGAGAAATGTATTGGCTTTAGTTCGAATTTCTCTTTTTGAAGTTAGTGCAAATGAAATATTTTTCGACAAAAAAACCATGGACTACCCCCTTTGCTTTTTTTGAAAAAATTATAAAAAAATTTTCTTGCACTATCCAGCAGAAAAAAATTTCTAATTAAGGCCAATACGGTTAGCTACCCAACGCAAAGGAAATCAAGTCGATATATTGAAAACTGAGCAAGTTATGACCAAAAAGGTTCCCAGTTCTACTAAAAAGTGGCCGGAGAGAGACAGTAGTAGAACTGCTTACCTTTTTGGTCATAACTTGCTTAATTTTCTAGATATCGATTTGATTTCTTCTGTGTTAGATGGAGAAATGTATTGGCTTTAGGTTGTATTTCTCTTTTTGAAGTTAGTGCAAATGAAATATTTTTCGACAAAAAAAACCATGGACTACCCAATTTGCTTTTTTTGAAAAAATTATAAAAAAATTTTCTTACACTATCCAGCAGAAAAAAATTTCTATTTAAGGCCAATACGGTTAGCTACCCAACGCAAAGGAAATCAAGTCGATATATTGAAAACTGAGCAAGTTATGACCAAAAAGGTTCCCAGTTCTACTAAAAAGTGGCCGGAGAGAGACAGTAGTAGAACTGCTTACCTTTTTGGTCATAACTTGCTTAATTTTCTAGATATCGATTTGATTTTTTCTGTGTTAGATGGAGAAATGTATTGGCTTTAGTTCGAATTTCTCTTTTTGAAGTTAGTGCAAATGAAATATTTTTCGACAAAAAAACCATGGACTACCCCCTTTGCTTTTTTTGAAAAAATTATAAAAAAATTTTCTTGCACTATCCAGCAGAAAAAAATTTCTAATTAAGGCCAATACGGTTAGCTACCCAACGCAAAGGAAATCAAGTCGATATATTGAAAACTGAGCAAGTTATGACCAAAAAAGTTCCCAGTTCTACTAAAAAGTGGCCGGAGAGAGACAGTAGTAGAACTGCTTACCTTTTTGGTCATAACTTGCTTAATTTGCTAGATATCGATTTGATTTCTTCTGTGTTAGATGGAGAAATGTATTGGCTTTAGTTCGAATTTCTCTTTTTGAAGTTAGTGCAAATGAAATATTTTTCGACAAAAAAAACCATGGACTACCCCCTTTGCTTTTTTTGAAAAAATTATAAAAAAATTTTCTTGCACTATCCAGCAGAAAAAAATTTCTAATTAAGGCCAATACGGTTAGCTACCCAACGCAAAGGAAATCAAGTCGATATATTGAAAACTGAGCAAGTTATGACCAAAAAGGTTCCCAGTTCTACTAAAAAGTGGCCGGAGAGAGACAGTAGTAGAACTGCTTACCTTTTTGGTCATAACTTGCTTAATTTGCTAGATATCGATTTGATTTCTTCTGTGTTAGATGGAGAAATGTATTGGCTTTAGGTTGTATTTCTCTTTTTGAAGTTAGTGCAAATGAAATATTTTTCGACAAAAAAAACCATGGACTACCACCTTTGCTTTTTTTGAAAAAATTATAAAAAAATTTTCTTGCACTATCCAGCAGAAAAAAATTTATAATTAAGGCCAATACGGTTAGCTACCCAACGCAAAGGAAATCAAGTCGATATATTGAAAACTGAGCAAGTTATGACCAAAAAGGTTCCCAGTTCTACTAAAAAGTGGCCGGAGAGAGACAGTAGTAGAACTGCTTACCTTTTTGGTCATAACTTGCTTAATTTGCTAGATATCGATTTGATTTCTTCTGTGTTAGATGGAGAAATGTATTGGCTTTAGGTTGTATTTCTCTTTTTGAAGTTAGTGCAAATGAAATATTTTTCGACAAAAAAAACCATGGACTACCCCCTTTGCTTTTTTTGAAAAAATTATAAAAAAATTTTCTTGCACTATCCAGCAGAAAAAAATTTCTAATTAAGGCCAATACGGTTAGCTACCCAACGCAAAGGAAATCAAGTCGATATATTGAAAACTGAGCAAGTTATGACCAAAAAGGTTCCCAGTTCTACTAAAAAGTGGCCGGAGAGAGACAGTAGTAGAACTGCTTACCTTTTTGGTTATAACTTGCTTAATTTTCTAGATATCGATTTGATTTCTTCTGTGTTAGATGGAGAAATGTATTGGCTTTAGTTCGAATTTCTCTTTTTGAAGTTAGTGCAAATGAAATATTTTTCGACAAAAAAACCATGGACTACCCCCTTTGCTTTTTTTGAAAAAATTATTAAAAAAGTTTCTTGCACTCTCCAGCAGAAAAAAATTTCTAATTAAGGCCAATACGGTTAGCTACCCAACGCAAAGGAAATCAAGTCGATATATTGAAAACTGAGCAAGTTATGACCAAAAAGGTTCCCAGTTCTACTAAAAAGTGGCCGGAGAGAGACAGTAGTAGAACTGCTTACCTTTTTGGTCATAACTTGCTTAATTTTCTAGATATCGATTTGATTTCTTCTGTGTTAGATGGAGAAATGTATTGGCTTTAGTTCGAATTTCTCTTTTTGAAGTTAGTGCAAATGAAATATTTTTCGACAAAAAAAACCATGGACTACCCCCTTTGCTTTTTTTGAAAAAATTATAAAAAAATTTCTTGCACTATCCAGCAGAAAAAAATTTCTAATTAAGGCCAATACGGTTAGCTACCCAACGCAAAGGAAATCAAGTCGATATATTGAAAACTGAGCGAGTTATGACCAAAAAGGTTCCCAGTTCTACTAAAAAGTGGCCGGAGAGAGACAATAGTAGAACTGCTTACTTTTTTGGTCATAACTTGCTTAATTTTCTAGATATCGATTTGATTTCTTCTGTGTTAGATGGAGAAATGTATTGGCTTTAGGTTGAATTTCTCTTTTTGAAGTTAGTGCAAATGAAATATTTTTCGACAAAAAAACCATGGACTACCCCCTTTGCTTTTTTTGAAAAAATTATAAAAAAATTTTCTTGCACTATCCAGCAGAAAAAAATTTCTAATTGAGGCCAATACGGTTAGCTACCCAACGCAAAGGAAATCAAATCGATATATTGAAAACTGAGCAAGTTATGACCAAAAAGGTTTCCAGTTCTACTAAAAAGTGGCCGGAGAGAGACAGTAGTAGAACTGCTTACCTTTTTGGTCATAACTTGCTTAATTTTCTAGATATCGATTTGATTTCTTCTGTGTTAGATGGAGAAATGTATTGGCTTTAGTTCGAATTTCTCTTTTTGAAGTTAGTGCAAATGAAATATTTTTCGACAAAAAAAACCATGGACTACCCCCTTTGCTTTTTTTGAAAAAATTATAAAAAAATTTTCTTGCACTATCCAGCAGAAAAAAATTTCTAATTAAGGCCAATACGGTTAGCTACCCAACGCAAAGGAAATCAAGTCGATATATTGAAAACTGAGCAAGTTATGACCAAAAAGGTTTCCAGTTCTACTAAAAAGTGGCCGGAGAGAGACAGTAGTAGAACTGCTTACCTTTTTGGTCATAATTTGCTTAATTTTCTAGATATCGATTTGATTTCTTCTGTGTTAGATGGAGAAATGTATTGGCTTTAGGTTGAATTTGTCTTTTTGAAGTTAGTGCAAATGAAATATTTTTCGAAAAAAAACCATGGACTACCCCCTTTGCTTTTTTTGAAAAAATTATAAAAAAATTTTCTTGCACTATCCAGCAGAAAAAAATTTCTACTTAAGGCCAATACGGTTAGCTACCCAACTCAAAGGAAATCAAGTCGATATATTGAAAACTGAGCAAGTTATGACCAAAAAGGTTCCCAGTTCTACTAAAAAGTGGCCGGAGAGAGACAGTAGTAGAACTGCTTACCTTTTTGGTCATAACTTGCTTAATTTTTTAGATATCGATTTGATTTCTTCTGTGTTAGATGGAGAAATGTATTGGCTTTAGGTTGAATTTCTCTTTTTGAAGTTAGTGCAAATGAAATATTTTTCGAAAAAAAAACCATGGACTACCCCCTTTGCTTTTTTTGACAAAATTATAAAAAAATTTTCTTGCACTATCCAGCAGAAAAAAATTTCTACTTAAGGCCAATACGGTTAGCTACCCAACGTAAAGGAAATCAAGTCGATATATTGAAAACTGAGCAAGTTATGACCAAAAAGGTTCCCAGTTCTACTAAAAAGTGGCCGGAGAGAGACAGTAGTAGAACTGCTTACCTTTTTGGTCATAACTTGCTTAATTTTCTAGATATCAATTTGATTTCTTCTGTGTTAGATGGAGAAATGTATTGGCTTTAGTTCGAATTTCTCTTTTTGAAGTTAGTGCAAATGAAATATTTTTCGAAAAAAAAACCATGGACTACCCCCTTTGCTTTTTTGAAAAAATTATAAAAAAATTTTCTTGCACTATCCAGCAGAAAAAAATTTCTAATTAAGGCCAATACGGTTAGCTACCCAACGCAAAGGAAATCACGTCGATATATTGAAAACTGAGGGAGTTATGACCAAAAAGGTTCCCAGTTCTACTAAAAAGTGGCCGGAGAGAGACAATAGTAGAACTGCTTACTTTTTTGGTCATAACTTGCTTAATTTTCTAGATATCGATTTGATTTCTTCTTTGTTAGATGGAGAAATGTATTGGCTTTAGGTTGAATTTCTCTTTTTGAAGTTAGTGCAAATGAAATATTTTTCGACAAAAAAACCATGGACTACCCCCTTTGCTTTTTTTGAAAAAATTATAAAAAAATTTTCTTGCACTATCCAGCAGAAAAAAATTTCTAATTAAGGCCAATACGGTTAGCTACCCAACGCAAAGGAAATCAAGTCGATATATTGAAAACTGAGCAAGTTATGACCAAAAAGGTTTCCAGTTCTACTAAAAAGTGGCCGGAGAGAGACAGTAGTAGAACTGCTTACCTTTTTGGTCATAACTTGCTTAATTTTCTAGATATCGATTTGATTTCTTCTGTGTTAGATGGAGAAATGTATTGGCTTTAGGTTGAATTTCTCTTTTTGAAGTTAGTGCAAATGAAATATTTTTCGACAAAAAAACCATGGACTACCCCCTTTGCTTTTTTTGAAAAAATTATAAAAAAATTTTCTTGCACTATCCAGCAGAAAAAAATTTCTAATTAAGGCCAATACGGTTAGCTACCCAACGCAAAGGAAATCAAGTCGATATATTGAAAACTGAGCAAGTTATGACCAAAAAGGTTCCCAGTTCTACTAAAAAGTGGCCGGAGAGAGACAGTAGTAGAACTGCTTACCTTTTTGGTCATAACTTGCTTAATTTTCTAGATATCGATTTGATTTCTTCTGTGTTAGATGGAGAAATGTATTGGCTTTAGTTCGAATTTCTCTTTTTGAAGTTAGTGCAAATGAAATATTTTTCGACAAAAAAACCATGGACTACCCCCTTTGCTTTTTTTGAAAAAATTATAAAAAAATTTTCTTGCACTATCCAGCAGAAAAAAATTTCTAATTAAGGCCAATACGGTTAGCTACCCAACGCAAAGGAAATCAAATCGATATATTGAAAACTGAGCAAGTTATGACCAAAAAGGTTTCCAGTTCTACTAAAAAGTGGCCGGAGAGAGACAGTAGTAGAACTGCTTACCTTTTTGGTCATAACTTGCTTAATTTTCTAGATATCGATTTGATTTCTTCTGTGTTAGATGGAGAAATGTATTGGCTTTAGTTCGAATTTCTCTTTTTGAAGTTAGTGCAAATGAAATATTTTTCGACAAAAAAAACCATGGACTACCCCCTTTGCTTTTTTTGAAAAAATTATAAAAAAATTTTCTTGCACTATCCAGCAGAAAAAAATTTCTAATTAAGGCCAATACGGTTAGCTACCCAACGCAAAGGAAATCAAGTCGATATATTGAAAACTGAGCAAGTTATGACCAAAAAAGTTCCCAGTTCTACTAAAAAGTGGCCGGAGAGAGACAGTAGTAGAACTGCTTACCTTTTTGGTCATAACTTGCTTAATTTTCTAGATATCGATTTGATTTCTTCTGTGTTAGATGGAGAAATGTATTGGCTTTAGGTTGAATTTCTCTTTTTGAAGTTAGTGCAAATGAAATATTTTTCGACAAAAAAACCATGGACTACCCCCTTTGCTTTTTTTTAAAAAAATTATAAAAAAATTTTCTTGCACTATCCAGCAGAAAAAAATTTCTAATTAGGGCCAATTCGGTTAGCTACCCAACGCAAAGGAAATCAAGTCGATATATTGAAAACTGAGCAAGTTATGACCAAAAAAGTTCCCAGTTCTACTAAAAAGTGGCCGGAGAGAGACAGTAGTAGAACTGCTTACCTTTTTGGTCATAACTTGCTTAATTTTCTAGATATCGATTTGATTTCTTCTGTGTTAGATGGAGAAATGTATTGGCTTTAGTTCGAATTTCTCTTTTTGAAGTTAGTGCAAATGAAATATTTTTCGAAAAAAAAACCATGGACTACCCCCTTTGCTTTTTTTGACAAAATTATAAAAAAATTTTCTTGCACTATCCAGCAGAAAAAAATTTCTACTTAAGGCCAATACGGTTAGCTACCCAACGCAAAGGAAATCAAGTCGATATATTGAAAACTGAGCGAGTTATGACCAAAAAGGTTCCCAGTTCTACTAAAAAGTGGCCGGAGAGAGACAGTAGTAGAACTGCTTACCTTTTTGGTCATAACTTGCTTAATTTTCTAGATATCGATTTGATTTCTTCTGTGTTAGATGGAGAAATGTATTGGCTTTAGTTCGAATTTCTCTTTTTGAAGTTAGTGCAAATGAAATATTTTTCGAAAAAAAAACCATGGACTACCCCCTTTGCTTTTTTTGAAAAAATTATAAAAAAATTTTCTTGCACTATCCAGCAGAAAAAAATTTCTAATTAAGGCCAATACGGTTAGCTACCCAACGCAAAGGAAATCACGTCGATATATTGAAAACTGAGGGAGTTATGACCAAAAAGGTTCCCAGTTCTACTAAAAAGTGGCCGGAGAGAGAAATAGTAGAACTGCTTACTTTTTTGGTCATAACTTGCTTAATTTTCTAGATATCGATTTGATTTCTTCTTTGTTAGATGGAGAAATGTATTGGCTTTAGGTTGAATTTCTCTTTTTGAAGTTAGTGCAAATGAAATATTTTTCGACAAAAAAACCATGGACTACCCCCTTTGCTTTTTTTGAAAAAATTATAAAAAAATTTTCTTGCACTATCCAGCAGAAAAAAATTTCTAATTAAGGCCAATACGGTTAGCTACCCAACGCAAAGGAAATCAAGTCGATATATTGAAAACTGAGCAAGTTATGACCAAAAAGGTTTCCAGTTCTACTAAAAAGTGGCCGGAGAGAGACAGTAGTAGAACTGCTTACCTTTTTGGTCATAACTTGCTTAATTTTCTAGATATCGATTTGATTTCTTCTGTGTTAGATGGAGAAATGTATTGGCTTTAGGTTGAATTTCTCTTTTTGAAGTTAGTGCAAATGAAATATTTTTCGAAAAAAAAACCATGGACTACCCCCTTTGCTTTTTTTGACAAAATTATAAAAAAATTTTCTTGCACTATCCAGCAGAAAAAATTTCTAATTAAGGCCAATACGGTTAGCTACCCAACGCAAAGGAAATCAAGTCGATATATTGAAAACTGAGCAAGTTATGACCAAAAAGGTTCCCAGTTCTACTAAAAAGTGGCCGGAGAGAGACAGTAGTAGAACTGCTTACCTTTTTGGTCATAACTTGCTTAATTTTCTAGATATCGATTTGATTTCTTCTGTGTTAGATGGAGAAATGTATTGGCTTTAGGTTGAATTTCTCTTTTTGAAGTTAGTGCAAATGAAATATTTTTCGACAAAAAAACCATGGACTACCCCCTTTGCTTTTTTTGAAAAAATTATAAAAAAATTTTCTTGCACTATCCAGCAGAAAAAAATTTCTAATTAGGGCCAATTCGGTTAGCTACCCAACGCAAAGGAAATCAAGTCGATATATTGAAAACTGAGCAAGTTATGACCAAAAAAGTTCCCAGTTCTACTAAAAAGTGGCCGGAGAGAGACAGTAGTAGAACTGCTTACCTTTTTGGTCATAACTTGCTTAATTTTCTAGATATCGATTTGATTTCTTCTGTGTTAGATGGAGAAATGTATTGGCTTTAGTTCGAATTTCTCTTTTTGAAGTTAGTGCAAATGAAATATTTTTCGAAAAAAAAACCATGGACTACCCCCTTTGCTTTTTTTGACAAAATTATAAAAAAATTTTCTTGCACTATCCAGCAGAAAAAAATTTCTACTTAAGGCCAATACGGTTAGCTACCCAACGCAAAGGAAATCACGTCGATATATTGAAAACTGAGCGAGTTATGACCAAAAAGGTTCCCAGTTCTACTAAAAAGTGGCCGGAGAGAGACAGTAGTAGAACTGCTTACCTTTTTGGTCATAACTTGCTTAATTTTCTAGATATCGATTTGATTTCTTCTGTGTTAGATGGAGAACCGTATTGGCTTTAGTTCGAATTTCTCTTTTTGAAGTTAGTGCAAATGAAATATTTTTCGACAAAAAAAAATGGACTACCCCCTTTGCTTTTTTTGAAAAAATTATAAAAAAATTTTCTTGCACTATCCAGCAGAAAAAAATTTCTAATTAAGGCCAATACGGTTAGCTACCCAACGCAAAGGAAATCACGTCGATATATTGAAAACTGAGGGAGTTATGACCAAAAAGGTTCCCAGTTCTACTAAAAAGTGGCCGGAGAGAGACAATAGTAGAACTGCTTACTTTTTTGGTCATAACTTGCTTAATTTTCTAGATATCGATTTGATTTCTTCTTTGTTAGATGGAGAAATGTATTGGCTTTAGGTTGAATTTCTCTTTTTGAAGTTAGTGCAAATGAAATATTTTTCGACAAAAAAACCATGGACTACCCCCTTTGCTTTTTTTGAAAAAATTATAAAAAAATTTTCTTGCACTATCCAGCAGAAAAAAATTTCTAATTAAGGCCAATACGGTTAGCTACCCAACGCAAAGGAAATCAAGTCGATATATTGAAAACTGAGCAAGTTATGACCAAAAAAGTTCCCAGTTCTACTAAAAAGTGGCCGGAGAGAGACAGTAGTAGAACTGCTTACCTTTTTGGTCATAACTTGCTTAATTTTCTAGATATCGATTTGATTTCTTCTGTGTTAGATGGAGAAATGTATTGGCTTTAGGTTGAATTTCTCTTTTTGAAGTTAGTGCAAATGAAATATTTTTCGACAAAAAAACCATGGACTACCCCCTTTGCTTTTTTTGAAAAAATTATAAAAAAATTTTCTTGCACTATCCAGCAGAAAAAAATTTCTAATTAGGGCCAATTCGGTTAGCTACCCAACGCAAAGGAAATCAAGTCGATATATTGAAAACTGAGCAAGTTATGACCAAAAAAGTTCCCAGTTCTACTAAAAAGTGGCCGGAGAGAGACAGTAGTAGAACTGCTTACCTTTTTGGTCATAACTTGCTTAATTTTCTAGATATCGATTTGATTTCTTCTGTGTTAGATGGAGAAATGTATTGGCTTTAGTTCGAATTTCTCTTTTTGAAGTTAGTGCAAATGAAATATTTTTCGAAAAAAAAACCATGGACTACCCCCTTTGCTTTTTTTGACAAAATTATAAAAAAATTTTCTTGCACTATCCAGCAGAAAAAAATTTCTACTTAAGGCCAATACGGTTAGCTACCCAACGCAAAGGAAATCACGTCGATATATTGAAAACTGAGCGAGTTATGACCAAAAAGGTTCCCAGTTCTACTAAAAAGTGGCCGGAGAGAGACAGTAGTAGAACTGCTTACCTTTTTGGTCATAACTTGCTTAATTTTCTAGATATCGATTTGATTTCTTCTGTGTTAGATGGAGAAATGTATTGGCTTTAGTTCGAATTTCTCTTTTTGAAGTTAGTGCAAATGAAATATTTTTCGACAAAAAAACCATGGACTACCCCCTTTGCTTTTTTTGAAAAAATTATAAAAAAATTTTCTTGCACTATCCAGCAGAAAAAAATTTCTAATTAAGGCCAATACGGTTAGCTACCCAACGCAAAGGAAATCACGTCGATATATTGAAAACTGAGATAGTTATGACCAAAAAGGTTCCCAGTTCTACTAAAAAGTGGCCGGAGAGAGACAATAGTAGAACTGCTTACTTTTTTGGTCATAACTTGCTTAATTTTCTAGATATCGATTTGATTTCTTCTTTGTTAGATGGAGAAATGTATTGGCTTTAGGTTGAATTTCTCTTTTTGAAGTTAGTGCAAATGAAATATTTTTCGACAAAAAAACCATGGACTACCCCCTTTGCTTTTTTTGAAAAAATTATAAAAAAATTTTCTTGCACTATCCAGCAGAAAAAAATTTCTAATTAAGGCCAATACGGTTAGCTACCCAACGCAAAGGAAATCAAGTCGATATATTGAAAACTGAGCAAGTTATGACCAAAAAGGTTTCCAGTTCTACTAAAAAGTGGCCGGAGAGAGACAGTAGTAGAACTGCTTACCTTTTTGGTCATAACTTGCTTAATTTTCTAGATATCGATTTGATTTCTTCTGTGTTAGATGGAGAAATGTATTGGCTTTAGGTTGAATTTCTCTTTTTGAAGTTAGTGCAAATGAAATATTTTTCGAAAAAAAAACCATGGACTACCCCCTTTGCTTTTTTTGACAAAATTATAAAAAAATTTTCTTGCACTATCCAGCAGAAAAAATTTCTAGTTAAGGCCAATACGGTTAGCTACCCAACGCAAAGGAAATCAAGTCGATATATTGAAAACTGAGCAAGTTATGACCAAAAAGGTTCCCAGTTCTACTAAAAAGTGGCCGGAGAGAGACAGTAGTAGAACTGCTTACCTTTTTGGTCATAACTTGCTTAATTTTCTAGATATCGATTTGATTTCTTCTGTGTTAGATGGAGAAATGTATTGGCTTTAGGTTGAATTTCTCTTTTTGAAGTTAGTGCAAATGAAATATTTTTCGACAAAAAAACCATGGACTACCCCCTTTGCTTTTTTTGAAAAAATTATAAAAAAATTTTCTTGCACTATCCAGCAGAAAAAAATTTCTAATTAGGGCCAATTCGGTTAGCTACCCAACGCAAAGGAAATCAAGTCGATATATTGAAAACTGAGCAAGTTATGACCAAAAAAGTTCCCAGTTCTACTAAAAAGTGGCCGGAGAGAGACAGTAGTAGAACTGCTTACCTTTTTGGTCATAACTTGCTTAATTTTCTAGATATCGATTTGATTTCTTCTGTGTTAGATGGAGAAATGTATTGGCTTTAGTTCGAATTTCTCTTTTTGAAGTTAGTGCAAATGAAATATTTTTCGAAAAAAAAACCATGGACTACCCCCTTTGCTTTTTTTGACAAAATTATAAAAAAATTTTCTTGCACTATCCAGCAGAAAAAAATTTCTACTTAAGGCCAATACGGTTAGCTACCCAACGCAAGGGAAATCACGTCGATATATTGAAAACTGAGCGAGTTATGACCAAAAAGGTTCCCAGTTCTACTAAAAAGTGGCCGGAGAGAGACAGTAGTAGAACTGCTTACCTTTTTGGTCATAACTTGCTTAATTTTCTAGATATCGATTTGATTTCTTCTGTGTTAGATGGAGAAATGTATTGGCTTTAGTTCGAATTTCTCTTTTTGAAGTTAGTGCAAATGAAATATTTTTCAACAAAAAAACCATGGACTACCCCCTTTGCTTTTTTTGAAAAAATTATAAAAAAATTTTCTTGCACTATCCAGCAGAAAAAAATTTCTAATTAAGGCCAATACGGTTAGCTACCCAACGCAAAGGAAATCAAGTCGATATATTGAAAACTGAGCAAGTTATGACCAAAAAGGTTCCCAGTTCTACTAAAAAGTGGCCGGAGAGAGACAATAGTAGAACTGCTTACTTTTTTGGTCATAACTTGCTTAATTTTCTAGATATCGATTTGATTTCTTCTTTGTTAGATGGAGAAATGTATTGGCTTTAGGTTGAATTTCTCTTTTTGAAGTTTGTGCAAATAAAATATTTTTCGACAAAAAAACCATGGACTACCCCCTTTGCTTTTTTTGAAAAAATTATAAAAAAATTTTCTTGCACTATCCAGCAGAAAAAAATTTCTAATTAAGGCCAATACGGTTAGCTACCCAACGCAAAGGAAATCAAGTCGATATATTGAAAACTGAGCAAGTTATGACCAAAAAGGTTTCCAGTTCTACTAAAAAGTGGCCGGAGAGAGACAGTAGTAGAACTGCTTACCTTTTTGGTCATAACTTGCTTAATTTTCTAGATATCGATTTGATTTCTTCTGTGTTAGATGGAGAAATGTATTGGCTTTAGGTTGAATTTCTCTTTTTGAAGTTAGTGCAAATGAAATATTTTTCGAAAAAAAAACCATGGACTACCCCCTTTGCTTTTTTTGACAAAATTATAAAAAAATTTTCTTGCACTATCCAGCAGAAAAAAATTTCTAATTAAGGCCAATACGGTTAGCTACCCAACGCAAAGGAAATCAAGTCGATATATTGAAAACTGAGCAAGTTATGACCAAAAAGGTTCCCAGTTCTACTAAAAAGTGGCCGGAGAGAGACAGTAGTAGAACTGCTTACCTTTTTGGTCATAACTTGCTTAATTTTCTAGATATCGATTTGATTTCTTCTGTGTTAGATGGAGAAATGTATTGGCTTTAGGTTGAATTTCTCTTTTTGAAGTTAGTGCAAATGAAATATTTTTCGACAAAAAAACCATGGACTACCCCCTTTGCTTTTTTTGAAAAAATTATAAAAAAATTTTCTTGCACTATCCAGCAGAAAAAAATTTCTAATTGAGGCCAATACGGTTAGCTACCCAACGCAAAGGAAATCAAGTCGATATATTGAAAACTGAGCAAGTTATGACCAAAAAGGTTCCCAGTTCTACTAAAAAGTGGAAGGAGAGAGACAGTAGTAGAACTGCTTACCTTTTTGGTCATAACTTGCTTAATTTTCTAGATATCGATTTGATTTCTTCTGTGTTAGATGGAGAAATGTATTGGCTTTAGTTCGAATTTCTCTTTTTGAAGTTAGTGCAAATGAAATATTTTTCGACAAAAAAACCATGGACTACCCCCTTTGCTTTTTTTGAAAAAATTATAAAAAAATTTTCTTGCACTATCCAGCAGAAAAAAATTTCTAATTAAGGCCAATACGGTTAGCTACCCAACGCAAAGGAAATCAAATCGATATATTGAAAACTAAGCAAGTTATGACCAAAAAGGTTTCCAGTTCTACTAAAAAGTGGCCGGAGAGAGACAGTAGTAGAACTGCTTACCTTTTTGGTCATAACTTGCTTAATTTTCTAGATATCGATTTGATTTCTTCTGTGTTAGATGGAGAAATGTATTGGCTTTAGTTCGAATTTCTCTTTTTGAAGTTAGTGCAAATGAAATATTTTTCGACAAAAAAAACCATGGACTACCCCCTTTGCTTTTTTTGAAAAAATTATAAAAAAATTTTCTTGCACTATCCAGCAGAAAAAAATTTCTAATTAAGGCCAATACGGTTAGCTACCCAACGCAAAGGAAATCAAGTCGATATATTGAAAACTGAGCAAGTTATGACCAAAAAAGTTCCCAGTTCTACTAAAAAGTGGCCGGAGAGAGACAGTAGTAGAACTGCTTACCTTTTTGGTCATAACTTGCTTAATTTTCTAGATATCGATTTGATTTCTTCTGTGTTAGATGGAGAAATGTATTGGCTTTAGGTTGAATTTCTCTTTTTGAAGTTAGTGCAAATGAAATATTTTTCGACAAAAAAACCATGGACTACCCCCTTTGCTTTTTTTGAAAAAATTATAAAAAAATTTTCTTGCACTATCCAGCAGAAAAAAATTTCTAATTAAGGCCAATACGGTTAGCTACCCAACGCAAAGGAAATCAAGTCGATATATTGAAAACTGAGCAAGTTATGACCAAAAAGGTTTCCAGTTCTACTAAAAAGTGGCCGGAGAGAGACAGTAGTAGAACTGCTTACCTTTTTGGTCATAACTTGCTTAATTTTCTAGATATCGATTTGATTTCTTCTGTGTTAGATGGAGAAATGTATTGGCTTTAGTTCGAATTTCTCTTTTTGAAGTTAGTGCAAATGAAATATTTTTCGACAAAAAAACCATGGACTACCCCCTTTGCTTTTTTTGAAAAAATTATAAAAAAATTTTCTTGCACTATCCAGCAGAAAAAAATGTCTAATTAAGGCCAATACGGTTAGCTACCCAACGCAAAGGAAATCAAGTCGATATATTGAAAACTGAGCAAGTTATGACCAAAAAGGTTCCCAGTTCTACTAAAAAGTGGCCGGAGAGAGACAGTAGTAGAACTGCTTACCTTTTTGGTCATAACTTGCTTAATTTTCTAGATATCGATTTGATTTCTTCTGTGTTAGATGGAGAAATGTATTGGCTTTAGGTTGAATTTCTCTTTTTGAAGTTAGTGAAAATGAAATATTTTTCGACAAAAAAACCATGGACTACCCCCTTTGCTTTTTTTGAAAAAATTATAAAAAAAATTTCTTGCACTATCCAGCGGAAAAAAATTTCTAATTAAGGCCAATACGGTTAGCTACCCAACGCAAAGGAAATCAAGTCGATATATTGAAAACTGAGCAAGTTATGACCAAAAAGGTTCCCAGTTCTACTAAAAAGTGGCCGGAGAGAGACAGTAGTAGAACTGCTTACCTTTTTGGTCATACCTTGCTTAATTTTCTAGATATCGATTTGATTTCTTCTGTGTTAGATGGAGAAATGTATTGGCTTTAGTTCGAATTTCTCTTTTTGAAGTTAGTGCAAATGAAATATTTTTCGACAAAAAAAACCATGGACTACCCCCTTTGCTTTTTTTGAAAAAATTATAAAAAAATTTTCTTGCACTATCCAGCAGAAAAAAATGTCTAATTAAGGCCAATACGGTTAGCTACCCAACGCAAAGGAAATCAAGTCGATATATTGAAAACTGAGCAAGTTATGACCAAAAAGGTTCCCAGTTCTACTAAAAAGTGGCCGGAGAGAGACAGTAGTAGAACTGCTTACTTTTTGGTCATAACTTGCTTAATTTTCTAGATATCGATTTGATTTCTTCTGTGTTAGATGGAGAAATGTATTGGCTTTAGTTCGAATTTCTCTTTTTGAAGTTAGTGCAAATGAAATATTTTTCGACAAAAAAACCATGGACTACCCCCTTTGCTTTTTTTGAAAAAATTATAAAAAAATTTTCTTGCACTATCGAGCAGAAAAAAATTTCTAATTAAGGCCAATACGGTTAGCTACCCAACGCAAAGGAAATCAAGTCGATATATTGAAAACTGAGCAAGTTATGACCAAAAAGGTTCCCAGTTCTACTAAAAAGTGGCCGGAGAGAGACAGTAGTAGAACTGCTTACCTTTTTGGTCATAACTTGCTTAATTTTCTAGATATCGATTTGATTTCTTCTGTGTTAGATGGAGAAATGTATTGGCTTTAGTTCGAACTTCTCTTTTTGAAGTTAGTGCAAATGAAATATTTTTCGACAAAAAAAACCGTATATTACCCCCTTTGCTTTTTTTAAAAAAATTATAAAAAAATTTTCTTGCACTATCCAGCAGAAAAAAATTTCTAATTAAGGCCAATACGGTTAGCTACCCAACGCAAAGGAAATCAAGTCGATATATTGAAAACTGAGCAAGTTATGACCAAAAAGGTTCCCAGTTCTACTAAAAAGTGGCCGGAGAGAGACAGTAGTAGAACTGCTTACCTTTTTGGTCATAACTTGCTTAATTTTCTAGATATCGATTTGATTTCTTCTGTGTTAGATGGAGAAATGTATTGGCTTTAGTTCGAACTTCTCTTTTTGAAGTTAGTGCAAATGAAATATTTTTCGACAAAAAAAACCGTATATTACCCCCTTTGCTTTTTTTGAAAAAATTATAAAAAAATTTTCTTGCACTATCCAGCAGAAAAAAATTTCTAATTAAGGCCAATACGGTTAGCTATCCAACGCAAAGGAAATCAAGTCGATATATTGAAAACTGAGCAAGTTATGACCAAAAAGGTTCCCAGTTCTACTAAAAAGTGGCCGGAGAGAGACAGTAGTAGAACTGCTTACCTTTTTGGTCATAACTTGCTTAATTTTCTAGATATCATTTGATTTCTTCTGTGTTAGATGGAGAACCGTATTGGCTTTAGTTCGAATTTCTCTTTTTGAAGTTAGTGCAAATGAAATATTTTTCGACAAAAAAAACCATGGACTACCCCCTTTACTTTTTTTTAAAAAATTATTAAAAAATTTTCTTGCACTATCCAGCAGAAAAAAATTTCTAATTAAGGCCAATACGGTTAGCTACCCAACGCAAAGGAAATCAAGTCGATATATTGAAAACTGAGCAAGTTATGACCAAAAAGGTTCCCAGTTCTACTAAAAAGTGGCCGGAGAGAGACAGTAGTAGAACTGCTTACCTTTTTGGTCATAACTTGCTTAATTTTCTAGATATCGATTTGATTTCTTCTGTGTTAGATGGAGAACCGTATTGGCTTTAGTTCGAATTTCTCTTTTTGAAGTTAGTGCAAATGAAATATTTTTCGACAAAAAAAACCATGGACTACCCCCTTTACTTTTTTTTAAAAAATTATTAAAAAATTTTCTTGCACTATCCAGCAGAAAAAAATTTCTAATTAAGGCCAATACGGTTAGCTACCCAACGCAAAGGAAATCAAGTCGATATATTGAAAACTGAGCAAGTTATAACCAAAAAGGTTCCCAGTTCTACTAAAAAGTGGCCGGAGAGAGACAGTAGTAGAACTGCTTACCTTTTTGGTCATAACTTGCTTAATTTTCTAGATATCGATTTGATTTCTTCTGTGTTAGATGGAGAACCGTATTGGCTTTAGTTCGAATTTCTCTTTTTGAAGTTAGTGCAAATGAAATATTTTTCGACAAAAAAAACCATGGACTACCCCCTTTACTTTTTTTTAAAAAATTATTAAAAAATTTTCTTGCACTATCCAGCAGAAAAAAATTTCTAATTAAGGCCAATACGGTTAGCTACCCAACGCAAAGGAAATCAAGTCGATATATTGAAAACTGAGCAAGTTATAACCAAAAAGGTTTCCAGTTCTACTAAAAAGTGGCCGGAGAGAGACAGTCGTAGAACTGCTTACCTTTTTGGTCATAACTTGCTTAATTTTCTAGATATCGATTTGACTTCTTCTGTGTTAGATGGAGAACCGTATTGGCTTTAGTTCGAATTTCTCTTTTTGAAGTTAGTGCAAATGAAATATTTTTCGACAAAAAAACCATGGACTACCCTCTTTGCTTTTTTTGAAAAAATTATAAAAAAATTTTCTTGCACTATCCAGCAGAAAAAAATTTCTAATTAAGGCCAATACGGTTAGCTACCCAACGCAAAGGAAATCAAGTCGATATATTGAAAACTGAGCAAGTTATGACCAAAAAGGTTCCCAGTTCTACTAAAAAGTAGCCGGAGAGAGACAGTAGTAGAACTGCTTACCTTTTTGGTCATAACTTGCTTAATTTTCTAGATATCGATTTGATTTCTTCTGTGTTAGATGGAGAAATGTATTGGCTTTAGTTCGAATTTCTCTTTTTGAAGTTAGTGCAAATGAAATATTTTTCGACAAAAAAAAACCATGGACTACCCCTTTTGCTTTTTTTGAAAAAATTATAAAAAAATTTTCTTGCACTATCCAGCAGAAAAAAATTTCTAATTAAGGCCAATACGGTTAGCTACCCAACGCAAAGGAAATCAAGTCGATATATTGAAAACTGAGCAAGTTATGACCAAAAAGGTTTCCAGTTCTACTAAAAAGTGGCCGGAGAGAGACAGTAGTAGAACTGCTTACCTTTTTGGTCATAACTTGCTTAATTTTCTAGATATCGACTTGATTTCTACTGTGTTAGATGGAGAACCGTATTGGCTTTAGTTCGAATTTCTCTTTTTGAAGTTAGTGCAAATAAATTATTTTTCGACAAAAAAACCATGGACTACCCCCTTTGCTTTTTTTGAAAAAATTATAAAAAAATTTTCTTGCACTATCCAGCAGAAAAAAATTTCTAATTAAGGCCAATACGGTTAGCTACCCAACGCAAAGGAAATCAAGTCGATATATTGAAAACTGAGCAAGTTATGACCAAAAAGGTTCCCAGTTCTACTAAAAAGTAGCCGGAGAGAGACAGTAGTAGAACTGCTTACCTTTTTGGTCATAACTTGCTTAATTTTCTAGATATCGATTTGATTTCTTCTGTGTTAGATGGAGAAATGTATTGGCTTTAGTTCGAATTTCTCTTTTTGAAGTTAGTGCAAATGAAATATTTTTCGACAAAAAAAAACCATGGACTACCCCTTTTGCTTTTTTTGAAAAAATTATAAAAAAATTTTCTTGCACTATCCAGCAGAAAAAAATTTCTAATTAAGGCCAATACGGTTAGCTACCCAACGCAAAGGAAATCAAGTCGATATATTGAAAACTGAGCAAGTTATGACCAAAAAGGTTCCCAGTTCTACTAAAAAGTGGCCGGAGAGAGACAGTAGTAGAACTGCTTACCTTTTTGGTCATAACTTGCTTAATTTTCTAGATATCGATTTGATTTCTTCTGTGTTAGATGGAGAACCGTATTGGCTTTAGTTCGAATTTCTCTTTTTGAAGTTAGTGCAAATGAAATATTTTTCGACAAAAAAAACCATGGACTACCCCCTTTACTTTTTTTTAAAAAATTATTAAAAAATTTTCTTGCACTATCCAGCAGAAAAAAATTTCTAATTAAGGCCAATACGGTTAGCTACCCAACGCAAAGGAAATCAAGTCGATATATTGAAAACTGAGCAAGTTATAACCAAAAAGGTTCCCAGTTCTACTAAAAAGTGGCCGGAGAGAGACAGTAGTAGAACTGCTTACCTTTTTGGTCATAACTTGCTTAATTTTCTAGATATCGATTTGATTTCTTCTGTGTTAGATGGAGAACCGTATTGGCTTTAGTTCGAATTTCTCTTTTTGAAGTTAGTGCAAATGAAATATTTTTCGACAAAAAAAACCATGGACTACCCCCTTTACTTTTTTTTAAAAAATTATTAAAAAATTTTCTTGCACTATCCAGCAGAAAAAAATTTCTAATTAAGGCCAATACGGTTAGCTACCCAACGCAAAGGAAATCAAGTCGATATATTGAAAACTGAGCAAGTTATAACCAAAAAGGTTTCCAGTTCTACTAAAAAGTGGCCGGAGAGAGACAGTCGTAGAACTGCTTACCTTTTTGGTCATAACTTGCTTAATTTTCTAGATATCGATTTGACTTCTTCTGTGTTAGATGGAGAACCGTATTGGCTTTAGTTCGAATTTCTCTTTTTGAAGTTAGTGCAAATGAAATATTTTTCGACAAAAAAACCATGGACTACCCTCTTTGCTTTTTTTGAAAAAATTATAAAAAAATTTTCTTGCACTATCCAGCAGAAAAAAATTTCTAATTAAGGCCAATACGGTTAGCTACCCAACGCAAAGGAAATCAAGTCGATATATTGAAAACTGAGCAAGTTATGACCAAAAAGGTTCCCAGTTCTACTAAAAAGTAGCCGGAGAGAGACAGTAGTAGAACTGCTTACCTTTTTGGTCATAACTTGCTTAATTTTCTAGATATCGATTTGATTTCTTCTGTGTTAGATGGAGAAATGTATTGGCTTTAGTTCGAATTTCTCTTTTTGAAGTTAGTGCAAATGAAATATTTTTCGACAAAAAAAAACCATGGACTACCCCTTTTGCTTTTTTTGAAAAAATTATAAAAAAATTTTCTTGCACTATCCAGCAGAAAAAAATTTCTAATTAAGGCCAATACGGTTAGCTACCCAACGCAAAGGAAATCAAGTCGATATATTGAAAACTGAGCAAGTTATGACCAAAAAGGTTTCCAGTTCTACTAAAAAGTGGCCGGAGAGAGACAGTAGTAGAACTGCTTACCTTTTTGGTCATAACTTGCTTAATTTTCTAGATATCGACTTGATTTCTACTGTGTTAGATGGAGAACCGTATTGGCTTTAGTTCGAATTTCTCTTTTTGAAGTTAGTGCAAATAAATTATTTTTCGACAAAAAAACCATGGACTACCCCCTTTGCTTTTTTTGAAAAAATTATAAAAAAATTTTCTTGCACTATCCAGCAGAAAAAAATTTCTAATTAAGGCCAATACGGTTAGCTACCCAACGCAAAGGAAATCAAGTCGATATATTGAAAACTGAGCAAGTTATGATCAAAAAGGTTTCCAGTTCTACTAAAAAGTGGCCGGAGAGAGACAGTCGTAGAACTGCTTACCTTTTTGGTCATAACTTGCTTAATTTTCTAGATATCGATTTGATTTCTTCTGTGTTAGATGGCGAACCGTATTGGCTTTAGTTCGAATTTCTCTTTTTGAAGTTAGTGCAAATGAAATATTTTTCGACAAAAAAAACCATGGACTACCCCCTTTACTTTTTTTTAAAAAATTATTAAAAAATTTTCTTGCACTATCCAGCAGAAAAAAATTTCTAATTAAGGCCAATACGGTTAGCTACCCAACGCAAAGGAAATCAAGTCGATATATTGAAAACTGAGCAAGTTATGACCAAAAAGGTTTCCAGTTCTACTAAAAAGTGGCCGGAGAGAGACAGTAGTAGAACTTCTTACCTTTTTGGTCATAACTTGCTTAATTTTCTAGATATTGATTTGATTTCTTCTGTGTTAGATGGAGAACCGTATTGGCTTTAGTTCGAATTTCTCTTTTTGAAGTTAGTGCAAATAAATTATTTTTCGACAAAAAAACCATGGACTACCCCCTTTGCTTTTTTTGAAAAAATTATAAAAAAATTTTCTTGCACTATCCAGCGGAAAAAAATTTCTAATTAAGGCCAATACGGTTAGCTACCCAACGCAAAGGAAATCAAGTCGATATATTGAAAACTGAGCAAGTTATGACCAAAAAGGTTTCCAGTTCTACTAAAAAGTGGCCGGAGAGAGACAGTAGTAGAACTGCTTACCTTTTTGGTCATAACTTGCTTAATTTTCTAGATATCGATTTGATTTCTTCTGTGTTAGATGGAGAACCGTATTGGCTTTAGTTCGAATTTCTCTTTTTGAAGTTAGTGCAAATGAAATATTTTTCGACAAAAAAAACCATGGACTACCCCCTTTGCTTTTTTTGAAAAAATTATAAAAAAATTTTCTTGCACTATCCAGCAGAAAAAAATTTCTAATTAAGGCCAATACGGTTAGCTACCCAACGCAAAGGAAATCAAGTCGATATATTGAAAACTGAGCAAGTTATGACCAAAAAGGTTCCCAGTTCTACTAAAAAGTGGCCGGAGAGAGACAGTAGTAGAACTGCTTACCTTTTTGGTCATAACTTGCTTAATTTTCTAGATATCGATTTGATTTCTTCTGTGTTAGATGGAGAACCGTATTGGCTTTAGTTCGAATTTCTCTTTTTGAAGTTAGTGCAAATGAAATATTTTCCGACAAAAAAAACCATGGACTACCCCCTTTACTTTTTTTTAAAAAATTATTAAAAAATTTTCTTGCACTATCCAGCAGAAAAAAATTTCTAATTAAGGCCAATACGGTTAGCTACCCAACGCAAAGGAAATCAAGTCGATATATTGAAAACTGAGCAAGTTATAACCAAAAAGGTTCCCAGTTCTACTAAAAAGTGGCCGGAGAGAGACAGTAGTAGAACTGCTTACCTTTTTGGTCATAACTTGCTTAATTTTCTAGATATCGATTTGATTTCTTCTGTGTTAGATGGAGAACCGTATTGGCTTTAGTTCGAATTTCTCTTTTTGAAGTTAGTGCAAATGAAATATTTTTCGACAAAAAAAACCATGGACTACCCCCTTTATTTTTTTTTAAAAATTATTAAAAAATTTTCTTGCACTATCCAGCAGAAAAAAATTTCTAATTAAGGCCAATACGGTTAGCTACCCAACGCAAAGGAAATCAAGTCGATATATTGAAAACTGAGCAAGTTATAACCAAAAAGGTTTCCAGTTCTACTAAAAAGTGGCCGGAGAGAGACAGTCGTAGAACTGCTTACCTTTTTGGTCATAACTTGCTTAATTTTCTAGATATCGATTTGACTTCTTCTGTGTTAGATGGAGAACCGTATTGGCTTTAGTTCGAATTTCTCTTTTTGAAGTTAGTGCAAATGAAATATTTTTCGACAAAAAAACCATGGACTACCCTCTTTGCTTTTTTTGAAAAAATTATAAAAAAATTTTCTTGCACTATCCAGCAGAAAAAAATTTCTAATTAAGGCCAATACGGTTAGCTACCCAACGCAAAGGAAATCAAGTCGATATATTGAAAACTGAGCAAGTTATGACCAAAAAGGTTCCCAGTTCTACTAAAAAGTAGCCGGAGAGAGACAGTAGTAGAACTGCTTACCTTTTTGGTCATAACTTGCTTAATTTTCTAGATATCGATTTGATTTCTTCTGTGTTAGATGGCGAACCGTATTGGCTTTAGTTCGAATTTCTCTTTTTGAAGTTAGTGCAAATGAAATATTTTTCGACAAAAAAAACCATGGACTACCCCCTTTACTTTTTTTTAAAAAATTATTAAAAAATTTTCTTGCACTATCCAGCAGAAAAAAATTTCTAATTAAGGCCAATACGGTTAGCTACCCAACGCAAAGGAAATCAAGTCGATATATTGAAAACTGAGCAAGTTATGACCAAAAAGGTTTCCAGTTCTACTAAAAAGTGGCCGGAGAGAGACAGTAGTAGAACTTCTTACCTTTTTGGTCATAACTTGCTTAATTTTCTAGATATTGATTTGATTTCTTCTGTGTTAGATGGAGAACCGTATTGGCTTTAGTTCGAATTTCTCTTTTTGAAGTTAGTGCAAATAAATTATTTTTCGACAAAAAAACCATGGACTACCCCCTTTGCTTTTTTTGAAAAAATTATAAAAAAATTTTCTTGCACTATCCAGCGGAAAAAAATTTCTAATTAAGGCCAATACGGTTAGCTACCCAACGCAAAGGAAATCAAGTCGATATATTGAAAACTGAGCAAGTTATGACCAAAAAGGTTTCCAGTTCTACTAAAAAGTGGCCGGAGAGAGACAGTAGTAGAACTGCTTACCTTTTTGGTCATAGCTTGCTTAATTTTCTAGATATCGATTTGATTTCTTCTGTGTTAGATGGAGAACCGTATTGGCTTTAGTTCGAATTTCTCTTTTTGAAGTTAGTGCAAATGAAATATTTTTCGACAAAAAAAACCATGGACTACCCCCTTTGCTTTTTTTGAAAAAATTATAAAAAAATTTTCTTGCACTATCCAGCAGAAAAAAATTTCTAATTAAGGCCAATACGGTTAGCTACCCAACGCAAAGGAAATCAAGTCGATATATTGAAAACTGAGCAAGTTATGACCAAAAAGGTTCCCAGTTCTACTAAAAAGTGGCCGGAGAGAGACAGTAGTAGAACTGCTTACCTTTTTGGTCATAACTTGCTTAATTTTCTAGATATCGATTTGATTTCTTCTGTGTTAGATGGAGAACCGTATTGGCTTTAGTTCGAATTTCTCTTTTTGAAGTTAGTGCAAATGAAATATTTTTCGACAAAAAAAACCATGGACTACCCCCTTTACTTTTTTTTAAAAAATTATTAAAAAATTTTCTTGCACTATCCAGCAGAAAAAAATTTCTAATTAAGGCCAATACGGTTAGCTACCCAACGCAAAGGAAATCAAGTCGATATATTGAAAACTGAGCAAGTTATAACCAAAAAGGTTCCCAGTTCTACTAAAAAGTGGCCGGAGAGAGACAGTAGTAGAACTGCTTACCTTTTTGGTCATAACTTGCTTAATTTTCTAGATATCGATTTGATTTCTTCTGTGTTAGATGGAGAACCGTATTGGCTTTAGTTCGAATTTCTCTTTTTGAAGTTAGTGCAAATGAAATATTTTTCGACAAAAAAAACCATGGACTACCCCCTTTACTTTTTTTTAAAAAATTATTAAAAAATTTTCTTGCACTATCCAGCAGAAAAAAATTTCTAATTAAGGCCAATACGGTTAGCTACCCAACGCAAAGGAAATCAAGTCGATATATTGAAAACTGAGCAAGTTATAACCAAAAAGGTTTCCAGTTCTACTAAAAAGTGGCCGGAGAGAGACAGTCGTAGAACTGCTTACCTTTTTGGTCATAACTTGCTTAATTTTCTAGATATCGATTTGACTTCTTCTGTGTTAGATGGAGAACCGTATTGGCTTTAGTTCGAATTTCTCTTTTTGAAGTTAGTGCAAATGAAATATTTTTCGACAAAAAAACCATGGACTACCCTCTTTGCTTTTTTTGAAAAAATTATAAAAAAATTTTCTTGCACTATCCAGCAGAAAAAAATTTCTAATTAAGGCCAATACGGTTAGCTACCCAACGCAAAGGAAATCAAGTCGATATATTGAAAACTGAGCAAGTTATGACCAAAAAGGTTCCCAGTTCTACTAAAAAGTAGCCGGAGAGAGACAGTAGTAGAACTGCTTACCTTTTTGGTCATAACTTGCTTAATTTTCTAGATATCGATTTGATTTCTTCTGTGTTAGATGGAGAAATGTATTGGCTTTAGTTCGAATTTCTCTTTTTGAAGTTAGTGCAAATGAAATATTTTTCGACAAAAAAAAACCATGGACTACCCCTTTTGCTTTTTTTGAAAAAATTATAAAAAAATTTTCTTGCACTATCCAGCAGAAAAAAATTTCTAATTAAGGCCAATACGGTTAGCTACCCAACGCAAAGGAAATCAAGTCGATATATTGAAAACTGAGCAAGTTATGACCAAAAAGGTTTCCAGTTCTACTAAAAAGTGGCCGGAGAGAGACAGTAGTAGAACTGCTTACCTTTTTGGTCATAACTTGCTTAATTTTCTAGATATCGACTTGATTTCTACTGTGTTAGATGGAGAACCGTATTGGCTTTAGTTCGAATTTCTCTTTTTGAAGTTAGTGCAAATAAATTATTTTTCGACAAAAAAACCATGGACTACCCCCTTTGCTTTTTTTGA
Source organism: Thelaira solivaga (assembly GCA_947397855.1). Lineage (NCBI taxonomy): Eukaryota > Metazoa > Arthropoda > Insecta > Diptera > Tachinidae > Thelaira > Thelaira solivaga. Next base: position 38,721,172 of record OX377611.1, on the reverse strand, counting down.
AAAAATTATAAAAAAATTTTCTTGCACTATCCAGCAGAAAAAAATTTCTAATTAAGGCCAATACGGTTAGCTACCCAACGCAAAGGAAATCAAGTCGATATATTGAAAACTGAGCAAGTTATGATCAAAAAGGTTTCCAGTTCTACTAAAAAGTGGCCGGAGAGAGACAGTCGTAGAACTGCTTACCTTTTTGGTCATAACTTGCTTAATTTTCTAGATATCGATTTGATTTCTTCTGTGTTAGATGGCGAACCGTATTGGCTTTAGTTCGAATTTCTCTTTTTGAAGTTAGTGCAAATGAAATATTTTTCGACAAAAAAAACCATGGACTACCCCCTTTACTTTTTTTTAAAAAATTATTAAAAAATTTTCTTGCACTATCCAGCAGAAAAAAATTTCTAATTAAGGCCAATACGGTTAGCTACCCAACGCAAAGGAAATCAAGTCGATATATTGAAAACTGAGCAAGTTATGACCAAAAAGGTTTCCAGTTCTACTAAAAAGTGGCCGGAGAGAGACAGTAGTAGAACTTCTTACCTTTTTGGTCATAACTTGCTTAATTTTCTAGATATTGATTTGATTTCTTCTGTGTTAGATGGAGAACCGTATTGGCTTTAGTTCGAATTTCTCTTTTTGAAGTTAGTGCAAATAAATTATTTTTCGACAAAAAAACCATGGACTACCCCCTTTGCTTTTTTTGAAAAAATTATAAAAAAATTTTCTTGCACTATCCAGCGGAAAAAAATTTCTAATTAAGGCCAATACGGTTAGCTACCCAACGCAAAGGAAATCAAGTCGATATATTGAAAACTGAGCAAGTTATGACCAAAAAGGTTTCCAGTTCTACTAAAAAGTGGCCGGAGAGAGACAGTAGTAGAACTGCTTACCTTTTTGGTCATAACTTGCTTAATTTTCTAGATATCGATTTGATTTCTTCTGTGTTAGATGGAGAACCGTATTGGCTTTAGTTCGAATTTCTCTTTTTGAAGTTAGTGCAAATGAAATATTTTTCGACAAAAAAAACCATGGACTACCCCCTTTGCTTTTTTTGAAAAAATTATTAAAAAATTTTCTTGCACTATCCAGCAGAAAAAAAATTTCTAATTAAGGCCAATACGGTTAGCTACCCAACGCAATGGAAATCAAGTCGATATATTGAAAACTGAGCAAGTTATGACCAAAAAGGTTCCCAGTTCTACTAAAAAGTGGCCGGAGAGAGACAGTAGTAGAACTGCTTACCTTTTTGGTCATAACTTGCTTAATTTTCTAGATATCGACTTCATTTCTACTGTGTTAGATGGAGAACCGTATTGGCTTTAGTTCGAATTTCTCTTTTTGAAGTTAGTGCAAATGAAATATTTTTCGACAAAAAAAACCATGGACTACCCCCTTTGCTTTTTTTGAAAAAATTATAAAAAAATTTTCTTGCACTATCCAGCAGAAAAAAAATTCTAATTAAGGCCAATACGGTTAGCTACCCAACGCAATGGAAATCAAGTCGATATATTGAAAACTGAGCAAGTTATGACCAAAAAGGTTCCCAGTTCTACTAAAAAGTGGCCGGAGAGAGACAGTAGTAGAACTGCTTACCTTTTTGGTCATAACTTGCTTAATTTTCTAGATATCGACTTGATTTCTACTGTGTTAGATGGAGAACCGTATTGGCTTTAGTTCGAATTTCTCTTTTTGAAGTTAGTGCAAATGAAATATTTTTCGACAAAAAAACCATGGACTACCCCCTTTGCTTTTTTTGAAAAAATTATAAAAAAATTTTCTTGCACTATCCAGCAGAAAAAAATTTCTAATTAAGGCCAATACGGTTAGCTACCCAACGCAAAGGAAATCAAGTCGATATATTGAAAACTGAGCAAGTTATGACCAAAAAGGTTTCCAGTTCTACTAAAAAGTGGCCGGAGAGAGACAGTCGTAGAACTGCTTACCTTTTTTGTCATAACTTGCTTAATTTTCTAGATATCGACTTGATTTCTACTGTGTTAGATGGAGAACCGTATTGGCTTTAGTTCGAATTTCTCTTTTTGAAGTTAGTGCAAATAAATTATTTTTCGACAAAAAAACCATGGACTACCCCCTTTGCTTTTTTTGAAAAAATTATAAAAAAAATTTTTTGCACTATCCAGCAGAAAAAAATTTCTAATTAAGGCCAATACGGTTAGCTACCCAACGCAAAGGAAATCAAGTCGATATATTGAAAACTGAGCAAGTTATGACCAAAAAGGTTTCCAGTTCTACTAAAAAGTGGCCGGAGAGAGACAGTAGTAGAACTGCTTACCTTTTTGGTCATAACTTGCTTAATTTTCTAGATATCGACTTGATTTCTACTGTGTTAGATGGAGAACCGTATTGGCTTTAGTTCGAATTTCTCTTTTTGAAGTTAGTGCAAATAAATTATTTTTCGACAAAAAAACCATGGACTACCCCCTTTGCTTTTTTTGAAAAAATTATAAAAAAATTTTCTTGCACTATCCAGCAGAAAAAAATTTCTAGTTAAGGCCAATACGGTTAGCTACCCAACGCAAAGGAAATCAAGTCGATATATTGAAAACTGAGCAAGTTATGACCAAAAAAGTTTCCAGTTCTACTAAAAAGTGGCCGGAGAGAGACAGTAGTAGAACTGCTTACCTTTTTGGTCATAACTTGCTTAATTTTCTAGATATCGACTTGATTTCTACTGTGTTAGATGGAGAACCGTATTGGCTTTAGTTCGAATTTCTCTTTTTGAAGTTAGTGCAAATAAATTATTTTTCGACAAAAAAACCATGGACTACCCCCTTTGCTTTTTTTGAAAAAATTATAAAAAAATTTTCTTGCACTATCCAGCAGAAAAAAATTTCTAATTAAGGCCAATACGGTTAGCTACCCAACGCAAAGGAAATCAAGTCGATATATTGAAAACTGAGCAAGTTATGACCAAAAAGGTTTCCAGTTCTACTAAAAAGTGGCCGGAGAGAGACAGTAGTAGAACTGCTTACCTTTTTGGTCATAACTTGCTTAATTTTCTAGATATCGATTTGATTTCTTCTGTGTTACATGGAGAACCGTATTGGCTTTAGTTCGAATTTCTCTTTTTGAAGTTAGTGCAAATGAAATATTTTTCGACAAAAAAAACCATGGACTACCCCCTTTGCTTTTTTTGAAAAAATTATAAAAAAATTTTCTTGCACTATCCAGCGGAAAAAAATTTCTAATTAAGGCCAATACGGTTAGGTACCCAACGCAAAGGAAATAAAGTCGATATATTGAAAACTGAGCAAGTTATGACCAAAAAGGTTTCCAGTTCTACTAAAAAGTGGCCGGAGAGAGACAGTAGTAGAACTGCTTACCTTTTTGGTCATAACTTGCTTAATTTTCTAGATATCGATTTGATTTCTTCTCTGTTAGATGGAGAACCGTATTGGCTTTAGTTCGAATTTCTCTTTTTTAAGTTAGTGCAAATGAAATATTTTTCGACAAAAAAAACCATGGACTACCCCCTTTGCTTTTTTTGAAAAAATTATAAAAAAATTTTCTTGCACTATCCAGCGGAAAAAAATTTCTAATTAAGGCCAATACGGTTAGCTACCCAACGCAAGGGAGATCAAGTCGATATATTGAAAACTGAGCAAGTTATGACCAAAAAGGTTTCCAGTTCTACTAAAAAGTGGCCGGAGAGAGACAGTAGTAGAACTTCTTACCTTTTTGGTCATAACTTGCTTAATTTTCTAGATATTGATTTGATTTCTTCTGTGTTAGATGGAGAACCGTATTGGCTTTAGTTCGAATTTCTCTTTTTGAAGTTAGTGCAAATGAAATATTTTTCGACAAAAAAAACCATGGACTACCCCCTTTGCTTTTTTTGAAAAAATTATAAAAAAATTTTCTTGCACTATCGAGCGGAAAAAAATTTCTAATTAAGGCCAATACGGTTAGCTACCCAACGCAAGGGAAATCAAGTCGATATATTGAAAACTGAGCAAGTTATGACCAAAAAGGTTTCCAGTTCTACTAAAAAGTGGCCGGAGAGAGACAGTAGTAGAACTGCTTACCTTTTTGGTCATAACTTGCTTAATTTTCTAGATATCGATTTGATTTCTTCTCTGTTAGATGGAGAACCGTATTGGCTTTAGTTCGAATTTCTCTTTTTGAAGTTAGTGCAAATGAAATATTTTTCGACAAAAAAAACCATGGACTACCCCCTTTGCTTTTTTTGAAAAAATTATAAAAAAATTTTCTTGCACTATCCAGCGGAAAAAAATTTCTAATTATGGCCAATACGGTTAGCTACCCAACGCAAAGGAAATCAAGTCGATATATTGAAAACTGAGCAAGTTATGACCAAAAAGGTTTCCAGTTCTACTAAAAAGTGGCCGGAGAGAGACAGTAGTAGAACTGCTTACCTTTTTGGTCATAACTTGCTTAATTTTCTAGATATCGATTTGATTTCTTCTGTGTTAGATGGAGAACCGTATTGGCTTTAGTTCGAATTTCTCTTTTTGAAGTTAGTGCAAATGAAATATTTTTCGACAAAAAAAACCATGGACTACCCCCTTTGCTTTTTTTGAAAAAATTATAAAAAAATTTTCTTGCACTATCCAGCGGAAAAAAATTTCTAATTAAGGCCAATACGGTTAGCTACCCAACGCAAAGGAAATCAAGTCGATATATTGAAAACTGAGCAAGTTATGACCAAAAAGGTTCCCAGTTCTACTAAAAAGTGGCCGGAGAGAGACAGTAGTAGAACTTCTTACCTTTTTGGTCATAACTTGCTTAATTTTCTAGATATGGACTTGATTTCTACTGTGTTAGATGGAGAACCGTATTGGCTTTAGTTCGAATTTCTCTTTTTGAAGTTAGTGCAAATGAAATATTTTTCGACAAAAAAAACCATGGACTACCCCCTTTGCTTTTTTTTAAAAAATTATAAAAAAATTTTCTTGCACTATCCAGCGGAAAAAAATTTCTAATTAAGGCCAATACGGTTAGCTACCCAACGCAAGGGAACTCAAGTCGATATATTGAAAACTGAGCAAGTTATGACCAAAAAGGTTTCCAGTTCTACTAAAAAGTGGCCGGAGAGAGACAGTAGTAGAACTGCTTACCTTTTTGGTCATAACTTGCTTAATTTTCTAGATATGGACTTGATTTCTACTGTGTTAGATGGAGAACCGTATTGGCTTTAGTTCGAATTTCTCTTTTTGAAGTTAGTGCAAATGAAATATTTTTCGACAAAAAAAACCATGGACTACCCCCTTTGCTTTTTTTGAAAAAATTATAAAAAAATTTTCTTGCACTATCCAGCGGAAAAAAATTTCTAATTAAGGCCAATACGGTTAGCTATCCAACGCAAGGGAGATCAAGTCGATATATTGAAAACTGAGCAAGTTATGACCAAAAAGGTTTCCAGTTCTACTAAAAAGTGGCCGGAGAGAGACAGTAGTAGAACTTCTTACCTTTTTGGTCATAACTTGCTTAATTTTCTAGATATCGATTTGATTTCTTCTGTGTTAGATGGAGACATGTATTATCTTTAGTTCGAATTTCTCTTTGTGAAGTTAGTGCAAATGAAATATTTTTCGACAAAAAAAACCATGGACTACCCCCTTTGCTTTTTTTGAAAAAATTAAAAAAAAATTTTCTTGCACTATCCAGCAGAAAAAAATTCTTATTAAGGCCAATACGGTTAGCTACCCAATGCAAAGGAAATCAAGTCGATATATTGAAAACTGAGCAAGTTATGACCAAAAAGGTTTCCAGTTCTACTAAAAAGTGGCCGGAGAGAGACAGTAGTAGAACTGCTTACCTTTTTGGTCATAACTTGCTTAATTTTCTAGATATCGTAGTAGAACTGCTTACCTTTTTGGTCATAACTTGCTTAATTTTCTAGATATCGATTTGATTTCTTCTGTGTTAGATGGAGAACCGTATTGGCTTTAGTTCGAATTTCTCTTTTTGAAGTTAGTGCAAATGAAATATTTTTCGACAAAAAAAACCATGGACTACCCCCTTTGCTTTTTTTGAAAAAATTATAAAAAAAATTTCTTGCACTATCCAACGGAAAAAAATTTCTTATTAAGGCCAATACGGTTAGCTACCCAACGCAAAGGAAATCAAGTCGATATATTGAAAACTGAGCAAGTTATGACCAAAAAGGTTCCCAGTTCTACTAAAAAGTGGCCGGAGAGAGACAGTAGTAGAACTGCTTACCTTTTTGGTCATAACTTGCTTAATTTTCTAGATATCGATTTGATTTCTTCTGTGTTAGATGGAGAACCGTATTGGCTTTAGTTCGAATTTCTCTTTTTGAAGTTAGTGCAAATGAAATATTTTTCGACAAAAAAAACCATGGACTACCCCCTTTGCTTTTTTTGAAAAAATTATAAAAAAATTTTCTTGCACTATCCAACGGAAAAAAATTTCTAATTAAGGCCAATACGGTTAGCTACCCAATGCAAAGGAAATCAAGTCGATATATTGAAAACTGAGCAAGTTATGACCAAAAAGGTTTCCAGTTCTACTAAAAAGTGGCCGGAGAGAGACAGTAGTAGAACTGCTTACCTTTTTGGTCATAACTTGCTTAATTTTCTAGATATCGTAGTAGAACTGCTTACCTTTTTGGTCATAACTTGCTTAATTTTCTAGATATCGATTTGATTTCTTCTGTGTTAGATGGAGAACCGTATTGGCTTTAGTTCGAATTTCTCTTTTTGAAGTTAGTGCAAATGAAATATTTTTCGACAAAAAAAACCATGGACTACCCCCTTTGCTTTTTTTGAAAAAATTATAAAAAAATTTTCTTGCACTATCCAACGGAAAAAAATTTCTTATTAAGGCCAATACGGTTAGCTACCCAACGCAAAGGAAATCAAGTCGATATATTGAAAACTGAGCAAGTTATGACCAAAAAGGTTCCCAGTTCTACTAAAAAGTGGCCGGAGAGAGACAGTAGTAGAACTGCTTACCTTTTTGGTCATAACTTGCTTAATTTTCTAGATATCGATTTGATTTCTTCTGTGTTAGATGGAGAACCGTATTGGCTTTAGTTCGAATTTCTCTTTTTGAAGTTAGTGCAAATGAAATATTTTTCGACAAAAAAAACCATGGACTACCCCCTTTGCTTTTTTTGAAAAAATTATAAAAAAATTTTCTTGCACTATCCAACGGAAAAAAATTTCTAATTAAGGCCAATACGGTTAGCTACCCAATGCAAAGGAAATCAAGTCGATATATTGAAAACTGAGCAAGTTATGACCAAAAAGGTTTCCAGTTCTACTAAAAAGTGGCCGGAGAGAGACAGTAGTAGAACTGCTTACCTTTTTGGTCATAACTTGCTTAATTTTCTAGATATCGACTTGATTTCTACTGTGTTAGATGGAGAACCGTATTGGCTTTAGTTCGCATTTCTCTTTTTGAAGTTAGTGCAAATGAAATATTTTTCGACAAAAAAAACCATGGACTACCCCCTTTGCTTTTTTTGAAAAAATTATAAAAAAATTTTCTTGCACTATCCAGCGGAAAAAAATTTCTAATTAAGGCCAATACGGTCAGCTACCCAACGCAAGGGAGATCAAGTCGATATATTGAAAACTGAGCAAGTTATGACCAAAAAGGTTTCCAGTTCTACTAAAAAGTGGCCGGAGAGAGACAGTAGTAGAACTGCTTACCTTTTTGGTCATAACTTGCTTAATTTTCTAGATATGGACTTGATTTCTACTGTGTTAGATGGAGAACCGTATTGGCTTTAGTTCGAATTTCTCTTTTTGAAGTTAGTGCAAATGAAATATTTTTCGACAAAAAAAACCATGGACTACCCCCTTTGCTTTTTTTGAAAAAATTATAAAAAAATTTTCTTGCACTATCCAACGGAAAAAAATTTCTAATTAAGGCCAATACGGTCAGCTACCCAACGCAAAGGAAATCAAGTCGATATATTGAAAACTGAGCAAGTTATGACCAAAAAGGTTTCCAGTTCTACTAAAAAGTGGCCGGAGAGAGACAGTAGCAGAACTTCTTACCTTTTTGGTCATAACTTGCTTAATTTTCTAGATATCGATTTGATTTCTTCTGTGTTAGATGGAGAACCGTATTGGCTTTAGTTCGAATTTCTCTTTTTGAAGTTAGTGCAAATGAAATATTTTTCGACAAAAAAAACCATGGACTACCCCCTTTGCTTTTTTTGAAAAAATTATAAAAAAATTTTCTCACACTATCCAGCGGAAAAAAATTTCTAATTAAGGCCAATACGGTTAGCTACCCAACGCAAAGGAAATCAAGTCGATATATTGAAAACTGAGCAAGTTATGACCAAAAAGGTTCCCAGTTCTACTAAAAAGTGGCCGGAGAGAGACAGTAGTAGAACTTCTTACCTTTTTGGTCATAACTTGCTTAATTTTCTAGATATCGATTTGATTTCTTCTGTGTTAGATGGAGAACCGTATTGGCTTTAGTTCGAATTTCTCTTTTTGAAGTTAGTGCAAATGAAATATTTTTCGACAAAAAAAACCATGGACTACCTCCTTTGCTTTTTTGAAAAAATTATAAAAAAATTTTCTTGCACTATCCAGCGGAAAAAAATTTCTAATTAAGGCCAATACGGTTAGCTACCCAACGCAAGGGAACTCAAGTCGATATATTGAAAACTGAGCAAGTTATGACCAAAAAGGTTTCCAGTTCTACTAAAAAGTGGCCGGAGAGAGACAGTAGTAGAACTGCTTACCTTTTTGGTCATAACTTGCTTAATTTTCTAGATATGGACTTGATTTCTACTGTGTTAGATGGAGAACCGTATTGGCTTTAGTTCGAATTTCTCTTTTTGAAGTTAGTGCAAATGAAATATTTTTCGACAAAAAAAACCATGGACTACCCCCTTTGCTTTTTTTGAAAAAATTATAAAAAAATTTTCTTGCACTATCCAGCGGAAAAAAATTTCTAATTAAGGCCAATACGCTCAGCTACCCAACGCAAGGGAGATCAAGTCGATATATTGAAAACTGAGCAAGTTATGACCAAAAAGGTTTCCAGTTCTACTAAAAAGTGGCCGGAGAGAGACAGTAGTAGAACTTCTTACCTTTTTGGTCATAACTTGCTTAATTTTCTAGATATCGATTTGATTTCTTCTGTGTTAGATGGAGAACCGTATTGGCTTTAGTTCGAATTTCTCTTTTTGAAGTTAGTGCAAATGAAATATTTTTCGACAAAAAAAACCATGGACTACCCCCTTTGCTTTTTTTGAAAAAATTATAAAAAAATTTTCTCGCACTATCCAGCGGAAAAAAATTTCTAATTAAGGCCAATACGGTTAGCTACCCAACGCAAAGGAAATCAAGTCGATATATTGAAAACTGAGCAAGTTATGACCAAAAAGGTTCCCAGTTCTACTAAAAAGTGGCCGGAGAGAGACAGTAGTAGAACTTCTTACCTTTTTGGTCATAACTTGCTTAATTTTCTAGATATCGACTTGATTTCTACTGTGTTAGATGGAGAACCGTATTGGCTTTAGTTCGAATTTCTCTTTTTGAAGTTAGTGCAAATGAAATATTTTTCGACAAAAAAAACCATGGACTACCCCCTTTGCTTTTTTTGAAAAAATTATAAAAAAATTTTAATGCACTATCCAGCAGAAAAAAATTTCTAATTAAGGCCAATACGGTTAGCTACCCAACGCAAAGGAAATCAAGTCGATATATTGAAAACTGAGCAAGTTATGACCAAAAAGGTTCCCAGTTCTACTAAAAAGTGGCCGGAGAGAGACAGTAGTAGAACTTCTTACCTTTTTGGTCATAACTTGCTTAATTTTCTAGATATCGATTTGATTTCTTCTGTGTTAGATGGAGAACCGTATTGGCTTTAGTTCGAATTTCTCTTTTTGAAGTTAGTGCAAATGAAATATTTTTCGACAAAAAAAACCATGGACTACGCCCCTTGCTTTTTTTGAAAAAATTATAAAAAAATTTTCTCGCACTATCCAGCGGAAAAAAATTTCTAATTAAGGCCAATACGGTTAGCTACCCAACGCAAAGGAAATCAAGTCGATATATTGAAAACTGAGCAAGTTATGACCAAAAAGGTTTCCAGTTCTACTAAAAAGTGGCCGGAGAGAGACAGTAGTAGAACTGCTTACCTTTTTGGTCATAACTTGCTTAATTTTCTAGATATGGACTTGATTTCTACTGTGTTAGATGGAGAACCGTATTGGCTTTAGTTCGAATTTCTCTTTTTGAAGTTAGTGCAAATGAAATATTTTTCGACAAAAAAAACCATGGACTACCCCCTTTGCTTTTTTTGAAAAAATTATAAAAAAATTTTCTTGCACTATCCAGCGGAAAAAAATTCTAATTAAGGCCAATACGGTCAGCTACCCAACGCAAGGGAGATCAAGTCGATATATTGAAAAATGAGCAAGTTATGGCCAAAAAGGTTTCCAGTTCTACTAAAAAGTGGCCGGAGAGAGACAGTAGTAGAACTTCTTACCTTTTTGGTCATAACTTGCTTAATTTTCTAGATATCGATTTGATTTCTTCTGTGTTAGATGGAGAACCGTATTGGCTTTAGTTCGAATTTCTCTTTTTGAAGTTAGTGCAAATGAAATATTTTTCGACAAAAAAAACCATGGACTACCCCCTTTGCTTTTTTTGAAAAAATTATAAACAAATTTTCTTGCACTATCCAGCGGAAAAAAAATTTCTAATTATGGCCAATACGGTTAGCTACCCAACGCAAAGGAAATCAAGTCGATATATTGAAAACTGGGCAAGTTATGACCAAAAAGGTTTCCAGTTCTACTAAAAAGTGGCCGGAGAGAGACAGTAGTAGAACTGCTTACCTTTTTGGTCATAACTTGCTTAATTTTCTAGATATCGATTTGATTTCTTCTGTGTTAGATGGAGAAATGTATTATCTTTAGTTCGAATTTCTCTTTGTGAAGTTAGTGCAAATGAAATATTTTTCGACAAAAAAAACCATGGACTACCCCCTTTGCTTTTTTTGAAAAAATTAAAAAAAAATTTTCTTGCACTATCCAACGGAAAAAAATTTCTTATTAAGGCCAATACGGTTAGCTACCCAATGCAAAGGAAATCAAGTCGATATATTGAAAACTGAGCAAGTTATGACCAAAAAGGTTTCCAGTTCTACTAAAAAGTGGCCGGAGAGAGACAGTAGTAGAACTGCTTACCTTTTTGGTCATAACTTGCTTAATTTTCTAGATATCGATTTGATTTCTTCTGTGTTAGATGGAGAACCGTATTGGCTTTAGTTCGAATTTCTCTTTTTGAAGTTAGTGCAAATGAAATATTTTTCGACAAAAAAAACCATGGACTACCCCCTTTGTTTTTTTTTTAAAAATTATAAAAAAATTTTCTTGCACTATCTAGCGGAAAAAAATTTCTAATTAAGGCCAATACGGTTAGCTACTCAACGCAAAGGAAATCAAGTCGATATATTGAAAACTGAGCAAGTTATGACCAAAAAGGTTCCCAGTTCTACTAAAAAGTGGCCGGAGAGAGACAGTAGTAGAACTGCTTACCTTTTTGGTCATAACTTGCTTAATTTTCTAGATATCGATTTGATTTCTTCTGTGTTAGATGGAGAACCGTATTGGCTTTAGTTCGAATTTCTCTTTTTGAAGTTAGTGCAAATGAAATATTTTTCGACAAAAAAAACCATGGACTACCCCCTTTGCTTTTTTTGAAAAAATTATAAAAAAATTTTAATGCACTATCCAGCAGAAAAAAATTTCTAATTAAGGCCAATACGGTTAGCTACCCAACGCAAAGGAAATCAAGTCGATATATTGAAAACTGAGCAAGTTATGACCAAAAAGGTTCCCAGTTCTACTAAAAAGTGGCCGGAGAGAGACAGTAGTAGAACTTCTTACCTTTTTGGTCATAACTTGCTTAATTTTCTAGATATCGATTTGATTTCTTCTGTGTTAGATGGAGAACCGTATTGGCTTTAGTTCGAATTTCTCTTTTTGAAGTTAGTGCAAATGAAATATTTTTCGACAAAAAAAACCATGGACTACGCCCCTTGCTTTTTTTGAAAAAATTATAAAAAAATTTTCTCGCACTATCCAGCGGAAAAAAATTTCTAATTAAGGCCAATACGGTTAGCTACCCAACGCAAAGGAAATCAAGTCGATATATTGAAAACTGAGCAAGTTATGACCAAAAAGGTTTCCAGTTCTACTAAAAAGTGGCCGGAGAGAGACAGTAGTAGAACTGCTTACCTTTTTGGTCATAACTTGCTTAATTTTCTAGATATCGATTTGATTTCTACTGTGTTAGATGGAGAACCGTATTGGCTTTAGTTCGAATTTCTCTTTTTGAAGTTAGTGCAAATGAAATATTTTTCGACAAAAAAAACCATGGACTACCCCCTTTGCTTTTTTTGAAAAAATTATAAAAAAATTTTAATGCACTATCCAGCAGAAAAAAATTTCTAATTAAGGCCAATACGGTTAGCTACCCAACGCAAAGGAAATCAAGTCGATATATTGAAAACTGAGCAAGTTATGACCAAAAAGGTTCCCAGTTCTACTAAAAAGTGGCCGGAGAGAGACAGTAGTAGAACTTCTTACCTTTTTGGTCATAACTTGCTTAATTTTCTAGATATCGATTTGATTTCTTCTGTGTTAGATGGAGAACCGTATTGGCTTTAGTTCGAATTTCTCTTTTTGAAGTTAGTGCAAATGAAATATTTTTCGACAAAAAAAACCATGGACTACGCCCCTTGCTTTTTTTGAAAAAATTATAAAAAAATTTTCTCGCACTATCCAGCGGAAAAAAATTTCTAATTAAGGCCAATACGGTTAGCTACCCAACGCAAAGGAAATCAAGTCGATATATTGAAAACTGAGCAAGTTATGACCAAAAAGGTTTCCAGTTCTACTAAAAAGTGGCCGGAGAGAGACAGTAGTAGAACTGCTTACCTTTTTGGTCATAACTTGCTTAATTTTCTAGATATGGACTTGATTTCTACTGTGTTAGATGGAGAACCGTATTGGCTTTAGTTCGAATTTCTCTTTTTGAAGTTAGTGCAAATGAAATATTTTTCGACAAAAAAAACCATGGACTACCCCCTTTGCTTTTTTTGAAAAAATTATAAAAAAATTTTCTTGCACTATCCAGCGGAAAAAAATTCTAATTAAGGCCAATACGGTCAGCTACCCAACGCAAGGGAGATCAAGTCGATATATTGAAAAATGAGCAAGTTATGGCCAAAAAGGTTTCCAGTTCTACTAAAAAGTGGCCGGAGAGAGACAGTAGTAGAACTTCTTACCTTTTTGGTCATAACTTGCTTAATTTTCTAGATATCGATTTGATTTCTTCTGTGTTAGATGGAGAACCGTATTGGCTTTAGTTCGAATTTCTCTTTTTGAAGTTAGTGCAAATGAAATATTTTTCGACAAAAAAAACCATGGACTACCCCCTTTGCTTTTTTTGAAAAAATTATAAACAAATTTTCTTGCACTATCCAGCGGAAAAAAAATTTCTAATTATGGCCAATACGGTTAGCTACCCAACGCAAAGGAAATCAAGTCGATATATTGAAAACTGGGCAAGTTATGACCAAAAAGGTTTCCAGTTCTACTAAAAAGTGGCCGGAGAGAGACAGTAGTAGAACTGCTTACCTTTTTGGTCATAACTTGCTTAATTTTCTAGATATCGATTTGATTTCTTCTGTGTTAGATGGAGAAATGTATTATCTTTAGTTCGAATTTCTCTTTGTGAAGTTAGTGCAAATGAAATATTTTTCGACAAAAAAAACCATGGACTACCCCCTTTGCTTTTTTTGAAAAAATTAAAAAAAAATTTTCTTGCACTATCCAACGGAAAAAAATTTCTTATTAAGGCCAATACGGTTAGCTACCCAATGCAAAGGAAATCAAGTCGATATATTGAAAACTGAGCAAGTTATGACCAAAAAGGTTTCCAGTTCTACTAAAAAGTGGCCGGAGAGAGACAGTAGTAGAACTGCTTACCTTTTTGGTCATAACTTGCTTAATTTTCTAGATATCGATTTGATTTCTTCTGTGTTAGATGGAGAACCGTATTGGCTTTAGTTCGAATTTCTCTTTTTGAAGTTAGTGCAAATGAAATATTTTTCGACAAAAAAAACCATGGACTACCCCCTTTGTTTTTTTTTTAAAAATTATAAAAAAATTTTCTTGCACTATCTAGCGGAAAAAAATTTCTAATTAAGGCCAATACGGTTAGCTACCCAACGCAAAGGAAATCAAGTCGATATATTGAAAACTGAGCAAGTTATGACCAAAAAGGTTCCCAGTTCTACTAAAAAGTGGCCGGAGAGAGACAGTAGTAGAACTGCTTACCTTTTTGGTCATAACTTGCTTAATTTTCTAGATATCGATTTGATTTCTTCTGTGTTAGATGGAGAACCGTATTGGCTTTAGTTCGAATTTCTCTTTTTGAAGTTAGTGCAAATGAAATATTTTTCGACAAAAAAACCATGGACTACCCCCTTTGCTTTTTTTGAAAAAATTATAAAAAAAATTTCTTGCACTATCCAGCGGAAAAAAATTTCTAATTAAGGCCAATACGGTTAGCTACCCAACGCAAAGGAAATCAAGTCGATATATTGAAAACTGAGCAAGTTATGACCAAAAAGGTTCCCAGTTCTACTAAAAAGTGGCCGGAGACAGACAGTAGTAGAACTTCTTACCTTTTTGGTCATAACTTGCTTAATTTTCTAGATATGGACTTGATTTCTACTGTGTTAGATGGAGAACCGTATTGGCTTTAGTTCGAATTTCTCTTTTTGAAGTTAGTGCAAATAAAATATTTTTCGACAAAAAAAAACCATGGACTACCCCCTTTGCTTTTTTGAAAAAATTATAAAAAAATTTTCTTGCACTATCCAGCGAAAAAAAATATCTAATTAAGGCCAAAACGGATAGCTACCCAACGCAAAGGAAATCAAGTCGATATATTGAAAACTGAGCAAGTTATGACCAAAAAGGTTTCCAGTTCTACTAAAAAGTGGCCGGAGAGAGACAGTAGTAGAACTGCTTACCTTTTTGGTCATAACTTGCTTAATTTTCTAGATATCGATTTGATTTCTTCTGTGTTAGATGGAGAACCGTATTGGCTTTAGTTCGAATTTCTCTTTTTGAAGTTAGTGCAAATGAAATATTTTTCGACAAAAAAAACCATGGACTACCCCCTTTGTTTTTTTTGAAAAAATTATAAAAAAATTTTCTTGCACTATCCAACGGAAAAAAATTTCTAATTAAGGCCAATACGGTCAGCTACCCAACGCAAGGGAGATCAAGTCGATATATTGAAAACTGAGCAAGTTATGACCAAAAAGGTTTCCAGTTCTACTAAAAAGTGGCCGGAGAGAGACAGTAGTAGAACTTCTTACCTTTTTGGTCATAACTTGCTTAATTTTCTAGATATCGATTTGATTTCTTCTGTGTTAGATGGAGAACCGTATTGGCTTTAGTTCGAATTTCTCTTTTTGAAGTTAGTGCAAATGAAATATTTTTCGACAAAAAAAACCATGGACTACCCCCTTTGCTTTTTTTGAAAAAATTATAAAAAAATTTTCTCGCACTATCCAGCGGAAAAAAATTTCTAATTAAGGCCAATACGGTTAGCTACCCAACGCAAAGGAAATCAAGTCGATATATTGAAAACTGAGCAAGTTATGACCAAAAAGGTTCCCAGTTCTACTAAAAAGTGGCCGGAGAGAGACAGTAGTAGAACTTCTTACCTTTTTGGTCATAACTTGCTTAATTTTCTAGATATCGACTTGATTTCTACTGTGTTAGATGGAGAACCGTATTGGCTTTAGTTCGAATTTCTCTTTTTGAAGTTAGTGCAAATGAAATATTTTTCGACAAAAAAAACCATGGACTACCCCCTTTGCTTTTTTTGAAAAAATTATAAAAAAATTTTAATGCACTATCCAGCAGAAAAAAATTTCTAATTAAGGCCAATACGGTTAGCTACCCAACGCAAAGGAAATCAAGTCGATATATTGAAAACTGAGCAAGTTATGACCAAAAAGGTTCCCAGTTCTACTAAAAAGTGGCCGGAGAGAGACAGTAGTAGAACTTCTTACCTTTTTGGTCATAACTTGCTTAATTTTCTAGATATCGATTTGATTTCTTCTGTGTTAGATGGAGAACCGTATTGGCTTTAGTTCGAATTTCTCTTTTTGAAGTTAGTGCAAATGAAATATTTTTCGACAAAAAAAACCATGGACTACGCCCCTTGCTTTTTTTGAAAAAATTATAAAAAAATTTTCTTGCACTATCCAGCGGAAAAAAATTTCTAATTAAGGCCAATACGGTTAGCTACCCAACGCAAAGGAAATCAAGTCGATATATTGAAAACTGAGTAAGTTATGACCAAAAAGGTTCCCAGTTCTACTAAAAAGTGGCCGGAGAGAGACAGTAGTAGAACTTCTTACCTTTTTGGTCATAACTTGCTTAATTTTCTAGATATCGATTTGATTTCTTCTGTGTTAGATGGAGAACCGTATTGGCTTTAGTTCGAATTTCTCTTTTTGAAGTTAGTGCAAATGAAATATTTTTCGACAAAAAAAACCATGGACTACCCCCTTTGCTTTTTTTGAAAAAATTATAAAAAAATTTTCTTGCACTATCCAGCGGAAAAAAATTTCTAATTAAGGCCAATACGGTTAGCTACCTAACGCAAGGGAACTCAAGTCGATATATTGAAAACTGAGCAAGTTATGACCAAAAAGGTTTCCAGTTCTACTAAAAAGTGGCCGGAGAGAGACAGTAGTAGAACTGCTTACCTTTTTGGTCATAACTTGCTTAATTTTCTAGATATGGACTTGATTTCTACTGTGTTAGATGGAGAACCGTATTGGCTTTAGTTCGAATTTCTCTTTTTGAAGTTAGTGCAAATGAAATATTTTTCGACAAAAAAAACCATGGACTACCCCCTTTGCTTTTTTTGAAAAAATTATAAAAAAATTTTCTTGCACTATCCAGCGGAAAAAAATTCTAATTAAGGCCAATACGGTTAGCTACCTAACGCAAGGGAACTCAAGTCGATATATTGAAAACTGAGCAAGTTATGACCAAAAAGGTTTCCAGTTCTACTAAAAAGTGGCCGGAGAGAGACAGTAGTAGAACTGCTTACCTTTTTGGTCATAACTTGCTTAATTTTCTAGATATGGACTTGATTTCTACTGTGTTAGATGGAGAACCGTATTGGCTTTAGTTCGAATTTCTCTTTTTGAAGTTAGTGCAAATGAAATATTTTTCGACAAAAAAAACCATGGACTACCCCCTTTGCTTTTTTTGAAAAAATTATAAACAAATTTTCTTGCACTATCCAGCGGAAAAAAAATTTCTAATTATGGCCAATACGGTTAGCTACCCAACGCAAAGGAAATCAAGTCGATATATTGAAAACTGGGCAAGTTATGACCAAAAAGGTTTCCAGTTCTACTAAAAAGTGGCCGGAGAGAGACAGTAGTAGAACTGCTTACCTTTTTGGTCATAACTTGCTTAATTTTCTAGATATCGATTTGATTTCTTCTGTGTTAGATGGAGAAATGTATTATCTTTAGTTCGAATTTCTCTTTGTGAAGTTAGTGCAAATGAAATATTTTTCGACAAAAAAAACCATGGACTACCCCCTTTGCTTTTTTTGAAAAAATTAAAAAAAAATTTTCTTGCACTATCCAACGGAAAAAAATTTCTTATTAAGGCCAATACGGTTAGCTACCCAATGCAAAGGAAATCAAGTCGATATATTGAAAACTGAGCAAGTTATGACCAAAAAGGTTTCCAGTTCTACTAAAAAGTGGCCGGAGAGAGACAGTAGTAGAACTGCTTACCTTTTTGGTCATAACTTGCTTAATTTTCTAGATATCGATTTGATTTCTTCTGTGTTAGATGGAGAACCGTATTGGCTTTAGTTCGAATTTCTCTTTTTGAAGTTAGTGCAAATGAAATATTTTTCGACAAAAAAACCATGGACTACCCCCTTTGCTTTTTTTGAAAAAATTATAAAAAAAATTTCTTGCACTATCCAGCGGAAAAAAATTTCTAATTAAGGCCAATACGGTTAGCTACCCAACGCAAAGGAAATCAAGTCGATATATTGAAAACTGAGCAAGTTATGACCAAAAAGGTTCCCAGTTCTACTAAAAAGTGGCCGGAGACAGACAGTAGTAGAACTTCTTACCTTTTTGGTCATAACTTGCTTAATTTTCTAGATATGGACTTGATTTCTACTGTGTTAGATGGAGAACCGTATTGGCTTTAGTTCGAATTTCTCTTTTTGAAGTTAGTGCAAATAAAATATTTTTCGACAAAAAAAACCATGGACTACCCCCTTTGCTTTTTTGAAAAAATTATAAAAAAATTTTCTTGCACTATCCAGCGAAAAAAAATATCTAATTAAGGCCAAAACGGATAGCTACCCAACGCAAAGGAAATCAAGTCGATATATTGAAAACTGAGCAAGTTATGACCAAAAAGGTTTCCAGTTCTACTAAAAAGTGGCCGGAGAGAGACAGTAGTAGAACTGCTTACCTTTTTGGTCATAACTTGCTTAATTTTCTAGATATGGACTTGATTTCTACTGTGTTAGATGGAGAACCGTATTGGCTTTAGTTCGAATTTCTCTTTTTGAAGTTAGTGCAAATGAAATATTTTTCGACAAAAAAAACCATGGACTACCCCCTTTGCTTTTTTTGAAAAAATTATAAAAAAATTTTCTTGCACTATCCAGCGGAAAAAAATTCTAATTAAGGCCAATACGGTTAGCTACCTAACGCAAGGGAACTCAAGTCGATATATTGAAAACTGAGCAAGTTATGACCAAAAAGGTTTCCAGTTCTACTAAAAAGTGGCCGGAGAGAGACAGTAGTAGAACTGCTTACCTTTTTGGTCATAACTTGCTTAATTTTCTAGATATGGACTTGATTTCTACTGTGTTAGATGGAGAACCGTATTGGCTTTAGTTCGAATTTCTCTTTTTGAAGTTAGTGCAAATGAAATATTTTTCGACAAAAAAAACCATGGACTACCCCCTTTGCTTTTTTTGAAAAAATTATAAACAAATTTTCTTGCACTATCCAGCGGAAAAAAAATTTCTAATTATGGCCAATACGGTTAGCTACCCAACGCAAAGGAAATCAAGTCGATATATTGAAAACTGGGCAAGTTATGACCAAAAAGGTTTCCAGTTCTACTAAAAAGTGGCCGGAGAGAGACAGTAGTAGAACTGCTTACCTTTTTGGTCATAACTTGCTTAATTTTCTAGATATCGATTTGATTTCTTCTGTGTTAGATGGAGAAATGTATTATCTTTAGTTCGAATTTCTCTTTGTGAAGTTAGTGCAAATGAAATATTTTTCGACAAAAAAAACCATGGACTACCCCCTTTGCTTTTTTTGAAAAAATTATAAAAAAATTTTCTTGCACTATCCAGCGGAAAAAAATTTCTAATTAAGGCCAATACGGTTAGCTACCCAACGCAAAGGAAATCAAGTCGATATATTGAAAACTGAGCAAGTTATGACCAAAAAGGTTCCCAGTTCTACTAAAAAGTGGCCGGAGAGAGACAGTAGTAGAACTTCTTACCTTTTTGGTCATAACTTGCTTAATTTTCTAGATATCGACTTGATTTCTACTGTGTTAGATGGAGAACCGTATTGGCTTTAGTTCGAATTTCTCTTTTTGAAGTTAGTGCAAATGAAATATTTTTCGACAAAAAAAACCATGGACTACCCCCTTTGCTTTTTTTGAAAAAATTATAAAAAAATTTTAATGCACTATCCAGCAGAAAAAAATTTCTAATTAAGGCCAATACGGTTAGCTACCCAACGCAAAGGAAATCAAGTCGATATATTGAAAACTGAGCAAGTTATGACCAAAAAGGTTCCCAGTTCTACTAAAAAGTGGCCGGAGAGAGACAGTAGTAGAACTTCTTACCTTTTTGGTCATAACTTGCTTAATTTTCTAGATATCGATTTGATTTCTTCTGTGTTAGATGGAGAACCGTATTGGCTTTAGTTCGAATTTCTCTTTTTGAAGTTAGTGCAAATGAAATATTTTTCGACAAAAAAAACCATGGACTACGCCCCTTGCTTTTTTTGAAAAAATTATAAAAAAATTTTCTCGCACTATCCAGCGGAAAAAAATTTCTAATTAAGGCCAATACGGTTAGCTACCCAACGCAAAGGAAATCAAGTCGATATATTGAAAACTGAGTAAGTTATGACCAAAAAGGTTCCCAGTTCTACTAAAAAGTGGCCGGAGAGAGACAGTAGTAGAACTTCTTACCTTTTTGGTCATAACTTGCTTAATTTTCTAGATATCGATTTGATTTCTTCTGTGTTAGATGGAGAACCGTATTGGCTTTAGTTCGAATTTCTCTTTTTGAAGTTAGTGCAAATGAAATATTTTTCGACAAAAAAAACCATGGACTACCCCCTTTGCTTTTTTTGAAAAAATTATAAAAAAATTTTCTTGCACTATCCAGCGGAAAAAAATTTCTAATTAAGGCCAATACGGTTAGCTACCTAACGCAAGGGAACTCAAGTCGATATATTGAAAACTGAGCAAGTTATGACCAAAAAGGTTTCCAGTTCTACTAAAAAGTGGCCGGAGAGAGACAGTAGTAGAACTGCTTACCTTTTTGGTCATAACTTGCTTAATTTTCTAGATATGGACTTGATTTCTACTGTGTTAGATGGAGAACCGTATTGGCTTTAGTTCGAATTTCTCTTTTTGAAGTTAGTGCAAATGAAATATTTTTCGACAAAAAAAACCATGGACTACCCCCTTTGCTTTTTTTGAAAAAATTATAAAAAAATTTTCTTGCACTATCCAGCGGAAAAAAATTCTAATTAAGGCCAATACGGTCAGCTACCCAACGCAAGGGAGATCAAGTCGATATATTGAAAACTGAGCAAGTTATGGCCAAAAAGGTTTCCAGTTCTACTAAAAAGTGGCCGGAGAGAGACAGTAGTAGAACTTCTTACCTTTTTGGTCATAACTTGCTTAATTTTCTAGATATCGATTTGATTTCTTCTGTGTTAGATGGAGAACCGTATTGGCTTTAGTTCGAATTTCTCTTTTTGAAGTTAGTGCAAATGAAATATTTTTCGACAAAAAAAACCATGGACTACCCCCTTTGTTTTTTTTGAAAAAATTATAAAAAAATTTTCTTGCACTATCTAGCGGAAAAAAATTTCTAATTAAGGCCAATACGGTTAGCTACCCAACGCAAAGGAAATCAAGTCGATATATTGAAAACTGAGCAAGTTATGACCAAAAAGGTTCCCAGTTCTACTAAAAAGTGGCCGGAGAGAGACAGTAGTAGAACTGCTTACCTTTTTGGTCATAACTTGCTTAATTTTCTAGATATCGATTTGATTTCTTCTGTGTTAGATGGAGAACCGTATTGGCTTTAGTTCGAATTTCTCTTTTTGAAGTTAGTGCAAATGAAATATTTTTCGACAAAAAAAACCATGGACTACCCCCTTTGCTTTTTTTGAAAAAATTATAAAAAAATTTTAATGCACTATCCAGCAGAAAAAAATTTCTAATTAAGGCCAATACGGTTAGCTACCCAACGCAAAGGAAATCAAGTCGATATATTGAAAACTGAGCAAGTTATGACCAAAAAGGTTCCCAGTTCTACTAAAAAGTGGCCGGAGAGAGACAGTAGTAGAACTGCTTACCTTTTTGGTCATAACTTGCTTAATTTTCTAGATATCGATTTTATTTCTTCTGTGTTAGATGGAGAACCGTATTGGCTTTAGTTCGAATTTCTCTTTTTGAAGTTAGTGCAAATGAAATATTTTTCGACAAAAAAAACCATGGACTACCCCCTTTGTTTTTTTTGAAAAAATTATAAAAAAATTTTCTTGCACTATCCAGCGGAAAAAAATTTCTAATTAAGGCCAATACGGTTAGCTACCCAACGCAAAGGAAATCAAGTCGATATATTGAAAACTGAGCAAGTTATGACCAAAAAGGTTCCCAGTTCTACTAAAAAGTGGCCGGAGAGAGACAGTAGTAGAACTGCTTACCTTTTTGGTCATAACTTGCTTAATTTTCTAGATATCGATTTGATTTCTTCTGTGTTAGATGGAGAACCGTATTGGCTTTAGTTCGAATTTCTCTTTTTGAAGTTAGTGCAAATGAAATATTTTTCGACAAAAAAACCATGGACTACCCCCTTTGCTTTTTTTGAAAAAATTATAAAAAAAAATTTCTTGCACTATCCAGCGGAAAAAAATTTCTAATTAAGGCCAATACGGTTAGCTACCCAACGCAAAGGAAATCAAGTCGATATATTGAAAACTGAGCAAGTTATGACCAAAAAGGTTCCCAGTTCTACTAAAAAGTGGCCGGAGACAGACAGTAGTAGAACTTCTTACCTTTTTGGTCATAACTTGCTTAATTTTCTAGATATGGACTTGATTTCTACTGTGTTAGATGGAGAACCGTATTGGCTTTAGTTCGAATTTCTCTTTTTGAAGTTAGTGCAAATAAAATATTTTTCGACAAAAAAAACCATGGACTACCCCCTTTGCTTTTTTGAAAAAATTATAAAAAAATTTTCTTGCACTATCCAGCGAAAAAAAATATCTAATTAAGGCCAAAACGGATAGCTACCCAACGCAAAGGAAATCAAGTCGATATATTGAAAACTGAGCAAGTTATGACCAAAAAGGTTTCCAGTTCTACTAAAAAGTGGCCGGAGAGAGACAGTAGTAGAACTGCTTACCTTTTTGGTCATAACTTGCTTAATTTTCTAGATATCGATTTGATTTCTTCTGTGTTAGATGGAGAACCGTATTGGCTTTAGTTCGAATTTCTCTTTTTGAAGTTAGTGCAAATGAAATATTTTTCGACAAAAAAAACCATGGACTACCCCCTTTGTTTTTTTTGAAAAAATTATAAAAAAATTTTCTTGCACTATCCAACGGAAAAAAATTTCTAATTAAGGCCAATACGGTTAGCTACCCAACGCAAGGGAAATCAAGTCGATATATTGAAAACTGAGCAAGTTATGACCAAAAAGGTTTCCAGTTCTACTAAAAAGTGGCCGGAGAGAGACAGTAGTAGAACTGCTTACCTTTTTGGTCATAACTTGCTTAATTTTCTAGATATGGACTTGATTTCTACTGTGTTAGATGGAGAACCGTATTGGCTTTAGTTCGAATTTCTCTTTTTGAAGTTAGTGCAAATGAAATATTTTTCGACAAAAAAAACCATGGACTACCCCCTTTGCTTTTTTTGAAAAAATTATAAAAAAATTTTCTTGCACTATCCAGCGGAAAAAAATTTCTAATTAAGGCCAATACGGTTAGCTACCCAACGCAAGGGAGATCAAGTCGATATATTGAAAACTGAGCAAGTTATGACCAAAAAGGTTCCCAGTTCTACTAAAAAGTGGCCGGAGAGAGACAGTAGTAGAACTTCTTACCTTTTTGGTCATAACTTGCTTAATTTTCTAGATATCGATTTGATTTCTTCTGTGTTAGATGGAGAACCGTATTGGCTTTAGTTCGAATTTCTCTTTTTGAAGTTAATGCAAATGAAATATTTTTCGACAAAAAAAACCATGGACTACCCCCTTTGCTTTTTTTGAAAAAATTATAAAAAAATTTTCTTGCACTATCCAGCGGAAAAAAATTTCTAATTAAGGCCAATATGGTTAGCTACCCAACGCAAAGGAAATCAAGTCGATATTTTGTAAACTGAGCAAGTTATGACCAAAAAGGTTCCCAGTTCTACTAAAAAGTGGCCGGAGAGAGACAGTAGTAGAACTTCTTTCCTTTTTGGTCATAACTTGCTTAATTTTCTAGATATGGACTTGATTTCTACTGTGTTAGATGGAGAACCGTATTGGCTTTAGTTCGAATTTCTCTTTTTGAAGTTAGTGCAAATGAAATATTTTTCGACAAAAAAAACCATGGACTACCCCCTTTGCTTTTTTTGAAAAAATTAAAAAAAAAATTTCTTGCACTATCCAACGGAAAAAAATTTCTAATTAAGGCCAATACGGTTAGCTACCCAACGCAAAGGAAATCAAGTCGATATATTGAAAACTGAGCAAGTTATGACCAAAAAGGTTCCCAGTTCTACTAAAAAGTGGCCGGAGAGAGACAGTAGTAGAACTGCTTACCTTTTTGGTCATAACTTGCTTAATTTTCTAGATATCGACTTGATTTCTACTGTGTTAGATGGAGAACCGTATTGGCTTTAGTTCGAATTTCTCTTTCTGAAGTTAGTGCAAATAAAATATTTTTCGACAAAAAAACCGTGGATTACCCCCTTTGCTTTTTTTGAAAAAATTATAAAAAAAATTTTTTTGCACTATCCAGCAGAAAAAAATTTCTAATTAAGGCCAATACGGTTAGCTACCCAACACAAGAGAAATCAAGTCGATATCTAGAAAACTTAGCAAGTTTTGACCAAAAAGGTAAGCAGTTCTACTACTGCCTCTCCGGCCATTTTTTAGTAGAACTGGAAACCTTTTTGGTCATAACTTGCTCAGTTTTCAATATATCGACTTGATTTCCTTTGCGTTGGGTAGCTAACCGTATTGGCCTTAATTAGAAATTTTTTTCTTCTGGATAGTGCAAGAAAATGGTTTTTTTGTCGAAAAATAATTTATTTGCACTAACTTCAAGAAGAGAAATTCGAACTAAAGCCAATACGATTCTCCATCTAACACAGTAGAAATCAAGTCGATATCTAGAAAATTAAGCAAGTTATGACCAAAAAGGTAAGCAGTTCTACTACTGTCTCTCTCCGGCCACTTTTTAGTAGAACTGGAAACCTTTTTGGTCATAACTTGCTCAGTTTTCAATATATCGATTTGATTTCCTTTGCGTTGGGTAGCTAACCGTATTGGCCATAATTAGAAATTTTTTTCCGCTGGATAGTGCAAGAAAATTTGTTTATAATTTTTTCAAAAAAAGCAAAGGGGGTAGTCCATGGTTTTTTTTGTCGAAAAATATTTCATTTGCACTAACTTCAAAAAGAGAAATTCGAACTAAAGCCAATACGGTTCTCCATCTAACACAGAAGAAATCAAATCGATATCTAGAAAATTAAGCAAGTTATGACCAAAAAGGTAAGCAGTTCAACTACTGTCTCTCTCCGGCCACTTTTTAGTAGAACTGGAAACCTTTTTGGTCATAACTTGCTCAGTTTTCAATATATCGATTTGATTTCCTTTGCGTTGGGTAGCTAACCGTATTGGCCATAATTAGAAATTTTTTTCCGCTGGATAGTGCAAGAAAATTTGTTTATAATTTTTTCAAAAAAAGCAAAGGGGGTAGTCCATGGTTTTTTTTGTCGAAAAATATTTCATTTGCACTAACTTCAAAAAGAGAAATTCGAACTAAAGCCAATACGATTCTCCATCTAACACAGAAGAAATCAAATCGATATCTAGAAAATTAAGCAAGTTATGACCAAAAAGGTAAGCAGTTCTACTACTGTCTCTCTCCGGCCACTTTTTAGTAGAACTGGGAACCTTTTTGGTCATAACTTGCTCAGTTTTCAATATATCGACTTGATTTCCTTTGCGTTGGGTAGCTAACCGTATTGGCCTTAATTAGAAATTTTTTTCTGCTGAATAGTGCATGAAAATTTTTTTATAATTTTTTCAAAAAAAGCAAAGGGGGTAATCCACGGTTTTTTTGTCGAAAAATATTTTATTTGCACTAACTTCAAAAAGAGAAATTCGAACTAAAGCCAATACGGTTCTCCATCTAACACAGTAGAAATCAAGTCGATATCTAGAAAATTAAGAAAGTTATGACCAAAAAGGTAAGCAGTTCTACTACTGTCTCTCTCCGGCCACTTTTTAGTAGAACTGGAAACCTTTTTGGTCATAACTTGCTCAGTTTTCAATATATCGACTTGATTTCCTTTGCGTTGGGTAGCTAACCGTATTGGCCTTAATTAGAAATTTTTTTCTGCTGGATAGTGCATTAAAATTTTTTTATAATTTTTTCAAAAAAAGCAAAGGGGGTAATCCACGGTTTTTTTGTCGAAAAATATTTTATTTGCACTAACTTCAGAAAGAGAAATTCGAACTAAAGCCAATACGGTTCTCCATCTAACACAGTAGAAATCAAGTCGATATCTAGAAAATTAAGCAAATTATGACCAAAAAGGTAAGCAGTTCTACTACTGTCTCTCTCCGGCCACTTTTTAGTAGAACTGGAAACCTTCTTGGTCATAACTTGCTCAGTTTTCAATATATCGACTTGATTTCCTTTGCGTTGGGTAGCTAACCGTATTGGCCTTAATTAGAAATTTTTTTCTGCTGGATAGTGCAAAAAAATTTTTTTATAATTTTTTCAAAAAAAGCAAAGGGGGTAATCCACGGTTTTTTTGTCGAAAAATATTTTATTTGCACTAACTTCAGAAAGAGAAATTCGAACTAAAGCCAATACGGTTCTCCATCTAACACAGTAGAAATCAAGTCGATATCTAGAAAATTAAGCAAGTTATGACCAAAAAGGTAAGCAGTTCTACTACTGTCTCTCTCCGGCCACTTTTTAGTAGAACTGGAAACCTTTTTGGTCATAACCTGCTCAGTTTTCAATATATCGACTTGATTTCCTTTGCGTTGGGTAGCTAACCGTATTGGCCTTAATTGGAATTTTTTTTCTGCTGGATAGTGCATGAAAATTTTTTTATAATTTTTTCAAAAAAAGCAAAGGGGGTAATCCACGGTTTTTTTGTCGAAAAATATTTTATTTGCACTAACTTCAAAAAGAGAAATTCGAACTAAAGCCAATACGGTTCTCCATCTAACACAGTAGAAATCAAGTCGATGTCTAGAAATTTAAGCAAGTTATGACCAAAAAGGTAAATATGTTCCTTTAGAAGAATATGAGATGACATGAATTTGAATAATTTTCCCGGGTAATTTTGTGATCTAGACGATCTATAGATTGATGTAGTAAGTTGAAATTAAAATATTTGTTGTTAACATTTTTCTCTCGAGAAGATGATAGCTGTTTGAGATTAAGTGAAATATTTTCTAGTAATACGTTTTTATATTCAAACTCTAATTCACTCATTATTGGAGGAAAAGTTAGCCTGTAATTGTGAATTTTTTGAGGTTGAAGGTAATTCCTTCATATTCTCCACTGTGTGTGTGTAAGGTGACATTATTTGTCTATGAGTTGGAGGTGAAATCGGTGTAACAGATGTTTCGTTATTGTGAGCATATTGAGGCATTTTTTGAGAGCTTTTCAAATGAATCAAGTGTATTTATTTGGACATTTTATTATAGTGTGAGATGAGGATAAGCAATTAGAACATATTTTATTTTGATGGACATAATCAATCCTTTGTAGTACTGTTAGTTTTCTAAATTGGCCACAATCTCTTAGGTTATGTTCTTCATTACAGAGTTTGCAATCGATCGTAATTTTTTCTTTTTCACACCCACATGATTTTATTTTTTGCTGGATTGAAATAGGGAGGCTAAGACGAGTTCTCATTGTTTTTATAGTTGAGATACTTTCAATAATCTCGTATCTGTTCATGAGAAATTGATTCATTTGTTCACATCTTGCCATTTCTCGTTGAGTTTTAATTGATTCTTCTCTCTGGGTTTTTGAGAAGTGTTTTCAATTTATTGTCAATTATAACTCTTTTATTTTCGAAGCAAGCCTTTAGCGCATTCCAAGCATGCTCAAAATTTTCATCACATAGAGTGTAGCGCTTAACAATAGCACAAGCACTTCCACTTATTTTTATACGCAAGTAATATAATTTTTGGGCTGGTGGGATATCACAATTTTCGATACAAGCTGTCGTGAATATGTCGCGAAAGGTTGACTACTCTTCGTAGCTACCTCTAAATGTTGTATAAAAGAATTATTTTTTTTTTCCGAAAACAGTTGTGTGAGCGTAGTAGATCGTGGGAATATGTTTTGTAATTTATATGATTTATTAAGTGTGAGAATATCAAATATTTGTGGTTTACACTAGTAGTATGTATTGGAACATGCATTGAATTTATCTTTTGCGTTTTCTTTGAGCTGTCCCTTATCTTTATGAGTAAGTGAAAGTATTGAGGCTTTATAAGAATAAATTTTGCCAGCGTATATCTAAATCTTCTAATTTAATTTCTAGAATAGTATTAGTTTTTTGTAACAGATTATATTTCTTTAAATTAATACAAAATATGAGTAAGTGATCACATCGAAAGGACAATTTATCATATTCTATCCCAGGTGTGGTCTAAGTTTGTACTTAGACGTGGCTTAAAGGTAATGGTTATTAATAAAGTTCTTAAATCGCTATGTGGCCTGAGACAGTTTGTATGTAATATTTATTATATTTTAAGAGAGTACTTAGTAATATTTTTTGGAATGCGCAGGAGCTTTTTGAATCCCCGTTAATTTTGAATTGTCTTACTATTGTCTAGCAAATAGAGGTTTTGATGTTGTGTAATTAGATTAAAGTGGTATGAATATATGTTTTTGATATTTAATTAGATTGAATGATGTGAATTTAATGATTCACTATTGCATATGTTTTTTATATGCAATTAGATTGAGTGATGTGAATATACTGCATATTGTGCGTATACAATTATAATTCCATTATGAAAATTTATGGAAAAAAAATTTCTCCTTTTGGTGGATAAATCTCTACAAAGTGTGTATTCTAATTAATAAGTAACAAAAAGTTAAGGGTAAGCTGGTATAATCAGATATAAATCTAATTTTTGTTTTTTCTGGATATATTAATTTTTACTTACTATTATTGTTACTCACGGTTTAACTTGCAGTTTTTGTCGCAAATAAACAATTTGTATTTCTATGTGTCTGAATAATTGAATAATTCAATACACTTTTTATTACCAAGCACTCTAATTTCAGCGAAATAAATTTATATATAATATATATTTATATATATTAATGTAATCACTAATATGGGTTTGTATATGTAATAGTTTAATATATATATATATATATGTATATATATATATATATATATATATATATATATATATATACATATATATATATATTTTTTAACAACACAAGCGAAGCTTCTTCACTTGTCTGCAAAAAATACCCAAGGTCTAGTCAGGAATTGAACCTGCGACCCCCAAATTGATAGGTTATTACGCTACCTACTAGTCTACGGGGGCACTCTGGGCCAGCTCAGCAATAAACAAGGCGATTATTTTCACCATGAAATGGTTGCAAAAATAAGGTAAAAATGATTTCAGAATATGGTTGGTCATTTCAACGGGATACTAATGATGCTGAGTTAAAACTAAAACTGCAAAAGCTAACATTTTTGAGTGAAACAGCCAAAAATTGTATTTCTGGAAAATTATTATTTTTTTTTTTTTTAAGTTTAATAACTTGGTAAATTTTTTACGGATTTAAATAAAAAGTTTGGTTTTACTCATTAAAAATATATTATGAAAAAATTCGCACAGATTTCTCAAGCTTACTTATATGATATACGAGTATATACCATTCAAACGGACTCCATGTTTTCTTCCTAAGTCCGCTGACTTAAAATCGGTTGAAATTCAATTAAGTTACTGGTTTAGAAGTGCATAAAGGTATGAAAAATAGGTTTTGTACCCGTAACTCAAGATTTTGGAGAGATTTGGCAAATTTCAAAAACAGATTTTTATTGTACTCGACAGCACCTACCAGAAAAATAATATAATTTCCCAGGTATTTTTGTTGTCCCGCAGTATTATCACTGCAAAATGCCTGGAGAATCTGATGTTATGGTTGTACCATAATAATCAACACTTAAAATAAAAACATTTTTAGCTTTCTTTAATAGTAAAAGCGAATTAATTGTCAGCGTAAATATAATTAATTTTTAAATCAAAATTATACTCTTGCTAAAAGCCATTTGTTGGCCTGCTTTCATGGTAAATTTTATAAAATTTTTGCAAATATAATGACCTTATTTTTTTTAGTTTTGAGCACAATTATTTAATGCGAAGCTAAAATCGTTTATTTAAATTTATTTTATTCTGCTACAAGCTAAATGTACGTACTCATTTACAGACGGAACTCTATCACATTAAACAAATAATAAATAAAATATGCTAACTGCAATGTAAACAAATATTCAACCATTTAAATGTTAAATACTTATCCATTCATACAAATAAATTTTTAGAGATGCCATGCGGGAAATTCCTGGAATTGGAATTTATTAACTGAATCCCGAAATGGGATTTTCAAATACACATAAAAAAGAGTATTATTTTTCACAAAAAAAAATTGTGTCATGTCGGTCATAAAGTCGTATTATTTTATGATAATTTAAAAAAAATGTGTTGTTATCCAAACACAAATAAGACATTTTTAATCACAGTCCAAATTTTGTCAAAATTAATCAACAGACTAACAAAAAAAAATAATACTTCCATCTGCAAAATTTCTTTGAAATGAATTTATTATAAATAGCCTCTTAAAAAGATTACAGTGTCTAACGATTCATCTGACATTGTGGAGCAAATTTTATTTCCAACGTGCGCTGCTGCAATATGTGTTAGCTTGATTTGATCTTTTTTATTGTTTACTTGGGTGTCACACGATCAAGTTTTCATTCAAATTTTAAAATTTCTCTCATTTTTTTAACAATACACTCACACTTTTAAAAATTGCTGGGAATTTGCTTTCAATTTTTCGTTCAATTGAGTGTTTCAAATTACAGTCAAGAAAACAGCTGACTGCAGTTTTTTTATTCCAAATTTGAATTCTTATTCTGCCGCCAGTATTGTTTTGTTTTTTGAAAATATGTTTGTGAACAAATTAAACAAATATAACGACGTTTTGCGGTTCATAGAGTTAAACAGAAGCCATGAAGTTCTGTGGAACATGAATATTCCTGCATATAGACGGAATGATTTAAAATTTAAGGCATATAACTCTATTGACTCCGAAACAAAACTGTCGGTGGAAGAGGTTAAAAAAAATAAAGTCATTTCGAACGTCGTACTGTGCCGAAAAAGCTAAAATTAAAAGCAGCAGTTTCTATTGTTTTTTTATTTCTTCCAATAATTTCAAGGAAGCAATAAATTTTATTTGTTTTCTTGATAACATCTTGTTGAAAAACTTGCTTTGAAATTGCGTGCAGCCTACGTCACAGCTTTCAATTTTTGTGAATTTTGACAAGCAGTATGTGTAAATTTCTTGAAAGAGAATTGTAAAAAAACTTGATCGTGTGACTGTAGTGTTACAGACCGTTTAATAGGAATTTCGTTGAACCGTCATTAGCAAAAAAAAGAGTAAAACTTTTATTTAATTATATTTATTATTTAAAATTATACAATTAATTTTTAATTACTTATGCATATGGAAATAACTCGTCCGCACTCGCTTGATGTATAACATTATCAATCATTCAACGTCAAATTATGCATTTGTGCTGGTGAAAAAATTAATTGGCTGATACACACATCAAACTGATTAATATCAATCTCATTTTTATGTGTTTTTATTATAGCATGTTCAGACGTAAAAGTTAATGAAGCCCATTAAGTTTTAAATTGTGTTGGGTGTTCACACATATTCAATTAAGTTTACACAATTAAGCATTTGACAACTGAAAATATTGTGACATTTTTTTTTTATGTTTGAGTATTTATAAAATAAAAAATGAAAAGAAAGTCAAATTTAAAAAAAATGTTTTGAAGGCAAGCTATTGATTAAGAGAAATTAGTTATTTAAAAATTATTTTCAATAACAATTTTATAAAATTTATTTAGCGTTAACTTGGGCTGCTATTTCCTTTTTATGACATTTATTTTTAAATTTATTTACGTTTTCTTTTTTTAATACTGAAAATATCAACTTTTCTCATATTCGAATTGATATTTAAGGGCACAATAAAGAGTTGCATTTTGATTTTGGCTTCATTAACGTGCAATCAATTAACGTGCATGTCTGAACATTAGTTTATAAAACTCCATCGCTTAGTTAAATTTTGCGGACTCTATAAGAAAATAACTACAAACTGTACTTTTAGCTATATTTTTTGTTTTGTGCCTTCATTTTTTTCTTAGCCTTTTGAATAGAAATTAACAATAAGTTTTGCGAACATATCAAAGTGATTTTCTTCATCAGGTGGTTTCAAATAATAAAATTTTTTAATAAGGAGTCACTGAAAAACATTATTAGGCCTGATTATGAGTGTCGTTGTCGTGACAAAAACAGTGATATGTGGCGACGACGGTCATATATTTTACATTAGCTTGTCGTAAATTCGACTACGACAGCGATACTCGTACTTAGGCCTATAATTATAACAATAAAAATATAACGAAAACGGGATTAACTAAATTCCCGAATTCTCTTTCGAAAAACCCGGAATTTTAAAATCAAAAAATCTCGAATATCGGGATTTAGTTCGGCAAGAAAATACCCGTTTGGCATTTCTATAAATTTCCGTATAAATATTTACCGCAACCAAAGTTATACGAATATAACGCCAACAACAAAAACACACTCAAACACACCACTCAGTTAAGCATATGACTTTTTGTTATATGTAAGTTAGATGTGTTAGTGGGTGTATGTTAATGTGTGCTTGTAGTTGTATGTGTACTTCCACATGAATCTATTGAAAGGAGTCATCCAAAGAAAGTGGCCCAAAAAAAACGAGCAACGACATAAAAAAGTGTACATCTATACTTATGTGTGTGTGTGTGTGTGTGTAATGCACTGTGTATTTATGTGATTGTGTTATTTACTTATAAATACAAATGAAAAATTCTTAAAAATGACACGATTTAATAAGAGCACAAATAAAAAACTGTGAATTTTCTGTTAAATTTGACGTATATGCTCTACACACACACATACTCGTAATCACTCAACATGCATATGTATTCACTGTTAGGAAACTAGACTCAGCAGGCATAGTTGTGGCAGACATTGTTCAAAAATTTTACTGAAAACTCAATGAGAAAGTATTTAGTCATAAAAACAAAAATGGAATAAAAATTTTACAACAAAATGGCATGTATGCATATTTTTGGTAAATGATAGTTTGCATACGGGTGACTGTATATACTCGTATGCACTAGTGTTTGGTTACGTTCATCGTACTGATTTCTTAGCTACATGAGAACTTAGACTTATAATACAAACGGAAATATAATAGAGATACATACAAAACCGAGTATTGACCACTTACTTCTAATTACGAAGCGCCACTTACGACACAAGGAAAATTCTTATTAAGGTCGAAGCTCCACCAGACATTTACTTTGATATGGATACCGAAGTACGACGGGAATATGGGCAGTGAAATGTCTAACTATCCGGCTAAAAGTAAACAATACCCCTTTCATAGGTCAAGAACCTTTCTGAAGGATGCAAAACAATTTTATTCGTGCCTTTCTAGTCAAGGAGGAGAAACGAAGCCCGCAAGACTGCTTGACAGCTCAAGTGCCCCTGTGGCAGTCCAAAAGGCTCATTAATACCGAACGTACTAAGGCAGAAGTTGTTTTGAGCTAGTGACAGACCATTGTAGACTCAGCTATCACATGAGTAAAATCGGTGTTATATAGAACTACTCCTGTAGTTTCTGTCAAGAAGGACAAGAAAAGTCGCTATATGTTTATTCTGTGTTATTGCCCATGTGAATATCTAGTCTATCTAGGTAGAGCTGGGCTACACAATAGATCTTGAAGATCGATGTATTTTGTGTTTCCTTTTTGTATTACCAGAAGGTGAATAAGCGAAGAAAAAAGTTATATAATAATTTCAGATTTAAATTAAAATAATTGAAAACTCTCCTTATTCCTAATGTTTTTTAATAGAACAAAACAAAAAAAAAATTTCAAAAATTCCAAAAGGAACTTCAGTTTTGTGATTGTTCAATCCTGCAATGCTGTCACGGAATTCAAATTCCATAAATAGCTTATACATAAATCGAAAAATTTTTATTATTCCAATTGAAATTGTGTTTTTTATTGACTCAAGTTTAAATTGAAAACAAGCTAAAAGTTAAAGTTATAATTTTATAAGCCACATACCGAGCTTTTGGTTGAATCTTAAGTTAAAAATATGAATAAGTTATCGGATAGTCTTTCCTTAATTATCTACTCGAATTTGGTGGCAAAGTTTTAGCCAAAAACTGATTATTTTTCCCCAAAATTCTAATTTAGGATTTATATGATTTCTTTCACTTATTGCTCAGATGTTACATTATGTTTTATTTCGCAGTCGGCCAATCAGATAATAATACACTGCTTTCATATAATTTTTTCCATATTGTAGTTTTTTTATACATAATTTATTTATGTTTGTATATAAATTTAATTTGCTTTTATTAATTTACTTATGCAAAACAGCTGATTAAATGCGCTTTGCATACTGTGTTCAAACGAAACATTTTTTCCGTTAAGTGTAAACACTTGCAATTTAAATGTGTCATTGTGATTCGGTAATGCTTAAAACCTCATTTTAAGAAGTATAAACAAGGTACGATATATAGTAATATATACTCGGAAAGAACTTAAATAAAACATCATTATACATACAATCATATTTATTTTTAGATATAAACTTTTTGTTAAGCTTTAAATTAAGATTTTTAAATAAAGGAAAAATATTGTATTGGTAGAGCTCATTCAATCGTCATCGTATATATTATTGTCACACTTTCTCAACACTTACTCGTATATGTTTACCGTCTAAGTATATGGACAACAATTTAAAGACTTTAAATTGCTCATATAGCTGCCGGTGTGAAAAAAGCTACTTAACGTACAGCCTTTTTTTATATGATTTGTTGTGGATGAACCCCACAGAGCACAACACCCATTAAAGTCGTCGAATATTATATTATTAAG
This sequence comes from Thelaira solivaga, assembly GCA_947397855.1. NCBI lineage: Eukaryota > Metazoa > Arthropoda > Insecta > Diptera > Tachinidae > Thelaira > Thelaira solivaga. Next base: position 38,686,322 of record OX377611.1, on the reverse strand, counting down.
TGACGTGGTGTTTATGTTCTTTTCCAGTAAAAATGTTACAATTTTCTTACTCGCTGGTATGTATACATTCTGAACATTTATTTCCAGTGATGCCACTTAAAAATAACTAGTATAATTTATTATATTAATAAGTGTTTATGAGATATTTTCTTTATGATGAGAAATGTATTATTAAAATATAAATTATATTGCCGCAAGAACTTTTCTTTACTTTTTGCCGCAATAAGAGTCTCCTGCAATACAATGATGTTAAATATAATTTAAAGTAATTGTAAGTAAGAAAAGTTATTTTTATCTCCTGTAGGATTTTCATGAAATAAAAATTGGTAAGGTCGTAATTTACTGCAGCGGACGATTAACTTTTACGATGCGAATATTCCAAATATGTAGCGACAAATTTATTCGGTAAAAGTATCGATAGTGCGATTCTGTAACTTATTTATATCGATGGTACACAACTGTTTTTTTTTTTTTTGTTCTCTTCAATTAATCTTTTTTGATATGGCAATGCAAGGAAAAGCACAAAGAAGAATATAAAAAAAAGACACTCGAATTTGTGATGTTAACGAACTTTATTCTGTAATTATTATAAAGTTTATTTATAGAGTTGTGACAAAAAAAAATGAGAACAGTTTTACAAAAAACAAAAAAACATTACCTAATGAATTTTTTTTTATGAAACTATGAAATCTAATGAAACTTCTTCATTCTCAAAATGAAATTATAAAATAATTATTGAAAAATTTCATTAGGCTATTGAAATATTTTTAATTAAATCGTTTCATTGGACTTATGAATCATAATTATTTTAGTGCAAACACTTTGTTATATTATCTATTACAAAATCTTTGTAGTCGAAAAAATTATATATTATCAAAATACGAAGTACGACTTCGACAACCGTAATAAGGCTGAATAACGAGCTGACCCGGCAAACGTTGTTTGCCTTCAAATTTTATTTATATTAAAATTCATAAAAATAGTTTAAAAAAAAAAAACTTATTTTTGAATGATTATTGTAAAGGTTGGTTAAATTTTAAGGGCCGATGTTGAATGTGAACCAAACCTAAATATCAAGTTTTTTTTTCTGCATTTCGTTTGACATTTCTCAATATCAGTCTATTCAATTTGAACCATGGAAAGATACACAATCGAGCAACGCATTAAAGTTATTCAGGCTTGTTATGAAAATTTGCGTTCAAATCAAAATGCATATCGTGAACTTCGTGATGTTTAATTTACATTTTTAATTATAATGGATAGCAGAGTATGTTATTTATTAGATATTCAGATAACCAATTGAAATCAATAAATATTTTTTTATTGCTTTGCTGCAATATCATAATTCCGTTTAATATAACGCAGTATAATACACGAAATTTTTTCTTTTTCATCTGGCTCGTAAGCTTATAGTATTCCGAAACGGCAAAATACAATTGACCTTGGAAGAATCATTGATTTTTTAGAGTATAACCCAGTTTAGCTTTCCAGTCGGGGTACGACTCAGTCAACCCAGGATCTCACCAAAGGTCTGCTTCCTTTGAATTAAAACACATTGATTTTTTCGTGTTCATACAGTATAATTTTATTTTCAAATATTAACTTTAATGGAAAATTAAATAATTCGTTGGGCAACATGTTCCAGTCTCGTCCACATGGCTGACAAATACTTCATGTATTTACTGAGATTCGGCTTGATCAGTTGACTTTGTTCGTTCTGCTTCAGTGTGTGTGACTACGATCACGGTTACGAGCAGACAGGTGCTCGGCTAAATACAATATGAATAATTATAACAAGTGCAAAATAATTTCCAAAGACTTCGCATTCGTCTAACTACGTGGTTGTATTTACATCACAAATTCGAAATCTATTCCAATTTGAATCTGAAAATTCAATTCAATCATACATATCGTGGTTGGGAATTTTGTGGTGGAAGTTAACGCCAGCAATTACGACAGATTTTAAACTGTATTCCTAATGAATCGTTAGAACGGTATCGTCGTATTTGTCTTTCAAAAACGACGAACACTGTCTTTAGTAAAATTACTCACGACACTTATACCAAACGTGATAAAAAGAAACTAAAACAAAGAAAATATTTTTAAAAGATTTTTTACTAAGTCTGGAAGGACAATAAATGCATACCATTATAGCTTAAGCGTTAGTTTTCTTAAAAAACAAAAAAAAATTTACACAATTCTCATATCACATATATTTTTTGGCTTATATTTTCCCGTTCATTTATTGTGCACTAAATTGAATACAAGGATACTTCGAAGGGAGAAAGAAGCGCACACTCCTATTTTTTTTATTTACCGGAAAAAACTTTCACAAATTAAATTTACAAACACAATGCTCTAACACTTTTTATTTATTTGTTTTCATAGTTTTTATAACAGGCTGCATCATAATTATTTAATTAGGTAACGGGTGGAGCAAAAGTCCCGCTACCATTTTGATTGCCTATAATTTTACTCAAAGAAAAGATAAGTTTGTTTGATTTTCATAAAATGTTTATTTGGTCTTTATATTTTTTTTCTTTACGATTGGAAATTATATCATCTAAATGGTGACCGCGAATCGCTATGCAACTTTCGGCTATTTTCAAGGCAATTTTGTGACGAATATTTTCTTTAAGATGTGGAATCGTTTGGGGCTTATTCACATTAACTTTTGATTTTAAAAAACTCCATCAGAAAAAGTTTGGTGTTATTAAGTCTGGAGTTCTGGCTGGCCATGCTGAGTCGCCACTTCGCGAAAGTAGTCTTCGTGGAAAAACGGCATTAAATAATATAATTGTTCAACAAGCTGTGTGTGCTGTGATCTTATCTTATTGAAACCACGTGTCTTCTAGTCGTTGCTCTTCTATTTGAGGCACAAGAAAATTTCGAATCAAGTCTTGGCACTGTTCAGCAGTAACAGTAACACCAATACCTTGGTTATTTGCAAAAAAAAATAATAAGAATCAATGATATTTCCAGCATGAATACCGCACCACACAGGTCGTTTTTAGTAGATGCAATGATTTGTTATGGATTAATTGAGGATTCTGTGTTCCCCAAAACAGACTGTTTGGTTTATTTGTTAGGCATTGGACGATTAGAATATTTTTGACGCAATTTCCGCTGAGTGGCAATAGTGGAACGATTATTTGCAACAAATATTATCACTATTTCTGCTCGCTCTAGTGGCGTATATTTATCCATAATAAAATTTGGACCTCTATACAACACAATGGTTCAAGTGAAACTGCGCTAAATGTGACAATGGTAACGGGACTTTTGCCCCACCTTTTATAACTTTTTACATTGTAATTCAATTACAAAATTGTGCTAGGCGAAAATTTTGCTAAATACCATTCAATTTTTTTTAATAATCCATTGTGACGTTTTATAGTCTGTAAGGATTTGGAATCCATAGATTAAAATAATAAATAAATAAATAAAAAAAAATGTACAATCGACTACAAATACGCCTACTCCAAACATGATAAGGGTGAATGTACATACAATAAAAATAAACACGACTAGTAAATAATTGCATTTTGGTAAGAGGAAATGAATTATATATGCATCAGCCGGCACTAAACTTCACATAACTTCACCACTCTTATATATTGTGAACAGCGCTACCATGTTAGCGTTTTAGAGTGTAGATCTAGCCTTTTTTCTTGCATTTAGCCGTAAAATTTGTGATTTAGCCTCTAGCCTTTTTCATGTTAATTTTTAAAGCTTTTCTTTAATTGGCAAAAATTTTGTTCGAAAGAATTCCGCTTAAAAGAAATCATACATTCATGGATGTCATCAATTTATAATAGTATTTATTTAGTTTCCTAGCACTATCGCTTAGTATTACTGAGGTTGCACAATTTTTAGTACGATAAAGCATGTTAAGTCTAATCAACGAAATCACATTGAAATCAAAATACAAAGTTCTTACTTGAATTAACTTTAAATTGACGTTTAAAATAATTAAATTCGTTTATAACTATTTAAAACCATGTGAAAAACGACTTAATTTTTTTCAGGATATGAAAAGAAACGAAATGTTTCAAATCAACGCTTCGTGCCATGAATTATTTACTTCGCAACTATTTCTATACTCTTCATTGTAAGTAAGAAATTATAAGTTTGTGATTCAGTTTTTAATATATATTTTGCGTCCTTAACAATAACGATATCCGTCCGTCTGTCTGTGTAGCCTTTGAAATCAGTAGGTAAAGTACTGCAAATTTTAGTATACCGAATTCAAACTTTTCGTTTTGTTTATTTTCCAACTCAGATTTTTTTTAGTTTTTGCTATTTCGTGTTTTCTTCTTGATTTTTTATTAATAACTTTTTACAAATAACTTTTTTTTTTTTTAAATGCTATAAAAACATCGAGTGTAGCTTCGGCTGTGTGGCACGTAGCGCCGTCCTATTGAAACCAAATGTTGCCAATATCCTCCTCTTCAATTTTTGTGAACAAAAATTCGTTCAACATTTCCCGATAACGGTCGCCATTGACTAACGGCCACTCCTTGCTCATTTTCGAAGAAAAATGGCCCAATTATGCCTCTGGATCAAAATCCGCACCAAACAGTGACTCGTTTTGGGTGCGTCGGCTTTTCAATGTATGCGTGCGGGTTTTCTGTGCCCCAAATGCGACAATTTTGCTTGTTTACATACCCACCAAGATCGAAATGAGCTTCATCTGAAAAGATGATTTTTTTAGGCAAAATCGGCATCTTCTGTAAGTTGATCGCAGGCCCACTTAGCGAAGCGAAAACACAACCATATTCTTTCTAGTTGAAAAAAAAAAAAAAGTTCGATGGCGGACCCTTTATTTTTTGAGAACAATTTATTTTACGTATCGTCTTGTATTTTTACGCTAATTTTTTTTTAGTGCTTAATTTTTTTTTTATAAAGGGTGTTTTTATAGACGTATAGAACTTTAAGTTGGCATTACTGTTCAAGATGGCGACCGATTTAACAGCTGTCAAGTGATTTATTCTCAGTTTGGTTTGGCAATTCATCATGAATAGACTCACGTCTGAATAACGCTTGCAAATGGGCACAAAACGAGATTGCCATTGTTCCCGATTTTCATAAGCGAATTTTGTTTAGCTATAAAGCGCACTTCTGGTTGAATGTCTACGTCAACAAACAAAACTGCCGCATTTGGAGTGAAGCTAATCCTCAAGTGTATGTCGAAACACCGTTACATCCAGAAAAACTGATTGTTTGGTGCGCTTTATGGGCTGGTGGAATCATTGGTCCATACTTCTTCAAAAACGATGATGGCCAGAACGTTACAGTCAATGGTGATCGGTATAGAGCCATGATTACTAACTTTTTCATTCCTGAATTGAACAACCATGATGTCCAGGAGCTGTAGTTTCAACAAGACGACGCAACATGTCACACAGCTCGTGCCACAATCGATTTATTGAAGACACGTTTGATGACTGCCTAATTTCACGTTTTGGACCTGTGGCTTGACCTCCAAGATCTTGTGATTTAACACCGCTAGACTACTTTCTGTGGGGCTATGTAAAGTCATTGGTCTATGCGGATAAGCCACAAACGCTTGACCATTTGGAAGACAACATTCGCCGTGTTATTGCCGATATACGGCCACAAATGTTGGAAAAAGTCATCGAAAATTGGACGTCCAGATTGGACTACATCCGAGCCAACCGTGGCGGTCATGTGCCAGAAATCATATTTAAAGTGTAATGCCACAAGATTATCTTTCGGATAAATAAAATTCATGTCAATCGAATAATCCATCGTTGTTTTATTGCAATTTAAAGTTCTATACGTCTATAAAAAACACCCTTTACATATTAATATGTACCTATCAATATTTTAGGTTACAATTCCATTTTATTAAATGGTATGTATGTATGGAATATTTTTTATTTTTATTAAATTTAACAATTGATATAATTTTTTTTTTTTTTTTAATGCAGAAAGATTGATTTTCACCCCAGACACTGGTTTGGTAAAGCGATCACTTTCGGAGATATCTCTTTCTACTCATCAGCACCATCTGTGTCACCAACTATGGGATGCTATGTATTGTTTACTTTGAGTATTTAATTAAAGTATTAACAGAAATTGAATACGAGAGTTTTTGAACTCTCGCCACAATACACACCTTTAATTAAATTCAATCTTTCTTAGTGTTACCAGCAATGCATTTCATTATTTTTTTAATATCATAAGTGTTACCACTAATTGCATAACTTTTTATTATGTTTTTTTTTTTTTTTAATTTAAGTTCAACAAAATATTAATCTTTATTGTGCTTATTCCAAAATTGCGTTGGGTTATTTTAAATTTATTCTTTTTCTCATAATATTCTTATGAGTTATTTATTGTTATTTAATAAGTACCGAAGGGGATAACATTAATATATTATATCATTTCACCAGACGCTACTATGAATCCTCTGTAGATTACTCATAGCATTTCTTAGCATAAGCACAAATAAATATTAATATTTTGTGAAACTTTAGTTTTCAAAATAAATTTATTACGAGTACATATAAAAAATTAAGAAAATTTATAATTTTAAGGTACAGTTTTTCAACCTTATTTACACCTTCTTTTTTTGTGCGTAATTTAGCTTTTTCTAGCCTTTTTTTAGCCAATTTAGCTTGAGTTTTTTCTAGCTGCTGCCAACGCTGGTTGTGCATTTTGTATTTATTTCACACAGCAAAAGAAAATCAAAAATACAAAATTACACGTTTCAACAAAACATTAGCAAAACAAATGAAGATCAAAGGGAAGAAAAAAACTAAGAAAAAAAAAACAATAAAGAAAAATTTGCAAATAAAGTCAAAATATAATCAGCAAAATACACAAATGAACACGCCTTTTGTTATGGTTTGTACTTTTATATAAATCAAACACCTACAATTTTTTTTAAAACAAAAAATACGAGTATGTGAATATTACTTCGAAAAGCCAGTGACATTGAATTGGAATCTTTAGCGGGAATTAGTCACCTGGTCACTGCGTCCAGAAGAGCCTTATTGTAACTTCCTTGGGTGCTTTGGGGTTCATTAGAATTTGTTTTGGTTTCTTCGTCAGTTTCTTCTTTTCTTACTATTTACCTACTTCCTACAGATATCACAAGGGGACCCAATGGGTCCCCTTTTCTTTTTTCTTATTGTAACCTAGTCTTATGTGATTCGTCAGATGTATCAGACGGTTGTGGGTAGTGATGCCCCAAGTTGCGAAAAATTGCCCAAATAAGACCAAGTGTTCTAATACTCTGCATTTATAAATCCCGCGACAATGTAAATTCCTGACCAAGTTATACCTAGTTCGTCATTTGTTCCCTTTCGAAATAGACATGAATGGCATTAATGTTTTCGTTGCCTTTCCTCCGACCAACATTGACAGTCCAAGACAGCTGAATAGTTCTATGCCCACGGAACTACTAGTCTTGTCAGTAGTGTAACTAATCAAAGAGTTTCTATAAAGAGTATACGACTACTTATATAATAATAATTAATAAACAGGGTAGTTTTTCAGTTTATTTTAGCAACTTTTGTAACGCCTCTGTCCCCACAGTAACCAAACATGTTAACCAACTGAAAAAAAACTTTTAAGCCAAATGAAAAAATCAGAGCTGCAATTGAAGCAAGGAAAATTTCAAAAGAACAGTAACATACAAAATTAAAAAGAAATAAAAATAAAAGTTATGGGAGAATAATGAAAACCAACAGCAAAAGGAGAGAGGTCGACAAGTTTAAGTGTTCCGTAAAATGATTCGAAAATGGACATTCGATTTGTAGGACTATTGCACACTTCATATAAATACCCATTTGCTCACATTCACACGCCTGCAGAAGGAAAAAACACCAACAAAACTGTGTACACTGTACACATATATAAATAAAATAAAAAATACACCAAATAGTACACTTACAATCAAACCAACCGACTAACTATTTTAATAAAAATGTGGCAAAAAAAGGTAATGCAAAAAACAAGATGAAAGAATGAATTGCAGAGAATATAGTTCGGTTTGGCTTTGGTGCCAAATACATGTTTCATTGCACATATACAATCAATAGAGGACACAGTACAAAAGCGAAGCCACATTAATTTTTTTGCTGAGACCGTAGTGCCATACCAAGCACTCTAACATTAAAAGCAGCAACAACAAACTTTTAAAATTGCTTTACAACAATGCCTCGTACCTACGTAAATACCAACTGAGAATAATTTTTCTTTTCCATCATTTGCATAGAAACCAATACTTAATGGCAGCGAAAATTACTACAAGTAACAGCAAAACGAAAGTGCATTTTATGGTTTGTCTCATTTACTATTAAATATTAAAAAAATTAAAAAAAAATTAAATTTTTGCTTTTTTTCGCAAGCCAAAGTCATACGAGTGCTTACACGGCTACAACAATGTAATCATTTTCGTTTTATAACGTTAAGTTTATTTATTGAATTTTTAAATTTAATTGAACTTATAATAATTATTTAAATCTTAATAATATTAATTAACTCCAAGCAATTCTGGAAAATTGTTTTAGTTCTGAATGATGTTTTGCTGCAGCTCTCTCAATATTTCATTTGTTTTAAATCCATATGCCTGTCAGGATATTTGTTTGCACTTCGAACTCATTGCGTATCTCTGCTTTCACCATGGGCATATTTAGGTGTTTGTATATATTTGAATTTTTTTAGTTTAAGGAGCTTAAATGATTAGACTGGATTGTATAGCACTATATTCATTTAAATTATTTTTTCATTTCAATTTAATATGTATAATAAAAGTCAACACGGAATAATTTCAGGCGGAATTTTACGCTATCCTCATTCATGTTGCGACATCTTTGAGGAGCAATATAAAGGCTAACCCCCTTATCCAAAAAAATTAACGTAGATTTTAAAGTCAACGTTATCGAAATTTTTCATATAATTTTTTCAAAAATTTTACTTTAAAGTCTACGTCAACTCTTTTTGGATAAAAGCATAAGACTGTGATGTCAGGTTACACTAGTGGCCTTACACTCATCTAAAATTGCTGCTTATAACAATCTTATGTTGTGTTGAGGGCTTGAACATGAGAAGCCAACGGAGTCCATTGTGTGATCATAAGGCCAGAACCCTACTTTGGCATCTCTTGTGGTTATATCAAGAAGAAAACTGATTTCTCGCTTGAAGCATTGGAAATCGCTGATGGAACTTAGACCGATGAAACGCAGGTTCTATGGTCTGCATGAAGAAATGTCTGAACATGTATTTTTCAAACTTCCAACATTAAGGATTCTTGAAAAATAGTTGATTTCTCACTGATCAAATTAAATGGCTTTATTCAAAGCCCAAGTCCTAAAGATTGAGATTGTTGGCTGAGCAAAAGATCCTTTGGGTCGTAGTACATACCGTCTACTTTACTTTACTAGCTTAATTGAACTGTTTTAGTTTAAAGATCCAGTATTCTATCACCTAGGTAGCCAATTCTACTCTGAATCTTCAACACCGCTGGAGAAACTTACAGAAGGTGTTTACATTTTTCTTATTCCACTTGAGAGAAATGAAACGAAACATTCTACACCATATCAATTTTACTTTTAAGTAAAATAAATAGATTGGTGGGTAGTGTACCAACCTATCAACCTGGGGATTGTAGATTCGATTCCTGTTAAGACACTGAGTGTTTTCTGTAGATAAGCCAAGAAGAATAAAATAAAAGTATTTTTGTCACAATTCATTGTCTAAATTTCCTTCATGTCCCGCATTAAAGTACCCGAATTTCTTTTATGCCAAAATATATTTAGAGTTAATTATGACAACCTCAATTCAATCTCTGAAGGAAACAGTAACTTTTACTTACTATTTATCATATAGCTTTAATGTCAGATAACGTGATTGTATAATTTTCTTCAGAGCACTAACTGCTGATATTATTAAAGAATTTTTGCAATAAATTTTTTTATTTTCTAAATACCAAGCTTACTCCCGCCATAAATAAAATCATCTACTTTATTGTTCACCAAAAATAAAATTAGTTTAATCACATAAACTGGCTAAAAAAATTTATTTAAAAAAGAAATTTTATTCATTATTACTTGTTCTGTGAAAAAGTGAACACTAGACTTGGTCTCCGTAGTTCATTTTAGTGAGCGTTCTTCTTAGTTCAAAAATTAAAAAGGAATAGTTCGTTCATTTGATCTTTTGTATCTTTATCACTTATACTCTTGATTGTCATCGAACTTTCTTTATTATGTAAAATGATATCGAATAGGGGTTGAAAGGAAATTTTACGATAACAGAAAACAAAACAAACAAGACAAAATTTTTAAATTTAGTTTTCGATTTATTTTTTAATAATGTAATTAAAAAAGTACTTTAGTCACTATGGCTAAAAAATATTAAGGTTTAATTTTAAAATCTTAAAATTAAGTTTTTTAGCATATTTCCTCTTCAGTTTATTTGTTTTAAATACCATTTTTGTAAGAGAAAATAATTTGCAACTTTTGTCCTTTCGTCATTTTTTTCTTTTAAGTTTAGTTCGTTCATTCATTTATAGGCCGTTCACTTAAAATAAAGAAGAAGGAAATGAACTATAGGAATTCGAAACACGGACTAGTTCGATCAGTTCAAATAAGTGAATAGTACAATGAGAATAGTTCGCTCCTGTACTACCCAAGACTAGTGAACACAGTTCAATTAAAAACATTTCTTATTTTTTTCTCATGCTACTATTTCGCCAATTTCATGTTTTTCTTTATTTTTTCTTTATTTAATTTTATTTTGTTCATTTTACCATCGCCCACTGTGTAAGTTTCAAATGTTTAAAATGGGCGGTTATTTAATTTATGTGAATGGCGGAAGTTAAATGTCAAGAAAAAATTAAATTGTTGAGTAAAAATATTGTTTTCTCTTTCATTTGTTCTTTTTTTATTAAAAACAATAAAATAAATAAAGGCGACAGCAAAAAACTATCGAAAAAATTAAATACAGTCAAATCTCGGTATACAGGCATGTTCTGAAAATCACTTTCTCTTAAAGTGATTTTAAATCACGAAAAACTTGTTCCGCGCACAAAATCATTTGACATCTCATGATTTAAAACCGGCAAGAAAATTTCCTTACAATATCAAACCACTTGCAGCATTTTGTTTTGAATTCCTTAACAATATTAAATTGAATTGTTTTTTATTAGTTTTTGTCAAAAAATTAATTATTTTTCACAACGGAACCGTAAATTTATTATTTTTAAAATACTCTTTATTTTGTGTGGAGAATTTTTTCTCTTTTGTTTATATTTTTCCTAATTTTTAGTTCTTGTTCACAACTCTAGGATGTTGTCTATTAACGACTACGACGTTTATAAGGTATCTACATTTGACAACGTTTTATTAGACTAATGAAATATTTCATGAATATAATGAAATCAATGAAATGTCATTGGTTCAAAAATAATGATTTTTTTCAGCCTACTTACAAACAAATAATTTTTACTACAAACAAATTGCAATTAAGTTATTTTACACAGAAATTACAAACACCAAAATTTGATAAAAAGAATAATTTATTGCAATAAAGAAAGAGTTTCCATTTCTCTTAATATATATTTTATTATTAATTACCTTTTCTTTACTAAACACAATTTACTAACAAATCATTTAGGTAACTACGTAACAAGAATTTACCTTTAAAATTTAATAAAGATTAATTTTTATATTCGTTTTATAAAAAAAATTTGTGGTGATTTTGCTTTGCATTATTATTTATTTACTCCACACCCACACCCACACCCATTTTCTCTGCTAATGATCTCATATTACAATAATTTTATTTTGTGTTATCATTAATATAATTTCAATTTAACTTAAACAATGAATCAGCAGGCTTTTTATTTTATATTATTGTACCCTGTGTAGCCACTCTAAGACAAGAATACAAGCCAGCAGGTGGTTTGTTTAAATGAAAAATGAATGAAAATAACAGTCATTGGTAACAATAATACGTTCTTTGTTGCTAACGTAGTTAAAATGTCTAATAAATTATTTTATATGCTTTATAAATTAAATTTATAAAAAGAAAATGTTATAAAAGTAAAATAGAATTAAAAGTGTATGGCAACAGGAGCTCATATAATTAATTTTATTTAAATTAATTTACAGTATTGATATAGATGACGAGGAATTGAAAGAGCATTTAGATACATTTTTTTAAATACATACATACACATATTATATATTTCAAAAGTAAATCTTAATTAAAACTATCAGTCTCTTACATTTGCATTTCATTGTATAGGGTGTTTTTTATAGACGTATAGAACTTTAAGTAGGCATTACTGTTCAAAATGGCGACCGATTTAACAGCTTTCAAGTGATTTATTCTCAGTTTGGTTTGGCAATTCATCATAAGCAACCAGAGACGAAACTTTTGAGGTTAGAATTTTGAAAAACTCAGCTTTTTATTTGGAGTTTGTATGTAAGAGACAGATATAGTGTTTTAATATTACGAATAAGAGAAAATAAGCAAAATGAAAAATGTTTTGCTTTAAAAAACATTAATTAAGAAGTTATTTCCGCAATGAAAATGCACATGCCGAAAATACTTATATCTACGTTTTTTTGTTATGAAGTATGGAATTTAATGTAAAAGTGATAACAAATACAAATTTTCATGTTTTAAAATTCATGTTTACGAAATGTAAATAATGAAAGTGTAAATTTTTTAGAAATACCTGAGCAAAACAAAATAAAAATTTTGAGTTCGTGCAAAAAAGACAGAAAGAAAATGTATACTATATCTGCACTCTGACACCTCTGGTTGCTCGGTGCTCACGCCTGAACAACGCTTGCACATTTTATTTCGAAAATAATGGTTCATAATTTTGATTTTCATAAGCGAATTTTGTTTAGCGATGAAGCGCACTTCTGGTTGAATGGCTACGTCAACAAACAAAACTGCCGCATTTGGAGTGAAGCTAATCCTCAAGTGTATGTCGAAACACCGTTACATCCAGAAAAACTGACTGTTTGGTGCGCTTTATGGGCTGGTGGAATCATTGGTCCGTACTCCTTCAAAAACGATGATGGCCAGAACGTTACAGTCAATGGTGATCGGTATAGAGCCATGATTACTAACTTTTTCATTCCTGAATTGAACAACCATGATGTCCAACAAGACGGTGCAACATGTCACACAGCTCGTGCCACAATCGATTTATTGAAAGACACGTTTGATGACCGCCTAATTTCACGTTTTGGACCTGTGGCTTGACCTCCAAGATCTTGTGATTTAACACCGCTAGACTACTTTCTGTGGGGCTATGTAAAGTCATTGGTCTATGCGGATAAGACACAAACGCTTGACCATTTGGAAGACAACATTCGCCGTTTTATTGCCTATATACGGCCACAAATGTTGGAAAAAGTCATCGAAAATTGGACGTCCAGATTGGACTACATCCGAGCCAGCCGTGGCGGTCATATGCCAGAAATCAGATTTAAAATGTAATCTTTCAGATAAATAAAATTCATGTCAATCGAATAATCCATCGTTGTTTTATTGCAATTTAAAGTTATATACGTCTATAAAAAACACCCTTTATAAGGACTGTAAAATAAATATTAAAAACGTTTTAAACATTTAAAAATTTTTACACTGCAATTTCAATGAAAATTAAATATTTTTTTCACTTTGTATGAATTAAAAATCCCAAAAACAGTCACTTATTTATTTGTTGTCAGGATATTTTTTCTTATTAAACTAACACAAAATACACTTTCATTCGCATTTTACAGTTTCTTAGAATTTCCTTTTTTATACCCTTCACTGTCAGTAAAAAGGTTATATAACATTGTGATTCCGTTTATAGTTTCTACATCGTATATCATATTAATAGTATCTGGATCAAAACTCAGCTGGATCAGTTCATAAATGGCGGAGCTATGAGTCAAAATCCGCGACTACCTCCATTTTTGGCCACTTTTGCATAATTTGTCTAAAATACAAGACGGACAAAAAAATGTGGAACCCAGTTTTATATGAAATAATAGTCATAATTTTTTATAAATTTTATTTTTATATAGAATTAAGCTTCTATATATTTTGTGAATAATTTTATTTTACGTATTTTCTTGTATTTTACTATAATTAGTTCTTAATTTTTTGTAAATGCATACATATACGAGTACGACTATATGTGTCTATCAATATTTTACCGTACAATTCCATTTTATTGAAGGTATGTATGCATGGAATATTTTTTATTTTATTCAATTTAACAATTGATATTAGAAAGTTTGATTTTAACCCCAGACACTGGCTTGGTCATAATGTCTGAGCAAAAAATCAAAAGGATCGGTCAACAAATGGACCAGAAAAATCAAAAATTCAATCGAAATTTTAGATTTTAATTTTGATTTGTGCGTATTTTGTCTAAACTACAAAACGGCCAAAAAAATTTATTAACAGTCTTAACAGAAATAACATTTCTAAAGTGTCCGCAAAAAAGGAGAGCAATCGGTCAGCGAATGGCAGAGAAATATCAAAAATGCAACCGATATTTCACATTTTCATTCATGTTTCGCTTTTGCTTTGTTTTTTTATAGAAATTTTTAATCTGTCATGTGCGCAATGCTTTTTTCACACAAACACTAAGCCAAAAAAGTGTATGTGTGTGGTTTTTAATGCTTTGGAAGCAACAGCATTACGGATACAGACTTCTTTATGAAAGAGAATTTTTTCGATTTTTTTCGTTAACTAAGTGCAAAGTTAAATGAGAACAAGTTAAATTCGCCTATGCCGAGTCTTATATACCCTTCACTGTGTCAGCAAAATATTAATATTTTTCACTTTCCACATTCTTCTATAATATCAAAACCATAGAAAAAATTAAATGAGTGAAGATAAATATGCCACGTTAAATATGTTTTAACATACCCTATTACGTTTTTTAGAATTTGTAAATATATTTTCAGTATTAATGATATATTTATCAAATACGCCGTACGTCATTAAATATTAATAACCAAATTCATAAAAAATATTTTTGTTTAATAAAGGCTTAATAAGCACACTTTCTATGGGAAATTTTGTTTAATAAGCGCTTATTAAACAAAAATATTTTTTATGAATTTGACTGTAAATGCTTTTAGTAGTAGCCTAGCGGAGATCATCTATATTTCTAACCTACCAACCAAATACTCAGATATTACTTTGGATAATTAAAATTTTTTTTTTCATTTTCATATACTCCAGTGCTGTTGCTGTCATAGAATCCAAATCGGTTTTGCTAATTGTCGGTTTTGCAAACCAATATTGGTTTCATTTGGTGTCATGAAACCAAGTCGTTTTTGTTATTTTCGAAGGCAAATAAAACCGATGTTCGAATCAGTTGTTCTATACATTAGTTTATTTGTATGAAATTGTTTATGTAAATGTTTGATAACAATTTTGATAAATCGTAGTGTTTTCGTTTAAATAAAAATAAAAACGTGAAAATTTTTAATATAAAATATATAATTAGTGTCAGTGAAATAAAATTACTTTTGCCGTTGAAGGATTTTTATTACTAGAAGAAGAACGCTCCACAGAAAGTAAAAAGAATATTCATAAATTACCGGTTTAATAAAGAAGTTTTCCGCTTTTTATTATTTATTCAGCCTACTGTTGTCAAAGCGATCATACAGTTGGCTTATCAAGTTTTGCAAATCTCTTCGCAATGTCAGGATATTTTTCTATAAGATGCATAATTATTGAGTTTTAAGTGGTTTTTTTTTTTTTTTTTTTTTTTTTTTGTTAGAGAAAATCAAATTATGAGTAAAAATTTATTTTTGTAGAATTAATATTAATTTACTTAAATTTTTATTAAATATCTAACTGCATGTGAATTTTTAATGACAAAAGTCCATTTAAGTCACTTGCTTTATTTGAAATTAAACAAACCAACAACTGTCAACTGATTAGTTTCAATCCAATACAAAACCGATAACATTGGTTTCTGTGACACTTAAAACCGACATTAATTCTAGTTCGAAAATGAAACCGACAACATTGGATTTCATGACACCAAAGTCAATTTTTTTGTCGGTTTCAAATCCAATACCGTCAACATTGGATTCTATGACAGCCCTGTCTGTTTTGTATCATAAAATATAAACTACGAATTTGCCCGTAAATGTTAAACACTTCCAGAAAGCGTAGAACTTGTAAATTACATTCCAGTTTGGCTTTAGTAATTTCCCGTTGTAAAATCGAGAATGGTACCTCGCTAAAATGAAGAATGATAAAAATCCCTCAGAGGAAGAGTACTTCGGTAAGAGGGAATTTTAAAAAATTTTCAAAAATAATGCAAGGATTTTTCTGAGTACTTGGGCGATAGATTACAAATCTAGACGACCTCCTCTGCAAAATGGGGAATGGTAAAAGTCCCTAATAGCAAGAGTACTAGGGGAATATGGATATTTCAAAAAAAAATTTAAAATAGTTCAAAGTAATTTCTGAGTATTTGGGCGGTAGGTTTAAAAGGCTTATGTGCTGTTTCCTTACTACAAGCGATCTACTTGTCTAGAAACTTAAAAAAAATTACTTTTTAGTTTGAAAATATGAATTTATTTGTTTTATTAATTACACTGGTCAACACTGAAATAATTTTCCGAGTGTTTGATGTCATTTTCGAATAAGTAATCTAATTACAGAAATTTCTCTGGCTTTTTTCTAGCAGGTCTACTTCTTAATTTATGGACAGGTTGATCATTATGACTTGGTTTACGTGGCGTAAGACTCTGTTTTGAACTCATTATAATCATTATTACTATTTTATACACTTTATTTCCTACAGTCACAGAAACTAATGTTTTACATAAAATATTCTTGAGTGCCACACATGTTTTATATCCCATCGCAGATTCCAGCAATAATCAGCCATCATAAATATGTCCTAGATCTCTTGGTAATGTGCTGTCATTATACAAATATCTTCGGCTTGCTCTTCACTGTAATCTTCAAGGTTTTCAGGACTTCCATCCAAATTAGAATATAAATAGTGTAGTTTGCTGCTCATGTTACAGCTTAAATTAGACACCATATCTTTACGATTATTTCCAGATAATTTTGAATCATTGAAACGAAATATTGTGAAGTTTGCTGTTCAAGTTGATTCATGATCAGACCCTGTAACAGGCCTCTGACCAAATCTCTGTTTGCAAAAGTAAATGCCCGTACAACCAAGAATAAAAATTACTTTTGTGGCTGCTTTAATGGAAGCGATCGAAGAGTCTAGAAAATTTGTGTGAAAAACACTGGTCTTCTTACCTCTTTTAAGATAAATATTCTAGACGATTTAACCGTTTATAAAATGAAAAGAGGAACTTTGTTAGTTTTTATGTCAGGTCAGTCTTGTAACGAGTGTAACATTTTTGCACACGAGTATTTGACATTTAATTTTCAGAGTTTACCGCTTGAATCATTTATTCGATCTAAAAGAAATTTATAAAAGTATTTTTGAAAAGTAATTTTCCGATTATTTATGTATCTTAATTTAAGCACTTAATAAATATGTCCTAAAAGTTAATGATAAGAAAAATAATGAATGATTTTTTATTTTCCATAAGGGCATTAGTGCATATTTTATATATTTAAGCGCATATTTTCGATATTTAAGTAGATGAAATTCTTTGCCCTGATTATAATAATGTTATGTTGATTGTATTGACGTGGTTATCAAGTATTTGGCTTCTATATATTTGTCAAAAATTTGTGTAGTTTTAATATTTTTTTATAACCCATTTTTCAATATCTCGTAATTATTAGTTTTGAACAAAGCAGCTCCTGTTTTGATAACAGATAATACTCGTATTTAAGATAATTTTCTAGTAGTTTAAGCCAATAATAAATACATACGTATTTAATCATACAGATGTTTTAATATACATATATTATATAAAATCAATTGGATTTAAAATGCGCATTAACTTTACTACTACAATATTAAAATTTAAAATCAATTTCAAGTGTAATGAAATGAAATGAAATATAAAAAGAGAAAAGATAAGAAATACTCGTATAATATTAGTAAAAGCATTGACAAACATTTTCATTGCATTAAGTTACAATAACCAAATTCCTGTAAAACTCAATAAAATTTTATTATCAGTGACAGACAGTATCAGACAAATAATGCAGAAGATAAGATGGTATATAAAATATTTTTCTGTTATAATAGAATGATAAAAAGAGGGAATAAAAAACAGTGAAACACTGTGTAACACTTTACTACTCTAAAGATTTTTTTTTTTTTTTTAAATGAAAATAAAATTTAGCTTGGAATGAATTTTAAGATTAAATTGAAGATAGGAAAACACGCACACACAAGGAAAACTTTGAATTAAACAACTTATACTAGAAACCAAAATACTCTTCCAAAAGAAAAAAGAAAATCAATTTAATAAGCTACAAGCTTTTTATTTGTGTTTAAATAAAATATTTGTTGTGTTTTTTGGCATCTAAGAAAAAAACTTCTTAGCTCGTGTAGCTTACAAAAAGATTGCTTTTGCTTTCCTGTATTGTGTAAACTAAAAAATTTTATATTCCAAAATTAAAATATCTAAATATGTACCTCCTTTTTAACATTCGTTTTTCTTATCTTTTAATTTTTTGCTTATAAAAATATTCAATTAAATATTTTCAAACAAATATTAAATTCAATTTATGGAAATTTTGCAGTGCATTTAATTTACAAAATACATACAAATTTATAACACCATATCTTACTTACCATTTACAAGAAATAAAAAACTTTTCTTAGTTAAAAATTCAATATGCTTGTAAGTACACACACATGCTTGTGTATTTCACTCTTTTGCGGCAAGAAAAAAACTGTACTTAAGATATTTTTCAACACTTCGACAAGTACCAGCGTTGCCCTTTTAGCCTTTTTTGTTGCATTTAGCTCCAAAATTTATGATTTAGCCTTTAGCTCTTTTTTGCTTTTCAAAATAGCCTTAAATAGCCTTTTTTGGAAAAATGAAAACAAATCATACATAAACAAACTGAGCCTAAAAACAAATTAGCTAAAGTAACAATTGCGATCAAATTTTTATACGTAAATTGATAAATTGGTCGAACGAAGGTAATTTCATAAGTAAAGAAAACGTAAAATAAAAATGCACTTTGTTGCTAAATGATTAATAATTTGTTCCATTTAGTATTTAGTTATCTAGTTCTATCGTTTAATAGTGCTGAGGTTGCTCGTTTTTGAGTAAGACAAAGCAATCAGAATAGAAATCGCATTAGAAATAAAAAAATAAATTATTACTTGAAGGAATTTTAAATATTATTTTTTAACATTGAAGTTGAAAAATTATTGAATTCGTTTATAAGTATTTAAAGTCATGTGGAAAATGACATTATTTTTTTTAGTTTTTGATAATTTGTGTTTTTTTTTTAGATTTTTTTTTTGTAAAAATTATAATTAAGATTCTAAATGTAATAAACAGTTAAGAAAATTTTGAATTTTAAGCTGTAGCTTTTTAGCTTTTTTCTAGCTTATTTTTTTCGGTGGGACTTAGCGTTTTTTAAGGGAAATATAGTATATTTTTTTCCATCTCCTGGCAACGATGACAAGTACCATAAGTAAAAATGCATACACAAACCTGCCAACTAATAGTTGAAAAAAATGGTTTGGAAAAAAATATATTTATTTACAAAACATACTATAGTTTACGCTAAAAAAAAATGCAACGAAAAAACAAAAACTGAGAATGAGTGAGCCAGAGAAAATGTTTTGTTGGAAAAAAATTAAATAGCTTCCTATCGGTTTTGTGTTTGTTTAGCTGAAGACAATTCGTGCTCAATTATTTTAAAAGGGTTGTTTACTGTTGCTGATTAATGAATTCAACAAAATTCACATCCCAGCTTAAATTCGAAAAGTCATGTCTTTTTATACCCTTTACTGTAGATAAGAAGGGTATATGAGTATATAAGTTTGTGATTCCGTTTATAGTATCTACACCGTGAAGTCCCTAAGCAAAATACAGAAAAGTATAGCATACCAATCTAACGCGCAGCTACAAGTCAAAAACCGCGAAAACCTTTATTTTTTACCATTTTTTTGGGTGGGTTTTTGGTATATTTTGTCTAAAATACAAAATAGACAATAAAATGTGGTACGCTGTTTTATCAGAAATAACAGTCATAATGTTTGTGCCAAAAATAAGAACGATCGGTTAACAAATGGCTGAGAAAAATCAAAAATTCAACCGATATTTTAGGTTTTCATTTTAAGCTGTAAATATGCGTAATGCTTGTGCATATAAACTAAAGGGCTGCACAAGCATTGATACGTTTTGAAAAAAATTTTATACAGTTCTAGCAGTACTTGTGTTTTGTATGACAGTTTTTTTTTTTTTTTTTGATGCTGTAACGTCAAATTAAATTATGCACACTAAGGCAAAAGAATTATACATACATGTATAAGTTTTATCCAATATTATTGCACCAAACACATACTTCTGATTGGAGTGACGCTGATCACTTTTGTAACTGGGAAGTTCATTTGGGTGTGTACCGCGAATCCTATTTAATTCTTTGTGTTTGACTTTCATTCTCTAATAAATAAGTCACTTTAAATTAGAATAATAATGTTGTTACAGCATAGAAATAAAGAATAAATTTGAATATAAATTAATTTAACTTTTAAAAATCCCTACTCGTGGAGTAAAGTTCGGATAAAAAATAAAACGATAAAATAAATATATTTTAAATCGTAAGTGTTTAGTTTTTATTTAAAAAGTAATAAAATTTATATTCATACATCCACACGTATTGCTTTAGTCAACACAAGCGTGACCAGAAATGCGCTCAAGAATTTCGGTGTGTTTTCTGCCGTCGCTCAGTTAAAAGATGGTCGTTCTTCAACATCCACAAAAAAATGACGAATTTTTCCCTCTTTTATCAGCTAACACAATACTATTAATTCATACATTTATAAATCATAAATAAAACAAGCTAAATTCGGCAGTGCCGAGTGTTATATACCTTTCACTTTCCACATTCTTTATTAATAGCAAAACCATAGAAAAAATTAAATGAGTGAAAATATGCCGCGTTAAATATGTTTTAACGTAAAACCCGAAGTTTTTTAGTATTTGTAAATATTTTCAGTATTAATGGCTTATTTATCAAATACGTCTTAAGTCATTAAATATTAAATGTTTTAAGCAATAGTTTAGATGATCTATATTTGTAACCAACCAATCAAATATTCATATATTACTTTGGATATTTAAAAAACTTTTTTTTTATTTTTTTTAATTTTCATATACTCATATATTTCCGTTTTGCATCATAGAATAAAAAAAATTTTGAATTTTCAAGTAAATGTTAAAACACTCCCAGGAAGCGTTGAACTTACAAATTTCATTTCAGTTTGGTTTCAGTAAGTTTCTGTTGCCAAAATGAGGAATGATAAAAATTCTTCAGAGTATGAGTACTGGGGTAGGAGGGAAATTAAAAAAATTTTAAAAATAATGTAAAGTTTTTTCTGAGTACTTAGAAGATAGATTACAAATCTAGACGACCTCCCTTTTAAAATGATATACATCTTATCTCGTAATCTTCTATGGTTCGTTCGAAAGTTACTTTGGATTATTTTTAAATTTCCATATACCCCAGTGATGTTGCTATAAGTGATTTTAGGATCTTGCCGACGAACCATTAAATATTGTAAGATGAGTCATACACCATTTTAAAGAGGAGACTGTCTAAATTTGTAATCTACCGCCAAAATACTCAGAGCTATTTTGGACTATTTTTAAAATTTTTTTGAAATTTCCCTACACCCCAGTAATGTTGAACTCAAGGATTTTGGTAGTTTCCGTTTTGAATCATAAAATAATAACTACAAATTTTTCAGAAAATGTTAAAACACTTCCAGAAAGTTTAGAGTCTACAGATTAAATTCCATTTTGATTTTACTAATTTTCCTGCCCAAAAATCCCTCAGAAGAAGAGTACTGGGGTATGAGGGAATTTCATAAATTTTTTAAAAATACCTCTTGTTTCAAATGATATGTGGACCAACCCGTAATATTCTACGGTTCGTGTGCAATCTCTTAGAGAAATCAACGTATTTATGCACATTTGTATCTTAGTATAAGTTATTTACAAATACTACAAAACATAAGGAATTACGTGAAAACATATTTAACTAACCATATTTATCTTCACTCACTTCAAAAAATTATGTGACTGAAATGCATACTTTTTTCAGCTTGAGGTCGTATTAAATATGAAAAATTTATTTATTTGTTATTGGAGCGAAATATCTATGAAAAAATTAATTTTTTTAATACGACTAAAATTAACGACTTCTAAGAAATAATCCTTTCTGAGAATCTAATTTTTAAAGGCAATAAAATGTCTGCAGGCACTCAATATTTAAATTAATAAAAAAATAAATTCTTAGAAAGATATTCAATAGAAAAACAAAAAAAAATTATTTTCATTTAATTTTGCAAATTGTTTAAAAAAAAATTTAAGCCAAACATATTTAATTAAATTATTAATTATAATTAAATGACTAATTATCGAGAAAGATCTAATGCACTCTCTTTCATAAAGATGTCAGCATTCGTAATACTATTGTACTCAATGCAAAAAAAAAACCACGCATACACCCATACACTCTTTTATTTTTGGTGTTTGTGTGTACAAAGCATTACGCACATGACAGCTAAAAAAATTCCATAAAAAAAACAAAGCAAAAGCAAAAACAAAACAAAAATTAATGAAAATGTTAAATGCCGGTTGTATTTTTGATTTTTTTGGTCCATTTGTGGACCGATCTATCTGATTTTTTGCACAGACATTACGGCAGTTATTTGTAATAAAACTGCGTACAACGTTTTATTGTCCGTCTTGTAGTTTAGACAAATTACGCAAAAAACTCACCAAAAATGGTAAAAAAAATAGAGGTAGTCGCGATTTTGGACCCATAGCTCAGCCATTTACGGACCAATTTAGCTGAATTTTGGTCCATATGCTATGAATATGATATCTGAAAAAACTGTTTACTATTTTTTTTATACTTTAAAATCTAAAATTTCGGCTGTATTTTTTGATTTTTCTGGTCCGTTTGTGGACCGATTTTTCTGGTTTTTTGCGCAAACATTACAATTATTATTTGTAATAAAACTTTGTACCAATTTTGTTTGTTTAGGCAAAAAACCAATCAAAAAATGGTCAAAAATAGAGGTAGTTTCGGTTTTTGACTCATAGTTCCGTCATTTATGGACCGATCTGACTGAATTTCAATAGCAATAGTCTTACAGCAACAACTGACCGTTTGGTATGCTATACTTTTCTGTATGTGGTCTAGACTATTCTGAAAGTTGATTTTAACGACTAGAGAATATATATACTTTATAGGGTGTCCTATGTAGGGTGTAGAAATTACAAACGGAATCACAAAGTTATATATACCCTTCTTACTTACAGTGAAGGGTATAAAAATTATAGTGCCGGTAACAGTTAAGTTCAGTTTTTTGTTAGTGCTGTCGTATTCTGGTTGTTCTGTGTTCTAGTGCAAAACAAATTGTCACTGAAGTATTTGTTTTGAT
The DNA here is from genome assembly GCA_947397855.1 of Thelaira solivaga. Classification (NCBI taxonomy): domain Eukaryota; kingdom Metazoa; phylum Arthropoda; class Insecta; order Diptera; family Tachinidae; genus Thelaira; species Thelaira solivaga. The sequence goes on along the minus strand of OX377611.1, from coordinate 38,662,726 downwards.
ATGCGATAAAACAGTTCTTGACAGTATTTGAAATCAGGGAGGATGTTTGAAAGCTGTTTTAAGTACGATTTGTAAAGCCCATTAATACAAACATAAAATCAGGCAGTGGGTCTTATACAAATGTGTATGTGTGTGTGTAGTGGTGGCATTACACGAGTCAAGTGCCCGTTGTAATAGAACTACGAATACAGAATTCTTATTGAATGAGGTTTTTTTTATTTTTTCCATTAATTTGATATTAAATATTTAATTAAATATGTTCGGTTTAAAAAATATTTGGAAAATTAAATTATAGATATATTTTTGCATTGGGTATTTTTCTCGGAATTTCTTATTTTATTATTATAATATCCAAATATAGTTTGGCATTAGGTTACTATTTATTAGAATAAATAATTAGAAAGTATATTTTCTGTTAAATTTTTGTTTTGTTTTATTTGTTTTATTAATTAATGACCTAGTGCCAAAATATATTTGAATATTTTTTATTATTTTGAAAATTGAATGCCTGTAGATATTTTATTTTATTGCTTTTAAAAACAAGATTCTCAGAAAGGATTTTTTCTTAGAATCAGTAATTATAATTTCTTGAATTGAAATTAATTATTAGTAAATATTTATTATTCAAGCTTAAGATCTCAATGAAAATTGTTTTTGTTTTAATTTTAAAATATTTCGACTCTCTTTTGAAGGTCTTCTTCAGCGATTCATTGAGATCTGAAGCTGGAATAATATTTACTAATAATAAATTTATAAGATCGAATAATTTACTTAAATTACTGAAATTAATTATTTATTTAAGAATAATAAAAAATTTGGTATTCAAAGAATAATTTTTATCTGTAATAATTATTTGTGCTGGAATTAAGCACAAATAAAGATTAATATTTTGTTAAACTTTTAAAATTCTGGAATTAAGCACAAATAAAGATTAATATTTTGTTAATAATTTTTATCAATATATTTATTTTTTTATATAAATTTTTATTTGTAAATTTATTTGACTTTTTTTTATTGAAACGGCCAAAGATTGAGGCCGCATTATACAAATTTATTTTTATATCGATATTTTGCTCCAATAATACGACCTGAAGCTTAATAAGCTAGCCATTTCAATTATATAATTTTTTGTGTTTTTTGAAATTTAAGAAGAATGTGGAAAGTGAAAAATAGGAATATGTGGCTATGGTGGCAAAGGGAATATAGGACTCCACTCAGCCGAAAATTTAACTTGTATTTATTATAAATTGCGTACCTACAGACATTTTATTGCTAGTAAAAACAATTATCCCAAAAAGTATTTCTTGATGAATGCCGTTAATTTTAATTACTTTAACTGAAATGAATTTTTTTTTTAGGATTAACAAAAATATTAAAAAAAAATTATTTTAATCAATATATTGAAATGGCAAATAAAAAATTTTATAAATTTTTTGTTGAATACTTTAGAAGAGCTTGCAAAATTAAAAACATGAATATTTGGCTATTATAGGGTTAAGATTTTATCCTTTTATAAAACCATTTAGTTATTGAGGTTCGGTATTGTAAAATAAAACACACAAGTTCAGTTTCTCAACACTTATTGTAGACACACTCCTATATTATAACCATCTCAGAGAAACTTTGTTTATTACATACCTTGTTTACTGTTTAACGTTGCAACTACAACTGATCTCATCATTGGTTTTTATACCTTTGTAAATTAGCAGCAAAGAATAGAACTTTCTATTCACTGCAAGATGTTACTATGTACATGTTTCTAGGTATATCAAGTAATAGAACAATATAATTCTAGCTAAATACTAATACAGATATAAATAGTACACATTTTATATGATACACAAATTCTATGTATTGGCTTAAACAACAAATTGCTAAATGTACATTAGTGGTGGAATAACCTTGAAATGGTAGACATATTTAAATTTAGTGACTAAAATGTTTTGTTGTTGCTTTTTTTACTTAAAAACCTATTGTTGAAAGAACTTTGAGAAATTTACTAAAATAAGTTGCAATACATGTGTGTAGCCACAATTATAAAAAAACCTACAAGTAAATTTTACGTACATTAGCACTATAGGGTTAAGGGGGCTCCCATACAAAAGCTAGTTTTGATTAAATTAACCCCCACCGTCGTTACTAGCTCCAGAGTATCCCTAGAGGGACCGGACCAAGTGTATGACCGACTCATAATATTTTTTTTACCCCAACATATTTTCAGAACATACCTAGCCTCTATCTCCATTCATTATGGCTTTTCACATATAAAAAATTAATTTGTTGAAAAAAAAATTTTTTTTTATTGAATCTTTTTGTGGCTATTGACAAATAATTATTATCTAGTCAATTGCTTTTACAATATAAAAGTTCTAATGTTTGCAAGAAGCGTTGGGAGTAATCTATTGAGGAATCAGAGTAGCGTCTGACGAAATGGTTCATATAGATATGCTATCCCCTTCAGTACTTATTGTACTGAATAAATAACTCATGATAATATTTTGTTAAGCTTTTAAATTCCAAATAGAAATTATTACATATGAAAATAAATAACATTATTTACTAATAAAATTAAATTTAAGTATAATGTGAAAACATTAAGAAATTTAAAGCAAAGAAAGAAAAATAAGACCTCAAGCTTAACAAAATAGCCATTTTAATTAAAAAGAAAAAGGTCAAATAAAACTTACTAATAAGCAAAGAAAGAAAAATATAATAAAAAAAATTTATTTAACACAAATGAAAATTAAATGTGTTTTTTTAATTAAACTATGACAAATAGTATGTAAAATTGTTAATTGTTAAATTGTGTATTAAAAAATTTGAGATTAATTTGACTTACCAAATATTCTCGTTTCGAAGATTTCAGGCTTGCTGTCCACGAAGCTTGAAACGTCGATAGATAAATTTTTATGTAATTTGTATATAATATATTTTGATTTTTATGATTTCCTTAGTTTAATGCTTGTAAATTATATTCGTATTTAGGTAAAAGTGAATATATTACGTATGAATATGTATGTTAAATTTGTTTATGTGTTAATGAATAACTATATTTTTATTTAATTTTTTTATCCTTTGTTCAATTTAAATATGTATTTATTGAAAATAACTTTTTCCTCCTTTTCTTTATTTCCTCTTTAGATTATCTGTGTTTTGATTTTGAAAGTTAATTTTCAAACCATTAAAATATATTTGACCCAGAATCCAATCGAATGCAATCGACTCTTGATACCACTCACAGACGGTATCAAGACAGGGAACTTTCGATAAATCCCAACAAAACGATAGTGGTTCCTTTCACTGCAAGAAGTAAGTTAAGTCTAAGGACCTTACAATTAGGGGACAGTGACTTGGTAATGCCCGAGTAGTTCTAGATACGGCTCTTATCTTTAACAAACATTTACTTTACATAATTGGCAAAACCTTAACGGTAATATTTGCGTACCGAAGATTGTATGGTAAAACCTGGACTCTACGACCCAAAATGATGGGGTGGTCTTACAAAACTATTATAGTACCGATGGTCATTTATGGTATGGTGGCCAAAGGTAGAACAAAAACATACTCAGATAATGCTCAGAAACATGCATCGAATAGCCTGTCTGAGTATAACGGGGGCGATGAAGACGTGCCCTACACTAGCCTTAGGAATGACACTGGGTTCACTCCCCTGAATATTGTGAGTAGGGTAGTGGCAGCTGATTTAGTATTAAGGTTACTTGGCCTATTCTACCTTAAAAAAGGCGATATTAGCGGGGATGTGAAAATTCTAGAATTTGTTTGGAACTCTCTGCCTCTGATAGAATGGATAATACTCCTCTACGCGTTTTGAAGTGGTCATTGGTGAACGATCTACTTGGAGAAACGGTGAAATAATACTGGACCAAAATAGACAGTTGTGGTATACTGATGGGTCCAAGTGGAAGATGCCAGTGCTGGTACTGGAATTGCAGAACCACGTTTCTGTAAGGCAACTGCGATGAAAAAACAGCTTCTATTTTTCAGGTGGAGGTCTAGGCTATGTGGTACTGGAATATATACCTCAATTTTTACATCAGAAATGACTGCTATTGGAGAAGCTTTAAAAATAAAATCATCAAAAAATAAAATTGTTTTGTGTACCGATAGTTTATCATCAATTAATGCCCTTAAAAACACAAGTAATAATGAACCATTAACATCTAATGTCCGTGAAACTTTATTGAGGCAGAGAAACACTAAACTACTTTATACCCCAGGACACGTAGGTATTTTAGGTAATGAGTTAGCCGACAAGGCAGCCAAAGAAGCAGTTCAATCTCCAACAATAATGCACAATAAACACATCAAAGGATACATTGATAAACAAATTAAGGAACAAAATCATCAAACAATAAACAGATATTACAAATTAATCAACCCATCCTGTCAAAACATTATATATGCTACAAAATACCAACAAAAGATCATAATCAGGTTAAGACTTGGCCATAGTAAATTAACACACCAACATATTCTGGAAAAGAAAAACCAACCTTTGTGCCAAAAATGCAATAGCCCACTCACGATGTCACATCTACTGTCCTGTTATAACGATACAACTCTCCCAACCAGTCTGTTGGAGTCAATAAAAACTTTAGATTATTCCACAATTAGAAAACACCTACCGCTAGATATTCGAAAAAATATAATTATACGTATGTTTTATAGTAATAGTAAATAATTACATGTATATAAACAGTAATAATATAATGTAATAGTAATAGAAATAGGTAAGGACGAAGGCCACAGCAGCCAGTTCTTATAATGTTATTAATACGTAAATTTATTTACTATTAATAAATAAAAATAAATAAATAAAATAAATATATTCTCTCAGACAGTCAAGCAGCATTGGCAAGCTATACCTTTCGATCAAGATTGGTTTGAGTTTGCTACAAGCACGGTTACCTTATTGTGGGTACCGAGTCATGAAGGGCATGTAGGAAATGAAAAAGGGCGGATACCCCATTTATATGTCCAGAGCCCTTCTGCGGGGTGACCAATAACTTCACTAGTGCTAACTCTACTACACTGTTGGATGGCCGAAGTGGGCATGCGCCAGCCAAAGAGATTCATCAATTTCTTCTCGAGCTCATTACGACAGACGTTTTAAACTTCAGCAGAAATGACATAAAACTCTACCTTAAGTTACTTAACTATCACATGAGTAAAATCTGTGTGGCACAAGACAACTCCTGTCGCTTCTGTCGGGAATGACGGGAAACGTCGAAGCATGCTCTGTGTGAATTCCCAGCGGTGGTAAGACGCAAAATGAGCTGCGTAGGCAAAGGAATTAGTCCTACAACATTTACGAGATTCGTAAATAGTCTCGGATTGAAGCTAGGAACTCTATTCTGTTTTGCAATTTTGATCCATTTGTAAAGCAATAAATAGCCACATCACTGAAATAAACTAAGGTTTACACTTACTTTTTTAAAGTCATTTGTAAATTGGAGACTTATTGACTCTTACATACATATGTATAAAACACTCCTGCAGATAGCTAAGTTTTTTTTAAAGAAAAAACATTTTATACCCTCAGCCAATATAATCTTATAAAGTTTGAAAAGTTGTTTTGTATTGAGGTGTTTTAAAGTGGATACATGTGATATGTTGCTTATATGTTGAATTTTGTTTATCCATAAATGATGCTCTAGTTTCTTTTTAAAACTTCCTATTTTGCCAATATTCTGTATACATGCATAAATACTCACAATCACTCTTGATATCGATTTTTTACTGTTAGCAATTTTCAATAACAACTGACTTCACTGCACACATTCACATGTAGCCAAATGTTATTTAGTTGTTTTTTCTTTTTTTACTTTTTTTTTCGAACACTACAACTGCCAAGTTGTATTGTGTGTCATGTACATCCTTGGAAAAAATTTGGGTTTATAAAGTGTATATGTGTATTGTGTTATGGCTATTGTATTAAATTATATTTTCTTTTTTATATTTATCATGATGCAATTTAAAATACAATTAAGTTTTAAATATTTATGAAAAGAGAGAGTATCACATAAATTGAATTTCATATTAAATTTTAAGAATTGTTCTATGGTTTTGTTTTTAACAATTTTAAAATTTTTGTGTTTTCCTGTACCTCGTTTTTATAACTCTCGCTAGAAAAAATGTTCACAGGATACAATAAAATTAAACAAAGAACAAGTTAAATTCGGCTGTGCCAAGTCTTATATACCCTTCACTGTGTCAGCAAAATATTAATATTTTTCACTTTCCACAGCCTTCTAAAATATCAAAAACATGCAAACAAATTAAGGGAGTGAAAATAAATATGCCGAGTTAAATATGTTTTAACGTACCCAATTACGTTTTTATATCTTTTTGGCAGTAGAGGTCGTCTAGATTGGTAACCTACTGCCCAAATACTCAGAAGTTACTTTGGATTATTTTTAATTTCCACTTTAACCCTGTTAGTTGTTTCGACTAACACTTTTTTTTATCGTAACTTTATTATCCCGTTAACTTTCGTTTATTTCTGTACATATGAAAGTAGTTGATTTAGTTTAGAAGCTAATGCTGCTGAATACAGGTGCTTTATATGCTTTAGTTAATCGATGTAATAGTTTTCGTAAAAGTTACGTAGTCGAAACGACTAACAGACTTAGTGTAACCATTTTTTTGATAATTTTATGGACCTTAAATTTTTTGTTTGCTTGATTTTTATACTTTTATAAACGATTCATGACCAATCATCCATATATATCAAAATCAAGAGAGGTAACCTGTTACAAGTTATATTTTTAGCAAAAAAAGATAAATAATTACTAAACTTCTTCCAATGTTAGTCGTTTCCAATGTTATTTTCCTCTTTTATTTTAACTTTTATATCTCGTTATCTCTTATTGATTTTTTAATTATAAAAACAGTTCATTTAGTTTAAAAGTATTAAAACCTATAGAATTTTGCTTTTAATTAATTTTTGAAGTACTTGGTGTACTCCCTCCCGGTTAGTCGTAATGACTAACATTGATATAAACGTATTAAAAATAGGATAGGTCGTCTAGCTTTGAAATCTACTACCCAAATACTCAGAAATTACTTCGTATTATTTTAAATAATTTTATAAAATTTTCATTTACTCCAGTACTGTTGCTCTGAAAGATTTTGGAAATTTCCGTTTTGCATCATAAAATAAAAACTACGAAATTTCCAGTAAATGTTAAAACACTTACAGAACGCGTAGAACTTACAAATTTCATTCCAGTTTGGTTTTAGTAATTTCGGAAATGGTACCTCGCAAAAAGGGAGATAATTTAAAAAAAAATTTTAAATAATCCAAAGTAACTACCAACATTAATGGCTGTTTCTTTTCTCAAAAAAACATTCTGCTTTTAAATTATGTAATATTTTAAAGAGGCTGCCTAAAACTGCACAAAGTGATGCCTTTTTTATGGTTTCAATAGAACAAAAATAAGTTTATCAGGCAACATTTTTATATGTTTACCACTTTTAGAGCGATTTGCGAAATCCGATTACGTTAACACAACTGATAAACAGCTGACACAAAAAAACTTTGAACTTAAAATAAAAAAAAAATAATTTTTCTTCAGAAGTGACCAATGGATTTTTATGAAGAATGTCTTGACGGAGAAAATGTTGAGTCTCGTTTTTCATATAAATGCAAATTAAATAATTTACTTAATTGAATAATCAAGTAGTTGACACAGTTTTAAAAAAGGGCAGTATTTCACCTTCACTTATAAGTAGAGTGCAAAACATGTACCATTTTAGCATCTTTTATATGCAACATATTGAGAACAGACCGTGATATTTATTTTAACTATTAAATTTTTTTGATAATAGAAGGGCAACATTCTTGGATGGCACAATATATGTAAAATTTTTGTTTTAAAAGAAAACGCCATAAGAATGCTATTTCTGTTAACACTATTAATACATTTTTTTCCGTTTAGTTTTTTAGACAAAATACGCAAAAACCCACTCAAAAATAGTCAAAAATAGAGCTAGTTCGGTGTTTGACTCATAACTCCGTCATTTTTGAACCGATCTGGCTGAATTTCATTAGCAAAAATCTGAAAGAAACAACTGAAAGATTTGTATATTAAGCTTTTCTACGTTGCCTAGGGGCTTTAGAAAGTTGATTTCAATGACTTGACGGAGAGACAGACAGACAGACGGATATCGTTAAATCGACTCCGATATTCATAAGGATCCAGAATATACTTTATTGGGTGCCCCATGTACGGTGTAGAAATTACAAACGGAATCAAAAAGTTATGTATACCCTTCTTACTTACAGTGAAGGGTATAAAAATAGCATGTCAAGTAGACATATACCTCTATATACATATGTGAGAATACAGCAAAATTTTATATAACTCTGCTGTCAGGTTGCGTGTTCTACTGTGATATTGTTATGTGCAGTTTTGTGCTAGTGTATTTGTGTTCAGGTTGTTCTATGTTTTAGGGCTTCTATTTTTTACTGCAGTGCTAAACATTTTGTCACTGAAAATTTGTTTTGATATGCAATAAAACAGTGCTTGGCAGTATTTGAAATCAGGGATGATGCTTGAAAAGTGTTCCAAATGTTGAAATTTGCCTCACGTTCAATTAAAAAAATCGTCAAACCGGCATTTTGCTAATTTAAGACAAGAAATCAGCAAAATGTCGATAAATTGGCACATTTGACAGCCGTAACTTCTATCTTTTTTCATTTTCAAAATAGTCTTAAAAAACAAATAATCGAGATTTTTATAAAAAGCGGAGTCGATTAAGCGATGTTCCTCCGTACGGATGTTCAAATCAACTTTCTGATTATCGTATTTATTTATTTTTTTGGTGTATTAATAACAAAACCACAGTTGACTAAGTACTGCAAGATTTTGACTAGATTTTAGATAAATCTAGTAACAAGCTAGATTTTGTTTTGTATGTAGTCAAAATGGACTGCAGATGTTCCGCTTCAACCCCCTATCAGGGCTAAATTTGTTTAAATATATACATATTTTATATAAATATTTTTAAAAAATTTTTAATATGAACTTTAAAAAAATTTAATATAAATTTTTTGTATAAATAAAATATTTTTTATTCCATTGACTTTTTCGTTTCTATTAATTTGTATTTATTTATTACATAATACAGCGGGTTTGAATTTATTTTTTTTTTAATTTTATTTGACTCTACCAGGATTCGAACTTTGGAATACTCAGCCACAAAGCTCAGTTGAGTTTGAACGATTAAGATTTTGTTTTATATTCACTTTATTTATATGGTTGGGGAAGAGACAAAATAGAAAACAATTTACATTCAAAGATATTTTCTCATTATTATGTTTACTATAAACATATTTATGGTTTCAGTTAAAATTTTATTAAAAATAACATGATAATGATGTGGTTGATCTATGACGGTAAACATAGTATCGTTAAAAATAATTAGAAACATGTTTATCGTGATCATAATAATGTTTAGATGCTTCAAATTAATAATAATATTTTTTCAACCATCTTTTTTCTTTGCCTGTACTTAAATGATATATATACCACTCAAACGGCCTCAATATTTTCTTTCTAAATCCGCTGAGAATTTAAAAATCGGTTAATATTTAACTAAGTGCATAAAGGTAAGAAAACCGCTTTTTTACCCGTAATTTAAGAAGGTTTGACAAATTCCAAAAACAAATTCTTGTTGTACTTGACAGCGCCTTCTAGAAAAATAATATCACTATTTGCACTTAATTTTTTTTTTGTATCACTGTGTTGTATTTTAACTTTAACTTTAGTTTTTTGATTTCAAAGCGATTTCTATTCTGATATTTAATTTGCCTTATCCTACTAAAAAGTGAGTAACCTCCGCATTACTAAACGAAAGTACTATACAACTAAATACTAAATTGATCAATTAATGATGGTTTTCTGCAGCATTATTAAGCCATTTCGAAAATTTTGTCTTGAAAAATAAAGCTTCGATATGTAGTACATGCAAAGAATAAAGTGCATTTCTTTTACCAGGTAGAAGCCAATTACTTTTCTTCACTATTTTTGATCAACCAATTTATCAATTTACATATCAAAGTTTTGTCGAGAATATTTAGTTGATTTGCCTTAAAAAAGCAAAAGGGCAATGCTGCTTTCAGTTACTATTGAAATTCAGCTGGCGAAGCTATGAGTCGAAAATCGCGTTTTAGTGGGTTTTTGGGTATTTTGTGCAAATTACAAAATGGACTAAAAAACGTGGTATGCAATTTTATCAGAAATGACAGTCGTAATATCTGTGCAAAATTGAGAGCAAGCGATTCACAAATGGCCGAGAAAAATCAAATATACAACCAAAATTGTAGGATATCTTTCTTAGAATTTCTTTTTTATTAATTTAAAAATGGAGTACCTGCAGACATTTTATTGCTTTTATAAATATGGTTCTCAGAAAGTATTTTTTCTTATAACTTGTTAGTTTTAGTTGCTTGAACTGAAATAAATTATTTATTTTAGGAGTAATCAACCATAGGTATTGGAAGAAAATTTGTTGTTTCTTTTTTTATTTATATGACCTTTTTTATTGAAATGGCTGGTTCATTAAGATTGAGGTCATATTATAAAAATTTATTTTTTGATATTTCTCTCCAATAATAAATAAATAAATTTTTATAATATGATCTCAAGCTTAATAAGCTAGCCATTCCAATTATATAATTTTTTTTTATATTTAAGAAAAATGTGGAAAGTGAAACACACAGCCGAATTTAACTTCGTTTTATTTAACCCTAGAACATCATCCTTCGTCAAAATGACGACGCCCGATCTTATTTTTGAATTATAACCTGTTTTTTTTTTGCTTTGATCTCATTTTTCGTATGACGAAGGATGATGTCTCGTATTCTATAACTTTTATCTTGTATGATCCTTTGTTTAAAAAAAAATGCCAATTGAAAGATGATTTTGCAATGTTAATTTTACGTTTAACAATTGAAAAAAATATATGAATTTCTTTATTTATTGATTAAAAAATAATTAAATATGATTAATAAATCTATTTTGGTATATATTTTCGCTCAGGGCATATTTTATAGTTTCTTGAAATAGGTCGTAGTCAAAATATACAAAAAATAAGGATGATATTCTAGGGTTAAAAAATGTGATTGTAAGTGCCTATTTCTTTCTTAAAATTTTATCATAATTTGTAATTGCATACAAATGAATGTGATTGGCCACAAATGCAAAATATACAAAATCCCTCATAAAAATATTCAGTACAAAAATGACTTCTGGATAACGGGGCTTGACCATTTTTAATAAAATTTTTTTTTTTTGTAATGAAAGGCCATTTTTGCATGATTTCGTTCATTTTTGTGTGGTTGTTCCAACTCATTTGTGTGTAGGAGATCTCTCTCTCTCTCTCTTCCTATGTGGCAATATCAACTGTGTATGTGCTTTCTCTCAGATAGCTTTAAAAAGCAGTTTCTTTACATATAGAGCTATAACTCATGCCTATAGGTAGATTTTTTTCTGTTTTTTGTTCTATTGTCAAATAGAGAGACATTGTTGTTATACTTTGTTGTTTTTTTCTTCTTTTCTGTTTTTTTTTGATACAATGCCTACATTATTGGTGTGTTTAATAAACAGTTACTTTTTATTAAACTAAGCCAAAAACAAATATATGAGTTTCCATAATTTGTCATTACAAGAGAATTTGATTGGTGGACAAGTGTAAAAATGGATGATGAGTTAAGAATGTTAAAATGTGGGCAAGAAATATTCAATAAAGAAATGACTTTGAATTTTATATTTTTTAAATGTAATTAGAGGTAAATTATAAATATTAAAATTACTTGAGGCTAGATGGTAATTTAATAATAATTGTTGAACCAAAAATAAAATTAAAGATTTTTAAATGACAGAAGTGAACACGAAATTTTTAAGATTTAATTTTTTTTTTTTAAATACATCAAGATCGATTATAAAATATATTCAAGTTTTTTTTATTTTAACAACATCGGGGAAAGACGAACTTAAGTCTGAAAACTTATTACGAAAGACGAAACACTACTGACTTCATCTTTGAAATATTGGTAGCAAAAATGCTGTCACGTATACGAAGTAGATACCTGTTTGAAGAAAATTGTTTTCAGCAATAATTTAATTATTAATTTTTTAGTTTTATTAAATATTTAAACAGTATGAGCGACATTAAAAATATGAATGCTTAGCTAACGCAGTGAAGGGTAAATAAGATTCGACATAGCCGAATTTAACTTGTTTTCTTTATGAAACATACATACTAAAGTTCTCAAATAATGCCATCATATTACCAGTATTATTTTAAATTTTAATTAATTTAATTTAAAATCAAAATCTTAACTAATAAAAATTATATAAAAAATAAAAATAATATTTATTAACAACCCTCTTAAAAAGAAAACTAAACATTTAACTTATTCTAAAGATACTAATACATTTCGGCTTTTACATTGTAAAATAGCACGACTTCTAAATAAAACATTGCTTTTGTGAGAAAATATGTGCAACAGCTTTGGATTAATTTTGTATTAGAATTTGTTTTCTTTTGTTATGGACAATTATATCCTATAAATGCTTTTATAAATTAACAAATTCTATATCAGACGTACTTGTACCAAAAGCTATAACCTTTCTGTAAAGTAACACTTTTTAACAGCATGAAGAAAATATGTGAATCTTTAACTTGAAAAACATATGTACGAGTGCATATTTAAAATACACGTCATGTTTTGGTAACTTAAACAATAACGCACAGTAACTTTAAAAAGGGTTTTTTAATGAGATCTGATTTTTTGACATTTAATCAAATAGCTATGACAGATGATCTATCAAGTAATCAATTTCAAAAGTCAAAAAGAAAATAAAACTTGTAGGTATAACTCTTTCCCTCTTTTATGGGTTTTTGCTTAAAGTAACTTTCCTTATTGCCATCATATCCCCCTTCTGAATGATTAGTTGCAAATATTTTTATTCTTAGACAAATTAAATTTAAATTGTGTGTAGCATATACCATTATTGTATCTGCTGCATGATAGATTTTACATAGATTTATCTATCACGATTTATTTTTACTTTTTGCAAAGAAAAAAAAGGAATTGCGTTAAAGTGGGTGCGTGTAGAACAATTTCAGCGTTGCTTTTAGTTTAGAACATGACAAGCAAAAAAAGAGAATTGGAAACCCCTCCAGCATAATAATAATGTTTAAAATGAAAATGTAAAAAAAATAAGATTAAAAGAAAAAGTTTTGATAAATTATGTAAATTGCTGTGACATTATGCTTGTCGCTTCTTTTATTTAAAGTCTCCTTTTTGGGATTTTAATATACTACAGCAGATTTATCCTACATTTTAGTTTTTTTTTTTTTTCTAAAATAAAGGAATTGTCTTAATATCTTTCAAATTTGCTTTTACTTTCGAAAAAGTGTAAGCTCAAGGTTAAAAGTAACAAACTGTCTACGTGCTTAATTTCTTAATTTTGTGTTATAATTTTTAATGTTTGCAAGAGTTTTATAGAAAATGAATTGGGGGAAGGATGATGTGCTGTATTGATTATTTGCCTTTTTTTTGTGATTTAATATATACATTTTTAGAATAACGGCAACAAAGCGGTAAGCTCGAAAATGTAGTACACGTTTCTAATATAATAATTTAATAATCGCAATATAAAATAAAATAATTTCTTTAATTACATCCTGAATGTATTCCAGACCGTCCTTGTTGTGATTAATAATTAGAAAAAGGCATGTAGAATATAACAGAAGGGATAACTTTTCTGGGGAAACTAGAGACGTGAATTTTAAATAAAATTTAATGAAGTGCAGTATTTTCTAAACATTTAGGTGATTAATCAGTTTTTGATCAAGAAAATTGCTCGAATAGGACTCATAAAAGTGATTTCTAAAGAAACGATTTCCCAAATGCTGGCTGGGTGGTTCTCTGTAATCGTGAACACACATTAGTCACATGCATGTTCGCTTTCGTTAATAGGAGTGTGTACACATAAAACCAAACGTTTGCATTGGTTTCGTTTTGTAGTTCTTCACAGTAAAAATAAATACATATAAAAAGTTAATTAACTATATCTGGACCTTTTTAAATCATATATTTTGAGTTATTTTCATTTATTTTTGGTCCTTGCATTAACAAGAACATTAAATAAAAAACAAAACAAAAAATGTTTTTTACCGCAAAAAAATTTATTAGAAGAGTATTAGATACAAGTGATTTGGATTTTCACACAAGGAACAAACAAAAAATGCTTGACGATGAAACTAATTGAAGATGTATTCAAAAAAAATTGAAACAAACGAAAATGAGGAACCTGAGAAAATGGAAAAACTAAAAGGATCTGATAACAAACACGTTAAGTAAGAGAATTTTTACAAAGATGAAATCAAGATTAGACAAAATGGAAAAAACGGATATTGTATATGGAATTACCTGCAATGGGGATGATACAGGAATATTTGGAAAAATATATGTCAGTACTACAAAAACAAACTTAAAAAAGAGCAAAATAATTCAAAAATACAAAAAAACTGCCCTCAGAGCCTACTGTTTAAGAACTGGCCATAAATAAACCTGACTTCGATAAAGTGAGAATATTAACGGAATAGAAAAATTATGGAAAAAAATTTATAAATACTCCCACAAATAAAACACTTGATTATAAACTGACACACAGATATTTAATAAACAAACATAATAACAGACCGACAGACTTTAAAAATTTGTTAAAGACGGTTGGTAGGTAGTCTATTACGTTTATATTTTTTTTTTTGTTTTATTGTTGTTGTTTTTAGTTTAATAACTTTCCCTGAGGATGACCAACAAAGTTGGCCGAAATATTGAAGATTTTAATAATATTTAGAAATTAATGAATTAAAAAACGTTGTTTTTGTTTTTTATTTATTGTTTTTGTTAATGCAAGGACCAAAAATAGCCGAAAATAACTTAACACAAATAAAAAGTACTGCAAACATTTACTGAGATTTATTTATTCACTAAAACGTAGGCAGCCAGAAGACAAATGCTCTTGATTGTAAACTAACAACGAATGATTCATTTATTCAAAAAATACGTTTCGCCTTTTGTTTTGTACAGAAATGTGCGATTAGATTGGTACTTAACAAGAAGAAGACTTTTTACTGTAAATCGTTTTGTATTTTGTTTTATACATTGTAAAAAACGTTTATGAAATGTTACACGAAATTACGCACATAAATATAAATAATAAAAATCAAAATTTTCAGTTATATTTTTAATTTTTTTCAGCCCTTTGTGACCGATTGTTTAAATTTTTTGCACAGACATTATTGATTGTTTGACCGTTTTGCATTTTAGTCAAAATACGAAAAACCGCACTCATTTGAACCTGGAAATCTGCAATTGAAAACCATTTTTAATATGTTTCTAAACATTAATATTTGATATAAATGTAAAATTTTTGATCTAAACCTATATGGTCTTGTCTTATTCAAAAACAATTGACGTAGACTTTAAAATAAAATTTATGAAAACATTATATGAACAACTTTGTTGTGGGTATTTTTACGTTTAAAAGAAAAATTTTTTGCTTATTGTCACAAGCTTAGTTAACTCTCTTAACTCACGATTTATATACATTTAGTTTTCTTTTTATAATTAACTTGATTAATTCAAAGATTCTTATTAATAATTTTGTACAATTTAAATGTTATGCTTAATTATGGCTATTGTTTATATTGAACTAATTATAACTTATTAACATTTATTTGTTTACTTATTGACCTGTACTATTTTTACTTATACGAATAATTTATTAATGTTTATTAATGATTATTGTGAAATAAGTAATATATCGCGAGAAGTCATAAATTAATTCTATAGTGATTCACAACAATTTCGTAAACGTTGACTTTAAACTCTACGTTAATTTTTTTGGATAAGGGGGATAATGTTCGTAATAGATTATGTTTGCCTCAATCATATTTTTTCTTTGCATGTATAACAGCAAAAATATATAAAAATTATCATATTAAATTAGTACTCGCATTTTATATTGTTTTTGTTTATAAAGGTAAATCCCTTTTTATTTTTGCTACACAGTATGTGTTAAGTATGTTGCGACATGTAAAACCCATTTATTTTTGACATTAAAGACATTTATCTAAATTTATGTTTATTTCTTCTTTTTTTATAACTTTTACATTTCAATCTGAGTGTGATAAAATATTAAACAATTTTTCATATTTTTAGATAAAAACCTAAAACTTTATATGATAAGAAATTACATTTTTTTTAGTGTTTTTATGTGTAAATATGAATATTATTGTCAAAAATGAAACTGAAGTTTTGATTTTAAACATTGAAAAAGTAAAACAAAAACAACCCGAAAAGGTTTCTGGGACTTTTTCTCTACACACACACACAGCTACATGTAAGATTTATATTTGAACGCAATGAGGCTTTAAATCTTTTAAATAAAACTGTTGTGTATTGTTATGCTGCTATTATTTTATATATTTATGTTTTGCAAAATTAAATGAAAACAAAACTTTTTGTATTCCTATTGAAAATCTTTCTTAGAATTCCTTTTTTTTTATTAATTGAAAAATTGAGTGCCTGCAGACATTTTATTGCTTTTAAAAATGAGGTTCTCAGAACGGATTTTTTCTTAGAATTCGTTCATTTTAGTTTCTTGAACTGAAATTAATTATTTATTTTAAAATTAATAAAAAAAATATGTAAATTAATTAATAATAAATATTATTTATTTATTTGAATCGCTTTTTTATTTGCTGCTTCACTATATTAGATTCAGAAATAAATATGAAGAACAATTTGTTCAGGTAGAATTATCTTTATTGAACGTTAAAAAGTAATTGAATTATTATATTACCTTTAGCTTAAACTAAACTTAAGAATAAAGAAAATCCTGCAATGTCATCATATTCCATTTCACTATGTTTTACTGTTTATTCTGCTTCGGTCATTAACTTCTGTTTTTCATTCGAAGAAAACTTGACCTGTTTGCTTTTGCTTATTTGCAATAATAAAAAGACACAATCCTTTAATTTAATTTATTTTTTCGGAATAACAGAAAATAAGAGAAATAAAATATGTATTTTTTTTTTAAATTTAGACGGAAAAATATTAACAACTTTTCGGTTGTTAACTTGTATTCAAAGAAAATTATTTTTATTTTTTTATTACTTTTTAATTGTAACTTTGTACGACTTTTTTTATTGAAACGGCTAGTTTGTTAAGTTGAGGTTGTATTATAAAAATTTATTTTTATATCCATAAATAAATAAATAAATTTTTATATTTAATATGACCTTAAACTTAATAAAATAGGCGTTTCATTTTTTGAAGTAAGTGAAGATAAATATGAGTTAAATATGTTTTAACGTAACTACTTACGTCTTTTAGTATTTGTAAATATCTTTTGTAAATATGTTTAGGAGAAATATAAGTACATACATATATAGATACAAATGTGCATAAATAAGTTGATTCTCTAAGACTTTTATTACTAATTTGCAAAGGAATCATAGAATATTACATATACGAGGGCGGATTGATATTGAAGCTAAGTAGAAAAAAACATTTTTTTTTTCAAAAACCATTTATTTCTCAACATAGTCTCCTTTTAGCTCAATACATTTAGTAAGACGATATTCAAACTTTTTTATACATCTGCATAATACGATTTTGCGAACCCTTCAAAATACGCGTTAGTTTCGGTAATCACATCTTCGTTTGAGATGAATCTCTTTCCTGCCAGCAAATTTTCAAGTTTGGAAACAGGAAAAAGTCACTAGAATCTAACTCTGGACTATGAGGTGGATGATCAACCAATTCGAAGTGTATTTCACGTAATTTTAGCATCGTATCTAATGCTGTGTGAACCGGTGTGTTGTCTTAAAGAAAGAGCAAACGCGGCACCCATCTTGCCGATAGCTTTTTCATATTCAAATATTCATGCAAAATGTTGAACACACACAGAAAAAAAAAATTCTTAGTATTTATGAATATTTTATGAAAATTAGTCAATGTATGATTTTCAAGAATTTGATCTAATTTTTCTTAGTATTTATGAAAATTTTCATAATATTGGAAAAAAATACTGGGTTTGAGTTTTTATGAATAATACGCAGAATTTATGAAAAAAATACCACAATTCTATGAAAAAGTGCATATATACTTAGTCAATGTACAAATCCTAGTACTTATGAATTGTTACTTACATATTATGAAATACTGGTTTTTCTATGAATTGTTTCATAGATTTTTTATGAATCATTCATACTATAAATGAAAAATTACATTCATTTTAATTAAAAATTTCATAGTTTTATTAATTTTTTTAAAATATATTTTATACATATTATGTACTAAAACATATAAACAGGAACAAATTTTTTGAAAACTTTCATAGTATTAAACAAAAATTGTACTTTAAGTAGAATAAACACATAAAAATTAACAGTCTTTCGAAATTAAATAAACATAAATATATATATTCTTTGTATAGAAAAACTACGTTGATGCTCAACTATCTCTTGAATCTGAAAATGGAAAAGCTGTTATCATTTTAATTTAATTAAATTTAATTGTACTTACTCTCTCTTATTTCATTACTTAAAGAAATTAAATTAAGGCCATTTGTAGTTTTTCCAGAATTTTTTTCTTTCAAAAAGGATTCAAGTTTGCATGATTTTAGAGCCCAGTTTTCATGCAAGTTTTCGCAATTCGGATATTTGATAAAAAAATCAAGATTAATCTACATAAAAAAGTTTTTATTAAATTATTAGGTATGAAATGTGAGAAGTAGCTATCCTACCATTTTTATGCCATTTGCATTTATGTATTCCGGCCTAATTTTAAATACATCTAAGTCAGAGTTCCAGTTTTCTATTTGTAAAAAGCGGAGAGGACTACACATTCTCCAAAAATCTACGTATTCGTCTTCAGTCAATGATTTTCTTATTATTTCATAGTCTTCAGGAACTAATAGATATGATGCATGTTATGAAAATAGTAAAGAATAATAATAAAATCTGTGGTAATGTATGTAGTAAAATATTTTACCATACCGACTATCATATATGCTAGACTGTGAGGTTAATGTAGTGGACTCCGGTAAAAACATTTTAATTTGGCTCTTCAGATTATATACTTTTGCATAAATTCGACCTCTCTTGCATGTGCGGTAGAATTCCTAGTATTTGAAGTATATACATAAGTATATTATTTGCATAATAATATATTATTTATTTTACATATTTAATTGCGCCGTAAAAACTTACAATTTTTTTATTTGGAAACAATTTAAGGATTTCTTCTTCCAATTTGTAGCCTAAAGAAAATTTCAAATTTATGCCCACAATTTGTTTTGCTATTGTACTAATTAAAAGTTTTCTTTGTGCTTCCTTAAAACATTGGTGTTTGTTGTAATATTCAATTAAACTTTGGCCATTCTTAGATTTCATAAGAATGAGTTGTAGATCTTCCTTAAATTCATGATTAGTTGCTTTTGAACATAATGAAGGCTTTGGCGAAACAGCTACATAATGCGATGTGGAACGAATCAGAGGTAAATTTATTTTCGACCGCCAGGATTCTAATTGATGTTCAAATAATATTGCTAGGCCAACTGGAACACCACTAAGTATTTTTTCGATGTGATGTGATTTCATAACTTTAAGTACAGGAATGTAACAATGTTGTTCTGTTAGTAAGAGGATAAAAATTTTAGTTTATGTAAAAATCTATTAAATATAATACAATATTACCTTTAAGTTTATATAAAAGAGGAAGGAGGTTCCACGATGAAAGTAAAGAATGTAATTGTTGGACTTCTTCCTTTTCTTTCCATATTAAAAATATTTTTTAAAACGTATATATGACTTTCCAAATGCAGTTTTTGTAAGCGTCACTGCTGGCGCCAGTAAATTTTCAACCTCAAAAACGTGGTATTCTCCTGAATTTTCTGTAATAACTTCGTATGATAAATAGTGTGGCTTATATAGGAAGTTTTTATCTTTTCACAGTAAAAACGTATTGAATCATCATTCAACAATAACAACAATTTTGTATATTAAAACGTCGTTCGAATATTTTGCTATGTATAGATTCTGTTTGTGTAAATATCCATTATGTAGCAGTTTCTTGGTTAATTGGGAGCTCTATATTTTTTGTGGTACCCAGCTTGTGTTTTCTTGTCAAATGTCTCTTAAAAGTGTATATGTTGTTAAATAATTGATAACAATTATTGTAAGTGCATTCAAATTTATCATTAACTACGCACAAATGTTCTCTTTTTAAATGCAAAATATAATTATTAACATTTATATACGCCTTATTACATTTGAAACATGAAATCATTTTTACACTCAGTTTTTACCGTTTCTTTTGTATGTATATGTACTTTAAATTAAACACTTTGTTTGCGCTTATCCTTTATTTTTATTTTTTGATATTCACGCACTGCACGTTTAAACAAAACTGAAAGAAGTTTCTATTTTATTTTCAGTATTTGCAACGAGTACGACAAAGAACATAATCTTCTACTCTCTTTTAACATACACATAAAACTCTGCAAGATAAACCTTTAATTTATGTGGTGATCAGCTATACACAAAGTTCTTATTTCTAAAGAAATTTCTCATAAATATAAGAAATTTTACATAAAATAACAATGTATTATTCCACTAAAATTATGATGTGTTTCTTAATTTTTTCAATGTTTACAATCTATGAAATTATTCATAATACTTAAGTAAAGTTTTATTAAATTTAAGTATATGTTCATAAAAGAAAGTAGGGAAAAATAATTTTTTTTGTCATATTATGAAAAGTTCTTGATTCACAAGAACTTGTTCATTGAATTTAGGTACATTAAGTTTATTAACAAATTTAAGAACACAGTTCTTAACATTTATGAAAAATTCGTATCTAAATACTGGGAACCAAAAGCAGTCCATAAATACAAGAAATATTTCATAGCTATTAGAAATATTTCTTTAGTACTATTTATGAACACAAAATACTATGAACAGTATTCATAAAATTTTATGAATATTTTTTTTTTCTGTGCACGTTCATATGATATGTTTACCATTTCAACAATCTCACGTAATTTGACTCGGCGATCATTCATAACGATATCGAGGATTTTCTTGATATTTACTTGTTGATGGTATTGTTGCAGTGCTTGTTCGGTCGCGTTTAAGTTCAGCAATCCAATATTTTACAATGTAATCTGACGTAGCAGACTCACCGTATCGAGCTTTTCTTTTGTCTCTTTCGCCATTTTCCCTTTCAAATAATAGTGTTTAATAACTGCACGAAATTCACTTTTTTCCATTTTTCAAGAAACACAAAAGCTGATTACTTCAAACGACTACAACAAATAAACTAATAGATGAATTTGGGTGAAATTTTAACAGCTGACGTTTGACAGATCGCAACTTCTAAAAAAAAGTTTTTGTGCTTGTGCTGTCATCTAGCGCTATAAATTCGCCCACGTATCATTATAAAGAAGAGGTCTTTTAGTTTTGTAATATATCGCCCAAGTACTCAGAAAAAACTTAGAACCTATAGTTTAAATTCTTTTTTGTTTTTATTAACTTGAATGTGCAAAATCGGTAGTGGTACCTCTGCAAAATGGGGAATGGTAGAAATCCCCAATAGTAAGAGTACAAGGAAATATGGAAATTTCAAAAAAAATTTAAAAATTGTTGGAAGTAACTTCAGAGTATTTGGCCGGTAGATTACAAAGCTAGACGACCTTCTTTCTAAAATGATATGTGTCCCATTCCGTAACCTTCGTCCGTATATGGAATTAAAAAAAATTAAAAATAATCCAAAGTAACTTCTGAGTATTTGGGCAGTAGGCTACCTCCAGTTAGCTACTGCTAAAAATATATAAAGAAGTATTTAGTAACGTACGACGTTTTTGATAAATATACCAATAATACTGAAAACATATTTACAAATACTAAAAAACTGCAGGGGTTACGCTAAATTATATTTAATTCGGGATATCTATCTTCACTCCCTTAATTTTTTTGTATGTTTTTGATATTTTAGAAGGCTGTGGAAAGTGAAAAATATGAATATTTTGCTGACACAGTGAAGGGTATATAAGATGTCGGCATAGCCGAATTTAACTTATTAATAAGTATATCGTGCTACATTCTGTATTTAGATGATGACAGTATATATATCTCAGACACCTGAGTCAATTTGAAAAAATTAAGTAAACATTTGGAAACAGTTTGAAATTGTCAAAAAGCACTTCTCTAAGCTTTGTAAATTGTTTTCAGTTTCAGTTTATTATTTATAATTTGTGTGACATTTTTTTCAAACTCAGTTAATATGCCACTTAATTAATAACAAAATCACATATAATTTGAATTCTTTAAAAAAGATCTAATAACATGTGCCTTGTACTCGTATGAAACTATAAAAAATTTCCAAAATAAAATTACTTAAGTTTTTTAGTTTTATGAGTTATTTAATTCCAGTTTTATGGCTTTTGTGCATTCAATTTTTTAGCTGGTATTTTTAAATCTGTTTATAATTGGAAAAGTTTTATTGCCTCTCAAAAAAGAAAAAAGAAATAAAATAAAAACGGAACATAAACAACTCTTCAAAATGTCAAAATCTTGTTTATTATATTGTAGAATATTTTCACTGTGTGGATGGCTGCAAAATAAATGAATGAATTATTTAAGTGTGTGTGTTTTGATTGTGAGATTGTGTATGTAAATTTTAAGGTTTAACTTGTTTTTAAGCTGTTTCTGTTTTAGTTTTTTTAAATCATTGTGGTTATATTTTTAGTTAAAAAAAACTGCACTAATTTCGGTGTTAAAATTTTAAAAAAATAAACATTTTACGAAAATGTGGGCAATTATTTTTCATTTTATAACCATTACGACAGCAATTACTTAGCAAATTTAAATTAAAACAAAAATGGTATTCAAATTAATGAGCACATTAGAATTTAAAATTTTTAATGTTTGCTTTTTTCATTTAAAAGAAATATATTTTTTTGCTACAAATTTTTTTTATAAATACACTAAAAAACATTTTTATTTCTACAAAAATTTTGTTTTCTAAAACAAAATTAGCAAACTTTTAAAATTAGTTAATTTAAAATATGAAGCAGACAAACCAGAGCCTTATGGTCATTATCTTGTTGAAATATCCAATCCAATGATAAATCATCCACGTATTCAGCGTCCAAATGGCTCCCCAATATCCCCTTCCTGAAACGGAGGCTTAGCGCGAACAAGCCAAATGTTAAAAAATAAATACTAGAAGAACTCCTAGACTCCCAATTTTGGAAATTAGTTGCTTGGAGCGCTGAGTTTACATTCAATGTGCTAAGAAATGATATGTTAGAAATCATATGTTATCCGCATTGCAAGAAGTTGTTAGTCGTAAATGCCCTAAAATAACTGTAAAACAAGGTGGTGTGGGTCTGCTTCACACTATCACGTGTAAGTCCAATTATTTTTTAATTCATTTACAGATATTAATCACTTTAATTTTGTATAAGAAAGTTTTTATTTTTCTAAATAAAATTCGCGTAATTCGTGTAAGAAAAATAATTTAATTACATGAGCCCAAGTGGACATATACTGGATGCTCTCACTTTGATATTTTTTAATATACAATCAAATCAGCAATACAAGAAACGTTACTAATTAAATTCAACAAAATTTTTAATTAGTGAAAAAATACATGTCCCAGCTCTTTAATTAATTTTTTTTTTTTAATTTTTATTACAAAATATTGCCTTTTAAATTCGACCACTGCTTTAATACTACACAAACGACCAAACCATACATGTGTGCTTAAATAAAATAATTTTAGCAGCTGAGACGGCTGTTTAAAATAATGTTTCCGTTTTCCTTTTTATATGCATTTAAAAATTCTTCAAGCCACTAAACTTTTCACTTTATTTGTTTATATTTTTTGTTCTTCCTTTTGTTACAGTCATAAAAATTATAACAAGGAAGCAAACACATGCCTGCCTTCCAGTCTCTTAGCATCCATGCAACTACACATGCCTACATACATACATACGAGAATATGGCTCGCCAAGCGACAAGTCCTTTTAATTAACATCAAATTTTTGCTTTAATACTCATGGCGATACCAGCCAGCAGTTGTATACATTTAAAAACGTACACACACACTCACTAGCGTTGCCAGCAGCTAGAAAAATACTCATCTAAATTGGCCTAAAAATATGCTAGAAAAAGTTAAATCGCTCAAACATAAAGCTAGAAAAAAGGTTAAAAAACGATAGCTTAAAATTTCAAAAAAATATGAGAATCTTCGTAATTTTTTTTTACAAAAAATTAAAGAGAACATAAAATAACAAAAACTAAAAAAATTAAGTCGTTTTCCACATGACTTTAAATAATTATAAACGAATTTAAATTTTTTTCAACTTCAATGTTAAAAAATAAAATTTACTTCAAGCAAGTATTTTGATTTCTATGATTAGATTTAACTTGCTTTATCGTGCAACCTCAGCATTACGAAACGACATTATCAGAAAACTAAATTTTGCTCGTAAATTGATCAAATCAATGAACGTATGGAATTTATTTTTTATTGACTGTTGTATGCAACATTATTAAGCAATTTCGAAAAATGTGTCTTAAAAATTAAAGCTACCATATGAGTACATGCTGTGAGTTTAAAGCGCATTTATTCTATAAAGTGGAATCAACATACTTCTCTTCACTCCTGAAATTAACTTTTTTCCGACCAATTCATTTTGTCGAAAATATTACTGAAGTTAATTTGTTTAATGTTTTGCCTTCTAAAACAAATTAAAAAATTTTTTTCAACATTCAATATATGTCTCCCTCTAAAAAATTATTATATTACGAGTATGTTCTTATGTACATTTCGTTTTCTATAAAAAAAAACTTTGGAAATATATTTTTACGAAAAATCACTCTGTTGAATTACTGTCTTTTATTATTCATAAGAAGTGGTATTTATGAATGTGTGAATGTAGCAATTCAGTATTTATAGAATTTGATAGTGTAAAGCTTGTGTGTGAGTTATAAAGTATAATATGTATGTAGTATTTACATCTGTATTAGTGTATAAGTTTCATATTAGTTTTAAGTTTTCTAGAATTAGCTAGTATAAGAATTTTCGTTTACCTTTTGATTCTTTAACTTGATACAGCTAGAAGTATGCAGTAATATCTAGCTGTTTGTAGAAGGTTCTAGACTAAGGTGCGAATTGACCGTTATAGTGAATCATTGTTGCTACACTAATCTAAATGGCTCTAGTTTTAAATGGAACAGTATATAAGGCAATGCTGAGATTGCCAGATAAATTCGGTTCTGGTTGAAACATAGACTGTAAACAAGGTGTGTCAAAAACAATAAAGTATCGTTGTGACTTTTATATATAAAGTGTGTTTCTACAACAAGCGTTGAGAAAAGAGAGCTAATTGTGTTTTTATTTTACAATAAAGAACTCTAATAAACGAAACGTTTTTATGATAGGGTAAAAACGCTTTGAAAATGAAAAAAAGATAGGAAAAGAGTTAAAGGTTAAATCATAAATTTCGAGGCCAAATTTAGCCTCAAAAAGCTAACCTAGTAACACTGATACCCGTACTATTGTGCTTCTATTTCAAAACTGACTTGCAGAAGATTTGCTTTGCTTTTCTGTACAAGTTGTAGCAAAATGAATTTTAAAATATAATTTTGTTATAAAATCCATAAGGTTAAAAATTTTGTCGCCATATTTTCCACTTGTTTGCACATACTTGATTCTAATGATAATGATTTTGTAAGAAATTTAAAGAACTAAAATAACTTTGCAACGGCATTTAAAAGCAAATTTTCTTCAGAATGGAAGAAATGGATTCAGATTTTCTTCAATTATTATAATTGTTTTGTTGTTGTATTTTTAATTAGCTTAAAGTTTACACTTTAAGAAACTTGTAGTTCGATTCTGTAATTTTTTGCGATGCGAATATTCGAGATATGTAGCCACGAATTTATTCGGTTGCAATATCGATAGGGCTTTTCTGTAACTCATTTATATCGATGGTACAAAGCTGTTATTTCTGTTTAAATTAGTGATTTTTATATACCAATACTATGAACACAAATCACAAAATCAACGAAAAGCACAAAGAAGAACAGAAAAAAGTTGTGAACAAACTTTTTTGTGTAAATATTTTAGCTTAAAAAGACACTTTTTTCATTTTCTTTGAGAAATATGGGAATTAATAATGGAATATAATTTCGTGCAAATGTCCAGCTCTAGCACGTCGGTAGACGTCCACTTTTTTCGCGAAATTTAAGACACTTATTTTGTCAATATAGCGTTCAATTTCATCTTTCAGAGCGTTAGTTCTTTGTGGTTTGTTCACGTAAACTCTGTCTTTCAAATGGCCTCATAAAAAATAATCTATTGGCGTTAAATCACAAGAACGTGACGGCCAATTGACGGCACCAAATGATGAAATTACGAGACCGGGAAATTTCTCATGCAATAATTGAATTGTTTTACCTGTTGGCTAATGTCCACATTAGCTAATTTTGGCCACAAAAAATTGGTTATCATGGTTTGATAGTGCAGAGAATTGACGATGACTGCGGTTCATTTCTCATTTTCATAATAATACGGGTTGATGATGCCGCCTAGCCACAAACGGCACTGTTGGATGGTGGGCGACCTAGCAAATCAAACACGTTTTTCAGTTTAACTTCAATTAGCTTCTAAACTTTAATCTGAAATATTTTGTAACACATTAATTTATAATTAATATTGTACATAATTTATTTTCTTTTCTTTGGTTAAATGTTTATTACTTACACTTGTATTTGTCTTAGCTTTAGCTAGACAAATAAAGTTAAAATTGAATTATTAAAGTAATATTGAGAAAGGTGTTATTGTCAGATGTTGCCGATTCTGCCAGAAGTTTATTAATAAAGCAGAGGCGTGCTAATAATAGTAATTTTATCACGCAACACGAACCATATGGTCTGCTTCTTTAGATCTAATGGTTTTCCAAGGACTGTTTGTGGATTTTGCGATTTTGTTGCAAAATGCCTTGTTCGTTCAGTTTTTCAAACAGCCAATTCACAAGCGTTAGACGCAAAGAATGGTCGGCCGGCTTTAATTCTTGAACGACTTGAACTTTATAAGCGTGTAGATGAAGATCTTTATGAAAAATGTTGCGCAAAGAGCCTCTGGTGATGCCCAATTGTTGTGAACGTCTACGGGTCCAGGATCATTCGCAAAACTTTGTTGTACAGCGGCTATGTTTGCACCACTACGCCCACTACGAGCGCATTGTTTTTATCTATTGTCAGCAACAGTACTGTGACTCTCAAATTTAACGATTAAATTACGCACAGCGGTCTCATAAGTCGCCTGATTACGAATAAAAACTGCTAGAATTTAACGAAGTGACACTGTAAAATTTTTACCATTTTGATATTAAATTTTCACAATTAAAATTCTTTGCTTAAGATTAAAATTTCTAAACTTTTTACTAAAAAAATTAAAGTTCAATTCTTTACACTTCATCATGTGAAAGCCAATTTACTTCCTAACCTCAAATTTGCCAACACGTATATAATTCTTTGTTTTTTTTTTTATTCTTGATAAATAAAATGCTAAATACTCAAAAACCGTTTTCAACACATAATACAGGGGTCTAATCACCGTATTTGATAGCGAGTAGACTATCGTATAGAATAATATTTCCATATGTATCGAGTAAGCAAATCGGCTGTAACATGAATTTAAGCAGCAATCGTGCAAAAAGAATTTTTGATAATATGTATGTTCAAGATGGCGACCGATTTAACAGCTGTCAAGTGGTTTATTCTCAGTTTGGTTTGGCGATCATCAAGTAAGGCGTAGATTCGTCGAATGGGCCCAAAACGAGATTGCCGTTGTTTTGGACCTGTGAAGTGGCCTCCAAGATCTTGTGATTTAACACCGCTAGACTACTTTCAGTGGGGCTATGTAAAGTCATTGGTCTATGCGGATAAGACACAAACGCTTGACCATTTGGAAGACAACATTCGCCGTGTTATTGCCGATATACGGCCACAAATGTTGGAAATAGTCATCGAAAATTGGACGTCCAGATTGGACTACATCCGAGCCAGCCCTGGCGGTCATATGCCAGAAATCATATTTAAAATATAATGCCACAAGATTATCTTTCGGATAAATAAAATGCATGTCAATCGAATAATCCATCGTTGTTTTGTTGCAATTTAAAGTTCTATACGTCTATAAAAAAACACCCTTTATAAGCAATTGTTTCTTCTGACATCTTTTTATTCAAATTCAAAAGATGAAAATTTATTAAAAACTGCTAATTGTTTTAACCTAAAAGTAAATAAAACTTATATTTTTTTTAAATTATACTGGTTTGAAGATTCGCTTTCGAATGCTATTATCTCAAATTAAAATTTTACTCGATATCGACTGCCATGATACCAAAATGAAAAATTTCAATAAATTTTATTGGATATCCAATGCGGTGATTAAGCCCCAGTTTGCGAAGAAGTTAACAGCACATAAATATTCATGGCAAATAACAATTTCTATAGTACCGCATATTTTGGTCGCAATGTTACTGGATACCGAATTTGATAAAATATTGATTTAAGTACAAAAACATTTGGTTTTTATTTTGACTGTAAATATGTATGTATTTATGTATTCATATAGATTAAAAAAGTTTTTAATGTTTATCCTTTTTACTTACAGTGAAGGGTATAAAAATTAACAATTTTTTGCCTTTTCCTTCTATATTTTGCTCGTATGTGTACAAAGGATTTCTTACACAGTTAAGGTAAGCATAGCAACGAGAGACCTAAAGTTTTATTTTTCTTTTTAATTTTCATTTATTTTACTAAAAATCAAAAGTACAAAGAAAAATAAGAAAAATTTTCCTTGATACTTTTATAGAAAAACAAAAACTACAAAACAAAAATAAATCAACACTAAACAGCATTTGTTTGTTTGTCATGGCAAGAAGAAGAACAAGTCAGAAAATTCCCTAAGAATATTGAATATGAACCTTGGATATTTAAAACTAAATTTAAATTCAACATGTTTACTGTTGTATGTAGGCAAAATAAATTATTTACAATTAAGAAAAAAAATTTTAAATAAAACACTAACGATTTTTCTTCTTGGTGAAATTCAGTGAACAAATAGCTTAGCGTAAGTTTCCAAGTTTTAATTTTAAATGGATGCAACAATTGAAAATTAAAATAAAGTTTATATTATTAACACGCTTTAGTTCATATTTTGAGCTTTCAATAATCCCATAACAATTACATATTTAGCCAATTCACAAAGTGTGTTAAAGTGTCCTAAGTGTAGTATTCGTCTTAAATTTATGACTGTCGCAAAAATGTTGTTGGTATTTATTATATAAAAGAGATTTAGGACATTACTACTTTTTTTTCTGTGTTTTTTTAATGTGCTATTTAATCAGCTGTTTTTTGTTGACACAAAAATAATTTCCCCCCATTTTTATGAATTCAAAATTGGAAGCAAAATTTAAATTGATGCAATAAAAAATTCATAAAATGGAGAAAACACAAGGAACATTTGCATATTTGACTTCGAGAAAGAAAAGATGCTTTCGGTGTTTAGTGCTTTGTGATAAACTCGTTTTACGCGTGTAATTAATCTTCGTTTTTTAATTATTTTGTTCGTTTGTCCGCCTGTTGCTGTATGATTAACGGTTCTTTGCAGTTTTTCTCCATGTATAGTGTTTTTTATGAGAGTACCGGTTATAATAAATGTTTTAATCTACGTGTGTTAATTTCTGTACATTTGTTGTTTTTTTGTAAACGTTTAACGGTATACGTTTTTTAACTAAGAAAGTTTTAGCGAGTATAAAAAGTTGACAACTCTTAATAAAAAGTGTGATAAAATCAATTTTGCATCAGAGTGCAAATATCGTATTGGAAGATATACATAATATGGTGGAGACCACTAATACTCTAGGGGAAGATTTCGAGTTCTCTCCTTCCTATATGAAGATATAGGTCAGATGCAGGCTTTGAAGGACGCTCCTATTTCTTAAGAAGATAACCTGGCTATATAACCATAGTATTGGCTATTATATATATAAGAACCCCAAAAAAAAAAAAAAAACACAAGGAATTATTGAGGTAAGTTGTGTATTTACACGTTTAAGCGAGTGTATTCTTTGGCAATATGACAGACCGTTCACAACAGTACTATTTTATCTAAGAAGTAATTTATAACTTAGCCATTTACGACAGTTTGTGAATTGACTAATTGAAAGTCAGCCAAGTATTTATATTCACTTTTATTTGAAATATTGAAAAATTTATAATATAATACTCTCAGACACTAGATTGCTTGAGCGACTCTTTCTAAAAAAAATCCCTTTTTCCTCATCGGCAGCATTTGTGTCTTGAACTGGGGACACTTTACGTTTGTTAGCTTAATGCCTTATTTTTAACTTCATATTAAAAGATGTAACTAGTTAATTGATATTTAAATTTAAGTTTTATTTAAATACAGTTTCAGTTTTTTAGTCAATTATTTGTTATGAAAGTTGGTAGCACAACGAAATTATCGACTCTGTTATGGACATTCAATGAAACACAGCTGTTGAAAGAATAAAATGTGATCAATAGTGAAAAATAAAATCTAAAAACATTAGAAATACAATAAAAAAGTTACAAAAATGTATGCACATGAGATCCGAATTTTATTTGAATGAAAGATGAGTTTCTATTAGTTACTTCAACAAATGGTAATTTAAATAGACTTTAAATGGGCAATGTTGGCCATTTAAGTATTATTTAACTATGAAGTAGAAAATGAAATTCGTATTTAAATTCCACTTAAGTATGAAGTTTTTAAATAACTTCGCAATGAAATTAGAATACGGAAACAAACTTGTAAAGCTTTTTATAATATCAATTTTTCGTGCAAAATGGTCATATTTAAAATCTTTCCGGTATATTCAGTTCGATTAGTATACACTGCAAATTATAATCAATAAACTGCGCACGACTCTCGATTAGTAATCGTGTTTTAATTTAAAATGTAAGCTAACGGATTAATCAATATTATATTGATCGCACAATCACCAAGTATGGTAATAAAGCTTTAGTATACACAAATTAGTTATGTTTAGTCCGACTTTGATTATCATCTTTCACTTAAACATTTTTTTTATTTATTGTTATAAGAACTTTTCACTGTGGGAAACAGTGAAGGAAATGCAAACACATTTTATTTAATTAACTTTCCACTCCTCGTTCTTAAATACTTATTTTTTTTTCTATCGCAAACAGAACTTTTTAAGCAATTTCAGACTTGTGTCATAAACAATGCTAAGGAAATATTTTGGTAAGAAAAAAAAAATAATAAATAAAAGGTGTCCGAACAAGAACGCAAGATTTAAATTTGGCGCCATTCGAAGTGTCATTGTTTGACATTTGAACAATTGTTATTGTTTGCTAGTAGAAGGTACGAGGCTAGTAAAAAATGACCATGGACAGCGAAGGGAGTTCGTTAATTGGGTATTGGAGAGACAACATGAAAATGCTGATTTTGCCGATGAAATCATCTTCAGTGACGAGGCCCATTTCCATGTTGATGGCTTCGTCAATAGGCAGAATTGTTGCATTTGGGGTGAGGAAAATCCTCGAGTGATTCACGAGAAGCAAATGCATCCTCAACGTGTCACTGTGTGGTGTGGTTTTTGGTCTGGAGGAATCATTGGAACTTTTTTTTATGAAAATGAGGCAGGTCAAACGCAAACAGTCAATGGTGTTCGGTATCGTGAAATGATAACCAGTTTTTTCTTGCCTAGAATTGAAGAAATGAATGTGGAGGGCTTGTGGTTTCAACAAGACGGCGCCACATGTCACACAGCCAGAGAAACAATTCAATTGCTGCATCAGTCATTTATTTAAAATTTAAATCTTGCGTTCTTGTTGGGACACCCTTTATAAATAAAAGCATTAAACAAGAACAAAACGAACTAAACACTACTTGGTCAAAATATTTACATATATACAGTGGTATGTATGTAAACTAGTTAAATTCGGCTGTGCCGAGTCTTATACACCCTTCACTGTGTTAGCCAAATATTTATTATTTTCACGTTCCTCCAGAGTTCGCAAAGAAACAAGACGAAACATTTGCATTCGTTTCATTTGTAGAGTAAAAAACAAATACATATAAAAAGTAATGGGAACAATTATTCTGATTTATTTTGTATTAGCTTTGTTCGAGTACTTTTTGGGTAAAGTTTGGTAAAATGAGAGTAAGCTAAGATTACTCTCAAAAAACAACAAAAATACCTAAAAGTAAACGAACGCAAAAAACAATTTTCTAACCAAAAAAAAATGCCAAACACTTACAAAAAATAAAATATGAGGTAGAGTCTGTAGCAGTTTTAACATAACAAGCGAATTGTGTTGATATCAAGTTTGACATATTCAGCCTGAAAACTTCATACCAAACAAATTATATCACAATTTGCACTTTGTTTACTTTTATTTATTTTTCAAACAGCTGTTTGACAATTTACCCAACTTGCACGAAGAAAAAATGTGAGCTGTTTCGTGCAAAAAGAAGAAACATAATTCTCTCACACAACTGCTCTCGTGTACACAAAATTGCAATAAACCAACGGTTTTTGTGTAAATTGGGATCCCGCGGGATCCCAATGGGGAGTAAACGAACACAGCTATTGTTATATGGTAAAAAAAACAGTCCATTCATTTAAACGTAGGCAGCTAGAAAAAAATTAATGAAACTTAAAACAAGCTAAATTGAACAGTGCCTGAACACGCATACTATCTATTTTCTTTTGTGAGCACACAACATTACGCACGTTATCGTTTTCAAAATAACTATCCAGTAAATAATTCTTTGCACGAGGCATTCAAAAAATACGATTCGATTTATATTTGTGGCTTTTTTGTTGAAAATCGTTTGTAAAAAACGATTTAAAAATTATGAAAGATTTGTGACTTTGTAACAAAAATTATTCGTTTCTTTCCAAATTCTGCTTTCCACATTCTTCTTAAATATAAAAAAAAAAATTATATAATTTAAATGACTAGTTTATTAAACTTGAAGTAGTATTATAAAATAAAAAATTTATAATACGACCAAAAGCCGTTGCAATAAAAAATGTCAAATAAAAAATTACATAAAAATAAAAAAAAATAAATGGCAAATATTGATAAAAAATATTATATTTTTTTTATTACTCCTAATATAAGCAATTAATTTCAGTTCAACAAACTAAAATTAACGAGTTCTAAGAAGAAATCCTTTCTAATGACCTTGTTTTTAAAGGAAATAAAATATCTGTAGGCACTCAATTTTTAAATTAATAAAAAAAGAAAGATATAAAACAGAATTCAAAATAAATATGATCGAATTTAATTTTACAAATAAATATTTGCAAAAAAATTTTTTAACCAAATATATTTAAATTTATAATTAACAAAAAAAAAATCAAAAAAATGCTCTTTCATTAAGATGTGCGTATGCGTAATGCAGGGATACACACTTCAAATTTCAACATCAATCTATGATATTTGTGTGCGTTACTTAAAAAATGAAATTATGTGTACATGTGAAAACTATTTTGCTTTTTTTTATAAGCACATAAATGCATAATTTGGTGTTGAAATTTGATATGTGCATCTTTTTAAGTGCCTGACATACGATCATTCATTCACGTCAATCATGAGGATGTGTGCGTGTTTTTTAAAGATGGCCATTGAACATATACGTTGTGTGTGAACTTAACGACAATCAAAACTAGTTTGATTTTTAGGAAAAATTTGCTGGTCTGGCACCACTTCTGTAATCATCATTTTTTTCTTGGTAAAGTTTTTTCATTAATTTTTTACAGTCCTTCATCCAAATTGGTTTTTTTATTGCTAGTACGGATGCAATAGCAATAAAAAAAATTTTCTTGATGTCCAATCATAATGAAAGTGTTTTATCAACGGCAAAATGTATTATTTTTATTTAATGTGTTTGGTGATGATTGATCGTCTAGCATTCCCATTACACTCAAGGCACTTAAAAGACACACATACATACACATTTTTGTGTAAGATCGGTTAGCTGGTTTCATGCTTGTGTGTACAAATATTGCACACATGTACAGCTTAAAAATTTCCATTAAGAAAGAAAATAAATTAATGAAAATTGAAAATTTCAAAACTGACAACAAGAACTTTTAACAAATTGATATGCTAACCTTTTCTAAGGACTTCAGAAAATTGATTTTAACATACATACGGACAGACGGACATCATTAAATCGACTACTTATAAGGATCCGCAATATATATACTTTATAGGGTGTCCCATGTACGGTGTAGAAATTACACACGAAATGACAACCATATATACATACATATACCGTTTTTACATTTTATGAAGGGTATAAAAAAACAAAGTCATGTGTTGCATGCAAAACATTTCAATGGAACGACAAATATTATAAACATGCCTAAATTACAAACTCCTTCGTATTAAAATAAATATACATAAACGAACAAGGAAGTTGCACAAAAAATGAAAACAATTTGAACTATAAACATAAAGAAAAAGCATTGAATATAGAAGCACATCAAGAGACTTGAGAGAATTGTGGTTAAAAGTTTTGCATGTTGACCCAGAGTATGTCACTCTTAACGACATGCCAAGCAATTTAATCGTTACACATGAATTGTAAAACAGGCAAACTTTTACATAAAAAAGAAACACAAACACATTTTATGCCATACAAATATAAGATAATGCAGCAGGCCAGTCAGAACGAATGTATGATTGCGGCTATTACAACAATGACTTTAAAACATCCTTATGAGTCTTTTTATATCCTTCACAAAAAGTGAAAAATATATAAATATATAAGTTTGTCATAACGTGTGTAATTTCTACACCGAACTTGGGACACCCCATAAAATAAATGAATTCTGGATTCTTATAAGTAGCGGAGTCGATCCATGTGTATGTTGAAAGCAATTTTCTGAAGACCTTAGAAAAGTTTAGCAGCCCAATTGGACCAGAAATGGCCGAAACAACAGAAATTTTAGATTTTCATTAATTTTTGTTTTGTTCTTTTTTTAGGTAT
This sequence comes from Thelaira solivaga, assembly GCA_947397855.1. NCBI lineage: Eukaryota > Metazoa > Arthropoda > Insecta > Diptera > Tachinidae > Thelaira > Thelaira solivaga. The sequence goes on along the minus strand of OX377611.1, from coordinate 38,627,523 downwards.
TTTATTTAAAGTAAAAAAAGTACTATGCAATTATATAAAACATCACATTCATAGTATCTGGACCAAAACTCAACTCAATAGGCTCATAAATGACGAAGCTTAGAGTCAAAAATCGCGACAACTTCAATTTTTGACAATTTTTGGTGCAGTTTTTGTGCAATTTGTCGAAAATATTTACAAGACGGACAAAAATTTTTGTGCAAAAAAATTAAAAAGATCGGTCTACAAATGAACTAGAAAAATACAACTGAAATTTTTAGATTTTCATTAATTTTTGCTTTGACTAAACTACAAAAAGAAGAAAAAATTTATTGACATTTTTAAACAGAAATAGCATTCGTAGTGTCCGTGCAAAAAACGAGAGCAATCGGTTAACAAATAGCAGAGAAATTTAAAAAATACAACCAATAGGTATTTCAGATTTTCTATAATTTTTGCTTTGCTTTTGCAAATTTGTAAGTTGTCATGTGCATTTTTTAAATGCCTGGAGTGTAGTAGCATTACGAATGCAGACATCTTTATAAAAGAGATTTTTTTTATTTTTATCGTTAATTATTGATAATAAATATTTAAATAATTATGTTTGGCTTAAAAACTTTTTGCATATGTTTGCAAAATTAAATTATTTTTCCTTTTTTTTTTTTTAATTCATTCAAAAATTGAGTGCCTGCAGATATTTTATTTTATTGCTTTTGAAAATAAGGTTCTCAGAAATGAATTTTTCTTAGAACTACATACATACGAGTACATAGTTAATTTTAGTTTCTTATTCATAAAAAAAATAAGCATTCCAAGAAAATTAATTTTATCAATGCTTGTCATTTATTTTTTTATTGTTATATAATTTTTTATTTGTAAGTTTACATAACTTTTTTTTTATCGATATATTGCTCCAATAATAAATAAATTTTTATATATATCTTGCTTATTTGACCTTTTCTATCTGGAAATAAATAAAAAAAAAATATTTTAAGGTCTTTTTATATACATATTTTAATTATTATTAAATTAATTTCCAAATTTATAAAATTATTTTCATTGAGAAAGACACACGGAGACATGTCGAATATTAGAAATTAATTTAATAAAAAATATTTATTTAATAAATTTTTATATTTAAAATAATTTTTTTTTTGTATATTTATGTGCTGTGTTTATAACACACGCAAAATCAACTCGTCTGGAAATTTTATATGAAAAGTAAAGAGTGATTTTTTTGCTATTATCTTTTTGGCAACACTAGTTTTGACAGCTCACGCACGTTTTGTATCTTGTGTCACTGTCAAACATCTTCAATTTGATCTATAATTTAATCATGAATCGTCTTACAAACGAACAACGCTTGCAAATTATTGAATTTTATTACCAAAATGCGTGCTCTGTTAAGAAAGTTCATCGCGCGCTTCTTCCATTTTATGGTCAGTTTAATCGACCTACTGAGGCTTCTATTCGGGCTATTGTAACAAAATTTCGCACCAAATTTACATTGTTGGACATTAAACCACCAACACGCTTACGTAGAGTGCGAACTGAAGAAAATATCGCAGCCGTATCGGCCAGTGTTGGTGATGACCGTGAATTATCGATTCGGCGCCGTTCGCAGCAATTGGGCCTCTGTTACTCCACTACGTGGAAAATTTTGCGGAAGGATTTGGGTGTGAAGCCTTATAAGATACAACTGGTGCAAGAATTGAAGCCAAACGACCTACCACAACGCCAAATTTTTGGTGAATGGGCTCTTGAAAAGTTAGATGAAGATCCACTTTTTTATCGAAGAATTGTGTTCAGCAACGAGGCTCATTTCTGGTTGAATGGATACGTGAACAAGCAAAATTGCCGTATTTGGAGTGAAGAGCAGCCAGAAGCATTGCAAGAGCTACCAATGCATCCACAAAAAACAACCGTTTGGTGCGGATTATGGGCTGGCGGCATCATTGGGCCGTATTTCTTCAAAGATGATGCGAATCACAACGTTACTGTGAATGGTGAGCGCTACCGTGCGATGATAACAAACTTTTTTTTGCCCAAAATGGAAGAGCTTGACTTGCATGACATGTGGTTTCAACAAGACGGTGCCACATGCCACACAGCACGCGAAACAATGGACCAATTGAGAGGCGAGTTCGGTGAACAGTTTATTTCACGCTTGGGACCAGTCAATTGGCCGCCAAGATCGTGCGATTTAACGCCTCTAGACTATTTTTTGTGGGGCTATGTTAAGGCTAATGTCTATAGGGACAAGCCCGCTTCGATTGACGCACTGGAAGCCAACATTGCCAACATTATTCGTGAGATACCGGCCGAAATGTTGGAAAGAGTATGCCAAAATTGGACTAAGCGGATGGACCATTTGAGGCGCAGCCGCGGCCAACATTTGCATGAAATAATCTTCAAACATTAAATTATATCGACCCAACTATCGATCCAAATAAATATTTCATGCATTTTTCTGAATTTTATGTGTTTTTTTTTTTAAATTTCCGATAGTTCTTATAAAATCACCTTTTACTTAAAATATTGTTTTTTTTTTTTTTTTTTTGATGAGTTGATCGCTTGTGTTATAATAACAGCTCATTAAGAAGAATGTGGAAAGTGACAAATATGAATATTTGGCTAACACAGTGAAGGGTATATATGACTCGGTACAGCCGAATTAAACTTATTATTATAGTTTAAGCTTGAGATTATTTTAAAGAACAAATAGAACTAAAGCACATATGGCTCCATGACATAATATTAGTAGTGAAGTTTGTATTGTAAATCCTTTACTATGCTTTACTAGCATATACTCGTATATGTGTTTGTGTTTCATTACATTTCATCACTTACACTGAGCGACCATAAATGATGGAACAACTTGCCAAAGGCATAGTGCTGTTATTTCTTTCATTTATTTTGTTTTTTATCTTTTCTTCTGTATGATTTTACATATAGCAAACCATTTGAGTCCAAGTGCTTAAAAATACAAGTTTTTATATTGAATTTTAATTATGCTCTACCTTATCCTAAGTAATAAACAATGTTTGTAAAAAAAATGTGTTTTCCAAGTATGTTTTGGGTACTTGAACTGCAAAAGAGCAGAAATAAAATGCTCTTTAATAATGAAATCAATATTAAATAATTTCATTATAGTAAACATGTAAAATATTTTGAATGTGAAGGACAGTCCTAGCTTGTTGGCCAACGATCGCCAAGTGGTAAGTTTCACAGCCCCCAGACTGGAAATATTCTTCCCATTTAATCTCGACAGCTGACCGGAGCATTTACGACACTTAATGCGAGGATTTGAACGTCTTGAGACCCTACCATTTAGTATTAGCATTCCTTTGATAAAGGGTGCCCCAACAAGAACGCAAGATTTAAATTTTAAATAAATGACTGATGCAGCAATTGAATTGTTTCTCTGGCTGTATGACATGTGGCGCCGTCTTGTTGAAACCACAAGCCCTCCACATTCATTTCTTCAATTCTAGGCAAGAAAAAACTGGTTATCATTTCACGATACCGAACACCATTGACTGTTTGCGTTTGACCTGCCTCATTTTCATAAAAAAAGGTCCAATGATTCCTCCAGACCAAAAACCACACCACACAGTGACACGTTGAGGATGCATTTGCTTCTCGTGAATCACTCAAGGATTTTCCTCGCCCCAAATGCGACAATTCTGCCTATTGACGAAGCCATCAAGATGGAAATGGGCCTCGTCACTGAAGATGATTTTATCGGCAAAATCAGCATTTTCATGTTGTCTCTCCAATACCCAATTAACGAACTCCCTTCGCTGTCCATGGTCATTTTTTACTAACCTCGTACCTTCTACTAGCAAACAATAACAATTGTTCAAATGTCAAACAATAACACTTCCAATGGCGCTAAATTTAAATCTTGCGTTCTTGTTCGGACACCCTTCAGTATACAAGAATGTCGCTTTTGTTGCTACTAATCCAACTCCCACGTTAGAGCCGGATCTCCCAAATTCGTACAGGAATCTATTCCAAGGATAAGTCATATTGACTTCCCATATTGGATAAAAGAACCTGACAAACTGCAGCAGAATGATTGAAATGCCAAGAAAGCCGCTTAGCTGTCTACGAGCAACGGTCAGTATGATAATCAACGCCCCAGGTTCGGTTTTGTTAGTAGAACTCTCTGAATTTAAATTTTTTTTTTTGGTCATATGTACCTCGACCCTTAGAATCTTTTGTACAGCCAAAGACTCAGGGTTAAGGTAAGAATGGAACTAGCGACCACCTGATACTCTTAGGGGGCACCCTAAGAACTTTATAGAAACTCAAAAATGGAGCCTTGAAATGTAAATAAATTTAAAATTTCAGGTTTTTTAGTTTTAGTTTAAAAAAAAAATACAGAATCAAAGAGATGTAATTTCAAAATTGTTAAACGCAACATTTTTATTTATTTTATTTATATACATATATATAATATAAGGAGCATAGGGCCTCAACATTTTTATTTACTAAATATTTTTGTGTAAAAATAAATATTATTGCACCAAATTAAATACAGCAGCACTTAACCACATTCATGATATGCCAAATGCTTAAGCACACACATACATGCATTTGACATCAGCCTAAAAACTGCAAACTCCCAAACTGCAAAACTGTAAAGAATTACACAACTTTCTTCATATACAGTGAAAAACATAAATGAAAAAAATAAAGCCTGCAGATGCAAAAGTTTAAGCAAATGTTTACATGCTGCATGATACATTTTTATGCCAACTAATACAACTTTAACAAGCACATCAGTGCAAATGCACAATACTCATCCAGCCAAGCGAGAAAAAAAAAACAATTGTTTACTTATTTTGGACATTAATCAGAAATGCATGAAATTGCTAAAGTTTTTGAGGGAATTGTGAGCTGTTGTGCATTATTTTATGGGTTGGTCATAGCACCACATGTAAGGAATGATGTAACATAAACACTAGAGTACTGCACAAGCATACATGAAACATCTTACAAGCATCATCCCTTATTTCAAATACTGTCAATCTCCTTCTATCGCATACCAAAAGAAATACTGCAATAACACAATGTTTTACACTAAAGTAAAAATAAGAAACACTAGAACAAAGAAATAAGAAAACACAAATACAAAACTGAATACAACAATAATGCAGTAGACCAAGCAAAACGACGACAGAACTATCAGGCATGTTCTGAAAATCATTTTCTCTCAAAGTAATTCATACTTCTTTATTTTATATTAACTTGTTTCTTTTTAAAACCAATTTTATTAAAAATGCTTATTTTGCATTTTTTGTAAAATTCATGACTTGCCAGTACTCTGCATGTATGTATGTCCCAGTAGTCGTTATAATCTGATCCTATTTTCGGCATGGACATTTTTATTAAAAAACAGAACAAAATCTTACAGGAATTCAATAATTTTTTATTAAAAACTTAAAATTTTACATCTTTAGTACACAAGTACCTGAGCTCGAAGTATTTTATTATATTTACTTCATCTAAATAACAAAAGAAGGTTACCTATTTAATAGGTAGTTAAGACTTGGAATTCATGAAAAAAAATTGGATGAAGCCCTTGTAATTCATTTTTAAAATAAATAAAAAATTATTTTTATAATTAAATTCAATTTACTTTGCACATTTTACATATAAAATCTGTACCCATTACGTCGTCGTAAGGTAGATTTTTTAACTCTGTACATTTCAGAAGCACAGCCAATGTCTTTTAATTCATCATCTTCAACATCAGTATCCAAACCTTTATCACAGGTGCCGCACGCCTGATTTACTTTTCTTTTATTACCTTTCGCTGGTTTATTTTCTTTTTCTTCTTTCGTTTTTCACGTTCTGTTTTATTTTTTGCTATAGCTTCAGCTTTTAAAATTTTTTCATTTTCTTTTGATAGAATATGTATGATTCCTCCATGCAAGACACGATATAGCACTTGGGGTCTGAATTTTCTTCGTTGTTTTAGAAGAAATCGATGGTTGTGGAAAATATAGGTGTTTTTCGAAGGTCGGGGACATTGAAATTTCATTTTTCTTTGTTAGTGTTGTTGGTCCTGTGAGATTTTAAATACAATGAATAGATAACTTTACAATGTATAAAGTAAAATAAAATGAAATAATTTTTTTTTACTTATCTGAAGTGGGCGAAAAGTTAATAGAATCTATCAAATTTTTGTAGATCGAGCTACTGATTGATGTACTAGGGGAAGGACAATCAACAACTGGATGGGTACTATTGGAAGAAATAATTGGTACCGGATATTAACAGGTAGAAGGCTTTTCTCTTTGTCTTTATTCAATGATGAAGTTTCAGGCGGGCAATTAACAGGTTCCAACGTTTCGTCATTGGTAGCAGCAATTTCTAAAATATCTTCCTCATTTACTATATATATGCCTGAATTTATGGTTATATTGCTTAAAATCTCTATTTCTTGGATGTCGTTTACCTTTTTCAAGGTTTCTATCTCCTCAACAATGAGATCCGAATTGATACCATGGAGGTCCAACTTAGGTGCAATTTTTTTATTATAGCAGTATCATAATCCTTTTCTTGCGAACAGTTTTCATTATTATTATGGTCGCTTTTATTTTTCGCTTGTTTCAAATAATCCCTAACACATTTAGTGTAGTCGATGTTGTCAGGATTGAAGGAGTATAAGCCGCATTTTTTGAACCGATTTTTAATAGAGTCAGTTAAATTGATATTAGAAAAAACCATGTTCAAAAGTGGGCAAAAAGTCGCCTTGGTAACAAGTTTGTTGATATTTTCCGGTTTAGATTGCCCCATTCCCTTACTGTTTTATTCCATTCTAGTTTTAAGGGCTTGAATACGCTAACATCGGCTAGCTGCATTATGCCATTAGCTTCGCAAAACAGACTCAACTCGAATGTCATATGGGCCGTCAACAAATAGTAGAATGGGTTCTTAATGTTATTTTCATTAAGCCAACTATTTACTCCATTTGCCACACATTCGTATAATTTTTCACTCACCATCCAACCCGTTTCCGACTTTCCCAAAAACCATTTTTCTGGTAGGCTATTTATTACATCTTTAGGAGGTCTAATGTATGGGAAAACAACCATTGGCATTACGGTCTTGCCGTTTGCAGAAAACACTAGTAGCACGGTTACGGTTTCTTTTTCGTTCCCGCGTTGAATTGTATAGACATTGCTATATCCTTTTGGAGCCAACACTTTTCCTGTTTTAGGACACATGCAAAAACTAGTCTTATCTTCATTAAACATTCGGGACGGATCATTCAATATGTCTAAAGCATTCTGCAGACTTAAAAAAATTTTCAAATCTTGGAACCACTTCCTGATGTTTTATTCGGTAATTACTGCTTGTCCTTTGCTAATGTCTTCTGCTTCTCTAATGGCTACATTGGGATGCCTTTTCAAAAAACTTTCGTACCAGTTCTTACCAGGACGACCATTTACAAATTGTGTTGGTCGCCTATCTTCCCCATTTTAATGGGGAATTCACATTTTGCAAGACTGTGACACCATTGTACTAAGCGGTTTTCTTCTTCAGTTGTAAGGACAGTCTTGGGACCCTTTTTTGTTGAACCTTCGGGAATGCGTCCATGTATTCGGTCTTGTAATGTTGAACGTGGGACACCATATTTTTTACTGGCGCCTAATAGCGTTGTTTTAAATTTTCTTATTTCATTAAGAGCGCTTTGGATTGATTCTTGCGAATAGTAATGTATTGGTCTTTTACCTTTGGTGGAAGTCATCCTGAAAATTTTTAAATCCCAGAATATAGGTGCATACGCACATTATCGATCCAGATATCGATATTTTCTTCTGATGCCGACTATAGGACAACTCTTGTCCTATACTCGGCATGTCATAAAGTGCTCAATATTAGCTATGCCAACTACTGGAGAAACACATTTTAAGCTCATTTTCTGTAGTACCAAAGCAAAGAGCAATGAGTAACGATCAATTTTGTGAAATTTGAGCTTAATTAGAGAAAAACACTTGTTTGTCAGCAGTCAGCACTCCAATGCCGACCATTGGAAATTCTAAAAAAAAAATTGTTCCTAATGTCGGCACCGGTTAAAATGAGAAAAATAATTAATTTTTACAAAATTGTTTTTATTGACAAAAAAATTTTAATTGAATTCTATCCGTAAAAACCACAAAAGTTAAAAGAAAAACACTAAAAATATTATAATTACTTACCTTTCTAAATTGGCTCCACCACTAAATTTTTTGTTCAAAAAACAGGCACAACCGAACGCATTTGTAGACAGCCACTTAATGAGAACAAAATTTGACGAAAATACTCATTTCTGTCATATTTTCTAGCTTGAAATTGAGAAATGAGTACATCTTCAATGCAACAGTGATATTATTTAAGTAAATAAATACCGTTATTCTTATTTATATAGGCTGAAATAAAAAAACTGACGACTACTGGTTCATGCCGACATTAGGAGCATTTACATCCTACTAATATTATAAAGCTGAATGTTTGTGAGTGTGAATGTGTGGATGTTTGTTTCTCTTTCATGCAAAAACTACTGAATGGATTTTAATGAAACTTTACAATAATTTAGCTTATACACCAGAATAACAGATAGGCTATAATTTATAAAGATATTGTGTAAATTGCCCAAAATATTACAATAGGTGTCAATTAAGTACGAAAAAATTTTACAATCGGCGACATGTTTTGGCGTGTTCCGCAAATATGTATGAACGATATGTTTATCATAAATAGTCCTACAAAAAAGTCCGCGACAGCATATGTCTATCTCTTATGTGGAAGCAATTATCATCAAAATAGTGAACCATAATTACAATAGAAATTGATAATTTATTTCTAATACATATTTCTTAGTAATTAATGACTGTATTTATTTGGTTGGTTTTTTTAACAATTAAAATTCTATTTGTAAAGGGATGTCGCTAAAAATTGATACAAACGCTTTCTAAGGATACCGACCGGGCCGGGTGAGACCGGGCAAAAACATCTAGTTTCTGTATTTATGTTTGTTTTAGTCAATGCACACACGTTACGCACATATGCATTCAGTTTAAAAAATCTCAGCTATACATTTGTGTGTTTACACTTGGATTGATTAAAGCAATCTATGTATGTATTATACATATATGTATAATGCCTTTTCTCAAGTGTACATACTATTTTTCAGTCAGTCCTTCAAAGCAATGTTTTGTTTTGTTTTCTACTTCCACATAAAACACAAATACTGTTAAAACTGCATGGAAAATTTTTGTTTTAGTATACAAACGTCATTAGAAACTGTAATTTGGTCTAGTGTACAGTATATCATGTGAGTTTCAAATGGTTTTGTGCAGCCCTTTAATAAAAGCATACTATAAAGGCACACATCACTAAAAACATTTGTAATATGGCTGACTTCTAAAACGCCAGCTTTTGACAGCTAATAAGCATAACAAAATACGTGCGTTTACTTATTGTGGGAAAAATTGACTTGTGCATCACATCACTTACATATGTTTCATGTTGTAAAAAAATATGTGTATTGTACATAGTAGCATTCATGGTATAATAATATCAGGTAATGCAGCCCCTACAACAAGTACAACATTACAAGAAGAACTGTTTTTTTTTTATATAAACAGTTTTGCGGTTCACAAAAACAGCTGACTAAAGAAGCAAAAAAAATATAATTTTTTTTATGATAATATTAATTTAATACGAAAAAAACTGAAATAAGTAAATAACACTGGTCAACAAAATTTTGTAACAAGAAAGGTACTTACCAATTTGGAATTACCTAAATACCCTCATTTTATCACCGTATTTATTTTGATTCCATCAGTTCTAGTTTTTGTGTTACAGCTACTACCCGTAAAATTTAAAATTAACCATTTTTGTTCCACTTTTGCATTCAGAGATTTTATTTATGTGAATAGTATAGTGTTTTTTTCTATTTATTGAGTTAAGCGACTGTTAAATAATGTCAAGAAAGTGCAAAAATGATCCTGACAGGTTTTGTTATATTTGTGGTAACATTACTTTTAAAACTCAGCGAAGGAATTTTACACCATTAGTGACTAAGCTATATGAACAGTATTTTGGCTTTGCCGTCGGACAGCAAGACAAAGCGTGGGTTCCACACATCTGCTGTGTTACATGTGTGGGTCTTTTTACTGGATGGGCGAGGAGATCTCGATCTATGCCATTTGCAATCCCCGTAATTTGGACAGAACCAACGAATCACTCATCTGATTGTTATTTTTGTGTTACTGATACGAAAGGTATCACAATTAAAACAAAAAATAAAATAACATATCCTGACCTGCCATCTGCTAAAAGACCGATCCCTCATAGTGAGGAACTACCTGTACCAGAACCACCAGAAAGTTATGGACAGGAGTGGTGACGGCTTTTTATATTTGAAGGAAAAGTTTCCTAAATTGGGTGAGGCAAAAATTAAAGAGGGCATATTTGTTGGCCCACATATCAGACAATTGATGAAAGACGACATATTTAAAGAAAAACTCAGTGATTTGGAAAAATCTGTTTGGGAATCTTTCATGAAAGTAACTTTCAATTTTCTAGGAAATCACCGATCAAATTACTATAAAACTATTGTCGCGGAGCTGCTATCTGCTTATAAGGCTTTGGGTTGTAATATGTCATTGAAAATACACTTCCTTCATTCACATTTAGACTTTTTTCCTGAAAATTTGGGCGCCGTCAGCGATGAACATGGTGAAAGATTCCACCAAGACATTTCTACCATGGAAAAACGATACCAGGAAAAGTGGAGTCCACGTATGCTAGCGGATTACTGTTGGACATTACAACGAGATGTACCTGAAGCAAAATACAGCAGAAAATCATAAAATTTTATTTAAATTAATACTGTAACATAATAAAATAACTTACTTTTGTTAACAAAATCTCAAATCTTCAAAATATTAACCCTTAGAAATATGTGAAAATATCAAAACGTGTTTTATTGATGGAAAAACATGCGCTATTTCCAAATATTTAATAGTTTAAAGATATTGGGCCTTAATCACATCGACCATAATAACGACATGTATAAGGAAAATAATTAAGTTACTTAATATATTGACCAATTTAAATTAATAAAATAAAGTAATATTTTGTGGACGGTGGTGCTGGCAATGGTTTACCTAAACCAGCAACTGTAGGCACAACAAGGTGTGATTTTTAGCTATAAAATACTACCAACAGTTTTTCAATGTTGATTCTTTAATGATATTGGAGCACATTGCTAATTCTATTATACTGAAACATGCTCTGCCAAACTATTTAAAATCTATTATTGGACAAAATCCAGATTTGTGTGGTCCCTTTTAGATATCAACAACATTGATTTTTAGTGTTGCAATCAGCGGTAATATTGTCAGTTATGTACAGCAGGCAGATGATCACTACAAGTGGCGTTATAATTTCTACTTGGAGCTCGGCTCCGTGCGAGCTCTATCTTACAATCCACTCGTATGTGGCATGTACACGTGTAACAAATATAAAGGTAAGATCACACTATCTGCGCAATGTACCAATTTTCGGCTCATTTTATGTACCGATAGTGTGAACGCAAGACCTCCCTTTTAAAATGATATACATCTTATCTCGTAATCTTCTATGGTTCGTTCGGAAGTTACTTTGGATTACTTTTAAATTTCCATATACCCCAGTGCTGTTGCTCTAAGTGATTTTAGGAACTTGCCGACGAACCGTTAAATATTGTGCGATCAGACATATACCATTTTAAAGAGGAGACTGTCTAGATTTGTAGTCTACCGCCAAAAAACTTATTTTGGACTATTTTTATTTTTTTTTTTTTGGAAATTTCCATACACCCCAGTACTGTTGAACTCAAGGATTTTGGCAGTTTTCGTTTTGCATCATAAAATAAAAACTACGAATTTTTCAGAAAATGTTAAAACACTTCCAGAAAGTTTAGAGTCTACAGATTTAATTCCTTTTTAATTTTAATAATTTTCCTGCCCAAAAATCCCTCAGAAGAAGAGTACTGGGGTATGAGGGAATTTCATAAATTTTTTAAAAATAATGCAAAGATTTTTCTGAGTACTTAGGTGATTACAAATTTGGTGATGACCTTCTCTTGTTTCAAATGATATGTGGACCAACCCGTAATATTCTACGGTTCGTTTGCAATCTCTTAGAGAAATCAACGTATTTATGCACATTTGTATCTTAGTATAAGTTATTTACAAATACTACAAATCATAAGGAATTACGTGAAAACATATTTAACTAACCATATTTATCTTCACTCACTTCAAAAAATTATGTGACTGAAATGCATACTTTTTTCAGCTTGAGTTCGTATTAAATATGAAAAATTTATTTATTTGTTATTGGAGCGAAATATCTATGAAAAAATTAATTTTTTTAATACGACTAAAATTAACGACTTCTAAGAAATAATCCTTTCTGAGAATCTAATTTTTAAAGGCAATAAAATGTCTGCAGGCACTCAATATTTAAATTAATAAAAAAATAAATTCTTAGAAAGATATTCAATAGAAAAACAAAAAAAAATTATTTTCATTTAATTTTGCAAATTGTTTAAAAAAAATTTAAGCCAAACATATTTAATTAAATTATTAATGCACTCTCTTTCATAAAGATGTCAGCATTCGTAATACTATTGTACTCAATGCAAAAAAAAAACCACGCATACACCCATACACTCTTTTATTTTTGGTGTTTGTGGGTACAAAGCATTACGCACATGACAGCTAAAAAAATTCCATAAAAAAAACAAAGCAAAAGCAAAAACAAAACAAAAATTAATGAAAATGTGAAATGCCGGTTGTATTTTTGATTTTTTTGGTCTATTTGTGGACCGATCTTTCTGATTTTTTGCACAGACATTACGACTGTTATTTGCGATAAAACTGTGTACTATGTTTTTTTGTGCGCAAAAAACGCAACAAAAATGGTCAAAAATAGAGGTAATCGCAATTTTTGACTCATAGATCCGCCGTTAATGGACCCATCCAGCTGAGTTTTGGTTACGATACTACGAAAGAGATGTTTGAAAAAACTGCGTTCTACTTTTTTTCAGTTTAAACAAAAAACGCAATAATTAATGAAAATCTAAAATTTCGGTTGTATTTTTTATATACCTTGGCCATTTGCGGACCGATTGCTTTCATTTTTAGCACAGGTATTATGATTGATATTTCAAACAAAACTACATACCACGTTTTTTTGTCAGTTTCTTCGTTTAGACAAAATACGCAAAAAACCTACTCAATAAATAATCAAAAATAGAGGTAGTTTCGGATCTGGCTGAATTTCAATAGCAATAGTCTTACAGAAACAACTGACCGTTTGGTATGCTATACTTTTCTGTATGTTGTCTAGATTCTTCTGAAAGTTGATTTCAACGACTACACGGACAGACAGACAGACGGACAACGCTTATTAAACTCCACTATTCATAAGGATTCGAAATATATATACTTTATAGGGTGTCCCATGTACGGTGTAGAAATTACAAACGGAATCACAAAGTTATATATACCCTTCTTACTTACAGTGAAGGGTATAAAAATGGCGAATGCTTACGCACCAGCCCATTAACATCCAACAAATTTATTGTAATTGAAAATTTTCAAACTCATTCTGACATGTTTGCTAACAGCGCCATCCACATCCAACAAATCAAAAATCAGACAAATCATACGTGTATGGGCAGCTTTAAATAATTTTTCACTTTCATTAGGAACGTTTGAGCCCAATCTCATACTTCTAGATTTTTCATTACAAAATCAAAAAGTACCATTAATTAAAAAATTTTATGAAAACATTTTTAAATTTAATTTTTTTTCCGCAAAAGAAGCCTATCAAAAAATAAACAAGTTTTATTAAAATGCATTTGCAATATATGTAAGTTAATTTTTAATTTATTATTTAATATGATTATTTGGCAATAAGGTACAATCAAACAAAGTTAAAACTTTCGGATGTCAAAAAACACAAAAAGTAGAAACAAAATATACATACATACATACATATGTGTAATATCGATTTAATATACTAATTAATCTAGTCAAATGTTAAAGCAATAGTAGTAAAAGGAAGTATAGGACTTGTAGGTTCTAATTGCAGTGCTGTTGCCATACAATCAGCAGAGGCAGTATATTCTCCTAAAGATTCCAATACTTTGCCCAGCGTAAACCTTTAGATAAATAAGATGTGTTTAGAAAAAAATGTATAATAAATTGTGTTGTTAAAAAAAGATTACCATATTTTTGGACAATTTGGATCGAGTTTAGCGGCATCTTTTAAAATTTTTTCTGCCAAACGCGGTTCACCCAAAACATGATGAGTTTCTCCTAAAGCCCTCAAAGCATCGGTATGATTAGGATTAGCTGCAACGGCATTGAGGAAACATTGTTTGCCTTCGTTCCATTGCTCTAAATAAACACAAACTTGACCTCTCTTAAAATAGAATTAAAAAATTAAAAATAATATTAAATATATTTCAAACAAATTACACAAAAACTAAAATACACTTGACACGCTGATTTAACCTACTTTTTTAATACTAGAGATATACCTATATTGAAAAAAGAGGAGATAAATTGCAATAACTCGAAAACTAATTCTCTGATTAAACTTACAAAAATTTTTTACCAGTCTGATTAATTTCTGATTAATACACAAAGCTTTGTCAAAAAGAAAAATAATAAAATAATATTAAAAATAAGCGTACCAAGCGAGGCGACGGGCCAAAAGAGAAATGATTATTTTACTGGTGCTCAAAGCCGTCGTATTAAAGCCAAGATCAGAGATGGCATGACGGCTGAAATGCGCACAGTTAGTTTTATTTGACCTTTTTCTTTTAAATAATATGACTATTTTATAATTATATCCTGAAGAAGCTACACAAATTGGAGCGAAATATCGATATAAAAATAAATTTTTTAAAAATAAGACCTCAAAGCTTAATAAAATAGTCATATTATTTTAAAAAAAAAAAAATTTTTTAAATTTAATTTTGGACACGTCGATGCTGAGGAACTGTTAATTCAATATTAAAGCATAAAATCCCCAAAAATCGGACACTATTTACGTATCCAAATGTCCTTATGGACGCTAGGCACATCACTCCCTGAAGTCGATGTATGCAAATACATTTAGTTTCTCAAACGCAATCAGCAAAATGATCAAAAAAGCGTATATACGTTAAAAAATTACAAAAATAAAGATGTTTTATATGGGAACGACCTTAATTAGAGATGGAGGCTATGTATTTATGTTCTAAAAAAAGTCGGGGTAAAAAAAATTATATGTATCGGTCATACATTTGGTCCCTTTAGGGGCGCTCTGGAGCTTCTTACGACAGTGGGGGTTAATTTTATATAAAATAGGAGGTAGGTATGTTCACGAAATGTAGCTCTGAAGTGCAATTACCTCTATTTTTACATTTTTCTCAGTGCGTTTTTTGCATAATTTGTCTAAAGTGCAAAATTGACAAAAAACGTGGTACGCAGTTTTATCAGAAATAACAGTCAGAATAACTGTGCAAAAAATTTAAATAATCGGTCCATAAATGGCCGAGAAAAATCAAAAACACAAACGAAATTTTAAATTTCCATTATTTTTTTATGGAAATTTTTAAGCTGTGCATATATATGTAGTCTTATACAAACGTGTGCATATGTATGTGCGTATTCTGTGTCACAGTGATGGCACTACACATGTCAAGTGCCTGTGATTGACAACAGTGTGATAGAACTACGAATACAGAAATCTTATTGATATTAAACATTTAATTAAATGTGTTCGATTTAAAAAATTAAATTATATTAAATTTATTCTTATAACTTTAACGGATTTAGAAAAAAATAGTTATGTTTTACTTATTAATAAACAAAATTTGAAAATTAATTCTAAAATAGTACGGTTTCTTTATAAAATACTGTGTAAAAACGTCTCTAAAGTTGCAAAATTACGAAAAAAAATGTGTTTGGTTGAGAAATACGCACAGATTTCTCAAGTTTACTTAAATGATATATATATATCACTCAAACGGCCTCAATGTTTTCTTTCTAAATCGTTGAGAAACTTAAAATCGGTTAATATTCAACTAACTTACTAAGTTCTAAATACACTTTATAAGTGCATGAAAAACCGGTTTTTTTATCCATAACTCAGGATTTTGGGGACGTTTGGCAAATTCCAAAGATTCTTGTTGTACTCGACAGCGCCTACCAACTTTTTTTAGCACTGTGTTATCAGAGTGCTATTTCTGATTGATTGCAAATTATATGGCGTTACCTCCTCTTTTTTCATTTCTCGAAAACTTCATGCAGAATTAAAAATTAATTTATAGCGATTGAAACTTACTGCCATAGGTATTGGAATTGACCATGAAACCTCAGGCATTACAAAAAAAAAACTTGATTTTGTAGCCCTGTTATTAATATATGAATGCATTCAAAAATATTATTTAAATTATCAGAAATTTATTTAACTTACCATATACATTACTTGATGAGAAAGTGGATAAATTGATGAGGCTTCGTGTATGCAATTCAAAGCCTCAGCTGGTTGCTCAATATGTAAATAAACATCAGCCAAAAGAAGCCAAATCTAAGGCGAAAATTATGTTAAAAAAATTATAAATCACTACTAGTTTTCTCTTTGCACCTTAATTTGAATCATCCAAGGTCTTTGCGGCCCAGGTCGCGGTGTAAAAGAACTCAATGAACTAGCCGCTTCACTTAAAGCTTGTTCCACTCGAGAAACTGCCGCCAGAGAAGCCGCATAAACAGAATCTTTAAATTTAAAATTGCAAATATTTATTACTTCAAAAGCTATATGTAGTAAAAAAAAACATTATTAAACTAAAACAAAAATGCAAGCAACTCTTTTTAAAGTTCATACAAACAAAATCAAGAATTAAAACTTAATTTTTTTTAATTAGTACAAATAATTTGTGTATTTCTTTTTCTACTTTTTAGCAAATATGTATAGTATAGTTAGGCGTGTTTTAAACCCCTAGTTCAAAATTATGTTCATACATATGTAAGTAATGTATGAACATAAAGCAAATATTGACAAAATCACACTTAAACAAATAAAATATATCTTTTTAAATAAATCAACTTGTAATTAGAATAAGTGGAAAGTGTTAATTAAGTATAAAATTATTTAAGTAATAAAAAGAACACTGTTAGTGTTTTCTGAGAATTTGATCAACTTACTTTGTCAGTACACATGATCCAAATAATATTTTTGTGTAAAAGAAGATGAAAGTTATTAAAGTTATTTAGAATTCAGAGAACATTGATTTGTGATTTAATTAAATAATGTGCTATCTTTTTTTTAAGAATTTTAATAAAAATGGAAAAAGAAACTTAAATCGTTCTTCATACTGAGTTCCTTAAATTTAGTAGTTTTTAACGTATTTATATTTCTTATAAAAATTTTATTGAATGTGCTATTTATTATGTACATGAAATGATAATTAATTTCATTTTGATGTAAAAAAATATAAGTAATTGCTAAATTTTTGGTATTTGAAATCGAAAACAAATATTTTTTATTGATTTATTTATTTAGTAGTATCTAATACTTTATAATAAACATATATAGAAAAAATATTATGGAATCTTACAATTTGTTTATAAATTAAAATTATTATTTTTCAAAAATGTTAAAGTTTCTCTTCTAAATATATTCATATTTCCCTCATTTTTATGTGATCTGGAAGTTAATTATAAAGGTTTAAACCTTCATAAAACAGCGATCTCTGCATTGCATTAGCTGTTACTCTATAAATCCTGAAGCTTGTACAATTTCTCAACTGATATGGTTGTACATCTCGCACATACACTAGTTGTTCGCTCAAGTATTCGGGTGCATATCCTATCTTCATTTTCTGTATAAAATTTAGTGTATTCAGCACCAGTCGTTGTTCAATAAGAAAATTTTTCACTTATTATTGCAGAGTATAAACTTGTGTTAAAAACAAACGCAATAAATAATAATCATCATGGCAAATATTGATTAAAACAATTTGTTTTGAATATCTATATATACTGAGCAATAAGTGAAAAGGGTATATATAAGTTTGTCATTCCGTGTGTAATTTCAACACCGTTAATGGGACACCCTATAAATTATTTGCTATAGAAAGGGATGTACCTACTGGTTTGATTGATTTAGTCAAAGAGCAAATATAGAACATTTACTGAAACGATACAATATGGAAAGTTGTCGATTTTTAGATAAATGCAAACGATATAATCAAACTGAATACCAGTCTTTAATTGGGTCCTTAATGCATATTGGTCTATGCACCAGACCTGATTTCTTACACTCTAAATCAAAACTATCTTAAAGGAACAGCGATCCCCATATCGAATATTTTACTACAGCTAAACGAATTCACAAATATTTAAGCAAAACTAAGAATACAAAACTAAAATATTATAAAACCAATTTAGTGTTATCTGGATGCAGACTGGGAAGGGATAATATTTATATACCGCAAATCACATACTGGATACATTTTTATTTTGGCTGGCTCGAACTTTTCATGAGGAAGTCGAAAAGAACAATCGGTAGCACTATCGCGTACCGAAGCTGAATATATAGCGTTGTCTTCAGCAGCTAAAGAAGCAACGTACGTTAATAAGTTGCTGACTGAAACCTGAACACCGGGCACATGAACAGCACTAAAAAGTTACGCGGCGGCTTTGCTCTGTTGACAGGATTTGCTGTTGACGTAGGGAGAATTCAGTCCGCATGGTAAGTAATTCCTTTACCCTCCTACGAACACCTGAATACCACGCACACGACCAACAAAACACGAAAAAGCATAAGCTGTTCCTGGTAAAAGGACTCCGCAACGCAAGCACTACGAAGCGTCTTTTATTAACAACCACGACTGGAAGGCTTACAAGGCCCTCTTTCGAGTACTCACAGGTACAAGAATACTTAGTAGCGCACGGTAAATAATCCCTCTACCTATTAAGCAGCTCTTTGTATATCGATCGATTATTCTTTCCGAAAAATTTTCTTTTCCGTGCGGAATCAATAACACGACCCAATATTTAAAAGCAATAAATATAAAAAAATTTTTTT
Organism: Thelaira solivaga; assembly: GCA_947397855.1. NCBI lineage: Eukaryota > Metazoa > Arthropoda > Insecta > Diptera > Tachinidae > Thelaira > Thelaira solivaga. The sequence goes on along the minus strand of OX377611.1, from coordinate 38,608,407 downwards.
AAAGAAATCCAATAAGAATGCAAGATAAATGAAATGGAATTTAAAATCTTTGCAAACATTTTTTAAACCAAACATAATTAAATATATTTAATATCATACAAATTCAAATTAACGGCAAAACTAAAAAAATTTTACGGACATTTTTACTGTTCATTCAATTGTCGGAATTACTTTATTATCAAGAAATATTTTAGAAAAGTTCTCAAAGCTACACAAATTTTATAACACTATATTTTCGGTTTCAAACACCATTAAGGTAAATTATAAAACACATCATGATCCCCACTAGTATCATTAATTAATTAAAAATAAAAAATTTAAGCAAACATTGCAAATGTGTTACTTTGGGAATTCAACGCATGTGTTCAATTATTCTGTCTGAATTAAACAAAAAGTACACAAAACTTACTTGAATCCTTATCAGACATTTGAGATGATGGTACATGTAGTACAACACTCTTAGTATCAGATTGTTTTTCTTCATTTTCTATATTAACTTGACCTTCATATAATTCACGCCATATTGCTAGCATACGCTGCACAGTAACTAAAGCAACTTCAGAATCTTGTAAGTGCAATTGTAAGTGGGCTTTGACATGTAATAAATTTAAATTGTCTGGAAATTCTTCCAAAGCATCTTCAGCCACAACCAAAGCTTCTCGTGGACGCCGAGATGCAGTTAAGAGTAAAGCAAATAAATGTAGACTAGGTGCATGTTCAGTACGTAAAACTAATGCAAAACGTATATGGGCTAATGCTTCTGGAATGTTATTAAGTAGAGCATATTGTAAAGATAAATAATATTCGCACAAATGATCGTTGCTATCGCATTGTACAGCTTTTTCGAGAGCATCCAGTGCTTGTTTATGATAACTTTCACGTTCAGTTTTTAGCATACTTTGTATTGCTAGTTGTTGGTAGCCTATACCAACATAAAGTTGACAACGAGAAGGCCTTAGGCCTTTAGTTTCTCTTTGTAAAGCTTGGTGAGCAAAATCTAAACCTTTTTTTATGAGGCCTAACGATTCGTAGCAGAGTCTCGCAGCTAAGAGACAAGGCAAATAATCACCAGGATTAAGTTTCATGGCTTCTTGCAATACTCTCAAAGCATGCATATGCTTGCCAGCAGCTATTAAGGATATTCCATATTGTCGCCAAACATGCTGTTCACCAAATGAAAATTTCAGTGCTTTTTCAAATGATTCGTTTAGTAACTGTGAAAGACCCCAACGAACAGTAGCTAATGTGAGTAAATCATATACAGCGGTAGCATTTCCCATAGCATGTGTTCGAGCCACTCGAAACTCAGGACTTTGAGACAAAACAGTATCCCGCACAGCTAAAGCCTCTGCAATTAACAATAACAAAATTGTCTCTTCCTGCTGATTCCGTGGCACAAATTGATTTCTAGCAGCATATTTTCTAGGCTTCCATAATCTCTTAGCTGAACTATTGGATTTTAATGCTGTGCTCACTCCCTGCTTCTTTTGAAATGGAGGAGTGTATATAGTACCAGACACTCCCCTTAATAATACTTCAGCCAATTGTCGAGCCAATGTCAAACGCAAGGACTGCGTAGTTTTCGTTTCAATGGCATTTAACATGGTGCGATATCGATCAATAGCGTCTTGGAGTTTACCAGCTTTAATTAATACGATTGGTGCCCTCTGCAGAGCTGTTTCTAATATTGCACCCATGCGTCTGTTCAATTCTAGAGGATTTGCAGGTATAGTCGAACTTATGGCCATGTTACTAGCAGATTGTTGAACGGTGGTATTAAGAGCTAACGTGGACCCCCCGGTATTGTTGACTGAAGCGGAATATGTAGCAATATCTTGTTCTTGAAGATATAACAAACCCAAATCCGTAGCACGTTCAAAACAAGAAATCTATATGTAGAAAAACCATAACCACATTAATATAATATGACTATAACTTACATTTTATATTTAACCATTTCAATTTCCTTTTCGGCCTTCTTAAACTTAGATGATGGTTTAGAGGTTTGGTTTTCTAAGCAAAGCCCCTTTATAGCATATGATTCTGCTAAGATTTTTAAACTTCGCCTATAAGAAGACGCATAGGCGTATTAACTTAAGCTATATAGACATATGGGTATTTTAATACTTACAATGTTAACTCCTTCTCAGCTAATGTATTTAGTTCAGCTTTTATAAAGTTTTCTAAACTCTTTTCATATTCACCACAAGCATAACAGAGTTTTGCCAGTAATAGGTAAGCATCTAAAGCTATACCAGCTTTTTGGCCACTATCTCCAGTGACTAAATTAAGGTACCTTCTTGCTTCGTGCAACCCATTTTTCGCTTTATTGAAGTTACTTTCAACTGGTGGGTTATCCTCCAAATAACTTTCCAATCGAGCCTCACCAATTAAAAAGTGTGCCAAACATTCTATTTTAAATAAATTATCTCGGGACTTTACTGATCACTTTACATCTTACCCAATTTATATGTACATTATATATATAAATACACAAGGATTCCGCTTCATCTTACCATTATTAGGAGATCCAGTTTTTAGTTCATCAGTTAATTCAATAACTTTTTGCCACTTGCCTTCACTACGGCAACTTTCTATTACTGCCTCTACTTTTGTGGTATTACGCATCCTTGTGATAAATACTTATAGTACACGTAATCGAGTGCGTTATGATACACAAAACTTTATTAAAATGTTTATTACTTAACTATTTAAATTTAATAGAGTAATAATTTGTTTTTATGTAATTGACCAACAATAACTTTTGCAATTTTGTCGTCGTTTTCTATTAACTCTACGCTTGTGGCGTTCATCACCGACCAAGGCATATTCATTTACAAGGTAACTGGAAGAATACAAAAACAAATTATTTACCTCTGAGATGTCAGAATTCATATGCATGTAGTTGTAGAATTATGTGAAAAGAAAAATTAATATACCCAACAAACCAAATCACTTGAGAAAATTATTAAAATGATACTAAAAAAATATATTCATTTGCCTTAAGTAAAATTTTAAATAAATTTTATTTATTATAGGTATATATTTATATTACATAGATAAATAATAGCAATCACCTTAAGTATTTTAATATTCGCATGTCGAATTGTAGTTTAATTGTTATATGGTTTGTTGCATAGTATAATCATAAACTAACAGTATAATTATACAAAGTATAAGCACCATATATTTTATTAGTGTAAAATTAGATAGCGAATGTCAAAATGAAGAGAGAGAACATTGCTTAATAATATTATTTCGTAAACAAACAAAGCAAAATGAAAAAAATTTTGATATTCAAGTCTAATAAAACACAAATGTAAACAAAAAACACATGTAGAGTTGCGTGGGCTTTATATAAGGGTAAAACACCAATTGCCGCAGACGACGGTCAGTACTTGCTCTGCAATATTTGTTCTGTTTGAAATAAACATACATTTAAATCCATACCAAAAATATTTTATACTTCTACTACAATTCTATTCGATTTCCATTGCTTTCTTTCCAAAATTCGCTTTTTGAATGCAGTTTTTGTCTGCTAACAGCCAATACAATGAATATTTTGGTACATTAAATAAAATATTTAAATAAATAAATAGTATATATAATATTTTTTCGACACATTTGCATTAAATAATTTCAACATTTTATTATTATTATTATTTGATATTAGCAATTAATTCTAAGATTAAATTTTCAACGAGCACGGGTGTCTTAGACCATTTGCTCCTAGGGTCTAGGCAGAAATCAAATCTGCGACCCCCAAGCAAGTTGATAGCTTAGCACGATACCCACCAATCTACAGGGCACCCCAGGTCAAATTTATATTTTAAAACATTATTTTATTGCCAATATTTCGCTACATCATCAGGGCATTTTTGACTAATTTTTGCAGATTTAGCCCATTGCATTCTTTGGAGAGTTTTTTGTAGACTAATTTATTTTTTCTAAGTTCTGGTAGCACTATTGCAGCATGGTTGTAGATATTGTTAAATTTATTATCAATTTTTTTTGCAGCGCTGCTATACCAATGTATATATATGTATAAATATTTAGTGAGTTAATATTGTAAATTGCATTTTTTTAGGATTTGACGCATAAATTTTTTAAGTTTTACGAAGCAAAATAATAAAATTATTAGCTGACGCAAAGTGCTGTTTGTATAGAAACAAAATAAAACTAATATGTTGTGGATATCACAGATTGAAAACTGGATCTAATATTGTATCTTGTGAGAAAGGTCCTACAGTGTATTGTTCTTATTTAAATCTGTTAATAGGTAAGTGTCAATATCTAAGTAAAATTATTACGGTATATATATTACTTTGTTCATGTACTCTTAATGCAGTAAATTTTTAGAAAAATATAAAAATTTATAGTGTATAAAAATAAACTAGCCTTTTTTAATTTGATTTGTTGATTAAACCCAGTAAGCATTTTTTTTTTACATTTCAAATGGAATGCAAGCAGACTGTCTGCTCAAGTAGCAGCCACTTACCTTCAAAATTAGGACATATTAACTACTTGCAAGCGTTTCATTACCTATCTTTTAAAATACAATGCTGAGCAAAATTTAATTTGCGTCCCTATGCATTAAATTCGGAATCTTTAACATACTTTATGAAGATGTATTAATGTATGTATGTATGTAGATCGTTTAAATATTTTATTCAATTAATGTTCCAAAGACCGAAATATATTAATTCTAAATGATTTAAGGAAATAAAATAATTTCTAATTAAAAAAAGGAAAAAAATCGGTGCAACTTTTGTGAAAAAACTCTGCAAGAAGTCTGAAATCTTTTACGACTTCTCTAACAGTAAGCAGGCTAAACAAATAACTTTACTGACTAATATACGCTAATTTTTCACTTGACCATCTCACTGCTTTTTATTTATTTTTTTTTATTATTATAGATACAAAACAAAGTTTTTAGTAAAATTATGGGAAATGGGAAAAGAATAGTTGTACAATTAATTACAAACCAAGCTTACGGCAACCCACATACATGGGTAACCTTTTTCCACGCGAGAGATACACATAAAATCAAAATATATGCCAAACAGCATAACAGAAACCTAACTTTAATAAATCCATTTATCAGGATAAAATTGTTGCTCAAAAAATACAAAAAAAGGAAATTTCAGAAGGTAATAGAAAATTTAATTCAAGAAAAGGAAATTGGACCATAATCATAGTCACAAAAAGTGCACTCTTACTGTTGTTAATAAGAATTTCAAATATTTTTTTTTATTATTTTTACCAACTGTAACAAAATAAATTTAAGAAAATTGATCATTATTGCAAGCTATATCCATGATGATTTGACAAAACAAGCCATACAGTTAATTTAAGAGAAGTAGTTTCAAAAATATGACTTATATCAACTGCCAAAATTTTTAAAGCCTTCCTTATTGGAAGACCAAGGGGCCTAGTCTGTATTGCGATGCGAAAGCAGTTGCGGTACAAAAGCTAAATGTTTTGCGTTTGCTCTTTGCTTATCTCAAGATATTTGTGTGTATAAAAAGACGTTGACATGCACTTACTTATTACAGAGCTACGTACAACCAGATAAATGCAAAAGTAAACTATCAAACATTAAAAATTCTATTTCGTACCGTTTTTTTCGCATCGTAATACAGAGTAACCGTTCAGTGTTTGTGTGAACATTTTAACCTTTTTATAAGTATTGAGAAATAATTTTTAATTCTTAGCGTCTGATGAAATGATCATATAGATATGTTATCCCCTTCGGTACTTATTGAATAAATAACTCATAAGAATATCATTAGGAAAACAAAAAATTTCAAGTAACCCAAGACAATTTTGGATTAAGCATGCATAAAGATTAATATTTTGTTAGTTCTTGTATTCCACATTAAATTACATGTTTTTTGAATTTAAAAATGAAGCTCAATCCAATTAATTTATACTTAATAATTAATCACCGTTATATTGTTTAAGGTTTAACAAATGGATGAACAAGAAGAAATTCTACAAAATAATATGATATCCAATTTACCATTGCTTTTTGCAAATGGATATCCGACTTCTTTAGATAAAATATCTGAATCTCAGTTGGAGAGGTTTATACCTTTTATGGTTCAGTGCTCCTTGGGACATATTAATTTACAAGGCCAAGTAGATTGCAGTGAACCTGAATGGTGGCCAGAAGACCTACCATTTAATATTCCTTTCAATAAACCAAAAAAATTTACTGGGGTAAGTTTATATCTTTTATAAAGTTACAAAAACTCAATCTTGTATTCTATTTTCAAACATTTCTTTTATTTCTTTACAGAATTGGATACAAAAATTAAAAGAAGTTGTTCTAATATGTTATCAGTTTCATAAAAGCGTATTTTTGTTAAGATTCTGTAATGATCTGTCTTCGTATGAGCATGCGAGTTTAAGATTCATCAATAATTACAACTCGACTACATCATTATTTGACCGAAGAAGTAATAAACTTCTCGTTACATTTCGCAATGAAAATATGGTACGTATGCCAAACCGAAGTAAATTAGTAACATTATCTTTTTTAAAGAGCTGTTTTTGTAGCATATTGCGTTAAAAGACATGTATTTAAGTAATTTTCCAGCTCTGTCTGTCCGCTTGTCAGTCAGTCTGCCTGTGAAGGTGCTTAAATCAAAATTTTTTAGTTCCTACACAACGTATAGAAAACTATAGCATACCAATCTCAGTTATTGTTGTCATTTAGATTATATTTCAATTCAGTCCTATCAGTTTTTGGAAAATGAAATTTTTCAAACAAAGTCCTATAATTTTATTAATTCTTAACATTTATTTATATGGCTTATTGTGGTCTGTATTTTAAAAGTTCATCCTATATATTATAGTAGGGGAAAAGTAATCCTTGATATCTCAAAATTTTAAATTAGGAAAAAGTCACCTTTTGCTACAAAACACCTCAAGTAAGAATGCTGCATTCACATTTACCACAGTAAAATATCTATATTATATTATATGCATATACTAGGTGACTCGGCAAACTTTGTTTTGCCAGGGAATGATAAAATAATAATTGTAAACGTCACTACTCCGATCGATGTACAAACAATAAAAATGGCCGAAATTTTCTAAAAAGTGAGATACAGGTTATTGCAATAGAAACAGGAGAATGCTCTCACTCCTACTCCGTGCTGTTTACGTGCTGAGAAGTGAAACCGGTAGACATCTGACGGGGATAACTGATCAAGTGTTAATTAATCACTTATCCACCGTGTTTGAAAATCATAGAATTACTAATATCACTATTAAAAAATAGGGGTTGATGGCAGAAGAGTGAAAATTTAGGGTGTATGTATTTTTTAATGCCACATAATAATAAAAAAAAAAAACAAATTAAAGTCGGCTGTGCCGAGTCTTATATACCCTTCACTGTGTTAGCCAAATATTCATATTTTTTACTTTCCACATTCTTCTTAATGATCAACTCTTAAAAAAAAATTTGTATGGAAAATACTCAATATTTTGAATACTTTTTACTATAAAATTTCCAGACGACTTGATTGCTACTGTTATAAACACAGCACATAAATATCAAAAAAAATTATATAATAGAAATGGCTAGATTATTAAGCTTGAGGTCATATTAAATATAAAAATTTATTTATTATTTTTTATGCCAAACGTATTTAATTATAAATTAACTAGCATACTGTCGCTATTATAATTTAGTATTTCTTTGTAGACTATTTAATCTCAGTTCTAAATTTTTTAATACAATTACATTAAAAGGTATCATTAAAATATAGAAAAAGGGCCTTTTCGTCAATTTATTGATTTTCATATTTACTGATCACCGTTGGAGCTCGGTCTGATAGTTATAAATTGGTTAATGTTAAAAAATCAAAAAATGTAATACTATTAAAAAGTACAGTTTTCTTTTCTTAATTATTTTCCACCTTGTCTTGAACCGTTTAAGCTCAGTCTAATAGTTTTAGATTCGTTAATATTCACCCCTATCATGAATAAAAGTGAAATTGTTGTTCCCCCGAAATTTTCATTCCCCTCGAAGGGAAAATTGCTATTGGGAATCTCACGTGAGATTTTGTACACGTTATCAGTACAAAGTGAATGTATGCAGCAATTGAATTGATGCAGCAATTGAATTGTTTCTCTGGCTTTATGACATGTGCCTCCGTCTTGTTGAAACCACAAGCCCTCCATCATTTCACGATACCGAAAACCATTTACTGTTTGCCCTTGACCTCCCTCATTTTCATAAAAAAAAGGTCCAATGATTCCTCCAGCCCAAAAACCACACCACACAGTTACACGTTGAGGATGCATTTGCTTCTCGTGAATCATTCGAGGATTTTCCTCACCCCAAACGCGACAATTCTGCCTATTGACGAAGCCATCAAGATGGAAATGGGCCTCGTCACTGAAGATGATTTTATCGGCAAAATCAGCATTTTGATGTTGTCTCTCCAGTACTTCTACTAGCAAACAATAACAATTGTTCAAATGTCAAACAATGACACTTCGAATGGCGCCAAATTTAAATCTTGCGTTCTTGTTCGGACACCCTTTAAATAAAAAATTTCTGTAATTTTATAAGATTTTAAGAGCAAAAAACAAATTTTTTTTATTAAAGCAATTTATGAATGGTTCTTATGATAAAAGTGTTAACTGCTGTGGATAAACGATTTTATCTGAAAATAATTGAATTTTTTATACGTGGAGAACCACTTTTTAATTCTTTTGTTAAAAAAATTGCTAAATTCTGCTTGATAAACTGAATTTTAAGAAAAAAACAAACAAAAATACTTGTGTTCGCCACCAAAAAGTAAGTGAACAGATTAAAGCAAAAGAGTGAACAAAACAAGGGAAAAAAATTATTTATGATAAGGGGATTTAACAGGGAATTCATTCGTAATTGCTATCCCAGTGAAAGTGAACAAAATTCGAGGGAAATGATATTCATGATAAGGGTGATTAAAAAATCAAAAAGTACCATTGAAATCAATAAAAAGTACTGTTTTTACTTTGCTTAAGAGCATTAGACCCCAATCTCATTTTTAGTGTTGTTAGCATAAAAACTGAAAAAGTACCAATAAAAACAATAAAAAGTACCATTTTCCCCATTCATGGTTTTCCACCTTACTTCAAATCATTTGAGCCGAATCCCGTACTTTTAAATTCCTTAATAATAAAATATCAAAAAGTACCAAAAAAAAGTACCATTTGTCCTCTTAATGATTTTTCATTTTGCATGTTATCATTTGAGCTCAATATCGCACTGCCAGGTTTATTTACATTAAAAAATTCAAAAAGTACCATTAAAATGTATAAAAAGTACCATTTTGTCCCTTAATGATTTTTCAATGTGACCTGGACCGTTTGAGCCCAGTCTCGTAGTTCTAGGGCTGTTAATACTAAAATATCAAAAAGTATCAATAAAATCAATAAAAAGTACCATATTGTCCACTTAATTAATTTTTATTTTGTTAAGGACATTTTAATTCTACTGCGAAAATTCTAGGTTTGCACATAACATTAAAAACATCATTGTTTAAATATAAAGTACAAATATTTCTTTTGGTACTTTTTTTCCCCTTAAAACAATTTTTTTACCATTGACTTTTATTGGTGCTACAAATTGGTACATATTTAGAAATAGTAGTAAAAAGGGGCTCATGTTTTACCCCTTATTTGCTCGAATTTTAAAAATGTGCTAATATACATTGGAGACCTTTTTAAGAAGAGAAGAATACAGTTTAGCCAAAGACTATTAAACTATAAAGATGTTCTACATATGGGGTCCGCCAAATAACTTTTTTTTTTTGAAAGAGGGCTCAAAACATCGGCTGTGTGGCACGTAGCGCCGTCCTGTTGAAACCAAATGTTGCTAATATCCTCCTCTTCAATTTTTGTGAACAAAAATTCGTTTAACATGGCCCGATAACGATCGCCATTGACTAACGGCCACTCCTTGCTCATTTTCGAAGAAAAATGACCCAATTATGCCTCTGGACCAAAATCCGCACCAAACAGTGACTCGTTTTGGGTGCGTCGGCTTTTCAATGTATGCGTGTGGGTTTTCTGTGCCCCAAATGCGACAATTTTGCTTGTTTACATACCCGCCAAGATCAAAATGAGCTTCATCTGAAAAGATAATTTTTTTGGCAAAATCGGCATCTTCTGTAAGTCGATCGCGGCCCACTTAGCGAAGCGAAAACACAACCATATTCTTTCAACGGGAGGATAAAACTAATTATCTGTCAAATCAGACATGAGCTAAGGGTTACCATTCACGAAATAAGCACTAGTTGAAAAAAAACGTTCGATGGCGGACCCTATAGAAGAAAATCGAAAATAAAAATGGGAATATTTGAGCATGCGCATTTTAAATAAAAGTTTCTCTCATTTAGCTAATTAGATAAACAGAGAATAAAAAAATAAACACATACTCAACAACATATAAATGCACATGTTTGTATGTATTTATAAACCAAGCATTTAAAACTTAAAATGAATTTGATTTCTTTGATATGTTTTTTGTGTGAGATTTATGAAATTTTTCAATAAAAATGTTATTGAAATCTTAGGAGCAAATATAAATAGAACGAATATGACTAGTTGCGTTATTGTAGGGTAGAATATCTTGTTTATGGTTGTAAAAATAAAATTTATGCTAGTTCACACCGAATTTATGATTCATTAATTTGAACCTTTATTAAACTCTTATTATAGATTTGTAGATATTATTTTTATAATGAGAAGTAGTTCTTTTTAAAAGGATCTATAAGAGTTTTAAAACTCACAGGCTGTTAATAAAAAATAACAGAAATTGATTTTATGTTATGAACAAAATTTATTTATAATAAAAATCTAATTATTTGGAAATTAATATGTAAATCATAATAAGACATTTTTATGCCTTATTCCCATTTTTTGTTTCGTGGTATTGTCACAAAACAATTTACTTATTTAAAAAAAAAAAAATTTGTTTTTAAATGCTCTACCATTGATGGATAGCTATCTACATAGCGATTTCATTGCTGCTAGGCATATTATCAGTAGACTCTACAATACTTTTCATAAAAAGTCTTGAACTTATACGTTTAACACTTATCAAACCAAATGAGAATTTCAATTTGGCTAAGTAAGTTTTAAAAATTAAAATTTTCTTAGAAACTTAGTAAGCATTTAAAAATATTTTCTTTTTCTTCAATATTTTCTACATCAGAGATTACAGTGCGGAAACCTAAGAAAAATATTCAAAATACAAAAATAAAAATAATAAAAATCCAATACGTATTTACAGTAAAATGTAAAATAAATATTGAGTCGTAAGCAATATAAATATTTATTAATCAATTAAAACATTTTTATTATTCAGGGCTGTCATAGAATCCAAGTCGGTTTTGCTAATTGTTGGTTTTGCAAACAAATATTGATGTCATGAAACCAAGTCGTTTTTGTTATTTTCGAAGACAAATAAAACCGATGTTCGAATTAGTTGTTCTATACATAAGTTTATTTGTATGAAATTGTTTATGTAAATGTTTGATAACAATTTTGATAAATCGTAGTGTTTTCGTTTAAATAAAAATAAAAACGTGTTTTTTATTGAAAATTTTTAATATAAAATATATAATTAGTGTCAGAGAAATAAAATCACTTTTGCCGTTGTAGGATTTTTATTATTAGAAGAAGAACGCTAACAGAAAGTAAAAAAGAATATTAATAAATTTCCGGTTAAATAAAGAAGCTTTCCGTTTACATCTTTTTGCCGTGAACCTACACTTTTTATTGATTCAGCCAGCTGTTGTCAAAGAGATCATACAGTTGGCTTATCAAGTTTTGCAAATCTCTTCGCAATGTCAGGATATTTTTCTATAAAATGCATAATTATTGAGTTTTAAGTGCTATTTTTTTTTGTTTGGTAGAGAAAAAAAAAATTATGAGTAAAAATTTATTTTTGTAGAATTAATATTAATTTACTTAAATTTTTATTAAATATCTAACTGCAGGTGAATTTTTAATGACAAAGGTGAAAAATGAAATGAATGGATTTTAATGAAACTACAATAATTTAGCTTATACATCAGAACAACAGATAGGCTATAATTTATAAATATATTGTGTAAATTGTCCAAAATATAACGATAGGTGTCAAGTAAGTAGAAAAAAATTCTACAATCGGCGACATGTTTTGGCGTGCGCCTCAAATATCGTGAATACTTTAATAGGAAGAGCATAGCAGAATTACTGCGTAGTTATTTTTTATTTTTGTTAATTTTTTTCTGGCTGCCTGTTTTTGAATGAATCGTACTGGCTTTTTTTTACATATAAAATAAATCAGCCCAAATGTTTGCATTGCTTTTTATTTGTTCTGGTTTTATTCTCTGAAAACTACAAAACAAAACGAACGCCAACGTTTCGTTTTATCTGTCAGAAATAAAATTCTCATTTAAGCTTTTAATTATGTATCGTATGTATGTGCATAAATACATATGTATGTTACAAATAGTAAAAATTGTGATTTTTATTTTTTAATTAAATGATAACAACTTTTTTTTCTTTTCAGTCTTATGATCAGCCACAAAGACTTCGTAAATGTCTCCTTCTACAAAAGTCAAAAAGCGAACACAGTACTTTGAATACGCTGCAACAAATGGTGGAACCAGCGCCATTTGATATTTACTTGTGTGATAACTGTGATGCAGAATTATATTCAAAAGAAGCAATATTGGTAAGCATTATTTTCGGCTAAAAAACTGTCCAAAAGTTAATCCTCTATAACATATAGTGTACAACAGACAACATACTGGTCATTTCTCATAAATTGCCAAAGTAACAATTATTATGAACTATTAGTTAATCTGGGCTGTCGGTATTGGACTTGAAACCGACAAAAAAAATTACTTTGGTGTCATGAAATCCAATGTTGTCGGTTTCATTTTCGAACTAGAATTAATGTCGGTATTAGGTGTCACAGAAACCAATGTTATCGGTTTTGCTATTGGATTGAAACCAATCAGTTGACAGTTGTTGGTTTGTTTAATTTTAAATAAAGCAAGTGACTAAAACGGACTTTTGTCATTAAAAATTCACCTGCAGTTAGATATTTAATAAAAATTTAAGTAAATTAATATTAATTCTACAAAAATAAATTTTTATTCAAATTTTTTTTTTCTAACAAAAAAAAATAGCACTTAAAACTCAATAATTATGCAAGAAATTTACAAAACGTGATAAGCCAACTGTATGATCTCTTTGACAACAGCTGGCTGAATCAATTAAAAGCGCAGGCTCACGGCAGTGGCGGATTTAGGCCTGCTTCCTCCCTAGGCACTCTTTAAAATGCCGCCCTTTTTGATTATATAGAAGTAATTATCCAAAAAATAAATTTAAATACTAAAATTATTGTGTATTCATTTTTATTAATTTATATACATAATTATAAGTTGTTTCAAAATCGTCTGAAGAAGTCTGATTTATACTCTTCAATTTAAGCGAAATCGAATAACGTTCTAACGTTCGAATTTTTTGTATGGAAGTGTTGATACAAATTAAAAAAAAGTTTAAATTATATATGTAATGACTTATAATTATGTCCTTTAGGACTTCTCCATGAATTTTGAATCAAAATTTTATTACTTATAAGATTATAGAACAAACAAAAAATACATTCGATATATTATTTTGATCCTCTTGATTAAAGCTTAAAATAAAAATGAATGGCATACCCGCGGGATTCTACATTAAACATGAGTTATTTTACCTTCTTCTTAACAAATTTTTAGTTAATGGACTAATTTTTTTATTTTAAACACGTTTTCGGAAATAAACTTCATATAGATAACGTTTTTTGGGAGAGTGAAAATTCTACGGAGTAAAAGTTTTATAATACTAGACGCAAAGCTGCTAAAACCAAGTTTTGAATCCGCATTATCACAAAATCCGCTATTTTATTTAAAAATTTGACTTCATAATTGTAATTATCGCCAAAATATTTTACAGGTTTTGTGTATCGTGTTCTACGGTATTAAATTTAATATTAATCATTTTTAAAAATTTTTAATTTTTATTAACCTATTTTATTTTTATTAATTTAATCTTTCGGGATTTTGATCAGGAAAAACATCAATTAAATCTTCATAGTTTACTTGTTCCACAAGTTGGACTTCAATAGACAATATTGCAAGAGCGTTAAGTCTATCTTGGCCCAAACTTGACCGTAGATAGTTTTTAACCCTTTTCAGGGTGGAAAAAGATCTTTCTGCTGTACAGTTTGTAGCAGGGAATTTAGCTATTTAGCAGTGGAAAAAAATTATTTTAGCTATGTATGTATTACCAAAATAAAAAGTTAAGATACACAGGTTTTTTAAGAATATTATTTTATTTCCTTTATTCAATCTGTGATCAGAATCGATAACCATCTAAATCGACTTACTAATTAAGAAGTAAATTCAACAATTGAATTACTTAATATAAAGGGTGTCCGAACAAGAAGTGTCATTGTTTGACATTTGAACAATTGTTATTGTTTGCTAGTAGAGGTTAGTAAAAAATGACGATGGACAGCGAACGGAGTTCGTTAATTGGGTATTGGAGAGATAACATTAAAATGTTGATTTTGCCGATAAAATCATCTTCAGTGACGAGGCCCATTTCCATCTTGATGTCTTCGTCAATAGGCAGAATTGTCGCATTTGGGGTGAGGAAAATCCTCGAGTGATTCACGAGAAGCAAATGCATCCTCATCGTGTCACTGTGTGGTGTGGTTTTTGGGCTGGAGGAATCATTGGACCTTTTTTTTATGAAAATGAGGCAGGTCAAGCGCAAACCGTCAATGGTGTTCGGTATAGTGAAATGATAACCAGTTTTTTCTTGCCTAGAATTGAAGAAATGAATGTGGAGGGCTTGTGGTTTCAACAAGACGGCGCCACATGTCATACAGCCAGAGAAACAATTCAATTGCTGCATCAGTCATTTATTTAATATTTAAATTTTGCGTTCTTGTTGGGACACCCTTTATATAATTTAATATAAATTTCGTATTCGTTTAAAGTAAAACTTGGCCAAATCAATATTCGAATTTGAATTCCCCTTACATTCTTTTACCTTTAAATTTTCGCCCTCAAATTATGCCGCCCTAGACCCGTAATATTCTATGGTTCGTTTGCAATCTCTTAGAGAAATCAACGTTTTTATGCGCATTTGTATCTTAGTATGTGAAAAATACTAAAAAGATATTTACAAATACTAAAAAACATAAGGAATTAAGTGAAAACATATTTAACTAACCATATTTATCTTCACTCACTTCAAAAAAAGTATGTAATTGAAATGCATACTTTGTTCAGCTTGAGGTCGTATTAAATATAAAAATTTCTTTATTCATCATTGGAAAGAAATATCAATAAAAAAATTCATTTTTATAATACGACTAAAATGAACGAGTTCTAAGAAACAATCCTTTCTGAGATCCTAATTTTTAAAAGGAATAAAATGTCTGCAGGCACTCAATTTTTAAATTAATAAAAAAAGAAATTCTAAGAAAGATATTAAAAAGGAAAACAAAAAAATTTATTTTCATTTAATTTTGCAAAAAAAATTTTAAAAATGTTTAAGCCAAACATATTTAATTAAATATTTAATTAAGGAGAAAGATCTAATGAACTCTCTTTCATAATGATGTCTGTATTCGTAATACTATTGTACTCAACGCAATAAAAACCACACACACGCACATACACTTTTTTAGGTTTCGTGTTTGTGTGTACAAAGCATTACGCACATGACAGCTAAAAAAATTTCCACAAAAAAAAAAAAAAAAAAAACAAAGCAAAACTTAATGAAAATCTGTTATTTGTGATAAAACTGCGTACCACGTTTTTTTTGTCCGTCTTGTAGTTTAGACAAATTACTCAAAAACGTACCAAAAATGGTCAAAAAATAGAGGTAATCGCAATTTATGGACCCATCCAACTGAGTTTTGGATACGAAACTATGAATAAGTTGTTTGCAAAAACTGCGTACTACTTTTTTTCAGTCATAATTAATGAAAATCTAAAACTTCGGTTGTATTTTTGATATTTCTTGGACATTTGTGGACCGATTGCTTTCATTTTTAGCACAGGTATTATGAGTTATACTTCAAACAAAACTGCATACCAGGTTTTTTTTATCCGTTTCTTCGTTTAGACAAAATAGGCAACAAAAAACCCACACAAAAAATGGTCAAAAATAGAGGTAGTTTCGGTTTTTGACTCATAGCTCCGCCATTTATGGACCGATCTGGCTGAATTTCAATAGCAATAGTCTTACAGCAACAACTGGCCGTTTGTTATGCTATACTTTTCTGTATGTTGTCTAGATTCTTCTGAAAGTTGATTTCAACGACTACACGGACAGACAGACGGACATCGCTAAATCGACTCCGCTACTTATAGGGATCCAGAATATATATACTTTATAGGGTGTCCCATGTAGGGTGTAGAAATTACAAACGGAATCACAAAGTTATATATACCCTTCTTACTTACAGTGAAGGGTATAATAAAACGTGTTGTTTATGTTTTAAGTATTGAAACCAAGATTATCTATTTGAAAAATGTGTGATTACATTTACAGTTTCTTACATTTTATTAGTTTACAATTATTAGAAAAAATTCGATCACACTTTGTAGCTAAAATTTCCCGTAAATATACATTAATTGTAAAAATATTTCAAAGCGTGAATTCCCCTATTGTATTCTTTCCGAGAAGTGCAAAAAGCATAAGAACAGTGACTGTCATTTGATCGCTCATTTGATCATCATTGTAAATGCAGTCTTCATCACAGCGCAATAGACAGTTTTTATCAGGTTATTAAGGCCAATAGGTAAAAAGTGTGTAGGTGTGATTTTGTATCTCCCTCTATCATGTTATATTTTGACAACTATAGAACATATACCTGAACTGCTTATTCTAATGCTCTTTCCTAATCAACGATGATGTAATGTGACTAATCATTTGATTGTCATACTTGATGAATATATGATTCAATTGCCCCCTTATAAAAAACAATATTTTTCTTATATTTTTTAATATATTATATATAAACTTTATTACTTATAATGTTTTTAATTCAAAAACGATAAAATATAGAAAAAAAAATTGTATGGAAAGAAATTAAATGTAATTTTGCTACGCATCTTTTGGTGTTTTGTTTATGAAAATCGGCTGAGTCGTTCTCAAGTTAGGCCTTAAATATGTCTTCGCACCTGACTAATTTAGGGAAAGAAATTGCCACGCCCATAAAAAAATTCTTACGTGATGGAGAAAAACCAAAAACGGATTTGAGTTTAGCGCATCAAAATCCATAAAGGCCGCATAGTTTTTTTTAAAGGAGAACCAAAAAGTGATTTTTTGCAGAGCAGTGTAACTGAACCTCACCGCAATGACTTTCCTCACAAACTCAGTTCAAACACAAATTAGAATTTTATAGAATCAATGTTAATCGGTTTTATATACATACTCGTATGTACATACGTACGTCTGTTTAACCAAACCGATTAATGGATAAATTGAAAGTAATGGGCCAACAGAGTGGTGGTATGTATAAGTGTTGTTAACAAATGAAACAGAAATGAATATATACTGACACATTAAGGCGACTCACAGGTCGCATGTTATAATAAACAAGTAAATAAATTAAACAATGAAATATATGAAAATAAATAAGTTACCCATTAGCCAATTGGAGATATCCCCACGCACGTGGATTGGGGACGATTCACTTTTCCAAATCCAAAACTACAATTTTGGCCACAGGTCGCTTTAATACATCGGTACTACTTTTTCGTACATTAACACGCCGAACAACACCATCTTTACTTTTGAATACTCGACCTCGATTTCAATTTCTACGGGATACATCAGGGTTACACATAAAAACTAAGTCGCTAACAGCAACTGGCTTTGTGCGTTGTCCGGAAATATGCCTTTTTTTGTTTGTTATTATTAGCCGGTCAGCTTCAGTTGCTGCTGGTATTTGTGCTGTATTTGGGCATCTTAATAAAAAGTCAGGTGTTAGGGGCTCTTCATTTTCATGAGTTAATATTTTCTGCTTAAATCAATAGGCTTTATAATATATATTCACTAGGAACGGTTTTCATGAGTTAATATTTTCTGCTTAAATCAGTAGGCTTTATAATATATATTCACTAGGAACGGTTTTCTTCAACGTTGATGGCAGCACCCATACGCTCTCATATGGATTTTTTTGGACAATTGAACTGCTAATTTGTGTCTTTTGGTGAAAGTTCATCTTGTATTCGACTCACGTCAACAACTTCACTAAATCTTTGAGCTACATGGTCAGCACCAACAAAATTTTTTGCATTGTCAAAAAGTTGACAAATCAAATGCAGTTTCGAAATGAATAGCTCTGATCGTAAGTGAGGTAAATAATGCTATCCAGCGTTTTTCGTGACGGCGGCCAATAATTGGTCCAAAGTAGTCTAAATCAGTGTAGGAAAACGGTCGAATATAAGACGTTATCCTGTCTTCTGGCAGCGACCCCATAAGTGGTGACACCGGCAATGTGCGACGAAGTTTGCAAATGTTACAATTTGAAACAGACTTATATAGAGTTCGCCTTATTCGTGAAATACAAAATGTTCTTATTTCACAAATTGTAGCTTCAAAATTTTGGTGTTTCATATTTTCATGTACAACTCTGTAATGGGATGAGAAGACGGTAATATTATAGGCCGCCTTATATTCGGTGATAGCCAACTAGCTGCATCTACACTACCGTGCACTCGAAGTAACGAATTTTCATCTATAAATGGTGTTGAGATATATATAATTCACTATTTTTAGGCAAAGGTTTTCCACTTTTAATAATATCAATTTCGGCTCAAAATTTATCCAATTTCGCCTGACAACAAAGGTAGATTTCAGACTTTTTTAGCTCCACAGTAGTTAAACTATTTTCTTTAAAATTTGATTCCTTTCGGCAGCAATTTGCAAAACGTAGAACCTACGCAATTGTGCGCTTTAACTTTAAATAGCACGAAAATCTTTTAAATTCAATAATAGTAGTAGGTGTACTCACTAGTAATGAAAATTTGGGGCGTAATTCTTCATTCTGGTAGTTTCATCGGCGACTTGAGGTCTATTGGCAGCCACCTCCAGTCTGATGGGCTAAAATTTCTGCAATTCTATGAGCAACAAATGGTTTATATTTACGGCTTTCTGAGCCAATCCAGTTAATGAATGTCATTGAATCGCTTCAGCATATGTTTTTTGATGTTTTAATTGTATGCTCCCTTAAAATTATAGACATTAATCGAGTCGAGAGATACTTATAAATTTTAAAGTGGCACATCTGGATTTAGCTGCAAAAAACTACACTTTAATCTGACCATCAACACTCATTGCTCTCCAGTAGGACACGGTTCCCAATGGGTCGTCACTGGCATCAACAAAAATATGTAATTCCAAGTGATAAGGAACAACATTTCTAATATAAAATCCAGGCACTTTGACATGTAAAACACTTTTCAATTGTTGTCGCTAATTATTTCATTTGATACTTAATTCACTTGGCAATATATCGTTCCATCGTATGTCTCCATAATTCTCGCATCAATAATTTTGCTGTTATCATGTAAATAGTTCCTTAAAAAACCAAGTGGGTTATATGCAGACATAACCACACTCAATAACTCACATTTTATGGGCGCTTTTTTCCTTCCATTACGTCGACATTTAGGTTATGAAATTTCAAATCAAACCTGAACGTATAATTTTTGGGCTGCCAATACATACCAAGAACTTTTTCTGAACGTAGCTTGCTTATATAGCCAAAGAAATTTACTTGCTTTTCCCCTGAGCATTTTAGCACAATACTTCCGGTGAGTTTGATACAAAACTGTGCAATTCAAAGCTAGCCGCTTTGAGTTTCATAAACTTGTGATGCAATTTCTATAGCTCTACGATACTGCTTGCGAAAACTTAAGGCCTTTGTTTCTTTGACATATTGAGCTACACAAGGCGAACAGGCAGCTCCAAAGATCATGACAAGCATTTCGTATGTATCAGGTCGTTTTTTGTCATCTTCCCGCTGGTAGTGGCTTATATTCTTGAGGACCTTTCAGTACAACACGCTACGTATTGTAGGTTGGTTCACTACGGTCTTGTGACTAGTTTGTAATGGTCACGTTACAGAATGAATGAAAGCTTAAATAACTTTTTGATATTTAGGTATATAACAGTCTTTGATCGTAAATTGTGTAAAATTTTGACTGCATATTTACTTTTGAATTTGTATTAGTCACATCTTTCTGGCTTTTAGGCGACGCAATTTATTTATATAATAGGCCTAATTATGAGTGTCGTTGTCGTGACAGAAACAGTGATATGTGGCAACGCCGGCCATATATTTTTTATTAGCTTGTCGTAAATTCAACTACTCTCATAAATACACTCGACTACACTCATAATGAGGCCTAATAATTAATTAAATTATAGTTAATTCATGTTCTTTTATAATTTATTACAGGAGCATGAAAAAGCATGCATTGTGGAAGATGATGACGTTATATTGTGTGACACCCCCGAATTGTGTGATAACCATCAAATAGATAAAGACCATTTGGAGGACAATAAACAACGTATAGGATTTTTGTTAAATTTTAATTTGCAATATAAATATAATGAAAAGGATACAGAAAGTGGTAAAAGTTATGAGGCTAGTTGTGTGACATCCGATATGCGACAGAAAGAAAGTCAATTTATGATTGTTGATAAAAAGAAACGCATATCGAGAAGAAACCGTGCCGTGCATTTGGCGTCGAGATGTCCTACAATTCCCCTATCTTCTCCTGCAGGCCAGCTATTGCTGCGAGCAACTAAAACTGCCATTAGTTCTGAATATCTTATTGAACGCCTAGAGCGCATCGAGCGATTTTGTCATGCTCCTTTAGTATCGAAATTAATGACACGGCCAAAGTTTTTTGAAAAAAAGTATTCAGCATTTACGCCTCATTGTACTTTTAAAAGACCACAAGAATACAGCACTCATTTATACATTTTTCCACGCCGCCAGTATTCTCAGAAAAGAAGAATGGAAAATATTTTACTTATCAATTCAAATCTATTACGGCGTTGTCGTCCAATTTCAGTAAGGCTAAAAAAAATTTCTGATATAAATAACAAATTAACTGCGTCATCTAGTAATAAATTGAATATTAAACTTACACGAGACAACTCTCGAAGTTCTAACTGGAAGATATCATCATATCCATCTAACGAAATAATAGTAGATACAATTGATTTATGTACCTCCGATGAAGAAGACAATCAAAAAAATTGTTGTGCTTCAAATCTTCATTATATAGAATCAGATATTATCGAAAACAATAACAATAATTTCTGTAATCCATTAACATTGCATACACCTTCACCGCACATTAGAAATCAATTTAATTTATCTTCAGAATCTTCTTTATACAATAATAGTATAAAGAATTTACATAACAGTATCGAAAATTTTGATGATAACTCGTGTATAGTGAAAATTTTACACAATGATGAAAGTAAAACAACACAGAGACTGGATATCATAAACAAATCTTTGTCTACCGATGGTGGTGTTGGAACGAGCTTTTCAAATCCTTTTCGCTCATCCTTATGTATACTCTCTAATTGTTCTACAACAACAACAACAAGTCCTATAACCACAACACAAGATTTAGGCAGAAACAGAGATGAATTTAATGATACAAATAAAAAAACAAAATCTTTAGCCAATAACTTAACAGATGTTGCCAACGGAAGTTGGCTTCTATCTGAACGTAATGTAAATATAATTTCATCAATTGAAAATGACTCAGTAGAAAAAAAGGATCTTACAAGCTCTAATTCATTTACAGAACGAAATCATGAAAATCACACATTACCTTTGCTACTACATAAAAATCGAATAATTTCAATTGATTTAACTTCTTGAATTCTTAATAAATATTTATGTTATTCTCATTTATTCATACTTATCTACTTATTTGTGTTTATTGTTAGGATAAAGAAGGCCTTATGAATAGAAGCAAACGAAGAAATGTTGTAATTGTGATTATTCATGAATAATAGAATTCTGATTATTTAATTTAGTTACTTCGAAATCAAGTTACGGGTACAAATGTACATGTGATTTCCCAGGGAAAAAAAATAGCCAGATTATTTAAAATTTAATAAGGCACTCCATAAAGACGTCCGATATGCATTCTATAGTTTGTCTTCCTATGAAGAAAATATTCATAGATGCTTCACCTGATCTTTTCAAACAATTTTTGAAAGAATCATAACAGATTAACTGTTATGCGATTACGACTTGAAATCGCAAAATAGGTGTTCTCCAAAAAGCAAAACGCTTAATTTTGACGTTTTCAAACCGCAAGCATACACTAAAGCGCAGTGATGAATTTTGCACAAACAAAGAGTTAAAGAGAAATTAGAATGTTGCACAATTCAAATTAAATATGTTTTCTTTTTATTTCAACCAAAATTTAAAAGAAAATTGTCATTTTTCCATAAAAAATACGATTTTAAAAAATTTACTTTGATTTTGTCAATTGTGTGTGTCAATTGTTTACTTATAAACAGTCGTTTTCCCATTCACATTCTATGAAAAAAATGTAAGCAAAACGCGCGTTTTCTAGAACATGCTTTGGCGTTTTGCAAAACGTGCGTTTTTCAGAACATGGGCGTAAATTTCTAAACAAAAAAATCCGTAAAATAAATTAGCATGTTGATACAGGAATGTGTGTAAAACGGATCTCCAGATTCCATATAATGGAAGTCATAATGTAGTTAATATGAAAGCTGCATGGAGTAAATGATTTCATATACGGGTATACTTTATCAAAAAAATTCCCCCGTTATATTTTGTTCTCATTGTGTGCATATTCTATGTCTAACTCAATGTAATTATTATGCCATCGGGAACACGTCTTCAAATAGTCATGCTGCAGTAGACCTTCCATCACGCCAATGAAAACCTGTGTAAAAAAAACTAACCGTTTTAATTAAACATACATATAAAGTGTGACAATAATACCTTTTACCTTCTAGAGAAGGTCTTCCAAAAACCTGTTTACTCCTTTATAACGGTGGATTATGTTTTATATGTGCAAGAATTTGTAATTATGTATTTAAATAACTAATTTTTGATAATCAAGTTAGCGATTACCATAAATTTGGGTCGCCCTAATTAAATTTCATAGTGAATATTAATTAATTAAATAATCAGAACATAACCATTTTAATAACAAATTCTAAGTTTTAAGTTTATACATGTGTAAGTTATGCTAAAGTTAGATACACTAGGCAGAAAAATATTTGCGTACATTTCGTTTTATTTCACATCAGAAATCACAACTTTATTTTAATCTTTAAAACAAATTCACTAATTTATGTATAAATAACCGAAATGTTATACGTCTGTAAATAAAATACCTACGTATATTACAAACCATAAATTAAAAAATAAATAAAATAAAGAAAAATAATTTTTTAAACCTTTTGTATCATTTAGTAAGTTTGATTTTTTGGAATTCAGACCCATCTTTATTCATAGTATTAATTTCATAGCCGTACATTTAATGCCTTTCAATATTATTATGTAATTCATTAATGATTTTATTTCAGGATTTTAGGGTGTTACCTAAATATTACATGATAATCGTAAATATTTTTTTTTTATTAATCGGATTATTTTTTTGATTATATTCCAAAATTGTCCTTAATTCAAATTAATTTTCATATAATTCGTAATCATTAGAGATTACGCAAATCTTGATCAGAAATTGTTACTAGTGGATTTTCGAATCATTACTATTCTTAAAAAAAAAAGTAAGAGTTATATATTTGGCCTTCCTGCTGAATCTTTACCCTACACGATAGTAAAAATATGTAAAATTACAAGTCCAATATTATTCGTTGGGATCGGTATAACTTCATATAACAAATAAAATTATTTTTGTGTTAATTGGTTCGCTATACAAATTGTTTGTTTTCCAGTGGATTTGGCAAAAATTGGACACATACATATAATCTCTATACCACATACATTTGCTTCGGTCACAGTCATTTCAAAGCCCACTTTTCACTCACCAGTGTTCATAAAGATGTATATGCTCATACTTAATTTAAGTCTGAAATTATGCTTTGAAATATTTTATTTATCACTTTAGTTGGCGCCTTTACTAATAAAGCTAGCAAAGGAATGAGCCAATTTGTCAAATAGTGAATATCTGTATTTAGTTTGATGGGTTTTATAAAAATTTAAATTCTTTATCTCAAAGATTTTTTAAAAATTGGTACATATACTTCCTATCAAGAATGATAAAAATAAAGATTACGCCTTGTGCATGATTTCCAATTAGATGACATAGTTTGTCCACTGTTTAAAAAAAAATAATAAATTTCTCTCGGTTATGCTTAAATTATTTATTGATTTGCTAATAGGAACGCATCGTGTAATGCCTTTTGTGTTACATTCGCCGAAATTTCAAATTTTATGTGCGGGATAGTGTAATCTTGAGTCTACCATTCACGCTTCCTATAATCTATGCATACCGGCTCAAGTAATAAAGAACCGGGATCGGTCAGGTTTAATATTAATTTAGGTATTTAGGCTTACAAAAAAGCAAACAGCCATATATTTATTTTTTACATAGCCTATATGACTAATGTGCGTATGTGTTGAAGAAAATCAGTCTCATGTATTTGTCATACGTAATTTTTCACTAAGAGAATTACATACTTACATGTTCAGTAAAACGACTAGTCAAAAAATCAAATCAAATGAGAAAATATGATAGTGTGAAAACAATATGTCAAAAAATACAGATAGAAATTTGGCAGTCGTACGGTCAAGGTATATTCATTTACAAGGTAACTGTGTGAATACAAAAACAAATTAATTAAATATGCCTTGCGTACGATTTTCATCATTTTTAGAAAATTTTGTACACAGTACTGCAAAAATGTTTTATGTTTATATTTTAAACAAAGTTTATCACAAGCAAAATATCTTTTTAAATCGGTTAAGATTGAATGTGACGATTAGAAGTATCGGAAAACGAGTTTGAAAGTATTTACTTACATTATAGAGAATAACAAAAAATGCGGAAAAATAAACCGGCCAGGATCACATTCGTAGAATAATATATTAACTGGATTCTCGGACGATATATAATTTTATTAAGAGCTTCATACACGCTATTCCACAGCTTTGGTTG
Organism: Thelaira solivaga; assembly: GCA_947397855.1. Lineage (NCBI taxonomy): Eukaryota > Metazoa > Arthropoda > Insecta > Diptera > Tachinidae > Thelaira > Thelaira solivaga. The sequence continues at coordinate 38,583,136 of OX377611.1, read as the reverse complement.
CACATATAAGTGACATATTAATTTCCAATTATTATGGTTTGGGAAGGTTTCTCTTGTTATCTAGCCCAACAATAAAATAAGACACATCTCTTATCGTTTTCAAAATTTAAAGATAAATATATGTATCGTACATATATACTACATACATACATATACTCGTATATACAGGTACTGGAGTTCTGCAAAAGCACAAGTGCTGACGAGCATCAGTTATTTTAAACTAGCCAGTCCCGTCCGCTTCCTTACTCTATGATTACTTCGAGTAAGTAGAGCTTAAATTCGGCTATGCCGACTCTTTTATACCCTTCACTGTGTTAGCCAAATATTCATATTTTTCACTTTTCACATTTTTCTTAAATATAAAAAAACAAAAATTTATATAATTGAAACGGCTACTTAAGGTCGTATTATAAAAAGTTATTTATTTATTATAGGGGTGATATATCGATATAAAAATAAATATTTTTAATACGACCCCAAGCTTAATAAATTAGCCGTTTCACTAAAAAAGATCAGATAAACTTACAAATAAAAAATTATATATTAGAGACATCAATGTCTTAAAGAGAAATAAAAAACGGAAACAAATTATTTGTTTCGCTCTAACACACTTCTTTATATATATAGTTTTCAATATTTAAAATGTTGGTTGGGAAATTTATTTGTTTATTCAGTTCAATGCTTACTGAGTTTTTTGTTTGAATATTTGAATCTTTTTGTGACTTTTGATTAATAATTCTTATTTAGTCAATTGCTTTTACAATATAAAGGTTCTAATGTTTGCAAGAAACGTTGGGAGTAACCTACTGAGGATTCGGAGTAGCGTCTGATGAAATGGTCCATATGGGTATGCTCTCCCCTTCAGTACTTATTGTACTGAATAAATAACTCATGAGAATATCATGAGTAAAAGAATAAATTTTAAAACCAACACAATTTCTGGAATTAAGCACAAATAAAGATTAATATTTTGTTAAACTTTTAAATTCCAAATAGAAATTATTACATATTAGAAATAAAAATAAAAAAACAAATATTGATAAAAATAATTATTTTTGAATACATATTTTTTTAATAATCAGTTTAAGAAACTAAAACTAACGAATTTCAAAGCAACCTGAAGATACCAAAAACTGACAGATTGGTATCCTTAACTTGTCTGTATATTGCCTAAGAACTTCAGCATTTTATTTCTCTTTAGCTCTTATTTTGCGCAAAAATTCATCACTTCGCTTTAACGTATGCGATTTCAAATCGTAATCGCCAAAGCTAAGCGTTTTGTGTTTTCGGAACATGGGTGTTTAATTAATTTAAAACAAGAATTTATTTTGTTTTCATTCCTTCATTCTATATTCCTATTTTATTGGAGACAGACATAACAAAATACTAACTTAAAAAAAAGCAATTTTTTTAAATTAGCTACCAATTTGACACCTCCGCCATAGACTAAGCCCCATGGTATAAGAAAACCAGGTAACTTCAAAAATAACATTACAAAAAGTTGCTTTTGAGGCCCCTCCTGTCAAAAGTTAATTCCGGTGGTTGATATAAAGAAGTGTGTTAGAGCGAAACAAATAATTTGTTTCCGTTTTTTATTTCTCTTTAAGACATTGATGTCTCTTCACTTTTGACAGGAGGAGCTTCAATCATGTAAGATTCAGCTGGAATCTCAGTGTTACCTGGGGGGTTACTCTCTATTGCGATGCGAAAGAAAATGCATTGCAACAGATGCGAATAGTTTTTCTTTCGCATCGCAATAGAGAGTAACCCTCCTGGTTTTCTTACACCCCAAGGCGAATTCATTTACACTAACAAAATACATATTGCGTCCACCTCCTATGAATTCGCCTGGCTTACACCATGTGAGTGGCACTACTGTGCAGTAGTGATGAGTTTCAAATTGTTTTGTAGAGCCCTCCAGTACTCACCAATGTATATTAAACTTGATATTCCAACTTTATCTTTTCTTCTATAAAAAAATCTTTTCACAAAAACCTATATTTTAGTTTTCTTGAAACGCATTTTGTCAGCTATGTTTTGTGTTTACTTGTAAGTGCATTAAAAATATAAGTAGTTTCTATTAGTTAAAATAATTTTTTTTTCAGACAACAGAATGTATATAAAAGAAAGTAATTTAATACTTAATTTTCTAGAAAAGATACAAATTCAGTTAACTTTGATAATAGATATTCGGAATCAGATTTGTTATTTGCTGTACACACTTGTTTTTTTGGATGAATAACTATTTGTTGATCGGAACGTTCTACAGCCCAGTCCAGTTCTAAACATTTTGGTTCAAATTGGTCTTCATTGTGATTAGTAATTTCGAGCAATGTTTTATCCCAAATTGAAGTATATGCATTTCCGATTAGCTGAAAAACATTCTGCATTGTAATTACTGAAACAGATAAATAAAAATTAGTTTAATATTATTGTTTATTAATAAGAAATGTTGCTAGAGAAGGTTAAAAATAAAATGTTAAAAACTAGGAACAAAGAAAAATAAACAAACTAATCCATTCAAAAACAGTTTTTACTATTTTACCTATGTGGTCTACATTGGAATCTGTTATACTAGTAGACGCAGAATAATGCGAATTGTTACTTTTGTTTTAATTTGTTAAAAGAACTTGTATGTTCCCATTTGTTGATTAGTAATATCTTTATTAATGTTCCTTCACAATTTACATCATTATAATCCTTTATCGGTAAAAGCATTAAGAGCAAATTATGCTAATTTTGAACCTATTTTAAGAATTTGTAATCCATTCAATAAATTTTATAAGCACGTTGATTATTCGTAAAATGTTGATATTGTAAAATCAAGTTTAATTGTATTTTTAAATAAATATTTGAGATATTTTATAGTATGTATGGATCTTGAATCCATAAACGTTAAATAAAAAAATTTAAAAAAAATAAATACAAAAATTGTAATTCTTTACATATGACATATTTGTGAGAAAATGGTTTTATCAGATCGTTAATAGCATGATCATTTATCAAAAATAAACCGTCCATTATTTACATTACAATTGTCAGAGTGGCTTCCGCAGACAGGTAGTAGTTTAGGGAACAGATGATTGTAACAAATCATAAACAATAAAAATTGACCTAAATTGACTTTTAACTGCACATAAAAGATAATATACAATCATAAAATTTATAATATAAACAAGTTAAATTCGGCTATACCGAGTCTCATATAACCGTCACTGTGTTAGCTAAATATTCATATTTTTAATTAAGCGCATTCTTCTTAAATAAATAAAAAATTTTAAAAAAGATTTTTGATGATATATCAAATATTGATTAAAATAATTTTGTTTGATCGTCTTTTTTACACTTCGACTACGATTTTCATGCCTTGTTTGAAAAATAAAATCAGATCCTTTAAACAGAAGAAAACAAAGAAGTTATAGTTTGAGACTATCGAACCCGTTTTTGACTACATTTACCTTTATAAAATCACTTTACGAAGTGACCTAAAAAACTAAAGATATTTTCGTTGGTAAATGCGAACCCTTGAATAATTTTTTTCTCAACTTTTGAATCATAATGGAATTATTGTTTTCTGTATGTTTGGCTTTCAACGTCTCATATCTAACATTTTTTTAATCTTAATATATAAAATTCGACTGTACGTGTGTTTGACATTGTACTCCTCCTAAAGGACTAGACCGATTTAATTGAATTTCTGTATATGCCTTTGTGTAACGCCTTAGAAGTTTTAGAGGCACAAATCAGCCCGGCAGTTAGCGCTGCAGTCAACATCTGGCTTTTTTATCTACTACCTATTTTTACCCGGTCTTACATGGTCCTTTACTCTATGAGTACGATTTCTTAGAGTAAGATCGAATATACAAAAATTTGAAGACAAAACAACGTTTGTCGGGTCAGTTTGTAAATTTATAAAATTGTTTTATACATACTTATTCTACAATAGGCATAGCAATAAACTAAAAAATATGTTCCAGAAATAGCCAGGTATCGTCTGGTTTTTTTTTTAACGACAGATTTTACATGTCAGTAAAGACTGTGTTTGATATGAGAAGCACCGTTAACTTTAGAAAAATCAAATAAACTCCTTTAGAGACGCTTCATATTACTTTATATCAAAATGCAATCCAAAAACATCAGAAAAAGGAAATAGGAATTTAGTAAATTAAATAACTATACTCAGTGAGTGTTATTATGAAAAAATCTGCTTTTTGTACAAATTTGCTTTATGGTAATAAAATCAGAATTGTCACAGGTAATAACAAATTCGATTGTAAGAAAAAATTAACCAAAACTTTTTTTTTGAATATTCATATTTTTCGAGTTATGGATCTACAAAGTTTTCATAGTTTCAATACAAAATTTGCGATTTTATACGAAATATAAAAAATATTAGCCCATAATCATAGTCACACTAAAGTCGGTATCTTTCCAAACCGACTTTAAATTCATAAAATTCTTATGAACAAGTCAGCTCTTTATTAAAGTGTACTTTTTTGTGACTATGATTATGGCCCCTTGGGTTTAACTTCCCTAAAAAAAAAAATCATATTTTTCAAGTTTTGTACTCTTGGAATTTGTAAAAGTCCTCTATGATCTTCTTGACAACTTTGGTAGCAACATGGGTACCAAATGATAGATCACAAATACTATCGGATCAGTCGGTATTAAATACAGGCTTCTCTCGAGATAAGATGGTGTGTCAAATATTAGTTTCGCTGTTTTTTTTTTTTTTTTTTTTTTTATCTTAAAACTTTGTGTTTATAACTAGGAAAATATGTTATTTTTTTTAATGAGCTAATAGGCAAACAAAATTTTTTAAAAATTAAAATTCAGGAATTTAATAAAACTTGAAAATCGCCTTCCACCCTCTCTATCTTTCATATTGTGCTAAATAAAAATGTTTTCCTACTTTCAAGAATATCATGGAAAACAATGAATTTAGCAAGCCAATCCAATTAGAATTAAGCATCAAAAATATTAATTTTAAGCTTTTTGATTCCAAGCAATTTAGGTTACCACCTAAACACTTTCAGGGGGCCGGACCTACCTTTTAAATCTTCCATTAGAATTTTGATTTCTTCAGACCATTCTGTTCTTTCAATATTTTTAAAAACGTCCGCAACATTGTTAGAGAATATGCTTTTCCGTAACTCATTTAACTTTTGCAATTGAAGATGTTCCTTTTTTATATTTTGAGGAATACGACTCCACAGAAATTTAGCGTCAACCCTTTTAAAAGATTAAAATAATGATATGTATGCATAAAAACAAAATAAAACAAAACTTACAGTTTGTTTTGCACTAAATAATATGCCATTAGTTTTGCATACAAATTTGCGTCCGACGATGGTGTCTAAAAATTATATAAATTCAGCAGTTTAAAAACTAATTTCCAGATATACAAAATTCTTACCTCTAATTCTTTTTTTTCCAAAATACTAACAAATTCATCGTATTGATTCATGTTGTTGAAAAAGATAAATCAAGAAAATAAGGCTTTTGTTATTTTACAAAAAACGGCGTTTACAGATTAATTGGTTCCGTTTTAATCGCCTTCTCAATAACAAACTCCTGACACAGAACATAGCAGAACTATACACGGTAAAGCATTTTCTACAATCAAAACTGAATTACAAGAACAACGTTTTCGTATGTGTCAAATAAAAAGGAGAAAATTCAAAATAGATCAGGTTATACACTTGCATCTCTTTGCGTATTTTGAAAAAAAATGGCTTGACAAGAAGTAATCAACAAGCCAAAATTGTGCTCATCTATGTACCACAGTTTCCACTACATACATTAAAAGACAACTCTTATATAAATAAAAGTAAAATGAAATTTTGTGAAAAATTAAAATTTCAGTTGGTTTTTCAAATTTTTCGTCAGTCTATCTCACTCATCATAGTTTTTGACTCATCATATGATGAGTGATTTTCAGTCGGGTCATCTTACTAAATTCTCATAACAAAAAAGTGTCCAGCACTTGTGTAAATTTCTTATTTTTTTCTTTGTTTAAGTACATTGAATAAATAGATTTTATATTGAACTTGCATATAAATTAATTCTGAGAATATCAGGTATTGTTTTAGTAGTTTATTGAATAAAATCCATTCGATTATTCAATAGTGTAAGCACGCTATTATATTAAAATATCAAGCAATATTGCTCGTGTTTAGTTAGTACAGTACTTTGCAACTGTTAAGATTAGTGATGAACTTTTATTTGGTGATAAGAAAATATAAAAAAATTTTTCTCGCGTCAACAACGGAAATTCTTTTACTGTCAAGGCTAATATTAAAAAAAATTGGTGTACGTTTTGCTTGCTCTTTTTATATATGTAGTTTGATAGTCGTAGGGAATAGAATTGTAACAGTTGTGCTAACAATTTTACCAGAATTTGTGCGGTATTAACTGGTGTATATTTGTGGCCACGTCACTTTCATGTGTATTGTTTATTCAATTTTACTTTTCGCTTTTCTGCTTTGCAATGACATTTACTTGTAATTGAAGTTATCATCGACGTGAAGAAAAATTATTTACACGCTTGGGATTGTAAATTAAAATGAATTAATTAATTTTTTCTTATTAAATTATGTTTTGTTTTAGAACGACGATATATCTTTGGAAGCCAACTAATAAAATCTTTTTAACATTGATCTAATCCCGAGAGACTACAACAAAAAAGTTCTTGGGCTAACTAACATTGAATTTTCACTACACCTCATTTAATAAACGATAATACAATGAATCTTTTTCGTCTGGTTGGTGATTTGGCGCACGTATTTGCTATTATAATTCTGCTTTTAAAGATTTGGAAGACACGTTCTTGCGCTGGCATTTCAGGCAAGTCGCAAATACTTTTTGCCCTTGTCTACCTGACACGTTATTTGGATTTATTCACTACTTATGTCAGTTTATACAATTCTGTTATGAAAGTTCTATTTTTGGTGTCATCGGGAGCAACGGTGTATCTTATGTATGTTAAATTTAAGGCAACCTACGACCACAACCATGATTCATTCCGCTTGGAGTTTTTATTGGTGCCATGTGTCTTGCTATCACTTTTAATTAACCACGACTTTACTGTCATGGAGGTGCTATGGACTTTTTCTATATATTTGGAATCAGTGGCTATTCTGCCGCAGTTATTTATGGTAAGCAAAACTGGAGAAGCCGAATCGATTACCAGCCACTATTTATTTGCATTGGGATCTTATCGTGCACTTTATTTACTCAACTGGATATATCGCTATATTGTTGAAAGTCACTATGACCTGATTGCGATATTTGCCGGTGTTGTTCAAACAATTCTTTATTGTGACTTCTTTTATCTGTATATTACCAAAGTGCTCAAAGGAAAAAAATTACAATTGCCTGCCTAAATGGTTGTTCCTTTAGCTTCCACTTATCCATATCCTTGCAAGCGATGTGAGTTCGAAATTGACAGAATAAAAATACTGAAGGCAGAAATGTGACATAGTATATTAAAGAATTACAAGTATTTAATTTTGCAAAATCTCTTATCATAATTCTTCATGATTTCGAAATTTTATCAATAATAATACATATAATAAAGTTTGCAATATTTATTGTCAAAACATAATTTTTTCATTGTTGTATTTAAAATCTGCAATATTTACATACCTACTAACGTTTTTGTTCGATTCTATGTTTCATCATCGCATAGTTCAAACGGCTGAAGGTATACATTTGAAATTCGGTGTGAGTAGATTATTTTTAACAACTAAAGGTCAACCAAGAAACGATTTTAAGAATTCTAGTATTAATGCAAAAAAAAAAAATCTATATGCTAATTTTTTCAGAACTAAGATACAAGAAACTTCCAATATTCAAAGTACCGTGCTGAAGAAATATGGCCGATATTTTAATACTTTAGAATATAGCGTAGCTATTCTTATTCTTTTCTCCTCGTTTCCTAAAAAGCGCTAAAATTATATATTCTCAAAAACTTATTTCAATTCAATTTTAATCGAAAAAATTTGTTTTTTAAAAATAACCGTTTAAGACACAGCCCCTCAGCAACAAATAAAAATGTACCCATTTCATTAAAATAATATTTTAAAAATTTTGACAGTTTGAAAAAAAGTTAATTCCACTTTATGATTTTCGAATTGGAATATGACAGCTGTTGAGCAATTTGTCTAATACAGTCCACTTGTATAGAATCACCTAGGCGATTTCCATGCTAAAAAATCACTATTTGCTTAAATAAAGACAAACCGTTACGGCTTGTTCGTCCGCCCTTAAATTTATTCACCTAAGTTTGTATGCATTTGATTACAAATCAGCCGTTTCTTTAAGTGTAAATCCATTTTTACAAATAATTAAATAATGATAAAATTTCAATCTGATTTTTTTTTTGAGACTAAAGTTAGATTATTATAAATTATGTAACAGAATATATATAATATAAATTATGAAAAACTTAAATCTCTAAAGTATTGTATAAAATTTTAAAATAATAAATCAACACGTTTAAAAGATTAAAATAAAGAAATGAAAGTAAATAAATATAAAACTTACAAAATTATCTAGAAGTTAAGACTTGAGAAATCTTAATCTAAATTTAAAACAAAAATAAAAAATAAAAATTTAAACTAATACTAGTAAGCAACATATTTAGCTCTTATGCAATGAGCATAAAACGCTATCAAATTGTATTCAACAAAGTTAAGTAAAGAACTAATGTTATTCTGTAGTATTCTCACTGAAGACTAATAATCTTTATTAGACCAATTGACTCCAAACTGAGAATCAAGATGTTTCTTAATAAGATATTCTCATAATTCTCTATACGATTTATAAACTCATTTAGTAATATTAAAGCATACATAGAAAGAAGCTGTACTTTTGCTTTCTTATAGCTAACTTTTTTAGAGACTTCTAAAGAGTTTTTAAAGTTTGCGTGATAACACAATGCTTAAAAAACTTCTCTAATTATCCAGTTATGTCATAACAGGTGTTGAGATTGATAAGCATAGGAGAGTAGTATAACATTGTTAAACGAATGCATACTTTATAAATTAAAAGCTTGTTCGAATACATGACTTCGTATATTTAAAAATTATTTAAAGAAAATGTTTTTATTTAAGATTCTCTGAGATATTAGTTATGATTTTAAAATAGAATTTATAAACCATGTAAAGAGGAATTCACTGTTATTTATGAATAAATAAATGGATATAAGCTTTTTCCAAACAACATACGAACTAAAAGTGAACTTGGATAAAAAAAGACTTACCAATTTCTAATATGTAAATAAATGATTTAAGTAATATTAAAAATATAATTGGAAAAGTTGCCGCCTCAATTTTCAGCCAACTTACATCACTTTCAAACAAAACGGTTCATGTATGTAGTTATCAATAGAACTAGTGAAAGTATTACATCTTATACATTAAACAGCTAAAAAAACTCATTATTAGATAAACAAAACGAAGTATTGTACATTGTACTAATCTAGAGGTGTCCTCACAGGTTCGATTCCTGACTAGACCCTGGGTATTTTCTGCAGACAAGCCAACGAAGCTTCGCGGATTTGTGTTGTTTAAAAAAAAATATTTATATAACTGAAAATTTCAAAATCAACTTCAAAACGAAGTCTTATGTGTACAAGGATACTGAAAAATTCATTTGTTGTTGAATAAAGTAAACAAATGTACACTTGAGTTTTGATTTCTTTTTTACTTTTTCTTCACAAGTTATATGTGACGGTACAATTGTACATGTAAAGCGCTTATATCATGTGCTAGAAATCAATATAGTTTTCTCAAATTTTAAAAATGTAATCTTAATTTAAAATTTGGTGATGTTACAAAATCTCTCGTTTCTATTGTTTATGAAAAAAAAATGCAACTTAAAAACGAAAAAGGTACAATTGTACCTGTACCGGTCGATTAGGGTTAAACGGCTATTGGCGAAAGTCAGTTGAAGCGGACTTTAATACGCCGCCGAAACAAAGTATTTCAGCCGTCTTGAAAATTTCTCGGCGCAGGCCTCTGCTGTACTGTCGAATGGTAAACATATCTTGTATTTTGTGAACATGTCGAAAAGAAGAAAGTACGACTTGGATGAAAATGATGATGATAAAATGCAAGAAATGTACATAAGCAATAAAAAGCACACATTAGATTCGGATGAAGAAGATAGCGACGATTACGAAAGGTAATGAGTGGGTAATACCATAATTTTAAAATAACCAAAAATATTTTAGAGGAGGTCTTTGCGAAAGTGACATTGAAGGTGAAGAAGATGGCATTTCAAAAGTAAGGGAAGAAGTCAAATTTACTCCATTTAATATGCGAGAAGAGTTGGAGGAAGGACACTTTGACGTAGATGGACATTATCACTGGAATAAATCAGATGATATAAAAGATAATTGGCTAGATAATATCGACTGGGTGAAGGTAAGTTGTAAAATTCCAAAACTTAAATAAGCTGTTATATCAGGACTGCAGACGCAAGGCGTAAGCTCGAGCCTGCGAGCTCTATTTTGAGCTTTGAACATTTAAGCTCGGTCTTGAAGCTCTATTTGCTTAGCTCGCTTGCGGTGAGCTATTGATATGAGCTCTGAAGTGCAACTACCTCTATTTTTGACCGTTTTTGGATCGTTTTTTACCTAATTTGTCTAAAGTGCAAAACGGACAAGAAAACTTTATATGCAGTTTTATCAGAAATAACAGCCATAATGTCTGTACAAAAAATAAGAAGAATCGTATTTTGTCTAAACTACAAAACAGAAAAAAATGTATTGACATATTGTTAACACAAATAACATTCGTAATGCCTTCAAAGTTCGTTTTTATTAAAAAATCAAAAAGTATCATTAAAATTAATAAAAAGTACCACTATCATTATATCAATAATAAATGTTGTTGCTTGCCTTACATTCATAATTTTTATTGATTGCCTTTTATATGCATGTCAAAAATCAAAACCTTTTGTTTAGTATTCGTTGTATTTTTTTTTTATTAAAAAGTAGCACGAGCTCTCTTCTGTTAGTTTTAAGCTCCTACTCGCAAAATATTAAGTTTGTGCTTGCGAGCGAGCTAAGCAAAAAAATAATAATAAAGCTTGGCTTGCGAGACAACGCTCGGAGCTCAAATTTTTCCCTAACCTGGTATAGATAAAGTGGCAATTTTAAAAGAGAATTAAGAAAGAATTGCGCAACTTCCGTTATCTGAGTGATCAATTTCATTTAAAAAAATATTTTTCATATACAAAATTAAATTATAAATTCAGTTTTAATTATTTGTAGATTGAAAAAGAAAAAGAGGGTTTAAATAAGGAATGTGCGGATGATCCGGTTGCAATTAAATCGATAGATATTTGTAACGAATCTTTGATGTATAAGCAGATGCTGTCATACATGATTGAAGGAGAAACTGTTGCAGATTCGTTACGTCGTCTTGGCAAAAGTAGAAAAAGAATGAGCTCAATAGAACGACTACGATTGAAAAAGTTAGGCATTACAGATGATAATGAAGAAAAAATTACAAAACTTACTGAATTGGCTAACGAAATTTTAACTAAAACTGGTAATATGGACATATATCAAGCAACTTTTGAATATATAAAAGAAAAAGTTGGTAATACTCCAAGTACTAGTAAAGGCTGTACTGCATTATCAAACTCCAGCTTTGATATGTATTCCGACGACTTTAACGAAAAAGAAACAAAACTAAAAGGAAAAAGTACGGAAAGTACTGGAGAAGTTTCAACATCAAAAGAGCTGCTTTGGGAATTCAAGTGGCAAGAAAATGACACTTCAGTTCAAGGGCCATTTAATACCAACCAAATGCTAAAATGGTCAAGAGACGGGTATTTTAAAAGTGGAGTTTATGTTAGAAAAGTGGGAGAACTAACTAATTTTTACTCAAGCAATCGTATTGACTTTGATCTCTATTTATAAATATGTATATGTATAAGAAAATATATAAATTCCTGCACACAGTCTGCCGTTATGAGATATTCACCCCTATTCTGCGTTTCTATTCGGATCGAAATTTTCTCCGTTTATAAATTTTAGTATTCTACGTTTCGATCCGAATCGAACTTTCTCCGTTTGGCTGCTTTGACTTTTTTGTTCTATTCCACTCTGTTTCAATCGATTTTTTTTGCGATTTTATGTATTGCGCATTTCTATCGTAGGTACGATTTTCTAAGTTGGTTATGTTTTGGCGAAGTTCTTTTTGCAGAAAATTTAACTTTGTATTAAAATTTTTACAAAATGACTTATTTTTCTGTTCCTATTTCAAACGTTTCATATCAAAACAACAGATATACAGACACACTTGTCTTCTTCGACACTTGTCTTCTTTCGATCGTAACGTAACTTAATGCGAGAACGTAATCGAAACGCAGAATAGGGATGATTGTTTTGACTGAAGTTTAGATTATAACATCTTGAACATTTTTATATATGTATATATTGATATCAATGGAAAGCTTATGGAAATAGCTTTCAAGTTATACTAAACCATTTCCATAAGCTTTCCATGATAATGTTCAAAATTACAAATATAAAATAATTAAGAATCTTTGTTCAACCTATATTATAGATTTAGTGGACAAAAAGCTATATGAATTGAAATTTAAATTTTATATTAAAACTATGAAGACTTTAGAGGCCCATAACTTCAAAAATACGAATTTCCACAATAATTTTTTCTTGGAATTTAATTTTCTATCACATGCGACACTTTAACATTTGAATATATTGCCTTAAAGTAAAAAAAAATTTAATATTGTATTTTGTTTTTTATTTGACATTTTTTATTTGACATTTTTTTAATACATAATTATTATTTAATTTTTTTATAATAAGAAGCTCTAGGTCTTAATTTTTTTTATCTTACTAAACGAAAATATTACATATATTAATATTATTTATTTATTCGATATTTCCAACACGTTTGGTGTCCTTCTTCAGTAACTGCAATTTTAAAAAAATCAGGAAAAATAATGTAATGGAAATGTAACATTTACATTATGGGCATTTATGTCCGGACAGACGAAGTTTGTAGGAGAGGGGGCAAATACGCAAGATGTGTAGTACACAACCGTCTGTACTAGACATTTTTTTGTCTCTCTTTTCAACTTTTCGTCATAATCGTCTTGTTGCTTCATTTCATTTTTGTACACCGCATTAATTTACACTAATTTTTATAAAAATCAATTTTTAAAATGTATTTATTTATTATTCATTTAATTTGGTTTGCTTCAAAAGTTCTTTTCAATTAATTTTCACGAAAATAAATGGAAAGAAGAATTGAACAAATTTATATCTGGACATTAATGTCCGAAATGTAACCGGCTTAGGAAAGAACAAAAGAGAATTGAAAAAATATCTGGCAATAAATGTCCATAATTTAAAAGGCCTAAGATAAAAAATTAAAAACTAGAGTCTATTATTATAAAAAGATTAAAAAATTTGAATTAAATTAGAAGGAATTCATGATATCACTTAATACAATAAGTGTTATAGGGCTAGGTTATCCATATAGACAATTTCACAAAAACTATTCTGACATAATATGCATAGCAAAGCTTAACCTAGTGTCAAAATTTAACGAAAAGTCTGTCAATTGCTTAATCAATTTAAAAGAAATTTTTAGGTGAACTTTCGTCACTGGAGAAATATAATTTTTTTTTTATTTCCTAAATAAAATTGTTAAAATGTGCATTTGAAGGGATTTTTTATTTATTTATGTATACTAAATGTAAAAAGCTGATTACTTTCGGAATGTTTGACTAGTTTCGTTGTTTGCTTAAGCAAATAACATTTGACGAAACTTTATAGTTGTGCCATGGATGTCGTTGTCTTGTATAATTCGCCATAATGCTACATAATTAAATTATTCCGGCGGCGTAAGGAAAAATGTGCGGCGAACCATTTAAGCCGTGTGTTTTTTATCGGCACAGTATTTTTGCTTCAAGTTTTGTTTAAGTTTTTCCGAAAGTATACAAATCTTAATAGTCTAAATTTTTTTGTTGAAAATGTTTAAAAACACCTTTCAGTCTGGATTTTTATCAATATTATATAGCATAGGAAGTAAACCGCTACAAATTTGGGATAAAAAAGTGAGGAATGGGCATATTAAACGTATTACGGACAATGATATACAAAGTTTAGTATTGGAAATAGTTGGAACTAATGTTAGTACGACATTTATAACTTGTCCGGCAGATCCGAAGAAAACTTTGGGCATAAAATTACCTTTTCTGGTTATGATAATTAAAAACATGAAAAAATATTTTACTTTTGAAGTGCAAGTAAGGTAATAATGTATATAATTTTGCTTCTTTCTGCTTAAGTTATTTCTTCTTTTTGTTGAGGTATTGGACGATAAAAATGTTAGAAGGAGATTTAGAGCAAGCAATTATCAGTCAACTACACGTGTTAAGCCATTCATTTGTACAATGCCAATGAGGTTGGATGAAGGATGGAATCAAATTCAATTCAATCTCTCTGATTTCACGAGAAGAGCATATGGGACAAATTACGTCGAAACATTAAGAGTTCAAATACATGCGAATTGCCGCATTCGAAGAGTATATTTCTCTGATCGCCTTTATTCCGAAGATGAATTGCCACCTGAATTTAAATTATTTCTTCCTATTCAAAAACCTATGCAAAAAAATGCATCTCAGGCGATTTGTAGTTAGTAAAAAACAAAATTACTGATTTAGATATCCATATACGTCCATTGTTTATTCTTTATTAAAATTACACAGTACAATAGATTCACATTAAAGATGAGCTTGTAAACTACCAAAAAAAAACCAATATTGACGAATGTCTAGCGTAAAACAACGACAAATTTTTCGGGATTTATGCAGAAATTACTTTGGAGATTTTATATTAGAATCATTACAATATACAAAAATTATTTAAGCAGCTTTTGCAAAATAAAAGGTGTTTTTTATAGACATATAGAACTTTAAGTTGGCATTACTCACGCCTAAACAACGCTTGCAAATGGGCACAAAACGAGATCGCCGTTGCGTGGCGGTCATATGCCAGAAATCATATTTAAAATGTAATGCCACAAGATTATCTTTCGGATAAATAAAATTCATGTCAATCGAATAATCCATCGTTGTTTTACTGCAATTTAAAGTTCTATACGTCTATAAAAAAAAACGCCCTTTATATAGACAAAGGTACGCTATCACTTAACTGAGTGTTTTATCTACTGTTTTTACGAATGTTAGAATATTTCAGTATATTGAACTGTTTCCCAGGTTGAGAGTAGAAAATCCGCATAATTTTTTCTCTGTAATTTGAAATTATCTTAACCTTTTGATACATTTTCCAAAATTAAATACAAGTACGTACTAAAGACGTGCACAGTTACACTCAAATGTACCAGTTTATGTTTTTCTGCGTTCGGTGCGCATTGGTAGAGTTTATAGTACGAGTTTGTATTGTTATTCTCTTTGCTAAATCAAAGTAACACATTCTTACTATTTCCATTTGCTCAAAACAGACATTAAGGCAAATACTATAAGTTAATAATTTTATGTTGAAAGCAAACATACATGCTTCATTCTTACATTTGTATTGAAAACAAAAACAAATTTTCGTATATTTTTGTTTGATATCATTCGTTTTTATGGAGCCGAGTCATAAATATCTGTTTATATACAACAAATTATTTGAAATATTTGTAGTACAACAGTTGTTTGAGACAGAGAAACAAATACATACATACTCTCTATTGCGATGCATAAGAAAACGTATCGCAACTCAATGTAAAAATCATAGATGCGAATGGTTTTTCTTTCTCATCGCAATAGAGAGTAACCCCCCTGACGTCAGTAACAACTAAAAATTTAGTAAACTTTTCTGTACATAACCTAAGGACTTTAGAAAGTTGGTTTCAATAACTACACAGACAGGCGGACATCGCTTAATCGACTCCTATTAAGAACATAATATATTTTACAGAATGCGGTGTAGAAATTACAAACGGAATCACAAAGTTAAGGAAGGGTATAAAAATACTTTTGAAACGAAATACAGACAAAAGAAAGCAAAACGTGAAGAAATTTCGTCGAAACTCAAAATATCAAAACTTGCACACAGAAAGTTTAGAATCGGGTCGAAACACACAACCGAGGTGTATATATTTGGGAATAAGCGCCATTTCAATTATATTATTTGATCTTTACAAATTTTATTTTGATAAGTTTTATTCAAGTTTAAGGTCTTCAATAAAATCGTTTTATTTGTATTTTTTGCATTTAAATTTCCTCTTCAACTAAACCTGAATTTAAGGAATTATTTGGTCAGGAAAATCCACATAACAAATAATAATTAATATGAAATCTATATAGTAATTACGAATGATGAATAAATTATAGTTTCTTCTATTTGTAGTTTATTATACAATAATTAATTTACCTAAAGAAGACAGGATATTCGAGGCATATTCATTTAAGTAAATATGCCTTGGTAAATAAAAACCATTTTTAATAAATATCTTAAGTTTGAAAAATATTAATATAAAATGTTCTTTTCTACACAATCATATTTTTTGTTAATTATAACTAGATAGTTAGAATTTCATGGCCTGTTTCTGTAATAAGTATCGTATGCTCGAATTGTGCACTTCTTGCGCCATCAACAGTTACTGCTGTCCATCCATCTTCTTGAATTTCGATATCTTGCTCACCTAGTGTTAATATAGGTTCTATAGTAAATGTCATTCCAGCAATCATTTTCCCCGGCAGATTGTTTTCTAAAATAAGAACAGAATAAACTTACGTAAGACAAAAAATTAAATCGCCATACTAAAATGAAGTATTTCAGGTGGTCCATGAAAATAACTTCCGATGCCATGACCGATAAACGCTGGAATAGAGTTTAATTTATACTTTTTGGTGAAATTGTGTATATAGTGGCCAATACTACAAAATTCTACTTCTGGTTTACATAAGTTGATACAACCTAGAAGGCACTCTTCAGCTTTATTTACTAAATACAATCCACGCTCATCCGAAATGCCAACAATAAAAGTTTTTGAGCAGTCTCCATGATAGCCATTTAAAAACACTGTTATATCAACACTTATAATGTCTCCATCTTCCAATGGTCTATCATCGGGTATACCATGGCAAGCAACATTATTGACGGATGTGCATATCGATTTTGGAAATCCGGCATAACGAAGAGGCGATGGATATGCTCCTGCTGCAATAATTTTCTCATGAGCAAATTTATCTATTTCATCGGTTGTTATGCCAATCTAAAAATAAAAAAACTTGTTACGTGCATACTCAATTACATTACATACATTATTGGTCAAAACTTAATCGCCTTTTTTAACTCATTGATAACAAATTGGTAAAGTGTTTTTATAACACACGTTATAGTAAGACCTCGAAGAACTTAATTCGAAGATAAATCATTAATAAAGGGTGTTTTTTATAGACGTATAGAACTTGAAATTACAATAAAACAACGATGGATTATTCGATTGACATGAATTTTATTTATCCGAAAGATAATCTTGTGGCATTACATTTTAAATATGATTTCTGGCATCACAAGATCTTGGAGGCCAATTCACAGGTCCAAAACGTGAAATTAGGCGGTCACCAAACGTGTCTTTCAATAAATCTATTGTGGCACGAGCTGTGTTACATGTTTCGCCGTCTTGTTGGAACCACAGCTCCTGGACATCATGGTTGTTCAATTCAGTAATGAAAAAGTTAGTAATCATGGCTCTATACCGATCACCATTGACTGTAACATTCTGGCCATCATCGTTTTTGAAGAAGTACGGACCAATGATTCCACCAGCCCATAAAGTGCACCAAACAGTCAGTCTGGATGTAACGGTGTTTCGACATACACTTGAGGATTAGCTTCACTCTAAATGCGGCAGTTTTGTTTGTTGACGTAGCCATTCAACCAGAAGTGCGCTTCATCGCTAAACAAAATTCGCTTATGAAAATCAAAATTATGAAAAAAAATTGCACTATTTGCAAGCGTTGTTCAGGCGTGAGCCTATTCATGATGAATTGCCAAACCAAACTGAGAATAAATCACTTGAAAGCTGTTAAATCGGTCGCCATATTCAACAGTAATGCCAACTTAAAGTTCTATACGTCTATAAAAAACACCCTTTATAAAGAATTATGATAATTCAATATTCATTATCAAGGTGTTTTAGCTTTGTACAATTTAGCATATATCGTACATACCTTAACTATTTCTTCGCATAATTTTAGTATTTTTGCTGCAAGAGTACAGCTTTTCCTCATATTTTCAATTTGTGTAAAGGTTTTTATTTCTGGCACTCCCAAAGTATTCCCTGGTGTCATCGGACGATGGTAATATTCAGGTGTTTTTATATGACTGGGTATAGGTCGTTCTGGTGAAACTTTGCCCAGTATAACGCTGTTGCATTTTCCAAAATCACTTGAAAATAATGAATTTGGGTGGAACAAGTGTATATATCGCCATATGATTTCAATAAAGCCATATTTAACATTTAAAAAATTTTACAGAAGCCAAAAAATTTGATATGAAAAATTAAGAAAACATTTTGAAGTTCTGTTTAGTTCAAGAATGTTATATTTGATTGTAAGAGTGAAGAACTGCAAAAATTTTTGTTATTTTTCATATTATCGACTTTTGACTTCTTTAAAAACCTTTTAAAGTAAATTAGGGCTTTTTAATCTTATAAATGCAGACTGTTTATTTGAAAAGCCGTTAAATTGAAAATAAATGTGTATGTACGTGTGTAGCACCGATTTATAACAATATACACGTAAATTTTACATTTACTATGGTGAAGGGTATATAGGAGTCTGCACTACAGAATATAATTTCTGAAGGCATTCGTGTAAACACGTACTTATTTACATATGTGCAGATGTTTGAATGATACATAAGCATTTGCAGCTTGACAAAATTTAATAATTCCTCTTTAAAACAACTTACTTATTTTTTCTGATGAAACTTTGACTTATATGTCTTGATACAATATTAAAAACAGGTAATCTCATTTAATAAAATTTAAACCAATTTACGAACAGCGTTTACGTAGAAGTTTAACAGATTTGGGTAGCTATTAAAGGAACTATTCAATGGAACAACTTCTCATGTGATCTAAAGTAACTAATCAAATTAACTATAAAGTGATTCAAATAACTAAAATCACCATAATCTGTTTTTCAAAAAATTCCATAATAGTAAATTATATTTGGTATATTGCGTTTTTTGCACTTGCATTTGGTGTAACTGTAAAAAAACAGTACAATTTCGAGGCGACTACGTGTGAAAAAAAGTTCGATGAAAGCTGTAAATTGTGCTGCCGCCGATGGATTTTGTCTGCTGACAGCAGAGTGTGCTTTTAGTGATAATTTGTGTTTTCCTATTAATTAAATTTTTTAAACCTTAAATCGCTGAAGAATTTTAGCATATCTGAAAGAAAACATTAAAACCCTGGTATGGCAGCAGAAATCAAACCTTCTCCAAAACGAAATGAACGTTTTAGTACAAGGAAGCCGGAATTATTAAGTAAATTAGAAGGGAGTAGTGATGACGTTAATGCAGCGATAATAGTGCCTGGTGAAAATGGTGTTATTAGTGTTTCAGACGATAAGTAAGGGCGTATTCAGTAATATATTAATTTTTATAAATAAATTGAGCTAGTTACCAATTTTAAGTTATTTTGCTGACTTCTACAAGGGAGAAATAGCCATTACTAAGATTTATATTGCAATGCACTTAGAAATCTATGTACATAAAAATTTATTAATTTTGAAATTTTATTTATTAGAACAATTCGTGTATGGTTTAAACGTGATTCGGGTCAATATTGGCTGAGCATCTGTCAATGCATGCCATCAGGTTGTACTTGCATTTGTTATGTGCAGGAGACAAGACAATTATACGTTGGACAGGAAAACGGTACCATATCGCAGTATACATTGTCAGAAGATTGCAATACGCTTTCTTTCGTACGAGATCATCTGGCCCACCAAGCTCGTGTCGTGGCTGCAGTTTATACTAAAGCTCACAAATGGATATTATCATGTAGTAAAGATAAACTATTTGCTTATCATTGCACAGAAACAGCACGACGGATAGGAACATACAGCTTTGAGACACCGTGCACTGCATTGCAGTAAGTAGTCTATGGTTCTTATTTGTGTTAACTTTAAGCCCAATTTAACATTCTATATCCTTAATATAAGATTTGACTCATTGGCGAAATATGCATTTGTTGGTGATTACGCTGGCCAAATTACAATGCTCCGTTGTGATGTGAAAGGCACACAGTTGGTTACAACATTCAAAGGTCATACAGGTAAAGTTAAGTAAAAAGTAAATTATTTATTTGTAAGTTTATTTGACCATTTTCTTTTATTGAAGGAATTAGTTTTCTAAACTTGAGGTCGGATTATATATAAATATTTAATTTGACTAATTTATTATATCCTGAAGAAGCTACGCAAAGTTGGAATGAAATATCGATATAAAAATAAATACAAGGTGGCGCAAAAATAACCTTCCGATGTTTTTTGGCTGTAATTTAAAAAAAAATGAAAAACTGATTCTTCTTGTGGGTTATTTTTATTTGGTCTTTTAATTTTTTTACATCAAGTCGAGAATATGATGTCATGTAAATGGCCGCCGCCACAGTTGATTGTCATTTGAGCCCTTTTTATGGCATTTTCCATCACTTTGGCCTAAACTTCTGGCGATAGGTCCTCACATTCTTGACGGATATTGTCTTTAAGAGCTGCAAGAGTCTGATGCTTGTTGACATAAACCCGCGACTTCAAAAAGCCCCACAAAAAGAAGTCTGCAGCGGTCAAATCAGGCGATCTTGCTGGCCAGTGCAAATCGCCAAAACGGGAAATTAGGCGCCCGGGAAATGCATCCTTCAGCATATCGGTTGTGGCACGTGCAGTGTGTGCTCTTGCGCCGTCCTGTTGGAACCACATGTTTTCCAATCCCAATTCATCAAGTTGCGGCAAAAAGAACTCGTTGATCATTGCTCTGTAGCGCTCACCATTCACAGTAACCGTTTGGCCCGCGACGTCTTCGAAGAAAAAAGGTCCGATGACTCCTCTAGCGAAAACAGCACACCATACAGTGACTTTGAGCGGGTGTAATGGCTCTTCGTGGGTTACACGCGGATTTTCAGTGCCCCAGAAGCGTAAATTTTGCTTATTTACGTACCCGCTAAGATGGAAATGGGCCTCATCACTCATGATTATTTTTGATGAAAAATCATCTTCCTCTTGGTGGTGATTAAGGATGGCTTGAGCGTATGTTAGACGCGATTGGCGGTCAGCAGCTAACAGCTGATGCACCGTCTGGACTTTGTACGGAAACATCTTCAAATCTTGTACCAAAATTCGCTGTAAAGACCGTCGACTGATACCCATTTGCGTGGCACGTCGTCTGGTCGATGTCGACGGCGCTTCCATGACATCCTCGGATACAGCAGCAATATTCTCTGCAGAACGGCTACTCCGGGGTCTGCCACGCCTGGCAGCATCTCGTGTTGTGCCACGAATTTGCGATGAAATTCACGTTGTGCCAAAGTCACCGAACGATTATTGGTCAAATAAATAGTCACCAATATTCCGCATTCTGGAGCAGTGTAGCGTAACATTGTTTATTAAAGTGTATTTCGCATGTGTATACTACACAAATGTCAAAACAGAACTGAAATTAGGGGCCAATCGCAAAATTTATAGCATTTACTTTTGCGCCATTTTGTATTTATAATCCGACCTCAAGATTAATAAACTAGCGGCTTGAATAAAAAGTAAATTATTTAATAAAAAAAAATGCTACTGTTCATATTCCAAAAGCATAAACAATTGTTTTTAAAATAAACTTAGAACGGAATGTTTATGTAAATGTGAACTATAACTTCATTTACTGCATTTATATAGAAAACAAAAATGTAGAAAATGTTTTCAATAAAAATGTACAAAAGAAATTATCGTTCGCAAGTATAAACTTAAAAATAATTTTAGCAAGTATTCGTTGTCTCAAATGGGTTGAAGGGCCTCAGCTACTTTTCAGTGGTGCTTGTGACCACTCTGTTATAGTATGGGATGTTGGTGGAAAACGGGGTACAATATACGAATTGCAAGGACACAAGTAATTGTAAATATTTTACATTAAAGATAAAAGTTAAACAAATATATTTCTTACATAGGAATAAAGTTTCATCCTTGGCATATGCAAATCATACTCAGCAATTGGTTAGTTGTGGAGAAGACAATGTTGTCGTATTTTGGGAAATGAATGCTATGAGAAAAGAAGTTCCCCCATGGGTTGAGAATAATAATTGTCAAATATGTTCCCGCCCATTTTTTTGGAATTTCCGATCTATGATGGACCAAAAACAAATAGGTGAGTATAAAGCATAAGTAAAAAACCTAATATTTTATTAGTTTATTTTAGGGAAATTAGAAAAAACCGTTGAAACAACTGGTATTGTTAAGTTGTTTTTTTAATGTTTTTTTGTCAACCGCAGTAACACAAGTTTTAGCTAGAGTAATATGGGCATTTAAAGTTAATCTAATATTTATTAATATCCAAACCCACAATTTCGGTCGAACCCGTACTTTAGACCGGGGCAGCACAGAGCAATTTTAGTTGGTCAATTCTTTATTAATTCTCTTTTATAATTGTCGCTGTGTCTATACACAGCAATTTTTTTTCGGCAATTTTAGCATTCCGGTTAGTTAATGAAGCTTTCCGTTTACAACTTTTTGGCCTATCAGGTTTTGTAAATACCTTCACAATGTAGATATTTTTCTATACTCTTCATAATTATTGAGTTTTGAGTACTATTTTTTTTTTTGTTAAAGAAAAAAATATGCGTAAAAATTTATTGTTATAATATTAATATTAATTTACTTAAATTTTAACTAAATATCTAACTGCAGGCGAGTTTTTAATGAAAAAAATCCGTTTTAGTCACTTGCTTTATTTGTAATTAATAACTGCTTAGTTTCATTCCAATAGCAAAACCGATAAAATTGGATTCTGTGATACTTAAAACCGACACTAATTCTAGTTCGAAAATGAAACCGATAACATTGAATTTCATGACACCGAAGTAAATCTTCATTGTGACGGTTAAAATAAAAGTGTGTTTCTACAAAAAGTGTTGAGAAATGTGTACTACTTGTATTTTATTTTACACTAACGAACTTTAATAAACTAATCGTTTTTATGATAGTGTAAAAATATGCACATAAGAAAAAAAAAATTTCTTAGAAAATTTTGACTACTTGGTAGAAAATAAATTCACCTTTGTGATATTCGGGATGCACACACCTGTATAATTATGCCACGGTTTTAAATTATAGCTTAAAAATGTACGTAAATGCCAAATTGTAAATTTTTAAATAATAGTATTTTTAATTTGTTACCGCCTTTTATGTTGTCTTATCTTCAAATATCAAAACATTTTGAAATTTGGATTTAACATAAATGAATGTTAAATCCCACTCATAAATTCTATATTTACCATACAAAATTACTTTAATAAATCCACATTAAATGCTATTTTGGAATTGAATTTAAGTTGCATTTATAAAATACAACACTGAAAATATGCTTTTATTTACCATTTTGGTTGGCGCCTTTAATAATGGTTGTTAAAAATGAACTACTTTATAAAGTAATGAGTGGCTGTATTTATTAGAAATTTTGTAAACGCATTTCTCTAAAAAGTTAAACGAAAGCAAAGAAAATATGTGTATCGTAATTGTATTTACAAAGTCCACATGTTATGTAATAAATTTTGGACAAAGTAACATATTTATATTATTTATTTAATTGATTTGTTAACTGTATGTTAAATCCTGAATTTATTAAATTTGCAATGTGAACGCAAAACCATAATTAGTACATTTAATGTTAAATTCAAAATTTAACTTTCAGTGTGAAAACACTATAATTGCGAGTTATATTTCTTTACTCTCATTAGCCCGAACTTTACACAAAAAATACGGGATTGGAGCGTTTATTTGATTCAATTAAAAATTTGGTCTATACAAAAAATTCTTTTTTGCAAAATTCACTATTTTCCATGAGAATGTCATTAGCACCAAAAAAGAATAATACTTTATTATACTTTTTTATTCCCAATAATTTGTTACACATAAAATGTTTAATTATTAAAAATCATTCGGAAGATTACAATATTTTTTATTTAATTAATTATAATAATGTTATGTTTTAGGTATACGTCAACATCATTGTAGACATTGCGGTAAAGCTATTTGCGATAATTGTTCTACCAATCGGATAAATATTCCAATAATGGGCTTTGAATTTGATGTCCGTGTTTGTAATCCATGCTTTAATGAACTACAAACTGTTGAGTAAGTTAAACTTTTTTATTTAACTATTTTTATTATTTATATAATTAATTATTATTGAGCTTTAGTCTTTTTATAATAATTATTTATTATTTTCAATATTTCGCCTTCCTGTGGAAAGCTTCGTCAGGAAAATTATAAATAAATAATTATATATATTTTTATTATTATCATGAGCTATAATTAAACCGTGACCTTTCAGATTTATTGTGTAGCCCAGCTTCTAATATTAATCCGAGGCTCTTTACGAATCTCGTGATTGTTGTAGGATTCATCATACATGTAGAATATGTTCCGATATTTCTTGTAATTCACATAACGACAGGAGCTTCGTGGTAATTGAGTTTCTAATGGCCTTTGACTAACTTCGGCTCTTCAGCAGTCTAATAAACTTCGTTTCTCCTCCTTGCGTAATAAGTGAAGAATGAAGTTATTATGCACCTCCCAGAAGGGCTCTGGACCTATGTAAGAGCTATCCGCGCATTTTATAGAAAGGTATTTTACCATTTCAATGTATATAGGCCCGTCGTACTTCAGTAACCATACAAGAGTAATCGAGTTTCTCTGCCTGCGCACATGAAGAAGCCTATATAAGTTCCAAAACAATCTAGATTGGAAAGAATAGCTTGCCAATGCACTTAAAGCTATCGGAAGAAATATTTATTCCTGTACCGTAAGTGCTCCTTCTTAAACATTCTCTAAAGTGATCTTGTAGAATACCTAGACCCCCTTATTTAACTAAACCGTATGACTGCTTTTATATTTATTATAAATCATTGTTAAAAAATGCTAAGATATTTATTGTACTGTACTGCTCGGAGATATAGAAAACAGTGAGGTATTTTACTGTACCATTCAACTCATAGTTTGTGAAGCTTCTTAAAATGGTTTTTAATGTTTTGCAAGTATTATACTCTCACAAATTTCTTAGAATCATATTAATTTATTTAAATGACAGTCATTATTCAAAGTGTACGGTTGTGTATTTTTATTCACTTGCACCACTCTGAGAAAAATAGTATAACAGTCTTAAAAAAAATATTGAATGCAATCGTCACTTGTCATCACTCACGTATGTATAGTATCAGGAGAAGACACTTACGATAAATCCGAATAAGACCAATGAGGTTCCTTTGAATAAAAGAAGAAAACTAAGAGTATCTGAGAACATAAAATATTTGAGAACATGAAGTATTAAGAGTAATAAGAGTCTCACTTGAAACAAATATTTAAAGAGAAAAAATATTTATGTATTTTTGTTCGGAATAGATAAACTCTAAAACTACCGAACCGATTTTAAAAATTATTTCACCAATATAAAGCTACATTATCAGCGAGTGCATAGTTCTCGTTTATGTCTATTATTCAATGATTTATGAATTAAAATTAAATTTTCCAATGAATTGTTTTAAAATTTGGTACATAAAACCAATATATTCAAAGAACAATCACTACTTACGGGGGTAAGCTTGAAGATCGCCAATTTGTACTGTCTGGCCACGTGAGACGTAAATAGAAGTAATCAAAAACTAGATTTTATTTATACAATCTGCTGTATGAATTCCTAAACACGAGGGATGGGTAAGAGCGGGAGAAACCGGGTAAAAATAGCTAGTATGTATATAACCTTATATATATATATATAATTACACTATGGAACATTTTTGGGATTATTGTCTGGGGGTGTGAGAAATTCCAAGTCAGGGTGATGGTACTAGGTCAGTATAGTAAAACCCTCAAAGGGTTTGGCATTCGTATGTGTCAGTTTTATAATAAAATACTTCAGTCCGCTACATCTTGCGCTTGGTTAGTGTATGTAGCGGCGTGACGGCCTTTAATTAGAATCGCAAGATTCCATTTTGAACCACCCTTTCCCAACAACAGAATAATGAAGTGATCTACACCTATCCTGTGGTGTTAGAATATCTAAGAAGTTCCCTTAACTCTATCCCCGATATCTCATGTAGGTCATCCATAAAATGTGCATCGAGAAATTAATGTATCGAAGCTAGAAGATCCCGGCACTCATAGATAGATGAAGAATTGTCTCCTAGCTCTCACGTGGCCGGTAGCTCCGTTCGTCTGCTTAACGTTCCGTATTGAATAACATAGCCCAATTAGAACAGAGGACGTAATATTCGACTGAAATGCAAGGAGAGCCATTTGACTATCT
Organism: Thelaira solivaga; assembly: GCA_947397855.1. Lineage (NCBI taxonomy): Eukaryota > Metazoa > Arthropoda > Insecta > Diptera > Tachinidae > Thelaira > Thelaira solivaga. The sequence goes on along the minus strand of OX377611.1, from coordinate 38,556,561 downwards.
ATGAAAATGTACATAGTTTCCCTGACATTTTGGCTGACTTCCTAAACGTATAATTAACGTATCAATTCAGTATTAATACCAAGTTGATACATTGTATAGTTACTTTTCTAATACTTTGCATACTGATATTTTGCAACCCTGACATCGTTTAGGAACATTTATATGCATTGCATCATTAATTATTAAGCGAACAATGGCAGAAAAGAACATTTTATTGAAAAATGTTTTAGATTTGTGCGAACAACAAAGCTCCAGGTAGTTGCTGCTTCGCCCGACGTCTTAATTCGCTTATATGTTGCCATGAAATTTAAAAATTTTATGTATATGTCGTCAATTGTAAATGGGACGTGTTGTCTATGGATTTAATATTTTGTAAAACCCGTTTCTATAGAACAATACGTTTCTCTTTTTCGCAAAATTGCTTTTTAATATCTAGTCTCAGGTTTATTAATATATTTTTATAGTTATGTGTGGATTTTTTACTGTAATAAAAAAAATTTAAAGAATTTAAATATATTAAATTACAAGAATAATCGCTTACATATCTTCTTGCTACGCCATTGTACTGCATGTTGCATTTATTTTGCATCTAAATTTATTTGGATGCCTTGCTTGCCTTTTCTTGCGTATTAAATGCAATAGTGTTGCAAATGGGAACAAAATGCATTGTAAAAATTTTCAGGGTTACATTTAGGAATACGTTGCAATGTATTACTACAAAGACCAGGACGACACACAACAAGCTTAGTTGGGCAATTCTCTTTTAAAATTGCCGCTGTGTCTACACACAGCAATTTTGTTTCGGCAATTTTAGCATTCTTATTCAGTCATTCATTCAGCGTCAAGCTACTTGTCTTCTTTTTTTATATCTTCATAAAAGATACGAAGAGAGAACAAAAAGCAATTGCCGAGTACGAGCAAGTTTGTACCCTTTCCATTCCTCTTTCCTCTCTATCCTACAAAATCAAGAATTGCCCAACTAAACTTGCCGTGTGTGGTCCTGGTGAAAGCAATATATGTTTAGGAAGTCAGCCTTTATCGTGCAGAGAATCACATGCCTCTTTGACATCCAGTATCTTCACTTGAAAAACACTAGACCTATCCGGAAGGCGGAATGAGAGTCGTATGTCTAGTTCTCCAGAGCCTACACTGTAGACCGTCAATGTAGTGTCATACCTACATAAATAGGTATGTGCGTCGTTTCCACTTCCGTCTGGAGGGAAAAATGACCCTGAAAAACTTATTATAGTCCATATAGGGAACCACGTAGTCGGTACGGGCCCTAAGATTCTAACGAATCTAATTCAGCGTGGCAGATATAGCCATCAGATGTAAATCTAGATATTTGAATCCTGTATAGCTGGCCCAACACTTATCTCTTCTCTATCTATCTATATATCCATAGCACTAGCCTAATGCTATGGATTAGATGCAGGTATAATAGGCAACCGTTGTCTTCCTAATCCTATGCTGTACACTAGCTCTCCAAGATAGTTTGGAATATATGATTTACTCCCAGATATTCAGCTTTATCCCATAAGTATAGATTCTGCAACCGTGGTAGATTAAAGCCCTGGTTTATGTGGTGAACAGCACCAGGACTTTTATACTACAATCTGAAGCCCAATCACTGAGTAATCCCAATGTATTGGTCATAATATGATTTACGACGTCCGTAAACATTCCCGATACTAATATCAGCATATCGTCAGCGTATGCTACAGCCTAAATTTCCCTATTCTGCAGCCTAGTTCAGATCAATTCAATAACAAAAAGCCACAGTACCATACTTTTCTCAAACACCTATCCTTCGTGCTATTCAAATACCGCAGAAATATACCAATATTATATATACTCGTATAGCTATCCAAGTTTTAATGTACTACTCAACATCAAAAACACGAATAATATGGCCTATGGCCGTCACCGATACGTTATTAAAAGCATACTCTATATCTAAAAATATTCCCAAAGGGTACTGTTGGTTCTCCAGAGATATCTCTAAAACCTCCACTAACTTATGAAGTGTAGTTTGCGTTTGCCCCTTGGAGAGTTTCGAACTACTAATAAGTCTTTTTATATAGGAGTATATTTAGCTTCTTAAGTAAGAAAGACGAAAGATTAAGGCCCCGATTATGGTTCACCACACTTAACTATTTTGGTGTTGTGTGTTGTGAATTGCGATTCCAATTATAACACTTATCTGTTGTGTTGTCTTTTCAGTTGCGTATGTTAATTTTCGGCGATTATCGTTCACAACATGTTGTCTTATGTGTTGTAAAAACATATAAAAATATATAACTGGTTATTAGCTGTTGTTTCATTATTGCGATTAGTTTTTTTGTCGGTCACCCTTATCCCCGATGAACCTTACCGAAATCGAAACTAGGCTTGTAATTATCGTTAGGCATGACGAGGTCAGCCAATTTGAACTCAATAGGGGGCTGTAACAGAGAAAACTGAACCATTATTTTCCGTCGCCAAAGTCATGAAAAGTTGATCCTTCACCACCGCATTCAAGGGCCTTCTTATGGCTGCTGAAGTACATTTGGGAGGATAGCCGTCTTTTGTACGAATCTATTATAATTATACAACACCACTCACAAATTTATTATTTTTTTGTTATTATTTATTTATATGGCAACTACTGTACGGATATGGCAATTCTTGTCACCGAATTAGCTAAGAGTCTGCGAATAATCCGCTGAAAAGTTAGTTATAGGCATGGTATCTCCTTACTGCTTATTGTACTAAAACTAATTTTTTACATTTTCATGTAAAAGAAAATCTTTGACAGCTTTTATAAAACTCGTGTTTATGGAATGTTTCTCATTCGAATTGTATACTGAACCTCTTTTATTTTTTGTTTTTAGACGTCCATCATTGGCATCTTTCCATGATGCGAAGCACTCTATTGTCTATATGGACCTAGAAGAAGAACGTAAAAGATTGCTGACAGTTGGTCAAGATCGAGTTATAAAAGTTTGGGATTTGTCTACAATTTGGGCTTAACAAATACATGATTTTTAAAAAATAATATACAATAAATATGTAATATGTAACCGAAGATAATACAAATAAAATAAAATCAAGTTTATTACTGCACGTTTATAATGAATTAAAAAACAAATAATATTGTTACGTTTTTACCCTATCATAAAAACGTTTATTAGGGTTCTTTGTTGTAAAATAAAAACACAATTAGTTCTCTCTTCTCAACCATAGTGTAATTATATTAATTATACTATGTTCTCAACATTTCTTGTAGAAACACACTTTATTTATAACCGTAACAACCACACTATTGTTTTTCACACAACTTGTTTACAGTCTAATGTCTCAACCAGAACTGAACTGCTTAACAATCTCAGCATTGCCTTCTATACTGTTTGCTTTAGTAAGCTGTAACGGACATTTCAAATCTTTAGTTTAGCCGAGAACCATCTACAAGCTTCTAGAAGTTACTGCATACTAGGTGTATCAAGTATAGAACAACAAAGTAAATGAAAATGCTTAATCTAGCAAATTCTAGAACTAAAGCTATCATAAAGCTTATACACTAACACAGATATAAATAATACACAGCTCACACATCCATAAGTATTACACTATAAAACATAAACACTGAATTTCTACATTTATATTTATATAAATTTTTTGTATTTATAAACTTTTACGTTTCTATTTATATTTATTTATTAAATAATACAAAGTGTTTGAAAGCAGCATTTATCGTAAATAATAGTTTTTAGGGCCGATATTAGAACTAAGCAATAACTAAAGGCACGTTATCGGACAGATAAATCAGTTTAGACTTTAAAATTCTCCAATAAGCAAAAAGCAGGTTTTTATTTGAACGTTTCGTTGTCTGTGCTTTTTGTTACCATTTGGTTATTGTACACGGTATGTGTAGTCTTTTTTGGTTGTTGTGCACGGTATTCAAAGCAGTGGATGCCTTAAAACTACAGAATGCGCATGAATAGTCTATGCCCAAGACAAACAAAATAATATTTATTTTATTGAAAATTTCTAATAACGTAATTACACAAAATTTAGTCGCACACCAGAGCCAATTGAGAAAACAAATTGCAGATTTGAAATCAGCGCTCCAAAATACTTTGGAAACAGTTTTCACTTTCTCTGGTCCAAAACCGTGTATGTGCTAATGAAAAAAAGTTAAAGCTCACTTTAACGTTCTCTATAAGTAAACTTAACTATAACCATTTTCCAGCTTATCGGCAAGTTGTAATAACCTCCCTAAAAAACGCTCAAAACACTACATACATTTTTATCCGTGTACCTACACAGTTATTTCCACGCACATGCATGCATACATACATATATTTTTTTTTAATATACTGGTGTGCATGTTGTATTTTTAAACCAGTAGAAAGCCACCACTTCATTTAATAACGTAAATACTTACATATGAACATAAAAATTTATCTAAATTTATGAAAAATACTAATCGTTATCATTATTATAGTAAATTTAAAAAAAAATTATAAAAATAAAATTATTAAACAAAATTTTTCATGCATATAAAAATGTATATAACTATTCGATAAATTTTAATTAAATGCGTGACAATAATTTTTATTGATTTTTCTTGTTGTGTTTTTTAAGATTTGTTGAGTAAAAGGAAACAAATAAAAATTAAATGAACTTCTGCTGCTGTTCCAAAAACTTTAAATTGTGAAGCCTCTGTCAAAATAATTATGCCGATTGGAAATATTTTCAAGAAAGCATCAAGCTTAATACTTGGTGAAGGAAAAATTAACGAAAAAATCAATATAATGTACGAAGACAACGAAATTCTGTTTTGTAAGAATAATGTTTGTATTCATCCACCAATTGTAGCTCGACAGGAGTGTGATATGCTACACTATCCAGGTTACTTGTCAGTTACAACGAAAACATTTGTTGACCAATATAATAGTGCTAAGCGCCCAACTTTGCTTCTTTCATGGATTCCGAATTCCTCTTTATGCAAGTATCCATCTGCAGAGGAAAATTCGATATTTGACATTAGAAGTCCACTTCTGCCTTCGTCTAATGGAAAAGTTGGGAAAATTTTAGCAAAGAGATGCTCCAGTCTGGAAGGTGAATGTGGTAGTAGAGGAAACTTTTCTGAAAATATTGTCAGTGTACAAAATGCAATAGAAAAAGAAGACGATGTAACAACTTCAGTAGATATGCAGGAACTTCGGAACGAGTTACAACCATTATTGGGAGGAAAGAAAGCATCTCTGGAAGACTTGGAAGCATTAATAAAGAAAAAACCAATCACCTCCGTTAATATAACGATATCAAATCCGAAAATTGAAAATTCCAATATATCTCAAACTTATAATTGTGTAGTTATTGCAGATCGAGAACAATATCAATTAAATTCTGATGGATCTGTCTCAGACGACAACAATCCTAATTGGATGACACCAGAATTATTGGCATTCAAACACAATCTTGCATTCCCAGATAGTGTAAACTCTACACCTACTGTGCGCCGTAAAACAAATATGAATTGTCGTCGATTTTCAGTTGATTTAAGTCAGATGCGTTCATTGCGTCTTTTTTTTAATGACAACAGCTGTACATCGGGGCAATTAGTTATAGCCTCTCGCGAATCGCAGTATAAAATATTACATTTTCACTATGGAGGCTTAGATCACTTAGCACAGGTAAGAAAATTTATTATTTAAGAACGAAACAAATTCGCGTATATACAATGTCAATTATGTATGGCTGTACAGCTCTCGATATCAATCAATTTGTATCCAACTTTTTATTATAGTATTAAGATAAAGTAAATTTTTGATTAAACCCATCCCCTGTTGAATGCGAAGAGATTTTAAATTTTTATTGCAGCTGCAAAAATATAAATGAATCTAGAATACTTTTTTTTATACAAATAGGTTCTTCACCAATGGCATTGTTTTCTCCATAATATCACGCATACTGTGGGCATTGAAAAGGAAAATTTACCATATCGACAATTTATGGTTTGTAGACCAGAAGTAAAAAAGTCTGAACTGCATCCTGATGAAGGTAACGTGCAGAAGATTACAACTAATTTCTTTTATGGGACTCTTTTAAATGAAAAAGGACAAATTGATGATGATTTATTACTACGAAAATGTGTATTTTTTGGAGGCCTTGAAAAGAGTCTGCGCAAAACTGTTTGGCCTTTCTTATTAAAATGTTATTCATTTTCATCTACTTTTGAAGACCGAGCAGTTTTAATGGACATTAAACATCAAGAATATGAGGAAATAACTAGGAAGCGCTTATACTCAATGTCTCCGGAAGAACAGATTTATTTTTGGAAGACTGTGCAGTGTGTTGTTGAAAAGGATGTTGTGCGAACTGATAGATCAAATCCATTTTTCTGTGGAGATGATAATCCTAATACTGAAATAATGAAAAATATTTTGCTAAATTATGCATTTTACAATGCAGGAGTTTCGTACTCGCAAGGTATGAGTGATTTGTTGGCACCAGTATTGTGTGAAATTCAAAATGAATCAGAAACCTTTTGGTGTTTTGTTGGTTTAATGCAACGGGCATTTTTCGTCTGCACTCCTACGGACAATGATGTTGATAAAAATCTTAACTTTCTACGTGAACTCATACGAATAATGTTGCCTCGTTTTTTTGAACATCTTAAAGTGCATACCAATGCTATGGAATTATTATTCTGTCATCGTTGGCTATTACTTTGCTTTAAGCGAGAGTTTACAGAAGCAGTAGTTATACGAATGTGGGAGGCATGCTGGTCAAATTATTTAACGGACTATTTTCATCTTTTCCTTTGCTTAGCTATTATTGCAGTTTATGCCGATGATGTTATTGCTCAAAATTTAAGAGCTGATGAAATGCTTTTGCACTTCAGTTCTCTTGCTATGTACATGGATGGCCAATTGATATTGAGAAAAGCACGTGGCCTCTTACACCAGTATCGACAACTTCTTAAAATTCCTTGCACATTAGCAGGACTTTGTAAGCGATGTGGACCTGGTATGTGGGACTCGGAGCACAGGCCAGCTCTGGAATGTGTTGGACACACAGAGGATGAAAAATGTTCCTTAGCTATGGACTAAAATACACTTACATAATTTGTTTAAAAAATAATTCTGATACAAAATATGAGTATATAATGCACATAATTATGAAATGCTATTGTTATGCTAATATTTAAATACATATGTAATATGTATGTAGTACATACGTGAGCACTAGGTTGATCGATTCAGTTTTTGCATAAGATTTTTCTGTATTCATTCTGGAGTATATTAATTTCAGCATTTAATGGCAAACATTAGAATCCTTATATGTATTGTAAAAACTATTGACTAAATAATAATTATTTGCCAATAATTACAAAAAGTTTCAAATGTTCAAACAAAAAAGTCGATAAGCATTGAGCCAAATAAACAAATATCTCAACCAACATTTTAATATTGAACAAAAATACATATTTTATTTTTTTTAAATGTGCAAAAGAAGTTGAAGTTATCGTTCGCATTACGTGAACAAAAATTAAATGTTGAAATTATTTTATACTTTTCTCCTAGTGTAAATGTCAATATATTTTTTACTTAAAATACCTGTTTCTTAATAAAAACAAAAATAATTTGTTTTTTAAATTTTCATTCAAAAAACCGTATTTAAAAAATAAAATCAAATATCCGATCACCCTAAGCAGTGCGTCCATACCGTTCGTTTGCTGAAAAACGTTATAAGTCTCTTCGCGCTTTATATTGTGCATAAACGGGTAATAAAATACGTTGTTTAAAAAAACATTAGCATTTGTTTTCCATCAATGTAAGATGATATGCTTTTAATGATTTTACGAGTTTTAAACTCATTACTTGGTTTCTCCAGCTGCTGCAAGAGCTTTTTACATCGAAAATTGTAATTAAAAAAAATCCATCGTTTTTAAATTTGTGAGTAAAAAATGTTTGAGTAATTTAATGAGCAAAAATAAAATTATTTTATAAAAATTCTATTCTTTACTGCCGCCGTAGTGATGAAGGCTTTTTACATGGGTGAAAACAAATCACAAACAACACCAACTTTCAAAGCCTATAATATTTGCCATGGGTCAAATTCTGCCTAATTTATGTGTAAGAAGCTTGCCAGAACGCACATTTCTGAAGCGCCACCAGCAAAGCTACGGCCACAGCGATGCTATATTCAAATGAATAACATGACAAAAAACTTTCGAAAGAGCTTACAAGCACTTTTTATTATAAAATATTACACATGTTTGTGGTGATGTTTGGCTTTCAAGTATGCTTGTGCAGTTCTCTAGTACATACATATCAGAGAGCTTAAACCAATGTGTGTGTTTTATTCTACGCACAAAAAATGCACAACATTTGATGAAATAATGTTCGAGGCACAATTAAAAACTGATTATTTTTATGCTTTTTGACACGATTGAATTTAAAAAGCAACTTCAAAGAGATATTTATGCCAATTATGAATATTCCCAAGGATTTTTTTCCCTAAATCAGATAACTTGCCATTTTTGTTTATAATAAGAGGAAAGGGAAAAGTAAAAAAAACTCCCGGGGAATTTTTTGTTATAATTGGGCTGATTAGCATGCATGTACCTTGAATAAAACAAAAAACAACCACTCCTATTTTACTACCCAGTAGTTTACTCAAACATGTATGATAGTTGATTTACTCGTGTCTCGAACATAATTTAACCAACTGTTGTGCACGATTTTTATTTAAGGTTTTCGTTTGTGTGGTTTGATTGATTATACATAAACATTTTATTGCAGTTTTTCAATTTAATTTATGCAATTTTATGTAAAATCTTTTTTAGTACTAGAGGTGGAGAAACCAAATTCAATTCAAGAAAACAATCATTCGAATTTGCATGTCTAGTACTGATGTCGTTTTCCTTCGAGTAGATAATTACGATATAGCAAATGAACGATGCATATATTTGTGTACAAACATACATCCACACATTCATAATAGTTTAAATTAATTGTTTTATTTACATAATCAATTCGCCAGCGGCTAAATTACAGAGCACAATATCGGCAAGAGTTTTAAAAGAAATCAAAGAGAAGTTTCCCTCAATATAGTCTGTAATTTAGCCCCAAACTGTTTAAGCTTTTAACAATATTTAAATATACGATTATTGAAATTAAACAATTTAAAATACATACATACGTTTCTATGTAACGCTTTAACCAAAAAAATTAAATTATAATAAATTAAAGTTAAAAAAAAACGATATGAAAAACGGACGGTTTCTAAGGAATTTGTAACGATTGGCCGAAAAAATCTTATCGTAACGGTTTTTATATGAAAGGATTGATAGGACTTCCAATAGATTTTTACCGACTTAGTTCAGAATTTTTTATCTTGTTTAACGATTTTTTTTTTAAAAAGTATTTTCCATTACTTTTTTTCCATTTTCCATTACTAATTGTTTTTACCCGGTCTCCCCGGGTCTTTTTACTCTATTAGTTTAATTTCTTAGACGGTTTTAATTAGTAAAAAGCTAACAATTTAAATTAATTTATTACAAAGTGGACTGGTGACTTGTTTTTGAGTGTAGATATTGTATTTCCAAGTAGATTTCGAGTACGTTGTTTGAAATTGAAAAATTTTACTTATTTAAGAGCCTTTAGATATGCAACATTTCAGGTTTTGTCTTGTTGCATATACACAAAGATTGGTTTCCATCACAGCAGCAGGCAACATATAACTAAATAACCATGAGAAAATCAGGCAGTCTCTAAGTTAATAAACAATATTTTAATAGGTTATCTTTGTGATTTATTATTTGTATTGGGAATTGCGGTCCTTTAAAACCAAAGTGAAGATCAGTAAAAATCAAGATTATACTTTAATCAGTGTACTTGCTTCTGAAATATTTGATCATATAATCAATATTTCTAAGAAGTACAACTGGCGTGTCAACTTTTAAAGGCAGTTTATGCAAAGGTATTCTGTGTGAATTTCATGAATTTAAAAATTACATGGGATAAATAGCAGATTAATTTGGGCTCATTACTGATTATCATTAGTTTTATATTATTTTAAAATTCCTGGAATCATATCTCGAATTTTAATCATTTAAAAATCAACTTCTATTATTTTATAAAAATATAGCCCTAGATGTGCGGATGGTTAGCTAAAAGCTAAATGCATTCTTTAAGTGTAGACCGTTAAAAAAATTGTATTGCAAATAATAAACGACAAATAGTTTTAATCAAAAGTGGTTGTAGCTGGTCCAAAAGTTTTGTGGCGACCTTCCTTGGAGTATAAAGATGATTGGTACAAAAATTTCAGGAAAATCCATTGGAAAACTTGAATTTGTATAGCGAACAAACAGAAAAGGAATTTTATTTATTTACAAAACTAGATGTTTTTGATGCGGTTTTGCCCGGGCCGGTCCTTTATTACGAGAGTCGGTATCCTTAGAGTCTATGTACTAATTTTTAGAGAGATCTGTTAACAAATTGAATTTTAATTGTTAAACCCCATCGAAATAAATATAGCTATTCACTACTTTAATACAATGGCGCATTTTTTACTAGTATTATTACGAGAGGCGCCAACCAAAGTAGTAAATAAAATATTTCAAAGACGCCATTTCATATTCTAAAATTACCACTCTTTTTTTAAGCTCTTACTTTTATTATTTTTATGAACTTGTATTTATTTAGATTGTATGTACTTGTGAGTTCATTATTTTACAAAAAATAAACTTATATTCTATAAAAAGTCATAATACAGTAAAATATTTTGATCTATCTATGTAAAGAGGCACGAAGGCAATAAAATAACTTGGCTTAAATACACTTAATTTTGATTCTGTTAAAAAATAAAAATTATCAACAACATAAAAAAATATAAAAGACATGTCAATGCTGAGCTGAAAACACAAGAAAGTTGAGAAGAGAAATTATACAGATTATTATTTATGTATGTTGCACACATACATATTTATTTGGAATACTCTTTAAGGAATTATAACAACTACTTGTCCTAACTTTAAAATTCGTATTTATAATGGGCCAAACAAATAGTCTCACCTTTTGCCTTGACTTTGAATAACATAAATATTTTTCTTTCATTTCTCTTATCGTATTCGAAATATGACCAGCGTTACAACAAATCACTGTTTTTGTCATGGATGCTCCAACCTTATATTTTATTTCTATTCAAAGAATATAAAATTTGAAAATAACTGTTTACTGTTACAGGGAGGGTTCCCTTTTGACCGATTATAGCGCTTAGCAAATTATAAGATATAGTCTGCTTGACCAATTGTTTATTGGCTAAAATATGGTTAAAAATTTTATAAACAGTCGAATGACGTCTTGTACGAGTGGTGAACGCTTTCATTATTTATTTATATATTTCTACTTTACATTGTTATAAATAAAACTGAATGTCAGAAGTGTTTTTAAGCCAATATACTTAAAAATTTGCCTCCAGTTATATACATATCTACTTATATATCATTTTTTACATTTGTGGAAGTTGTTCAATTGGCGTGGTGAATTTAAAGTCTTCTGGAAATAGTTTAGCAGCTTCTGGATACATAAGCTTGTAAGATTGTCTTATTGTCACATCTGCGACACCTGCAATATCTCCAATTTCTTTTTGGCTACGTTTGTGCTCCGAAGCCTGGAAACGAAAATAATTTGACTTGAGTACAGAAAAATTATTAATATATACATAGAATCTATATTATAGATACAACATAAAATCAAAATTATAATATCATCCTATTACCCACATGTATAGCTTAACAAGTTACATTAGAAACAAAACAGAAATTAATGAAAAATCCAAATTTTGGTTTTTTTGCCATTTGTGCACCGATTTTTCTTGTTTGTACGCTTTGTATTTATGGCAAAAAATGCAAAAACTTTTTGTATGTCGTCTAAGGACTAGAAATTAAAAACCGAATTACAAATTTCTATATACCCTTCTTACTGAAGGATATGAAAATACTCTTTGAGAAAAAGAAATTCCTTTAGTATAGAGCAGTGTAAAGCAAAATTTACTTTACTCTAATGACAATAACACTAGTACAACAGGAGCAAATTCTAAATTATGCAAATATTAATTACAATCCATCGATTAAATAGAAGAAATGTTACATCAGGAAATGTATGTCATCATAATTTGCTTCAGGGAATTTTGTTTGCAAGATTTTAAATGAAATTACCTGTGAAGCCATATATATTGCAGCTGCCGCAACTGAAATAGGAGATCTTCCTGGTACAATGTCCATTTCAACAGCTTTTTTCGCAATGTGAGTAGCTGCACGCTGTACCATATTTGGAAGATCTAATAATTTAATAAAATTTTATTAGTAGTGTATATTTTAAAATAAATAAATATTAAAATAATTACCAAGGTTTGCACAAAATCTAGACATAAAGTCGGCTGTAGTTATTAAATCCACACTTGTCTCCAAGGCTTTGAGTGTCAACTTAAAACATCTTCCAATTTCTTTTTTACTTATTTTGCTAACAGCACAAATTTCCTTAAAAGTACGTGGTACACCTTCTTGACGGCATGCAATATAAAGACATGCGGAAGCTTTTGCATCATTTGAACGTCCTTTAAGATTTTTCCCATCATGAACCTTTTTAAACAAAAAAAAATTTTTTTTTGTAACGATATGAAAAATACTTTATAAATTATTTTTTATACTACACATACATATCTATATATTTATAAATGTACATACTTTATTTATTTAAACAAAAATTTTGTTACTTTTTCAAAAAGAGCAATAGTAATTGCTTTATTTTGAAATTCAGTAAGAATAAACTTAGTTAAGAATTTTTTTTGTTTGCTTCTAAAACTAAACTTACTTAACAAACAGTACATTTTCCATGATAATAAGTCTTTTTTTTTTGCAGGGGATATTTGAAAAAAAGGTTTACATTAATAAAATTATTACCTGTTTAAACAAGTTATTTGCACGATCTACTATTGTTTTAGGCAAATTAATACGATCAGCCATCATTGATATTTCTTTAAAAGCCAATATCAATGACCTATCTGAACTGCTCATTGTGCGCCTATTTTGATATTTTGGTGATCCAAATGAATCAAATGAGGCAGAGCCTGTTCCAGGCCCAATAATTGTCGATAAATCACCACCACCCAACAAAGGATTTTCTGGACCACCAACACGACTGGGATCTACTCCACTTTTTTCATTACTAAAAGTACGCCATTCTGATCCAACATCAATTACTCGATCTCCTACAACCAAGCCACATTCGGAACAAATCATGTCACCAGCCCTATAATCTTCAATTAAAGGAGCATCTGGATGTGCATAGCAGCACACCTTATTAGTATCTCTGGAAAAATTATTATTAGTATATAACAATCGCATTTTAAAATAAGACATGAGTACCTTGAGGTGCTTGCCATTTTAATTACAAAAACAAATTGATAATTTTTAATAAGTTAAATATTGCAAGTAATCTTTTGCCACAAAATCATAAAAATTTTCGTTTATATTTCTATATTTTCATTTATTTATTTCGCCTTTTTGAGACTACGAATGTTGCCATATCTTTGCAAATCAATGTTACTTAATTATCAGCCGGCTCTAACGAGGTCGTCGCCGACAAATTGCGGTACGTTTTTACCAATATGTTTTGGAGTAAATAACTTGATTTACACATTTCAATTGTCTTATAAATATATATGGCATTCATTTTGTTTTTCTTATTGGTGCGCCCTGTTCAACTTGATATAAGTTTATCAGGTGTAGACGTCTCGAAATCATCATACCATACATTCACAATTCCTACGTTCGGCTAATGAGGCCTTTAGAGGAAAATATCGGCGCTGTTTACCAGCTGAACGCTCGACGCTGGTGTGTAATCTTGTGTGCTCTTGTTTGTTTTACTTTAGTTTGAATCATAAAAATGGTAAATTAATATATGTAAAATTTAATTAGGTTCTTGTACTTAATTTTTCCAAATATTTGCAGCTACCCCTTTCGCTTTTAAAAACTGCTCAGAGTCATCCAATGGTAAGTTTTTACTCTATAGCTACCTTGTGCTGCATTAGTATTTACCCGATGTCTATACCTGATGAATTTTTTAAGCTTTAAATCCACTTTAATGGCTATGTGCTTCATAATAAAGGTGATAAACAACTTTTCCGTTGAGATATTTTTAATGTCAACAATAGTACATTATGGAAAAAAGTCTTACCAAAAAGTATTTCAAATGCTAATATCCTGGTTTGACAAACATTAATTCGAGAGAACAAATTATTCCTTCTTAAAATGTTTATAAAACGTTGCAACAATCATCTCTGACAACCGACAAAGGTTATTATTATTTATTTGATATTTGTTTCTTCATAATACAAAGCCCATGAGGCTTACACCAAGTTGTAACATATAATTTTCAAGAGATTATGTCAAAGCCCAAGATCTTCATGAATCAATAACAGTATAGACTTTGTGCCTTAATCATAGTTCAAAATAAAGTAAATATTGAGAATATAATTAATATAATTTTTAGCTCGTGGAACTAAAAAATGGCGAAACGTACAATGGGCATTTGGTTAGCTGTGATTCTTGGATGAATATTAATTTGCGCGACGTGATTTGTACTTCAAAAGTAAGTTAATTTAATTATGAAATGAGTTAAATAAGTTTAAGTACTACAAAGTTGTTTTTATGATGTTGTTTTAGGATGGTGACAGATTTTGGCGAATGCCAGAATGTTATATACGTGGTAGTACGATTAAATATCTACGTATTCCAGACGAAGTGATTGATATGGTCAAAGAAGACGCTCAAGCTAAATCAAGAAGCCGAGCTGAAACGATTAAAAGCAGAGGAAGCGGACAAGGTGGTGTTCAGCACCAAAACCAGCGTGTACGTGGTGTTAATAGAAATAATTTTAATAACAGAATGCCTCAAGGAGCAATGGCTATTAATAGTGGTCTTAGACAAAACTCCCAAAATAATAATCGTGGTTTATCACAACCAAACAAATTAAAAAAATAAAATAAATAAATAAAATACATATTGTAAACTTTTTGATTTGAATGTAGTACCTACGAAAGAAAGAAAAAGAGAGCTTTAAATATATTCAGATGCCAAATTCCAATGAATTTGAATGATATGTATTTAGTATAACAAAATTTAATCTTTATTCGTGCTTAATTTCAATTTATGTTGGATTTTAAAATGCATTATTTCCCATGTTATTTTCATAGAAAATTGCTTACTTAGTACAATAAATTCTAAGAGGAAATAATATCCATATAGCTAATCTGAATCATTAGTGGATTAATCTCAAGTCCTGTTTAATTCTTGTGCAAAGATTTGAATACCAATCGTCCAAATGTGAATTTTAGTCAATAGGCAAACAAAAAGTTTTAAAAAAAATTCTAACAAGAAAATAAAAAACTAACAAAGCAGTCATTGAACTAAATACACGAAATTTCGCAAGCAATTTATTACAAATTAATGAAAATATTGTATTTTAATTAGTATAGTTAGATTTATTCGCCGCAGTTGCATCTACAACCTTATATACATTTATATATATTATCTCTAATTTTTAACTATTCGCGTATCTATTATATTTTCCCCTCTTAGTTGATGTACATTGACGGGGTGAGGGGGGCTTAAGTGGGGTCAATGATCCAAGGAGCTATGTGCGGCATTAGAAACTCTGAAAACTAAATTTTAACCGGTTCCTATGCGAAGAAGTTATTGGAATCGTGCCGAGGGCTGAATGACACAAAGATTCATACGGAGACATACCTTGGAATATCAAGCGACCTTCCAGTGTATACAGCTTTATGTACATAACGGGAGCTCTGCGCATATGGAACATCCCATTCTCTAGTATATTATTGCGGGTCAAGAGATCTCAGATTATTCAGGCCGAAATACATGCTATCGAGCTCTGCCTAAGAGAAGAATTTGAAAGATACTAATAACAGTCTCAACTTCATTCACTCGGACAGCAAAGCAACGTTACAAGTACTCAGTGCTTTCGAATCAAGATCAAAAGTTTTCTAAAATTTTCTAACACTTATCAAAAGAGTAGCATCCAACAAAAAGGGCCAAGGTGTCAGGTTATAGTGGATGTGTAGGTAACGAGGAGGAACACGAACTAGCGAGAAAACGTGCGGCTAGTGACTTCATAGCCCAAGGAATATTCTTGGAGCTCTATTGAGCTCAAGATTAGAGAGTAGCTGAAAAAAGAATTGCAACAATATTGGTTGGAAACAAGTTATATCAGGATAACGAAAACATTAATGTCATTTCGTTCTCGGATGAGAACAAATGACTTAGTGACATAAATTTCTATTACAACGGGATTCATGACTGGACAGTGCAGAGTATTAAAACACCTGCCAAATATGAAGATTGGTCGATTGTTCTAAAGCAAAACATATACACAAGGTAGTTACTTAATTGTTAATGAATACTGGAAAATTTGTAACTTGCCAGTAGTAGGACAATAGGCCTATTATAGCCACAGTGACCAGGTGACTGGTTCTCGCTCTTAATTCTAATATATAATTTTCATAAGAACCGGTAAAACTATTGCAAAGAAATTATTTTCTTATTAACCTGTTTATTTTTAAAAATTTATCAAAGGTTATTTTATCGCCAATATCACATCGTGTTAGGGAGCTATTTTTATCCAGTGATGATTACAATTTTTATATTATATTAGATTTTTCTTCGAAACAACAAAATATAGATAGTTTTTATGCTTTAAGAGCTAAATAATAAATACATTATGATTGAGTCGTTTCAGTAAATAAGTCGTCTTCAAATTTCACCGTAATAACGCGATTCTTGATAGTTGCGATATTAAAAAAAATACAATTAACCCGATATTTGCTCTTTCTAATATTCTGTATATAATTTGAAATCTAAATTTGAAGAAAGTTAGATTTAGAACCGGTTTTTAAAATACAAACGAAAATTTGTTTTTATTTTCAATACAAAAACAGGCAACTACAAATAAATGAATTATCACATTGGAAAAAATTTTTATATACCCAAATCGGGAATATTGACTAAAACAATTTTTTATATATTTTTTTGTTAGTCCCAACATAAATAATCATTTTAAATGATCAACATTCTTCCATAATTCTAATAGGAATAAAATGTGCTTACTAAAGGCCTGCACAAGCATGCTTGAAAGCCACACATTACAGGCATGTGTAATATTTTATACTAGAAAGTGCTTATAAGCCGTTTCAAGTATGCTTGTGCAGCCAATTACTATTTACTCACGCCTTGAGAACACAAAAGACAATTCCTAAATATGTAAAAAAAATTCTAACAAAGAAATCCAATACAAAACAAATTTAATTCAATTTAAAATTATAGCAAATATTTTTTAAAACAATTAATTTAATATAGAAATTAATTTAAGATTCTTTTTCATACATTTTTTTCCTTGTATATTAATTTTATTAAATAAGAAAAATTTTAATTATTTCCAGACACTGGTTTGCTGGAGCGACGCCTTCGGAAAAATCCTTTATTTAAATTTTTCTTGTTCAATAAAATTAATATACAATGAAAAATTTATATGAATAAGAATCTTAAAAAACAGCAATACAAATTAATTTCTATATTAATAATTATAAGAGGTTCAGCAATACAAAACAAATAACGTATAATTAGTTTATAATAATTTCAGATAAAAAATTCAAATTAACGGCAAAAATAAAAAAGTCCTCTTTTTTTTCTATAAGTTAGTTTGTATAAGACTGAAGCCGGTTTGTGTTAACATATACAGCTTAAAAATTTCCATAAAAACAAAACAAGAATTAATGGAGAACCAAAAAATTGGTTGACTTCTTGGCCATTTGTGGACAGATTGTTTTTTTTTCGCAGAGATTCTGAGTGTAATTTTTGACAGCACTGCATACTGCATCCTGTGTTGTATACGAGTATAACGATTTTTCGTCCGTTTTGTATTTAAAGCAAAAAATCCACTCAGAACAATGATCAAAACACTCAAAACTCCGCCATTTTTATACCGACCGGGCTGAATTTCAATAGCAACCTGGAGACAACAACAACTGATAGATTAGTGTGCTTAACTTTTCTGCAGGGCTTCTAGGGACTACAGAAAGTTGATTTCTTATATATACCATGTTCACTTTTTGTAAAGGGTATAAAAAAAAACAAATAAAATTGTTTATTTTGCCAATTTATTGTAGAATACGCATTTAAGCAAGAGCCCTGTGGGTGTTAATTTACAAGATTTTTTTAGTGATTTCAAATCCCTTTCAAAAAATTGATTGCCTGAATATAATTATCCAAAATAAAAGTGAGTATATATTAAAGGACAGCACAAGCATACTTGAAGTACTTTTCATTATAAAATATTACACATGTTTGTAGTAATGTTTGGCTTTCAAGTATGTTTGTGCAGCCCTTTAGTGTGTATGTCTGCGTATGCGAAGTATATTCTTTTTTCAACATCATTAACACTATTAAGAATTCAAATTTCATGCATGATATTAAGAAATAATTTTATTTAACCTTACAAATTTACAATTTCATTTTTAATTTGATTAAATCTCATCTATTAATATTGTATGTTAGGATGTTAAAAATCAGATTAGTTATGCTCATGGCATACGTTTCATATGTACAAAATAATATTATTTTAAGGTAAAATATACTGGGAATTATGTTCATTGAGCTACTTGGAGCAGATATTCCAGTTGCACTCATGCTGCTATTACTTAGTTCTCCATCCCATACAGTCCGGTTAAAATGTTGCATTGCTGCTGGCTTTTCATCTGTAAAATAAATAATTTTATTATCTATTCATATTAATATTTCTACCACTCGTATATTTTTCAAATTTAATTTAAAACACACAAAACAATTTGTAGACTATCAATATTTATTCACTAAATTGTATTTCCCTTTCCTAATTTAAACATGATAAATCTTCAAGCCGTTACCCTAATATTCCGTGTTCGTATGAGGTTGATTCTGCATTTATCGCCAAATTTTAACATCATATATTGCAAAATGTAGTATGTCAACAATCTAATTCGGCTGTGCCGAATTAAAAATGACAATTTTAAAAAAGATTTTTAATAAAACCCAAATATTGGTTAAAATAATTTTTTTGAATAATTTCTCTTTGAATACCTAAAATAAAATTCAATTCTTCTAATTATAGTTGCTTTCGAGTGTTGCCATAAATTTTCGATTTCTGCAACTTAAAATACATAAAAAAAAGATGTGCCGACAATAAGAGCTTCTTATATCTAAATCATTCAATTTCATTGAATTGAATTTTAAAAATAATTTAATAAATTTAAAATTATACTCAATGTCCTTTTAACTTGTTATTGGAGTAAATGTATGTATGTATTTACGTGTAGTATATACAAAATAGCACTACATAATTTAAAATAGAGAAAATATTGAACTGCCAAGTATTTACATACAGATAGGTACACTTACCCTTATGTAGTTTTTATATCGGATGTCAAACTTCATCTTATAATTTATAAATTAATTCATCTCGATTTTGATTGTGCTATTAGGCACTCCATTTCAGAGACCGAAAATAACAGTTGTAGATTTCAAAAAGTTATTTTTCAACGTACAAATAAAAGCTCAGACGGAACTCTTAAAATGAGAATTTTATTTTACCTTCATAAAAAACTCTGAGAAGTTTTATTTTTCCAGTCAGAAAATAAAATTGACAGTATGTAAATTGATACCCAATATATTCACGTTGAAATAAAAACACGTGCGTTTTTCATTTGTTATTATTTGATTCCTATTATTAAACTGTTATTATGGGCCATAATCATAGTCACTCTAAAGTCGGTATCTTTTTTAAACTACCTTAAATTCATATAATTTTTATGAACAAAAGTCAACTTTTAATAAAAGCCTACTTTTTTGTGACTATGATTATAGCTCTATATTTTTATTTTTTTATAATTAAGTACATAAATAAAATCCTATTACAAAAGGAGTTTTATTTTCCGTCTGGAAAAATAAAACTCTTCAAAGAATTTCATTTTATGACGGCAAAATAAAACTCTTTTTTTAAGAGTTTCATCTGAGTTTTTATTTTTACATTAAAAAATAACTTAAATGTGGAAATGGTATCATCTTTTTAATATCACCATATTTCCTGAAAGAGCTCGTCAATACGAATCTATCTCCGTTGACTTGAGAGTTTTGAGTAAATAACTGTTATTTACGGTCCCTTATTCATATTAATAATAATGAATTGACATATATTTACATATAAATAAATAATATTTTAAGCATTTACCTTGCAGAACGTGCACTGAAGTACTTGCTGATCTCACATTTGAAGGGGCACATGTATAGTTTCCTGCGTGATGAAAACGAACTTTTTGTATAGTTAATGTACTTATTGATGATGGAAGTGAAAGGCCAACAGACTGTACAAACTTTAACGATTGAGTGGTTTTATTTCCTTTAACCGGAGTTTCATCATTCTTCATAGTGCTGACATCTAGAGCAGTAGAATCTCTATGTATATTGGATTTCACAAAAAACCCATTTTGTGTATCATAGTTAACCATTTTGTTGTCATGGTACCTAAAAGATATTATTAAAAAATATTAAAAAATCCGGTTACTTATAGAACATCAGAGCTAAATCATTTTACATAAATGAAATTATTCTACTTTATTTTCTCTTCCATATAAATAAAATTTATTTTCTGTTTGTTTGTTTGTTCATGATACTCCAGGGAAGGTCGTCATATACTTTTGGATCGGTGACTACGACTTTTTAATATAATTTTAAACATCATACTCTAAATCTCACCATATAAATATTAGTTTCCAAGAGATTTCTCTGAAATTTAAAAGCGCTATACTCCAAGAATATCGCTCAAGCCCACTTTTCCACAGAGTAGTTTAGATTATATTTTCTTTTTACTAATTAATATTCTTAACAGATTGTTCTGAATTTTTATATATACGCTAAAGTTTGTTTCTGCGGAAAACAATGAAATAATAGAAATACACTAGATGCTTTTGCCCGGTCTCGCCCGTCGCGGTCCTTTATTACGTGAGTCGGTATCCTTAGAGAAATCCGTTTACAAATAGAATTTTAATTGTTAAAATACCCATGCAAATGAATAGAATTATTAACTACTTTATTACGAGGTGCCAAAGTGGTAAATAAAATATTTCAAAGCATAATTTCAGGCACATCTTTTTGAACAGTGTCTAGTGAAAATCATTGAAAAGTGGGCGTTATAAAGGAGGAGTTATAAAGTAAAATGTGTAGTATTTATATCTGCATTATACTGTTTTTACATTGGAGCACATTTAGCATCTACCATCTATTCAGGGAGGTGACAACATCTTCCCATATAAAATGCATGTAAAAAAACCACACATTTTCATTTTGTTTCCCTCAAAACTTTTCAATCTTCAATTTTAGTGGCATCACTGATAAACTAGCATCTATTTATACATACATATGTACCATAAGTACATATGTACACAACACTTAGTCCAATAATGAAATATTTTTCTAAATTCATTTTTATATATTTTTTTTTATTTCCAAAAAGTATGCGTCTCTTTCTTTTATTTTTCTACAGTTTAGTTGATGGTAGATGTTAGATGTTGTGTGTGTAAACAACTTTTTTTTCATTTTCGACATCTACCATGCATACTCTAAGATGTGCTGTAATGTAAAAACATTATTAGTGTATATTAAAGGGCTGCACAAGCCGATTTGAAATACACGATACACTACTGGACACTAGTGTATATGTTTCATGTTAGTTTTAAGTGTTATATAATTAGCTAGCCTTGGTTCTATTACTTGATAAATCTAGTAACGTCTAGGCTGAGCTGAAAAGGTATGTATATAAGTCCCCATTTACATTATGGACATTTCTGTCCAGACAGATGAAGTTTGTTGGCGAGGGGGCAAATACGCAAGGTGTGCAATACACGACCGTCTGTACTAACAATTTTTTTGTCTCTCTTTTCAACTTTTCGGAATAATCGTCTTGTTGCTTCATTTCATTTTTGTACACTGTATTAATTTGCCCATATTTTTATAGAAATCATTTTTTTAAATGAATTTATTTATCAAAATATTAATCTTTATTTGTGCTTCATTCCAGAAATTGTGTTGGTTTCTAAATTTATTATTTTACTCATGATATTCTCATGAGTTATTTATTCAGTACAATAAGTACTGAATGGGATAGCATATCTATATGGACCATTTCGTCAGACGCTACTCTGATGCCTCAGTAGATTACTCCCAACGTTTCTTGCAAACATTAAAAACTTTATATTGTAAAAGCAATTGACTAATTAAGAATTATTTGTCAATAGTTACAAAAAGATTCAAATATTCAAAAAAAAAAACTCTGTAAGCATTGAACTGAATAAATAACTAAATGTCCCAACCAACATTTTAATATTGAAAACTATATATTCAATTTTTATTCTTCTCTTCTCTTTTACATTCGAATGCTGAATGTAATTAAAGGGTATATGAAAAACAAAAACAAAAAATTATAAAAAATAATAAGAAAAACATGGGGTTTCTTTATAATGAGAATAAATTTAAAAACCAACATAATTTCTGGAATTAAGCACAAATAAAGATTAATATTTTGTTAAACTTTTAAATTCCAAATAGAAATTATTACATATGTATTTATTTATTATTAATTTAATTTGGTTTGCTTCAAAAGTTCTTTTCAATTAATTTTCATATAAATCAATTAAGCACGTCACGAAATAAATGGAAAGAAGAATTGAAAAAATTTCTATCTGGACATTAATGTCCGAAATGTAAACGGTTTAAAAAGAACAAAAGAAAATTTAAATGTCCATAATGTAAATGGGGACTAAAGCAATACAGACATTGCCACAGATGATAAGTTTAGTTGTAACGTTAAACAGTAACAGTTTGTTTCTAACTTAATTAATAATAAACGTTTTTATGACAGGGTATAAAAGTAACAATATATCAAATTTCAAACAAATCCGTTATAATACAAAAATGTGTATAGCGAACAAACAGAAAATGAGAGTAAAATGTGATTTGAAAAGTAAACTTTTTATTTTGAACTAAATGTTTTTTTTTGTATGATTGAAGTTCCTTCTGTCAAAAATTAAGAGAAATTAATACATATATTGGAGGGAGATCAAAAGTGGATAAAAATTTGAGTTTCGCTATAGCACACATTTTGATTACAACTACGACATGTAAACAATTATTTAAAATGTAAATAATCAAATTTAAGTGAAATCAAACCAATTTCACTTCAAAGTCGAATGTAGAACGTGCCTGATACAATACTTACCAAAACACAAATTCTGGTATTTCTGTGGCTTTTCTTAATTTACATTCAAGTCTTAAAGTTGAACCCTCATCTATATGTATGTCAGGAGAGCCGATTATTTCAGCTTCAGCTTCTGAAATTAAGAAAAGAAAAACACAAGCCCTGTTAATAAAATTACGATGGTACGAATAGTTTGGATTTAGTAAATATTCTTATTGATATAGGTTAAAAGAACTCGAGAGCGTGTAAGTAGAAATCCTCTTTGGTTTTCTTACATATCCATCCAGGCAGCACAAAAGGACCTTAAGGTCTCTAGTGTATTGATTTATGACTGTTTGGCCTAACCTAAAATAGCTTATCACTTTACTTCTAAAATTACAAAAGGATAAATTTTAATTATTTCCAAGCAGCAAAATGAAAAATTCAGTCACTCACATCTTTTACATCATTTTTATTTTCCAAATGATTTCTTTGCTTTTGTGCCGATCATATGCTCATTTTTACTTTTTTCTTTATTTATTGAGCAATTTAAAATAAAAATAGTAAATTATTTGGAGTTTCAGATAAAAAGGGGTAATAAATATGACATGTGTCTGTGCTTCTATGTAATCTGCACTAAAAAAGAAATATTTATTAGTGAATTAACGCTTACCGACAACTTTCAGCTCAATAAAAATCGACTGAGTGGGATAAATTGACAATTGACATTCATAAAGACCGCGATCTTCCTCTCGCACAGACTTTATTCGTAATGACCAATGACCCATATGTCGAGTATGCTCAACCAAAAATCGCTTATCACTACTATGAGTTGATAAGCCGACCGTTAACAATTGAAAATCTTTTCGCCTTATCCATGATACCTGTGTTGTAGAATAAATAAAATAATATCATTAATGCATATATTTCTGTGGCAATATGAAAAAGCCGCTTATGTCTTGCTAAGTTATTTTAGAGGACTACAACTTTAAAAGCGCTAAAAGTTTTTCTTATAAAATAAAAATTATTTCTATTCTAGCAAACGGTATTATTTTCATTGCCATCTCGTTAATTATGGAATATATCGCTCCAACCCCGCTAAACCATAATAATGCAGTTATTGAGTTAACTGCGAAAACAATTCAATTTTTCCTTAAGTCGACTTAAGCGATTTTTCTTTATTGGCACAGATTTATGTATTTTTGTACGTGTAATATATTTATAATGTACGTGGAAAATATGTATGTATGTAACTTACAGTTATATTACCCTAAACAAATATGTATTTTATTTGTATTCAACAAATCGTAAAATAATAATTGAATGAATGACGGTGTATATTGACGCACACCCTTCATATAAACTACATAAAAGGATTTTTATTTACCGTGGCTGGAGAGTTCAATTTTACGACACAAGGAAGAATTGCCAGTCCTCCTTTCTGAACAACAACCCGAGAATTATTCTTTGTTGTAAATTGGGATCGGCCACCATTTGTAAAAAGGTTTTGAGGAGATGAATTCTTTCCCATATCTTGAAAGACAATTAAAATGCATTGGATAGAATAAAATATTACGACAGCATATAAATATATTTCTACTTAGTTTTTTAATTATCGTACATATGTAGCTATACATTGCATTTATTAATTGTAACGAAGAAAACAACTTTGATTGCGAGAATCAAATTTGTTGCCAGTCAAAATTCCAGTTGTGCCAGGTTTTATCAGGTTTTATCACTGAATTCTAATTATTACAACAAAAAATTCGAATACTACAATTGAATTTTTGACTAAGAACTAATTAAATTCCATAGGTTGCGAAAATTAAATTTGTTGCAATCAAAAATTCAGTTGAGATAATCATAGCTTTTAGTTGTAGAAACCATAATTCCATAATAAATTCTAAAATTTAGTTCTCTTTAAAAAAATTCAGCTTTTCTACTGTTCCCATTAAAAAAATTTGGTTTTTACAACTGAATTTTGGATTGGCAACAAATTTAATTCACAACCGAAGTTGTTTTCTCAGTATATACATATATTTTAATGAAATCTTCCTTATGGACTGATCCACTGACAGGTAATACTTGGGTAAAACGCTTATTTATTGTGTAAATAAAAACGAAACTATTTTTTAAAGAAAACATTATCTTTTTAGTGCTATTAACTCAATGTTTAATAAACACTCTACAATATTCATATTAACTTATACGAATTCATTTTGTGCAAACACAAATAATGTGCCAACGCATAAACTTTTGGGGGCTGGTAGCTTCTGTAGATGTGAAGCGATTTAAAATATATTTAGTCAATAGTTTTTACAATGTAAAAGATTCTAATGCTTGCAAATTGTTGGGAGTAATCGTGATTAAGGAGAATATCATGAGGAAAACTATAATAAATAAAAAAAAACAACGCAATTTTGGAATAAGCACAAATAAATATTAATTATTATAGCCCATGTAAACTAGAATAGCACCGCGACCTTTAAAATTCATTGTAGAAAACAGTTTCCAACTACAATCCGAGACTTTTTACGAATCTCGTAATTGCTATAGAATTAATAATGATTAGGTTTCCTAAACAGAAGTCTTGTTGTTTTATATATTTCCACTATTTTGTGTTGTTTTAATTTGGACAGACTGTGCTACGTATGTCGGTTAAAATTTTTACACACACTAAATACAAGAACTTGGTTCTTCTAAAAAGGGAACCAAGAGGAATGAATTTCTTCCACCAAAAATTTATTTTATTATAAATGTCAGGGGAGGCCAACCCGATGAATGTACCCGAATTCCCTTTTCATTTTTGGTGTAAACCTAAACGAGTATATATTTATAAGCTAAATAGAATGACTATTTAAATCATATTGTATTTTTTTCTAACTTCATTTAAAATTGTCGTAATTCATGGTGACTTTATAATTTGTTTATAGCCTAAAAATCATAGGAAAATTAAATTTAAGAGAGATGTAAAAGATTAAGCTCAAGTCGACGCCGATAGAGTATCTATCTTCTATCTATATAAATAAAATTAATTTTCTGTTTGCTTGTTTGTTCGCTATACAAATTTTTGTTTTCAAACGGATAACATAAAATAATTTCTGTAAAACAACATTTTTTAATACTTTTTTTGTATACATACATACTTTATAAATACGTGCTTAATAGCGGTTCACCAAAATTGGCTCGAAATAGTTAGGTACTTGCCCACGTCTGATATAAGTTTATTCGACTTTCCCCATTGTATTAACTTCAACCCGCTGTTGTTTTGGCTCAAATTCGCTTTTACATCATGAAACCCTCAATTAACACTCTGATTCTCTTATTACGTAAAAGTTTTCTTCGAATATACACTTGTTCATTCAAAAATATATGTACTTCATAGTTAATTTTATACATATTGCCAAATGCTTTATCAGCTTTTGTTTTATTACAACTTGCAAGACCTTCTAGATCGGCTCAATATTAGTCCGGAAGCACATACGGTAATTCCAGTTTAAAATTTCATAAAATTTTGTTTCGTCAATTTTAGCATTTTTAAGTCACGAATGGAGAACAAAAGAGAATTGGTACGAGCAAGTCTTTACCCTTTTCCTCTCTCTCCTATAAACTTAAGAGTTGCTCGGCTAAAATTACCGTCTGTGTTTCTTTATTTAATGCCCTGCACATTTGTTGTAATATTCTGGATATCCATCTGTCTGTGTAGGTGTTGAAATTAACTTTTTGAAGTCCCTATACAACGAAAAGTTTAGTAGATAGACAATATTCCAGAATTTCAACAACTATGTGCACATTACAAGCTTCTTAACCTTTTTGTGAACTATTTGAAGCTTTTAGGAAGTAGACTTTAGCATACGGTTAGTATTTATTGTACTAAGCGCACAGTATACTCTTTTCTATGAGAAAATCATGGAAAATTATTTTAAATCCAACACATGTAACTGCAATTAACAACCAAAAGAGTTTACTGTTTTGTTAAATTTTTTGTTATAAAACAAAATAATTTATTAATAAATTTCATTTACATTAAGATAATTTAAGAAAACTAAAAATTAAATATGTCTGTACTTACCGGAATATGCACCAATACACACAAAAGGAATGATTAGTAATAGCCCGTGAAGTATTCGTAAATGTTGTAAAATAGAATACATCATTTAATTGACAATAGTCCTCAATGAAATATCGTATCTGCAACCTCCATTGACATAAATGTATTTTAGTTTGATATATTTTTAAATACTGATTCCATACTGTAAACAAAACAAAAATTTTATCATTTTTGGAAATATGTACATATCTGTAAAAGAATATGTTTTGCCATTTTTTGCTTAATCAATGTTGTTCATTAAATTAATTTAATTATCAGCTCCATTAAAAATTGTAGTATTGACTAACAATTACAAATTTAATCAATATATAATTATTATTAAATTCCAAATAGAAATTATTACGTATTATTATTAATTTTTGAGCCTTAAGCTTTTTATCAAAAAACATAGTCATTTATTATTTTATTGTAACCAAATTATAGCTTACTTAGTCCTCATCATTCTAACCAAACATCTGATATCTATCAAATGTCTTACCAGCTTATGATCCATACGGTATTCAAAATGTCGACATTTAATGGAAAGCAGTAAGGGGTCCGATTTTATTTAACAGAAAAATCACTTGTATTTATTTGTGGACCGATTGTTCTAATTTTTTTATTTTGCACAGAGATTATGACTACCATTTCTGACCATAAACCCAAAAAAGCCACTCAGAAAAAAGATAAAAAAACAAAGGTAGTTGCGGTAATTCAGTCATAGCTCCGCCATTCATGGACCAACCGGGCTGAATTTTAGTGAAAATCTGACGACAACAACAACTAATATATTAATCTGCTAAAGTTTTCTGTGCGTTGTCTAGGAACTTCAAAAAGTTTATTTCAACACTTACAAAGGCAGACAGACCTATTTATTAGGATCCAGAATATATACTTTGCAGAAATTACAAATGGAAACACAGTAAAAAGTATAAAAATTAAAATACAAAAAGGCGTTATAGAATGTGAACATGTGATAAAATGTGCAAAAAAAAAAAAAAATAATATACTTGTATCTTCCAAGTCTATTAAAAACTACTTTATTGTATTTCGTAGAGGAATATATCAACCAGATTACCGCCACACAGTGGAGGACCGTATTATTCTCTGATGAATTATACTTTTTTGCCAATGGAATTGGGCAACTTCTTAAAATGAATGGCATAATGAACAGTATTTTAAATATGTATGCAGACATTTTAATGTTAAAGAAAATGCCACCTATGTTGAGATATTAACGCGACAATTAACCCAAACACTCAGCAAGAGTGATTCATTAGTCTCAAAGAAAATCCAATTGTAGATTGAAAAGTAATACAGGCTGAACTATTTCGACAAAGGGAAATTGCCTTGTAATGGCATTATTGGAGAGTTATATCCGCTATATTTGAGCCCATGTCATGCAGTAATTAAAAAAAGTAAAGGCTATGAAATCAAATTTTTCATGACTTGAGTATTTGATAATATGAAAATGTATTTTGGTTTTGGAATTCCTAGAGAGATGTTATGCAGATATGGAATTTTATTAGTTTAAAGTAAGATACGTTTTAAAGACTTGTTTTAAATTAAATATTGTTACAACAAAAAACAAACATTCTGTTATTATTTTTCATAAGAAACTGTATTTATTTACATATAGCAACTTATTGTTTCAGCTAATACGTAGAATTTGTGTATGCAATGCTTCTGTGTGAGTTATAAAGTAAAATGTGAAGTATTTATAACTGGATTAGTGTATAGATACATAAAGGAATGCTGACATTGCCAGAAATTATAAGTTTTAGTTGAGTTAAATAGTAAACAAGTTGCATAATAAACAACGTTTCTACGAGACGGCGATAATAAATGTTTCTACAACATCCATATTACAAAAAAAGATAAAAATAAAATAGGTATATCTATTCTTTTGTAATATGTTGATTGGAAAATTTTGTTTCTTTAGTTCAATGCCTACTTTGTTAGTTTTTTATTTTCTTGTTGGAAATTTTTGTTTACCTGTTGACTAAAATTCTCATTTGGTCCGTTGGTATAATAAAATAAGTACTCAAATGTTTGGGCAGTAATTTAACAAGGCTTCGGAGTAATCCACTGAATACAAATTTTTATGTATTGTTTTTGTTCTCAATACAATTATAATTATGCGAACGAAGCTTTCGTTCGCATTTAGCTGAACAGGCCCTTAATCTTTCATAAATTTAAAAATTTATTAACCAAACTATTTTTATTATTATTATAATGGGATATAATGGCACAGCGACCTTTCAGATATAAAAACTAACATTACAATATGCTTTCAAAACTTTGTTTGTGTCACAGTTTTTTTGCAATATATAATTTGTTGTAGAGTGATACAACAAATAAGCAAAGTGTCTTGTAGTTGTTGCATATACTAAGTAAAGCTGCTACACCAAAATAAAATTGTTCTTCTACTTTGACAAAAAAAAATATCTGATAATCTAAACATGTGCAAGTATATAACAGATTTTGATTAGATTTCGTTTTTTGCGAAGCAAACTTCCACACAAAATATAATAAAATGCATTATAGGCTTAATTGGATTTTTTTTAAAAGGAAATCTTGAATAACATCTTACAAAAATGAAGTGTAAATTATGAACATACATACATATCTGGTTTTCGCACAAAATTCCGTTTAAAATTTACTAGCCCACTAATCCAAAGAAAAACTATAACAATTTTATATGGTAACACTTCTTATTGAAAATAGTGAAACACATGTACACATTTATTAAATATTAATGAATTTCTTGATAATTTTTTTTCTCACTTACATTTCACCATTATCTACCTTAATTATTTTTATGGGTGCATTTTCTCACATACATTTTTTCCTTTTACACTCTAATTACCGCAGCAAATTGTTTTAAATTGCATTTTATGAATACCAGTGAGACTCAATGCAACTATAAAATAAAAGGGCATATTTATGTAGTTATTTTAAATTTTATTTTCGTTTTTTAACAAATATATTTAATAATAAATATAAATGAGTATTTATCATTAGAATTCGAGATCACTTGTTTTTATTATTACTAAAATTGGGTTATTTTATGCTTTAATTTTATTTTAGTCCCGAATTTTTGTGTGATATTATATTTTTTGAACAAATTACGCGCACTGCGCGTAGACAGTGAAGACTTTTTTTTTGTTAAATAGTTACTCAATTTCTCATAAGAGTTAAATTGTGAGCTTACAATGGAAATTGTAAAACGAAATGGACAATTTGGAATGTATTTCAAATTCAGAGGGATTCTATCAGAATCAGTTGCTTCTATTATACAAGCCACAACGAAAGAAAAGACTATCTCCCAAACTTCAGACGCATTGGGATGCCCCCTATAAAATAATTAAACGAATAAATGATGTTATTTACAGAATACAAAAGTTCAACAACCCATTTCAAAAATGAAGATTGTACACCTTGAACTTCTAACGTTGATAGAGGGAGTTCACGCCTATTCGGAACTACAAGGCTTAAGCGGGCAGCACTGTTACACCGTTATTATTTTCTTTTTTTTATAAAAAGCGACTGTATTTATGAATGTACTAAAGGGCTGCACAAACGTGTCTGTGTATGTGTTTCTTTATAAGCCATGTCTAATATGTTTGGTCACGCTCGTGTTGACTCAAGCTATATGTGTGGAGTATATACATGCGTGAACAATTCCTTTGATCGAGTGTACATACTATGCACAGTTTAATTTGACGTCACAGCTCTAAAATAAAATTTTGTCTTGAATTTCTACTACCGTACAAAACACAAGTACTGTTAGAACTGTAAAAAAAATTCAAAAAGTGTCAATGCTTGTTTTGTTGCGTCATTTTTGCACAGAACTTTTTCGTCTACTGTAAAAAGCACACTAGAAACTGTGCTTTGTTCTAGTGTCCAGAAGTGTATCGTGTATTTCAAATGGGCTTGTGCAGCCATTTAGCATGTACATATAGCAATTTATTGTTAATGCGTAGAATTTGTCAATGTAATGCTTGTGTATGAGTTATAAAGTAAAATGTGTAGTACTTATATCTGCATTAGTGCATAAGTTTTATGTTAAGCTAGGCATACACATGTGATTTGTGCGCACAGATTTGTTGAGAGCATGAACACCACTAACATTAAACAAATCAAAATTACAAAAATACCGACCAGTGAACATAAATTGCGAAGCGAACGACGCAATTTCTCTTTTGGTTACTACAGGTACTGACTCACTATCCTACTTAGTCGTACGATCTGTCTAAAAACGCATGTGTGCTAAAAAAGTATGATAGTGTGTATTGAACAAGCAGACTTTTTGACTGGTCTGTCCGATTTTTTAATGTTATAAAAATTTTCATAAAATAAATTTTATCTGTGCGATTAGAGTTGCATTTTCTATGTTTAAGGCAGAAAAATAGCAACAATAAAAAGCTTGTGTTTTGTTTATACAAACTTTTAGGTTATTTTTCATTGAACATATTTTTAAAAAAAATATTTTGCGACAAAGAAGAAAATAAATACTTTTAAAAGTATAAAGCTGAGTAAACATATGTTTTTGCATCTTTTTTTGTATAATAGTGTGGCATAAAGTTCGCCATTTTAAAGCGATTTCTTCAAGTAGAACAGAATTCTATCACACATTATTTTGAGTCAGTACCTTAAACAAGAAAAAAAAGAAAAGAAGTAAATGGCTTTTGAAAAGAAATAAGCGTTCACATGTAAATTTATTAATTTTTTTTTTCACTGTTTCTATTGTAGCTCTTTTGTCTACTTCTTTATACTTTTCTAATAGTTTTTCCCAACTCTTTTGTTTTGCAGTTCTGTCCTTATAAACGTCACTTTTTGTTTGCCAAATGGCAGTTTGCTCTTTTAAAATTTAAATAAATTCTATTAAAAATTCTTTGCTCGCCATCTCCACGATACACACACTGACGTCTCGTAGCAGACTAAAATAAAAAAATGGCGAATGCTCGCGTACCAGTCCATTAACATCCAACAAATTTATTGTAATTGAAAATTTTCAAACTCATTCTGACATACACATCCAACAAATCAAAAATCAGACACACAAATCATACGTGTATGGGCAGCTTTAGCTTTAAGTATTGTAGAGTTGATTAGACTAAAATGGTCGTTACAATTTGATATCATTATCTACTTGATAAATATAGAAGGTTCTAGGCTGACCTGAAATGACCGTTACTGTTTGAATTCATAATCGTTACGGTTTTTGTTTCATTACTTGTTAAACCTGGAAGGTTCTAGATTTCGCTAAAACGGCATATAAATCCAAGACTAGATTGCCACAGTCAGTTTTAGTTCAGATATTAAACAGTAAACAACGCGTGTCATAAGCAATAAACTGTGTGTAAATAATAAGTTCGAGAAACTAAACTTCTTATGTTTTATGTTACAATAGCGAACCCATGATGAAATTATAATTTCACCATGAGGGGACCTTAATAAACTAATCGTTTTTATTATTGGCAACAATATGTGTGTATCAGCCAATTTAATGTTTTCACCATCCCAAATGCATAATTTGACGTTGAATGATTGATAATCTAGCACCTACTTTACGCACGAAAAAACAGCAAACACCTTTAGCCAAGGCGAATTCATATATGAATTCGCCTTGCCTTTAGCAGTTTATTTTTGTTGTGAAGTTTTTTCTAGCGTTTTTTGGGTTGTATACACCTGGTTTTGATTTTAAAGACTTGGCAGCATGTCTGGGCTCCTTTATATTAAAAAGAGGATGATTTATTTTAAATAAAATAATATACATAAATAAATGATAACTATATTTATTATAAAATTTCAATTATTAAATTGAAATTATGTTCAAATTTGTTTGTAATAGATCAATTCAAAATGTAAATACTTTAATCAAAATATATCAGCACTCACTACGTGTAAGTATTATGATATAATTATGTAAACATATAATTAATGTCCATTTATGTACATTAAAAGAATTTTGCAGGTAGTGTTCAAGCAGTAAAAGAAGATACATTTAAAAAAGAAAAAGAGAAGCTCAAAAATGCGGATACCTCCAGTATAATTCAAAACACACAAAAAGATGACACTTCGACAGATAGTTTTAAAGTAACAAAACAAGTTTGGCGGCCTAGTCCATGTGTAGAAAAAGGCAAACTTCTTGGTTATTACAAGCAGCTCTCAAAGTTCAGATTGACATGTAAGCTTAATTATTTGATAATAAATTTGATTGCATATGCAAAAAGTAGGAATACTATATTCAATTCAATTTTTTTTATATAAAACGCCCTTCCCGTCATATGATCTGTGCTTTAGCCTGCAACTTAGTTGGAGTTTTTTTAACTTAGGTATTAAGAATAATTTCCAAATTCTACATCTATAGAAGTGTATGAAAATTACATTTTTGAAGGTATAAAACATTTGATTTTGATAGACTGCTGTTTTTGTTATACCATTTACTTTACTCAATAAATTAACTACTTTTTTTATATTATTTTCTTTAATTTTTCTTTAATTTACCTAACTTAACTGTCTCTAATTTTAAGTACATAAATATGTTATATATTTTAGCGCTTGTTGTAATAACAACAATGGGAGGATACGCAATGGCCCCAGCTCCATTTGAACCTGTGTCATTTTTATTGTGTTCGATAGGGACTGGTCTAGTTTCTGCAGCTGCGAACGCTATTAACCAGTACCATGAAGTTCCATTTGATTCACAAATGTCAAGAACAAAAAGTCGCGTGCTTGTTACTGGCAGACTGACACCCTTGCATGCAGTTGGATTTGCCGTAGTTGCAGCTACCTCTGGACTTAGTATACTATATTTTGGAGTAAATAGTCTAACAGCAATCTTGGGACTGAGTAATCTTTTTCTTTACACTTCAATTTATACTCCGATGAAGCGAATGTCCATACTGAACACATGGGTCGGATCCGTTGTTGGTGCGATTCCTCCACTAATGGGATGGACAGGCTGTTGTGGAAGTTTGGAAGCAGGATCGTGGATACTAGCTGGACTTCTTTATGCCTGGCAGTTTCCTCATTTTAATGCATTATCATGGAATTTAAGACCTGATTATTCT
This sequence comes from Thelaira solivaga, assembly GCA_947397855.1. Classification (NCBI taxonomy): domain Eukaryota; kingdom Metazoa; phylum Arthropoda; class Insecta; order Diptera; family Tachinidae; genus Thelaira; species Thelaira solivaga. The sequence goes on along the minus strand of OX377611.1, from coordinate 38,522,056 downwards.
CGAGCTGGATATCGAATGATGGCTGTGACAAATCCAGGTTTATGTAGGCGTACAGCTTTAAGATATACATTTCTTATCGGTGTCCTTTCATGCGTTGCCCCAGTGTTAGATGTTACTAATAATTGGTTTGTTTTAGAAACTTTACCTCTTAATGGATATTTTTGTTATTTAGGTAAGTCTATGTACATTGTATAAATGAATTTACTAGTGTACTTTTGTATTGTAAATTATGATCAGGGCAAAGAATTTCATGCACTTAAAAAACGAAAATATGCGCATGACGTCCTTATGTACTATAAAACAGTTTAAATTCAGGTAAAAAAATAATCGGAAAATTATTTTTACAAAACTATTTTTATAAATTTCTTTTGGAACGAGTAAACAATTGAAACGGTAAACGCTGAAAATTGAGTGTCATTTAATCGTACGCCAAAGTTTTGCGCTTCGTTAGAAGACTATGTTGCTTGACAATGATACGTTTGCAACATCATCAATTGATTATTCCATAAAATTGTCAAATCTTTTAGAAAATTTATGCTGAAATAAGTGAGAAAACCAGAGCTTTTTATGCAGATTTTCTAGATGGTTTGATCGCTTTTAACCCTGGAATACTAATACATAAATAACGTTGTAAACTTAGATTTAGCGAATAAAAGTGTATTGTTTTTTTTTTTTTTCTTATAATTAATCATTATGAAATTTAGTAAAATTAGTTAAAATTCAGAAAAAACACCTACACGTATATTTTATGTACATTAGTATTCCAGGGTTAAAACAGCACAAAATTAATAAAATAGCCAAGTAGCAAACTATAATGACAAAATACATTCATACATACATATGTGTGTATATATTTATATATAATACTTTTCAACTATATATTTACAAAGAAAAGATGAAGAATATGGTACACTTAAATGGTGCCAAATGTGAGATTATTTTTATTTGTGAAATAATTTGCAGGTTATTAGTAGCTGAATACTTTTCAATATTAAAAATATAAAATTGAATACAAATTATGCACAAAAAAATGAATTTATGACAAAACATCCAAAACTGTGTAAATATGTATAACAAAATATAGAAAAATGTACAATAACAAATTAATGCCAATTTTCAATAAAAGTCTCGAAATCGGAAAAGTGCTTGATCAGAATTGATTTTAAGTTACTGAGTAGAAAGATGTATTTGCATGAAAATCCTGGCCCTAGTTATGATTAAAAAACCGTGGAAAGAGCTTCTTATATATTTTTAAAAAAAATTTAAAAGGGTATATACAAATTTGTCATTAGTGTAATTTTTACACCGTACATGGGAAACTCTATAAAGTATATATGTTCTGGATTCTTATAAATTCGGAGTCGATTTAGCGATGTCTGTGTGGATGTTAAAATAAACTTTCTTAAGTCTCTAGAAAGTTTAGTATGCCAATTTGTTGGAAGTTCCTGTTGTCAGTTTGCTATTTAAATTCAGCCCCATCGGTCCATAAATGGCTAAGCTATGAGCTCTAAAGTGCAACTTTATTTTTGGAGCGTTTAAAAAAAACGTGCTACTTAGTTTTATCAGAAATAAGAGTCGAAATGTCTGCAAAATATAAAAACAATCGGTATACAAATGGCCGAGAAAAATAAAAAATGGAAAAAATTTTAAGCTGTACGAGTTATGATATCAAATATTTAAGTAAATATCTTTGGCTTAAAAATGATTATAAACGCTTTAAACTAAATTAAATTTATTTTACATTTCTATTAGATAGATATTTTTCTTAGAATATTTTTTTCATTAATTTAAAAATTGAGTGCCTGCAAACATTTTATTTTAAAAAGAGAATCTCTAAAAACATTTTTTCTTGGAACTCGTTAATTTTAGTTTCTTGAATTGAAATTAATTATTTATTTTAGGATTAATTAAAAGATATGTATACATTCAAAAAAAATTATTTATTTATTATTGAAGCGCAGTACAGATAAAAAAATAAATTTTTATGGTGCAACCTCAAGCTTAATAAACTATCCGTTTCAATTATAGAATTTTTTAACATTTAACTTTTTATTTAAAGTCATTAATGTTTGTTTCTATTTATCCTTGCAGCTTACAAATTTTATAAGAACTCGGACAGTAGAACTTCTCGTAATCTTTTCCGTTTTTCTCTAATTCATTTGCCTCTTTTGATGCTATTATGCTTAATTAATAAGAAACGATGGATTCTAGCAGAAGATAAACCAGAATCGATGTTATCAGGAACTACAAAAGCTTTGGAAACTATAAACGAAAATTTATTAGAGCAAAATGTTATAAGTAATTTTCAGTTTAACACATTAAGCAAATACTTACCACTAGAATCGGTAACTCGATCGTAAATAATAAGCTTTCCGAAAGTAGTTTATCATAATAGAAATATTTGTATATAAATAAAATACAGCTAAAATTAATACACTACACAAAAATAATTTGTATTATTTGTGACGAAATTGTATATGTATGCAACGTAGAGAAGATTTTTTGAACAAAACCTTGAGCTCAACTTTTCAAAACAAATATGTATATCTTGTTTATATAGCCCTATGGTGTTTGTGAGTGGCGTGCGGTATGTACACACCCGTGGTGAAATTATACAGGTGTGTGCATAATAACACAGGCGAATTTATGTATTTTGCTATGAGTCGACTGATCCGGTTAGGAATTTTAGCTGATATCAGCCGCTAGCTTCAGCGGCGGCAGTAATATTCTTATTAATGTCGGCGTACACTATCAACTGCACGCCGATTGGCTTCGCTTTATGTTCTGTATTGAATTTGGCGGCATTGTGTATGTTTAAAGAAATTGTAATTAATGGAGGATTTTCAAAAAATTGAAAAAATAGGTGAAGGTACCTATGGCGTTGTGTACAAGGGTCGCAATAGACTAACCGGTCAAATAGTCGCAATGAAAAAAATTCGTTTGGAATCAGACGATGAGGGTATACCCTCCACCGCAATAAGGTAACCAAAAAATAGTTTCTTGAAATATCCAATGAAATGCATTATACTTTTGTCCTTTTTTAATTAAAATGTTGAAATTTTATGCCTAAATATTGTTCCACTAAACTTTGGTGAAATATCCATTATTTTATTTTTAGTTGGACTTATATATAATTTTCTCAATGCAGGATTTTTCATGAGTTTCTAATTAGTGTTTTTTTTTTTTTTTTTTCTTAGAACGCTTTTTTATTTGAAAACGTACGCAAATTAAGCATTTTTTCATGTCACTAATTTAATTAAAAAGTGCTTGAAATTCAATACTGTACTTTTCAAGTTCTTTATTAGTCCAACCCATGATGAATTTCTGTTTTGGCAACAATTAGGTTTTCTTTACTCAAAAATTTTATACTCTAAAAAAATAAAAATACCATTAAGTTGTTTTTGGTTATTAAAATATGAAGATTGGGCATTTTTGTTCTCAACAAATTGAAGCCAGAGTCCAAAAAACACTTAGAACATGTATTCGGGAAAACGTGTAACAAGGCAACAAGTAACATCGTTTATACATTAAAACTTGCTGATCAATCGGATAAAGAATTTAGGAATTAATGTTCATATGACAGGTATTCCTTGCCTAATGAAATTACTACTATATGACCCCCCAGGACTTGGAGGTACAACAATACATTAGTACTCATTAACGTAGAAAACGAATACAAACGAAATTAGGACACACAATATAGTAATTGCTACTAGCATTAGTTCATTAATTACAGTTTTCACAACGCAATTAGGAGTAGAAAGGAGTTAAGACTTGCTCGTACTCTGCAATTTATTTCAGTTTATTCTTCGTCCCTTTTAAAATTAAAAATTCCTAAAATTTTATAAACAATAATTGCTATAAAATTGAATGTGTAAACTGGAACTTGATTTAATATACACAGCAATTTGCATTTTTCACTAATATTAGTGAATTGTTTATATGAAATTCGTCGGAGAACGTATAGCTTTTTCTCAGTGTTAATTGTAATTTAACAATAATTTTTATATGTATGTATTTAAATTTATAGGGAAATATCGTTGCTAAAAGAATTAAAGCATCCTAATATTGTTTGTCTTGAAGACGTGCTAATGGAGGAAAATCGATTGTATTTAATATTTGAATTTTTATCTATGGATCTTAAAAAATATATGGACTCATTGCCACCAGAAAATACATTAGATCCAGAACTTGTGAGGAGTTATCTTTATCAAATTACAAGCGCAGTATTATTTTGTCATCGCAGAAGAGTTTTGCATAGGGACTTAAAACCTCAGAATTTATTGATTGACAAAAATGGCATTATAAAAGTGGCGGATTTTGGACTTGGCCGTTCATTTGGCATTCCTGTACGTATTTACACTCATGAAATTGTAACGCTTTGGTATAGAGCTCCAGAAGTTTTATTGGGATCTCCAAGATACTCGTGCCCGGTAGACATTTGGTCAATAGGATGTATATTTGCAGAAATGGCTACCAGAAAACCACTTTTCCAAGGAGATTCGGAGATAGATCAATTGTTTCGAATGTTCAGGTAAATGGCTTTACTTTTTTTTATTATATTTGTATATCGCTCAATTCATAATTTAAAGATGGGTTAACACAAATTTGTTCATCATAAATACATACATGTATCACTTTATATTATTTACAAAGATTAATAAAATTTCTAGAATGACTCCTTTACTCTTCAGAAGAGACTTTTAACTTCTTATACCATAAATATATCAGTTATTTAACAGTTTATTATCACTTAATTTTTTTCTTCTAGGATTCTTAAAACACCAACCGAAGAAATTTGGCCTGGTGTTACATCTCTTCCAGATTATAAAAACACGTTTCCATGTTGGTCCACAAACCAGTTACCCAACCAATTAAAAAATCTTAATAGCGAAGGCCTCGATCTAGTTCAAAAAATGCTCATTTACGATCCTGTTCACCGTATATCGGCGAAGGATATTTTATTACACCCATACTTCGATGGCTTTGATAATAAACTTATAACACTGCGTAATAAAACAGAGCATTAATTTTACTATATAATTTTTAAACAGATATTTAAATTTCAAATCTATCGTGAACCTATTTCTGACTGCTAATCGAATGAATTCCGTAATGCCTTCATTTTTCATATCTAATATATAAATGAGCGTTTGAATTTAGGACATTGAACCTACGAATGAATCGGAATTTTCAATACAAAGGATTTTATTTTATTTCATAAGCAAACAAATAAAAAATTATAAAATAAAAAAATTATTAATCCGATATAAATTTTAGCATATAAACGAAAACAAAATATTTTAAATAAACTCATTTCTTGATTAATGATTAATTACAATACGGCAGAAGAGTAATGTAAGAGATTTACTTACGAATGTGTATATGTACATATTTGGTTTCAATAAAGAAAATTAAGTAATGTTGGAGGAAATTAAAAAAAATCAATTAAAAAATATAATTTTAATTGTTAAATCATAAAATAATGGACGTAAAACTAGTCGTACCGTTATGTGTTATATCCTATGTTACTCGGTAATAATGTTCCATGCCAATTATAAATACTCACTCGCAAGGATTTTTTCCCTGGGAGAATTTTGGTTTTTGGGAGAAAATTCCCTAAATCAGATAACATAGCAATTTGTTGTTAATTTTAGCACAGATTTAAATATATTGACCGAATAAATTTTACTTTTGGTATATGACAAAAACTAGCGTTGTTATAAAAGGCATTCAAGTATTCCACAAGTTAAATTTATCTCTAAAGATTCTAGAGTTATGCACAAATTTTTTTCGTCTTCAATAAAATCTAAAATTGCCGAACCGATTTTAAAAATTCTTTCGCCAATAAAAGATTACCAGCCCAATTATGATTAAAAAATGGCTTGGAAGTTTTTTAATTTTTCCCTTTCTTATAAACAAAATTTCTGCCTTTTTTAACATGGCAAGTTATCTGATTTGGGAATTTTCTCCCAAAACAATTAAAATTATATTTTCTAATTGATTTTTTTTAATTTGCTACATAAAACACTATATTCCAAGAATGGTCACTACATATTCTTGTATCGGCCAGTCAGTTAGAAGGTCGTCAATTTGTACTGACTACGGAGACCACATAAAAACAGCCAATCAAAATCTCAATTTTAAGCAGATTGCTTTGAATTTTTATATATACGATTTCCTTAGTATAAGACTTCGCACACATAGAAAAAAGGGGCAATCGAGTCCAGGTAGATACAAAATATAAATAAAACAAAATACAATTCAGAGGTTTAACGAAATTTCGAGCTTTTTGTTTTTATTTCAGGTGACTTGATAAATATATTTTTTTCTTTAAATCAAATACAGGTCTATAAAACTGTACAGAATTTGCTTTTATTAAAAAAAATATAATAAAAGGAATCTTACAAAAATTAAAATTCAAAAATTCAATAATTTCTTTTTTTTTAAGAATTTTATGTATAATTTTCCATAATAGCATATTATTTGCTAACATTTCCTTCCTCAGTACATGAATTATTAAGATCATTACTACTAGATTCTCCGGAATTAAGAGCTACATTAGCCACGTACAAAGCTGGGTCGATTACTTTGGGTATAGGTTTGATTTCGGTTCCAAGTTCTTTTTCAATTCGATGTAAATCAAATCTATCTTCATATGTTATTAAATTTATTGCAATACCTGTAGTATAAAAAAGAAACATTTATATATTTTTGTATAAAGCTGATACAATATATGCTGTATCTGTTTAAGTATAAGTATAAATACCTAAATGGCCAAAACGACCAGAACGACCAATACGATGCAAATAAGTCTCAGCCATCCTCGGAAAATCAAAATTGATGACAACATTAACAGCCTGAACATCTATACCCCGAGTAAACAAATCAGAACATACAAGATTTCGACACAGTCCCTGGCGGAAATCGTGAAACACTCGATTTCTATGAGCTTGTGCCATTTTTGCGTGTATATAATAACAACAATAGCCAAGTTCGGTAATTTTCTTAGCTAGGAGTTCAACGCGTTGCGTTGAATTACAGAAGATAATGGATTGATTGATCTGCAGTTTTGAAAAAAGAGTATTTAAGCAATGTACTTTCTGGCGTTCTTGAACAAATGCATAGTATTGCGTAACGCCTTTTAATGTTAATTCTTCCATTAAATTTATCTCGTAGGGTTCCCGCAAATGTTTTTCCATAAAGTTTTTAACAGTCAATGGAAAGGTAGCAGAAAAAAGAAGAATCTGAGGATCCTTAGGCAATTTTAAAATAACATGATCCAGCATGCCTTGAAAATCAAGTGATAGCAGCTTATCCGCTTCATCTAATACAAGTATCTTGCAGTGAGACATATTCGCAACTTTTTTATCCATTAAGTCAAGAATACGCCCTGGAGTCGCAATTATAAGTTGAACTAAAAATAAAAAATATAGTAAGTAAGAGTTTATTGAGACTAAATGAAAATATAACATTTGATTATAATACATAATAAATAAAACAAAGTAAAAACTTAGAACTATGTGTGATTCTAAATCGATTAAAAGTTTAAGTATCTTGCTTTTATAAAGTTAATTTGAGTCTATGAGGTATACCTCAAAAAGAGAAAAATATAAAAAAAATAAAATACTATTAAAACAATAATAATAACACAAATTTTAATAAAACAAGGAAAATTGATACTTTAAAATTTAATTAATGCTTGAGGCATTGAACCTACCCTTTTGATATATACGCAGTATATCATCCTTTAGAATTGTACCACCTGTAGTCACCATTACTCGAATATCAAGGTGTTTCGCCAATTCAATACATATCTGCGATGTTTGCAGTGCTAGTTCTCTTGTTGGAACCATTATTAAGGCTTGTATATAATCCTTAGTTGGATCAATTTGCTCCAAGACGGGTATGCAATATGCTCCAGTCTTACCGGTGCCATTTTTGGCTCTCGCCAAAACATCTTTTCCACTTAATGCGATTGGAATTGCAGCTTCTTGAATGGGCGATGGTCTTTCCCATCCTTTTTCAAAAATTCCCATTAACAGTTCACGCTTCAAGCAGAACTCTTCAAATTCATTTCCTCGAGTGTCAGTAACATCCTAAATTACATATAGGATAAACGTTTAAAAATTATTTATCTACTTAAACTAAAGAGCAGAATAAAATATAACTTCATGTAAACTCTGAAAAGCATTATATACCACTATAACCACTAAGAAATGTAGTAGGCTAATAATGCATATATAAAATATTAACGTTTTCTTCCCAAAGCGAAACTGTATACACAAAATAACTTTAGACTTGTGGGAAGGGTATTACAAGTCCTCGAAAGAGAAATGTTACGGCATACATCTACATTTAAAATTTTCATAAAATAGATCGGACCGTTCCTTTACATAGAATAAATTTGTATAAATATAAATAAGCCTGAGTGAAAACAAATTTGAAATTATGTTTCACTAGATTATATGTGATGTATATCTGGACTAATTAAAACAAAAAAATTAACAAACGATAGAATTTCCAACATCGTTCAGCTGCTAGTTGTTAGAAAAGATACATTTCCACATTACAAGTGAACGTCCAATAGTAGGTACTTTCAGTTCTATGAATTTTCAATTGTACTAAAGGCACATTTTTTTTTGTATTCGCTGTTTTGTAGTGCGAATAAAAAAAAATTATACAGTACGTAGTTAAAATGTACCAAATTCGTAAAAGCCAATCAAACAAGATTTAAAAAAAAATTAAATTTCATCACATATAAGAGAAAAAAACTAGTCCGATAATACGAATTTCCAATATTACGCATAGACTTGACATTGTATAATTCGTACTATTGGACGTCATAAAATTGGTTCTAATTACTTACACTTGTTTTGAAACGATTGTCTTTTGGTGGTATTTTAAGTTTTGATTTCCAACCCATGTCGTCTCCAATGTTTGTAACAATTTGGTGTTCCTTGTTTATGCTTTAAATTAAAAAAAATATGTTTAATTTATTTTTTAAAACATTTTAGCAATAGTGTCATTCCAGTCTCATGATAATAAAAAGAATAAAATTTATGCTGATCTTTAGAAAATATACGCGTTTAACTTTTAGTTTTTAATAACGATTTTTTAGCTTTGAGCTACAAGTTTACTAATTGAACACAACTTTTGGACCAGAGCAACTGAAAACTTCCCAAAGTATTTTGGAGCTTATTTCGAATCTGCACATCTACTAAATGGTGTAGGTGACACGACAATTACTTGGATTTAAAAGACAATTCAGAATTCCGCATTAAAATTTCCGTAAGTCTTTCCTATGTACATAATTTTTAAGTTGAATTAGTGTAGTTTTAAAATATAGAAAGTTTTAGAAAATTTAGAATTTTTAATTTTCAAAAAATCTTCCGTTTTTTCTCCTACCTCATAAATTTCAAACAAAGCGATACTCGGTCCAAAAGCATTTAATTTTCAACAAAATTTCATCCTTATTATTTTGATTTTAGATTATATTGATGCGTTTTGCAGGAACTGTCTAAACTACACTTATATGGGTAGAAATTGATGTTACCAACTTGACGCATACATAACAAAACTCTGAAGAGCCGTATGCTATATGTATTGGAACCTTAAAGTACCGCTCCTGAGATCTGCGAAGTTCAATATTAAAATTTATTTAAATTACTTTTTTGAATTAATATTGAATATATTATGATTCTGGATCACTATGCTTTCTTAATTAAAAATAAATTCCTGCGAAGATTATATAAATAATTAATTAAAAATATTTGGAACATACCTTTTAATTACCATATTTCCGTGTGCAGAATTTATCTTTTCTGTCATCATTTTCACTACTGCAATTTATTTAATACGTCAACTTTTTAAAATAAAACCATTAAACAATAAGCCAGAATTTTTATATACGATTATAACTTTTCTTAATTCTGAAATCAGTAAAACAAAATTATAATTTTAAAAATGTGTATATATATTTTAATAATTATTACAATCACTCGAGAAGTAAAAAAAAAAAAAAAAAAAAAAAAATTATCTCTTAAAAATCACGGATTTTTTCAAACTGCAAATAATGTCCGTATCAGTTATCCTAGTAATGGATTTCATTTAAGAGCTACATAAAAATTAAGGGACAAATTTATTACTTTAACTTCGAGGAAAGGCTCCTTTGAGTTGGACAAAACATAGAAAGAGCTAGTAGTTAGCTCTTAAATGTTAACTTTTTAAATTTTAAAAACTTGACAAATAATTAGTAGCACTGCTTTTTTTTGTAATCGCACTTTACGCCATGTACATTTTAAAGAAGCTGGATTAAACTTAACTGTGGTTATGGCCTCCACATACGTATATATCAGAAACACTTAAATTTTAAATTACATCCATATATATATATATCATATTTTTACAGTAATTTGTGTAAGCTGAATTCGAGAAAAGTAGTTAACGGTAAATTTTTGTGTTTCTATGTGTAATGCGCTTTAGATTCAATGAATAGAATAAATGAAATTTTAATCCTCAATCTAGTAGGTATGTCTATTAAAAGTTAAACGGTACTTTGTATTGCTATAAAAAAAGCCAACAGTTAGTTACGTATGGTAAATCAAAGTAAAATTTTGCAAAGATTTCGATCTAAACTATTTTGCAGAACAAATAACTACAAAATGTATAGTTTTCTAACTATATTAAATGGTAAATTCGGTTTAAATTTGAGGTCATTAACAATATAAATTAGATAAAACTTAAAAATCTTTTAATAAAAACACTTTAGAAAACTATTTAAATATAATTTAAGCACAACTTCAAATTTACTAAAAAGCAAAGTTCGTAGGTATTCTTTATTTTTATTATTTAAAAGTATTTTGTTTAAGGATTTTTAGTTTTATGGATATATGCAGTTCTGAATCACTAAATTCGAATTTGGTAATTATTAATAGATAGATATATTATATATATATATAGATTTATTATATATGAAGAAAAAGTACGAAATTAAAATTTTGGCGTTTAAAATAATAAAATTTTGTATTTTGGTAGAGTATTAAATCTAATTTTAATAATAACAAGCTAAAGTAAATGTACTTTATTTATGAAGGACGTTCACCACACAGGGACCAATAAAATTTAATATATATAATTCTGAACTCTATTTTCGCGCTCAATGAAGTACTGTTCGTATAAGCAATTTATCAGAAAAACAGACATGTTGATTTGGATTACTCTAAATGCTGTAGGCTATATTTCACTACATATGTATGTAGCTAAAATGTAAAATATAAGTTGATTTCACAAATAAAAGAAGGAATTTTAATATATTTCGTATAGCCATATAGATTGCACAGGACGCCCCAAATAAGAAAAAGGGGGGGCTCACTTGGATAATCTGATATGGTTTGTATATATGTAGGTATATAAAATTAGTTAAAAAAAAAGTCTGTCCTTATAACTGCAACTAACGGACCAATATTTGTATGTGTGTTACATACAAGCATACATTTGCATAAGTATCTACATACATCAGTACATAACATGTTGTAAATGCCTTTTCAAAAAAAGTCAACAATAATCACTATTTTTTCAAATATAATTTTTCAATGCCAAATTATTATAAATTAGCATTATTTTTATAATTAGTGAACTATTATATTTAAGTGTATAAGAGAGCCCAAATTAATAAAAAAAAATAGATTTTGCCCCAATTTCAACTTTGTGAGACTTAAATCGAATTTACTTTGTCTTCGTAAGTCTTGGAGCAATGGAAAACAAATTATGCCATTTCCATTTTAGATTTCTATTTTTCAACTCTACGAATAAGATTTTAGGTATATTAGTGCTTTCACTGTCGGCATAATTTCGAAAAACAAAACTATAAACATTCACAATGCACATACGAACAATTAGACTTCATATTAATCAATCGCAACTTTTATTCATTCACAAATTGCAGAACTTATTTTTAGAACCACGAAAAAGAATCAGAAAATCAATACATACCAAATATTTTTAGATTTTGTTTACTATGCTGTTTTAATATAAAAAGACAATATAAAAATCCACGAATCCGATGTGTTCTCTTCTAAATGACTTAAATAAAAATCAGTTGTGCCAACCATGAGTTTTTGCATACAACTTATAGCCAGTGTTGCTTACTTACTTTTTTAATATAAAATAGTACAATTACAGTGACATGGTTCTAAAACAATGTTTTTATTACGTCTAGCAATAGAAATTAATTTATACAAGCGAAAAACAGAATGCGCTTTGGTATAAATCATTGTATAATTATATAGGCAGGATTTGTGATAATAAAAAGTTTTTTTTGGAGTTTTTTCCATTCAAAATGTAAATTGAAAGAAATTTTGACAATTTGGAATACACCAGCTGTTGAGCGAATTCGCTAATCCTGCCAATTTGTATTAATCATTTCGTAACCATATAAGGTGATATTATCATGTATCAGCTTCAAGTTTTTGTTCCACAGTTGTCAAACACTTTTTAAATTTTATTTGTTAATACAATTCGATTTTATACCAGATAGACGCATCCTTAAAAACCAAACTTTTTTCAAATATATGGTCAAAAAACAGTACACACATAATTTTTATACTAAGTCCCTATTTAGACGAGGAAACATTTGGAAGAAAAACATCTTGAATTCTCTTTTGCTTTTTCTTTCGCGGTCACACAGACGAACATGTTGCCGGCAACACTCCATTATTATTGTTATTATTTGCACAGAAAACAATGAAAGAAAAGAAAAGTAAAGCAAATATCAACAAAGAATATGTCAACAAAGCGTATCGCCGAGTACCGAACACAAAAATGATTCTCTCTTCTCCACCCGTAATTTGCCAACAAACGAAATGTTTCCCTTCTAAATGTTTCTTCGTCTAAATAGGGACTAATAAATTTTAATATATTTAAATATCCTTTTTCCTTTTTGTTTCATAATATTTTTTTTTAAATATTTTTATTTCATTGTTTAATTTTTATAAAAACTTTGACTGAATCTTAACATTATGCTCAAAAACATACAAAATTTGACAAGACGGTAAACAGAGAATTCAAACAGCAGATGAGCGAATTCTCTAATGTAATAACCTTGCAACTAGCCATGGTGAAATTATACAGCTGTGTGCATTAGGCAATTCGCTCCGCAGCTGTTTTAACACAAATTGTCAAATTTGATTTCCATTTAATATTAATTAATTTTTACTTAAGTTAAAGTCATAAAGTACAGATTATTTATTTTTATTACATTATTTATATACATAAGAATGTACTTAAAAAAGTTATAAAAAAATTTCTTAAGTAATTTTGACAACTTGGTAGATAATAAATTCGAATTTGTTAGGATTTTCGGGATGCAAGCATCTGTATATTTTCACCATGAATTCTATCATGTTTTTTAAAATTTATTAGTCTATACTTACACTGCAGTCACACGATCAAGTTTTTTTACAATTCTCTTTCAAGAAATTTACATATACTGCTTGTCAAAATTCACAAAAATTTAAAGCTGTGACGTAGGCTGCACGCAATTTCAAATCAAGTTTTTCAACAAGATGTTTTTTTTAACCTCTTCCACCGACAGTTTTGTTTCGGCGGCAATAGAGTTATATGCCTTAATTTTTAAATTATTCCGTCTATATGCAGGAATATTCATGTTCCACAAAACTTCATGCCTTCTGTATATCTCTATGAACTGCAAAACGTCGTTATATTTGTTTAATTTGTTCACAAGCATATTAAAAAAAAAAAAAAACAATACTGGCGACAGAATAAGAATTCAAATTTGGAATAAAAAAACTGCAGTCAGCTGTTTTCTTGACTGAAATTTGAAACACTCAATTGAACGAAAAATTGAAAACAAACTCTCAGCAAATTTTAAAAGTGTGAGTGTATTGGTAAAAAAATGAGAGAAATTTTAAAAATTGAATGAAAACTTGATCGTGTGACCCCCAAGTTACTCAGAAAAAGTTTGAGCAATGTTGGGTGGTGAATACAGAATACCAAAAACTATTATCAAATTATCGATAAAGTAATATCATTCGTACACAAGGTTTCTATAACACTTTTTACAATGCCCAAGGTCTTACTTTGGTAGAAACTTTCTTTTACGCTGTGATAGATAATTCTTTCAACAATGTCAATAAAATGACAGTACAATTAGTGTCACTCTTCTTGTAGGGTTCTATAAAATTGTATTGTCACGAACTTTCCGTCACTGTAACCGGTGCTACCGACGCACGTTTCTAAGCAGCTGAAAATTTTATGTTTATGTATATGTAATTTGCTTAAAGTAAAAAATTTGTTTACTATAGGACTGGTTACAATTTAATTTCTTTAATGAAATTGCTTCAGAATATTAAAAAATATATTGTAAGTTTTGACATATTTGCAATTTAATATTAATTTTGCCGTCGTTATAAAATGTTATTTCGATTATACTTTTGTCAGCAATTATTTAGGCAAATAAATAAAGCAGTTACGAGTTACAGGCCGAAATTGACTTGTTTTAGTTTTCAGAACGTCACTAAGTTAACGATGACAGGGCCCAGTGCGAAACTATTTAGACATGCCCAAACGCAGCACGGTGATGAAACCGTAGATACGGAGAACATTGTGTTATGCAAAAATAATTTATTTACATTCTGGGACGAACAACAGAATGGTGAAAAGATCAATGTATCGGACAATTTGAATGCAACCAATACCGATAACAAAACGGAATCTTCAGTGTGTGTATGGTTTTATGAAGTGGAAAATATGACTAAGGATATGAATCTTAAAGAGGTAAGCTACAGTTTATAATTAAAAGATTTTCAAGCTTGTTGACAATATTAAGCTAGTCCTAAAAGTAAATATATCCGACATACTTTTCATTGATGAAAAATTCTATATATGTCTTGTGGTACTGGGTAATTGACTATTGCTCGAGTCGGACCTAATGTGTAGTTTATACTTTGAAAATTGGTAGATCATAACTATCGGGTAATATCCGTCAGTCGACAAAATTTTAAAGAAACTTTACACCAGCCTATCTCATAAGAACATTATTAAACGAAAAATTTAAAATTAATTAAAAAATCATTTTGTTCAGTATTAAATAGAGAGCAGAAATATTTCAACAGAATATTAATTTCTCAAGTCTACAGTTTTTAAGCATATACTTAAACTATTATATGGAGTACTATGTATGAAGATAAATGTTGGTTGTTTTACTTGCAATCAACGCATCATGGTAACTCTTTATTCAAAGGGTATAAATAAACTTTTTTAGCAAAGGGTAAATAGGGAATGCACTAAAAATTAAATAAGCAACCATGAAGTTTGAAAACCTTAAAGTGCAACAGCTAAAGAAGGAATGGAGCTAGTTTAAATTACCAACTATTGGAAGCAAAGCAGCTCTGCAGAGTAACTTAATTGGGGAATTTAAAAGAAGTAAGTTAAAATCATTTATAAAAGGTGTTTTTTATAAACGTATAGAACTTTAAGTTGGCATTACTGTCAAGTGATTTATTCTAAGTTTAGTTTGGCAATTCATCATGAATAGACTCACGATCATCAAGTAAGGCGTAGATTCGTCGAATGGGCCCAAAACGAGATTGCCGTTGTTCCCGATTTTCATAAGCGAATTTTGTTTAGCGATGAAGCGCACTTCTGGTTGAATGGCTACGTCAACAAACAAAACTGCCGCATTTGGAGTGAAGCTAATCCTCAAATGTATGTCGAAACACCGTTACAAGCAGAAAAACTGACTGCTTGGTGCGATTTATGGGCTGGTGGAATCATTGGTCCGTACTTCTTCAAAAAAGACCCTTTAAGTATACGAACTATGGTATGGACTTTAATTTAATATTACTGCCTATCATGGAAAAAATTGTGTAAAACTCTAGAAGACTTTTAGAAGACTCTCTAGCTAATAGCGAAAAACGTTTGGAAAAAGTTCAGGAAGATGGTAGAGTCAACAACGAACACCATTAATAAAATTTCAAGCTTCCAATGAGAGCCTTGAGAGTCATCAAGAGTCTTCTCGAATAACTAACGAGAAGCTTTTTGAAATCTCAGAAGAGTCTGCACTTAGCTGAATATATATCACATTGAGAAAAAAAAAATAAATCACATAAACCTAAATAATTTGAACAGAAAACAAATCTGGAAATACGTGGCGTAGAACTGCAAGCTGAATATTCGAAGAGATTCCAGCACGAATACTGATAGAAATTTACTATAAATTATAACACCCTATTTTTGATGTTAACCAACTTTTCAATGTAGTACATAAAGTTAGTTTTTTTGTTGAGGGGAACCGCATAGAGAAAATTGCGAAGAGATTATGTCAACATTGAATCGAAAGTAGTGAACAAAAGGACAAAATGGAAAAAGCCATTTTAAATTAGTTCAACTGACCCATCCAGATGAAAACTATCCTTTCCTAGATCTTTTCAAGATCTGACTTTCGTAATTCGGATGTAAAGTTTGTAGTATGCGCAACGCACAAATTGTTATATAAAGAGACTGTGTCTTTTCCACCATCTCAGGAGGGCAACAATGTGATCTCTAAGTCCGATGTGAGATAGAGAACTGGACTGATAAAGAGCTTACCATGTTCAATGAGCTAAATGTCAGTTTGTGTCGCCGTCAAGAACGAGTAAGTTGACGCAACGCAGAGCTCTCCTTGGAATGCCGTGTGACTTTGAGTGAAGATGCTGTACCAAAGGTGAAAGAAATTAACATGTTATCGATATCCTGGTCATGAAACCTTATTTGACCCAGTGTAATAATCCAAAACTTATAAATGGATGCTTATACCGTACTTGAGAAAATGCAGACTGAAATCTGTCATGGTACTAGTGATAGTCATCCAAGTGTGACAAACCATAGAATAACTAGAAAAACAATTCTACTGGGTGGGATGTTAATAAGCTGTAGTCATGACAGAATTATACAAGGTAGCGACAAATCTACAACAAACATAAACAACAGGCGTCTCTTTTCTTCTATGTGTCAAACAGATATACTACTAAAAGAGAAAAAATCAATGTAATGCACTCATGCACTTACACTTTCTATGTATGTATGAGTATAAAACATCGGCTCGCAAACAAATTTTGACGTTTACTAAAGATAGCAGGAGATGTACGCTGTTCTATATATTACTGCCAGTACTTTGTTAATTCTGCCATAGCTGAAATCGAGAGAAGTTTCAGCAGTATAACTTGGGCGTTCTATTTAAAAGAATAAAGATTAACAAAGCAGGACCTTTTTTAATATGCAACAATGAAAATCTCTATATTTTGTTGGTAATGGATTATTTTAGTAAATGGTCAGAAGTGCATACTATCCAAAAACCCAAAATTATTTCTAACATTCAAATCGGCTGTAAGTGATTCTATTACATGATATTAGGCGTATACCACTAGATAAGGACAATGAAGACATAACTTAGGAGCAAGTTTTTGATAAAATACTTGAATTCGTACACAGGCAAATTAAATAAAAGCTAGTCAGCTGGTTCTCCTGTATAATTTACAATGGAAAAATATATTGTGTCTCAAACTTCAAACCCATAGAAATTTCTTATGCAAAATGGTCAAGAGATTGAATGATGTAGTTTGTAGAAGACGATCATGCTGAATGGTAAACAACGTTGTCATTTTAGTCCTTTTTAGGCTAGATTTAGCCTTTTTCTTTAGCCTTAATATTTATGATTTGGCCTCTAGATTTTTTCCTAGCATTTTTTCAGTTTCAAAATAGCCGTTTTTTCTTTTTCGCAATTTTTTTTTGCGGATAGTGCGAACATTTTTTAAATCATTAAAAAAAAGCAAAGGGGTAGTTCATGGTAATTTTTGGCGAAATATTTTTTTTCGCACTATCCGCAAAACAAAAATTTCGAATTAAAGCCAATACGTTTATCTATTCAACGCAATAGAAATCAAGTCGATATCTCGAAAACTAAGCAAGTTACGACCAAAAAGGATAGATAAAAGTATTGGCTTTAATTCGAAAATTATTTTTGTGGATAGTGGAAAAAATTATTTTATCATTTTAAAAAACAGCAAGCTATGACAAAGAAGCAAAGCATGTTTAAAACGACCTTATTTTCTTTAGTTTTTGTCATTGTATTATGTTCTCTCATTGATTTTTCTCTACTCTTCTTGATTTTTTATAAAAATCATAATTATTATTTTGAATTTTAAGCGATAGTTTTTTAACTTTTTCCTAGCTTTTTTTTGTGAGTTATTTAGCTTTTTCTAACCTTTGTTTTAGGAAAATTTAGCTTATTTTTTAGCTACTGTCAACGCTAATGTTAAACTTCGTTTATGATGTCGCGTAAAAAGGAAAAGAAAATGATTTGGATTGATTTGCTAAAAGGCAAAACATTTTTTCATAACCCTTTTTAATTACGTTTTTGTTATGATATATTTCACTTTTTATCTGCCACAATTCTGGCAAACTTACATATACAGGCATACCTCGTTTAGTACTCATATTGCGTTCCTGAAAATTGAGCGGTAACAGAAACAGCGTTAAAAGAGGTGCTATTTACACTACAATATGGGGTTACGTTTCTAACTAAGACACTTCGGAGTGTCGTTCACCGTTCTTAATGCACCTACTAACATTCATTTCTATACCCAACGTCAAGCTTTTTCTAGATTGCTTAGCAACATGTGTCCGCATTTCAGGTTCAATTAATTTTTTTATATAATGAATTTTATTTATTTAATCAAAATTATTGAGATCTATATCAAACCATATCAGTATTTTGAATGAAAAATTTAATACGAAATTTCACATTTTTAAATTCCCCGAATTAAAATTATTATTTTTTTTCTTTTCAAAAACAAGAATTTCAAGAACTGTAAATTAAGTTCTATCAATTTCCATATGAAATTAGAAAAAGAAAACTTTTTAAAAAACATTTTAAAGTTAAAATAATTTTTGTTTTTAAAAATCAAATGAGTGCTATAGTAAAACAGGTGTAAAAGAAGTAGCGTTATCGAGATATGCGTGTAGGTCAATAAATGCTTTTACAAATAGATGATTTAGCAGCCATCTGTACTCGTAGCTTACGAAATTAGAAATGAAATTTTTTCACTGTTTGACAGAACTGCTAAGGAGCATGATGGCATGATGACAAACAGAAAAATGATGCGAGAGAATGAAAATATTGTTACGAAAATCATTCTATTGAATGACTGTGTTTTATAATTCATAAGAAATAGGTAAATGTTGTTCTATACTTGATACACCTAGAAGTATGCAGTAACTTCTAGAAGTTTGTAGACAGTTCTCGGCTACACTAAAGATTTGAAATGTCCGTTACAGTTTGTTAAAGCAAACAGTATGTAAGGCAATGCTAAGATTGCCAGATGAGTTCAGTTAAGTTCAGTTCTGGTTGAGACATTAGACTGTAAACAAGGTGTGTCAAAAACAATAAAGCGTCGTTGTGACGGTTATAAATAAAGTGCGTTTCTACAACAAGTGTTGAGAAGAGAGAACTAATTGTGTTTTTATTTTACAACAAAGAACCCTAATAAACGTTTTTATGATAGGGTAAGAACGTAACAATATCAATGTTTTTGAAAGCGATCATGCCATGTCATTATACCGTGCCGCGCATGATCGTTTAATAGGTGGTTCTACTAAAATGTAAATAAATTTAAAAATTATGAATAGATTTTGATGAAATATGGCTCATTTTGTTTATAGCATATGCATGTATCAATATTATGCACAAAATTTAAGATTTTCTTTATATTAAATTTTTAAAGATTTTTTTAAAAAGAAATTTTTGGACATTTTGGATTGCCAGAATTTATAAAAATGAATGTTTGGCTACTACAGTGCAGGATATTTTGGACTCTGCAGTGTTGAATTTAACTTGCTTTTGGTGCGTTTGTTATCAGTTTTTAGAATCACCTATTTCAACTAAAATTTCAATATTCAGAAGAAATCCAATGCTTAAAATTTATTAATTTCAAAAAATTCAAGGCTTTCCAAGAGAATAATTTTAATATTGGCATCCCTAACTAAAGCAAACAAAAAAAAAACTTAAAACGTTTATTATCTTTCCTTTTGAATACAGCATCACTCTGTTCGTTTTACTAAATAAAAAATAAAAATAAAAAAGCAACATCATTTAAGAAACATGCTGCGGATGCAAAACTATACTGCGCATTAATTTCTAAGCAAGAAATCTAACTTTGCCTGAGTGGTATGCACGAGTATAGGTAGTTTTTATGCTTTTCAAGAATAAAGGATTTCACAGAAATCCTATGCAAGGCACAAAATACCATATTCGAGTACATTAATACATACATATGTATTAAACAAATAACAATATATATATTCTGCCTGGCAAAAAAAAAATAGAGCAAATTCATTAAGTTTTGAAAGAAAAAGCAAAACAAAATATTCTAAAATATATAGTGGCATGTACTACATACATATGTAACTAGTTTTATGTTTTACATATCTGAGATTACATTTTTTTATTATGTTGTATATTTACACATGTGTATGTATGTACGAGTATATGCATGTTTATTACTCTAAAATTTTGCGGTAAAAATAATAAAATCATGTGAACTATTGTTCCCGTCACCTATAAATAAAATACTTTTAGCTTCACCTACAAAATAAATAAAAGTAATGGATGCGCAAAATATTCATATATATAAATAAATGAATTTATTAGAAATCATAAATATATATTGTTACGAAAAATCACGCTGCTGTCCCACCGTTATTATTTTTCATAAGAAACAGTATTTACGTATGTACATATAATGCATTAAATACATTAGAGACAGCAGGATACCGACTACACGACTACAAATGACGTTGGCTGCAAATATCGCCGTGTAGCCAGCACCTTAATTATTTTAGAAACGGCAGCAGTAATTGTTTCAGTGATGCCACTTTAAATTTTTTAATATGTGTGAAAATAAAATTATTTATTGAAACTCACAAAAAACATAAACACACATTCATTTGTGTATACAGATATACCTATAATACGTAATAATGTAAAAACAATTGAATTAATTTCTTTAACACCTCTTGATTGTCAAATAAAATGAAATATTTTCAAACGCTCATTTTTTTTTATTATACTGGCAGTACTAAATTGTTCATTGCCGCCCACAAAAATAGAAATTAGCCTAAGTTGGCGACAGCTACAACAATGGCTGTGTAGCCATGTAGCCGCGCTGTCTTGAAAATAATTATTTCAATATAAACGCATGTATTCTATTTTTGACAGGTTGTAGTCGGCAGCCTGCTGTCTCTAATGTGTTTAACGCATTATGCAGTTGGTTAGACTTAAAATTACAGTTATAATTTGATTTCATTGTTTAATAAATGTAGAAGGTTCTAGGCTGAGTAGAAATAACAGTTAAGGTTTGATTTCATACCCGTTACAATTTGATTTCATTACTTGATAAATCTAGAATCTTCTAGATGATCAATATAGTGATTTTATGTACCAAATTAAAAAAAAAATCGTTAGAAAATAGAATTTTAATTGTTAAATGAATAATGGATGTAAAAGTGCCCTGTAGAGGTCATTTTAACTGATCCTTATATTTGCTAAGTGTTTCAATACTCTGCAATGTTCAGCCATGAATCCCGTGACAATGCGAATTTCTGTCCGGATCAGGCCAAGTAATTCATTCGTTCTCTTCCGAGATCAAAATGGCAGGAATATTTTCGCTGCCTTTTGTTTTCTTTCCAACAACTCCCTAAAGGTGCTCCAAGACAGTCCGCAGAATTGTTCTGGGCCAATGAATCTAGTTATTAGCTGCGTCTTTTATTGCGAATTTGTCTGCCTTCTTATTGCTTACACTATGGCAAAGGTCGCCCTAAAAATATTAATTAGAGCGTGCTGGAATAAGTCCGTCTACTCCAAGAGATTAATATGGATAAAATGAGCATATGGCCCTTGTTATCCTTTCTTCACAAAATATTATCCTAGGTCTTGGCCAATCAGAGAACCTTGATATTCGTCCCTTGGGTAAACTGTATGAACTGTTAGAATTTCGGAACACGGAAACTAAACGCTTTTTATAAGCTCTAACGTTTTAAAGTTATCGTTCGTGTATGATCCGCCTGACATTTTAGCTTGAATGAAGTTGTGTGTACCCAGAGCGGGGAGCCCGAGTCCAACGTTCTGCTTTGCTAGCCTACTCAGCAGCGTGTCCTGCTGGAATAAGTGACACAGATGAACGATTGCGGCATTATTGAGACTTCGACTAAGTAATTGTCTCTGCCATCAAAGCCTTGGTTTGGCTGTTCTGCCGCTAATTAACCGAGATTATTGTTGAGAATTATAACAATAAATTATTTTTATGAGAACAATTTGACTAGCTTTCAGATCTTCTTCAAGACGATTGAAATGGGTGATAGCGACCTTACATGCGCTGTACGTCGGTCCATCTTCATACGATTTTCTCAATTTTTTACCTGTGACATTACGTCACTGGCTGAATTGTTGGCCGATCTGCAGCGCATTGACGATTCAGTGCCTGACACCTAATTCTCTTTGACTTAGGAATATCGTATGCAACATTCGTCCTCGCTTCTTCAGCCGTCATACTATCTCTGATCATGACTGAAATACGACGTTTTTGAACTTCAGTCATATTTCTTCTGATGCGTCGCCTCGGTCTTGGTTCGAATAGACCGCGAGAGCTTTTATCAGCATTTACCTCTAAATATTCCAGAGTAGCAATTATTTTCTCCGGCACTAATCGGCGAATGAAGTAGAGTATCATCATCTAACTCCTTTGTATATGTTTTTATGTCTTTTTTTTAAATTATCCATAAAATATTCTTTAATCGTGAGAACGAATTGGTCATTGTAGGCAGAGCTCACATACTTACATTAATTTACATTTAGTTTCGAAATTTCTCCAAGGACCTGTCCGCCATAGTTACTTGGTTCATTAATATTACTTAAACCCCTTAATCACTTCAAGGTATGCTAAAGACAAGGGGGGGGGGGGGTGAGGGGAGCTCAAAAGGTCTTTATGCTATAATAGTTTTTATTTAAGCCAATATTAATTTTAAAGTATTTGCTGTCTGGCCCCATTGTGCAGCTGTAGAAAAATAATTGTTGTGTTCTCATTTATAATGTAATTAAATCGCAAAAATGACCTAAATCTTATTAAGAATTGTCACGAACTCTTCGTATATACTCTAAGAACTGGGCTTGTCCACTGCTGTTTGCCCTATTAACTTCTTATTAATGGCAATAACTTAAACTTATGATGGAAAGCGGTTGGTGTTGTAGGTGTACGTTGTTATATGTATATACTTACGTAGATTTACATATGTACTTATGTATGTGTAGGTGTAGCTTTTGTTAATGGCTGACAGTAATGCCTTCCTCATACTTTTTTATATTTCTTTTATAAAAATAAACTTTATTTAGCTGTGTGCCCGCCAACTACTCTCTTTCTCGAATGTTGCTAAAACATCAAAACAAAAAAATGTATTCACCTGTATGCATGTATGTATATTAACAAAATAAGTGCTTTGACTAAGTCATTTCTAGGACTCATAATTGTTGTAGTTGCAAATCATATTTATTCATTTAATAGAGTATATTTTGCTTAAGCAATAGTTTTCCATTAAGGTGTGAATTTGATCGATAATTGGACATTTTTTGTTTTTATATACGATGAGTTAAATTTTTGGCGAATGTTTGCTTAACTTTCGAACTTTTGTTAATAAAGCAGAGTTCACACAAAATCCAGCCTCTTTTTATAGAAACTCAGTGGCAACACTTGAATTGTTTTAAAAAAAATTCTTTTAAAACTATTCACTCTTATTCTGCAAAAAAAAAATTAAAATTAGTTAGTACTAGCTTATTTGTAATCTTGGTTAGCCATGGAAAATCAAAATATTATAGAAAAATATTTTGCACAAATGTCTTGAAAATCAGACATGACCAGGTGCAAAGACTAAATAAAATATAGTCAAACCATAAATACAGATTAAAAGTAAAAAGAACAGAAAAAAGTTACTAAAAGAAATCGAGAGCTTACAAAATATATAATACGTTTAAGGCAACATAATTCAGGTGTCTCCGACAGTGATCATGCAAAATACACTGGTGTTAGTGTAAGTACTGCAAGAAGAAGAAAGAATTTAGTTTCAAAAGCTTTCGTGCAATAAAATATCGAAATCGTAGTGAAAATCAGACTGTTATTGCAATAAAACGGGCACGCATTCTTTACGATAAACTGTTAAAAAAATTCAACAACTGCCTTATTAGGAAGGTTGAAAACTATGTCAAAACTAACTTAAAACAACTGCCAGTTCAAAAATTGTATGTTGCACCGAAACTTGGAGATGCCGATTCAATATATAAATACACAAAAATGGATGAATTTGGGAAAAAGATCATGATTTGGCAAGCAATTTGTAGTTGTGGTCTAAAAAGCATTATCCGCGGAAATACAAATGCTACTTATCAAAATCAGCCAACTCCAAAAAAATAAATAGTTTATCTGATCACATTTCCACAATTTATCAAAATGTCCGTGGCTTAAATACGAAATTAAGTATGATCTACAATCAAAGTTTTGCTTTTACTTACGATATCATTGCTCTAACTGAAACTTGGCTTGTTGATAATATATTTACTAAATTAATTCTGAAATTCTCTGCGATAACTATCAAATTTATAGACGTGATCGTGGAAATAATATTAAAGGTGGTGGTGTTTTGACTGCAATTGCCAATCATTTGCCTTCCGAGCCTCTGAACAATGACCGTCATTTGGATATCGAGTTTATTGGTGCCAAAATTAATTTAAAATATAGGAAAATTTTTATTACATCTTTGTCTGAAATGGTTTTGACAAAACACTTTGATGCCATAAAAAATGTTGCTTATTCTGCCAATCAAAACGATTATATATGGATATTGGTGATTTTAACATGCCCCTAT
The DNA here is from genome assembly GCA_947397855.1 of Thelaira solivaga. Taxonomy (NCBI): domain Eukaryota; kingdom Metazoa; phylum Arthropoda; class Insecta; order Diptera; family Tachinidae; genus Thelaira; species Thelaira solivaga. The sequence continues at coordinate 38,497,090 of OX377611.1, read as the reverse complement.
TATCATGGGAATTTACTTCTATCCTACTTTATTCCGTCGATGTCAGAAACTAGATTCTTTCATTTGGACTTTGTCAACTCTCTGTTCGATTTAAATTTTTACCAACTAATGGCGTCTACAACGTCAATTCAAGACTACTGGACTTAGTATTTATTATTGATTTAACTGATGTCACCATAAATCGTTGTTATCCATTTTCTCAGCCTGAAGATTTATACCATCCTACTATAAAAATAAAAATTCCAATGCCAGTTACTTCTGCTTCACTTTCCTCACTTGAGAGTGCGAAGAGTAAGTCTTTTTGCTTCAAAAAAACAACAAAGTATAATATGTTTAATGAGCTTGTGTCTAACACCCACTGGGATAATCTTTTCAAAAACACTGATCCAGCTAATAACGTGCAATACATTAACACCATCGTTGAAACGTTTTATAAAAAAATTTATATGTATATGACTCAATGTATACCAAAATCTTCTAACTTTAAGCGCGTTGGTCCTGCTTGGGACTCCAAACTACTTTCTGCTTTCAAAAATAAAAAGACCAAACTTTATAAAAAAATATAAATTGTCTGGATCTTTTGCTGACTATGCTAGATATTCTGTTGCTCGTGCTCAGTATAATTCTATTAACCAATCTTGTTACTACAGCTATTTAAATAAGCTTAAAAAAATTTTAAATCTGATCCAAGGACCTTCCATAAGTTTGTAATTTCTAAAAAAAGATCTAACTCTTCTAACTATTATGCAGTATCAGGGTATTGAATCTGACGATGGTCTGACAATTTGTAATTTGTTCGCTGACTTTTTTTCATCTACGTACTCTGATTCTATTTTTGATGATTCTAATTCTTTGTATCTAGCTGATTAATCGAATTCACCAATATCAATTCCATTTTTTGATAAATTGGCAGTGGTTAATGGCTTAAAAAAACTGAAATTATCATTTAACTGTGGGCCAGATGGAATTCTGAGCTGTTCGCTAATTAAATGTGCAGAGGCCCTAGCAACCCCACTTACTATTATTTTCAATGAGTCAATCAGATATGGCTATTTTCCTGATATGTGGAAGGATTCTTTCATTATTCCATTATACAAAACTGGTATGAAACGCAATATCTAAAAATATAGAGGCATCGCTGAGCACCATTCCGAAGATTTTTGAGGAGATAATAACTGAGCATCTAAGTCACCAATTATCATCTGTACTATCTGCTTTTCAACATGGTTTTCGTAAAGGCTATTCTATAACCACAAATCTTATGCAGTTAACATCACTTGCTTATCGCGGATTTTTTCAACAAAAACAAGCTGATGTAATTTACATAGATTTTAGTAAGACATTTGATAAAGTCAAACTTGATTTGATGGGATTTACACCAAATTCTTTAATGTGGATTAAATCATATTTAGTAAATAGAAAGCAACATGTTTGTTTCAAAACCTTTTCTTCTAAGCCGATTGCTGTTTTATCTGGTGTGCCTCAGGATAGCCATCTTGGCCCACTGTTATTTTCTTTAATTATAAATGATTTACCGAAAATAATACAATTTCCTCATGTCTTAATGTTTGCGGATGACGTAAAAATTTTCCTGAGCTATAATCAACTTGCAGATCACCTTTACTTACTGAATGATCTAAATGTATTTAGGTCCTGGTGTGATCTCAATTTAATGGAATTAAATCACAAAAAGTGTAAATATATGTGCTTCTACCGTGGTTAGCATTTAAGTGTAAACTATAGTTTAAATGGCCAACAACTCGACAAATTAACTATTATTTCTGATCTTGGAATTCTACTTGATGTGAAGTTAAATTTTATACATCATCTTTTTGGATTCGTAAAACGCTGGGCTAAGGAGTTTTCTGACCCGTATATAACCAAACAGCTGTATATCTATTTTGTAATAAATACTCAATAGACTCAAAATCAAAAATTTGAAATAACACACTGAGTTATGAGGTGTTGCTAACAGGAACATACGACTTTATGACTACTGTGTGAATCCCCTAAATATTTTTATTTTAACATTAGGCATAGCATATAGTGCTGTTCTGTATATCGAATATCTTATTCGAAAGTGAAAAATTCAGTATCTCGTAACTGCTCTGTAGTCTATTTTCAGATTGTTTAACATTTGTTTTACTTTATTTTGTTGAAAAATATTTTGGTGAAGTTAAAAAAAAAAACTAAAACATATTTTGTGAGAAAAAAAAATTAATTCCATTTTTTTAACTCCGTTCGTAATTCAGGAAACAGTCACGACAGTTTTACAATTTTCAACAATACAATTTGAATGAAACAGTTTTTCATAAAATATTTAAAAGAATCACATAAACTGTAGTTGCGAAAAGTTAACCTCAAAAATATGTATGAAACCGAAAATGATTTTTTTCACTTCACATTGTCACAGAAAGAGAATCGACTCCCAGGAGACGATCAAAAAATATACAAGTGTCTTGATGTTGTTACCTTGCATACTTCTGCCATTTGCTTCAATCATCATACTTTTTGTATAAACATTATTATCATTAATCTATTTAAACATTTATTTTTTTTTACTGTTTAAAATGTTTTCTTTATTCTTCTAATTCATTTAATTATTTTTTGAATTTCCGGAATTCCAAAAAAATCAATCTCGTTTCGCACTTTAGTAAGATTATCGGGCGAGTTTTTCTTCTTTTGAACACACACACTTTATGAATTCCAATTTTTTGCAACAGTGACATATAAATCACGTAGTTAGCTGCGCACATTTTGTCTTATGTTAATTTTTTTTTATATTATTGATGCAAATAATAAACTATTTAAACCTTTAGTTTAAAGTTTTTTGGATTTGATAATCAAATTTAAATCAAGTTTGTAGTTTTTGTGCTTGTGCATTTTGTATTAAAATAAATGTGAGTTTTTGTTACCCTGCAGGCAACTTAACTAGTTTTAAAAAGACAACTCATGGTGGTTACTACTTAAATTACTTTTAATGAAACCAACTGACTATTTAGCATTGGAATGTCCTAAGTAGTCGTCAGAACTGCCAGACTTTGGATGAGCTTTCAACTAATTTAAAGCTTACTCTTCAGCATGAATAAAAATAATTAGTGTGAATTGTAGGAGAATCAATTTTTAATTTAATTGATTTGACTTGTATTAGTTTTTTTTGTTATTATTATTTCTTATTTGATATTAGAAATTAATTCTAAAATTAAATATTTTAAGGAGCATGGGTGACTTTGACCATTTGCTCAGCAAATTACGTAGGGATTAATTTCGAAAGACTTTTTACATTTCATAGTAATTTGATTTAAAAAAAAAAACAGCTACAATTGTGCTTTTTCGTTGTTGACTGTCAAATTGTTTGTAGGATAACAACATGCGTTCATTCGTTTTTAAAATTAACTTATTTTTAAATTATTTAAAATTGTATGATCATGTATCATTAGTATTACTCGTATGTGTTGTTGTTATCATTAAATTCTCTAATTTCTTAATTACTTAAAATGTGAATTTTTGTTCCATATCTTACTTTATTTTCCCATAACACATTGCAAATTTTATATATTTTTTTAAACACAATATTGAATTATTGAATCTTTCTATAAGATTTTCACAATAAGGAAACAAATCTTAACCTTCATATTATTCAATATTAAAAGGTGTTTTTTATAGACGTATAGAACTTTAAATTGCAATAAAACAACAATGGATTATTCGATTGACATGAATTTTATTTATCCGAAAGATAATCTTGTGGCAATACATTTTAAATATGATTTCTGGCATATGACCGCCACGGCTGGCTCGGAATATAGTCCAGTCTGGACGTCCAAGTTTCGATGACTTTTTCCAACATTTGTGGCCATATATCTTCAATAACACGGCGAATGTTGTTTTCCAAACGGTCAAGCGTTTGTGGCTTATCCGCATAGACCAATGACTTTACATAGCCCCATCTTGTTAAATCACAAGATCTTGGATGCCAATTCACAGGTCCAAAACATAAATTAGGCGGTAACCAAACGTGTCTTTCAATAAATCGATTATGGCACGAGCTGTGTGTGTCTTGTTGGAACCACAGCTCCTGGACATCATGGTTGTTCAATTCAGGAATGAAAAAGTTAGTAGTCATGGCTCTATACCGATCACCACTGACTGTAACGTTCTGGCCATCATCGTTTTTCAAGAAGTACGGACCAATGATTCCGCTAGCCCATAAAGCGCACCAAGCAGTCAGTTTTTCTGGATGTAACGGTGTTTCGACATACACTTGAGGATTAGCTTCACTTCAAATGCGGCAGTTTTGTTTGTTGACGTAGTCATTCAACCAGAAGTGCGCTTCATCGTTCAGGCGTGAGTCTATTCATGATGAATTGCCAAACCAAACTGAGAATAAATCACTTAACAGCTGTTAAATCGGTCGACATCTTGAACAGTAATGCCAACTGAAAGTTCTATACGTCTATAAAAAACACCCTTTATATATTGAATAATGACATTGCAATTTCAACCGTACATTCTAAGAAATTTTTTTGTTGTAGTCAAATCGAAAGTTCTGTCCTTTTGGCCCATAAATAAAACAAATTCCTTGCAGGGGAATTGAGATGAATTGACATTTTCAGCAGGTAGTTGAAGCTTCTTTTCTTGATCTCCTCACGAACAGTAAAAATTTTGAGCTCGTTATAAATGTTTATATTTTTGATGTATCACAGAGCGCATCTGTGGTGCCAGCCCATAGCTGGAGCCTTTTAAGGTACAGGAGCACCTTGACGTCCAAGTTAAGGTTTGTCCTTGGACCTGTAAGCCCGTAAAGATTTATTATGATCATGGACTATAATCGCACCGCTACCTTTAAGATCTATTGTGTAGCCCCGTTCCTCACTTTAATTTGAGACTCCCTACGAATCTCGTAGTTGCTGTGGGATTAATTATGCCTAGATCTCCTGGAACCAATGTCTCACTGATTAAGCAGCTCATTCTGCGACTTGCTACCGCTGGGCACTGGCACATAACATGTTCCGATGTTTACCGTTCTTCCCGATAGAAAGGACAGGACTCACTTTGTACCACACCGATTTTACTCATGTAATAGTTAAGTCTACAATGGCCCGTAAGTAGCTCAAAGTAGAGGTTTATGTCATTTCTGCTGAGGTATAAAACAACCTCTGCCCTAATGCGTTCGAAGTTAAGCAGTCCTGTAGACTTAATTTCTCTTCCTTGCTTAGTAAGGCACAAGTGAAGTTGTTGGTCACCCCACGGAAAGGCGCTGGACCTATGAAAAGGGTTTCCGCACTTTTTTACCCAGATAGTCCGTCATTTCAGTGCCCTAATGCCCACAATAAGGTAACGGTGTTCGCTAAAGCATTGAGACGGTTTTAGCAGTCCCAAACCAATCTTGCAGTAGGAAATCTCATATGTTTCACAGCTTTCCATAGAATGTACTTAGACTTTTGAGTTTGGTCTACACTTTGAAAATATTTTTCAAGCTTAGACTCTTTATCATCCTTTAACGCAGCGTGCAACTTTCTTTGGCATTAATATAGTTGCGCTTTTAGGCCCGGAGAAATAACGCTTGCCATTGGCTTTTTAATTTTTGCTTTTCTCGTAGCAGAGATTCTATGTAGTTAATTTTACAACCATGTTTTTTGACTTATGATACTTTTGAAATAAATGACTGATATGTTAATGAGAAGTTTCATACCCGAAAACAAATTTGTCATAAAGCAACCTATTTATTCTAGATATAGTGATGCAGATGTAGCGCCTATGATGTTGAGCTGCCATATTATTTTTTAAAATAGAATACTCGTACGGGGTTATCCATGATTTTGTGTTATAAATTAATAACGACGAAGGAGGCCATTGTGATATGTATTCTAGGTAATAGAAATTATTAATGCAAATGAGAAAAAAAATCCCATTTTCAGTAGAGACAAGGCCAGGCTGTCATGCTTAGTAGGTCACCCTCTAAATAAAATAAACCTCTCACATAATATTCGTATCAAGCTTTATTATTATAATATTAAATTAGAAGCGTTTTGTTCAATGTCGACAGCTTGTAAAATGTAAATGGTAGTACACTGAGCAAAAATCACTTTGCAGTATCAAGAACGTTGACCAACCATTCCGTTATCTATTTTATTGACAAGTATTTTAAATTTTTTTAACAACCGTGTATAAATCGGCAACAATTATCAACTTAGAAAAAAAACTAAAATTTTACTTTTTTTGACAACGAATGTTGTCAACTTGTCAATGAATGTTGTGGAATTGACAACAATATGTTGTCAAATTTCCAACTTAATCATAAACGTTGTCAGATTGAAAACGCATGTTGTCATGTCAATAACCGCATGGTATCATTTCGACATCAGTATGATGTCAATTTGACATCATAATGTGTCAATTCTGTAACGCTATGCTGTCAATAATGCATTATTGAAAAGACAAAGTAGTTAATACACAATTGACACTGTTTGTGGTCATTTTGAAAACTGCTGGTGTAGTTTTTTCGCTGAGTGTACAAGATGTCAATATTGTTTACGATAAGTTTTAAAAACGTTTGTTAAAACCCGTTTCGCACACAATTGAAACAACGTCATTAATTCAACTCCTTTTAAATCAATATGGGAGCGTGTTTTTTTTTTATTTGCTATTTTTTCCGTAAAAATTTATTTAGAAATTGGGAGTGGTGGTTTTTGAATTGCATGTTAGATTGTGGCATTGTAGTGTGAGGATTAATTTTTTTTAATTTATTTTAGCGCTTATTGCTGAGACTGAGACACTTCCGGTGACCTAATGCTTTAACACGCGATTCTTTCATTTATTTTTTTTTTCGTTTTCCCTTCTTTACTTAAATAATATAAAAATAGTTTTTCATCATAAAAATCAACATAAAAACGAACGTAACTCTCATTCGAGAATTTATTTTAAAACAACCAGAAGATTCTTTGAATTATTTTTAATGAGTTTGCTGTTCCAAGATCAATCAAATAGTAGTAGTAGCATAATGTGCTTGTCAGCTATTAATTGGAACAGGACACATTCAGTTATCCTATTTGATAAGAAATGAAATTATGAATTTCATATGACTATTCTAAAAATATTAAATATTTGTGATCAAAAGCTAAACGTAATGAAAAATAAAAAAAATTTAAATTCACCTACAGACATGTCCTGTTAAGTAATACTGAGAAACCAGAGGTGACAGAGTGCAGGGGCCAAATCATCGAAATGTTTTTAACTTGGATCATAACGTATTTACTCGAAGTTGCACTCGATTGATAGTCTACTATCGAAAACAAAAAAATTCTAATTTTTTGCCACAAAACAAACTAAAAAAAAGAGAAAAAAGTACTTAAAAAAGGAAATATTTTCTTGATATTTTCGAAAATTAGTTTAAAAAACTTAATTTTCATTGAAGTTTTGTGAATTTCTTAACAAATTTACAATTCTTCATCAATTAATTTTTTTTTCATTTTCATTTTTATTTTGTTTTTCTTATTGCCGTGATCCAAAAAACTTGCCCCAAGATATAGTATACATTTTTTGTCTGTCTTTTTTCCATAAACTTCAAATTCTTATTTTGTTTTGCTCTTCCATTATTTACATTTCGTCTACATTAATTTTAAAACGTGAAAATTTGTGTTTATTATCACTTTTAAATACTACATTACAAAAAACTTATATATGTACATTTTAATAAGCGAAATAACTTTTTAATTCATGTTTTTTAAAACAAAAAAACTTTAATTTTGCTTATTTTCTTTCGTTCGTAATAATCAAACTCTATATCTGTCTCTTTCATACAAACCTCTAATAAAATGCTGTGTTTTTAAAAATTCTAACCTCAAAGGTTACAGCTCTGGTTACTCGGTGTTATGAAACAACAATGATAAATGGCGGGCATATCCTTCTTTTCAAAATAGTTTTCTACTGCGCATGACACAACCAAAGACTCCCACTTGCTTGTTAACTATGAAAACAACGAATATAATAATGATACTGAATTAAATGTTTAAATTATTTGGCAATAGGAAAAACATGCATTTGAGTCATGAAGCCTATTTTACAACTTGTCACAATTAATTAATTGCGAGGTGGTGGCAAAAACCAAGTTTGAAATATCATATAAACAACTGGTTCAGCTAGCACACTGAATAATTTTAATGATCTATCATACTGTCAACAGAGGAAGATGAGAGCTTATGCACATTAATCTGTCTGATTCTAGTTTAAAACTTTTTCCTGTCGCATTAAAAAAATATATGACGTTTGGCCCGGAATCACTAGCTTTAATGTCATGTCTCTGGACACATGTAGGTTGAACCAATTTTAGTACGGAAGTACACATGGTAGCTGTCTTTAAAATATAGAGGGATACTGTGGAAAGTGACTTATTGGCTTTTGGACACTTGTCTATTGCATTTCCATCCTATATCTGTATCAAGCAAAGTCGCTATATTCTTTTGTACAGGCGCGCCTACTTTCACTTCCAATATTATTAACACTGATAGTAGGAAAACTAATCTTTCATAAAAAACCTGTAATATAATTAGGCTTCAGAATGCTGGGAATCAATTAACTAAAAGATGAAAAGAAAATAGTGCGAGACGAGCAACCAGTTAATATGGCCTGACATCGTGTTTCATAAACAGTATGGGTCCAGAGAACTCAGTTTTTCAGACCGAAATACATGCTATCTCTGCCAGCATTCCTAAGTTAAATTTTTAGCAACAAAGTTCAAGTAAATTCAGCAATAGCATCATTTAAAATGTTAATGCATTTTGTGAAAATGCATTTGATTTCAAGTGCTGCAAAGTCATTACTGCTTTGACATTGCATATAGACGTTTAGGAAGGGACTCCTTCACATCTCCATTTACTCTGGCAGAGAGCAGCATTATACGCAGTCACTGCCTTCGAAGTAAGATCAAAACTGGTCGGAGATTGTCTAACATTTCTAAAGAGGCTAACATCTAACAACAGGGACTATTTTGCGGACTGTCTTGAAGCACTATTAAGCTTAAGTTCAAGGAGTAGCTGGAAAAAGAACCGCACACAATATTGCTTTAAGATAAGCAATATCAGAGTATCGAAAAAATTCATATCATTCCTTTCTCGAAAGAGAACAAATAACTTACTAGCCCTGACTCGATCAGGCATTCGCATTGTTACGGGATTCATTGTCCAGTCAATATGTGCACGAATTAAAACGATATCTGCAGGTTGTGTAACGAAGACGAATGGAGGCAGGAAAACATGTATACTCTGTCACTGCAATGGTCTAATTTGGACCTAATTTTGTAACTAGGGCATCACTACTTATCGCACATGTCAACAACGAGATAATATGGGCGGGTGTTGTTCTGAATCGAATTGCACTTCTATACATTTACATAATTGATTACTCCTCTAATCCTTTCGTTGGCTTTGGTCTAGTATACTTAATGTAAATTGTAAAATAATTTTCAAATTATTTTTATTTTCTAATTACAGAATACAACATATTAAATTATTTGGAATCATAAAGTTTAACAAACATTTTAATACAGGGTGGGCCAAAAGAAACCAAGGGGTGTAAAAGTTTAATAACTTTTTTGTTTATTAACTTTTTTTTATTTTTTCTTTCAGATTATATAATATACAAAATAGAAATTTTTTTACACTAAGTATGAAAAATGATGTCTCTTAAATGACCACCGTTTTCAGCTTCGCACTGATTGGCTCTTTTTAGAGCATTTTCCATAACATCTTTCAAAACTTGTGGCTGTAGCGTTCGAATTTCTGCAACAATGTTTGCCTTGAGTTCAAGGATTGTCTCTGGCTCCTTTAAAAAACCCCAAAGAAAATAGTCGGGTGCTGTCAAATCTGGCGATCGCGCTGGCCAAATAATTTCCGAATTTCGAGAAATTATTCGCTCTCCAAAAATTTGACTTAAAAGTGCCATTGTGTCTCGGGCAGTATGGGCAGTGGCTCCGTCCTGCTGAAACCACATACCAGGTCTGTTTTCAAGAGCAGGACGTAAAAAATTTTCTATCATAAAACGATACCGCTCTCCATTTACGGTTACAGCACTTCCATCTTCATTCTCGAAGAAGTAGGGCCCAATGACATTTTCAGATGTGATCCCACACCATACTGTACACCTGATGGGGTGCAATTGGCGTTGATGAATGGCTCTTGGATTTCGAGAACCCCAGAACCTACAGTTCTGCTTGTTAACAAAGCCATTCAAATGAAAATGAGCTTCATCACTCATAATCAAATTTTCAATAAAGTTGATTTCATTTCTGGCCAACTCTTGAAATTTAACTGCAAAATTTAGACGTTGCCGATGATCTGCGGGTTTTAATTCTTGGACCAATTGCACCTTATATGGGTATAACTGTAAATCTTTTTTTAAAATGCGCCGTAGTGAAGTACGAGACATTTCTAGCTGAGCAGAACGCTTTCTGCCAGATGTTTCTGGTGCTTCGTTAACACTTTGCTGTACTCGTTCAATATTTTCCGCAGTGCGACTTAAACGTGGTCTACCGGTTCGAGGCAAATCTCTTACGCTGCCATGTTGGTGATGACGATCAACTAAACAACGAATCATCGCTTCAGAGGGCGAAATTCTGACGTTAAAATGTCGACGATATGCTCTTTGCGTTAAAATAATTGATCTCTGGTTTAAATAATAAAATTCTATTGTTCTGGTTCTCTGTTCAGTTGTGAACCTCTCCATTATAAATTCTCCAAGTGTTGTCTATATAATCTGAAAGAAAAAATAAAAAAAATTAATAAACAAAAAAGTTATTAAACTTTTACACCCCTTGGTTTCTTTTGGCCCACCCTGTACTTATTTATTTGTTTTCTTAGCTACAGAAATTAATGTGTTTTCTAAATTTAATTTCAATCTTTGTTCACAATTGTTAACAAAAATTATTTAATTGCAGAATTACTAAATAGTGTCAACAACTTGAAAAATAACTATTTAAGATCTTGTCTCTTTTAAATAATTTTCTGTTTAAGATGATTTGGCAAATTGGGTTCCGTCTTAATAAACATTGGTAATGTACAAAACAAGTGCATCAAACATGCTGCATGCGAACATGCAACAAATTATTAGCACACTAAAAAGTTGTTGATACAAACGAGCCCCAGCCAATTTTCAAACTAAAGTTGTAAAACATCCAACAACTAGCCTTGCAAACAACGACCATGTAACTAGCAATCAAATTCTTTAGCGTTGCCACTGAAATTTCCAAAAGTTTCAACAATTCCCAATTTCTCAAAAAACTACCGAATTCCATTGAAACTTGTATACATATCTAAATATTTACAGAGATAATCTAAGTTTCGTATAACCAGTTTTCTTCGGGATACAAAATTCTTTGCCTTAAAAACTCTTTTCGCTTGCTTGATATTTAGATTTTAGGAATTTTACCATTATACGTACAGAATGACTAATAAAATCACTACGCTCGAATAACTACAAAAATTAGGGAAAAAATTTCGTAGGAAAGGTTTCTGGGCAAAGTTTTTTCCTCCACCGCAAAAACTGCTAGACTAAATAAGCTTTATTAGCAGTATTTAATTCTTATTCGAAATTGCGATAAACCGGCTTTGCCATATTTTTTTTTGTAATTACTCAGTGGTAATTTTAGTTATTTTATATTTACCACTTACAAATATAACAGTTCATATATCATTGATTTCATAACGATCACTACAGCCATAAATAGGAATTATGTTAATTTTGTTGTAACATGTTCTATTAGAGACTATTTTGGAAGTTCAGCTACAAAAAATAAGCTAAATTCGGCTGTGCCGAATCTTATACCTTTCACTGTTATAGCCAAATATTCAATAATTATAATAATTACTTTCTCTGAAGAAAACATCCAAAGGAAAGTTGAAATATTGGAAAATGAAAATAAAAGCAATATATCAAATAAAGAATTTCAAATTAACGGCAAAAATCAAAAAAATCCTTTTTCAACAAGATTTCAGTATTCGTAGTTTTGTCACACTGTTGCGCCATCTGCTACTGGGTAATGCCATCAGAATACACAAAATACATACATATATTTATATAAGACCGACCAGCTGATTTTGTGTTTTTCTGCACAAACATTACGCCCATGTACAGCTTAAAAATTTCCATTGAAAAAGCAGAAATAAAGAAAAATCTTAAATATCGGTTATATTTTTGATTTTTCTCGGCCATTTGTGAACCGATCGTTCTAAAATAAACACGGTTTTTGACTCATAACTCTGCTATTGAAGAATCGATCCGGCTGAATTTCAATAGCGTCTGAAAAGTAAAAACAACTGGCAGATTGGTATTCTAGCTTTTCTGTACGTTGTCTAGGGACTTCACAAAATTCATTTCAACGATTACAGAAAATTAATTTCAACAGATATACCTAATAAAGTGGCACATGTACGGTGTAGAAATTACAAACGGAATCACAAACTTATATATACCCTTCTCACTTACAGCGAAGGCTATAAAGAAATCTGGTAGCCTTCTGTACGAACAGTAAATGGCAGTCGAGTGTATAAGTGAGTGGTGTTTGCTTTAAGGTTGGTTGTATTGTTGTACGACTATTTGTATTCGTATTGTTGAATTGTTGTTTCACTTATTTTTGTTTTGTCTAGTTTCCTATTTGATTTTTTTTTTTTTGCATTTATGTGTTTTCTGTGGTTGGCGCTGTACGATTGATTTAAATTTTAGTTAGAAGACATTGTTTGTTATGTTCGGATGTGTCTTTAATTAGTTGTTGAGTCGTTTTGTTTTTGTCTAACGCATGTTCAATTCGAAAATGTTTGAAAAAAAGAAAAATAATTTAATGTTTTGTTTTATGTGTGTATTTTTTTAAATAAAATTCAGTTAATGTTATTGCCGTAAATTACCAAAAAAATATTAAAATAATAAATAGTAAAACTAATAAATATGTATAATTAAATGTAATAATAATAAGTATATGCACACACCTACATATAATATAATATAAATAATTATAAAAATAATAATAATAATGGATACATATGTATGTTATAAAGTGTTAAATGCAAGTGTTTATGTTTACATATTTTTGAAAATTCAAATTTTTTTCGTTATTAAAACGGAATGTTTTGAAATTGTTGCGCTTGGTTACACGTGATTTCAACGTAATGAAATAAATACTAGAGCATGTAACTAAGGAATGACATTCGATACTTACTTTACTATTTATTTACACATCCATCCTCCCTACACATGTACACACCTGCATTCATGTAAATGAATGAATTTATTTGCGTAGTAGCATCCATCAAAAATTGAAAGTGTGTTTGTTGTGTATTGCCACCGGTTGTATTGTTGCAACATATCCATTCGTATTCGTTTGTATAAATCTGTGATATATACATACATATGTACATAAGCCCACTACCAAATTACATATGATCTCAGCTGCAAAGTAATGCAGAATTTAAATGTATTAAATTAAATTAAAAACAAATTGAAGTAGTTAGCGCATTGATTCCAAATAATGATCTAACCAACTGTGGCCGTGTGCTTATCCTAGCCCCAACAAAATAAAAAATACAAATCAACTTTCTTACATTACAATACAATAAAAAAAATATAAGCGAAGGAGTGCAAAGTCCTTTGTATAGAGTGTACAAATGTAAAAATAAAATAAATGTAAAATTTTGTTTACACACAACAAAAAAATGCACTATTCTATTTACTATTTTCTGCAACACTTCGGAAGTACAATATGAAATACGTTATACAATCGCTAAATGGTGCCAACTTTTAGTTTGGGATAAAACGTGTTGTCTATTAAAATAAGCTTATCTACTTGAAAAATGGACTTGTTAGCACCACGGTTGTTTACATTTTATTGGTTTATAATTATCAGAAAAAAGTTGATCATGCTTTGTAATTTTCCGCAAATATACCTACATTAATTGTAAAAATACTTGAAAACGCGAACTCCGCTATAATTTTAATACGATTCCTTCTTTAATTCGCCTCACCATTTGGAAGAATTATTAAAATTTTATGGTTTAGTTTGTAATGTAGCTGATTTTTAAAACTAAATAACTAACTTGAAATTACTTAAAAACTCATTTAGAGACAGACAACAGCAAGAAATCGAAATATTAAAAATTTTTTTTTAAATATTTTTATGAAAAGTTAGCTGAGTTGCAGGCAGTGCTAACACAAAACGGATTCGTGCATGGGGATTATTATTACCACAGTTAAATAATTGTGCACAAACATTAATACTCCTACTTTCTAACACATGTAAAGTAGGTGAATGTTGTAAATGAAATTAGCAACAAAATGAGAAATATATTTGTATCCTTACCCTATTGGAACATTAATAAAGCAAAAAAATAAAAAAAGCAAAAGTAAATTTAGAAAAAAAAAAGAATTGTTAACACTGCCCTCAATCCGTTTTTTGTTGGCATTTATTTAATTTTAGCAAATTTATGTCAATTAAATTCATTTATTTAGTTTATTGATGAATGAAACAATTAAAAAGGAATATACTCATAATAATAATAATAAAAAAGAAATTTTCATATTGTGGTGTGTGTGTGTGTTAAACATTTCAATTTCAGAATAAGAAATACATGCAAGTAAATAAATAAAGAAACTAAATATTAACAATAATAATTAAATAAATAAAATAAAAATGTGAGCAAGGGGGCGTTTTCAAACAAATGAAATAACAAAATAATATTTTAAAACACTAAATTCAATTATGTGTTTTGTAAATGACTGGTTAATTTAAAATACTACAAGTAGCAATAAATAATTAATAGCGGAATTCACTCTTGCTGGCATTTGTGCAATTAAATCAAATATGCACCTATTTTTTGCTACAATGCGTGAGAGACCTATTCTACGATTGTAGCAAAAAAATCATCACAGCTGATTTCATAAAGGATAAACATTTTTTCCTTAAAGTAAATTTGCGAATTAATTAAATCCTTGAATCAACGGCAATGCCAAAGTTATCAGAAAAAATGGCTTAAATTTACTTTAGCCACGCACCTCAAATTTAAATAAAAATTATCAAAGGTGATAGAAAATTGAATTTTAAGAAGAAAATATAAAGTAAAATTTCTTTGGAGGCCCATAACTCGGAAAATACGAATTGCCGCCAGAAATTTTATTTTGTATTTTCTTTTTAGAATTCAATTTTCTATCACCTACGATAATTTTTTTTTTTTAATTAGAGGTGCGTGGCTAAAATAAATTTGTTCCAAAAAAAACTAAAATCATATATGTATTTTCTAGTTTAAAATGCTCTCAATAAAATTGAATTTCATCATTTTGTTTGTTTATTTCCTTTTTTTATATACATGGAACGCGTATAGAGAACAGAGTACGATATTAGCTAAGGCGCAGTACATTTTTGAAACTTAAGGCTGCGGTTCACCCTGGTTAAAACTTACAAAGCTCCAGTTGTTGTATGAACTTTCTCAAAATTTGGTTTTAACCCATGGAGTTTTATATAAAACAATAATTTTCCTTTATTTTAGCAGTGTTTTTTAACCAAACCTAATTCGTAGGCTTAGTTGGTTATTTACATGTCGCCTACTACCGCCGTACAAATTGACAACTCTGAACTTTAGTTGTTTATTTTGTTCAGCTGTTTTGATGGTGCAAACTTTTTTAGTTTGCTTTTTGCAATGAATTTTATTAACGAATTTTATAAAAAGGTGCAAATATCAGTTTCATATATTTTGTTGTTGTGAAGTGCAACATTTTAAATTTTTTTGCGACACTTGCAATATCTGCATGACTTGCAAGGGTAGTTTGCATTTAAGAGTGAAAACCGCTTATTAAAAGTGGATGTTCATGTATCTATTTCCTTTATAAATTCTTCTAGTTCAAAGATCGCAATGGATTAATTTAATTTTTTTTTTGTATTAAAAATCGTTATTAAATATTACTGGCAACTAAAATAATACACTTTATTTTGCTTCTGCTTTAAAAATTTAATTATTAAAATGCTTATGAGGTCGCCGTAGTTCGTCCTGCTCGCTTGCGTCTCTAGGTAGTTTAGAAGAGCATAAATAAATTAAATTCCGCTGTGCGCAGTCTTATATACCCTGCAGTGTGTTAAGCAAATATTCATGTTTTGGACTTTCCAAATTCTTCTTCAATATAAAAAAATATGTATATGTATATAATTGAAACGGCTAGCTCATTAAGCTTAAGGTCGTATTATAAAAATTTATTTATATATTAGTGGAGCGAAATATCGATTTAATAGGTTAACTTTTTCATTAAAAAAAGATAAAATAAACTTACAAATAAAAAAAATTATATAAAAATAAAAAAGAGAAACAAGAAATATTGATACAAATAATTTTGTAATAATTCTAAAATAAATAATTAATTTGAGTTCAAGAAACTAAAATTAATCAGTTCTAAGAAATAATCCTTTCTGAGAACCTTATTTTTAAAAGCTGTCCAAAATTGGACATTAATTATACTTAATAAAAATTTATTATTTTTATTGAATTATTACTAAATTATTATTGAATTATTACTGTAAGGGGAAATTTGTTTGTAAAAGTTCCACCTTTTTTATTTCTCTTACCGCAAAACTACAATTTTTACCTAGTGTTAAAAATTATAAACCGAGAAAATTAATAGATACAATTTCGATAACGTTGACTTTAAAGTCTATGTTAATTTTTTTGGATAAGGGGGCTAGTTTTTATATTGTTGAAATTGAAATTTAAAATTCTCATACTTAATTTAAATTGATAGAATTTAATTAATAAACTACCTATTGCATTCAACAAACCATTTTAATATTTATACAAAAATATTCAAAGCAATAAAATGTCTGCAGGCACTCAATTAAAAAAAAAAAAAAAATTCTAAGAAAGATATCCTGCAGAAATGCAAAAAACAAATGATTTAATTTAATTTTGCAAACGCTATTTAAACTAAACAAAATTAATTACAAAATATTTACAGCCAAATTCATAAGTGTCTAATAAGCATTTACTAAACAAACTTTCCATAGAAAACCTGCTAAATAGCTCTTAATAATAAAAAACTGTAGTGTCATCACTGGCACTTGACACTACGACACAAAATACACACGTTTGCATAAGACTGACCACACATGCACAGCTTAAAAATTTCCTTACAACAACAAAACAGAAATGAGTGAGAAATCTAAAACTTCGGCTGTATTTTTGTTATTTCTCGACCGAAGCGATCGTTCTGAGCTGCAAAGATATTATGACTGTCATTTCAGACAAAAGTGTGTAGCACGTTTTATTGTCCGTTTTGTATTTTAGATAAAATAGGCTAAAAAATGAACTCAGAAATATGATTAAAAATAAAGGTAGTCGCGGTTTTTGATTCATAGTTCCGCTATTTATGAACTGATCAGCCTAAATTTCAATAGCAACTGAAAGTGAGAAACAAATGACAAATTGGTATGCTATACTTCTCTGTAAGTTGCCTAGGGACTTCAGTAATTTGATTTCAACGACTACACAGACAGAAAGACCTCGCTTATTCGACTCTGCTATTCATAAGAAATTAGAATATATATACTTTATAGGTTGTCTCTGTACGGTGTAGCAATTACAAACGGAATCACAAAATTCTTACTTACAATGAAAGGTAACCAAATTTAGCTTAGTCAAATAGCAAAATCATTTCGTTTAAAAGCTGCTTTTTCAAGTTAAACAATGTTGCCAATTAAAAAGTCAAAAGAAAATCCAACTTTAATTAAACTGAAATATTAAGCTGATACTAAAAACCAACCAACCAACCACTGCTGCATAATGTTTTATTTAAGAATTTTGATATAGCACGGTAGTAAGAGCAACACATGTGGAATTATTTAAATAATATTTAACTCTTACCCCAATATCTCTGCTGCTGTGGACAATGCAGAATTTGACCACTGAGAGCAAGGGTTTTAAAGCCATTACCAAACCACAATTTAATAAAACTTTGCTGCTTATAATCGTATGCACTAAAATTTCCTAACAAACAAGTGTTTGAAAGAAAAAGTAAAAACATGTAATTAAACAAGAATTGTAAACTTACACAACAAGTATCATTCTTAGCTCTCTCTTTTGTTTTTTTATGTTAGAACTTATACGAGTATTTGCTAGCCGAAGTCGCCGTTGACAATAATCGATTACTGCTGATGTGAGTTGAGTTGAAAAAGCCATGAGTTGAATTTGTCGCCATATATTCTTAGAGCGATTTAAGGACTACAAAATGTTTTGCGTCTTGCAACTGGTCCATTTTTGAAAATTAAAAATGAAAAGTTCTAACAATTAAAAGAATAGTATTTAAAAATGCCAACAAAATTAAAATAACAAATGAAAAACAATTTGAAAAACTAATTGCTGAAGAAGAAAGTAAGCAAAGTCTATCAAGACATTTTTAGAGTGGCACAAAGCGCAGCAATTTTAAAGGCTGGAAGAAAAATATAAATATTTGTTATTTTAGATGACCTTAATTAAATGTATCTTTTAAAAGATTACTAAAAAATTTAATTTGAGATGCCCACCAAAAAGGGATGTTAATGGCTTTCACAAAGTTAATTTCAAAACTTTTAATGAGAATTATATGATGATATACTGGCATTCTTCACACATTTGCTATCCTGCGAAAAAAATATCCGACCCTTTCCTTAATACTTTCTTTTGCAGCCTAATAGCCTGTTCAGACGTAAAAGTTAATGAAGTCAATTAAGTTTTAAATTGTGTGACTGATTTGGGTGCTCACACATATTCAATTAAGTTTACGCAATTAAGCATTTGCCAGTGACAATAAAGTTAACAGAAAATCGCTAGCAATAATAGGGGCGATTATCTCGACTATTTTGATTTCTTCTCTAAATTTTTTTTTAATTTAACTTAGGGCTTTTTTTAAAGTAAATATATGACGATATTATGAACAATAAATGCAGGTCTCTTAGTCAACTTTAATATATACTTTAAACTCACTATTTGTCCACTAGTGATGCTTAAATTACTGTTAACGACACCTACGAGTATTTTCTCGATGATCATTATTTCCAAGTTAACTAACTATTTAATTGTAAGTAGAAAGTCAGTTTTATTACAAAGACGATAACAGTGTATAGTAGTGTAGAGTAGGGTAACGAAATTTATAAAGAGTGATTTTTTTGCTATTATCTTTTTGGCAACACTAGTTTTGACAGCTCACGCACGTTTTGTATCTTATGTCACTGTCAAACATCTTCAGTTTGGTCTATAATTTAATCATGAATCGTCTTACAAACGAACAACGCTTGCAAAATAGTTAATGAAAACTATTTTCAAACTGATTCCGATGTGTAACTATTTTTTAATTGGAAACAAATCGTATTTGTAATTTTTGTTACGTTTGACTAACACACGAACCTGCCTGATTTGGTTATATTAGAAACAATGCGCTAGATGCTTCAGGTTTAGATTTATTATTATTTTATAGTTAGCTTATAGTTAAGATTTTAAAACGAAGCTATAAATGTGGTATTTTGGTATACGACTGCCGCATTGCCTGCCGGGTTTCTACTAGTACAGACAGACAAACTTATACTTACATTTACTTGGGTGTTATGTAAAATAATTATTATATAAACTTGTGTATTTACGAAGAAAAAAAGCATGCATTTGTTCTA
Source organism: Thelaira solivaga (assembly GCA_947397855.1). Classification (NCBI taxonomy): domain Eukaryota; kingdom Metazoa; phylum Arthropoda; class Insecta; order Diptera; family Tachinidae; genus Thelaira; species Thelaira solivaga. The sequence continues at coordinate 38,477,427 of OX377611.1, read as the reverse complement.
TAAAATGTTTATTGCACAATTCAAGGAAAAAAAGCATGTATTTGTTCTATAAAATGTTTATTGCACAATTCAAAGAAAAATATAGTATGTAAATACTCGTACATATTATTATTGGTTGATTATTCAGTGATTGTTAAAGGTAAAAACAATAAAGCAAGAGGTCCTACGAGAGATGGCGGAAAATGAAATTATTTATTTATTTCTTTATTATTAAAAATTAATTCTATTATTACATTTAGTCATGCGCATTGGTTACTTTGACCATGAGCTCCCAGACTCTAGGCAGGAATTGAAACTGCGACCCCCGATTGATAATCTATAAATTTAATTTGTTTTTCCTTTAAACCTGCATTCGTTGAATTCTAATTAACTTCGAAAGCCTGAATGAAAATTTTTGATAGAGATTTTAAAGAAAATGTAACAAAAAATTAGGTAAGTGAAAAAAAAAACAATGTAAATCGTTAAAACAATTAAAAAATGTTTTATTATTAACAAGAGCAGGAACAAAACAACGTTGAATTTGTATCACAACAATCGAAATCTCTTAATCTATCTGTTGCTGGTAATGATAAAGAAAATAAAATACCCGTACATACGACTTTATTTTACATTGAATAATAAACACAAACATTACGTTATCAGAAAAAAAGAAAATAAATAATAATAAAATAAAATCAATCAGTACCTGTTATAAAATCATTCATTTAATTTAAAATAGAAATTAAAAACACAAGCAATTTTATTAATTATCATTTCTGTTGTTGTTGTCATTCTTTAATATCAACTAGCTGTTTGAAAAACCATGCATACAAATTCAGTTTTATTGTAAAGGGTGTCCCAATAAGAACGCAGGATTTAAATTATAAATAAATGACTGATGCAGCAATTGAATTGTTTCTCTGGCTGTATGACATGTGGCGCCGTCTTGTTGAAACCACAAGCCCTCCACATTCATTTCTTCAATTCTAGGCAAGAAAAACTGGTTATTATTTCATGATACCGCACACCATTGACTGTTTGCGCTTGACCTGCCTCATTTTCATAAAAAAAGGTCCAATGATTCCTCTAGCCCAAAAACCACACCACACAGTGACACGTTGAGGATGCACTTGCTTCTCGTGAATCACTCGAGGATTTTCCTCACCCCGAATTCGATAATTCTGCCTATTGACGAATCCATCAAGATGGAAATGGGCCTCGTCACTGAAGATGATTTTATCGGCAAAATCAGCATTTTCATGTTGTCTCTCCAATACTCAATTAACGAACTCCCTTCGCTGTCCATGGTCATTTTTTTTACTAAGCTCGTACCTTCTACTAGCAAACAATAACAATTGTTCAAACGTCAAACAATGACACTTCGAATGGCGCCAAATTTAAATCTTGCGTTCTTGTTCGGACACCCTTTATTTATTTACTAAAGGGTGTTTTTTATAGACGGATAGAACTTAAAATTGCAATAAAACAACGATGGATTATTCGATTGACATGAATTTTATTTATCCGAAAGATAATCTTGTGGCATTACATTTTAAATATGATTTCTGGCATATGACCGCCAAGGCTGGCTGGGATGTAGTCCAATCTGGACGTCCAATTTTCGATGACTTTTTCCAACATTTGTGGCCATATATCGGCAATAACACGGCGAATGTTGTCTTCCAAATGGTTAAGCGTTTGTGGCTTATCCGCATAGACCAATGACTTTACATAGCCCCACAGAAAGTAGTCTAGCGGTGTTAAATCACCAGATCTTGGAGGCCAATTCACAGGTCCAAAACGTGAAATTAGGCGGTCACCAAACGTGTCTTTCAATAAATCGATTGTGGCACGAGCTGTGTGACATGTTGCGCCGTTTTGTTGGAACCACAGCTCCTGGACATCATGGTTGTTCAATTCAGGAATGAAAAAGTTAGTAATCATGGCTCTATACCGATCACTATTGACTGTAACGTTCTGGCCATCTGAAGAAGTACGGACCAATGATTCCACCAGCCCATAAAGCGCACCAAACAGTCAGTTTTTCTGGTTGTAACGGTGTTTCGACATACACTTGAGGATTAGCTTCACTCCAAATGCGGCAGTTTTGTTTGTTGACGTAGCCATTCAACCAGAAGTGCGCTTCATCGCTAAACAAAATTCGCTTATGAAAATCGGGACCAAGGGCAATCTCGTTTTGGGCCCATTCGACGAATCTACGCCTTACTTGATGATCGTGAGTCTATTCATGATGAATTGCCAAACCAAACTGAGAATAAATCACTTGACAGCTGTTAAATCGGTAGCCATCTTGAACAGTAATGCCAACTTAAAGTTCTATACGTCTATAAAAAACACCCTTTACTAGTGTTTGTTGTAATATGGGAATGTCGCAGAAATGCATTTACTTTTATTGATAATAGTTTTTTTTTTTTTTTTTTTTTTTTTAAAGATACCTACTTTAGTTTTCCTGTGATAATGGGGCCAATACTTTAAATTTTTTATCCATTCCAGTGGATTAATATAAATTTCGCTATTTTATATTACCACACACTGTTAATCTTTTTGTAATAAAGCAGAACAGTTATGATGAGTTATAGATTTTTAGATACCAGGCTCACCTCTAGATCTTATAGTTCGAGAGATATATTCTAATCATAACTTTTTCTGCTTGGAGAGTGACTGAATCCACCACTGTCAAATTCTAAATTAAAATTCAAAGTTATTGTTTTTTTATTCAGCTTCCAATTGAGTCATCGGGAATTATAGATTATTTAAATGATTTTAGCCTCTCAGAATGAACCTTATTACTTCTCCGCCTCTGCCATTTAACCTAACCTTTGCTAAAAAAAATTAATCATAGGATAAACTATGCCTTTGAAATTAAAAATAAAATATTTCTTTGGGTAGGTATTTGTAAATATTTTCGAAGTTTAATTTTATGCAAAATAGATTATGTCCGAATATACAAATATATATACAAATATACACATATAAAAAATACGAGCAAAACCAGTGTATTTAATAAAGTCGATATCCATATGTGTGTATGTACTCGTATGTTAAAGTGCATACCTACATAATGGTCAGTCTTTGTTAGAAACAAGTACCGACTTGTCCAGAGCACTAAGTAGTGCATGTAAAAAGTTTTAAAATTATGAATGTCTAACAGTCATAAATGTTTTCAAAACTATGCACAAATTTCGTTGAATGGGAAAACATTCATACGAATAAGTCTTTTGTCATTAAAAAAGAAACAAAAAAGTCTAAAACAGAAACAAAAAAAAAAAAGTAACAGCAACAAAGAAATTATGCCACCAAAAACCATTTCACCAATGCAAGGAATGAATGAATATCAAATAACTTGCCGAAACTTTACAACACATCCATACAAACAATGTATGTACTCGTATATATATTTTTTGTCTTTGTTTATTTGGGGACGCTGTTTTTGTTGCAACTTTTGCATTTAGCTAGATTTTGTATGCAAAAACTAAAAAAAAAAATAATAACAAAATAGAAAACAAAATAGATGGTACAAATTTAAAAGTATGTGTGCAGTAGGCAAGTGGCTTTTAGTTAAGTGTTCCCTTTCTTACATCAATTTATAAAATTCTAGTCTACTTTGTATTTTCATACATACATATGTATGTGGGTGTAGGTATATTACTGTGTGTGACTTGTTTATATTGAAGAATGTGGAAGTGCTGTGTTACTTTAGCGAATGTGAATAATAAATTTAATTTTTTGAGAATGCGATTCCTTTAATATCATATCCTGTACAAGCATATTAATAGGGTTCGCAAGTCAATAATAATCGTAATTGTTTGTATTAACAATCGAATAGTTAAATTTGGAATTACGATTAGAATTATTAAAATTGTCAAGCAACATTCACTAAGGAAAAGGCACAATTATCAATAGAGCTGCGCCAAACCGTTCGCTTTAGTGACTGGTGTATTTTCCTTCAATCGGTAATTTTTTAAATGCTCCAATTGAAACACATGATAGAAATTACCGAAACGGCAAATAAGAACATAAAAGCAAAATAAACAAATTTAGTGATCCACTTTTTTTTTAAAACAAACACTTTGAATTATTTATTAAAAATTTCCAAATAATATTGCCAAATTGCTTTTATTATGAACTAGCTGACCCGGCAAACGTTGTCTTGCCTTAATATTTTTATATATTCGATCTTCTTACACTAAGAAATCGTACTTATAGAGTAAAGAACCGTGATAGACCGGGTAAAAAAAGGTAGTAGGCAAATAAGCCAGCTACCGACAATAGCGCTACCTGCCGGGCGGATTTGTGACGTTAAACCTTCCAAGATTATACATATAAACCTTCCTCTTCAATCACTCTATCTATTAAAAAAAAACCGCATCAAAATCCGTTGTGTAGTTTTAAAGATTTAAGCATACATAGGGATATAGGGACAGAGAAAGCGACTTTGTTTTATACTATGTAGTGATTGAGCCGTTCAGAGCACCTGTCAAATAAAAATTTTAACATTACCGACGATTAGTTTTTGCTTAATATTTCTTATTTATTTTGTATATCTGTAGAGGAAAGTTGTAGTAGTATTCTATAACAGATAGTTGTTTTTTTTATTATAAAGGAAATTAAAAAAAAAAAAAAAACAATTTACATAATTTCATTGCATTTCTTAACTTTTTCTTTCATAGAGTTATGCACTAAAGGGCTTAATTCGTACTGGAATCACTAACCTTTTTTTTTTTTTTTTAATATAAGAAAGAAAGAACGACAAAGATGTAATGAAAAGAGCGGATCATTTAGTTCAATTGAATGGTTCGGTTAATTTGATTCGTTTAGTCATAACCGTCACAGGTATAATTATTATGATGACCGCGACCCTCCGGTCAAATCATCTTTTTCCATACATTATTTGACACCCATGACTTCTGTAGATTCCAGATATTTACTCCAAGTAGTTAAGTACACAGATTTTACGATAATTTTTAATAAAAACAATTTATTTTTTTCTATATCATTTAAACAACATCTTCTCTGTGTAGCCATTTTATAAATTCACTATCAAATTAAAAATTTTACCTCTTTAAAATGACATAACATGTACCGTGACTTTAAGTGTGAGTAGGTTGAAAAATCTCAAAATCCGTGGCAGCTAAAAACAAATACAGTATTAATTTCGTAATGAGCACACGTTAATTAATCGAAAAAAAAAACAAACACTGCACTGCACTCTATGGCTAGTTTCTATAACTAAATATATGCGAGTATGTAAATACTTCTGACATCGAACAGTATGAAATCGTTTCTCGATTTGTGAATAGAAAGTGTCTGTAGTTGAATATGAGAAAATACAAAATGGTTACGTCTCTATTAAAATTTTCCAATGATTCAAATGTCAAATGCAATAGAAAGTGTTAACAAAAAGAGGAGTTTATATAAGACGACATTTTTGTTTTGTATGGAATGTTGTTAGTATAAAATGTGAATAAAAATATTGAAAAATGGTGCAGTGCCATCACCTTTATAAATTTGCTATGCCCCTTAAAAAAAGGAAATTTATTAAAAAACAAAAAAATACGTATAAAAATGCAATATTTAGCTACAGATAATCATTTAAATACATTTGGTTCTCATATTTAAAGAAAAGTCACAGAAGCACTTGTGTGCAATAAACGACATTTGTTTCAATTGTCATAATTTTTGTTCAGTTCTATTGTTTCTTGTGAAAATATTTTCAATGCGAGAGTTACAGAAACGAAGCACTGGAAAATTTTATAAAGGGAATATTTGTTGCCCTTTGTAGTCTTTCCACTAAAAGTAATGTCAGCATCAACCACCTCTAGTTGAAAAATAGTCCAAGTTTATTTAAAGTTACCTGAGTTGACTGTTGGGTTTCTAAATATATTTTATTCACATATGCATACAGACACACATATAACATATACCCATATACATTTACATAAATATTTAAAATGCGGTAACATTAACTACAGTTGTTGCCTCTAATTAAAATATGACAAATATGTTGGTTTTATAAAAAAATGCGTAAAAAAGAAAACGCATACAAATAAAATAACCAAAGAGTTAAATTGAATAAACTCGTAGTCGTACTTGTGGTCGCACATAAACATAAAACAACTTCTTCTAGTACACTGTACGAATACATTCACGACCACTGCAACATGTGCATAAGAAAAAATTAAAGAAATAAATAAATATTTAAATAGCAATGAAAACTTTGGTTTAATTAGCTTTTTTATGATTTAATGTGTCAGTTTATGTTCCCAACTGTGTTACACTCCACTCCCTTTTTGTTTTAAATGTTTTATGTACGGGAGCATTTAAATTTCATGTCGTAATAACAAATATTTACTCGTATAAAAAACACACTTAGAAGTGCAACAACAGATTAATTATGTTTTGCAGTCTCTCAAACACGTAGCGGTAACGATTCTTGTCAAATTAACAATATGAGTATTTACACATGCACATCTGTGTGGATGTGTGTTAGTAAAGTACAACTATGCATATTTTTCTATGTGTGTGTATCAATCCATTGCTGTACAATTACGAGCAGTACTTAGCAATTCTGGGTAAGGGATTAAGCCCAGCAAAAATTATTAATGCTTACCTGTCGGTGAGTTTGGAAGCGAGACAACAGTTTGGGCTCATTTGCGATAAATGAATGTTTGTTCCGAATTAAGCTAGAATTAACCGAACGTCCCGTAAGATTTCGTTACCGTTTGTTATATGAAAAGCAATGAAAGTGCTTATCGAAAACAAATGTCACGTTGACGGTACGGCAAGATTTGTATAAAATAGAATTTAGCAACGTTTTTACGGGACGTTTATGCACAGCTGAGACAGAGTAGTTTTTTATTGGAAAAAAAAAGAAGTGAAGCGCGTATAAAAGAAAGTTTAAATAATTAAAGTGTTTAAAGCTTTTCTAAAAATAACAAAAATCAACTAAAAACAACAATATTTAATAATTAAACACTACAGCAAAAAGTGTGATACAGTTTTTTGTAAAAAAATTTTTTTATTTTTTTTTTCTTATGTGAAAAGCATATGACACGTTTTTAAATGTTGTATAACTACACAAACGTTTTAACGTCGACGGGCGTCGACGGACGTTTTCAAACAACGTTCAGCTAAACAAGCTTTTACTGGCTTGAAGCTTTTAAATGTTGCTACAGTCAACTCTTATAACGCGATGAATTCATGTTATGAAAAAGTTCGCATTAATTTAAAATAACATTTGCGTTCTATGGAAACCGCATTATAAGAAACTCAAAACTAATAGAAATTAAATGAATCTGAAAAATAAATAAACCCTGTACGTAAAATTTTCGTGTGATTTCACACATGTATTGCAACCAATTTTACTAAATTTCACAAGTGATTTCAACAACAGTTTTTAAGTAAACAAAAAAAATATAAAACATTTTTAGTCACTACATTTAAAATTACGACGTTTTTATTTATGTATTACAAAATAACGTTAGTATTCCAGGGTTAATCAGACCTAGACGTAAAACTATAGCTTTCATATGACACCGAAAATCTGTCAATATCTCTACAAAGTCCTGATATAAGTCCCATAAAAAAACATTTGAGCTTATTTAAATGAAAACATTTCATCCAAAACAAGAGTATTAGAAGAGAATTGTGAAAAAAAAATTTATGAATTTAGTGGAATCATTTGTACCTCGTTTCTATAACTCTCGCATCGAGAAAGTTTTCACAAGAAACAATAGAATTGTATAAAATCGATGAGAATTGAAGCAAAATGTCGCTTATTACACACAAGTGTTTCTCTAATTTTTCTTTGTGAGAACCAACTGTCATCTTACTGATTTTGACGTACTTTATTGAAAAAATACGAGTACAAGTGTTTCTATAACAAAATTTTTGCGAAAAAAGTCTCACTAGAACTGTTAAAATATCTAACATTTCAAAATGTTTGAGAGAAAAGTACAAAAGTACACGCAAAGAAAAAGATGGTTGAATATGGTCACCGCAAATATAGTTTGTTCTCCGAAAAAATATTGTTGTTAATTTGAAGCATCTAAATATTTTTTAATCATGATAAATATATTTCTAGTTATTTTTAACCATATTATGTTTAGTGTCATAGATATGATTAAATTTATCATATTATTTTTGATAAAATTTTAACTGAAACCATAAATATGTTTATAGTAAACATAATAATGAGAAAAATATGGTTGAAAGTAAACTATTTTCTATTTTGTCTCTTCCGCAACCATATAAATAAAGTATAAAACAAGAACTTAACCGTTCAAACTCAACTGACTGAAGTGGTTGAGTGGCGAGTTAATGTTTCTTAACTAAATATTCCAAAGTTCCAATCCTGATAGAATCAAATAAAATTTAAAGAAAAATTCAAACCCGCTGTATAATGTAATAAATAAATATAAATTAATAAAAATGAAAAATTATTGGAATAAAAAATATTTTATTTATACATAAAAATTTATATAAAAATTAAAAAAAAAAATTTGTTTAAAACTGCTAAATTACGCAGTTGATAAATAAAAGGCCATAAGAATTGGAGTTGTTGGAATAATTTTGTATCGATAGCTATTTCTTTCTGTTAAATTTTTCTTTCCATAGGAAACCAATAATACCACCCATATTCGTTTGTATTCTGTCGCTTACTTTAGGCTAAGGTTCCCGGTAGCATCGATACCCAGGCTAGTGTTGCCTATAATCTCAAGTTTAGTATCAACCAGTGCTGTATAGTTGTAATACTCGTATCCTATTTTGCTGGGATGTTGCATTATATTTTTTACTTTCATATTTATTATATTTTTTTATTTTTGTATTTCTGCTCGTACATTTATCAGCGCCATATTCCCGGAAATATATTTCTGTAAGAGCAATAACTACGTTGTTAGTGTAAACACACTCAAAATTATCTCAAAAACAATTTTGAATAAAAAGAAAAAATTGTGAAAAGTTTTGAATTACCATACCAAACCTAATATATTCTGACATACTAAGTTACGGTTGTCAAAATCGTGGAAAAACCAAAGAAATGTGGCAACAACTTCAATAACCGTCACACGGAAAATAATAAATTTTTCAATACTTTTGATCAGATCTACGTTTTTACATATTTTTCAATGGACTGAATCGTCTTGAATTTTTGAGTAAATTGCGGAAAACGCTAGAAATCGCTGAAAACGAATATGAGTGAAACTGGCTCTGTATTCAGATTCAGGTTAACGAAAAACATTAAAAAAAATATGTAGTAGTCAAGGCGAATCTATACAGAATGGAATTATCAAACATTTCAGTGTTTAAAAATTTTGTTTTTGTGGACTCTCACCATATTAATATGCACAATTTTGACGAATCAGGGAAAAAACTTGAAACGCATGTATGCGTTTTTGATATCACCTAGTATAAATTCGACTTGATGGGTGTGGTCAAAAGTGTTTCTCATGGAGTGTATGAGAATTTTCTAAGTCCCAAGTTCGAAAATTTAATGTATTCGTGAAGCCTTTCATATGGAAATACGCTTTATGGGAAAGGTGATTTTTTTATTTGAAAAATTTACTTTACTTTGCTCCATTACACATTGAACGAATTTTTCTTTCGTAACAATTGCAATCAATGATTTCATTAAAGCCCTAAGTTATATTTAAAAAAAAAATTAAAAGAGAAGCCCTAAAAGTCGATAATATGAAAAATTAACAAATAACATTAACTGAAGGTTAAACTAAAAAAATTTCAAAAAGTTTTGTTAATTTTTCATATTATCGACTTTTTTGAATTCTCCTATAAAATTTTTAAATGTAATTTAGGGATTTATTAAAATCATAAAGCGATATGTAACAGTTGCCAAATTTCAGAGTTGCCTCTTACACAAAAAAATTATACTCGTATGCACTAAATTTAAAAGGTTCATTTTTACTGAGACATCCTTTATTAAGTTATCTGTTTTATTTTATAAGTGCATACCTTTACGACTAATCCATCCATATCTTATAGCAATTTAATGTGTAAAAAATAAATAAATAAAATTCATTATGTTAGCATGTCAGTGCGAGTATATGCATGTTAGAATGACGAATATAGTGTTAATAGGATTTAAAAAAAATAAATCGAGTCAAAGACATAAAACTCTTAATGACATATGAATTTAACAACCACAATAACATTAGGCAATGCAGCCATAATAATACCTTTGTCATCTCATTTGTAGGCAAAAAATGCTTTTTATACATGAAGTTTAATTTCGTGATGCGAAATGTACTCGTATATTAAATGAAAATGAACCACAAAACTAGAATCCAACACGTAATCTCTTAAATCTTTGTACATACTCGTACGTATGCATGTAGTTGTTACCCTGCAAACAATTTGATAGTCGACTACCAAAATTACACATTCAGCGGACACTTTAATAATCACTGCTGCAAATAAAAATAATAAATAATTTTTGCATTGACTTCAGTCAAGAACAAAATATAAAATTTATCATAATTCTAAATCATGATATGACCAACTGCCGAATTTCGGGCATATAAACAATGAAATTGTAGACTATTTGTTTAAAGAAACCAGAACACCTCTTTCAGGGGGCCTAAACCCCCTTACGTATGACATTAGGCTTTACACTAAATTGTTGACAGGAAACTGTGGACTCAATTACCGCTTAACGAAAATAATAATTTTGATTTTAGTTATGGGTATTAATTCTGAAAAATGTACGATCAGTATTTCTGAAGGAAAAAATAATTGTTCAAAAAAAAGTATCTTTTTGATTAAAAACCCTCTGCACTCTAAAACAAATCCCTATTTTGTAGAAATATAAACAGAAAAGAAAACTGCATTTTGCAAAAGGAAAAAAATATTTTTTAAAAAGTGATGACTCAGAAATTTTTTTTTAAAGATTATCATGACACAATGCACTGTGAAATCATAAACAAGCAATAGCCCAAAGTTATAAATTACGAGATGTGTCTGTACAGGTATTTTACGTGTAATAAAATGTGTGTCTGTGTTCGAGTTTGTTTGTTAAAAATGTTAAAGTATGTAAAATTACAGCAGAAAAAAAAGTAAATATTTATGTGGGTATGTATGTGTGACTCATACCAAAAGACTAACACACACGTAAGTTTAAACAGCAGCAATAATTGCGGCCGAAGCAGGATAATGTTAGTAAAGCGGAAAAAAAGCTACTGTTGTGGTTTAATATCTACTCGTAGTACAAACAAAGTTTACTAAACAAACGTGCAGTGCCATCCCTATTAACAGGTATAGGCGTAAAATGTATCATCTGTTTGTTTTGTTTCAAATTTAACTTGAATTTATTGTTTATATCCACACACTAGTTCAGATGTGTTCACATTAGTCAAATATTTGACCAAAAAAGCATAACCCCTATATCGTCTTCAGACACATTTATAAATTTAAAAAAAATACAGTGAAACTTCGATTTAACAAGCTTCGTTATAACGAAAAACTCAAAAAAAACGCATTTTTTTTTTGCTGAGTCCCTTGAAAAAACCTCTTGATGGGAAAGTTTTTCATACAAAAATGCTCTATTGCTATAAAGAAATTCTGAAGTATTATTTCAAAGACCTTTATAAAACGACATCATACTTAAGAAATATAACATTTTAAGTGTATAAGTCAAAAGCCTCTACATAGCGAAATGTTGATTGTATAGCCTCTATATAACGAAGTGTGTTATATTTTATCTTGAATAGTGAATTTCTATTACATTGTAGGTATAACGAATTTTTTTGTATTGCTTTAAATTTCGTTATACCACATACGTACGAGTATGTATAACGAATTAATTTTCCATTCCTTTCAGATTCGTTATATTCGATTAATTACTGTAATAACTTTACAGGTACTCTTACGCTGCATTATAAATATTGCGATTTCTCACATATTTGTCTAAAATGGCGAAAATACGGGAGACAAATTTCATAAGCAATGATTTACCCCCATTATTTTAACATCTTGCACATATTTTCGCATGTTGCTTTTGTATGACAACTGCTTTATCTTTCAATAATGTTTATTGTGATTTTTTTTTAATCTAATACAGTGAAACTTCAATATAACGAAAACTTGGTATAACGAAATTTTAAGAAATACCTACAGTTTTTTATTCAAATTCTATTTTACACTAAAATGCTATGTAATAAAATATTCACTATTCAAGAGGTAAATAAAAAATTAAACAATTAGTTGTATAGATGCTATAGAATCAATACTTCGCTATGTAGAGGTTTTTGATAACGAGACTTCAACAATTTATAAACTTAAAATGTTATATTCCTCAAGTATGATTTCGTTGTATAGAGACTTTTGAAAGGATACTTCACTATAAAGAGGCTTTTTCATGGGACTCACCAAAAAATAAATTTTCTTCAGTTTTTCGTTATAACGAAGTTCGTTATATCGAAGTTTCGTAATCGTACCAAAAGATTTTTAGTTTGTTACAGAATCAATTTCATAATATTTCGCTTCCCCAAAATTAAATCAGATGTTTTATAGTCTAACTTGTGCTCGGGGTGACCCCGTAGACTAGTAGGTAGCGTACTAGCCTATTAATGGGGGGGTCGCAGGTTCGATCCCTGCCTAGACCTTGGGTGTTTTCTGCAGACAAGCCAAGAAGCTTCGCGGATTTGTGTTGTTAAAAAAAAAAAAAAAATATCTGATGTAATACAAACCATTTGGCAGACTGACTGGCTGTTGCATTTATTTCACCAAATATTTCATTAGCCTGAATGAACCTATACCTACCTGTAGTAGTCACTGTAGTTAATAAAACATTTATGTTATTAAATTTATTTACAAAGATGTGATTCGGCCACCAATTAGTAAAACACTTATGTAAACGGTATCGGAATTTTTCATGCAATTTTTTCATAAATTTTACGTTAAAGTTTACGTAAATTTTTTTTTTTTTTGATATAAAATTGTTAATTTCATAAATTTTGTTTTACTTTATCTTCGCTCTGTAGATAAATCAGTTATGAATTTGCCTTTTTTCCTTATATTTCCCTCGAAGAGTTTTACGAAATAGTCGCATGTTTGAGGAAAGATTTCATAAATCAAGTTACTCCTTAAATTTTAATTTAAGTTGTAGTTTGTTTAAGTTACTTTTATTTAAATATTATAATTAGGTACATAGTAATTCGTAAGCATTTAATTCTGTAGATGAAATGAATAAATAAATAAATTAATTTTAAAAACGATATTTGTTAGCGCATTCTTTATTTTTATTTATTTATTTTTTAACTTAATTTTACCTCCATTATTTGCACATGGCTTTTTTGATTCATTTGTTGTATTCATTTACTTATTCAATAATTATAATAACTTGTTTCGTGCATGTTCGATATGGTGCTGTTTTGTACGGTGTCCATTAATTTATTGAGAACCTACAACAGAAAATTGCAAAATGTTAGAAAATATTGAGACAATTGGAGGAAAAATCTACTTGAGTTAAATAAACATTTTTGTTCTATTTGAACTCAAAGATTCAATTTCAAATCAGATGTCTGTGATTTATTTAAGAATTTCCTTTATGAAACCATAAACGGCGGATGCCACATAAACGTCTGCTCAAACTGGATGCCAAATATTGTTTTACGTAAATCAAATATTTTTTAGTACATTTTAAAATGTATTATTTATAGATATTTTCAATTAATACCGAAGAGAATAAAAATGGATTTTTGAGCAGCAGAAATCTGCAAAACAAAGCACTTGCGTTCCAGCATTAAACTAATTTTTTCTTTTTAATTAATGTTCAGTGTGTTTAGACTGTAAAAATGATTTAATGTTTATAATAATTTTTTTGGTATTCATTTTTATTTAGACTTGGAACTTTGAAAGTGTTTCTAGTTATTTGATTTATCACAAAGTGGGCACCTTAGAGAACCCATGTGAGCCCCCGCCTTTTTTTTATTGTTCGGGGCTCCTTGTGCAACCTAACCAGAGCTCCAACTTTGGTAATTAACCAAAGATTCTTAAAATAAATAAAATAATTAATTGTTTTTGAGGCTTTTAATTACAGCTTTTATACTGTCTATTCTGTTCCATAATTTACATTAATCATATACGTTTGTAATTAATATTGCACGAATTTTCATGTAAGTGCATGTTTTTACTCGGTAACTTGATTCTAATCAAATACTTTTTCGAATTTGAGAATTTATTGGAAAATGGCATCAATTTGTTATTGCATATTTTGTTATAAATGCATATTTTTTGAGCATAATTTGTATTAATTTTTATATTTTAATATTCAGAAATATTCACCTACTGATTACCTATAAAGCATTTCAAAAATAAAAATAAAATTACTCATTTGGCAACATTTTAGTGAATGTATTTTGTCATTCCAGTTCACTACTTCGTAATAATGCTGTCAGATGAATACGAGTACTATTGAACCATTTTTGATTCTTAAATTGATGAAAACAGCCAACACGCAAAAATTACTATTTTGCCTTTTTATTAACTTTTGTGAAAGCGATCAAAACATCTAACAATTTTTTATGAAAATCGCTGGTTTTCTTATTAATTTCAACATAAATTTGCTAGACGATTTGACCGTTTGTAAAGTGAAAAGAGGCACTTTGTTCATATTACAAAATAATTAATTGATGATGTTGTATATGTAAGCATTACCATAGTCTTGTTGCCTTGGTTTATTGTTTGAATCGTTTGCTCAATCTAAAAAATATTTATTAAAGTTTTTTTGAAAAAGTAATTTTCCGATTATTTATGTACTTGAATTTAAACTTTTACCCCCAAATTCATAAAAAATATTATGTGCTTATTAAGGGCTTATTTGAAAGACTTCTATGCATAATTTTCAAATAACCCCTTATTAAGCACATAATATTTTTTATGAACTTGTTGGTTAATAAATACGTCTTAAGAATATATAATAAGAAAAATAATGAATATTTTTTTTATATTTTATAAGGGCATTAGTGCATATTTGAATGCATATGTTGTATTTTTAAGCGCATATTTTAAGCGGAGTGCATGAAATTCCTTGCCCCAATCATTTTTTGTGTCTTTCTATTTTAAAAAGCTTATAGAAAATTAAAAATGTACGACTTAAAGAAAACTTCAATGAAGAATTTTGTATTTTCTTTTTAATCAAATATAACAAACTGTTTTCAAGTAATGTTCGCAAACATACATATGTCGTGTCACGTCTTTTATTTGGGAAATAAGATTATATCTACGAAACAAGAGCTAATTTGAAGTAACGAAATGTAAATTTAAATTAAGCACTCTAAACTACTTTATAAACAGTATGCAGTTGCTCTTGTTCAAAAGTTGACTTACTTGAATTTGTGAACTTGTGAAATTAACGACGGGACCGTAAAAGCAACCGATAGCTTCTTTCGTACATTTGTATTGCAAACAAAACCAATTTTGCTTTTGTTTTCAATACACAAGTACCTATCCTTCGCTCTTATCTGACCTGACCGTAAATCTTCTGTATTTATGGTTGTTAGTATTTAATACAAATTTGTGTGTATCTGAAATATATATGTATGTATGTATGTATACATGTACTATATACATATGCACACATCCAAGCCAAGCATCACTGTAAACGACTTAACTAATTTTAAAAACAAAGTAGTTACTAATTAGTATTAATTGTTGCTTAAACTAATTTATTGGAGCCAACTGACTATTGTAACATTGGGTCAGTGGTCGGTCAGTACTCAGACTCTGGCTGGCCTTTCAACTAATTTAAAGTTAACTCTTTACCAGTTAGTAAAGTCAGCTTTTTTTTACAACAAAAATAAAAGATTTTAAGTTGATATTTAGAATTTTATTTCGAAAGTAGTTTTCTAATTTTTAGTTGGAGTGAGGAGAGTGTGGTGTTGGTTGCAGGTGAGTCAACGCACTACCTACTTTAGGTAATCACACAGTTTTTTTCATCATATTTAACTTGATAATCACCCTTATCATGAATATCATTTCCCTCGAATTTTGTTCACTTTTAGTGAGTTAGCAATTATTAATGAATTGCCTGCAAACTCCCTTTATCGTAAATAATTTTTTTCAGTTGTTTTGTTCAGCTTTGCATTAATCTGCTCTCTTATGTACTTATCGCTGGCGAACACAAATATTTTTTTTTTTATTGCTAAAATTTAATTTAGCAAACAGAATTAGAAATTTTTTAACAAATAAATTAAAAAAATTCAATTATTTCCTTATAAAATCGTTTATTCATCTTTATCACAAGAACTACTCCAATAAAAAAAATATATTTTTTGCTCTTAAAATCATAAAATATCAACAATTCTTTATTTTACATGCCCTGGATACTGAAAACTGCTTAACAACAAAAGTTGACACCTTTACCACAAGAAAATTTAGGAAATTTATTAAATTCTTCTTTATTATACATTCACTCTGCACTAATAACGTGAACAAAATTCCACGTGAAATTCCTGATAACAATTTTCTCTTCGAGGGGAACTAAAATTCCTCTTTTATTCAAGATAGGGGTAATTTTGTTTTCAGCTTAACCACCGCACAAATTAATTAAAAGTTAAGTAGTCGACTACCGAATTACTTGTCAGGATACTGCATGATTTTTTTTATTTTATAAAATGGGTACATCATAAAATTTAATATACGAGTATGTAGTATTTGGCCACAAAAAGTTTTTGTTATTTGATTTCAAAATAATTATTTTTCTATTGTATTTTCTGTTTGAAATTTTTTTTCTTGGTGTTTTTGCAGGTATCGGTATCTACTCTTATAAATATACACTTGACGACAAAAAATGTGCTTTGTGAATTTTCAAGCCTTAATGAAAGTTTCTAGAAAAAATACTCATAGTTAAATAAAATTTATTTAGAATGCATATCAAATTAATGAATAGAACAATAGATGTTGTTATTATTTTGCTTAAATTCAACGACGAAACCAATAAGTACTACAATCAATAAGTATTCATTACAAAAAAAAAAAAAAAAAAAAAATTTAATTCGGTAGTGCCGAGTCTTATATACCTTCACTGTGTTAGCCAAATATTCATATTATATTTTTCAATTTCCACATTCTTCTTAAATATCAAAAAAATACAAGAAATTATATAATTGGAACGGCTAGTTTATTAAGCTTGAGGTGCTATTATACAAATTTATTTAATATTGCAGCGAAATATCGATATAAAAATAAATTTTTATAATAAGACCTTAATCTTGATAAACTAGCCCTTTCAATAAAAAAGGTCAAATGAACTGAAAGATAAAAACTTATATAAAAATAAAAAAAGAAATGAAAAATATTTTGAAATTTTTTTTTTCTATTTTTTATTAGTCCTCAATAAATTAATTTCAATTCAAGAAACTAAAATTAACGAGTTGTAAAAAAATCCTTTCTGAGAACCTCATTTTTGAATGACCGCAGACATTCAATATTTAAATTAATAAGAAAGATATAAAATAGGAATAAAAAAATATAATTTAATTTAGTTTTGGAAACATTTTTTAAACCAAACATAATTAATTAAATATTTAATATCATAAAAAACTTCAAATTAAAAATTTCATTAAGATGTCTGTAGTTGTAATGCTATCACACTCAAGGCAATACATATTTGTAGGTTCCATGTTTGTGTATACAAACATTACGTACATGTGCAGCTTAAAAATTTCCATAAAGAAAAACAAAGTAAAAATTATTAATAATCTAAAATTTCGGTTATATTTTTTATTTTTTTAGTCATATCTGTGCTGATCGTCTTTCGCACAGACAGTATGACTTTCATTTCCGATAAAACTGCATACCACGTTTTATAGTCTGTTTCGTAGTTTAGACGAAATACGCAAAAAACCTACTCAGAAAATGGTCAAAAATAGAGGTAGTCGCGGTTCTCGACTCGGCTGAATTTTAATAGCAATTAAAACACAGTAACAACTGACAGATTGGTGTGCTAAACTTATGTAGCTCTTTTAGGGACTTCAGAAAGTTGATTTCAACGACTACACGGACAGACGGACATGACTTATTCGACTCCGCTTTTTATAAGGATCTAGAATAATTTATAGGGCGTCTCATGTACGGTGTAGAAGTTACAAATGAAATCACAAACTTTTCATTTCTTGTGCAGGATATAAAATGAATTACGTATCTATTTTATCATAGATGAAATAACACAAGTATACAAATGAAAGTCAAATTTTAAACCAGAGCAACTGAAAACTGTTTTTAAATTATTTCGAGGTGCTAATTTTTAATCTGTGCTCCGTGTTTTTAGAATTGATATATATGAGATTACATGAAAACGACGGCAAGCGTTTTTTATCTGTCAAAAACTCCCACGCCCATACAAAATGTATGAAATATATCGAAATAGCACAACGATCACTCTCAGCAACTGAAAAATTCAATTGTGATAGTGCGTTTTGTAGTGAAGTTGGCTTCAAAATAATTGTTTTTTATTTTTGTTTTGCTAATTTTGACCAGTAATGATATTTTCGCTAGTTTTTTTTTTTAATGTAGCATTTTCAACTCTATAATTGTTTGTTTTTATTTGGGTTTATTAAACAAAATAATTAATACTACTGTAGAGAATACGCACCGGCAGCGCTCTTATTCAGGCATGATTCTTTAACATAAATACTGGGCACTAAATTTTTAATTTTTGCAGGAGGTATTTTGAAAACTATTGATCAGATTTAAAAACAATGTAGAAACTACTTAAAGAAAAATTTTTTTGTAGAGTTTCGAATTTTTCTTTTAAACGTACAAAATAAAACGTTTCCATTTCAGAATCATATATGTCATGTGAACCTTGAAATTGGAAAATTAAGGTATATCTTGGAAACCATAGCCAATTAGAAAAAAACTGAGTCCATATTTGAAAGTAGAATACTTTGGCAACAGGTTTCGATTGCTGTACTTGTGTAATTTAACTCCCCATGCAATATGGTAAAATACACTGTATCCCTATTCTTTAAACGGGCCGCTCTCATCAAGCATGTTGAGGGACAACATTTTTGGGCGACATTCAAGTTTTAATAGTCTATTCAAACTAAAGCTTCATACTAGGTGCTAATGTTTAATATCGCCTTTGTTTTGTACGACTTTTACGAGTGAAGCAGAACCTATAAAGTTTCCTCTCGTTGTTCTAGAAATGAAATATCCATGCACTATACAAATATGTATTTGTGTCTGTACATATATGTCTATATCATGTTTTCCTGCCGTCAGTTGTAAATAAAATTCTTTAGGAATTTCCCAAAATATGCCCATTGAAAAGCTGATAATAGAAAATACATGATGTAATTTAATTTTAAGATGTTGCGACACATTTGGATAGCAGCACTTCAGCATTGCAGCATTCAATGGTA
Source organism: Thelaira solivaga (assembly GCA_947397855.1). NCBI lineage: Eukaryota > Metazoa > Arthropoda > Insecta > Diptera > Tachinidae > Thelaira > Thelaira solivaga. Next base: position 38,458,048 of record OX377611.1, on the reverse strand, counting down.
GGCATTTTCTTGGTCTCATATACATGAATATGTACATACATATTCTTTTATGCACATGCATGCATACATACATACATAAATATTTATGTACTTTTGATATAAAAATACAAATTATTTAATGTTCTGTTGAACACTACCACTTTTCATCGTTTATTGTTTTAATCTAATTTCATTTCTTGCGTTTTCACAAATAAATATTTGCAAAATTCATAAAAGCACATTGAAAGTCTATACAAAATTTAAATACGAGCGTGGTAAAGATGTACAAGGTGGCGCAAAAATAACCTTCCGATGTTTTTTGGCTATAATTTAAAAAAAAAAATGAAAAACTTTGATTCTTCTTGTGGATTATTTTTATTTGGTCTTTTAATTTTTTTACATCAAGTCGAGAATATGATGTCATGTAAATGGCCGCCGCCACAGTTAATTGTCATTTCAGCCTTTTTTATGGCATTTTCCATCACTTTGGCCACAACTTCCGGCGATAGGTCCTCACACTCTTGACAGATATTGTCTTTAAGAGCTGCAAGAATCTGAGGCTTGTTGACATAAACCCGCGACTTCAAAAAGCCCCACAAAAAGAAGTCTGCAGCGGTCAAATCAAGCGATCTTGCTGGCCAGTGCAAATCGCCCAAAATGGGAGATTAGGCGCCCGGGAAATGCATCCTTCAGCATATCGGTTGTGGCACGTGCAGTGTGTGCCGTTGCACCGTCCTGTTGGAACCACATGTTGTCCAATCCCAATTCATCAAGTTGCGGCAAAAAGAACTCGTTGATCATTGCTCTGTAGCGCTCACCATTCACAGTAACCGTTTGGTCCGTGACATCTTCGAAGAAAAAAGGTCCGATGACTCCTCCAGCGCACTATACATTGACTTTGAGCGGGTGTAATGGCTCTTTGTGGGTTACACGCGGATTTTCAGTGCCCCAGAAGCGTAAATTTTGCTTATTTACGTACCCGCTAAGATGGAAATGGGCCTCATCACTCATGATTATTTTTGATGAAAAATCATCTTCCTCTTGGTGGTGATTAAGGATGGCTTGAGCGTATGTTAGACGCGATTGGCGGTCAGCAGCTAACAGCTGATGCACCGTCTGGACTTTGTATGGAAACATCTTCAAATCTTGTACCAAAATTCGCTGTAAAGACCGTCGACTGATACCCATTTGCGTGGCACGTCGTCTGGTCGATGTCGGCGGCGCTTCCATGACATCCTCGGCTACAGCAGCAATATTCTCTGCAGAACGGCTACTCCGGAGTCTGCCACGCCTGGCAGCATCTCGTGTTGTGCCAGTCTCTTCGAAGCGAGCGGCTAACCGTCGCAGTGTTTCACCAGTACGCGTTGGACGGCCAGGAAATCTGCGACGAAATTCACGTTGTGCCAAAGTCACCGACCGATTATTGGTCAAATAAATAGTCACCAATATTCCGCGTTCTGAACCAGTGTAGCGTAACATTGTTTATTAACGTGTATTTCGCATGTGTTTACTACACAAATGTCAAAACAGAACTGAAATTAGGGGCCAATCGCAAAATTTATAGCATTTCCTGATAGGAGGATTACTTTTGCGCCACCTTGTATATATTCCATACCCAGCATTAGAAAGAAGTAAGGAGGCCTTTAGACAGGCCTTTTATTCACAAGCCTTCTACAGTCCTTCTTTAACCCCATGACAACCCACACAATCTCACAAAAAGATACGAAAACATATATTTTCCGAATCTAGATAAAAACAGCGAAAAATTTAACTTTGGGCGCATAGAAAACTGTCGTTTTACGAATGTTTTCAAGCAGCAAAAAAAAAAATCTGAAATCGAATCTGATTTATTTATTTATTTTTTTAACAACACAAATTCGCGAAGCTTCTTGGCTTGCCTGCAGAAAACACCCAGGGTCTAGACAGGAGTCGAAACTGCGACCTCCAGATTTGTAGGTTAGTACGCTAGCTATTAATCTTTGGGGGCACCCAATAAAGACTTAATTTTGGTTTTCGTTGGTTGGGATGATGCGTTTTTACAGGAAAAAATCATTTTTACATTCCTGTTCTGTTATCTGGAAGATCTTTTTTATATTGCTTAAGCGGTCCATACACTTAGTAGCGCGATGTTCACTCTTTGAAAACTTTCCTCAACTGATCTAATTTCGCCATACACAATACAAGCAAACTTGCACCATCAGCAAAATAACAAAATATGTTTCACTTCGCTACAACACAGGGTACAATCACACACTTGATGGTGCACCCATGCTGCCGTCGTGTATGGGCCCCCCTACAATCTGTTGGGCACAACTTTAAGTTCTCATAATCCAGTACCTGAAGAGCATTAGCATTTTAGACGACCTTCAAAGAAATGCAAACTAGAATGAGTAGCAAATCTTGTAGAATCTCTCGAGGGCCTTCAAAAAGAGGCATTGATTAAAAGCCTTTTTTATAATTTTACCTCTGAGTATACACTTGCATGCACACAGCCATTCATACATACATAAATAGTATATACGAGCATATACATTTTATGGGTAGAACGTCTTTTTTTAATTTTAATACTAAAACAAACACTAAAACGTTGAATTACGATCTAAACTATTAGAATATAAACAAATTTAATATCAAAACAAATTGCTTTTAAACTATTAAAAAAAAACTTTTTTTTAAGAAAATTTGAATTATTCAACAGTTGATTTTTTTTATAAATTTAATAAAAAAAAAACATCACTAAAATAAAAAAAAAATTATTCATTTTGTTTTACTTTTCCACTTTATTCAGACTAATGTCGAAAGAATAATGTCATTTTAAATGCACAACAACTCGTCTATTGATTATTTTTTCCCTAAATAGTCCGCTTTTCTACATGTTTATTTATTTTATAGCTTAGCCATTCCGTGTTCGGCCACGGGCAATGACAGCTCTTATCGTGCAGAATATTGTGGGCTGGGAAGTTTTATATGCATTCAAATGAAACGTTTTATTTTTCTTCTAAAAATATTTAATAATAAACGAGCAGGCATGACAATTTCTTTATTAAACGTTTTCCATCCAAATTCTTTCATCTTCGTTTTAATCAAATGAAATCAGTTTAATGCAAACAAACAAAATATTTGCATTTCATGTCTTAGACAAATTTGTTTACTGTGTTTTTGTTTGCTTTTTCTTTTTATTTTGTTTTTTTCTATTTATTTCGTGCGATAAAATGAATCTATAAAATCGAAAATGCAATAAAAAATAATGTTGATACCTTTAACCACATACATACTCTTATACGTACATCCATACCAATGAAAATAACCTACATTCATGAAATGTGGTCGTAAACACGTGGACGAGTTTCAATTTATCCCATATAAAAATTGAAAATTTTAATAAATACAAGTGCAAGTTAATGTACGAGTTACTCATGTACTCTGCTCTGGCCTACAGGTGGGTAGTAGGTACTCGTATTTCATGTGCTCGCACATAAAAACAATACAAAACAAACCAGCATGTCCGGCAATAGAGTGGGCGGGTATTTATTTAAAAAAATTATATTTTGTGTGTGTGTACACTAGAGTTTTGAATTTCCAGTGTCTATTTTCTGTAATTATTTGTGTACTACATTAGGGCCATAACGCGATGTTATTTATTTTTTACGAAATTTATTTAAACTTTTTTTTAAATATTTGTTTAATATAATATGCAGCTACATACATATAAACATACACACATATCTGAACATGTGCCCAAATGTATGTGAAATTAAAAAAGGAAAAAACTAATTCAGATCATTTGTTAAATTCTTTTATAACCGTTGAGCAATGAACCTTAAAAAATGTGACTTTAATACTAAAAATTAACCAAAATCTTTAATTTTAATAAAGAATATTTGCTGGTCTTAAAAATTTTAAACAATCCCGGGATTTGGTGTCATGAATTTCCCGTTTAGCATCCTTAACATATATTCATGTATCTTGCTTCGCAGCTGCATTGGGATTATTGAAGCTTCTTTAAAACAAAAACAAATATATATTTCCAAATTTACCGCATTTTATGACAACCGCGAAAAAGTAATACTATTTCTTTGATATAATTTTAAATACACCCAAAGAAAGAATATGGTTGAATATGGTCACCGCAAAACATAGTTTGTTCTTCGAAAAATTTTATTGTTAATCTGAAGCATCTAAATATCATTATGATCACGATAAACACGTTTCTAGTCATTTTTCATCATATTATGTTGAATTTATCATATTATTTTTGATAAACTATTAACTAAAACCATAAATATGCTTATGGCAAACCTAATATGTTTAATTAAATGAGAAAAATATGGTTGAAAATAACTTGTGCTCTATTTTTTCTCTTTAATAACCATATAAATAAAGTCAGTATAAAACACAAACTTAGTCGTTCAAACTCAACTGAGTTTTGTGGCTGAAGTGGTTGATTAGTGAGTTCATGCTTCTTAACTCCATATGCCTTAGTTTGTATCCTGGTAAAGTCAAATAAATTTGGAAAGAAACTCAAACAAGCTGTACAATAAATATGAATTAACAGAAATGAAAAAATTATTAGAACAAAAATTTTGTTTACATGAAAACTTTATTTAAAAAAAGTTATTTTAAAATGTTTATATAATTTAATTTAACATTTTTTATAAAAATTGTGTATAAAAAATTAAAAAAAAAATGTTTTTTTTTTGGCTTATAAAAATACACAGTGCCATAAAAAATAATAACACTAACTGCAATTGTTTTATTTACTTAATTTTGAATTAATTGATTTATGTACTAAAATCTTATCTATTTCTGATGTTTGTCTATTGCACTGTGATATACAGTAATATGAAGCCTCTCTAAAGAAGTTAATTTTATTTTCCTAAAGTGAACGGTTCTTCTCATATGAAATAATTTCTGTAGTGACATCTGAAATAGCACCGGACGATACCTGGCTATTTTTAGCACACATTTTTCAGTTGATTGCTGTATCTATTGTAGAATAATTTTATATATTTATTAATTTTTTTTAAAGCCAGATATAGCATTGCATAGGGCAAAGAAGAATTATTATTCAAAGAATTATTTTAGAAGGAAAAATTATCTGGAAATATTACAATTGTCAAATTTCTCAAATAAAAAGATATGGAATATAACAACCAGGGTAAGGAAGTCCATGTACTTAAAATTGCAAAATATGCACATAAAACATGCACTAAAAATCGCAAAATATGCCAAAATTAAATTTAAAAATATGCATTCAAAATTTATTTATTTAACTATTTCATTTATAAAAAAAAACATACTCGTACATTCAGTCTTAAAAAGTGAAAACATATTTAGTATAAAAAGCAGTTGTATATAAATAGATAAAGATTTATTTACTTATTTTAATAAATAAGTATTTTTTTAAGTTATCTAAAGTAAAACTCAGTCCATTTGTTCTAAAGACTGTTTTAAACATTGAAAATATTCGTTCGACATCAAAGAATGTAATAGGTGGTCAACTCCTTTGTAGAATATTAAATTTCTACAATATTTTCTTTAATGAAAAATAAATTAAAAATACTACCAATTTCTTTAACCTTTTAAAGTCCAGCATTTTTTTTAAAAACTGCATTAAGTTTGGCTTTTATTTTTTCGCTGAATTTATTATAAAGTGCTGCAAATTTTATACCAAACACTGAAATTTTGTTGAGTTTGTTCCTTGAAAATCTTAAAGTAAGCAGATTATTTTGACTGTCTGACAGCTTCGGTGCTCAAACAACTACAATTAGCTGATCCACTGAGTACGCCTTGAACAGAAAGATATTTTTAAACAAAAAATTATAAAAAAAGCAAATTTGTTTTTACATTTTACGAAAAATATGCATGTTTAACGAAATACGCAAAAATATGCTCTAACAAATTGATGCCATTTTACTGGAAATATTCTCATTTGCAAAGATTTTAAATTTATGTGGGTCTCAGTGTAACGAAAAGAAATATGCATTTGCATGAAGTCCCTTGACCTGATAATAACGTACTTTAAAAAAGTTAAAAATCGTATTAGAAGAGCGACAATGTCCCATTTATTGGTAAGCCTATTGACTAGACATAGTAATATTGTCCCCTTTGAGCCAGCTACAGAGCTAAATAAAAAGAATTACAGATAAAAATATCTATCCAAACAGTTTGAGAGAACACATATAGAAGTTTGCAATTAGAGAAAGCGTCTATTGTTGACACCAAAGCATTACAGCAAACGGATAAAATTTAGTTGTGAATGCTTAAACTGACCGTTTCTAAAATTTTATGGACAGATGAAAGTAAAGTTGTATTGCATGGTAACACAGGTTGCCCTTCTTATATTAGACGACCTCCAAGCGCAGAGTAGAATCAAAAAAACTATAAATCCCAGGTTTTCAAGCATAATAGGATAGGCATGTTTTTCACATTGCGGAGTGATACCAATTCATTAAATAAAGTCAACAATGAACCAAATCTTTACGTTGATATTTTGGAAAATGTGGTGCTGCCTTATTCAGAAGAAGATTTGATCATGCAACAGGACAATGACTCGAAGGATACAAACGAAAGGCTCGTCAGTTGAGAGTGCTTAGTAAATGATATTAAAGTCATGGACTGGCCTTAGGAGTGGCCACACCTTAAGCCAATACAAAATCTTTAGGCTAAAGTTAGGAAAAATGTGAGTGAGGCAAAACCTCCAAAAACGAACAACTCTGGGCCGTGAAAGGATTACAAAACAAAATATGAAGCCCTGTCTAACATCGTCGAAGCACTACGCTACCGTTATTGCCATCAAAAGCCATGCGACAATATATTGGCATAAAAAAAAATTTTTGTACTAAACATTTGGAATTTGGTTCAGCTTAAACTTTTTTTTTATTAAATTTTGACTGTTAACCGTATTTACATAGTAAACCATTTCCATAAAAGCAAATAAATTTTGAAAATTTTTTTATTTTGCGTAGCATAGACACATCGTATACCTATTTTAATTATAGTGGGAAAATTATAACGACAAGTAAACAAAAGTAAAATAGATATGGTTAAATGCAATCTAACCATACTATGTTTCCACCAAAATATGGTTGCTGTCAATCATATTTTTTTTCCAATAATATCTTAATCTATAAGTAAATAATGTTGTATGTACGAATATTTATTTATAAGTTTGTTTGACCTTTTCTTTGTTCTTTTATTAAAACGGCTAGTTTTTTAAGGCTGATGTCGGAATATAACTCTTTATTCTAATATCCATATTTCGTTCCACCTTTGTATAGCTGGTTCAGGGTACGAGTACAATTACAAATTAAATTAATTAAATTATTAAAATATGAATGTGATTTAATGTGAGAAAAAAATAATTTTAAAAACCAAATCAACAAAAAATATCTAGTCTTCAAATATGAATTTCCAAACTTTGACTATTGCTAGCGGTTATATATTGTTGAAGTTGGCCGTCAGTCTCTGCATGGGCGGAATTGACTTCTTCATTGTCTGCAGTGTTACGTTGTCTGCAGTTGTCTATTCCAGCCAAAGTTTTCTTTGAAATTATATAGGACTTCTCTAGTATGGCCAGAATTCTATTACAAGCGTAGCTCAGTTATTCTGGCACCGCAAGGAAAAAGTTACCTCACATTTCCTTCAGTACGCACAGTGGGGGTTCTGTGTTCTTGCCAGCTGACGGCTAAACTTAAATTTAGAATGAACTTTTTTATGTGTACGTACATGCACACGCAAACACACACTCATGTCTAAACAGTGGGATCACGAGTGTCTATACAATGCAATGTTTCTTTTTATTTTTTATTTGTACGTATGTTTGCATAGTATGTAATAACCAATATGATAAAATGTTTGCTAGCGGATTGTCTGACAATTCGACTGGTCTACACGCCTGGATGCTGTTTATACTTGCTCAAATTTAAAAATAGGTAGAAGAACAACAAATTGTTTCTATTACGTTCAAATGAAAACGACGAAAAATGAGACGTATTCATGGTAAATACTTACCTACACGTATATTAAAACTTTTAAAGTTGTATTTTTAGAACACACATTGTAATTGTATGGAAAATTTAATGAATTGAATGGAATGAATAAAATTAAAAGTTTTCATTTTGGCTGACTTTAATTTTCTTCATACTTACATACATACATATTGTCACAGGTTTTCAAAAAAGTCTCTAGTTGCATTTAAAAAAAATTTAATTTTTTATTTTTGTAGGAGTAAAACATTTTTCGGGACCATGTAAATTAATGCGGTGCATTACATACAGCAAAAAGTCAGATTTTTTGTTTTTTTTTTAACTTAGGGCTTTTTTTTTTTTAAATATGACGATATATACATTCATATTCGTCGTTCATCGTTGTCATCATGTTGAAATTTGATAGAATGGAACAATTAGTTCAATGGGTAATGCAGCAAAGTGAAGTCAATGGCAATTTTTCGAAAAGAGTCAATGTTCCCATGAAATGCATTTCCATATGAATGAATACAAAAAATTGTCGAATTTGGGGTTCAGAAAATCCTTTGACGAATATTTTATTCCATCGATAGATGTCTTCTTTATAATTCAGTACAAAATTCACAACTCTCTCAAAAAATACATGTTTATATTTTAAAATTAAAAAGCACATTATTACTGAGACGTTTGAGCAGAATATTTTCTAAATTTGCAGACATAAAATTATCAAATCACTAAACATGGATTTTTACCTGTTGCTGCTTTGAGGAAGCAAATAAAAATTAGTGTTAGTTTATGTGCGTGAGTGTACTCGTATGTGTGTGAACTTAACCTTAATTTATTGGAATAAGTAAAACAAACAAAACAAGTTAAATTCGGCCGTGCCGAGTCTTATAAGCCCTTCACTGTGTTGGCCAAATATTCATATTTTTCATTTTCCACTTTCTTCTTAAATATAAAAAAATAAAAAAACAGCTAATTTTTTAAGCTTGAGGTCGCATTATAAAAATAAAAAAATAATATAAAAATTAATTTCTATAATGCGACCACAAGCTTAGTAAACTAGCCGTTTCAATAAAAAAAATAATTAAATAAACTTACGAATAAAACATAAAAATAAAAAAGAGAAACGCGGAATATGGATAAAAATAATTTTCTTTGAAAACCTATTTCTTATCAATCCTAAAACAAATAATTAATTTCAGTTCAAGAAACTAAAATTATCCTTTCGGAGAAATTTATTTTTAAAGCAATAAATTGTCTGCGGTACTCAGTTTTTAAATTAATAAAAAAAGAAATTCTGAGAAAGATATACGAGTATAATAGAAATGCAAAAAAATAAATTAATTTCATTTTGCGAATATTTTTTAAGCCAAACATTATTAATTATTAAATATATAATATCAAATAATTAAAATCAAAGTCACGGCAAAATTCAAAAAATTCTCTGTATTCTCTCAAGGCATTTAAAATATATTTTTCTAATTGCTGTAGTATATCTTAATTAAGTCAATAATTTTTTTTTAGAAAATTTTTTTCAATTAAATTTAAGAATACACATATTACTCACATGTATAGCTTAAAAATTTCCATAGAGAAAAACAAAGCAAAAATTATTAATAAATAATCTAAAATTTCGGTTGTATTTTTGATATTTCTCGGCTATTTGAGGACCGATTGCTCTTAGTTATGACTGTCATTTCTGATAAAACTATAGTGTACTAACCAAATTTTTCTGTACATCTTGTATTTTTGACATAATACGAAAAATTAGAAGAAGTCGCAGTTTTCGACTCATATTTATCTCAATCGGCTGCATTTCAATATCAATTGAAAGACAGAAACAACTGACGGATTGGTATGTTTATCTTTTCTGTACGTTGTCTAGGCACATCAGAATTCATTAGCTTTGATCCCGTACTTTTTGGGTAAAGTTCGGGCAAATGAGGGTACATAAAAATAACTCTCAATTAGAGACTAAAATATTTAAAAGTATAGAAACAGCAAAACCAAATTCTAAACCCAAAAAAAGTTTCATAGTGCTTTGATATTTTAATAAAAGGCAGTATAAAAGGTAACAACAAAATTAAAATTATTACGTACGGATTTGTGCATTTTTGCTTATTAAGAGCTTAATGAGCAGTTTTCCTATGGGAAATTTGTTTAATAAGCGCTTATTAAACAAAAATGTTTTTATGAATATTAATATTATTATTTTTAAAAAATGGAAAATTTGGCACATTTACTTACATTAATAATAATATTTTTATTTAAACTCTTAAGAAAATTTTTTTGTATATTTTGGTTGTTTATTTTTTGCAACAGCTGATTATTTTACAATCTTACCAAATCAGCCCGAAAAAAAGTGCGGGCCGTTTTGCCCAAAAATATTACTCTCTCAAATTCTCTCTCACTTGCCCAAATTTTGTGAACAGGAACAGTTTTGAGTAAGTTTGGGCATCGCGGGCTCCTAAAGTAGAGTACGGAAACTCAGCTATTATTTGTTGTAACATCTCTGCGCAAAAGTGTAATTTAAATTGTTTTATATAGAATTTACCTTACCTTTATTTTAATTTAATAAAACATATTTTCAATCAAACAAAAAGAATGCAAAATGTATGCATGTACAAGTATGTATGTAAGAATGCATTAAAATCAAAGAAATGAAATCAAATATCGAATAACGCTAAACAAAGTGTGTAAATTAAAGAGAATGTGCAAGACTTTACCTGGCAAAGACATCTTGTGTAAAAATTATATGAATATGGAATGCGACAAAAGATTTTGTAGCTCCTATAGAGTTCTCTTGACTCCTTTTTATAGTTGGGTTAATACTGCGTATTTAAATTAATAATCCATAGTCCTACAAAACATAAATATGTATAAGTACATGCATATACTCGTACATAAATATAAATGAATATATAAAAAACATTTTTGTTTTGTTTTTCAAATAAAATGCATTTAATTTCAAAATACGTTAAAATTTTGACAAGCAGTGGGAGGGAAAATGGATGTATCTCTGCAGTTGCTTTTTTAATTTTGATTTATTTCTTTCACCAACACAAACAAAAATCCCCCAAAATTCTTTTAAAAAAAATACAAAAGAAAAATGTACTCATGGTTGGTTGTCTAATAAATAAAAAGATTTTTTTAAATGTTTTTTTGTTCACCATAGATCTTATTTATGGGCGAGTGAATGAGTATGTTGTATACGAGTATACTAGTTAGTAACTATATAGTATAATATATATAGATACCTAGTACATGTACAAATATTTAAATGTGTACGCTGCTTATTTAATAATAATAAAGGCGGGGGAGGTAAAGTAGTATCTAATACAATATTACTTCACAATTTTTTTTAGTTCGTAGTATAAAAAAAAAATGACAAATATCACAAAACAAAAGAGGCAAGAAGTTAAAAAGTCCCAGTCCCTATGCCAGTTCACACCAAGCAAGTTTTATTGTTGCAATTCTGTGTTAAATAACAGATGAAAAATTAAAGAGATTGCAAAATGTCACGTACATAATTGGATGTACTCTGCAATTCTATTTCTTTTTTTTTTATTCGTTACTTTTATTTATTTTTGTGAGCTTGTTTAACCTTTTTCCTATATAAGCTATACTAAAAATCCCGACATTCCTGTACAAAACACTCGCGAAACAGGAAATGAAATTAGTTGAATTCCTGTGACGGGAATCTGGGGAAAAAAACCCCTATTGAAAACTGAAATTGAATTGGGATGCTGGTTTTAACTGTTTCATTTCCTAAAGATTTTTTCCTGCGATTTTACATATTTTTCAAAAACTAAATTTTTTTTTGTATATTTTTGTCGATACTTTTGCACAATATAAAATTCGAATTCGAATTCGACGAGTGTAGAGGGAACTATTTCATGCAAGAGCTATTCCTTGAGTCCAGACTTTCTGCCTAAATCGAGACGGCAAAAAAAGAACATAAAAAATTGGTCTGTCTATAATTTCATATAAAGTCTTTATCGGACTTCTGTATAATTTCACATATCGTTTAAAGTTTTAAAAAAATTTTAATTCACATGATGAATTATGCGTACCATACGTTATCACTAGAGGAAGAATTTTTCATGCAAATGCATGTTTTTATTTAATAACTTAAAATCAATTCTGATCAAGTATTTTTCCGAATTCGAGCATTTATTTATTATTGCATATTTTGTTATAAATTCGTATTTTTTGTGCATAATTTGTATTCATTTTTATATATTTTTTTAATATTCAAAAGCATTCATTTCAGAAATAAAAAAAATCACTCATTTGGCAGCATTTTAGTGTGCCACACTCTTTTTCTTTTCTATGTATGTACGAGTATGTATTTTGTCATTCCAGTTCACTACTTCCAAAAAATGTTGTCAGATGAATACTTTTGAACAATTTTTGATTCTTAAAATGATCAAAACAGCCAACACGCAAAAATTACTATTTTGTCTTTTTTATTAACTTTTGTGAAAGCGATCAAAACGTCTAGAAAATTTGTACGAAAATTGTTGGTTTTCTTATTAATTTCAACACAAATTTTCTAGACGATTTGACCGTTTGTAAAGTTAAAAGAGGCACTTTGTTCATTTTACGAAATAATGAATTGACGATGTTGTAAACATCATTGTCAGGCAACACAGCCTTGCAACGTGTATATGACAGTTAATTTTCAGATTTTACCATTTGAATTTACTCGATGTGAAAGAAATATATGAAAGCATTTTTGAAAAAGTAATGAGAAAGAAAAAGAAAAAGTAATTAATGACTTTTTTTTTCATAAGTGCATTAGTGCATATTTTGTATTTTTAAAGGCATGTTCTATGCGCATTAAATTCCTTGCCCTGGTTATCACCAACTACATTTCCACTGTAAAATAAGTTCCGCGTATACTAAACTTCTAATATTTTAAAATAACAAAATTAAAAACTAAAGGCGGTTTTACACTGTAATACAAGTGTTAAGATTTTCATAAGATTTTGTTAGTCCCTTTTGCTATTTTTTGTTCGTATGCGCAAAAAATTTATCTAATTACCGCATTTAATATCGAGTAAAATTGATCGTAATTAGAGATGATGGCTTTCGATAGTGAGTCTTCGATCGAGTGTAATACTTGCAAACATCATTCGATAGAAAAGTAGCTATCGCAAACACAACAAATTACTTATTTAACCCTTAAATGCATGACTTTCTTTTTTTTTTTTGGAAAATTTTTAGTTATAAGAATAGTTAACGGTTCACAAAGTCACAGAAAAATAATAAAAAAATTTATTAGTTAGTTTTATTTGACCTTTTTCTTTTAAATAATATGGCTATTTTGTTAAGCTTGAGGTCTTATTTTTCAAAAATTTATTTTTATATCGATATTTCGCTCCAGGATATAATTATATCCTGAAGCAGCTACAAAAATTGGAGCGAAATATCGATATAAAAATAAATATTTGAAAAATAAGACCTCAAGCTTAACAAAATAGCCATATAATAAAAAAAAATTTTATCTCAAAGTTGTCCTTTATAATCCCTTATGCTTAGGCTTATTGCCAAATGGCTATATAGTGTTTTCAAACTATTTATTTTAATTTAAATGAAAGTTTTTAAAACAATTGTTTTTTAGTTCAAACATAATGCAATGTCTCGCATATTGTGCGGCTAAAACCCTGACATCTGAGACATTTGCATTGAATTTTCTTTATATGCAGAAATTTATGAGTCAATGTTCACACTTTAGGCGTTCTTAACATAGTGAGAGCTGCCGTTAAAAAATGCTCTAAAAATGTCTGGCTTTGACAAAAAATACGTGTAAATTAACTAAATATTATAGATGGGATGTATCCACATGACAACGCGATGAATTAGCAGTCATTTGGCAACTAGATGCATTTAAGGGTTAATGAGAACGGTCAACAAAATGTTTTGAGAAATGCAAGTTTTATTTATTTTTAGGTTTATAAGTTTATATTTATATACATACACACACATATATTACTAAATAAAATATGTATTATTAAAGGAATCCCTTTAATTTTCTTCATTGTACAAAAATTATTCGTGCGCAATTGCTGCCAAATATCGTAATATATGAAATTCGACTGTACGTATGTGTGACATTATACTCCTCCTAAATGGCTGGACCGATTTATTTGAATTTCTGTGTAGGCATTTGGGTTACGCCTTGGAAGGTTTAGCGACAGGTCGCGCTGCAGTCTGCATCTTTTTTATTTTTCCCGTTCTTGCACGGTCCTTTACTCTATGAGTACGATTCATTAGAGTAAGAAGATCGAATATTCAAAAATTTGACGGCAAAACAACGTTTGCCGGGTCATACAATATGAAGAAAAATAGATATCGTATGAGATGATTTGCTTTCTCGACGCGTATCGAATAATTATTCGATCTACTCGCTATCGAATACGGTGATTAGACCCCAGCCCTGGTACAATGAGAGGTATAAACGTTGAGAAAATTTCTTTAACATATTCACACATGTGAAATATTTTTCGCCCTGTGATTTTTATTTCCTTCGAAATGAAAAATGCTATAATGAATTTCCCATAGAATTTTAATGAGCTGTCAGCTTACGTGGATTGCTGTAAACAAGAAGAAAAAGTTAAGTGTGAAACAACAAAGAAATACACTAAAATAATGTTTAGAATTTCTGCCATATTGTTGTTACGGGAGCAGGAAATTAGGCCCTGATGTCCTGTGAAGGCCACATTTAATAAATAAAGTTGCTTTGATTTTTGTATTAGATTTAAACAATCTCATAGAGTTAATAAAGAAATGTTTTCTTATTTACTGGATGTGATTATAAATCTCCTAAAAAATGATTTGGTATCCCAACCGTTGTCAAGCTTGAGATTTTTTGCAGAATGAGGCCACCAAATGAAAATATTAAGAGATTATGAAGTTGATATGACGAAGTGCTTTCACATATAATGAATGTTGGAGAGGAGTCTTTGTCACCAAAACTAAAATTTTCCTTTTGACAAAATAACTAGGGAATATTTATATTTGGAATTTAACCCCAAAAGAAAACAATTCCCCATCAAAAATGATAGAACTTCATGGGAAAAAATTATTTACGATAAGAGGGAATTTCTTGAAGTAATTACATTTTCATGTCAGCATTTTTAATTAAATTACTATAAAAATTTATTTTTCATGGGAGTTTTTCCATGATTGCAAATATGTGAAATGGTGAAAAATTACTAGAAAAAAATTATTCACGAGAGGGGCATGATTTTTTCAAACTATCACATGTTTTGTATACGAGGAAGAGTGCAAAAGTAGTAACAAAATGAAAACTACTAAATTTAAATCGTTTAAATGAATTAATTACATAACATAAATGTATTTGAATAATTTTCTGTAGCTAAATATTGCAATTGTACTTGTATTCTTTGATAATAATTTCTTTTTATTTATAAAGGTTATGGCACTGCACCATTATTCAATATTTTTAGTCACATTTTGTACTAACAAAATTTCATACAAACAACAATTTCATGTAGAAATACATTCGCCTTATATAAATTCCTCTTTTTGTGGACACTTTCTATTGCATTTGACATTTTAATCATTGAAAAATTCCAATGAAGACATAACCGTTTTGCGTTTTCTCACACTCAACTACAGAATCGTAAATCGAGAAACGGTGACATAATTTGTTTTACACTTTTCGATGTGAGAAGTTCTCGCTGTGGCCATGTCCATGTGAATATACTTACTTGTGGTAATTAATTTCGCCAAGGTGAAAATTTTTAACTGAAAAATGCATCGACAGTGATCTTGAGAAAACGTCTTAAATTATCTTTAAGCAATATGAGTTTCAAGGCCAACTTAATATCATTTACAAACATACACACATGCACACAAAATGATGTTAAATAGAAATTAATACTCGTATATGTTTTTGTACAAAGAAGAAAATAATATCACTTGATATTCTTTCTGGCTAAAAATAATGCGTTTATCTCTTATAGAAAACACTTTGAAACTGTTAGGAAATACTTTTGTTTTGTTTTCTTCTTTGAAAAATTAAAAAAAAAATGAATTATAATCTTGATTTACACAGGTTTTCTACTGAATTCAACAGATGTATTATTATTATGAACGATAATCGCATCCAACTACAATCCAAAAGTCTAGCCCTCGTTTTTTGAGTACAGGCCCAATACAACAAAAAATAATTCTTTGAATTTAAAATTTTTTTTATTTTTATTAATTCCTAAATATTTTTCTGCTTATACAACAACTTAGTCTGTAAAATTATTTCATGAATTTGTATTTTGTAAATAGAATTTAATTTTTGTATAAAATTCATAACTTTGGAAAACAAGTAGTTAGATCTTTCGACAACACTGCTCAAACTACATACCACAAATGATCCGTAAAGCTACAAATTATACGGTGCGACAACACTGTAAAGGGAGACGCGAAAGCGGAAGTGCGGGGAATAGATGTCAACATCAATCAATGCATTTGTGTGCGTTTTTTAATGGAAGTCCCTGGTATACTTTGTGTGTGAACTTTACGAAAAGCAAAACTAGTTTGATTTTTGTGATACGCACACAAATGCATCGAGTGATGTTGAAATTTTTAGTGAGTAGAAGGAATCATTTACCGTACGTCACTAAGATTTCGGGTATTCATATAAGAGACTCATTTACCGTAGGTTTTTTTTTTTTTTTTTTTTTTTTTGTAAATAAACTAAGTTTTAAAACGAGTTGTTTTTTTCTTTCTTCTGTCACGAAGGTACGACCCTGACCACTGTTGATCAACCCCAGCAAGTCCCTTTTTACGAAAATGTGACCCATAATTGTCATATATATGTAGATTAAATGACCTCAGTTTAAATTCCTGTCCGCACCCAATGGTTCCTGTAATGCTAACGTTCATCTACAATTATTTATACGTCGAGGTGTAAAGATTTCGCTATTTTTTTTTTTTTTTGTAAAATAAATTTTGCTATGATTTCACTACCAAGTGTGTTTCATTGTGTTTCTGATGTCTTTTTAGTTAAAATGTTTTAAATGTTTATTTATTTTACTAGATGCGTAATTTGCACTAAATAAATTTGTGCGTTTGAGTGTTAGAAAATTATGTTCTAGACATACAAACTTAATTAAGTAACTTGCCAATGTGTTTTGTGAGTATTTAAAGATGCTTTTGTTATTATTATAATTTTTTTTAATTATTTCTTTTTAATTTAAAAAATATTTTTTTTGTAGATGCGGAGAAATTTAAAATGTTTAGATTTTTAATTTTAATTTAGTTGTGTGTATGTGTGTGTATTTATTCTACTAAATACACATAAATTCATTAAAATATATAAATTTTTTTTGGCTGCTCACTATTTATTTTAGGTCGACATTTGTGTCTTGGTATTTCCCAGCACAAAAAAAGCTTAAGAATAAAAATAAAATTCAACAATACTTCAAAACAAAAAAAAAAATAGTGTTGTTGTTCTCCCATTTGTACTAAGGCCTTCGAGTATACGAGCTTTTATTTAACCCTTTATCTAGCAACATCTTAATAAAATAAAAGGACATGTTTATTCAGAAATATTTTTTTTATTTAAAAAATTTTTGAAATATACCACCGCAATACTTGGTGATTTTCTATCATGTTATGTATTTGATATTCAGCATGACAGAAAATCATTAGCTATAGTCAGAAAAGGGTTAAAAAAACGATACATTTTTTAAAATTTGAAATTATTTAATCCCAAAAAAAAAAAAAAAGAAAAAATGAAATAAAAATAAAAACAAAATGGTGGTTTTTTGCACTTTTGAAATTTTTTCTTTTAAATTTATAAATTAAAATGTATTTATTTACGCATGTACTTCTCATTAGATTGTGTTAAGGCCTTTTTACTTCATATAAAAAACAAAATATATATACAATTACCTACTAAATTATGCTGTATCCTTGGCTCCGTTTGCTATCAAAACGCTCCTGTAATGTACATTCAGAAGGCTTCTTGTTGAATTTGTATGTGTGCGATTTTCACATTAGCGATTGAAATATTAAGGCAACTTATTACAACTAAGCAATAACTAATGGCAGGATATTATCGGACAGATAAATGGTTTTTCATTATTACAAGTAGATTTTAACGAAAAGTGTGTGACAAACTAACAGCAATACTGCGTTGCCTTTCACTATATGTTTTTGTCCGGTCTCGCCCGTCCCGGTCCTTAGAGAGCATATATACCAATTTTTAGAAAAATCTGTTTAAAACCAAATAAATACTGCCATTCACTACTTTATAAAGTAGTTAATATTTTTGCAAGGATTTTTACCACAATAAAAGTGGTAAATAAAATATTTCAAAGCATATCAGGCTTAAGCCTGTACTTAATGGCTTACATCTTTGTGAACATTGGCTAGTAAAATCATTGAAAAGGGTGTGGCCGGTCCAAAAGTATATGTCGAACGACTGACTTATGTCGCTATTAAGAAAACCAAAATGTAAAGAGAATATTAATGCTGCCATATTTTCGATTTTAGCAACTTTCACAGAAATTGCATTTTTTTTTTGTTAATACACAAAACAATAACAAATATTAAAATAAAATTTTACAAATATTGCATTTCTCAGTTATTTAGATACTAATTGTAAAAAGTATGCCGCTGCTATTATGTATTTTTAACAAAAGGAGTAATCGTTATTCGCAGCAGTGGTGCCAGATTTTTAATATAATTTTTTTTTATCTTACGGAGAAGTTGTAATAATAAAAAAATGTTAATTGTCACTTTATCGTTTACTATAACTATCTGACACCTTATTGGCAAGTTGTTATAATGGCCCTAAAACGAATTCTCAATAAAGCTTTCATAGTAAAAACAGTACCTCGTTTCTCTTGTTTGGTTGACTAATATTTGGTTCGTTGGATTAACAACCACTCATAATATTGGTTACTCTCAGCTCGGCTTATCCAGTGTGCTGACACTCGGGTCGTTTAGTTGCGGTAGAAAAGCCCTTGACTTGTTTTTTTCGATTGACTAATATTTTGTTCGTTCGGTTGACCACGACTTGGTTGATTAATTTTAGGTTCATAAGATTGTCCAGCACTGGCCTCATTTCATTACACTCAGCTCGGCTTATAAAGTGGACTGACACTTGGGTCGTTTCTTTACACTTGTCTCGGTTTAAACAGGAGAACAACACTCGACTTGTTTGGACTGTCATTGTAAAATAATTATTTACAGAGTATGTAATCGACTCACTACAATACGAGCTTAAAGTAATTTCCCAGGACCTTTTATTCAGCTACAACTACGGGCTTAGTGTTAGTAACGAATATAAAGTAATGTAAATTTACCTTCCGGAGCATTTCATCTCTCTCACTCTTTCTCTGCTTGATTGCTTAAATTCTAGTAGTTGCTAGTTTTAGCTTTCGTATTAATTTTTATGTACCTAAATTTAGAGAAAAGAAAATATTATTTATTTAAAAACTCGTTATAATTCAGCATTAGTTAATGCTACAAACTTAACAAGTTGTCATAATAAACAATTTTATTTATTATTGACAAGCAAGTAAGACTAAAAAAATTAAATAAAAACGCTTTTGTTTTTATTTTTAAAGGGCTTTACAGTAAGGGCAGGTTGAGGTGTTGAAATAGAATAAAGTGAAATAAGTGCACTGGCATGGCTCCAAGCGGTACAATTCTCAATGACTGAGCCGTCTGAGTTTAATAATGGCCTGTCTCCCATTCAATTTCGGCGTATTGTCGTAATGAGGTTATTTAGAAAACCTCACAAGGAAAAATCTAGCAAAAATTAAATCACAACTTTTTAATGATCACAAATTATTTATGTGATAAGAAATAAAAACAACCTAAAATTATTCATTAAAAGTGTGCCTCTTGTCGTCTCTTAAATTTGGTCGAAAATAAATTGGTCATAATATTTTGTGCTGGAATGCTTACATTCGACACATCGTTTTCAAAAAAGCTCCAATCATATCAATAATAATTTTTTATGAGTCTGATACACCTACTAAAAATTTTAAAATTTCCATAGTGACTTTGAATTATTGAATGAACAGACTAGGCAAATAGCAACATCACTTTACTGCGCCAACTTAATAACGTTTTGTAGTTTTCTATTGATACTGGACCAAATTTACAACAAAATTCATTAATAAAACAAACACACGCATTTAATTTTCTTTCTTTTTTTTTTCAATAGCCAATATTACATTAGCAGTTTCTCTATATAATAAAAAAGATGCCAACTGATGTACACATATACGTATCTACACTCAGAAAAACGTATTTTTTTTTTATAAAATCACAGATCTTTTAAAAAGATAAAAGAATTAAACTAAATTAAGGAAAGTTTTGTGCTTGATATGTAGTTTTTCATGCAAATAAAAAACACTTATAATAAGGGCGAAAATGTTTCACCAATACCTTTACATATGAAACTATGGCCAATATTGTTTTGTAAATAATGAATTTGCTTGTTACTCGTAGCGAACTACCATATTATTGCTTTCAAAAAGTTTCTATATAAAAGTACCAATCGTAAGTCTTCCTTTTAGTATTATTATTCTCCCTACAAATTTATGATAAAATCAATTAATGTACTAAAAGGTACTTATACAGTAAAGTAGCAAAAAGAGGTATAAATTTTACTCCTTATTTGTTCGAAAAAAGTGCCAACATACATTGGAAACGTTTTTAAGAATACAATTTAGTTTTTGTTGCTATGATTCTTACTTTTTAAAATATATGTTGTTAAAAATACGTACCAACATTGATGTTTAGCCCTTTTTATCACCCAAATCTAAAAATTTCCCTTTTTTTTTAATAGAATATTTTGTAGCTTAAAGTGTTTCTCAATCTGTTTTAGTTCTGGAGTTTTTTTACTTAATATTTTTTTCTTTGAGTGTACATATACAGCCAAATATTGCTTTTAGACATTTTACTTTTCCTTAACGGATGTACACGAAAACTAGTGTATTGAAATATTTATTAGCAATTAAATGTGTTTATTACTTTTTAATTAAATAATGGAAAAATTACTATTTATTTACTTGCATGTAATGAAATTATAAAATTTTTATTTGACTTACAAAATATTTAAAAAAAATATTCCCTAGTTCTTGGTCACGGATGATTTTACCGATTTCATTCATCATTTTTGTTTTTTTTCTAATACTTTGTGAAAATTTCAGTATTCAAGAAAATTTTGCAGCATGTTGAGGTGACGTTATTATTTGATGAAGGCTGTGTTGTTTTTTCTGACTATTTTTTGTACAGAAATTAAACAAGTGTTTTGTCGAGTTTATGGGAAAGGAACAATCCAATTGGTGAAACATTTTTTATGAAACAGAATCAAAAATATTTTAAAAATTTAGTGTTTCCATAAGCAGTCCATTCGCTTGGTAGGCGAAGGGAGTGAGTCATCTTCTATACAACACAGCAAATATTGATTATCAGATATCTAGGAATTTATTTTAGTATTTTTTAACACATAAAATATTATCAAAAAGAATTATACGTGTTCCGAGTATTTACTATACACGCGAAGAAAAAATATGGCTGATGCCGCCATATTCTGGTGAAAACATAGTATGATTTTATTTATATTTGCAATAATCACAAAATCACAATCTTATGCATTTGTGCAATTGTAAATATTTCTCATCAATTATAAACGGCCTTTTTTGGTTTGGCTTCGAAACAGGTGTATTTTTTAATCAAACATGTTGAAAATGCCTCTCAACTGCAGATGTCTCTGCTCGCACCCCGGTCAGGGATTAAAATTTATTTTTCTTTTTATAGCCTTCACTCTAAGTAAAGCCCTTATGTTGAAACATTCGTTGAGTAATAGTTATTATAACAAATTGCTCAGCAATTATCTTGGACATATGCTGTCAAATTGAATTGTCATTTTTTGTGAAAATATAAAAAAATACAAACAACGTGTGAAGCTAGAAAAACCAAGCTAATAAAAAATTAAATAATTCTTCAAAAATCCACCACATTAATAATATCAATAAATTGCTTTAAAGCAATAAATAGTTTATTAACGTTCTTATTTTCACCTCTCATTTAATGTTTTTAAAAACTTTTATTTTTATGTTCTAAGGTATGTGTGCACGTGTTCGCCACCTCAAAATAGAAGTTTAAACATTGACATTTAACGGCAATTAAATTTGACAGTTGCCACGGTAAAAATTGCTAAACATATTGTTTGTGTGGTTGGGGAGTTATTAGAAATTAAATTTTTATTTAAATATTTTAAATGAAATGAAATGAAATTTTTTTTTTTGCTTTCTTATTGAATATCTTTCTTAGATTTTTTTTTATTTAAAAATGGGTAATTTTTTGTTGAATATTTAAGAATGTGCAAACTACTAGCTACTACAGTGAATTGTATATAAGACTCGGCACATCAGAATTTAACACGTTTGTACACAATTTGTATAAAAAATATTTAAATTAAATTTGTAAATTCCTTTTTTAAATAACGTTTTTAAAATGAAGTGTCTCATTTAATTAAACATATTGGACCATAAACATTGTAACAAACAAAGTGTGTTTTTATTCAGAGCTGACTTTTTTTTAAATAATAAGAATTTCATCAATTTAAAGTCGATTTAAAAAAGTCCGAACCTAGTGTGACTATGATTATTTGCCATTATGTTTACTATAAACATATTTATGGTTTCAGTTAAAATTTTATCAAAAATAATATGATAAATTCAACTATATCTATGACGGTAAACATAATTTGGTTAAAAATAACTAGAAACATGTTTATCGTGATCATAATAACGTGTAGATGCTTCAAATTAATAACAATATTTTTGAGGAGATTTGTTCTATGTTTGCATGCAGACGTCTGGATTTCACACATTTTCTTTCTAATACTTTACTTGAAAAAGCATGTTGAAATGACTCTTATGTGCTCTGCTGTTTCCATATTACAAGGGATCAGTTCGCCTAGAAAATTTGTATGCCAAATAGTCATTGTTTTGAGTTCTTTACATGTAAAACTCCTTGCTAAGTGGATCGCTTGTGCTGTGAAAACTGTACATTAAAATTTTGGAAATTTCAAAGTGCTGCATAACAATTCTCGTAATAATTGTAGGGAAGGTTGCTGTAATAAAATATTTTTCTACATGTTACTTTAGGCATCACTGCTTAAACATGTTAAAATTTTTGTAATTTTAATAAATTTTTTATATTAACGTTGTCCCCCTAAAGTGCTCGTAGTAACAATGTTTTACACGAAAGTATTCTAGTATAATAATTTGTAAACCAAATGAAATATTGATGTGCCTAAAACCAACCAACAACATTTAATGTTAAATTGAAGAAAAATTAAATTAAATTGCAAAAACAAAGTTTCAAGCAAACGGAATAGACCAAGCGTTACAAGTGTTAGTACAAAGTAAAACAACAAAAAGGAGCAAATAATAAATAAAATAAAATAAAAATAAAGAACCAACACCAATAAGTGATAACAAAGAGCAAATAAATTAAATAACATGCAGTACCAGCCTGGCTCATGGTACTTACCATGGGGAATACCACTACAGAAAATGTTAACAATGCCGTATCCTCAACCAGGATCTCCAAATGCAGCAACAATTAGTCCCTATGCAGCAACAAACAATGCAACCTTAACTTGCCAAGTCTTGCCAAACCAACATCCCAGCAATGTTAATAACAATGCTGCAGCCACAATTCAAGTGCAAACAGCAGCCGCTGCAGCTGCGGCGGCGGCGGCAGCAGCTGGAGCACATAGTTTTCAACATGGAACTTTTCATCCGAATACTGTGGGGACATTTGCATGCAATAATACAGCGTCTAATTTACACCATAGTGCATCTGCTGTGGGACCAGCACCAGCTGCAGCACAACACAACGCAGCTTCCTTGTCACCATCAAACCTGCTTAATAACCATGGACATGGTCTTTCGCATTTGCAAGGCTCCCAAATGCAGAACAGCCATACGCAACATTCAAATACGTTGTTGCCATCAGCAGCAGCTGCAGCTGCACTATTCTCCCCACTTGCGTTGCGAACGTACTTGGCCTCTTCTGCTGCAGCTGCTGCAGCAACTCTCAACAATCCTTTAGCTGGATTAGCAAACCAAACAACCCTTTCAAATTGTGTACAAGTGATACCTCAACAAACACCAAATCAGGTCAATACGACGACCCCTCAATTAACATGTGTTCCATCTTCTCCATCTCCTCAAAACCATCTCAACAATCACAGCCATCATACCCTGCATCACCACCACCAACAAACCCTGCCGGCAGCTTTAAACTTGAATGTTGACGTTGTTGCAATGCGTCATCATGTTAACAATATAAATGCGGCCAATAATATTTCAATCTCTTTGAAAAAGGTAAGTTTACATTCAGCATTAGATAAAAAAAACTTAAATACGAGTACGTTTAAATGAATATTTTTGCAATAATTGTTTAGATAAACGCTTTTTACAACGACAACTATTATAAATCAGAAAAAGTTTCATTATCTAACAAAAAAAAAAAAAAAAAAAAAAAAAAAAAAAAAAAAAAAAAAAAAAAACGTGACCCCTTTTATTTATGTAGTCCCTTTGTTTAATTAATTATATTTTATTATTAGTAAATGCTTTGCTGTAATTCAAGTACCTGTACAAAAGCCTATTGCACAAATATGATATTTATTTCATGACTTTTATGTCACTGACTGATACAGTCGACGTGAATTTTCCATCACCGTCAACAGAGATGTAGGTCTGTGGTTTCCAATGTTATTTTTTATTTCTTTTGCCTGATAGGTCTGTCTAAGAGGTTGGCGCCATGCGATGCATTCTGTCCAAGCGATTTGAGGGTAGGGCCATTTTACGTGGCGGTGATGGTCGTGTGATTTGTCCTCAAAGATTGTATGGTGAGAAACTTTTCTTTGTGTTGTGTTTTTAATTCGGAGGTTTGAGGGAATAAGCCAATACACCTCATGCTACTAGTCAAGCTCAGATCTGGAAAATAATACAGAATAAATTGAATTAAAAATTTTTTGAATTTTTTTTAACCCAACATTATGCTGAAATATTTATTTAATTTCAAATTAATGGCAAAAACATTCTCACTAACATCCCTCTTTTTATAAGAGATACATTCCTACACATACATATATACATACATGCGATTGCCTCTATTTTGTCACTAATTTCCTCTAATTTCTTATATTCAATACAAAATGGATGTGTGCTACAGACTTTTGCAAGAAATGACATTTGTATGTCATGTGTATGGACTTAAAAATCGTGACCATGTACCAACTTATATATAGTATCATTTAAAAATCTCTTAAGAATAAGAATACTAACCTACCTTCGAAAAATAATTTGCACAGAAGAATCAAGATATTTATTTGATAAAATTCGTTTTGCCAGGTGTTTAAGGGGTAGAAAAATTATAATATCCACATATCGTTGCTTTGCATCAGAATGGCAATTCTTTACAAATGCTGTTCGTCAATATCAGCAAGCAAATAGCAACGCATTAAGTTTTACAAAATTTCTATATAACTACCTTGAATAACCCTATAATTTTCTTTTCTAAATTTAAAATTAATTTCATATAAAAATTTATATTTAATTTAAATTTTATACTTAATATTTAAGCTGTGTTCACATTATGTGTACAAGTCGTATAGAATGTCAAAATTTAACATACATAAAAGAATACACATAGTGTGATCCTCTTGAAATACATATAACATATGTGCTTTTCTTATGTGTGATAGCAAGGTTATTTTTTTTATTCAGAGCTCGTTCTATTTCATGTTGAAAAGCGTATGTCATTTTTTCATTTCAAATTTCCGCTCAAACAAAATTTAAGGGGACAGCGTACAAAAAAGATTATTTTAACCATAATTTCCTTTTTTAAGCTTTTAGTATATCATTTTTGTTGATATTATTGCTCGTTTTATTTATATTTAAACTTTTTTTATATGTATCGTTAAAAAAATAAAAAATAAATCATCAGCAAACATAATTGTGCAGAACGTTTATTACGCAACAAAATATCAAAATGCTGTATGATTAACACTACTGGAACCACTTTATAAAACAGCTGCTTTAATAAATGTTTGTTGTCATATGTACATAACATATATGTGTGTGAACACAAAAACTTTAAAACCGTATGTAAAACGCTAATTTTGACGTACATATGAAAATCCATAATTAAAAATAATGTGAACACAGCTTTAAACATTATTATTTGTATGCGCAAGCAAATGGCCGAGAAAAATCAAAAATACAAACGAAATTTTAGATTTTCATTAAATTCTGTTTTAGTTTTTTATGGACATTTGTAGGCTGCTCGTGCACGCAAAGAAAAAAGATGGTCGAATACATAGTTTGTTTTTTACAAAAATACTATTATTAATTTGAAGCATCTACACATTATTATGATCACGATAAACATGTTTCTAGTTATTTTTAACCATACTATGCTTACCGTCATAGATAATCCATATTATTTTTAGTAAAATTTTAGCTGAAACCATAAATATGTTTATAGTAAACATAATAATGAGAAAATATGGTTGAAAGTAAATTGTTTTCTATTTTGTCTCTTCCGCAACCATATAAATAAAGTATAAAACAAGAACTTAAGCGGTTAAACTCAACTGAGTTTTGTGGCTGAAGTGGTTGAGTGGCGAGTTTATGCTTCTTAACTAAATATTCCAAAGTTCGAGTGCTGGTAGAGTCAAAGAAAATGGACAGAAAAATTCAAACCCGCTGTATAATGTAATAAATAAACATAAATTAATAAAAATGAAAAATTAATAGAATAAAAAATATTTTATTTATACAAAAAAATTTATATGAAATGTTTTTTTTAATTCATATTAAATTTTTTTTTAAATATTTATATAAAATATGTATGTATTAAAAAATAATAATAATAAATGAATTAAAAATAAATTTAGCTCTGACCGGGGGTTAAACCGCAACATCTGCAGTTGAAAAGTATTTTTAATATCTTTGATTTAAAAATATAGTATGGTTAGATGCAATCATAAATCTAACCATACTATGTTTTTTCGCGTGTGTGCACACACCCCTATTAACGGAACCAAGTATACACGAGCGTAGTGTGTGCTCTCGAATACACAAGACCAGGCAATCGGACCTATACTAACGTGTGTACGTATCTTGTGTTCAATAGAACTACAAATCTTATTGAAAGAGAGTTTTTGACTTTTGTCGCTAATTTCAATTTCTTTTTTGATATTTAATATTTATTTAAATTAATTTTATGCCAAGTTCGACATAAAAGTACATTTCCAACTTTTTTTGAGTAGCCTCTATACTCAAAAGCAAGAATACGCCATCTCGCATATAACATTTAAATTTTCTGCGTATGGGTCACAATTTTACTTATTTTAAAGCCTTCGTCTATACAACATTTCAGATTTTGCCTTGTTACATATATTATAAGTTAATAAATGTTATTTTAAAAAATTGTCTTGTTGTTTGTCAATTGCAGTATTTTAAAATCAAAGGGCATATCAATTGAAATCAAGATTATTCTTGATACAAAAACATTTTCCACCGCTTCCGTTTTACAGTATGGTGGCTCTTGAAACATGAGAGCTTTTTCACCAATAGCCTTGAATCATGGCAAATTTTAATGCAAGCAATATTTCTTAGAAGTGCAGCTGGTTTGTCAACTTTTAGAGGCAGTTTATGCGGAGGCTTTCTGGGTGGATTTAGTGAATTTAAAAATTCTATTAGATAAGCAACAGATTAATCTGGGTCCATGAATGTATTTTTAGGTTTATATGTCTTTGAAGTTTCTGGAATCATATCTTAAATTTTAGAAAAACCCCACTTCAATTATTTTATTACAAAATAGCTGGAAATGTGGGGATGGTCAGTTTAAAACTAAATGCAACCTTCAAGTGTAGAGAGCATTGTTAGCAAATTTCAGAATGATCCCTTGAAATTAATTTTAATGATTTTAAGACCAATTTCAATGATCTTGCTTTCAAAATAGGCGTAAAAGTCTGTCAAACGGTCTGTCAAAAAGTAGCTGGAACAATTGTGTGAAGTATAGAGAGTGTATGTACCAACTTTTGGAATAATATGTTGGAAAATATGATTTAAAGACTAACTTCAATAATTTTGTTTAAAAAATAGGCGCAAAAATAAGCACGATAGCTCCAGAAGTAGAGGGGAATCTTCCTTGAAGTACACTATATTTCAAGGAAGGTTGTAAAGGGTGTTTTTTATAGACGTAGTTCCCGATTTTCATAAGCGAATTTTGTTTAGCGATGAAGCGCACTTCTGGTTGAATGGCTACGTCAACAAACAAATCTGCCACATTTGGAGTGAAGCTAATCCTCAAGTGTATGTCAAAACACCGTTATATCCAGAAAAACTGACTGTTTGGTGCGCTTTATGGGCTGGTGGAATCATTGGTCCTTACTTCTTCAAAAACGATGATGGCCAGAACGTTACAGTCAATGGTGATCGGTATAGAGCCATGATTACTAACTTTTTCATTCCTGAATTGAACAACCATGATGTCCAGGAGCTGTGGTTCCAACAAAACGGCGCAACATGTCACACAGCTCGTGCCACAATCGATTTATTGAAAGACACGGTTGGTGACCGCCTAATTTGACGTTTTGGACCTGTGAATTGGCCTCCAATATCTGGTGATTTAACACCGCTAGACTACTTTCTGTGGGGCTATGTAAAGTCATTGGTCTATGCGGATAAGCTACAAACGCTTGACCATTTGGAAGACAACATTCGCCGTGTTATTGCCGATATACGGCCACAAATGTTGGAAAAAGTCATCGAAAATTGGACGTCCGAGCCAGCCGTGGCGGTCATATGCCAGAAATCATATTTAAAATGTAATGCCACAAGATTATCTTTCGGATAAATAAAATTCATGTCAATCGAATAATCCATCGTTGTTTTATTGCAATTTAAAGTTCTATACGTCTATAAAAAATACCCTTTATATGGACAATTTCTGGAATTAAGCATTTTGTTAAGCTTTTAAATTCCAAGTAGAAATTATTACATAAAAAAAACTACTTCATTTTATTTTATTTAATTTATAACACTTACAGGGATCGAACACATTCAATTAAGAAAGATTAACTCATTACTCAACTACTTCAGTGTATCTTTTATTTTCACACACAGCAATTTTAGTTGGACAATTCTTTATTAATTCTCTTTTAAAATTTTTTCATTCTTATCATTCATTCATTCAGCATTCCAGCTACCTGTTTTCTTTTTTTACAGCTTTAAAAGATACAAAGAGAGAACAAAAGGGAATTTCGAAGTACGAGCAAGCTTGTACCCCTTTCCATTCTTCTTTCCTCCCTCTCCTACAAAATCAAGAATTGCCCATCTAAAATTGTGTGTTTGGTCCTGGTCATATTGCGTGTGTGAAATGTGTGTGGTTATACACAAAAAAATCAGTTACAGTCAGTGTCTGTACAAATGTTTTTTGAACTCTCGCTTACGTTAGTGCTTCTTGGAAGCAATAAATTTCCATTTGAAACTATAGAAGCACAAAATTCTATTTTTAGCTTGTAAGATTACATATTTAAACCCATTGCTTTACGCTGTTGCATTCCAGAATGCAATACATTGCTTCGAATCTTTGCTATTGCTTCAAATCAAGATTTTTTTGTTGGGAATGAAAATGAACTACAGTGACGGGTATAAAAGACTTGGAGCAAGCAAATTTAACTTTTTTAATTTATATACGAGTACTCGTATGTGCTCATTCTGCCCGTGGTAGTGAAGGGTATAAAAATATATAAATTTTTGGTGTTTTGAAAGATTTTTTTATTAAATAATTAGTTTTACTAGTTTAATTACACTCATAGATAATCGATCATTAGAAAAAAAAAAAAAAAAAAATATATGGAAACAGTGAATGTGAAGATATGCATGACTTGTTGTTTCTTTATTTTAAACTGAACAAACAAATGTATACACACACTCCCATACATACATACCAACAATATTTATTTAATGATATTATTTCGTTTATTTCAAAATTACCTTTATTGTTGTTTTTTTTCTTACAATCTTACCTTGACTGAAAAATAAATAAAAAAATTATACACAAATACATACTCGTATATTAATTACATAATAAATAATGGTGTGACGGTTGTATAAGTATTTACTGCCGTGTTGCCAAGAGCAAATTCCGAAAAATATATACGCTTGAAAAAAAATTCTAAACAAATTGTTTTTATTAATTAAAAGCCATAATAGTCCCACTAATCTCGTAATCGTTGTGGATACCATGTTACGTAGGTTGTCTAGATAATTATATAGCTCATTCTTAGTCAGTTTATCCACTGCTAGATAAAGATACAGAACGTATTATAAAGATTCTTGTTCCTCTTGACAAAGACGACAGGAATCATTCTGTGCCACAGCAATTTTATACCTCTTTTACGGTTTACAACTCAACTTAGTTGAGTTAAAATTGTAACAACTGATACAGTCAAATCTTAATTGGCCCGGCAAGCGTTTTTTATCTGTCGAAAATTCTCATGCTTATACAAAATGTACGAAGGATACCGAAATAACTTCGATGGCAGCGCTGAGCGGTTGGAAAATCATATTTTTACAGCGCATTTTGTCGTGAAGTTGGCTGTAAATTATTATTGTAGATCGGTGATGACATTTTAGCTTTTTTTATTCTATAGTTTTTACATCAATTTTTTTACGTCAGAAATTTAACTCAACAAAACATGCTATTGTTTCACTCGTAAAGATGGATCAAATGAACATCACTCTCATGGCAGAATTAAGACGGTAAAGCAAATAAAGCGGCTGCACATTTTTTGGTCTCTATCGTTTTGTCTTCCAAGCTGTCAAAATTTGTTTACATTCTGTGCGTACCATTGTTCTTGTGCTCAAAATACTTAGAGTGTGTGTGATTGTATGACCGGAGGATCTGCATTGAATTTCCTCCTTTTTATTTGACACATACCTTACCGTGTTAAATCTGCCATGGCCACTGTTTTTGTTGTAAAAGTTTTAGTGAAAGAAATGAGTATGTGTTAGTTTCCATCACATATTTCTGGTAGGGTAGAGTTATAACCGGCAATAACACTAAAAAGTTGAAATTCCAAAATTTCACCTAAAAAAATGTCGACTTGTAAACTATTTTACGATGTGGTAATTGAGCTTAAAATGTCCTGTTTGCATTTCAGGGCCTGTGTCCATGCGCTTTTTGCTTTCTGCTAACGATGATTATGGTGTTTCCTGAGAAAAATTTATCAGTTACAACAAAAAACGACAGTGACGATTTGAAAAGTGAATATTTTTTTTTATATCATTGTGAACACCTTTTATAAAAAAAACAATTAAAATCTGCCGACTATAATCTACAAGTAGGGATTGTTTCCTTATCTTGGCAACACTAATTTGTAGGTGATTGTGTTGATGCATTAATTCGTACTTTTATTTATTTTATAGTTAATAAAAACTTTAGTTAGCGCATATTCGCTAATTAAAGTATAAATTAGTAATTTTTGAATATTTTAATAATCAAGCACTGGCGCACATGCAGAGAGTTGGACAGACAAACAGAAAGCCAGTTGTTTGAAACACAAAAATAAAAAATATTTAAAAATATAACGAAGGTAAAAGAAATCTTTATGCAAAGTTCCATTCGTTGATTGTTGATTTTTAATAATTAATAATTAAATATTTTCCCTTCAATTTTTGTAAAATCGAGTTTGAAATAAACAAAAAGTTCTAAAAGTGGAAAAGTAATTTAAAAACACTCATAACACTGAATAAACTCACAATTACACAGGTTCTTTATCTTAATTAATTTACTGAGAGCGTCCGATTTAACCCCAATAAAAATATTTTTCTTGTGGGGCTTCCTTGTATCGTCCGTCTATGCGAATAAATTAACATAATCCAGGTCATCAGTAAAATTTAAGATTCATTAATGTGACATTTTGGATGCAACATAATGGGATCACTCTCATAATGATAACATCTCACCATAAGCTTTAAGTGATAGACCCGTTATAATGAATTTACATACTAGAAAATTTAAATAACCAAACATGAATTTTTTTAATTTTTTTTTTGTTTATCATGCGTGTGTGCATGCATCTGTGCATGTGAGTAACTCTAAAAATAATGGGACAAGGTTGTGTGACTTTTTATGTTTATGTTTATTTATTATTCCATTGTTTAACGTGAAACAAGTTTGCTTTAAAGCAGTTAAGCGATTGATAATTATTAAAAATAAGAAGAAAAAAATTAATAAACGAAAACTAACAAGGAGAGCATAGCATTCGAACAACTGCTCGATTATGTAAACAAACATTTTTATTATTTTTTTTAAAATATGCATTTATTTATGTAACTGCTTTATTAATGTACCTTCACGTAGGGTATTGATAGATATCCGGAATTCAGAATATACTCCCTTAAGGGCAGTATTTTTCAAGTTCGCCACTCAGTACCACATATACAGTACCGGTATAAATAATAGCACTGACTGTGCAGTTATTTTGTTTGCGACCATACTAAATTATAACACAATTATTTATTTTTGCTGCTTTTGAATTACAAGGTGATATGAAGTAACTTGAAGCCTCTCTAAACAGTTTTGCTCATATAAAACAATTTATTTACTAACATGTAAAATCTTTCGGTAAAAGAAATAGCACCGGATAATGCCTGCATAAGCTTATAAAATTTTTTTTAGTTGTTAAAAACCGCCAACCAGAGAGGTAAATAAAATATTTCAAAGCATAATTTCAGACTTAAATTAAGAACGGTGGCGAGTGAAAATCTTTGAAAAGTGGAGCTGAAAATGGACGTGGGCAGTCCAAAAATATGTACCAAATTTCAGGAAAGTCCGTTTCAAAACAAAACAAAAAAATAAATTAATTT
This sequence comes from Thelaira solivaga, assembly GCA_947397855.1. Classification (NCBI taxonomy): domain Eukaryota; kingdom Metazoa; phylum Arthropoda; class Insecta; order Diptera; family Tachinidae; genus Thelaira; species Thelaira solivaga. The sequence goes on along the minus strand of OX377611.1, from coordinate 38,425,143 downwards.
TATTATAAAAAAAAAAAAATAAAATAAATAATAATAATATGGTAGATATGGGACGTTGAAAGCACTTCATAGAGCAGAAAAGAATTACACAGGCCGCAGGCTTCATGTCTGCGATAGTGTGCTTAAATCGCTATAAATTACTTTTTTAATCCTACGTGTAGTTCTCGAGATATCCCATTACACACATAAACGAAGAGGTTGCGTCATATGATTTACGATAACTCGAGAACTAAAAGGTGATTTTATAAGAACTATCGGAAATTAAAAAAAAAAAAAAAAACACATAAAATTCAGAAAAATGCATGAAATATTTATTTGGATCGATAGTTGGGTCGATATAATTTAATGTTTGAAGATTATTTTATGCAAATGTTGGCCGCGGCTGCGCCTCAAATGGTCCATCCGCTTAGTCCAATTTTGGCATACTCTTTCCAATATTTCGGCCGGTATCTCACGAATAATGTTGGCAATGTTGGCTTCCAGTGCGTCAATCGAAGCGGGCTTGTCCCTATAGACATTAGCCTTAACATAGCCCCACAAAAAATAGTCTAGAGGCGTTAAATCGCACGATCTGGGCGGCCAATTGACTGGTCCCAAGCGTGAAATAAACTGTTCACCGAACTCGCCTCTCAATTGGTCCATTGTTTCGCGTGCTGTGTGGCATGTGTCACCGTCTTGTTGAAACCACATGTCATGCAAGTCAAGCTCTTCCATTTTGGGCAAAAAAAGTTTGTTATCATCGCACGGTAGAGCTCACCATTCACAGTAACGTTGTGATTCGCATCATCTTTGAAGAAATACGGCCCAATGATGCCGCCAGCCCATAATCCGCACCAAACGGTTGTTTTTTGTGGATGCATTGGTAGCTCTTGCAATGCTTCTGGCTGCTCTTCACTCCAAATACGGCAGTTTTGCTTGTTCACGTATCCATTCAACCAGAAATGAGCCTCGTCGCTGAACACAATTCTTCGATAAAAAAGTGGATCTTCATCTAACTTTTCAAGAGCCCATTCACCAAAAATTTGGCGTTGTGGTAGGTCGTTTGGCTTCAATTCTTGCACCAGTTGTATCTTATAAGGCTTCACACCCAAATCCTTCCGCAAAATTTTCCACGTAGTGGAGTAACAGAGGCCCAATTGCTGCGAACGGCGCCGAATCGATAATTCACGGTCATCACCAACACTGGCCGATACGGCTGCGATATTTTCTTCAGTTCGCACTCTACGTAAGCGTGTTGGTGGTTTAATGTCCAACAATGTAAATTTGGTGCGAAATTTTGTTACAATAGCCCGAATAGAAGCCTCAGTAGGTCGATTAAACTGACCATAAAATGGAAGAAGCGCGCGATGAACTTTCTTAACAGAGCACGCATTTTGGTAATAAAATTCAATAATTTGCAAGCGTTGTTCGTTTGTAAGACGATTCATGATTAAATTATAGACCAAACTGAAGATGTTTGACAGTGACACAAGATACAAAACGTGCGTGAGCTGTCAAAACTAGTGTTGCCAAAAAGATAATAGCAAAAAAATCACTCTTTATTATTCAATAAACAATTTAAAAAAAAAAAGTTTGTTTTAAAAATTTTTACGACCTTGGCGAGTGTTTTCAGAAAACCAAAAGTTATAATGAGTGGCGGGTGAACCTATTATTCGATTCATAGTATTTTACATATGCGCATAGTTGGCAATAAATACTAAAAATAGTTAGTTATTTAGTTACCTTTCTATACATGCACAAACATGTATTATGCACGAGTATATGCATTTGTAGAAGAACAAAACATGCCTTATCTTTGAATCGTAATATGCTCATACATATATGCATATGTATGTATACTAAATATGTATTTTGTTCTGGGCAGCACTGTAGTTTAGTGTTTGACATAAGACTATTTCTTTTATTTCTTAATTTTGCCTTTTCATTCTTTATTCATGAAAGTATCTCAATTTGCAACATTTTTATTACATTAGAAATAAACATACATACATGAATCCAAATATGTTTTCTGCAGTACAACAAAAACCTCTTCTTTGAATTATATATGTAAGTGTATGTGTGTGATATTAATTTTTAAATGTAATTGTGTAAGATGCTGACTTTTGTGCTGATGCAGCTGAAATATCATAAATAATTTAATAAAAAGTAAGAAGTCCGATTTAGAATTCTCTGAAAATCAAAAATGGGAAAATGTTAAGCTTGTGCAGCAGTGCCGAGAGCAACAAAAAAAAGAGAAGCTTAATTGGTCTTAAAAAAAGTAAATCGCTCCGAAAGGAAATGGTTACAAAATTTAAAATACTCGTACATACCATAAAATAAAATCTTTTCTCATGATGACTGTAAATAATAGCCCTGATTATGAGTGTCGTTGTCGTAACGAAAGCAGTGATATGTGGCAACGCCGGCCATATCTTTTATATGGGCTTGTTGTGAACTCGACTACGATAACGACAGTCCAAATAAGGCTGAATAGGTGTCGCAGTACGAATGCACTTTTTAAGTTCATTCGTCGTGGTATCTTGCTGAAACCATATGTCGTCCAGATTAATGCCATCCAGTTGAGGCCAAGAGAACTCCGTTATCAAGTTCCTGCAATGAAGACCTCATCTTCAAAAAAGTAAGTAAAAATCCGTACCAGACAGTAGCTCGTTGTAGATGGATGTGTTTTTCATGAATTGCATGAAGATTTTCTTTGTGTATTCACAAAGTCATTCAGATACAAATGCACTTCATCGGAGAATATGACTTTCCCATCGTTAAACAACTAAAACGCGTTGCTCTTTTTAATAATCAGAATAAACATATGGGACAGCTAGAAAATTTCAGAGTTGTCACTTGCACTAAAAATGGCACTAAATTTAAAAAAATTCACTCTTGCTTTGTAGACAGCTGAATTTTGGAAACAAAGAAATAACTTGCTGGAGGCAAGACTTCCGAAGAAGCCTTTATGATGCTTTCAAAAGCAACTAACTAGAAGTGTCAGAGCGCCAAAAATTCTGTGTCACTTTCTGTCACTTCTGCACAAAACCAAAATATAATTTTGTTGCTTTAAAAATATTTAATTCTATCGCCGGTGTTTGTACAATTAAAACTTTCGGAAAAGCAACTTAAAAATTAATTGTTTTTTTTTCTCTTTTCATTATTCTAAGAGAATTATTTGTTTTTTTTTTAATGCACAAACAACTCCTTTTAGATTTTCCATAATTTTAGTTAATTGGAGTCTAATACGTTTGAGAGTTTTGCCGAAATGGACTGCGTAAAATATGAATCTTTTGGTCTGGTTCTGACCTTGTATTTGAATACGAGTACTTATTTAGATAACTATGCTTCAATTTAAGTTGTATTTATTTAATTACAATCTGAGTTTTAAAGTCTTTGTTAGTGATTTAAATATCCAATCGTTCATTAAAATTTTCCCAAGACTGCAGCGGTTGAGCAAAAGTCAAATAATAAACAAAAACATAAAAAGAGATTTTATAAGTTTACTAATTTTTTTTTGCCTGGCAAAGTTCGGTCTTCTTTGGTTTATTTTACTTTTGTTTAATTCCTGATCGAAGACAGGTCTTGAAATTTAAATTTCTAACTCTTTCCTTTTACTAGTAAACCGTGCTTTTACGACCTTTAAATAACTTGACGCTTTTTTTCTTTTACTTATTATTATTTTTGTCATAAACAAAATTAATTACACGATTATTACATGTTTAGTTAACTTGCGCTGGGTTGAGCTCCCAAATGTAAAAAAGGCAATATTTTATTAAGTAATTCAATTTGTTTATTTGAAATATTTCAATAATTTTTATAAAAATTTATGTTATTCATTAACCAACTGTATACGAGGCCTAAATCACCGCATTCGATATCGAATGAAAACTATCGTAAATTTTTTCGCTAAAAATTACCATGAACTACTCCCTTTCGTTTTTTTTTAAATGACGAAAACATTTTTTGCACTATCCGGATACATCAAAAATTTATATAAAATGTTACTTTAGTTGATTTTAAAAATAATAGCAACTTAATCGAATATTGTGCAGACTAAATATAAATTTAATCCAATTCAAGTTCGAAGTTTATTGAACAATTTTTTTGTTGAGGAATTTTCTTCAGCCTTAGTTTGTTTATGTGTGATTAGGTTTCATTTTGCCAAAACTTAAAAAAAAAGAAAAAAGGCTATTTAAGGCTATTTTGAAAATGAAAAAAGGGTACGAAAAAAGCTGGAGGCTAAATCATAAATTTCAAGGCTAAATGCTAGAAATAAAGGCTAAATCTAGCCTAAAAAATGCTAAAATGGCTACTCTTTCATCCTTCTATGAATGGTTAACTTCTTACATATACATATCTTTGTTTTTGTTTTTTAAGATGCAAACAAAGAAACTGTTAAAAGTTTCATTTAAGTTTAAATTAACACTGCCCATCTAAAATGTATACTCAAATTGAACTTAACGTCAATATGATGCTCAGATACATGTTTTTCAGCACGTTTAATTAAACATACTGATTTCGCAATGTTTTATCAAACGACATATTTTAAATTTAAGCACTTAAATGGCAGGGCTGTAATGTGCTCATAGCCATACCTAAATAAAAGTGTTAAGCGTTTTTTTAATTTGTCAAAAATTGTTACACTAAGTCAAATTTACTTACCACCTGCCTTTTGGGCAGTCAATGCAAAAAGTTTTAGTGCTTTTGGAATATTGAAAAACTAAAATATAATTGATAATACAAATATACAAATGAAAGTTAACTATCTAAAGTACTCCGAAGTGCTGATTTCAAAACTGTTTAATGCGCATATTTTGTTTCCAAAATGTAAACAAGCTGAAAAACAACTTACGTGCCACTAGTAACGACACTTACTCATGTCTGTATTTTTAAAAATCGTCAAATATAGCAAAAATTTTTTTTATGAAATGGATTTTGTACCAGTTCAATGGTATGTTATGTTAGCTCAATTATTTGCTTGCGCATATATGCTGTTCTAGTGTAGGTGTATTGTAGTGCATTTTTAATCAATAAATTATTTTTATTTTTGATAAATTTTTTGTTTTACTGAATCTTTTTGCGATATTCAGTGCTGTTCTGTATTCCGAATCCCAATATTTTATTCGGAATTTAAAAATTCAGTACCTCATAACTACTCTGTGGTCCACTTTAAGATTTAAAATAATTTTTTTTTGCTTTATGTTGATTGCGAAATTATTGATAGAATTAAAAAAAACATAAAAGTTTTTATTTAATAAGAAGAAAAAATTTATTTCCACATTTTTTCAAATCCATGTGGAATACAGAACATGCACGATTATTTATTTAGCTTCTTTAAGATACCTAAAGAAGCTTCTTTATATAATATTTTTATTTTCTTGGGTAGGACCTGTTTTTTATTTTACGTTTGATGTATAATTTCATTAATAATGAGGGTAAAAACTGGCCATAACATTTTTGGGTTATGTCACGAACGTTATAACGATAGTCAAATATATAAATACTCGTATGTAGCTCTATTTGAGTTATAAAAAAACAATCTTTTCTTAACAATTTTTAAGAAAATAGTTTTTTGTCATAAACATTTTTTTTTTTAATAAATTGCATATCAATTGAATTAAAAAAGTAAAGTATTTAAAGAGAAATATGTACTTGCGTGTGTATGTATTTAGACATACTCGTAAATGAATTTAAAGAAAAATTGAAGGCTATTATAAAAATGCTAAAAATGGGTGTCTCATTAAGAGTGCTCTTGCATCATTTATTTTGTGCAGATATATTTATTCCAATTATTAAAAATTAAGCGCTTTACGAAAAAACAACACGTTTTAGTTGTTTAATTGAGCAAAGTAAATCCAATGCCAAATATTCGAAAAAAAAATCATATTCTCCGACGAAGCCCATTTTCAGTGAATGGCTTCGTGAATACATAAGGAAAATCGTCATGCAATTCCTATAACGAGCTACTTCCTGTACGGATTTTGGTCAAGCCTTACTATTTTCAAGATGAGGAACAAAATAACGGAGTTCTTGTGGCCTCAACTGAATGGCATAGATGTGAACAGCGTGGTTTCAATAAGACACCGTCACCGTGTTGCACACTCGATTTATTGCGTCATGAAATGACATAGTTCATTCATACTGAGACACCCTTTAGTTTCTTTTAGTATTCTTTTAAATTTCATTTATTATTTCTGTCTGTATGTATGTTTATGATAAAATGTAATTAAGCCAGCATATTTTATAATTTTTAAATGAGGAAATGAATTCTCATATAACCCTCGTATGCATATATCGACAAATATCCATATAAACTTGTATAATTGTTGTAATAGTATTGTGACAGTAAATGCATTAAAAAATATAAGTATGTAACACTCATGTAACCAACACAGCAGATACTACATACGAAGTATCTGCAATTAACTTGATCTTACTATGGCATCAATTACTGTATTGATTTAGGCCAATTAAAACAAGAACATGTCTCCTCAAATGGTCAACAAATAACAAACGGATGGCGAAAGAACAACAACGCTTTACCTGTAGTTTTATCTGCTTGTACTCGGTACTACAATTTTAAATGTTGCCTGTTGTATGTACGAGTACATATTATGTGTTTACATCTGGTTTTTGTTTTTCTTGCAACATTTTTTTTTTCTTCTTACTTAGTTTTCTACTTTCCATTTAGCTTTTCTAATGCAATATTAAATTTTATTTACTTAATAAACAGGTGTACGGCGTATATGTATGTCTGTATGTAAGTGTCTGTATGTACTCGTACATAGACGGACTGTGTGCTGTGAATGTGGTTTAATGGTTTTACAAATACATAATAAAATAACTAAATAAGTAAGATGCTGCATATGCATGTTTATCTAATTAGTATTTCCAATATTGAAGCATGCATAAGTATGTACACTGTATGTATGCAGTTAAATGGAACATTTTGCTCACTTTTATAATTCACAATTAAAAACATAAATTTCCTTAAAGGTTTCTCACACTCTAGATCTACAAACTAGTACATTCAAATCAAGGTTACTAGACTAAAAGGAAGTGTATACTGATCGAAAAATGATGGAAATCATCATTTTTAATCACCTATTTTAAGGAATTTAAGAAATTTCATAATTTCATTATTTGTATAGTTTCCATGCAAATATAATAAAAATGATTTTAAGAATAGGAACTTAATATAGCGTTTCATTAAGTCAAACGTTTTCAGAAAGACATAATTTTTTCCCGCTACTGTATTATAAAATTCATTAATTTTTCTTGAAAATTAGAATAATTTTTAATTTAAATTTTCTGTATGAAACAGAAGTGTATTTTCTTCACCTTCTTGCAACTTCTCTGCTCTTTTATACCCTTCACTGTAAGTAAGAAAGAAAGGTATATATAAGTTTGTGATTTCCTTTGTAATTTCTACACCTATAGAGTATACTCGTATATATTCTCAATCCTTATGAAAAACGAAGTCGAAGAAGCAACGTCTGTCTGTCTGTCTGATTAGTCGTTGAAATCAACTTTATAAGTCCCTCAAAAGCTTACAGAAAAGTTTAGCATACCAATATATCAGTTATTTCTGTCTTTCAATTGCTATTGAAATTCAGCCAGATCAACTCATAAATGGCGGATCTATTAGTCGAAAACGGCGACTACCTCTATTTCTGACCCTTTTCTAAATGGGTTTTTTACGTATTTTGTCTAAACTACAAAACAAACAAAAAAAAGTGGTATGAAGTTTTGTCAGAATATCTGTGCAAAACATTAGAGCAATCAGTCCACAAATGGCCGAGAAAAATAAAATATACAACCGATATTTTAGATTTTAATTAATTTTTGCTTCGTTTTTTTATGGAAAGTTTTAATTTGTACATGTACTTCTACTAGCAAACAATAACAATTGTTCAAATGTCAAACAATGACACTTCGAATGGCGCTAAATTTAAACAAGAACGCAATGTTGTGACACCCTTTACATGTACGTAGTGTTTGCACACAAACACGAAACATACAAACGTGTGTGTGTGTGTCTTTTTAAATGCCTTAAGTGCAATAGTATTACGAATAGAGGAATCTTATTGAAAAAGAAATATTTGACTTTTACCGTTAATTTGAAATTTCTTATTTGATATGAATTCATAAAGAACATTTTTGTTTAATAAGCGCTTGTTAAACAAATTTCCCATAAAAAAAGCTACTTAAGCCTTTATGACACTTCATTATTTTCGCATTTTATTGATATAGAATTGAAAGAAAAAAACAACCAAGTATAAAAAAATTTAAATGTTTATATTTCTTTTAAGTGCTACTTTCTTCCTTAAAACAACACGCTAAGTTCAAAAACGAATATGAAAATCTCAGAATTCGTGCATAAACCAAAAAATGGACAACATTGAAAAGACTTTAAGTTGGAAACCTCAATTTCTAGTTGAAACTTTTTATTTTTTTGACAGACAGTAATTTTTTATCGATAGCACTGAATGTATATATTCGACATTTTCGTATTTATCTTGATATAGTTGCACTCTTTGCACCTGGTAAATTCTCCCATTACAATATATTTGTGCTGTTCTTCAAAAATTGATCAGTGCAAAAAAAAAGTGTCATATGGGCTTAAAAAGGATATATGTGGGCTTTATTAATCTCTTAATAAATTTGGCTGTAAATATTTAATTAAATATATTTAGTTAAAAAATGTTTATAAACATTTTAAATTAAATTAAATTTATTTTGCATTCTTATGTGCTGTTTATACGAAACGAAAAATCTAACCGTCTAAAAATATTTTATGAAAAACACTCAAAAATATTCGTTTCCTGTAAAGAGCATATTACAATTCCTTAGAATTTCCCTTTTCTATGTATAAAAATTGAGTCTATACAGTCACTTAATTGTTTTTTAAAATAAGAATCAGTGATTACGCATATAAATATTATCCGGAATGTCGTTAATTTGCATTTTTTTATTTAAATTAATTATTTATATTAGGTATTCAAAGAAATTATTAAAAATAACTATTTTAATAAATATTTCCGTTTTATAAAATACCTTTTATATATATATTTTTTTTCTTTTTGAATAAGAAGAATGTGTGCAAAACTGAAAGTATAACAGTGAAGACATTCGGCACAACTGAATTTGGCTTGTTACTTAATAAGCTGCGCATCAAAGAAGCTGTAAAACCTAATACTCGGTGACGGTCTTGCTAATATTGTAAATTTTATATAATTGTGGCGAAATTATAGTGATTGAAAATCGAATACCAGTAACTGTTTCAGTGCCCAGAATATGTCAATCACTTTTTTGAAGTGATTAAGATGTAATGGCAACTATTAATGCAAATATTATAATATTTTTTTTTTAATTTTTTGTTCAGTTTAAGAAATTGAAATTAACGGCACCTACGAAAAAATCCTTTGTGGCATCATTCCTCTCTACGACAGTCATCATACATCAGAGAGTTAAGGACGGTGTGTTTGTGATTTATACAACGCACAAAAAATAGTGTTGCTTTTACTCAAACGATCAAACATGCCCTAGTACACTACGTCGTTCTTTCAATTTCAGTCATTCAAAATGATGATTACATGACGATGTTGCGCACCAAATAGTACATAACATTTGATTAAATCATATTTGAGGCACGATTAAAAAATGATTGTTTTTTTATGCTGCTTAACACGATTGCAACTAAAAAGCAAAATTGTAAATCAGTCACACATGTAAATGCACCCTAGGTTAAAACATTCTACAATATAAATCCGTATTTCAATACAAAGTCACACAAACAAAAAACAAACCAAACCTGTTTTACTACTATTCTACACTAAATGTTTGCAATTTTGCTTTTTAAATTCAATAATGTCGAATAATATAAAAAACAATCTGTTTTTAGTCATGTGTCGAACATGATTTATTCAAATGTAGTGCACGATTTTTACTCAAATTGTTTGTTTGTCTGGTTTGATTGATTATACATAAAAAATTTTAATCCTGCACAATCAGCCAAAAATTCAATTTTTGCAGTTCTCTGATATACATCCATACATCCGCTTATTTTAGTTGGAACACTTACACACGGTTTTTAGCTTACAGCTCCGTCATTTAGGTAGTGACCGAACTGAATTTCAATATGAATCTGGAGACAGCAGACTGACAGATTACTATGTTAAATATTTCTGTGTTGCCTTAAGACTTCAGAAAATTCAACAGCTACACAAACAGACAGAGAGTTATCGCTTAATCCATTCCGCTAGTTGTAAAGATCCAGAATGTATATACTTTATAGGATGGCCTATGAACAGTGGAAAAATTTAAAACGGAATAAGAAACTTACAGTGAAGAGTATAAAAACACCTGTTTCTGACTTTTATGCTCTTGATAATTCACAATTTTAAAAGGAAAATAATATTTAAGATTCCCTCCAATTTAAAATTTTTTTTTAATTTTTAAAATTATTTACGATGCATTTGTGTGTATTAGAGGGCTGCACAAGCACATTTGAAATAGCTTAAAAGCACTTTTAAGTATAAAATATTACACATGTTTTTAGGGCTGTGTGGCTTTCAAGTATGCTTGTGCAGCCCTTTATGTTTGCTTATACGATACGTATCTACGGGAAATACTAAAAAAAGCAAACAAATTTTTTAAATTTTAAAATCAAAATTTATACGAAAGTAAACATATAAAAACAGCAGAAAAAAAAACAAAATAAAGCAGAAAAGAAAGAAAAATAAAGAAATAGTATTTTTTATTTAAAGTAATGGAACGTGAAAATAAATATGTTAGATAAATATGTTAGAGCTAAATTCAATTTATATTTATATGGAAAGTTCCACAGAAAAAAGAAATTTCTTCTAATTGAGTTCGTATTATGTTTAATTAAATGAGAAAAATGTGGTGAAAAGAAAAATATTTCCTTTCCCAGGATTCGAATGATTAGATGAAATAATAAATCTAGCCATATTATGCTTCCCCTAGATTATGGTTGCCTCAACCATATTTTTTCTTTGCGTGTATAGAGAGTAACATAAAAGAACAAAGAACAACTCACAGTTAGTATTGAAAGATTAATTATAATTTTGCAACTGAACTTATTTTGATAATTGTATCAGTGCTAGTAAAAAAAAATTTACCCATTGAACGAGAATTTGTGTATCTCAATCACACCTCGTACATAAATAAATCTGTATATTATAAAAGTAACAAATTATTTAGTTCATAATTGACAAAACTTTACACCTACATAGTTTAGTATGAATGTATGTACATGTATGAGTATATTAGTGTGTCTAAATCGCATAGTAAAAGATACGCATAGCCAAAAGTTGGAAACTTAGGAGCAACTGGTTCTAACAAGCTGCTAAAGCGGGTTTCACATTATAATACAGAGTATTAATATTTTCATTGGATCGAGTGAGACCGAAATCAGATGCAAATCAAATAGACTGTCAAAAAATCTAAAGGAAAATATTTTCTGTTTTCATACCATCACACTTCAAATAAAATACAAAACGAAAGTCAACAGCTGATCGAGGAATTATTATTTTCGTCTTCAAACATCATTTTTTTCCTATACGTATGAAACTTTATATGAAACTTTTTATGTTTTATTTTCATTTAGTTTATAGCGGCAAATAATTTCACAGCTGATTTCTAGTTTTTTCTTTGGTTGCTTGTACAAAAGCAACCCTGATAAAATGAGCAATGTGAAAGCTTAGAAAAAATTCTAAAAATGACAAAAACCATAATACTGCCCAAAAATTCTTAAGTATTTCACCACACTTGCTTAACATTTTGTTTTCACACTATTGTACTTTTACTTAATACACGAATTTTTGACATGTATTAATACTAAATACAATAGTCTGAAACCCGCTTAAGTAGAATATCGATGTCTTCTTAGCATAATGTCTAAGCGGGACACGTTTTCCATGGCTTCTAGAAAATCTACACTGAAATTCAATGATGCCAAATGAGTGACCAGCTTCAGTTTTTTTAAGACAGCCTTCATTAAATCGACTTTTAAATTATGTAAATAGAAGGGCAGATATTGTGTTAAATATTTTTTTGATAAACTTACGGCATCTATATTTTGTTTTAATTATTAAATACAATTATAATGGGTAAGAAGAAATTTCCTGAATGCTTTTTCTCATTAATTTTCGTATTTTATTTCTGTTTAATGTAGTATATCTTGTGTCGTCGCGAAAAAAGAAACGAAAAATACCAAGTGCTGAAGATAATGTACTACGCATGTGTGCATAGACATATTTTTTTAATTTTCGCAACTTTACCAGCAAAGTCTATCTGTCATCCTTTCAGTTTCTTCAACTAAGCAATAACTAACGGTAGGATGTTGTGAGACAGATAAATAGTTTCTGGTTTTGGCTTTAACCAAAAATGTCTCAGTTAATTTTTAATGTGCGCTATAAAAATTTCGCTGTTCTATATATTTATATGATTTAAATTTCTATTCTGATTATTATACACGGTATCCAAAGACTTTTTTGGTTGCTGTGCACCCCATTGGTAAGAGTGGGTGCCACAAAACAAATAAAATTGTACAGAGTGTCGCAGAATGAGATATATGGTTTGAATTCTTTATAAATTTTTTCAATTATTTTTTTTGTTTTTTTTTCAGCATTTTGTGAAGAAGACTTTTAGAATTAATTATGAATACAAAAATAATTGAATTTTATTTTTCAAACCAACAGTCTATTGCGTTAACACAGTGTGCAGCACAGTCCATCAACATCACCAAGTAGTCGTTCGACACAACTTGGACTATCAGACTGTTGGTTTGAAAAATAAAATTCAATTATGTTTGTACGTTGTTCGATCGTATAATAATTCATAATTAATTCTCCAAGTCTTCTTCACAAAATGCTGAAAAAAAAACAAAGAAAAAATAATAATCAAAAAAGTTATAAAGAATTCAAACCATCATCTGCTCATCCGCGACACCCTGTATTTATCTTGTTGGGAAATTGTAATAATGGGAAAAAATTAAAAATAACTTTATCGTTCACTATAACTAAAGTTAACTATGATTATCTAATTTATTTAAAAGTATCTTATTGTAAAAATTATAATAATGTTTCTAAAAGGTATTATACTAAATGAAAATGTATAACCCATTGCCATCCAGGGTCCGAATCGCATTCGATATCATATGGTATGAAATTTCGATACGATAGAAGTAAGCAAAGTACGACATACGGCACCTAATTGTTTTTTCAAATTGTAATAGATTTATGCACACATGTTTGTCAAATGCAAGTAAGAAAAAAAAAGAGTCAAGCATGAATTTAGGCAGCAATCGAGCACGAAGAGTTTTTGTGTAATATTTAAAAAAATTAAAAGGATTCCTTTAATAATATTTTGTTTTGTGACACATGTATGCATGTATGTATGTATAAACTTATGCATAATATTTTTTTATTAAAATTTGTATGTAAACACATGAATCAACAGTTGCTTCCTTTGTTATATTATCCGTCAGATTGAAAAGATGAAAATTAATTAAAAATTACAATAACCTAAAAATAAAGAAAACTTAAAAAAAAAATTTTCAATGTTCGTTACCAAAGAAATTTTAAGTAAATCGAATGATGCTTACTAAGATTACACCCGATCGAAGATTTGCTTTCGAACGCCATCGAATGCGTTGATGCCAAATGAAAATTATTCGATCAGTTACGTAGTTAAAAAGTTTTACAGAAAAATGGGAAAAGTAGTGACACAAAGGTGTCGATGTGAGAAAAAAGAAATTTTTGTGCATTTCAAAAATGACACTAATTGTCAAAATGAAAAAAAAAACAAAGATTTGACTTCAATAAAATAGAATTTGCGTTCGAAAAGGCACACAAAAGATTTTCGTTGCAAAAATTGACCCGCCCTAACGTACATATTTAAACACATACCCGTCGTGTACACTTAGTAACTAAGAGAATATTTGAAAACTTGCCAAATATTATTTCTTAATCTTGTTCTTATTATGTATAGGTACGTGTATGTATGCATGTTGTATGTTATATACCGCACGACTGATATTTAAACAATTTAATCGAAAATTATGAATACACAAACGTTGATGTGTTCGTCTAAAAAAGGGAAAATTTTGTGTAAAGAAAATTATACTAACGGGCATGACGAATCTACAATGCGCTTCAACGTGGTGTATAAATTTGGTATATAAATTTGGTTGGTAAAGCATTAAAACCAGCTATACATTTTTTCTCTCCATCGTTTTGACTGCATAGCTGTCAAAATTTGTTTACATTCTGTGCGCGCCATTGTTTTTGTGCTGAAAATACGATACATAGAGTGTGTGTGATTGTATGACCGGATCTGCATTGAATTTCCTTCTTTTTATTTGTATTAATTCCTTACCGTGTATGGTTCTGACATGCTTATGTCCCACCACACCAATTTTACTCATGGTGTCTACAATATAAAAGCGGAATTTACTCTTATTGGCCACATATAAAATATAGCAAATTTGCAACTATTTCTTGCTACCGGTGCAAATCTCAGTTTCATATAGTTTGTTGTTGTGAGGTGAAAAATTTTTAAATTTTTTGCCATATTTGCATTATCAGCATGACTTACAAGGATAGTTTGCATTTAAGGTTGAACTCCGCTAATGTTACCAGTTCAGTATAGAGTTTAGAGGCTCAGAAAAGTCTTTGCCTTAACCTTAAACGGATTGGAATTAATAAGTTTCATATAGATATCATATTTTTCTTTTTTGCACGGCAGTAGCCGAGGTTTTTTTGGTTCGTATATCCGTCATTTGAAAAAAAATCTATTTTACTTAATAATCCAAGATTTCAGCAAAACTTTCGCCAAGTAAGCAAAGCGACAAAAAATTTTTTTTTTAATAATTCAAATAAAAAACTGGTAATCGTGATTTGATCATTTGCTCTTGGCTAGTTAGATAGATCGTACACCAATCTAATATATAATTTTCTTAAAAATGTAATTAAGCAATCGAGTTATAAATATAAATTTTTTTTATATTAGGGGCAATCGGGTCAATAATTGCGCAAATTTTCATTTTGCAAATATGCTGAGCACATTGAACTAGGTCGTGAGTGCCCTTTTTAAATTTCTTAAAGTTTTGCTTTCAAACACCGTCATAATCAGTGCTACCAGATCACAAAATCCCCGAAAAATTCTGACACATTTAACTTTATCTGTCAATTGTTCATGAGTTTGTTGTTTTCGGTTTATTGACATTTGAGCAAATATCCACAGCTATGTTTGCTCAAGTTATTTGAAGCAAAATGCAAATATGTTCATTTGGTTGTTGTCTTGACTAAGCATTTTGGGCTCATTTACATCGTTTGCACTGAATCGCTATTGAATACAAAATTTTAACAAAAAAAAAGTTACTAAAGTGATGTTTTGATTGGCAACAGGGGAAGTGGTTTTTACTCTATAGAAATTAAAGGGTCAACATTTTTCAATTCTCTTTTTACATTTTCGGGTAATAAATAAGTGATCAAAATTGCTTAAATTGTTAGGTACGTATTTAGAACAGAACTTATTAGCGCAAATATACAAAAAACAACTTCAAATAAAATTTTAATTTTATACAAAAATAATATAACCAGATATTTAGTCAATTCTTTCATCGTCCGTATCGTTGTTTATTGTTTTTGATGGTTTGCAATACGAATGTGTTTTGAATGTGTAAATTATTATAAAAAAAATCAATTGTAATATATCCGAAGAACATTTAGGTTATGTTTTAATTGAAACTAAAAAAAAATTAAAACTATCAGGTTTTCTGGGAAAAATTCTAAAATACATACAATTATATGCACTATGTATGGGTTTGTGAATAATTTTTTAATAATTACAAACCGCATGAGAAAATAATGTGTGTACTCTTGCCACCTGTGCTGACGAGTATAAAGACAAAAACTATTGAAAGAGCGAAATATATCGAATAAATCATTTTATTTGAAATCACGTGCTTAATTATGTGTCATTCAACAAGTGTTCGATAAATTTAAACACTAATTCAATTAAATTTTTTTTATGTTCATGGCTATCATAAAAATATAAGTGGCACGATGCGAGTGTTATGAAGTTCAGCACTCTAGACCAACAAAATAATCGGAAAAAAAATATTTATTTTAGCTCATAATTTATAGATATATGTACGCATGTGTGTATGTATGTAAATATTTTATTAATAAGACAAATGATCGATCAAATAAATTTCGATCAATTCATTCATTCATGTGGTAGATAAGAATTAATGAGAAGTAAAAAAAAATAAAAAAATTTTTATGTCACACGAAAACAAAAACAACATAAGAAAATTTGTTTTTGTTTTCGTTCGTTTAGGCTTTCTTACGACATCACTGAACAGCTTATAAGTAAAAAAGAATTTCTAAAATTTGTGAGCTTCCTTAAAAGCACTATAATCTTTTAAATTTATTTGACTTCTTTTTACGTTAGTGATTGACTTCTATTTCAAAAATTTGTTTAATAAATTCCAGACATTTACGAATAACATTTCAATATTTTTTTTTAATTTAATTTCAGTTGCTGCCTCCCAATGACAAGGAAAAGACAAAGATTCTGAATCCTGAGAAAAGAAAAGCGGAAGATTCCGATCAGTTGAAGGATTTAAAAAAGGTGTGTATAGATGTTGTCATGTCGTTAATAAAATGTAATAAATTCGATTTTACTTATAACTAAAAAAAAAAAATACGTATTGATTTAGGTTTGCCACAAATATAATTTCATCTTAGTCAAACACGAGCTTAAATTTAATCGTTACTTCTTTTTTTGCACGTTTTAACAAGCTGTCCAGCCAAATATTCTCTTTTATAATGAAACTCAAGATTCAAACAAGTCAAATTCGCTGTGCCGAGTTTTATATTTTTCACTTTCCACATTCTTCTTAAATATCAAAAAAAAAAAAAAAATTTATAAAAATAATTTTCTTTGAATAGCAATTTTTTTATTAATGCTAAACTAAATAATTAATTTCAGTTCAAGAAACTAAAACTACGAGTTCTAAGGAAATATGTTGTCTGAGACCTTTATTTTTAAAGCAATAAAAAGCCTGCAGGCACTTAATTTTTAAAGTATAAAAAAGAATTTCTAAGAAAGATATCCAATAGGAATGCAAAAAAAATATATAATTTAATTTAATTTTGCAAACATATCCAAAAATTTTTTAAGCCAAATTAAATTTTAATTAAGAACTCCAAATTAACGGAAAATTAAAAAAAAAAATTCTCTTTCATTAAGTTGTCTGTATTCCTAATGCTATCACACTCAAGGTATTTAAAAGACACAAGCACATACATACGTTAGTAGGTTTCGTGTTTGTGTGTACAAACAAACATTACTCACATGTACAGCTTAAAAATTTCCATAAAAAAACAAAGCAAAAATTATTAATTAATCTAAAATTTCGGTTGTATTTTTGATATTTCTCGGCCATTTGTAAACCGATTGTTCCTGTTTTCTGTTCAAATTAAACCACATTTTTTGTCCGTTTTATATTTTACACAAAATACATTATGAAAGTTATTTGTGATAAAACTGCTTACCACGTTTTTTTTATCCGTTTTGTATTTTATACAAATTACTCAAAAAACGCACCAAAAATCTTAAAGAAATAGAGGTAGTCGTCGCGATTTTTGACTCATAGCTGCGCCATTTATGGACCGATGCAGCTGACCGTCATTCCGTTTTTGTTTAAATAAAATGGTAAAAAAAAAAACAAATTAAAAATATGGTTACAAATAGATGTAGTCGCGATTATGGACTTGCAGCTCCCCCATTTTTAAACCGATCTATACGAATTTCAAAAGCAGTTGGAAGATAGAAACCACTAACAGATTGGTATGCTAATCTTTTCTGTAGGTCGTATAGGGACTTTAGAAAGTTGATTTCAACAACTGTACGGGCAGACAGGCTGACATCGCTTATTCGACTCCGCTATTCATAAGTATTCAGAATATATATACATACAAGGTTAGCCAAAAGAAGTCATCCGATGTTGTTTCGCTCTCATTTTTTTTTTCTAAATGAAAATGAAATGTGTGCCGTTGCTCCGTCCTGTTAGAACCACATATCCTTAAGTCCTAATTCGTAAATTGCGGCAGAAAATAGGGTGATTTTTTTTAGCCCACCTTGTATATATATTATAGAGTGTCCCATCTAAAAATTACAAATGGAAGGGTATAACATTTTCTACATAGAAAATGCTAAAAGGTACTAAAACACTGATAATAGCACTGAATTGACAACGCTGTTTATACAAATAAGTATGCCATGGCAGATTTTTTGAACATCTTTAAATAAAATTAAACTTAATTTAACAAGAATGTGCAAATGAAAAATATAAAAATTTGGCTACTACAATGAAGAGTATATAAGAATCGGCACAGCCGAATTTTACTTGTTTTCAAAAAATTTTTAAAACAGAAGATCGCTAGCATAAATAATTAGTTTCACATAAAAAAATACAAATTAACGGCAAAAATATTTTCACTAACATCCCTCTTTTTATAAGATAATTTATTACATTATAAAGACAATTAACATACTCACGTATGTATGTATAAGTACGACTGCCAAATATTTAAAAATTAATGGAAAACCAAAATTACGTCGGTATTTTCGATTTTTCTCGACCATTCGTGGACGTCTCAGTCATAAGAATGGTCCAAAAATAGAAGTTGCTGCAGTTTTTTTTTTCTTATTTGTAGACTAATCGGGTTTAAATTTCAATAGAAACCTGACGACAGCAACAACTGACAGATTGGTGTGCTAAACTTTTTTGTACGCTGAATAGAGACTACAGAAAGTTGATGTCAATGACTACACGGACAGACGGATATCGCTAAATCGACTGCACTATTTATAAGGCTCCAGAATATATACAACTTAGAGGGTGGCACATGTACGGTGTAGAAATTACAAATAACTAAGGATATTCTATCCCTTTCCACATGTTGTTAGATAAAAGATGCTTTTTGAATTTTTAATTAAAGAAAATTTTTAAAACATAATATATTGTCACTTTTCTCAACTAGTGGACTTGGCTAGTGATGCATCCACATAATGATAGAAGTGATTCTCTTCGACGTGCATCTTAAACACTTCAATAAAAGCAAGTGCTGAGGTGTCGATTTGAACCACATATGGTATGCGTTTTTAAATCACTTCAACATAAACTGGTGGTTTCTGCAGAAAAATAAAAAGCCTTCGCTGGTTTGTGTTGCTTATAAAAAAAATTTCGTAACTATTTTAGCACCACAATTATACAATATTATACATAATCTAAACGATTGTAGCAAAATCGTTACCAAGTATTGCATTTTATAGCTTTTTCGATGAGCATTTTATTCAGTGACAAGTTTTCAAACGAGAACAATTTCCTTTCAATGGCACTGTAATGCTAAATTCATTGGTTTTTCCTCAGAAGTAGAAGTACTACTAAATATGCTGCAGTTATAGTGATATTTTCAAATTTTTTTTTGTATTTTTGTATTTGTTACTGGTGCCACTAAAACTAAAACTGATTCATACTAGAAATACTCTATACGCTGAGATTCAAGCTGTATACCTACTATTTTAATTTTATCTTTAGTTCTAACGATATACCTTTGTATAGAAAAAAGAGGAGGTTACGCCATATAATTTTGCATTAACTCCAGAAATAACTCTCTGATTAAAATTTCAAAAACAGGATCGGTAAAAGAACCTTTAAATTGTAGCTTTTTTAATTTTTTACCAGTCTTGTAGTTTCTGAGTTATTCTTAATGTTTTGTAAAAAGAAAAAAATTTTTTAAGAAAAATTTCAAATTTTATATACTAAACAAAATATTAATTTTTATTTGTGCTTAATTCCAGAAATTGTGTTGGTTTTAAAATTTCTGGAATTAAGCACAAATAAAGATTAATATTTTGTTAAACTTTTAAATTCCAAATAGAAATTATTACATATAAAAATACAAGTGCTCATTGTAGAAAAACCCTATGTTTTTCTTATTATTTTTTTTGTAATTTTTTGTTTTTGTTTTTCATATACTCTTTAATTACATTCAGTAATACCCACCTGGCATTCAAATGTAAAAGAGAAGAGAAGAATAAAAATAGAATATATAGTTTTCAATATTAAAATGTTGGTTGGGAAATTTATATATTTATTCAGTTCAATGCTTACTGAGTTTTTTGTTTGAATATTTGAATTTTTTTGTAACTATTGATTAATAATTCTTATTTAGTCAATTGCTTTTACAATATAAAGGTTCTAATGTTTGCAAGAAACGTTGGGAGTAACCTACTGAGGATTCAGAGTAGCGTCTGATGAAATGGTCCATATAGGTATGCTATCCCCTTCAGTACTTATTGTACTGAATGAATAACTCATGAGAATATCATGAGTAAAAGAATAAATTTTAAAACCAACACAATTTCTGGAATTAAGCACAAATAAAGATTAATATTTTGTTAAACTTTTAAATTCCAAATAGAAATTATTATATATAAAAATACAAGTGCTCATTGTAGAAAAACCCTATGTTTTTCTTATTATTTTTTTTGTAATTTTTTGTTTTTGTTTTTCATATACTCTTTAATTACATTCAGTAATACCCACCTGGCATTCAAATGTAAAAGAGAAGAGAAGAATAAAAATAGAATATATAGTTTTCAATATTAAAAATGTTGGTTGGGAAATTTATATATTTATTCAGTTCAATGCTTACTGAGTTTTTTGTTTGAATATTTGAATTTTTTTGTAACTATTGATTAATAATTCTTATTTAGTCAATTGCTTTTACAATATAAAGGTTCTAATGTTTGCAAGAAACGTTGGGAGTAACCTACTGAGGATTCAGAGTAGCGTCTGATGAAATGGTCCATATAGGTATGCTATCCCCTTCAGTACTTATTGTACTGAATGAATAACTCATGAGAATATCATGAGTAAAAGAATAAATTTTAAAACCAACACAATTTCTGGAATTAAGCACAAATAAAGATTAATATTTTGTTAAACTTTTAAATTCCAAATAGAAATTATTATATATAAAAATACAAGTGCTCATTGTAGAAAAACCCTATGTTTTTCTTATTATTTTTTTTGTAATTTTTTGTTTTTGTTTTTCATATACTCTTTAATTACATTCAGTAATACCCACCTGGCATTCAAATGTAAAAGAGAAGAGAAGAATAAAAATAGAATATATAGTTTTCAATATTAAAATGTTGGTTGGAAAATTTATTTATTTATTCAGTTCAATGCTTACTGAGTTTTTTGTTTGAATATTTAAATTTTTTTGTAACTATTGATTAATAATTCTTATTTAGTCAATTGCTTTTACAATATAAAGGTTCTAATGTTTGCAAGAAACGTTGGGAGTAACCTACTGAGGATTCAGAGTAGCGTCTGATGAAATGGTCCATATAGGTATGCTATCCCCTTCAGTACTTATTGTACTGAATGAATAACTCATGAGAATATCATGAGTAAAAGAATAAATTTTAAAACCAACACAATTTCTGGAATTAAGCACAAATAAAGATTAATATTTTGTTACACTTTTAAATTCCAAATGGATATTAAAAAATTATTTTTTTTTTTGTTGATTTTCAGGCAAAACTTGAGACAAAGGCTTTAAAAGCCAAAAGACCAGGCTTCACGGATGAGAGATACCACGAAACATCGTATTATATTGAAAATGGTGAGAAATTTCTGCATCAAATTTACAAAATATGAGCAGCAAACGGTCGATAACTTAAAAAATCCAAGTTATCAGATAAAAGTTCAGATAATCGAGAGTTCACATTTTATTTTTTATGTTAAATTCAAAAATTCAGAGAATTAAATATGTGCAAACAACGAAAAAATTCGCTTTTCATAACTAATTTGTTTTATTAAAATTAATTTATTCTAATATGAGTACAAAATTTGTTTTTATTTAAGGATTGCGTAAAGTCTATCCGTATTATTTTACTTTCACAACATTTACCAAAGGACGTTGGGTGGGTGAAAAGATTTTAGACGTGTTTGCTCGGGAATTCCGAGCCCATCCAGCTGAAGAATATGAGCGCTGCATTAAATCAGGAACGTTAACCGTTAATTATGAAAAAGTGCCAGTTGACTACAGATTAAAACACAATGATTTATTAGCAAATATCGTTCACCGGTATGTATACATTCAAAATAAAAACTATTTTTCGTTTAAATTTTAATAGCCTTTTATATTTAAATAAAAAAAAATTTGTTTGCTTGCAGCACATATACAGTCTTTAAATTAACTAAAATCGAAAAATAGTTTACTTAAAACCTATTTTCAATCTCTTTTAAATATTTAGGAAAATAACTTGTTTGAGAATAACAGTTTCTTCAATAAATTTTCTCTAAATTTAATGCAAAATTTGATTTGAATGTGTGAGCATGAATGAAATTATTTTTTTCTTACTTTTTATAAAATTAAAGACTTACAGCCACATTCGTAATGAGCTAATACAGGTTTGCAAAGTTTAATTAAGAAAATTTTCTTAATATTTATAATACAGGTTGGCTACTCTGTATTGCGATGCGAAAGCAGTTTAGAAGCGAAAGCTAAATGTTTTGCGCTTGCTCTTTGGTAATCGCAAGGTATTTGTGTGTATAAATCGACGTCGACATGATTTTACGCAATACAGAGCGGGGTACTACCAGAAAAATGCAAAATGTAAATGATTAAACGCATTACAGATTTGATTTCGTACTGTTTTTTTTCGCATCGCAATAGACAATAACCCCTCCGGTATGTCTCGATTCCCGCTACCTCTTTTAACGCTGTTTCGCTATAGCGCTCTTTTGAATTTTTGAAAAAAAAAATTTATTTAACTTTAAAATATTGTTTAAATGGTTTTCTTTTTCTTATTTCATATGAAAATTGATAAAATTTAATTTACAGTTCTTGAAACGCTTGTTTTTGAAAAAAAAATTAAATTAAAAAATAATTTTTATTCGAAGAATCGCAAAATGTGAAATTTTATATTAATTTGTTCATTCGAAATACTGATATGGTTTAATATAGACCTCAGTAATTTTGATTTAAAAAAATAGTTAATTGAACCTGAACTGCAGACACATGTTGCTAAGCTTGACGTTGAAAAAGAAAATGAATATTATTAGGCGAATTGAAAACAGTAAACGACAGCCCGAGGTGTCTTAGTCAGAAACGTAACTCCATATTTTAGTGTAAATAGCACCTCTTCTAATGCTGTTTCTGTTAACGTAAAATTTTCAGGAACGCAATATGAGCGCTAATCGAGATATGCCTGTAGTCATAAATGATTATTATTTCATCAGAGATACATTTAAATCACATTTTCATATAATACCCTGTTCAGACATAAAAGCTAATGAAGTCAATTAATTTTTAAAATGTGTGACTGATTTGGGTGTTCACACATATTCAATTAAGTTTACGCAATTAAGCATTTGACAACTGAAAACATTGTGACATTTTTTTTTTTAAATATGTTTGAGTATTTATAAAATAAAGAATGAAAAGAAAGTCAAATTTAAAAAAAAAATGTTTTGAAGGCAAGCTATTGATTAAAAGAAATTAGTTATTTAAAAATTATTTTCAATAACAATTTTATAAAATTTATTTAGCGTTAACTTGACATTTATTTTTAAATTTATTTACGTTTTCTTTTTTTAATACTGAAAATATCAACTTTTTCTCACTTTTGAGTTGATATATTTAAGGGCGCAACAAAGAGTTGCATTTTGATTTTGGCTTCATTAACGTGCAATCAATTTTTAATTGCGCAATTATTGAATGGAAATTTGTATGGTAAATTGAGCTCAATAAAGGCGATAATTGCGTAAAATGCTTAATTGCTCAATTAACGTGTATGTCTGAACAGGGTATAAGATGCCCGCAAATATTGTTTTCCTCTTTTGTTTGCTATTCGCTTAAGCCTATGATACGCTATTCTACATAATCGATCGATACATTGACAAAAACCTGATGAATTTCTCTGCTAATTGAATAAAATCGCCAAAAAAAATTGGTTTATTTATAGCCGCACTTTATTTTTTTATTTATGTATTTAACAATAACGTCCTTAGGACAGTGAATTCATTACAAAAACAATTTTTTTTATTATATGTTTATTAAATATTAATATTCGTGTTTAGCCCTTGTTGAGGTGATAATTCAAAATTGTATCTTTATATAAATACAAGGTGGGCTAGAAGAAATCACCCTATTAGCGGCCAATGTCAACTCTGTTTTGACATTTGTGAACTAGACAAATGTAGAATTCAAGTGAACAAGCCATGGAGCGGTACACTGCCCAAGAATGTGGAATAATCGAAGTGGACGATTTTTCGACCAAAATTATAATGAGCGACGAGGCTCATTTCCGCCTCAACGGGTACGTGAACAAGCAAAACTATCGCTTCTGTTCACGCTAGAGGAATCATCGGGCTGTTCAAACAACAACAGTGGACGGTGCGCTCTATAGGGCCATGTTAACCGAGTTTTTTCTCGGACATGTGGTTCCAACAAGACGGATCAACGGCACACACTACATTTTCATTTTAAAAAAAATGAGAGCCAAACAACATCGGATGACTTCTTTTGGCCCACCTTGTATAATGAGTTTTTTCTATCTGATACAACTATAACATCCGATAATAATTATACATTATTATATTACAGTTGTATCATTAAACGTTCTTCAATTATACAGTTCGACGAGGCTTAAAAATAAGAATACAAATTTAAAAGGTGTATACATGGCAATTAATGAGTTTATCTCTCTTTTATTTTGTTAAACAAATCTGCATACATAATTTAAGTGTTCATATCCATAAATAATACATGAGTACTAGATTATTATTATTGGTTTTGCAGTTCATATTAGATGTAATTACATGAATATTAATAAATGTTTATTAAATATTTAATTAATTTTATGAAAAATAAATAAATTAACTACTATCATCTACAAACATACACACATAAATTTATTTATGTAAATGCATAAGCACATAAATATATTTGTATGTATGTATGTTGTCGTTAACATTAACTTTTAATATGTATAAATGTGTATATGTATATTTGCAGACATGAAGTTCCAGTCACTTGCCAACCAATCACAATAGTACATATGGACGATGATATTGTGGTTGTTAATAAACCAGCATCTATCCCAGTAAGTGGCTTACAGACCGCCATTTTTAATATTTATCATACTTCAAAAAGAAATGAAAAAACATTTATTTATTTAGTATAATTTTATGATGACAAATGCCAATGCATATTATAATCTTCATGTGATACCAATAATATGTATGTGTGTATGTATTAATTTAAAGGAATGTCAACCTTCATACAAGCATGTACCAATAAGGGAACAACTGCCTAATTTTTTTAATTTCTTTTTTTAATTTTTAGAATTTAAAAAGAAAAGGGGGGTGAAATCTATACACAAATTGAGCACTTTAATTAAGGAAATTGTCGTATTGATTAAATTTTTTATTTGAATGAAGAAAATATTTATCTCAAATATAATACATTTTTAATTCATATTGATTCAATTAAAAAAATTACACAACATAAAAATTCGTTTTTAATAAAAGTGCTTAAGGATCAAATTAATTATGAAAGTCGCTGGCGACTTTCTGTTGACTTTATTATCACTGTCGTTTACTCTTTTTCTCTAGACGGGAGATAGTAGAAACTTCAAAGATATAACATAAGCATATAAACATACTTCTTTGAGGTGGGGAGATTCTACAAGAGTTTCATTATTTTGTAGGAGAACTTATACTCGCAATGTAAACATAACGATAAAACTTGACAAACGAGTACATAGTTGGTTGCCTATAGTTTACACGTATTTTATGTATATCCCACTATTTAATAAAAGTTCAGTAGTGAGTTTTTGGTTTTGGTAGTAAAATTAGATAACGGAATCAAAATGCATGTTAATTTTTTGTTTTTTAATTTTAAATTTTATTTGCGTCCGAGCTCCAAAAAGTTTAAAGTCATTGGTAAACATTTACTTATGTATGTACTGAGAGAACTGCAAAAAACACATTTTGAGTTGATTGTGCAATTAAAGGGTGTCTCAATACTAGTGCACTTTTTAAAATGATAGATAGTTTTTTATGCAAGTTGCAACTCTGAAATTTGGCAGCTGCCACATATGTTTATTCCAACTATTAAAAGTGGATACTTATGACAAAAATTCGGAAAGTTATGCTGCGACCGCCCGTAAACTTCAAATTTTAAGAAATTGGGTTGATTATGCACTGTAAGACTCTTGCTGGTGTAAACGAAAGTGTTGCCGAAAACTCGAAAATATCAATTCGGCGGTAACTGTGAACGACGTTCGTTACAGGAACGTGATAATGGAGTTCTTGTGGCCTCAACTGAACACCTGCCACACAGTGTGAAACAGCCGATTTATTGCAGTAATGATTTGCAAAATAAATTATCTCAAGAAATTCTGCTGTCAACTGGCCACCAAGACCATTCGATTTTTTTTATATTTTGGATTATGTGAAACGATGAGATACAGCCACATTCTATGTCATTGAAAATTGCATCTGTCATCAGAGCCAGGGTGGCGATTTGATGGATATTTTATTCCATACTTAATCGGAACATTTCTGCTTTATAATCCAATAAAAAAATCACAATTCTGTCAAAAAATATGCGTTTCATTTTAATATGAAAAAGTTTACCTGGGGGGTTACTCTCTATTGCGATGCGAAAAAAAAACCATTTGCATCTGTATGACTTTTACATTGAGTTGCGATGCGTTTTCTTTCGCATCGCAATAGAGAGTAACCCCCCTGTACTGAGACACCCTTTATAATTCGGTTTTATGCTTGAAAAAAATAGCCATTTTAATATGTTTGGTTGTATCATCGGATTTCTATCGTCACAACTAAAAAAATTTCTGTGTATTTAAAATTTAAATCGTAAAAAAATCCTTCTACAAGTTAATATAAAGCATATACGCAGCGTTGCCACTGTTTTCTGTACAATAAAGATACTTATAATCTGGTTTTAATTGTTTCAACAGTCTGAAATACAACTCAATTAAATAATGTCCACTTCACTATATTGAAAGAAAACTTCATCGAAGAGCCCGAGTCATCGGGTGAAATTTACTTGATAGCAAATATTGCTTTAGCTTAAAATTCAAACGAAATCAATCTTTTCAAATTATAAACCAAACTCTGCATAAATTCAAAATAAAATAATAATTAACTTGTTATTTTTATGACAAACAAACACATTATTTTTTATCTGTGATCTGATTTAAATTGATGTTTGTATGTAAGAATACATAAACATGTGTAAATGTAACACGTAGATACATACATGTAAATGCATGTGCATAAACATATATGTATGTATAATATGTAATAAGTATTATAATTTTATTTTTATATAATTAAAAAAGAAAATGTATTTATAGGTTCATCCATGCGGCCGATACCGTCATAACACTGTAGTTTTCATTTTGGCCAAGGAATATAATTTAAAAAATTTGCGCACAATACATCGCCTGGATCGTCTTACTTCTGGTCTTCTATTATTTGGACGTAGCCCTAAAAAAGCTCGACAGATGGAACATCAAATTCGTAATAGACAAGTTCAAAAGGAATACATTTGCCGTGTTGAGGGAGATTTTCCAGAGTAAGTTATCCAAAAAATAAATGCTGTTACATAAAGAATCCTACACTTTATTGCACACATTAATCCATATGTACATACCCTGCAAGCAACTTTAGATTCAACTATTATACAAAAAATAATACACTTTTGGGTGGCTAACTTTTATTAACTAACTCTCTGAAAATTTAATCCATTGAAATGGTTTGCGAAGAGAAATTGTTAAAGCTGAGTACAAAACATGTCTCAAATAAACCATGATTGTTTGTATGACTATCTTACCTGTTTTCGTAACTTCTGCATCAAGATATGACCTGACAGGATTTATATGCTAGCAGCGTTGCCAGACATAGAAAAAATTAGTTAAATTTGCCTAAAAAAATCACTCACAAAAAAAAACCTAGGAATAAGATAAAAACAATTATCGCTTAAAATTAAACATAATAATTATAATTTTTTTTTGTGGATAGTGCCTAAAAACTTTTTTCGCTAAAAAAAACCATGGACTACCCCCTTTTGCTTTGCTTTTTTTAAAAAAATGATAAAAAACTTTGTTTGCACTATCCACAAGAAAAAAATTTCCAATTAAAGCCAATACGTTTAGCTATCCAACACAAGAGAAATCAAGTCGATATCTAGAAAACTTAGCAAGTTTTGACCAAAAAGGTAAAAAAAGTGGCCGCAAAAAGGCAGTAGTAGAACTAGTTACTATTTTGTTCATAACTTGCTTGGTTTTCTAGATATCGACTTTATTTCTATTGGGTTATATAGATAGCCTTATTGGCTTTAATTGGAAATATTTTTTTTGCGGATAGTGCCTAAAAACTTTTTTCGCTAAAAAAAACCATGGACTACCCCCTTTTGCTTTTTTTAAAAAAATGATAAAAAACTTTGTTTGCACTATCCACAAGAAAAAAATTTCCAATTAAAGCCAATACGTTTAGCTATCCAACACAAGAGAAATCAAGTCGATATCTAGAAAACTTAGCAAGTTTTGACCAAAAAGGTAAAAAAAGTGGCCGCAAAAAGGCAGTAGTAGAACTAGTTACTATTTTGTTCATAACTTGCTTGGTTTTCTAGATATCGACTTTATTTCTATTGCGTTATATAGATAGCCTTATTGGCTTTAATTAGAAATATTTTTTTTGCGGATAGTGCCTAAAAACTTTTCTCGCTAGAAAAAACCATGGACTACCCCCTTTTGCTTTTTTTAAAAAAATGATAGAAAACTTTGTTTGCACTATCCACAAGAAAAAAATTTCCAATTAAAGCCAATACGCTTAGCTATCCAACACAAGAGAAATCAAGTCGATATCTAGAAAACTTAGCAAGTTTTGACCAAAAAGGTAAAAAAAGTGGCCGCAAAAAGGCAGTAGTAGAACTAGTTACTATTTTGTTCATAACTTGCTTGGTTTTCTAGATATCGACTTTATTTCTATTGCGTTATATAGATAGCCTTATTGGCTTTAATTAGAAATATTTTTTTTGCGGATAGTGCCTAAAAACTTTTTTCGCTAAAAAAAAACCATGGACTACCCCCTTTTGCTTTTTTTAAAAAAATGATAAAAATCTTTGTTTGCACTATCCACAAGAAAAAAATTTCCAATTAAAGCCAATACGTTTAGCTATCCAACACAAGAGAAATCAAGTCGATATCTAGAAAACTTAGCAAGTTTTGACCAAAAAGGTAAAAAAAGTGGCCGCAAAAAGGCAGTAGTAGAACTAGTTACTATTTTGTTCATAACTTGCTTGGTTTTCTAGATATCGACTTTATTTCTGTTGCGTTATATAGATAGCCTTATTGGCTTTAATTAGAAATATTTTTTTTGCGGATAGTGCCTAAAAACTTTTTTCGCTAAAAAAAACCATGGACTACGCCCTTTTGCTTTTTTTAAAAAAATGATAAAAAACTTTGTTTGCACTATCCACAAGAAAAAAATTTCCAATTAAAGCCAATACGTTTAGCTATCCAACACAAGAGAAATCAAGTCGATATCTAGAAAACTTAGCAAGTTTTGACCAAAAAGGTAAAAAAAGTGGCCGCAAAAAGGCAGTAGTAGAACTAGTTACTATTTTGTTCATAACTTGCTTGGTTTTCTAGATATCGACTTTATTTCTATTGCGTTATATAGATAGCCTTATTGGCTTTAATTAGAAATATTTTTTTTGCGGATAGTGCCTAAAAACTTTTTTCGCTAAAAAAAAACCATGGACTACCCCCTTTTGCTTTTTTTAAAAAAATGATAAAAATCTTTGTTTGCACTATCCACAAGAAAAAAATTTCCAATTAAAGCCAATACGTTTAGCTATCCAACACAAGAGAAATCAAGTCGATATCTAGAAAACTTAGCAAGTTTTGACCAAAAAGGTAAAAAAAGTGGCTGCAAAAAGGCAGTAGTAGAACTAGTTACTATTTTGTTCATAACTTGCTTGGTTTTCTAGATATCGACTTTATTTCTATTGCGTTATATAGATAGCCTTATTGGCTTTAATTAGAAATATTTTTTTTGCGGATAGTGCCTAAAAACTTTTTTCGCTAAAAAAAACCATGGACTACCCCGTTTTGCTTTTTTTAAAAAAATGATAAAAAACTTTGTTTGCACTATCCACAAGAAAAAAATTTCCAATTAAAGCCAATACGTTTAGCTATCCAACACAAGAGAAATCAAGTCGATATCTAGAAAACTTAGCAAGTTTTGACCAAAAAGGTAAAAAAAGTGGCCGCAAAAAGGCAGTAGTAGAACTAGTTACTATTTTGTTCATAACTTGCTTGGTTTTCTAGATATCGACTTTATTTCTATTGCGTTATATAGATAGCCTTATTGGCTTTAATTAGAAATATTTTTTTTGCGGATAGTGCCTAAAAACTTTTTTCGCTAAAAAAAACCATGGACTACCCCCTTTTGCTTTTTTTAAAAAAATGATAAAAAACTTTGTTTGCACTATCCACAAGAAAAAAATTTCCAATTAAAGCCAATACGTTTAGCTATCCAACACAAGAGAAATCAAGTCGATATATAGAAAACTTAGCAAGTTTTGACCAAAAAGGTAAAAAAAAGTGGCCGCAAAAAGGCAGTAGTAGAACTAGTTACTATTTTGTTCATAACTTGCTTGGTTTTCTAGATATCGACTTTATTTCTATTGCGTTATATAGATAGCCTTATTGGCTTTAATTAGAAATATTTTTTTTGCGGATAGTGCCTAAAAACTTTTTTCGCTAAAAAAAACCATGGACTACCCCCTTTTGCTTTTTTTAAAAAAATGATAAAAAACTTTGTTTGCACTATCCACAAGAAAAAAATTTCCAATTAAAGCCAATACGTTTAGCTATCCAACACAAGAGAAATCAAGTCGATATATAGAAAACTTAGCAAGTTTTGACCAAAAAGGTAAAAAAAAGTGGCCGCAAAAAGGCAGTAGTAGAACTAGTTACTATTTTGTTCATAACTTGCTTGGTTTTCTAGATATCGACTTTATTTCTATTGCGTTATATAGATAGCCTTATTGGCTTTAATTAGAAATATTTTTTTTGCGGATAGTGCCTAAAAACTTTTTTCGCTAAAAAAAACCATGGACTACCCCCTTTTGCTTTTTTTAAAAAAATGATAAAAAACTTTGTTTGCACTATCCACAAGAAAAAAATTTCCAATTAAAGCCAATACGCTTAGCTATCCAACACAAGAGAAATCAAGTCGATATCTAGAAAACTTAGCAAGTTTTGACCAAAAAGGTAAAAAAAGTGGCCGCAAAAAGGCAGTAGTAGAACTAGTTACTATTTTGTTCATAACTTGCTTGGTTTTCTAGATATCGACTTTATTTCTATTGCGTTATATAGATAGCCTTATTGGCTTTAATTAGAAATATTTTTTTTGCGGATAGTGCCTAAAAACTTTTTTCGCTAAAAAAAACCATGGACTACCCCCTTTTGCTTTTTTTAAAAAAATGATAAAAAACTTTGTTTGCACTATCCACAAGAAAAAAATTTCCAATTAAAGCCAATACGCTTAGCTATCCAACACAAGAGAAATCAAGTCGATATCTAGAAAACTTAGCAAGTTTTGACCAAAAAGGTAAAAAAAGTGGCCGCAAAAAGGCAGTAGTAGAACTAGTTACTATTTTGTTCATAACTTGCTTGGTTTTCTAGATATCGACTTTATTTCTATTGCGTTATATAGATAGCCTTATTGGCTTTAATTAGAAATATTTTTTTTGCGGATAGTGCCTAAAAACTTTTTTCGCTAAAAAAAACCATGGACTACCCCCTTTTGCTTTTTTTAAAAAAATGATAAAAAACTTTGTTTGCACTATCCACAAGAAAAAAATTTCCAATTAAAGCCAATACGCTTAGCTATCCAACACAAGAGAAATCAAGTCGATATCTAGAAAACTTACCAAGTTTTGACCAAAAAGGTAAAAAAAGTGGCCGCAAAAAGGCAGTAGTAGAACTAGTTACTATTTTGTTCATAACTTGCTTGGTTTTCTAGATATCGACTTTATTTCTATTGCGTTATATAGATAGCCTTATTGGCTTTAATTAGAAATATTTTTTTTGCGGATAGTGCCTAAAAACTTTTTTCGCTAAAAAAAAACCATGGACTACCCCCTTTTGCTTTTTTTTAAAAAAATGATAAAAAACTTTGTTTGCACTATCCACAAGAAAAAAATTTCCAATTAAAGCCAATACGCTTAGCTATCCAACACAAGAGAAATCAAGTCGATATCTAGAAAACTTAGCAAGTTTTGACCAAAAAGGTAAAAAAAGTGGCCGCAAAAAGGCAGTAGTAGAACTAGTTACTATTTTGTTCATAACTTGCTTGGTTTTCTAGATATCGACTTTATTTCTATTGCGTTATATAGATAGCCTTATTGGCTTTAATTAGAAATATTTTTTTTGCGGATAGTGCCTAAAAACTTTTTTCGCTAAAAAAAACCATGGACTACCCCCTTTTGCTTTTTTTAAAAAAATGATAAAAAACTTTGTTTGCACTATCCACAAGAAAAAAATTTCCAATTAAAGCCAATACGCTTAGCTATCCAACACAAGAGAAATCAAGTCGATATCTAGAAAACTTAGCAAGTTTTGACCAAAAAGGTAAAAAAAGTGGCCGCAAAAAGGCAGTAGTAGAACTAGTTACTATTTTGTTCATAACTTGCTTGGTTTTCTAGATATCGACTTTATTTCTATTGCGTTATATAGATAGCCTTATTGGCTTTAATTAGAAATATTTTTTTTGCGGATAGTGCCTAAAAACTTTTTTCGCTAAAAAAAACCATGGACTACCCCCTTTTGCTTTTTTTAAAAAAATGATAAAAAACTTTGTTTGCACTATCCACAAGAAAAAAATTTCCAATTAAAGCCAATACGCTTAGCTATCCAACACAAGAGAAATCAAGTCGATATCTAGAAAACTTAGCAAGTTTTGACCAAAAAGGTAAAAAAAGTGGCCGCAAAAAGGCAGTAGTAGAACTAGTTACTATTTTGTTCATAACTTGCTTGGTTTTCTAGATATCGACTTTATTTCTATTGCGTTATATAGATAGCCTTATTGGCTTTAATTAGAAATATTTTTTTTGCGGATA
This sequence comes from Thelaira solivaga, assembly GCA_947397855.1. Classification (NCBI taxonomy): domain Eukaryota; kingdom Metazoa; phylum Arthropoda; class Insecta; order Diptera; family Tachinidae; genus Thelaira; species Thelaira solivaga. The sequence goes on along the minus strand of OX377611.1, from coordinate 38,391,880 downwards.
GTGCCTAAAAACTTTTTTCGCTAAAAAAAACCGTGGACTACCCCCTTTTGCTTTTTTTAAAAAAATGATAAAAAACTTTGTTTGCACTATCCACAAGAAAAAAATTTCCAATTAAAGCCAATACGCTTAGCTATCCAACACAAGAGAAATCAAGTCGATATCTAGAAAACTTAGCAAGTTTTGACCAAAAAGGTAAAAAAAGTGGCCGCAAAAAGGCAGTAGTAGAACTAGTTACTATTTTGTTCATAACTTGCTTGGTTTTCTAGATATCGACTTTATTTCTATTGCGTTATATAGATAGCCTTATTGGCTTTAATTAGAAATATTTTTTTTGCGGATAGTGCCTAAAAACTTTTTTCGCTAAAAAAAACCATGGACTACCCCCTTTTGCTTTTTTTAAAAAAATGATAAAAAACTTTGTTTGCACTATCCACAAGAAAAAAATTTCCAATTAAAGCCAATACGCTTAGCTATCCAACACAAGAGAAATCAAGTCGATATCTAGAAAACTTAGCAAGTTTTGACCAAAAAGGTAAAAAAAGTGGCCGCAAAAAGGCAGTAGTAGAACTAGTTACTATTTTGTTCATAACTTGCTTGGTTTTCTAGATATCGACTTTATTTCTATTGCGTTATATAGATAGCCTTATTGGCTTTAATTAGAAATATTTTTTTTGCGGATAGTGCCTAAAAACTTTTTTCGCTAAAAAAAAACCATGGACTACCCCCTTTTGCTTTTTTTAAAAAAATGATAAAAAACTTTGTTTGCACTATCCACAAGAAAAAAATTTCCAATTAAAGCCAATACGCTTAGCTATCCAACACAAGAGAAATCAAGTCGATATCTAGAAAACTTAGCAAGTTTTGACCAAAAAGGTAAAAAAAAGTGGCCGCAAAAAGGCAGTAGTAGAACTAGTTACTATTTTGTTCATAACTTGCTTGGTTTTCTAGATATCGACTTTATTTCTATTGCGTTATATAGATAGCCTTATTGGCTTTAATTAGAAATATTTTTTTTGTGGATAGTGCAAACAAAGATTTTTATCATTTTTTTAAAAAAAGCAAAAGGGGGTAGTCCATGGTTTTTTTTAGCGAAAAAAGTTTTTAGGCACTATCCGCAAAAAAAAATATTTCTAATTAAAGCCAATAAGGCTATCTACGTTTAGCTATCCAACACAAGACAAATCAAGTCGATATCTAGAAAACTTAGCAAGTTTTGACCAAAAAGGTAAAAAAAGTGGCTGCAAAAAGGCAGTGTAGAACTAGTTACTATTTTGTTCATAACTTGCTTGGTTTTCTAGATATCGACTTTATTTCTATTGCGTTATATAGATAGCCTTATTGGCTTTAATTAGAAATATTTTTTTTGCGGATAGTGCCTAAAAACTTTTTTCGCTAAAAAAAAAACCATGGACTACCCCCTTTTGCTTTTTTTAAAAAAATGATAAAAAACTTTGTTTGCACTATCCACAAGAAAAAAATTTCAAATTAAAGCCAATACGCTTAGCTATCCAACACAAGAGAAATCAAGTCGATATCTAGAAAACTTAGCAAGTTTTGACCAAAAAGGTAAAAAAAAGTGGCCGCAAAAAGGCAGTAGTAGAACTAGTTACTATTTTGTTCATAACTTGCTTGGTTTTCTAGATATCGACTTTATTTCTATTGCGTTATATAGATAGCCTTATTGGCTTTAATTAGAAATATTTTTTTTGCGGATAGTGCCTAAAAACTTTTTTCGCTAAAAAAAACCATGGACTACCCCCTTTTGCTTTTTTTAAAAAAATGATAAAAAACTTTGTTTGCACTATCCACAAGAAAAAAATTTCCAATTAAAGCCAATACGTTTAGCTATCCAACACAAGAGAAATCAAGTCGATATCTAGAAAACTTAGCAAGTTTTGACCAAAAAGGTAAAAAAAGTGGCCGCAAAAAGGCAGTAGTAGAACTAGTTACTATTTTGTTCATAACTTGCTTGGTTTTCTAGATATCGACTTTATTTCTATTGCGTTATATAGATAGCCTTATTGGCTTTAATTAGAAATATTTTTTTTGCGGATAGTGCCTAAAAACTTTTTTCGCTAAAAAAAACCATGGACTACCCCCTTTTGCTTTTTTTAAAAAAATTATAAAAAACTTTGTTTGCACTATCCACAAGAAAAAAATTTCCAATTAAAGCCAATACGTTTAGCTATCCAACACAAGAGAAATCAAGTCGATATCTAGAAAACTTAGCAAGTTTTGACCAAAAAGGTAAAAAAAGTGGCCGCAAAAAGGCAGTAGTAGAACTAGTTACTATTTTGTTCATAACTTGCTTGGTTTTCTAGATATCGACTTTATTTCTATTGCGTTATATAGATAGCCTTATTGGCTTTAATTAGAAATATTTTTTTTGCGGATAGTGCCTAAAAACTTTTTTCGCTAAAAAAAACCATGGACTACCCCCTTTTGCTTTTTTTAAAAAAATGATAAAAAACTTTGTTTGCACTATCCACAAGAAAAAAATTTCCAATTAAAGCCAATACGTTTAGCTATCCAACACAAGAGAAATCAAGTCGATATCTAGAAAACTTAGCAAGTTTTGACCAAAAAGGTAAAAAAAGTGGCCGCAAAAAGGCAGTAGTAGAACTAGTTACTATTTTGTTCATAACTTGCTTGGTTTTCTAGATATCGACTTTATTTCTATTGCGTTATATAGATAGCCTTATTGGCTTTAATTAGAAATATTTTTTTTGCGGATAGTGCCTAAAAACTTTTTTCGCTAAAAAAAACCATGGACTACCCCCTTTTGCTTTTTTTAAAAAAATGATAAAAAACTTTGTTTGCACTATCCACAAGAAAAAAATTTCCAATTAAAGCCAATACGTTTAGCTATCCAACACAAGAGAAATCAAGTCGATATCTAGAAAACTTAGCAAGTTTTGACCAAAAAGGTAAAAAAAGTGGCCGCAAAAAGGCAGTAGTAGAACTAGTTACTATTTTGTTCATAACTTGCTTGGTTTTCTAGATATCGACTTTATTTCTATTGCGTTATATAGATAGCCTTATTGGCTTTAATTAGAAATATTTTTTTTGCGGATAGTGCCTAAAAACTTTTTTCGCTAAAAAAAACCATGGACTACCCCCTTTTGCTTTTTTTAAAAAAATGATAAAAAACTTTGTTTGCACTATCCACAAGAAAAAAATTTCCAATTAAAGCCAATACGTTTAGCTATCCAACACAAGAGAAATCAAGTCGATATCTAGAAAACTTAGCAAGTTTTGACCAAAAAGGTAAAAAAAGTGGCCGCAAAAAGGCAGTAGTAGAACTAGTTACTATTTTGTTCATAACTTGCTTGGTTTTCTAGATATCGACTTTATTTCTATTGCGTTATATAGATAGCCTTATTGGCTTTAATTAGAAATATTTTTTTTGCGGATAGTGCCTAAAAACTTTTTTCGCTAAAAAAAACCATGGACTACCCCCTTTTGCTTTTTTTAAAAAAATGATAAAAAACTTTGTTTGCACTATCCACAAGAAAAAAATTTCCAATTAAAGCCAATACGTTTAGCTATCCAACACAAGAGAAATCAAGTCGATATCTAGAAAACTTAGCAAGTTTTGACCAAAAAGGTAAAAAAGTGGCCGCAAAAAGGCAGTAGTAGAACTAGTTACTATTTTGTTCATAACTTGCTTGGTTTTCTAGATATCGACTTTATTTCTATTGCGTTATATAGATAGCCTTATTGGCTTTAATTAGAAATATTTTTTTTGCGGATAGTGCCTAAAAACTTTTTTCGCTAAAAAAAACCATGGACTACCCCCTTTTGCTTTTTTTAAAAAAATGATAAAAAACTTTGTTTGCACTATCCACAAGAAAAAAATTTCCAATTAAAGCCAATACGTTTAGCTATCCAACACAAGAGAAATCAAGTCGATATCTAGAAAACTTAGCAAGTTTTGACCAAAAAGGTAAAAAAAGTGGCCGCAAAAAGGCAGTAGTAGAACTAGTTACTATTTTGTTCATAACTTGCTTGGTTTTCTAGATATCGACTTTATTTCTATTGCGTTATATAGATAGCCTTATTGGCTTTAATTAGAAATATTTTTTTTGCGGATAGTGCCTAAAAACTTTTTTCGCTAAAAAAAACCATGGACTACCCCCTTTTGCTTTTTTTAAAAAAATGATAAAAAACTTTGTTTGCACTATCCACAAGAAAAAAATTTCCAATTAAAGCCAATACGTTTAGCTATCCAACACAAGAGAAATCAAGTCGATATCTAGAAAACTTAGCAAGTTTTGACCAAAAAGGTAAAAAAAGTGGCCGCAAAAAGGCAGTAGTAGAACTAGTTACTATTTTGTTCATAACTTGCTTGGTTTTCTAGATATCGACTTTATTTCTATTGCGTTATATAGATAGCCTTATTGGCTTTAATTAGAAATATTTTTTTTGCGGATAGTGCCTAAAAACTTTTTTCGCTAAAAAAAACCATGGACTACCCCCTTTTGCTTTTTTTAAAAAAATGATAAAAAACTTTGTTTGCACTATCCACAAGAAAAAAATTTCCAATTAAAGCCAATACGTTTAGCTATCCAACACAAGAGAAATCAAGTCGATATCTAGAAAACTTAGCAAGTTTTGACCAAAAAGGTAAAAAAAGTGGCCGCAAAAAGGCAGTAGTAGAACTAGTTACTATTTTGTTCATAACTTGCTTGGTTTTCTAGATATCGACTTTACTTCTATTGCGTTATATAGATAGCCTTATTGGCTTTAATTAGAAATATTTTTTTTGCGGATAGTGCCTAAAAACTTTTTTCGCTAAAAAAAACCATGGACTACCCCCTTTTACTTTTTTTAAAAAAATGATAAAAAACTTTGTTTGCACTATCCACAAGAAAAAAATTTCCATTTAAAGCCAATACGTTTAGCTATCCAACACAAGAGAAATCAAGTCGATATCTAGAAAACTTAGCAAGTTTTGACCAAAAAGGTAAAAAAAGTGGCCGCAAAAAGGCAGTAGTAGAACTAGTTACTATTTTGTTCATAACTTGCTTGGTTTTCTAGATATCGACTTTATTTCTATTGCGTTATATAGATAGCCTTATTGGCTTTAATTAGAAATATTTTTTTTGCGGATAGTGCCTAAAAACTTTTTTCGCTAAAAAAAACCATGGACTACCCCCTTTTGCTTTTTTTAAAAAAATGATAAAAAACCTTGTTTGCACTATCCACAAGAAAAAAATTTCCAATTAAAGCCAATACGTTTAGCTATCCAACACAAGAGAAATCAAGTCGATATCTAGAAAACTTAGCAAGTTTTGACCAAAAAGGTAAAAAAAGTGGCCGCAAAAAGGCAGTAGTAGAACTAGTTACTATTTTGTTCATAACTTGCTTGGTTTTCTAGATATCGACTTTATTTCTATTGCGTTATATAGATAGCCTTATTGGCTTTAATTAGAAATATTTTTTTTGCGGATAGTGCCTAAAAACTTTTTTCGCTAAAAAAAACCATGGACTACCCCCTTTTGCTTTTTTTAAAAAAATGATAAAAAACCTTGTTTGCACTATCCACAAGAAAAAAATTTCCAATTAAAGCCAATACGTTTAGCTATCCAACAAAAGACAAATCAAGTCGATATCTAGAAAACTTAGCAAGTTTTGACCAAAAAGGTAAAAAAAGTGGCCGCAAAAAGGCAGTAGTAGAACTAGTTACTATTTTGTTCATAACTTGCTTGGTTTTCTAGATATCGACTTTATTTCTATTGCGTTATATAGATAGCCTTATTGGCTTTAATTAGAAATATTTTTTTTGCGGATAGTGCCTAAAAACTTTTTTCGCTAAAAAAAACCATGGACTACCCCCTTTTGCTTTTTTTAAAAAAATGATAAAAAACCTTGTTTGCACTATCCACAAGAAAAAAATTTCCAATTAAAGCCAATACGTTTAGCTATCCAACACAAGACAAATCAAGGCGATATCTAGAAAACTTAGCAAGTTTTGACCAAAAAGGTAAAAAAAGTGGCCGCAAAAAGGCAGTAGTGGAACTAGTTACTATTTTGTTCATAACTTGCTTGGTTTTCTAGATATCGACTTTATTTCTATTGCGTTATATAGATAGCCTTATTGGCTTTAATTAGAAATATTTTTTTTGCGGATAGTGCCTAAAAACTTTTTTCGCTAAAAAAAACCATGGACTACCCCCTTTTGCTTTTTTTAAAAAAATGATAAAAAACCTTGTTTGCACTATCCACAAGAAAAAAATTTCCAATTAAAGCCAATACGTTTAGCTATCCAACACAATACAAATCAAGTCGATATCTAGAAAACTTAGCAAGTTTTGACCAAAAAGGTAAAAAAAGTGGCCGCAAAAAGGCAGTAGTGGAACTAGTTACTATTTTGTTCATAACTTGCTTGGTTTTCTAGATATCGACTTTATTTCTATTGCGTTATATAGATAGCCTTATTGGCTTTAATTAGAAATATTTTTTTTGCGGATAGTGCCTAAAAACTTTTTTCGCTAAAAAAAACCATGGACTACCCCCTTTTGCTTTTTTTAAAAAAATGATAAAAAACCTTGTTTGCACTATCCACAAGAAAAAAATTTCCAATTAAAGCCAATACGTTTAGCTATCCAACACAAGACAAATCAAGGCGATATCTAGAAAACTTAGCAAGTTTTGACCAAAAAGGTAAAAAAAGTGGCCGCAAAAAGGCAGTAGTAGAACTAGTTACTATTTTGTTCATAACTTGCTTGGTTTTCTAGATATCGACTTTATTTCTATTGCGTTATATAGATAGCCTTATTGGCTTTAATTAGAAATATTTTTTTTGCGGATAGTGCCTAAAAACTTTTTTCGCTAAAAAAAACCATGGACTACCCCCTTTTGCTTTTTTTAAAAAAATGATAAAAAACTTTGTTTGCACTATCCACAAGAAAAAAATTTCCAATTAAAGCCAATACGTTTAGCTATCCAACACAAGAGAAATCAAGTCGATATCTAGAAAACTTAGCAAGTTTTGACCAAAAAGGTAAAAAAAGTGGCCCCAAAAAGGCAGTAGTAGAACTAGTTACTATTTTGTTCATAACTTGCTTGGTTTTCTAGATATCGACTTTATTTCTATTGCGTTATATAGATAGCCTTATTGGCTTTAATTAGAAATATTTTTTTTGCGGATAGTGCCTAAAAACTTTTTTCGCTAAAAAAAACCATGGACTACCCCCTTTTGCTTTTTTTAAAAAAATGATAAAAAACTTTGTTTGCACTATCCACAAGAAAAAAATTTCCAATTAAAGCCAATACGTTTAGCTATCCAACACAAGAGAAATCAAGTCGATATCTAGAAAACTTAGCAAGTTTTGACCAAAAAGGTAAAAAAAGTGGCCGCAAAAAGGCAGTAGTAGAACTAGTTACTATTTTGTTCATAACTTGCTTGGTTTTCTAGATATCGACTTTATTTCTATTGCGTTATATAGATAGCCTTATTGGCTTTAATTAGAAATATTTTTTTTGCGGATAGTGCCTAAAAACTTTTTTCGCTAAAAAAAACCATGGACTACCCCCTTTTGCTTTTTTTAAAAAAATGATAAAAAACTTTGTTTGCACTATCCACAAGAAAAAAATTTCCAATTAAAGCCAATACGTTTAGCTATCCAACACAAGAGAAATCAAGTCGATATCTAGAAAACTTAGCAAGTTTTGACCAAAAAGGTAAAAAAAGTGGCCGCAAAAAGGCAGTAGTAGAACTAGTTACTATTTTGTTCATAACTTGCTTGGTTTTCTAGATATCGACTTTATTTCTATTGCGTTATATAGATAGCCTTATTGGCTTTAATTAGAAATATTTTTTTGGCGGATAGTGCCTAAAAACTTTTTTCGCTAAAAAAAACCATGGACTACCCCCTTTTGCTTTTTTTAAAAAAATGATAAAAAACTTTGTTTGCACTATCCACAAGAAAAAAATTTCCAATTAAAGCCAATACGTTTAGCTATCCAACACAAGAGAAATCAAGTCGATATCTAGAAAACTTAGCAAGTTTTGACCAAAAAGGTAAAAAAAGTGGCCGCAAAAAGGCAGTAGTAGAACTAGTTACTATTTTGTTCATAACTTGCTTGGTTTTCTAGATATCGACTTTATTTCTATTGCGTTATATAGATAGCCTTATTGGCTTTAATTAGAAATATTTTTTTTGCGGATAGTGCCTAAAAACTTTTTTCGCTAAAAAAAACCATGGACTACCCCCTTTTGCTTTTTTTAAAAAAATGATAAAAAACTTTGTTTGCACTATCCACAAGAAAAAAATTTCCAATTAAAGCCAATACGTTTAGCTATCCAACACAAGAGAAATCAAGTCGATATCTAGAAAACTTAGCAAGTTTTGACCAAAAAGGTAAAAAAAGTGGCCGCAAAAAGGCAGTAGTAGAACTAGTTACTATTTTGTTCATAACTTGCTTGGTTTTCTAGATATCGACTTTATTTCTATTGCGTTATATAGATAGCCTTATTGGCTTTAATTAGAAATATTTTTTTTGCGGATAGTGCCTAAAAACTTTTTTCGCTAAAAAAAAACCATGGACTACCCCCTTTTGCTTTTTTTAAAAAAATGATAAAAAACTTTGTTTGCACTATCCACAAGAAAAAAATTTCCAATTAAAGCCAATACGTTTAGCTATCCAACACAAGAGAAATCAAGTCGATATCTAGAAAACTTAGCAAGTTTTGACCAAAAAGGTAAAAAAAGTGGCCGCAAAAAGGCAGTAGTAGAACTAGTTACTATTTTGTTCATAACTTGCTTGGTTTTCTAGATATCGACTTTATTTCTATTGCGTTATATAGATAGCCTTATTGGCTTTAATTAGAAATATTTTTTTTGCGGATAGTGCCTAAAAACTTTTTTCGCTAAAAAAACCATGGACTACCCCCTTTTGCTTTTTTTAAAAAAATGATAAAAAACTTTGTTTGCACTATCCACAAGAAAAAAATTTCCAATTAAAGCCAATACGTTTAGCTATCCAACACAAGAGAAATCAAGTCGATATCTAGAAAACTTAGCAAGTTTTGACCAAAAAGGTAAAAAAAGTGGCCCCAAAAAGGCAGTAGTAGAACTAGTTACTATTTTGTTCATAACTTGCTTGGTTTTCTAGATATCGACTTTATTTCTATTGCGTTATATAGATAGCCTTATTGGCTTTAATTAGAAATATTTTTTTTGCGGATAGTGCCTAAAAACTTTTTTCGCTAAAAAAAACCATGGACTACCCCCTTTTGCTTTTTTTAAAAAAATGATAAAAAACTTTGTTTGCACTATCCACAAGAAAAAAATTTCCAATTAAAGCCAATACGTTTAGCTATCCAACACAAGAGAAATCAAGTCGATATCTAGAAAACTTAGCAAGTTTTGACCAAAAAGGTAAAAAAAGTGGCCGCAAAAAGGCAGTAGTAGAACTAGTTACTATTTTGTTCATAACTTGCTTGGTTTTCTAGATATCGACTTTATTTCTATTGCGTTATATAGATAGCCTTATTGGCTTTAATTAGAAATATTTTTTTTGCGGATAGTGCCTAAAAACTTTTTTCGCTAAAAAAAACCATGGACTACCCCGTTTTGCTTTTTTTAAAAAAATGATAAAAAACTTTGTTTGCACTATCCACAAGAAAAAAATTTCCAATTAAAGCCAATACGTTTAGCTATCCAACACAAGAGAAATCAAGTCGATATCTAGAAAACTTAGCAAGTTTTGACCAAAAAGGTAAAAAAAGTGGCCGCAAAAAGGCAGTAGTAGAACTAGTTACTATTTTGTTCATAACTTGCTTGGTTTTCTAGATATCGACTTTATTTCTATTGCGTTATATAGATAGCCTTATTGGCTTTAATTAGAAATATTTTTTTTGCGGATAGTGCCTAAAAACTTTTTTCGCTAAAAAAAACCATGGACTACCCCCTTTTGCTTTTTTTAAAAAAATGATAAAAAACTTTGTTTGCACTATCCACAAGAAAAAAATTTCCAATTAAAGCCAATACGTTTAGCTATCCAACACAAGAGAAATCAAGTCGATATCTAGAAAACTTAGCAAGTTTTGACCAAAAAGGTAAAAAAAGTGGCCCCAAAAAGGCAGTAGTAGAACTAGTTACTATTTTGTTCATAACTTGCTTGGTTTTCTAGATATCGACTTTATTTCTATTGCGTTATATAGATAGCCTTATTGGCTTTAATTAGAAATATTTTTTTTGCGGATAGTGCCTAAAAACTTTTTTCGCTAAAAAAAACCATGGACTACCCCCTTTTGCTTTTTTTAAAAAAATGATAAAAAACTTTGTTTGCACTATCCACAAGAAAAAAATTTCCAATTAAAGCCAATACGTTTAGCTATCCAACACAAGAGAAATCAAGTCGATATCTAGAAAACTTAGCAAGTTTTGACCAAAAAGGTAAAAAAAGTGGCCCCAAAAAGGCAGTAGTAGAACTAGTTACTATTTTGTTCATAACTTGCTTGGTTTTCTAGATATCGACTTTATTTCTATTGCGTTATATAGATAGCCTTATTGGCTTTAATTAGAAATATTTTTTTTGCGGATAGTGCCTAAAAACTTTTTTCGCTAAAAAAAACCATGGACTACCCCCTTTTGCTTTTTTTAAAAAAATGATAAAAAACTTTGTTTGCACTATCCACAAGAAAAAAATTTCCAATTAAAGCCAATACGTTTAGCTATCCAACACAAGAGAAATCAAGTCGATATCTAGAAAACTTAGCAAGTTTTGACCAAAAAGGTAAAAAAAGTGGCCGCAAAAAGGCAGTAGTAGAACTAGTTACTATTTTGTTCATAACTTGCTTGGTTTTCTAGATATCGACTTTATTTCTATTGCGTTATATAGATAGCCTTATTGGCTTTAATTAGAAATATTTTTTTTGCGGATAGTGCCTAAAAACTTTTTTCGCTAAAAAAAACCATGGACTACCCCCTTTTGCTTTTTTTAAAAAAATGATAAAAAACTTTGTTTGCACTATCCACAAGAAAAAAATTTCCAATTAAAGCCAATACGTTTAGCTATCCAACACAAGAGAAATCAAGTCGATATCTAGAAAACTTAGCAAGTTTTGACCAAAAAGGTAAAAAAAGTGGCCCCAAAAAGGCAGTAGTAGAACTAGTTACTATTTTGTTCATAACTTGCTTGGTTTTCTAGATATCGACTTTATTTCTATTGCGTTATATAGATAGCCTTATTGGCTTTAATTAGAAATATTTTTTTTGCGGATAGTGCCTAAAAACTTTTTTCGCTAAAAAAAACCATGGACTACCCCCTTTTGCTTTTTTTAAAAAAATGATAAAAAACTTTGTTTGCACTATCCACAAGAAAAAAATTTCCAATTAAAGCCAATACGTTTAGCTATCCAACACAAGAGAAATCAAGTCGATATCTAGAAAACTTAGCAAGTTTTGACCAAAAAGGTAAAAAAAGTGGCCGCAAAAAGGCAGTAGTAGAACTAGTTACTATTTTGTTCATAACTTGCTTGGTTTTCTAGATATCGACTTTATTTCTATTGCGTTATATAGATAGCCTTATTGGCTTTAATTAGAAATATTTTTTTGCGGATAGTGCCTAAAAACTTTTTTCGCTAAAAAAAACCATGGACTACCCCCTTTTGCTTTTTTTAAAAAAATGATAAAAAACTTTGTTTGCACTATCCACAAGAAAAAAATTTCCAATTAAAGCCAATACGTTTAGCTATCCAACACAAGAGAAATCAAGTCGATATCTAGAAAACTTAGCAAGTTTTGACCAAAAAGGTAAAAAAAGTGGCCCCAAAAAGGCAGTAGTAGAACTAGTTACTATTTTGTTCATAACTTGCTTGGTTTTCTAGATATCGACTTTATTTCTATTGCGTTATATAGATAGCCTTATTGGCTTTAATTAGAAATATTTTTTTTGCGGATAGTGCCTAAAAACTTTTTTCGCTAAAAAAAACCATGGACTACCCCCTTTTGCTTTTTTTAAAAAAATGATAAAAAACTTTGTTTGCACTATCCACAAGAAAAAAATTTCCAATTAAAGCCAATACGTTTAGCTATCCAACACAAGAGAAATCAAGTCGATATCTAGAAAACTTAGCAAGTTTTGACCAAAAAGGTAAAAAAAGTGGCCCCAAAAAGGCAGTAGTAGAACTAGTTACTATTTTGTTCATAACTTGCTTGGTTTTCTAGATATCGACTTTATTTCTATTGCGTTATATAGATAGCCTTATTGGCTTTAATTAGAAATATTTTTTTTGCGGATAGTGCCTAAAAACTTTTTTCGCTAAAAAAAACCATGGACTACCCCCTTTTGCTTTTTTTAAAAAAATGATAAAAAACTTTGTTTGCACTATCCACAAGAAAAAAATTTCCAATTAAAGCCAATACGTTTAGCTATCCAACACAAGAGAAATCAAGTCGATATCTAGAAAACTTAGCAAGTTTTGACCAAAAAGGTAAAAAAAGTGGCCGCAAAAAGGCAGTAGTAGAACTAGTTACTATTTTGTTCATAACTTGCTTGGTTTTCTAGATATCGACTTTATTTCTATTGCGTTATATAGATAGCCTTATTGGCTTTAATTAGAAATATTTTTTTTGCGGATAGTGCCTAAAAACTTTTTTCGCTAAAAAAAACCATGGACTACCCCCTTTTGCTTTTTTTAAAAAAATGATAAAAAACTTTGTTTGCACTATCCACAAGAAAAAAATTTCCAATTAAAGCCAATACGTTTAGCTATCCAACACAAGAGAAATCAAGTCGATATCTAGAAAACTTAGCAAGTTTTGACCAAAAAGGTAAAAAAAGTGGCCCCAAAAAGGCAGTAGTAGAACTAGTTACTATTTTGTTCATAACTTGCTTGGTTTTCTAGATATCGACTTTATTTCTATTGCGTTATATAGATAGCCTTATTGGCTTTAATTAGAAATATTTTTTTTGCGGATAGTGCCTAAAAACTTTTTCGCTAAAAAAAACCATGGACTACCCCCTTTTGCTTTTTTTAAAAAATGATAAAAAACTTTGTTTGCACTATCCACAAGAAAAAAATTTCCAATTAAAGCCAATACGTTTAGCTATCCAACACAAGAGAAATCAAGTCGATATCTAGAAAACTTAGCAAGTTTTGACCAAAAAGGTAAAAAAAGTGGCCGCAAAAAGGCAGTAGTAGAACTAGTTACTATTTTGTTCATAACTTGCTTGGTTTTCTAGATATCGACTTTATTTCTATTGCGTTATATAGATAGCCTTATTGGCTTTAATTAGAAATATTTTTTTTGCGGATAGTGCCTAAAAACTTTTTTCGCTAAAAAAAAACCATGGACTACCCCCTTTTGCTTTTTTTAAAAAATGATAAAAAACTTTGTTTGCACTATCCACAAGAAAAAAATTTCCAATTAAAGCCAATACGTTTAGCTATCCAACACAAGAGAAATCAAGTCGATATCTAGAAAACTTAGCAAGTTTTGACCAAAAAGGTAAAAAAAGTGGCCGCAAAAAGGCAGTAGTAGAACTAGTTACTATTTTGTTCATAACTTGCTTGGTTTTCTAGATATCGACTTTATTTCTATTGCGTTATATAGATAGCCTTATTGGCTTTAATTAGAAATATTTTTTTTGCGGATAGTGCCTAAAAACTTTTTTCGCTAAAAAAAACCATGGACTACCCCCTTTTGCTTTTTTTAAAAAAATGATAAAAAACTTTGTTTGCACTATCCACAAGAAAAAAATTTCCAATTAAAGCCAATACGTTTAGCTATCCAACACAAGAGAAATCAAGTCGATATCTAGAAAACTTAGCAAGTTTTGACCAAAAAGGTAAAAAAAGTGGCCCCAAAAAGGCAGTAGTAGAACTAGTTACTATTTTGTTCATAACTTGCTTGGTTTTCTAGATATCGACTTTATTTCTATTGCGTTATATAGATAGCCTTATTGGCTTTAATTAGAAATATTTTTTTTGCGGATAGTGCCTAAAAACTTTTTTCGCTAAAAAAAACCATGGACTACCCCCTTTTGCTTTTTTTAAAAAAATGATAAAAAACTTTGTTTGCACTATCCACAAGAAAAAAATTTCCAATTAAAGCCAATACGTTTAGCTATCCAACACAAGAGAAATCAAGTCGATATCTAGAAAACTTAGCAAGTTTTGACCAAAAAGGTAAAAAAAGTGGCCGCAAAAAGGCAGTAGTAGAACTAGTTACTATTTTGTTCATAACTTGCTTGGTTTTCTAGATATCGACTTTATTTCTATTGCGTTATATAGATAGCCTTATTGGCTTTAATTAGAAATATTTTTTTTGCGGATAGTGCCTAAAAACTTTTTTCGCTAAAAAAAACCATGGACTACCCCCTTTTGCTTTTTTTAAAAAAATGATAAAAAACTTTGTTTGCACTATCCACAAGAAAAAAATTTCCAATTAAAGCCAATACGTTTAGCTATCCAACACAAGAGAAATCAAGTCGATATCTAGAAAACTTAGCAAGTTTTGACCAAAAAGGTAAAAAAAGTGGCCGCAAAAAGGCAGTAGTAGAACTAGTTACTATTTTGTTCATAACTTGCTTGGTTTTCTAGATATCGACTTTATTTCTATTGCGTTATATAGATAGCCTTATTGGCTTTAATTAGAAATATTTTTTTTGCGGATAGTGCCTAAAAACTTTTTTCGCTAAAAAAAACCATGGACTACCCCCTTTTGCTTTTTTTAAAAAAATGATAAAAAACTTTGTTTGCACTATCCACAAGAAAAAAATTTCCAATTAAAGCCAATACGTTTAGCTATCCAACACAAGAGAAATCAAGTCGATATCTAGAAAACTTAGCAAGTTTTGACCCAAAAGGTAAAAAAAGTGGCCGCAAAAAGGCAGTAGTAGAACTAGTTACTATTTTGTTCATAACTTGCTTGGTTTTCTAGATATCGACTTTATTTCTATTGCGTTATATAGATAGCCTTATTGGCTTTAATTAGAAATATTTTTTTTGCGGATAGTGCCTAAAAACTTTTTTCGCTAAAAAAAACCATGGACTACCCCCTTTTGCTTTTTTTAAAAAAATGATAAAAAACTTTGTTTGCACTATCCACAAGAAAAAAATTTCCAATTAAAGCCAATACGTTTAGCTATCCAACACAAGAGAAATCAAGTCGATATCTAGAAAACTTAGCAAGTTTTGACCAAAAAGGTAAAAAAGTGGCCGCAAAAAGGCAGTAGTAGAACTAGTTACTATTTTGTTCATAACTTGCTTGGTTTTCTAGATATCGACTTTATTTCTATTGCGTTATATAGATAGCCTTATTGGCTTTAATTAGAAATATTTTTTTTGTGGATAGTGCCTAAAAACTTTTTTCGCTAAAAAAAACCATGGACTACCCCCTTTTGCTTTTTTTAAAAAAATGATAAAAAACTTTGTTTGCACTATCCACAAGAAAAAAATTTCCAATTAAAGCCAATACGTTTAGCTATCCAACACAAGAGAAATCAAGTCGATATCTAGAAAACTTAGCAAGTTTTGACCAAAAAGGTAAAAAAAGTGGCCGCAAAAAGGCAGTAGTAGAACTAGTTACTATTTTGTTCATAACTTGCTTGGTTTTCTAGATATCGACTTTATTTTTATTGCGTTATATAGATAGCCTTATTGGCTTTAATTAGAAATATTTTTTTTGCGGATAGTGCCTAAAAACTTTTTTCGCTAAAAAAAACCATGGACTACCCCCTTTTGCTTTTTTTAAAAAAATGATAAAAAACTTTGTTTGCACTATCCACAAGAAAAAAATTTCCAATTAAAGCCAATACGTTTAGCTATCCAACACAAGAGAAATCAAGTCGATATCTAGAAAACTTAGCAAGTTTTGACCAAAAAGGTAAAAAAGTGGCCGCAAAAAGGCAGTAGTAGAACTAGTTACTATTTTGTTCATAACTTGCTTGGTTTTCTAGATATCGACTTTATTTCTATTGCGTTATATAGATAGCCTTATTGGCTTTAATTAGAAATATTTTTTTTGCGGATAGTGCCTAAAAACTTTTTTCGCTAAAAAAAACCATGGACTACCCCCTTTTGCTTTTTTTAAAAAAATGATAAAAAACTTTGTTTGCACTATCCACAAGAAAAAAATTTCCAATTAAAGCCAATACGTTTAGCTATCCAACACAAGAGAAATCAAGTCGATATCTAGAAAACTTAGCAAGTTTTGACCAAAAAGGTAAAAAAGTGGCCGCAAAAAGGCAGTAGTAGAACTAGTTACTATTTTGTTCATAACTTGCTTGGTTTTCTAGATATCGACTTTATTTCTATTGCGTTATATAGATAGCCTTATTGGCTTTAATTAGAAATATTTTTTTTGCGGATAGTGCCTAAAAACTTTTTTCGCTAAAAAAAACCATGGACTACCCCCTTTTGCTTTTTTTAAAAAAATGATAAAAAACTTTGTTTGCACTATCCACAAGAAAAAAATTTCCAATTAAAGCCAATACGTTTAGCTATCCAACACAAGAGAAGTCAAGTCGATATCTAGAAAACTTAGCAAGTTTTGACCAAAAAGGTAAAAAAAGTGGCCGCAAAAAGGCAGTAGTAGAACTAGTTACTATTTTGTTCATAACTTGCTTGGTTTTCTAGATATCGACTTTATTTCTATTGCGTTATATAGATAGCCTTATTGGCTTTAATTAGAAATATTTTTTTTGCGGATAGTGCCTAAAAACTTTTTTCGCTAAAAAAAACCATGGACTACCCCCTTTTGCTTTTTTTAAAAAAATGATAAAAAACTTTGTTTGCACTATCCACAAGAAAAAAATTTCCAATTAAAGCCAATACGTTTAGCTATCCAACACAAGAGAAATCAAGTCGATATCTAGAAAACTTAGCAAGTTTTGACCAAAAAGGTAAAAAAGTGGCCGCAAAAAGGCAGTAGTAGAACTAGTTACTATTTTGTTCATAACTTGCTTGGTTTTCTAGATATCGACTTTATTTCTATTGCGTTATATAGATAGCCTTATTGGCTTTAATTAGAAATATTTTTTTTGTGGATAGTGCCTAAAAACTTTTTTCGCTAAAAAAAACCATGGACTACCCCCTTTTGCTTTTTTTAAAAAAATGATAAAAAACTTTGTTTGCACTATCCACAAGAAAAAAATTTCCAATTAAAGCCAATACGTTTAGCTATCCAACACAAGAGAAATCAAGTCGATATCTAGAAAACTTAGCAAGTTTTGACCAAAAAGGTAAAAAAAGTAGCCGCAAAAAGGCAGTAGTAGAACTAGTTACTATTTTGTTCATAACTTGCTTGGTTTTCTAGATATCGACTTTATTTCTATTGCGTTATATAGATAGCCTTATTGGCTTTAATTAGAAATATTTTTTGTGCATATAGTGCCTAAAAACTTTTTTCGCTAAAAAAAACCATGGACTACCCCCTTTTGCTTTTTTTAAAAAAATGATAAAAAACTTTGTTTGCACTATCCACAAGAAAAAAATTTCCAATTAAAGCCAATACGTTTAGCTATCCAACACAAGAGAAATCAAGTCGATATCTAGAAAACTTAGCAAGTTTTGACCAAAAAGGTAAAAAAAGTGGCCGCAAAAAGGCAGTAGTAGAACTAGTTACTATTTTGTTCATAACTTGCTTGGTTTTCTAGATATCGACTTTATTTCTATTGCGTTATATAGATAGCCTTATTGGCTTTAATTAGAAATATTTTTTTTGCGGATAGTGCCTAAAAACTTTTTTCGCTAAAAAAAACCATGGACTACCCCCTTTTGCTTTTTTTAAAAAAATGATAAAAAACTTTGTTTGCACTATCCACAAGAAAAAAATTTCCAATTAAAGCCAATACGTTTAGCTATCCAACACAAGAGAAATCAAGTCGATATCTAGAAAACTTAGCAAGTTTTGACCAAAAAGGTAAAAAAGTGGCCGCAAAAAGGCAGTAGTAGAACTAGTTACTATTTTGTTCATAACTTGCTTGGTTTTCTAGATATCGACTTTATTTCTATTGCGTTATATAGATAGCCTTATTGGCTTTAATTAGAAATATTTTTTTTGCGGATAGTGCCTAAAAACTTTTTTCGCTAAAAAAAACCATGGACTACCCCCTTTTGCTTTTTTTAAAAAAATGATAAAAAACTTTGTTTGCACTATCCACAAGAAAAAAATTTCCAATTAAAGCCAATACGTTTAGCTATCCAACACAAGAGAAATCAAGTCGATATCTAGAAAACTTAGCAAGTTTTGACCAAAAAGGTAAAAAAAGTGGCCGCAAAAAGGCAGTAGTAGAACTAGTTACTATTTTGTTCATAACTTGCTTGGTTTTCTAGATATCGACTTTATTTCTATTGCGTTATATAGATAGCCTTATTGGCTTTAATTAGAAATATTTTTTTTGCGGATAGTGCCTAAAAACTTTTTTCGCTAAAAAAAACCAT
Organism: Thelaira solivaga; assembly: GCA_947397855.1. NCBI lineage: Eukaryota > Metazoa > Arthropoda > Insecta > Diptera > Tachinidae > Thelaira > Thelaira solivaga. The sequence goes on along the minus strand of OX377611.1, from coordinate 38,373,480 downwards.
GGACTACCCCCTTTTGCTTTTTTTAAAAAAATGATAAAAAACTTTGTTTGCACTATCCACAAGAAAAAAATTTCCAATTAAAGCCAATACGTTTAGCTATCCAACACAAGAGAAATCAAGTCGATATCTAGAAAACTTAGCAAGTTTTGACCAAAAAGGTAAAAAAGTGGCCGCAAAAAGGCAGTAGTAGAACTAGTTACTATTTTGTTCATAACTTGCTTGGTTTTCTAGATATCGACTTTATTTCTATTGCGTTATATAGATAGCCTTATTGGCTTTAATTAGAAATATTTTTTTTGCGGATAGTGCCTAAAAACTTTTTTCGCTAAAAAAAACCATGGACTACCCCCTTTTGCTTTTTTTAAAAAAATGATAAAAAACTTTGTTTGCACTATCCACAAGAAAAAAATTTCCAATTAAAGCCAATACGTTTAGCTATCCAACACAAGAGAAATCAAGTCGATATCTAGAAAACTTAGCAAGTTTTGACCAAAAAGGTAAAAAAAGTGGCCGCAAAAAGGCAGTAGTAGAACTAGTTACTATTTTGTTCATAACTTGCTTGGTTTTCTAGATATCGACTTTATTTCTATTGCGTTATATAGATAGCCTTATTGGCTTTAATTAGAAATATTTTTTTTGCGGATAGTGCCTAAAAACTTTTTTCGCTAAAAAAAACCATGGACTACCCCCTTTTGCTTTTTTTAAAAAAATGATAAAAAACTTTGTTTGCACTATCCACAAGAAAAAAATTTCCAATTAAAGCCAATACGTTTAGCTATCCAACACAAGAGAAATCAAGTCGATATCTAGAAAACTTAGCAAGTTTTGACCAAAAAGGTAAAAAAAGTGGCCGCAAAAAGGCAGTAGTAGAACTAGTTACTATTTTGTTCATAACTTGCTTGGTTTTCTAGATATCGACTTTATTTCTATTGCGTTATATAGATAGCCTTATTGGCTTTAATTAGAAATATTTTTTTTGCGGATAGTGCCTAAAAACTTTTTTCGCTAAAAAAAACCATGGACTACCCCCTTTTGCTTTTTTTAAAAAAATGATAAAAAACTTTGTTTGCACTATCCACAAGAAAAAAATTTCCAATTAAAGCCAATACGTTTAGCTATCCAACACAAGAGAAATCAAGTCGATATCTAGAAAACTTAGCAAGTTTTGACCAAAAAGGTAAAAAAGTGGCCGCAAAAAGGCAGTAGTAGAACTAATTACTATTTTGTTCATAACTTGCTTGGTTTTCTAGATATCGACTTTATTTCTATTGCGTTATATAGATAGCCTTATTGGCTTTAATTAGAAATATTTTTTTTGCGGATAGTGCCTAAAAACTTTTTTCGCTAAAAAAAACCATGGACTACCCCCTTTTGCTTTTTTTAAAAAAATGATAAAAAACTTTGTTTGCACTATCCACAAGAAAAAAATTTCCAATTAAAGCCAATACGTTTAGCTATCCAACACAAGAGAAATCAAGTCGATATCTAGAAAACTTAGCAAGTTTTGACCAAAAAGGTAAAAAAAGTGGCCGCAAAAAGGCAGTAATAGAACTAGTTACTATTTTGTTCATAACTTGCTTGGTTTTCTAGATATCGACTTTATTTCTATTGCGTTATATAGATAGCCTTATTGGCTTTAATTAGAAATATTTTTTTTGTGGATAGTGCCTAAAAACTTTTTTCGCTAAAAAAAACCATGGACTACCCCCTTTTGCTTTTTTTAAAAAAATGATAAAAAACTTTGTTTGCACTATCCACAAGAAAAAAATTTCCAATTAAAGCCAATACGTTTAGCTATCCAACACAAGAGAAATCAAGTCGATATCTAGAAAACTTAGCAAGTTTTGACCAAAAAGGTAAAAAAAGTGGCCGCAAAAAGGCAGTAGTAGAACTAGTTACTATTTTGTTCATAACTTGCTTGGTTTTCTAGATATCGACTTTATTTCTATTGCGTTATATAGATAGCCTTATTGGCTTTAATTAGAAATATTTTTTTTGTGGATAGTGCCTAAAAACTTTTTTCGCTAAAAAAAACCATGGACTACCCCCTTTTGCTTTTTTTAAAAAAATGATAAAAAACTTTGTTTGCACTATCCACAAGAAAAAAATTTCCAATTAAAGCCAATACGTTTAGCTATCCAACACAAGAGAAATCAAGTCGATATCTAGAAAACTTAGCAAGTTTTGACCAAAAAGGTAAAAAAAGTGGCCGCAAAAAGGCAGTAGTAGAACTAGTTACTATTTTGTTCATAACTTGCTTGGTTTTCTAGATATCGACTTTATTTCTATTGCGTTATATAGATAGCCTTATTGGCTTTAATTAGAAAAAAACTTTTTTCGCTAAAAAAAACCATGGACTACCCCCTTTTGCTTTTTTTAAAAAAATGATAAAAAACTTTGTTTGCACTATCCACAAGAAAAAAATTTCCAATTAAAGCCAATACGTTTAGCTATCCAACACAAGAGAAATCAAGTCGATATCTAGAAAACTTAGCAAGTTTTGACCAAAAAGGTAAAAAAAGTGGCCGCAAAAAGGCAGTAGTAGAACTAGTTACTATTTTGTTCATAACTTGCTTGGTTTTCTAGATATCGACTTTATTTCTATTGCGTTATATAGATAGCCTTATTGGCTTTAATTAGAAAAAAACTTTTTTCGCTAAAAAAAACCATGGACTACCCCCTTTTGCTTTTTTTAAAAAAATGATAAAAAACTTTGTTTGCACTATCCACAAGAAAAAAATTTCCAATTAAAGCCAATACGTTTAGCTATCCAACACAAGAGAAATCAAGTCGATATCTAGAAAACTTAGCAAGTTTTGACCAAAAAGGTAAAAAAAGTGGCCGCAAAAAGGCAGTAGTAGAACTAGTTACTATTTTGTTCATAACTTGCTTGGTTTTCTAGATATCGACTTTATTTCTATTGCGTTATATAGATAGCCTTATTGGCTTTAATTAGAAATATTTTTTTTGCGGATAGTGCCTAAAAACTTTTTTCGCTAAAAAAAACCATGGACTACCCCCTTTTGCTTTTTTTAAAAAAATGATAAAAAACTTTGTTTGCACTATCCACAAGAAAAAAATTTCCAATTAAAGCCAATACGTTTAGCTATCCAACACAAGAGAAATCAAGTCGATATCTAGAAAACTTAGCAAGTTTTGACCAAAAAGGTAAAAAAAGTGGCCGCAAAAAGGCAGTAGTAGAACTAGTTACTATTTTGTTCATAACTTGCTTGGTTTTCTAGATATCGACTTTATTTCTATTGCGTTATATAGATAGCCTTATTGGCTTTAATTAGAAATATTTTTTTTGCGGATAGTGCCTAAAAACTTTTTTCGCTAAAAAAAACCATGGACTACCCCCTTTTGCTTTTTTTAAAAAAATGATAAAAAACTTTGTTTGCACTATCCACAAGAAAAAAATTTCCAATTAAAGCCAATACGTTTAGCTATCCAACACAAGAGAAATCAAGTCGATATCTAGAAAACTTAGCAAGTTTTGACCAAAAAGGTAAAAAAAGTGGCCGCAAAAAGGCAGTAGTAGAACTAGTTACTATTTTGTTCATAACTTGCTTGGTTTTCTAGATATCGACTTTATTTCTATTGCGTTATATAGATAGCCTTATTGGCTTTAATTAGAAATATTTTTTTTGCGGATAGTGCCTAAAAACTTTTTTCGCTAAAAAAAACCATGGACTATCCCCTTTTGCTTTTTTTAAAAAAATGATAAAAAACTTTGTTTGCACTATCCACAAGAAAAAAAATTTCCAATTAAAGCCAATACGTTTAGCTATCCAACACAAGAGAAATCAAGTCGATATCTAGAAAACTTAGCAAGTTTTGACCAAAAAGGTAAAAAAAGTGGCCGCAAAAAGGCAGTAGTAGAACTAGTTACTATTTTGTTCATAACTTGCTTGGTTTTCTAGATATCGACTTTATTTCTATTGCGTTATATAGATAGCCTTATTGGCTTTAATTAGAAATATTTTTTTTGCGGATAGTGCCTAAAAACTTTTTTCGCTAAAAAAAACCATGGACTACCCCCTTTTGCTTTTTTTAAAAAAATGATAAAAAACTTTGTTTGCACTATCCACAAGAAAAAAATTTCCAATTAAAGCCAATACGTTTAGCTATCCAACACAAGAGAAATCAAGTCGATATCTAGAAAACTTAGCAAGTTTTGACCAAAAAGGTAAAAAAAGTGGCCGCAAAAAGGCAGTAGTAGAACTAGTTACTATTTTGTTCATAACTTGCTTGGTTTTCTAGATATCGACTTTATTTCTATTGCGTTATATAGATAGCCTTATTGGCTTTAATTAGAAATATTTTTTTTGCGGATAGTGCCTAAAAACTTTTTTCGCTAAAAAAAACCATGGACTACCCCCTTTTGCTTTTTTTAAAAAAATGATAAAAAACTTTGTTTGCACTATCCACAAGAAAAAAATTTCCAATTAAAGCCAATACGTTTAGCTATCCAACACAAGAGAAATCAAGTCGATATCTAGAAAACTTAGCAAGTTTTGACCAAAAAGGTAAAAAAAGTGGCCGCAAAAAGGCAGTAGTAGAACTAGTTACTATTTTGTTCATAACTTGCTTGGTTTTCTAGATATCGACTTTATTTCTATTGCGTTATATAGATAGCCTTATTGGCTTTAATTAGAAATATTTTTTTTGTGGATAGTGCCTAAAAACTTTTTTCGCTAAAAAAAACCATGGACTACCCCCTTTTGCTTTTTTTAAAAAAATGATAAAAAACTTTGTTTGCACTATCCACAAGAAAAAAATTTCCAATTAAAGCCAATACGTTTAGCTATCCAACACAAGAGAAATCAAGTCGATATCTAGAAAACTTAGCAAGTTTTGACCAAAAAGGTAAAAAAAGTGGCCGCAAAAAGGCAGTAGTAGAACTAATTACTATTTTGTTCATAACTTGCTTGGTTTTCTAGATATCGACTTTATTTCTATTGCGTTATATAGATAGCCTTATTGGCTTTAATTAGAAATATTTTTTTTGCGGATAGTGCCTAAAAACTTTTTTCGCTAAAAAAAACCATGGACTACCCCCTTTTGCTTTTTTTAAAAAAATGATAAAAAACTTTGTTTGCACTATCCACAAGAAAAAAATTTCCAACACAAGAGAAATCAAGTCGATATCTAGAAAACTTAGCAAGTTTTGACTAAAAAGGTAAAAAAAGTGGCCGCAAAAAGGCAGTAGTAGAACTAATTACTATTTTGTTCATAACTTGCTTGGTTTTCTAGATATCGACTTTATTTCTATTGCGTTATATAGATAGCCTTATTGGCTTTAATTAGAAATATTTTTTTTGTGGATAGTGCCTAAAAACTTTTTTCGCTAAAAAAAACCATGGACTACCCCCTTTTGCTTTTTTTAAAAAAATTATAAAAAACTTTGTTTGCACTATCCACAAGAAAAAAATTTCCAATTAAAGCCAATACGTTTAGCTATCCAACACAAGAGAAATCAAGTCGATATCTAGAAAACTTAGCAAGTTTTGACCAAAAAGGTAAAAAAAGTGGCCGCAAAAAGGCAGTAGTAGAACTAATTACTATTTTGTTCATAACTTGCTTGGTTTTCTAGATATCGACTTTATTTCTATTGCGTTATATAGATAGCCTTATTGGCTTTAATTAGAAATATTTTTTTTGCGGATAGTGCCTAAAAACTTTTTTCGCTAAAAAAAACCATGGACTACCCCCTTTTGCTTTTTTTAAAAAAATGATAAAAAACTTTGTTTGCACTATCCACAAGAAAAAAATTTCCAATTAAAGCCAATACGTTTAGCTATCCAACACAAGAGAAATCAAGTCGATATCTAGAAAACTTAGCAAGTTTTGACCAAAACGGTAAAAAAAGTGGCCGCAAAAAGGCAGTAGTAGAACTAGTTACTATTTTGTTCATAACTTGCTTGGGTTTCTAGATATCGACTTTATTTCTATTGCGTTATATAGATACCCTTATTGGCTTTAATTAGAAATATTTTTTTTTTGCGGATAGTGCCTAAAAACTTTTTTCGCTAAAAAAAAACCATGGACTACCCCCTTTTGCTTTTTTTAAAAAAATGATAAAAAACTTTGTTTGCACTATCCACAAGAAAAAAATTTCCAATTAAAGCCAATACGTTTAGCTATCCAACACAAGAGAAATGAAGTCGATATCTAGAAAACTTAGCAAGTTTTGACCAAAAAGGTAAAAAAAGTGGCCGCAAAAAGGCAGTAGTAGAACTAGTTACTATTTTGTTCATAACTTGCTTGGTTTTCTAGGTATCGACTTTATTTCTATTGGGTTATATAGATAGCCTTATTGGCTTTAATTAGAAATATTTTTTTCGCGGATAGTGCCTAAAAACTTTTTTCGCTAAAAAAAACCATGGACTACCCCCTTTTGCTTTTTTTAAAAAAAATGATAAAAAACTTTGTTTGCACTATCCACAAGAAAAAAATTTCCAATTAAAGCCAATACGTTTAGCTATCCAACACAAGAGAAATCAAGTCGATATCTAGAAAACTTAGCAAGTTTTGACCAAAAAGGTAAAAAAAGTGGCCGCAAAAAGGCAGTAGTAGAACTAGTTACTATTTTGTTCATAACTTGCTTGGTTTTCTAGGTATCGACTTTATTTCTATTGGGTTATATAGATAGCCTTATTGGCTTTAATTAGAAATATTTTTTTCGCGGATAGTGCCTAAAAACTTTTTTCGCTAAAAAAAACCATGGACTACCCCCTTTTGCTTTTTTTAAAAAAAATGATAAAAAACTTTGTTTGCACTATCCACAAGAAAAAAATTTCCAATTAAAGCCAATACGTTTAGCTATCCAACACAAGAGAAATCAAGTCGATATCTAGAAAACTTAGCAAGTTTTGACCAAAAAGGTAAAAAAAGTGGCCGCAAAAAGGCAGTAGTAGAACTAGTTACTATTTTGTTCATAACTTGCTTGGTTTTCTAGGTATCGACTTTATTTCTATTGGGTTATATAGATAGCCTTATTGGCTTTAATTAGAAATATTTTTTTCGCGGATAGTGCCTAAAAACTTTTTTCGCTAAAAAAAACCATGGACTACCCCCTTTTGCTTTTTTTAAAAAAAATGATAAAAAACTTTGTTTGCACTATCCACAAGAAAAAAATTTCCAATTAAAGCCAATACGTTTAGCTATCCAACACAAGAGAAATCAAGTCGATATCTAGAAAACTTAGCAAGTTTTGACCAAAAAGGTAAAAAAAGTGGCCGCAAAAAGGCAGTAGTAGAACTAGTTACTATTTTGTTCATAACTTGCTTGGTTTTCTAGGTATCGACTTTATTTCTATTGGGTTATATAGATAGCCTTATTGGCTTTAATTAGAAATATTTTTTTCGCGGATAGTGCCTAAAAACTTTTTTCGCTAAAAAAAACCATGGACTACCCCCTTTTGCTTTTTTTAAAAAAAATGATAAAAAACTTTGTTTGCACTATCCACAAGAAAAAAATTTCCAATTAAAGCCAATACGTTTAGCTATCCAACACAAGAGAAATCAAGTCGATATCTAGAAAACTTAGCAAGTTTTGACCAAAAAGGTAAAAAAAGTGGCCGCAAAAAGGCAGTAGTAGAACTAGTTACTATTTTGTTCATAACTTGCTTGGTTTTCTAGGTATCGACTTTATTTCTATTGGGTTATATAGATAGCCTTATTGGCTTTAATTAGAAATATTTTTTTCGCGGATAGTGCCTAAAAACTTTTTTCGCTAAAAAAAACCATGGACTACCCCCTTTTGCTTTTTTTAAAAAAAATGATAAAAAACTTTGTTTGCACTATCCACAAGAAAAAAATTTCCAATTAAAGCCAATACGTTTAGCTATCCAACACAAGAGAAATCAAGTCGATATCTAGAAAACTTAGCAAGTTTTGACCAAAAAGGTAAAAAAAGTGGCCGCAAAAAGGCAGTAGTAGAACTAGTTACTATTTTGTTCATAACTTGCTTGGTTTTCTAGGTATCGACTTTATTTCTATTGGGTTATATAGATAGCCTTATTGGCTTTAATTAGAAATATTTTTTTCGCGGATAGTGCCTAAAAACTTTTTTCGCTAAAAAAAACCATGGACTACCCCCTTTTGCTTTTTTTAAAAAAAATGATAAAAAACTTTGTTTGCACTATCCACAAGAAAAAAATTTCCAATTAAAGCCAATACGTTTAGCTATCCAACACAAGAGAAATGAAGTCGATATCTAGAAAACTTAGCAAGTTTTGACCAAAAAGGTAAAAAAAGTGGCCGCAAAAAGGCAGTAGTAGAACTAGTTACTATTTTGTTCATAACTTGCTTGGGTTTCTAGATATCGACTTTATTTCTATTGCGTTATATAGATACCCTTATTGGCTTTAATTAGAAATATTTTTTTTTTGCGGATAGTGCCTAAAAACTTTTTTCGCTAAAAAAAAACCATGGACTACCCCCTTTTGCTTTTTTTAAAAAAATGATAAAAAACTTTGTTTGCACTATCCACAAGAAAAAAATTTCCAATTAAAGCCAATACGTTTAGCTATCCAACACAAGAGAAATGAAGTCGATATCTAGAAAACTTAGCAAGTTTTGACCAAAAAGGTAAAAAAAGTGGCCGCAAAAAGGCAGTAGTAGAACTAGTTACTATTTTGTTCATAACTTGCTTGGTTTTCTAGGTATCGACTTTATTTCTATTGGGTTATATAGATAGCCTTATTGGCTTTAATTAGAAATATTTTTTTCGCGGATAGTGCCTAAAAACTTTTTTCGCTAAAAAAACCATGGACTACCCCCTTTTGCTTTTTTTAAAAAAAATGATAAAAAACTTTGTTTGCACTATCCACAAGAAAAAAATTTCCAATTAAAGCCAATACGTTTAGCTATCCAACACAAGAGAAATCAAGTCGATATCTAGAAAACTTAGCAAGTTTTGACCAAAAAGGTAAAAAAAGTGGCCGCAAAAAGGCAGTAGTAGAACTAGTTACTATTTTGTTCATAACTTGCTTGGTTTTCTAGATATCGACTTTATTTCTATTGGGTTATATAGATAGCCTTATTGGCTTTAATTAGAAATATTTTTTTCGCGGATAGTGCCTAAAAACTTTTTTCGCTAAAAAAAACCATGGACTACCCCCTTTTGCTTTTTTTAAAAAAAATGATAAAAAACTTTGTTTGCACTATCCACAAGAAAAAAATTTCCAATTAAAGCCAATACGTTTAGCTATCCAACACAAGAGAAATCAAGTCGATATCTAGAAAACTTAGCAAGTTTTGACCAAAAAGGTAAAAAAAGTGGCCGCAAAAAGGCAGTAGTAGAACTAGTTACTATTTTGTTCATAACTTGCTTGGTTTTCTAGATATCGACTTTATTTCTATTGCGTTATATAGATAGCCTTATTGGCTTTAATTAGAAATATTTTTTTTGCGGATAGTGCCTAAAAACTTTTTTCGCTAAAAAAAACCATGGACTACCCCCTTTTGCTTTTTTTAAAAAAATTATAAAAAACTTTGTTTGCACTATCCACAAGAAAAAAATTTCCAATTAAAGCCAATACGTTTAGCTATCCAACACAAGAGAAATCAAGTCGATATCTAGAAAACTTAGCAAGTTTTGACCCAAAAGGTAAAAAAAGTGGCCGCAAAAAGGCAGTAGTAGAACTAGTTACTATTTTGTTCATAACTTGCTTGGTTTTCTAGATATCGACTTTATTTCTGTTGCGTTATATAGATAGCCTTATTGGCTTTAATTAGAAATATTTTTTTTGCGGATAGTGCCTAAAAACTTTTTTCGCTAAAAAAACCATGGACTACCCCCTTTTGCTTTTTTTAAAAAAAATGATAAAAAACTTTGTTTGCACTATCCACAAGAAAAAAATTTCCAATTAAAGCCAATACGTTTAGCTATCCAACACAAGAGAAATCAAGTCGATATCTAGAAAACTTAGCAAGTTTTGACCAAAAAGGTAAAAAAAGTGGCCGCAAAAAGGCAGTAGTAGAACTAGTTACTATTTTGTTCATAACTTGCTTGGTTTTCTAGATATCGACTTTATTTCTATTGCGTTATATAGATAGCCTTATTGGCTTTAATTAGAAATATTTTTTTTGCGGATAGTGCCTAAAAACTTTTTTCGCTAAAAAAAACCATGGACTACCCCCTTTTGCTTTTTTAAAAAAATGATAAAAAACTTTGTTTGCACTATCCACAAGAAAAAAATTTCCAATTAAAGCCAATACGTTTAGCTATCCAACACAAGAGAAATCAAGTCGATATCTAGAAAACTTAGCAAGTTTTGACCAAAAAGGTAAAAAAAGTGGCCGCAAAAAGGCAGTAGTAGAACTAGTTACTATTTTGTTCATAACTTGCTTGGTTTTCTAGATATCGATTTTATTTCTATTGCGTTATATAGATAGCCTTATTGGCTTTAATTAGAAATATTTTTTTTGCGGATAGTGCCTAAAAACTTTTTTCGCTAAAAAAAACCATGGACTACCCCCTTTTGCTTTTTTTAAAAAAATGATAAAAAACTTTGTTTGCACTATCCACAAGAAAAAAATTTCCAATTAAAGCCAATACGTTTAGCTATCCAACACAAGAGAAATCAAGTCGATATCTAGAAAACTTAGCAAGTTTTGACCAAAAAGGTAAAAAAAAGTGGCCGCAAAAAGGCAGTAGTAGAACTAGTTACTATTTTGTTCATAACTTGCTTGGTTTTCTAGATATCGACTTTATTTCTATTGCGTTATATAGATAGCCTTATTGGCTTTAATTAGAAATATTTTTTTTGCGGATAGTGCCTAAAAACTTTTTTCGCTAAAAAAAACCATGGACTACCCCCTTTTGCTTTTTTTAAAAAAATGATAAAAAACTTTGTTTGCACTATCCACAAGAAAAAAATTTCCAATTAAAGCCAATACGTTTAGCTATCCAACACAAGAGAAATCAAGTCGATATCTAGAAAACTTAGCAAGTTTTGACCAAAAAGGTAAAAAAAGTGGCCGCAAAAAGGCAGTAGTAGAACTAGTTACTATTTTGTTCATAACTTGCTTGGTTTTCTAGATATCGACTTTATTTCTGTTGCGTTATATAGATAGCCTTATTGGCTTTAATTAGAAATATTTTTTTTGCGGATAGTGCCTAAAAACTTTTTTCGCTAAAAAAACCATGGACTACCCCCTTTTGCTTTTTTTAAAAAAAATGATAAAAAACTTTGTTTGCACTATCCACAAGAAAAAAATTTCCAATTAAAGCCAATACGTTTAGCTATCCAACACAAGAGAAATCAAGTCGATATCTAGAAAACTTAGCAAGTTTTGACCAAAAAGGTAAAAAAAGTGGCCGCAAAAAGGCAGTAGTAGAACTAGTTACTATTGTGTTCATAACTTGCTTGGTTTTCTAGATATCGACTTTATTTCTGTTGCGTTATATAGATAGCCTTATTGGCTTTAATTAGAAATATTTTTTTTGCGGATAGTGCCTAAAAACTTTTTTCGCTAAAAAAAACCATGGACTACCCCCTTTTGCTTTTTTTAAAAAAAATGATAAAAAACTTTGTTTGCACTATCCACAAGAAAAAAATTTCCAATTAAAGCCAATACGTTTAGCTATCCAACACAAGAGAAATCAAGTCGATATCTAGAAAACTTAGCAAGTTTTGACCAAAAAGGTAAAAAAAGTGGCCGCAAAAAGGCAGTAGTAGAACTAGTTACTATTTTGTTCATAACTTGCTTGGTTTTCTAGATATCGACTTTATTTCTATTGCGTTATATAGATAGCCTTATTGGCTTTAATTAGAAATATTTTTTTTGCGGATAGTGCCTAAAAACTTTTTTCGCTAAAAAAAACCATGGACTACCCCCTTTTGCTTTTTTTAAAAAAATGATAAAAATCTTTGTTTGCACTATCCACAAGAAAAAAATTTCCAATTAAAGCCAATACGTTTAGCTATCCAACACAAGAGAAATCAAGTCGATATCTAGAAAACTTAACAACTTTTGACCAAAAAGGTAAAAAAAGTGGCCGCAAAAAGGCAGTAGTAGAACTAGTTACTATTTTGTTCATAACTTGCTTGGTTTTCTAGATATCGACTTTATTTCTATTGCGTTATATAGATGGCCTTATTGACTTTAATTAGAAATATTTTTTTTGCGGATAGTGCCTAAAAACTTTTTTCGCTAAAAAAAACCATGGACTACCCCCTTTTGCTTTTTTTAAAAAAATGATAAAAAACTTTGTTTGCACTATCCACAAGAAAAAAATTTCCAATTAAAGCCAATACGTTTAGCTATCCAACACAAGAGAAATCAAGTCGATATCTAGAAAACTTAGCAAGTTTTGACCAAAAAGGTAAAAAAAGTGGCCGCAAAAAGGCAGTAGTAGAACTAGTTACTATTTTGTTCATAACTTGCTTGGTTTTCTAGATATCGACTTTATTTCTATTGCGTTATATAGATAGCCTTATTGGCTTTAATTAGAAATATTTTTTTTGCGGATAGTGCCTAAAAACTTTTTTCGCTAAAAAAAACCATGGACTACCCCCTTTTGCTTTTTTTAAAAAAATGATAAAAAACTTTGTTTGCACTATCCACAAGAAAAAAATTTCCAATTAAAGCCAATACGTTTAGCTATCCAACACAAGAGAAATCAAGTCGATATCTAGAAAACTTAGCAAGTTTTGACCAAAAAGGTAAAAAAAGTGGCCGCAAAAAGGCAGTAGTAGAACTAGTTACTATTTTGTTCATAACTTGCTTGGTTTTCTAGATATCGACTTTATTTCTGTTGCGTTATATAGATAGCCTTATTGGCTTTAATTAGAAATATTTTTTTTGCGGATAGTGCCTAAAAACTTTTTTCGCTAAAAAAAACCATGGACTACCCCGTTTTGCTTTTTTTTAAAAAATGATAAAAAACTTTGTTTGCACTATCCACAAGAAAAAAATTTCCAATTAAAGCCAATACGTTTAGCTATCCAACACAAGAGAAATCAAGTCGATATCTAGAAAACTTAGCAAGTTTTGACCAAAAAGGTAAAAAAAGTGGCCGCAAAAAGGCAGTAGTAGAACTAGTTACTATTTTGTTCATAACTTGCTTGGTTTTCTAGATATCGACTTTATTTCTATTGCGTTATATAGATAGCCTTATTGGCTTTAATTAGAAATATTTTTTTTGCGGATAGTGCCTAAAAACTTTTTTCGCTAAAAAAAACCATGGACTACCCCCTTTTGCTTTTTTTAAAAAAATGATAAAAAACTTTGTTTGCACTATCCACAAGAAAAAAATTTCCAATTAAAGCCAATACGTTTAGCTATCCAACACAAGAGAAATCAAGTCGATATCTAGAAAACTTAGCAAGTTTTGACCAAAAAGGTAAAAAAAGTGGCCGCAAAAAGGCAGTAGTAGAACTAGTTACTATTTTGTTCATAACTTGCTTGGTTTTCTAGATATCGACTTTATTTCTATTGCGTTATATAGATAGCCTTATTGGCTTTAATTAGAAATATTTTTTTTGCGGATAGTGCCTAAAAACTTTTTTCGCTAAAAAAAACCATGGACTACCCCCTTTTGCTTTTTTTAAAAAAATGATAAAAAACTTTGTTTGCACTATCCACAAGAAAAAAATTTCCAATTAAAGCCAATACGTTTAGCTATCCAACACAAGAGAAATCAAGTCGATATCTAGAAAACTTAGCAAGTTTTGACCAAAAAGGTAAAAAAAAGTGGCCGCAAAAAGGCAGTAGTAGAACTAGTTACTATTTTGTTCATAACTTGCTTGGTTTTCTAGATATCGACTTTATTTCTATTGCGTTATATAGATAGCCTTATTGGCTTTAATTAGAAATATTTTTTTTGCGGATAGTGCCTAAAAACTTTTTTCGCTAAAAAAAACCATGGACTACCCCCTTTTGCTTTTTTTAAAAAAATGATAAAAATCTTTGTTTGCACTATCCACAAGAAAAAAATTTCCAATTAAAGCCAATACGTTTAGCTATCCAACACAAGAGAAATCAAGTCGATATCTAGAAAACTTAGCAAGTTTTGACCAAAAAGGTAAAAAAAGTGGCTGCAAAAAGGCAGTAGTAGAACTAGTTACTATTTTGTTCATAACTTGCTTGGTTTTCTAGATATCGACTTTATTTCTATTGCGTTATATAGATAGCCTTATTGGCTTTAATTAGAAATATTTTTTTTGCGGATAGTGCCTAAAAACTTTTTTCGCTAAAAAAAACCATGGACTACCCCCTTTTGCTTTTTTTAAAAAAATGATAAAAAACTTTGTTTGCACTATCCACAAGAAAAAAATTTCCAATTAAAGCCAATACGTTTAGCTATCCAACACAAGAGAAATCAAGTCGATATCTAGAAAACTTAGCAAGTTTTGACCAAAAAGGTAAAAAAAGTGGCCGCAAAAAGGCAGTAGTAGAACTAGTTACTATTTTGTTCATAACTTGCTTGGTTTTCTAGATATCGACTTTATTTCTATTGCGTTATATAGATAGCCTTATTGGCTTTAATTAGAAATATTTTTTTTGCGGATAGTGCCTAAAAACTTTTTTCGCTAAAAAAAACCATGGACTACCCCCTTTTGCTTTTTTTAAAAAAATGATAAAAAACTTTGTTTGCACTATCCACAAGAAAAAAATTTCCAATTAAAGCCAATACGTTTAGCTATCCAACACAAGAGAAATCAAGTCGATATCTAGAAAACTTAGCAAGTTTTGACCAAAAAGGTAAAAAAAGTGGCCGCAAAAAGGCAGTAGTAGAACTAGTTACTATTTTGTTCATAACTTGCTTGGTTTTCTAGATATCGACTTTATTTCTGTTGCGTTATATAGATAGCCTTATTGGCTTTAATTAGAAATATTTTTTTTGCGGATAGTGCCTAAAAACTTTTTTCGCTAAAAAAAACCATGGACTACCCCCTTTTGCTTTTTTTAAAAAAATGATAAAAAACTTTGTTTGCACTATCCACAAGAAAAAAATTTCCAATTAAAGCCAATACGTTTAGCTATCCAACACAAGAGAAATCAAGTCGATATCTAGAAAACTTAGCAAGTTTTGACCAAAAAGGTAAAAAAAGTGGCCGCAAAAAGGCAGTAGTAGAACTAGTTACTATTTTGTTCATAACTTGCTTGGTTTTCTAGATATCGACTTTATTTCTATTGCGTTATATAGATAGCCTTATTGGCTTTAATTAGAAATATTTTTTTTGCGGATAGTGCCTAAAAACTTTTTTCGCTAAAAAAAACCATGGACTACCCCCTTTTGCTTTTTTTAAAAAAATGATAAAAAACTTTGTTTGCACTATCCACAAGAAAAAAATTTCCAATTAAAGCCAATACGTTTAGCTATCCAACACAAGAGAAATCAAGTCGATATCTAGAAAACTTAGCAAGTTTTGACCAAAAAGGTAAAAAAAGTGGCCGCAAAAAGGCAGTAGTAGAACTAGTTACTATTTTGTTCATAACTTGCTTGGTTTTCTAGATATCGACTTTATTTCTATTGGGTTATATAGATAGCCTTATTGGCTTTAATTAGAAATATTTTTTTCGCGGATAGTGCCTAAAAACTTTTTTCGCTAAAAAAAGCCATGGACTACCCCCTTTTGCTTTTTTTAAAAAAATGATAAAAAACTTTGTTTGCACTATCCACAAGAAAAAAATTTCCAATTAAAGCCAATACGTTTAGCTATCCAACACAAGAGAAATCAAGTCGATATCTAGAAAACTTAGCAAGTTTTGACCAAAAAGGTAAAAAAAAGTGGCCGCAAAAAGGCAGTAGTAGAACTAGTTACTATTTTGTTCATAACTTGCTTGGTTTTCTAGATATCGACTTTATTTCTATTGCGTTATATAGATAGCCTTATTGGCTTTAATTAGAAATATTTTTTTTGCGGATAGTGGCTAAAAACTTTTTTCGCTAAAAAAAAACCATGGACTACCCCCTTTTGCTTTTTTTAAAAAAATTATAAAAAACTTTGTTTGCACTATCCACAAGAAAAAAATTTCCAATTAAAGCCAATACGTTTAGCTATCCAACACAAGAAAAATCAAGTCGATATCTAGAAAACTTAGCAAGTTTTGACCAAAAAGGTAAAAAAAGTGGCCGCAAAAAGGCAGTAGTAGAACTAGTTACTATTTTGTTCATAACTTGCTTGGTTTTCTAGATATCGACTTTATTTCTATTGCGTTATATAGATAGCCTTATTGGCTTTGCACTATCCACAAGAAAAAAATTTCCAATTAAAGCCAATACGTTTAGCTATCCAACACAAGAGAAATCAAGTCGATATATAGAAAACTTAGCAAGTTTTGACCAAAAAGGTAAAAAAAAGTGGCCGCAAAAAGGCAGTAGTAGAACTAGTTACTATTTTGTTCATAACTTGCTTGGTTTTCTAGATATCGACTTTATTTCTATTGCGTTATATAGATAGCCTTATTGGCTTTAATTAGAAATATTTTTTTTGCGGATAGTGCCTAAAAACTTTTTTCGCTAAAAAAAACCATGGACTACCCCCTTTTGCTTTTTTTAAAAAAATGATAAAAAACTTTGTTTGCACTATCCACAAGAAAAAAATTTCCAATTAAAGCCAATACGTTTAGCTATCCAACACAAGAGAAATCAAGTCGATATCTAGAAAACTTAGCAAGTTTTGACCAAAAAGGTAAAAAAAGTGGCCGCAAAAAGGCAGTAGTAGAACTAGTTACTATTTTGTTCATAACTTGCTTGGTTTTCTAGATATCGACTTTATTTCTATTGCGTTATATAGATAGCCTTATTGGCTTTAATAAGAAATATTTTTTTTGCGGATAGTGCCTAAAAACTTTTTTCGCTAAAAAAAACCATGGACTACCCCCTTTTGCTTTTTTTAAAAAAATGATAAAAAACTTTGTTTGCACTATCCACAAGAAAAAAATTTCCAATTAAAGCCAATACGTTTAGCTATCCAACACAAGAGAAATCAAGTCGATATCTAGAAAACTTAGCAAGTTTTGACCAAAAAGGTAAAAAACGTGGCCGCAAAAAGGCAGTAGTAGAACTAGTTACTATTTTGTTCATAACTTGCTTGGTTTTCTAGATATCGACTTTATTTCTATTGGGTTATATAGATAGCCTTATTGGCTTTAATTAGAAATATTTTTTTCGCGGATAGTGCCTAAAAACTTTTTTCGCTAAAAAAAACCATGGACTACCCCCTTTTGCTTTTTTTAAAAAAATGATAAAAAACTTTGTTTGCACTATCCACAAGAAAAAAATTTCCAATTAAAGCCAATACGTTTAGCTATCCAACACAAGAGAAATCAAGTCGATATCTAGAAAACTTAGCAAGTTTTGACCAAAAAGGTAAAAAAAGTGGCCGCAAAAAGGCAGTAGTAGAACTAGTTACTATTTTGTTCATAACTTGCTTGGTTTTCTAGATATCGACTTTATTTCTATTGCGTTATATAGATAGCCTTATTGGCTTTAATTAGAAATATTTTTTTTGCGGATAGTGCCTAAAAACTTTTTTCGCTAAAAAAAACCATGGACTACCCCCTTTTGCTTTTTTTAAAAAAATGATAAAAAACTTTGTTTGCACTATCCACAAGAAAAAAAATTTCCAATTAAAGCCAATACGTTTAACTATCCAACACAAGAGAAATCAAGTCGATATCTAGAAAACTTAGCAAGTTTTGACCAAAAAGGTAAAAAAAGTGGCCGCAAAAAGGCAGTAGTAGAACTAGTTACTATTTTGTTCATAACTTGCTTGGTTTTCTAGATATCGACTTTATTTCTATTGCGTTATATAGATAGCCTTATTGGCTTTAATTAGAAATATTTTTTTTGCGGATAGTGCCTAAAAACTTTTTTCGCTAAAAAAAACCATGGACTACCCCCTTTTGCTTTTTTTAAAAAAATGATAAAAAACTTTGTTTGCACTATCCACAAGAAAAAAATTTCCAATTAAAGCCAATACGTTTAGCTATCCAACACAAGAGAAATCAAGTTGATATCTAGAAAACTTAGCAAGTTTTGACCAAAAAGGTAAAAAAAAGTGGCCGCAAAAAGGCAGTAGTAGAACTAGTTACTATTTTGTTCATAACTTGCTTGGTTTTCTAGATATCGACTTTATTTCTATTGCGTTATATAGATAGCCTTATTGGCTTTAATTAGAAATATTTTTTTTGCGGATAGTGCCTAAAAACTTTTTTCGCTAAAAAAAACCATGGACTACCCCCTTTTGCTTTTTTTAAAAAAATGATAAAAAACTTTGTTTGCACTATCCACAAGAAAAAAATTTCCAATTAAAGCCAATACGTTTAGCTATCCAACACAAGAGAAATCAAGTTGATATCTAGAAAACTTAGCAAGTTTTGACCAAAAAGGTAAAAAAAGTGGCCGCAAAAAGGCAGTAGTAGAACTAGTTACTATTTTGTTCATAACTTGCTTGGTTTTTTAGATATCGACTTTATTTCTGTTGCGTTATATAGATAGCCTTATTGGCTTTAATTAGAAATATTTTTTTTGCGGATAGTGCCTAAAAACTTTTTTCGCTAAAAAAAACCATGGACTACCCCCTTTTGCTTTTTTTAAAAAAATGATAAAAAACTTTGTTTGCATTATCCACAAGAAAAAAATTTCCAATTAAAGCCAATACGTTTAGCTATCCAACACAAGAAAAATCAAGTCGATATCTAGAAAACTTAGCAAGTTTTGACCAAAAAGGTAAAAAAAGTGGCCGCAAAAAGGCAGTAGTAGAACTAGTTACTATTTTGTTCATAACTTGCTTGGTTTTCTAGATATCGACTTTATTTCTATTGCGTTATATAGATAGCCTTATTGGCTTTAATTAGAAATATTTTTTTTGCGGATAGTGCCTAAAAACTTTTTTCGCTAAAAAAAACCATGGACTACCCCCTTTTGCTTTTTTTAAAAAAATGATAAAAAACTTTGTTTGCACTATCCACAAGAAAAAAATTTCCAATTAAAGCCAATACGTTTAGCTATCCAACACAAGAGAAATCAAGTTGATATCTAGAAAACTTAGCAAGTTTTGACCAAAAAGGTAAAAAAAGTGGCCGCAAAAAGGCAGTAGTAGAACTAGTTACTATTTTGTTCATAACTTGCTTGGTTTTTTAGATATCGACTTTATTTCTGTTGCGTTATATAGATAGCCTTATTGGCTTTAATTAGAAATATTTTTTTTGCGGATAGTGCCTAAAAACTTTTTTCGCTAAAAAAAACCATGGACTACCCCCTTTTGCTTTTTTTAAAAAAATGATAAAAAACTTTGTTTGCACTATCCACAAGAAAAAAATTTCCAATTAAAGCCAATACGTTTAGCTATCCAACACAAGAAAAATCAAGTCGATATCTAGAAAACTTAGCAAGTTTTGACCAAAAAGGTAAAAAAAGTGGCCGCAAAAAGGCAGTAGTAGAACTAGTTACTATTTTGTTCATAACTTGCTTGGTTTTCTAGATATCGACTTTATTTCTATTGCGTTATATAGATAGCCTTATTGGCTTTAATTAGAAATATTTTTTTTGCGGATAGTGCCTAAAAACTTTTTTCGCTAAAAAAAACCATGGACTACCCCCTTTTGCTTTTTTTAAAAAAATGATAAAAAACTTTGTTTGCACTATCCACAAGAAAAAAATTTCCAATTAAAGCCAATACGTTTAGCTATCCAACACAAGAGAAATCAAGTTGATATCTAGAAAACTTAGCAAGTTTTGACCAAAAAGGTAAAAAAAGTGGCCGCAAAAAGGCAGTAGTAGAACTAGTTACTATTTTGTTCATAACTTGCTTGGTTTTTTAGATATCGACTTTATTTCTGTTGCGTTATATAGATAGCCTTATTGGCTTTAATTAGAAATATTTTTTTTGCGGATAGTGCCTAAAAACTTTTTTCGCTAAAAAAAACCATGGACTACCCCCTTTTGCTTTTTTTAAAAAAATGATAAAAAACTTTGTTTGCACTATCCACAAGAAAAAAATTTCCAATTAAAGCCAATACGTTTAGCTATCCAACACAAGAGAAATCAAGTCGATATATAGAAAACTTAGCAAGTTTTGACCAAAAAGGTAAAAAAAAGTGGCCGCAAAAAGGCAGTAGTAGAACTAGTTACTATTTTGTTCATAACTTGCTTGGTTTTCTAGATATCGACTTTATTTCTATTGCGTTATATAGATAGCCTTATTGGCTTTAATTAGAAATATTTTTTTTGCGGATAGTGCTTAAAAACTTTTTTCGCTAAAAAAAACCATGGACTACCCCCTTTTGCTTTTTTTAAAAAAATGATAAAAAACTTTGTTTGCACTATCCACAAGAAAAAAATTTCCAATTAAAGCCAATACGTTTAGCTATCCAACACAAGAGAAATCAAGTCGATATCTAGAAAACTTAGCAAGTTTTGACCAAAAAGGTAAAAAAAGTGGCCGCAAAAAGGCAGTAGTAGAACTAGTTACTATTTTGTTCATAACTTGCTTGGTTTTCTAGATATCGACTTTATTTCTATTGGGTTATATAGATAGCCTTATTGGCTTTAATTAGAATTATTTTTTTTGCGAATAGTGCCTAAAAACTTTTTTTGCCAAAAAAAAAAAAAAAACCATGGACTACGCTCTTTTGCTTTTTTTAAAAAAATTATAAAAAACTTTTTTTGCACTATCCACAAGAAAAAATTTTTTTAATTAAAGCAAATACGATTAGCTATGTAGCGCAAAGGAAATTAAGTCGATATAATAAAAACTCAGCAAGTTATGATTAAAAAGATAACCCTTTGCTTCTACGAGTATTAAAAAAAATGACCAAAAAAAATTTAATCTCATATCAAAATTTAATGGTAAATGTTATTTTAGTTGATTTTTAAAATAATGGTAACTTTATCCAACATTGTGCAGACTAAATATAAATTTAATTTAATTCAAGTTTGAAGTTTAGAACAAATTTTTTGTTGAGGAATTTTCTCTAGCCTTAGTTTGTTTATGTGTGATTGTGAAAATGAAAAAGACTAGGAATCATAAATTTCAAGGCTAAATGCGAAAAAAAAAATTCTAAAATGTCACCGCTACACGGTAGTAAGGCCAACTCAAAAGTGACAATCAAGTTTCACACAATAAAAAAATTAAAAAATTAATTTGGCTTTATTGACACAAAACATCGTTACTTTTTATCGTGTGAGCATTAAAATATTCAGGATGACTGTAAATTTTTAAATCTAAATTTCTGTTCTGTTGTGATGAAAATTAAGTCAATGAATAAAAATTGATACATTTGTATATCAATTTAAGAAAAAAAAAGGTTAGAAAAGTAATAGTCTTTGGAACATTTCGGTTAATTTTTTTAGGATTCTACTGTAATTAAAAATGAAATATATGATTGAATTGTAATGCATATCAGAAGTGATTTTTTAGCAAAACTAAGAGTTTCTTCAAATTCAAATAAAAGAAATTATGTGCGGAAGATATTATATCATGCAAATGTTTGCTGCGCGGAGTATATCCTAAATGTCCAATAATTCAAGATTCTAGCGCATAAATGGAGCTTAAATTTGACCTAGCTCATTGGCCTATGTTGACTTTCAGAGTATAGACCTGAGTCTTGAGAAAACTTCAGAAGAAAAAGTCCAACAGAGTCAAGCCGCAGGATCTCAGTGACCACATATGTAAGATATGACCTCAAATAGCTCGTGTAGAAAGTTCAATGCAACATGAGCGGTGTAAACCATAGCCTAGTCCAGTTGAAACCACATATCATTATTGTAAATCAGTTCAGAGCAAAGAAAATATTAATTGTTCATCTGTTCGACAGATATAGCTTAAAAAATATGGCCGCTATAAACTGGCAAAGAACGAAAGTCCCTGTTAAGATGGTTTCACACTGTAACACTAAGTAAAATGACTTGCAAAACATTTAAATACATTGGAAAAGTAGAATATTGTGAAAACAATACACCAAAAATATGGATAGAAATTTGACAGTCGCATGGCTCTCACCATTTTTAGAAAATTTTATTTATAAAATATACTTATACTTTTCCTTGTATCAATCCAAAATCCAATGAAAATCTTAAAAATCCCCCGTATGATTTTTCAACAGCCGTATCAAATACCATTTGTTTTGGCTCTTTTAAAATCCAATGAAAATCTTAACTCTTGTATTTTACTGTAAAAAAAGTACGATATTTTGCATATACTCGTACGTATTTTCAAACTTATTCAATTTGTTTACTGGGATATGACACACAGTGATTGTTTGAGTGTGAATTCTATTTAATTATTCTATTAAATCTGCTAGTCTCAAATGCATTCATCAAGTTTCCCATTTCAACACATGTGCTTTATATCCACCTATCATTTGTTTTTTATTACCAGGGCAAGGGACTTTATGCAAATGCATGCTTGTTGTCGTTACTCTGACACATTCCTAAAGTTAATAAATATGCGAATCACAATATTTCCTGTAAAATAAGATCAATTTGTTAGTGCATAATTTGCATATTTTGGTATAAATGCATATTTTTGTCATATTTCATAATATTAAAAAAAATTTGCTCTTTTTTCTTCATTTTTTATTTATATCTTTCTGTTCAAGGCGAATTCATAATAGGGTGTAGTAAGTGATTCAGCTAGTTAGTTGTTTGAGCTCTGAAGCTGTCAAACAGTCAAAGGGTGTTTTTTATAGACGTATATAACTTTAAGTTGGCATTATTGTTCAAGATGGCAACCGATTTAACAGCTGTCAAGTGATTTATTCTCAGTTTGGTTTGGCAATTCATCATGAATAGACTCACGCCTGAATAGCGCTTGGAAATAGTGCAATTTTATTTCGAAAACGAGATTGCCGTAGTTCCCGATTTTCATAAGCGAATTTTGTTTAGCGATGAAGCGCACTTCTGGTTGAATGGCTACGTCAACAAACAAAACTGCCGCATTTGGAGTGAAGCTAATCCTCAAGTGTATGTCGAAATACCGTTACATCCAGAAAAACTGACTGTTTGGTGCGCTTTATGGGCTGGTGGAATCATTGGTCCGTACTTCTTCAAAAACGATGATGGCCAGAACGTTACAGTCAATGGTGATCGGTATAGAGAATTGATTACTAACTTTTTCATTCCTGAATTGAACAACCATGATGTCCAGGAGCTGTGGTTCCAACAAGACGGCGCAACATGTCATATGCCAGAAATCATATTTAAAATGTAATACCACAAGATTATCTTTCGGATAAATAAAATTCATGTCAATCGAATAATCCATCGTTGTTTTATTGCAATTTAAAGTTCTATACGTCTATAAAAAACACCCTTTAGTAATTTACTAACTAAAAGCAATAACCTTTTGGTGTTTGGTATAGAATTGCTTACGCTTTTTACAATAAATTCACCTTTTTTCTGTTGCTAATTTTACGGATTTGTGTTTTGTAGTCAATATTTTTTTATTTTTCTAATATAAAGTCTCAATTAGTATTCATAGACTTAAACTAGGGGTTTCTAGTGGACACAATAACCAAACTTCATTGGCTTAAATCATTGAGCACCTCAATTAAGCTCATTGAGTTTAGTAGGTTAAATCAGCGAAAAAATAAAAGCCAAGCTTGATTTAAAAAGTTAAAGAAATTTGTAGTATTTTTAATTTATCTTCCAGTAAAGAAAATATTGTAGAAAATTAATATTCTACAAAGAGGCTGACCACTTTTAAATATGACCCTATTACAACCGTTAATGTCGAACGAACATTTTCAATGTTTGAAACAGTTTTAAGACCAAATAGAATGAGTTTTACATTTAATAAAACAGAACTTATTTATTTATTTATGTAAATAAATTTTTACCTTTGAATGTATATTTTTGATTTTATTTTTGTATATTTTGCGATTTTAAGTGCATGAACTTCTTTACCCTGTTTATTACACACATAGTAAAACACATACACAAGTGTATACGATTATATTTAAAATGTTTATTGAATATAAAATTAAATTGTTACCAGGGGAGTTATTGAATGCAACGAGCCAATTGAAGTTGTTAGCTATAAAATTGGAGTATGCAAAGTGTCACCGAAGGGCAAAGATTGTACGACAACATTTCAAAAAATTTCTTTCAATGGAAAAACAAGTGTAGTATTGTGCAAACCACTAACAGGACGCATGCATCAGATTCGTGTTCACTTGCAATATCTAGGTAAGAATGCAAACCTCATTTTCTTATGTATTTAAATGTTAAAATTAAAATTTATCAGTAGTGCGATTCTCTTTTCAATTTTAAAGAAAAACGTTTGGTTAAAAATAGTTAAAGAGCTTCTAATTCAGTAAAATATTTAACTGTCAAATATGTAGTTAAATAAAAGCCAGAATTTTGTGTGGTGTTTACTTAACCGAAAAATAAAATTGAAAGACTCTTAAATAAAAAAATTTCTATTGTGGGTACTACTAAAAAACGAAATAATTTTTTTTAATTGTAAAAAAATAGAAACTTAATTCTATACCAAAAAAACAAAAAATAGGGAAATCATTATTTTAAATTATATTCAAAACTATTGCAGTTGCCATGGTAAATTCTGTCGACTTTTTATAAGGTTGTAAGTAAGAAGGATATATATATAAGTTTGTAATTCCGTTTCTAATTTATATATCGTACATGGAATACCCTATAAAGTATATATTTTAAATCCTTATGAATAGCTGATTCGACTAAGAGTTGTCTATCTGTCGTCGAAATCAATTTTCTGAAGCCCCTAGAAGAGCTACAGAAGAGTTTAGCATACTAAACTTGCAGTTGTTTCTATCTTTGACTTGCTATTGATATTCAGCCGGATCGGCGCATAAATGGCGGAGCTATGAGTCGAAAACTGCAACTACCTCTATTTTTTACCATTTTTTGAGTACGGTTTTTGCATATTTTTTCTAAACTACAAAGCGGACAAAAAAAACTTGGTAGGAAGTTTTATCAGAAATGATAATCATAATATCTGTGAGAAAAATCAATAATACAATCGATATTTTTGATTAATTTTTGCTTTTTTATGAATATGTGAGCACAAACACGACACCAGTCAATCGGTCTTGTAAAAGAGTGTGTTTTAAATGCCCGGAGTGTAATAGCATTACGTATACAGAAAAATAATTTTTTGATTTTTGCCTAAAATTATATTTATTTAATTATTACTCTTTATACTTATTTTACATTCCTTACAACTTCTTAATTTTAAACGGGGGATAGACACATCAAATTATGCGTATCAAAAAAATCAAACTAGTTTTGATTTTCGTTACATTTAAAAAAAATGCATGATACACATCACGTGTATCACTCGTTTTAGTTTCTTAGATTGAAATTAATTATTTATTTTAAGATTTAATTTGGTAGCAATTTATTCTCAATTTGCTTTAAAATTAAATGAAATGGAATCTCTCCTCTGTCACAATTTCCCAAGTTTTTCAAATTTTTTTTATATTTATCATTTTATTTTTTTTTTGTTTCTATTTTTCCTTTTTATTATTTTTTTTAACTTGACGACAAAATCAAAGTCGTTTCAATATAATATTGCAATGGCATTTTGCTTATAGAATACCAATTATAAACAAATATATATTGATAAATAACGACTACAACAAATAGTCGGTAATAAACAACATCGTTATGTACGATAACAAACATATAACGCTTATTGTTTCTCATTCACTTTTATACGCCATTGTACGATTTCATAGTAAGAAAATTTGAAAGAATTCTGTTCCACTTATTAAAAGCTCATCAATTAAAATAAAAAATTCAAGTAAGTTCAAGAACTCACACTAAGTCGTTGATGTACTGACCAATCAATCTGGAGGCGCCGATATGTGTCTATAGGTGTTTTTTATAGACGTATAGAACTTTAAGTTGGCATTACTGTTCAAGGTGGCGACCGATTTACCAGCTGTCAAGTGATTTATTCTCAGTTTGGCTTGGCAATTCATCATGAATAGACTCACGCCTGAACAACGCTTGCAAATAGTCCAATTTGGTGCAAAACGAGATTGTCGTTGTTCCCAATTTCCATAACCGAATTTTGTTTAGCGATGAAGCGCACTTCTGGTTGAATGGCTACGTCAACAAACAAAACTGCCGCATTTGGAGTGAATCTAATTCTCAAGTGTATGTATTATCCAGAAAAACTGACTGTTTGGTGCGCTTTATGGGCTGGTGGAATCATTGGTCCGTACTTCTTCAAAAACGATGATGGCCAGAACGTTACAGTCAATGGTGATCGGTATAGAGCCATAATTACTAATTTTTTCATTCCTGAATTGAACAACCATGATTTCCAGGAGCTGTGGTTCCAACAAGACCGCGCAACATGTCACACATCTCGTGCCACATCGTGAGTTCTTAAAAGTTTTTAATTTTCATAAAGTGTTAGTTTTCCATGCAATTACGAAATTATACAATTACACTGAGACAAAAATCGCGTTGCAGTATCAACAACGTATGTGGTCATTTTAACACCACAACCACAACGGTTGTTTGTCAACTTAGGAAAAAAGCAACGATTTTACTTTTCTGACAACGCATGTTGTCAAATTAGTAATGAGCATTGTCAAATTGACAACGCATGTTGTAATTTTTTTAACAAACATTTACAAATTAACAACGCGTGTTGTCACTTTGTTAACAAACGGTGTCAATTCGACACCAGTATGGTATCATTGTGACAACAAATGGTGTCGATTCAGCACCGGTATGGTGTCACTTCAACACCAGTATGGTGTCAATTTGACATCAATCGGAACATGTCTTCTTTAGAATCCAATAAAAAAAATCACAACTCTCAAAAAATACGTGTTTTTATTGTAAAATGAAAAAGTAAACTCTTACTAACTGAGACACCCTTTACTATAGAGCGGCCATAAAGAATTAGTATAATAGAAATTCTTAATTAAAAATTTTTCTCATACATGTTTTTAAGAAATGAAATTAACATTTGCTCGTAAGGATTTTACTCTGCATATTCTATATCGGAAGCAAACACAGAAAACAAATTTCTAATTAAAAATTTATATTTTAGGTTTCCCTGTTGTTAATGATCCTTTGTACAATCATGAAGTCTTTGGGCCACTTAAAGGCCGTGGTGGTGATATTGGGGGTAAAACTGATGAAGAACTAGTACGGGACCTAATTAATATTCATAATGCTGAAAATTGGTTGGGCATCGATGGTGATTCGGATATATCAATGTTTAAAACTATCAAAGGAGACTGTGATGTTGATAATATAAGTTTAAGTAGTGAAATAAAAGGTAAATATGTTTGCAATAACAAAATTTTTTTGTATTAAAAAATAAATTAATCTATTTTGCTGCTGATTTCAAATAAGTTGGTTATGTTTAGATATGTACTTATATATGAAATATATGTATGGTATGTATCGTATAACAATTTTATGAATTGATTTTATACTCAAATATTTCAAGGTAAACATAAAAATGTATCTTTTCCCCAACATATTTGGAATTACTCGCAGCATCAAAAAAAATTATTTTTGATCCCATTAAATTTTTCAGTTTCATTAATTTTATATACATAAATATTACAATTACTTACAGGACACATTTTAAGTGATGACGATTTAGAAATAACATCTCGTGAAACTTCCCCAACTTGCCCCAATAGCCCACGTTTCTCAGATTCTGTTACATCTCATCAGAAAACTAGCAATGAAATTATTCAAGTTAAAAACACAGGCGCAGCAGCTGATATTAACAATCTTGCAGGGGGTGGTGATACATGCAATAGCGATGAAGTGTTTGAGAAAAATGATTCTTTTTCCCACATCAAGGTAGAAGTGGGTGGCTTTGTGAATTTAAAATTTCTTCAGTATTTTTATTAATATGTTTTTTTATATATTTTTATTGCACATATTTCGATATAATTTTTTACGTACATAAAAATGTATGTATTCTAGGTAACTGTTGCTACTCAAACTGGTCATGAGTCTCCAGATATGGCATTTAATTCTGAAAAAATGACTTCAGATAAACACTGTTACGAATGCAAAGTTCGCTACAGAGATCCCAAGCCAAAAGATCTTGTAATGTATTTACATGCTTGGAAATATAAGGTAAATGAAAAAAAATAAATAAATTGTCTGCCTCACATTAAGATTTTTAGTCTAGGGATTTTATGAACTCGGCATGTAAAACTACTTTAATTTAGGACTGTCATCGTTAATTGTTTGAAAAATTCTAATTAAGACTCTGATTGTAATTGATTGTAAAGAACATATAATTTGGGGCAATTTATTCTTTAAAATTAAATGAAATACCACTTAAGGATTTTTCCTATAATTCCAATTAAATGTAAATGGGAGCAAATGGTCTAAATCACCCGTGCTCATTAAAAAAATTTAATCTTAGAATTAATTTATAATATATCAATAAAAAAGTTAGTTAGAATGATTTTAAAAAAAGAAACAAAACAACAACAAAAGTGTCAATTCGGTATTCTGTAATATTTTTAACCCTTTTCATTTGGTTTTCCTATTGCATTGGTACCTAAACCATAACACGAGCATACAATGATTTTGGTGCCGTCAAAACTATTTATACTCAATACCCCGATTCAAACTCTATACCTAGCTTTTTAATCGTGTGTATAGTTCTCGAGATATACCGTTATTAAGATAAAAAAAAAAGGTTACGCCATATAATTTGCAATAACTTAAAAAATTCATTAAAAATCTAAAATGAACAAAAATTAGAAATATTCACTCGTATCATGTAATTTTTTTTTACATGAGTTCCCTCGAATTTTGTGATATCAATTAATTCTCTGCAAATTCCTCTTATCCATGGCAGACCAGGTGACACTGAGACGCCATGATTGAAGCTCCTCCTGTCAAAAGTGAAGAGACATCAATTTGTTAAAGAAAGGGATCAAAAACGGAAACAAATTATTTGTTTCGCTCTAGCACACTTCTTGATATTAACAACCGAAAATAACTTTTGACAGGAGGGCCCTCAAAATCAATAACAAAATGTATGGGCTTTTTGTAATGTTGTCATTTTTGTATTCTTGAAAACCGGGTAATCTTATACCATGTCATAAACGTTAATAATTTGTTTCACTTGTTTGCTTTAATCTGTTCCCTTACTTTTTCTTTCAAATTAATAAGAAAATGTAAGTATTTATTTATTTTTGTTTTCTTCTTAAAATCTAATTTTAATATTTTTGTCAGCGCTGGATCAATTTTAATTAATAAAATGCAAAGCAATAGATCGATTGCCTATTTCCTGCGATTTTTTCGCAAACAACTCTGGGACAGGAAGGTTTCTTTATTTAGCCTGTAAAGCTAAATAAACTTAAAACAAGAGTTGTTTGAAAAAAAATTAACAGCACTTCGCAAAGCCCGACAAATCGATCTACTACCTTGGAATTCCTCTTCTTCGAACTCTTAACATTCTGCTTGTATGTTTTAAAAGAAATTAAGTTATTTCCTGACAAAATCGTTTATCTTTAAAAATTTAAACTCTTATTATTAGAACCATTTGTTAATTCCTCCAGTAATACAATTTCGCCATATTCTTTTTAAAACTTGAAAATTTTTTAAATTCATTATTTTAGATGCACTGGATACTGAATAGTTTAGAGAACTGTTTATTCACAAAAGTTGACATCTTTACTTCAATATCAAAAATTTTATTTATTTTTTTGCTCTTAAAAACTATGAAAATATAAAAAATTCTTCTTTATTTTGCATTCACTCTGCACTGATAACGTGAACACGAATCTTACTTTTAATAATAGAATTAAAAGGTTATTCTATTTTCGATCCTTACGTGTTTTTGTAAGCTTAATCAGAGAACTTGTACTCCAGTTATTGTAAATTATATGGCGTAACCTCCTCTTTTTTCTGTATAATGGTATATTTCGTAAACTACACATAGGATTAAAAAAAGTCAATTATAACGATTGAAGCTTGAGCATAAAACCTCAGACAATATTAAAAATTTCGTTTTGTAGGCCTGTATAATTGCTTACAATTCCTATCCTAAAAAATTGTTAGATTGAACAATTATTTTCAGCAAAATATTAAAATGTATTTGATATCGCGATAGCACAGAGAACAATCACAAAGTACCCATACACTATCGACTTGCTGTCGTCATGTATGGTCCCCTTTACGTATTTTACCTTTAACCACAAATTGTAATGAAGAAACTTTAAAATCAACAATCAAATCACACAGCAAGATAATTATTGCTAGAAAATATTTACTTTAATCAATTCCGTATTAACAGTTTTTAAAATATTCATACAAAACATATTAAAATTTGGCTTATATTTTTCCGTATTGATAAAAGTAATTTTGTTTTTATTTATTTCAGGGTCCTGGATGGGAATATGAAACTATGCTACCAAAATGGGGAGGCACTGATTGGAATGAAATGGATTAATATATCTATTTGCAAAATCAATATATAGTACATACATATAAAAACAAAAGCTAAAGATGATATAAAATAGATGATTCAGTATACATACATATAATAAAATTTAATTAGCAAATTATATTTTTATTACAAAATAGTTTTCTATATATAGTTACATACAAAAGCACAAGCAAATTATATACAAATAAAAATGTACATTAAAATACTTGTGTACTTATCAAGAAAAAAATATATAACATTTTATCAACAGCGGCTTTTTGGTGTTTCTTTTAAAGAAGAAGAAAATATGTAAAGGGTGTCACAACAAGAACACAAGATTTAAATTTTAAATAAAGCACAGATATTTTAAAAAAGTCATGAAACTTTATTATATCGTAAAGTAGACAGAATGAGGTTATGTATGGAACAACATATCGGGCAGATGGCCGCCGCGGCTTTGCTGACACACACGCGATCATTTAATGAAATTTTCAATGACCGTTTTGCATAAATGCTGCGGTATTTCATTAATGCAGCGTCCAATTTCCTCTTTTAAGGCTTGAGTCGTCGTCGGCTTATTCGCGTAAACCATCGACTTCAAAAAACCCCAAAGCAAAAAGTCTAATGGTGTTAAATCGCACGATCTATCCGGCCAATTCTGGTCTCCAAAACGCGAAATAACAAGACCGGGAAATGACTGATGCAGCAATTGAATTGTTTCTCTGTCTGTATGACATGTGGCGCCGTCTTGTTGAATCCACAAGCCCTCCACATTCATTTCTTCAATTCTAGGCAAGAAAAAACTGGTTATCATGTCAAACAATGACACTTCGAATGGCGCTAAATTTAAGTCTTGCGTTCTTGTTGGGACACCCTTTATATTGCTGGTAAAAATAATACATCGGCTGCAGTCATTTTATTTACTACCATACTAAATATATATATTTATTTCTGATGTTTTTCGATTGCACTGTGATATTAAGACCACGACCACACACAACAATTTTAGTTGGCAATTCTTGATTCTGCAACAGAGGAAGGAAAGAAGAATGGAAAGTGGTACAAACTTGCTCGTACTCCCCAATTCCCTTTTGTTCTCTCTTTGTATCATTTAATGCTGTAAAAAAAAGAAGATAGATAGCTTGAATGCTGAATGAATGAATGAATAAAAATTCAAAAATTGCCGAAACAAAATTTGCTGTGTGTGGTCCTGGTTAAAGTAATATGAAGCCTCTCTAAAGAAGTTAATCTTATTTTCCTAAAGTTAACGGTTCTTCTCATATGAAACAATTACTTTACTGACATGTAAAATCTATCGGTAAGAAAATAGCACACTGAACGACGCCTGGGTACTATTAGCACACATTTTTTAGTTTATTGCTATACCTATTGTAGAATAAGTATAAAATTATTTTATACATTTATTAAAAAAAAATTTTAATTTATATATGTCACGTTAGAAGCATTGCATAGAGCAAAGAAGAATTATTATTCAAAGAATGATTTTAGAAGGAAAAGTTATGTAGAAATATTACAATTGTCCAATTTCTAAAATAAAATAATACGTAATGGAATAACGAAAAGGTTGTCCTTATTATATTAGAAGACCTACAAGCGCAAAAGTTAGAGTTTTATTGAGATATTTTTTTCATACATTTCATTATTTTAATTTTAATCAAAATAAAATCAATTAATAAAAAGAATACTTCAAACTGTAACGTATTATTTAAAAAAAAAAATTAGTTTTAACAGCAACAAGCTTTAACATAAAAAGGATTAATAAGAGAAAAAAAATCTTAAAAATTAATAAAAGAAAGTACGCCCTTGCTCCCGGGGCTAACAGAACTTAAGAGGATGACTCTTACAATACACTTAAATCTAAATAAAATAAATGAAGATAAAAAATAATAACAATAAAGTAATAATAATAAAAAAGAATAAAAATAATCCAAACAAATCGGAGAAGACTAACAAAAAAAAACTCGTCAGTTGACAGCTTTTAGTCAATGATAAAGGGTGGTTAAATTTTAAGGGCCGATGTTGATTTTGAATAAAACACAAATTATTTCGGAAATTATTCTCATTTCTTTTTATTATGATAATATGATATGGTTCCATTATGTATGGAACAAACTATCGGCAGCACATCTCCATCCGACGGTCCAAACTTTCGATGACGCTGATCCATAATTGAGGTTCTATGTCGTTAATGTGCCGAATTATCTCATTCTTTAGCTCTTGAATTATTGCTAGCTTATCGACGTACACCTTTTCTTTCAAATAACCCCGAGAAAGAAGTCCAACGGTGTCAAATCACATGATCTTGACGGACAATTGACATCGCCACCACGTGAGATAACACGGCCATAGAATTTGTCGCGCAAAAGAGTGTAATTAATACTTGTGTGGAAGATGTGAACTTTTTACATCTGTATTAGTGTATAAGTTTCATATTAGTTTTAAGTTTTCTAGAATTAGCTAGTATAAGTATTTCGTTTACCTTTTGATTCTTTAACTTGATACACCTAAAAGTATGCAGTAATATCTAGCTAAGTTGTTCTAGACTAAGTTGCGAATTGTCCGTTACAGTGAATCATTGTTGCTACATGAATCTATATGGCTCTAGTTTTAAGTGAAACAGTATATAAGGCAATGCTCAGATTGCCAGATAAGTTCAGTTTTAATTGAAACATTAAACTGTAAACAAGGTGTGTCATAAACAATAAAGTGTCGTTGTGACGGTTATAATAAAAGTGTGCTTCTCTAATAAGTGTTGATAAAAGAGAACTAATTGTGTTTTTATTTTACAATTAAAAACCTAATAAATTAAACGTTTTTATAGTAGTGTAAAAACGTAACAAAGTGGATCAAATTTGGTAGCATTATTATCAAGGACGTCAACCAAAATTATAAATACATAAAATATTTCGAAGCATAATTTCAGTGCTGTATTTCAAAAATCCAACTTAATACCATGTTTTTGAACGTGTTTAACGACTCTTTCGTGTTTTTGAGTTAAAACCAGTAAATTTTATCAGGTTTTACCATACATTGAAATGTTTTAATAAACATCTCAAACGACGAGTTTTTGATAAAAACACTTCGAGGACAGGGTTGCATTTGCATGTAGAGTATATTCAGTGGGTTTTCGGCAGCTTTATTTTTGTTAATAGATGGCGACACGTCAAAAATATTTCGTGACCAAATAAAAATGGTAATTTAGTATTTAAAGACATTACTTGAAATTTCAATATTAATATTTGGGGCTTGATAAGTTTTTAGCTAATTATTACATTAAATAAAATCAAAAAATAAAATTAAATCAGCTGACCTAAAACATCTCAAACTTGGTTTGAACGGTTGTGTTTTTGTTTTAAAACATTTCGCTAAAACACGCTTAAAAACCTAGGTGTGAACATGGTATAAACTCAATTCCAAAATAGCATTTACTGTGGATTTATCAAAGTAAATTTGTGTGATAAATACAGATTTTATCAGGCACTTTCAATTAAGTCCACTCAGTCTGAAAACACTATTAACCTTTTTATAAAAGAGTAAAAATGTAACAATATTTTCACATCTTTACACTATCATAAAAACAACTAGTTTTTATTAAGGCTAGTTATTATAAAACAAAACGGAAGTAGTACACTTATTATAGAAACAAATTTTTATTTTAACCGTCACAACACTTTATTTTTATGACACACCTTGCTTACAGCGTGTTTTCGGCAGTTTTTTTGTTTTTTAATAGATGGCGGCACGTAGAATTAGCAAAAAAGTTTTAAGTTCAATACTTAACGCGTTGTAAGAAAATCGCAAGGAAATAGTTAACAACACTGCCAGAATAAGCAAACAAAAATTATAAGCACAGATATGGTCAATCTGCAATTACAGCGCATTTTTGCAATAAAGAACAAAAAGATATGAAAATAATTGAAACTTTTTTCAAATATTTGATCGGACTAAGTTTCGGTTTTACGGTCGAATCGTTTAAGCCTGTAGTCATTTTTCATGGAATTCTTTCTGGCTCGGAATCGATGATGTCTTTACAACGGTTCATTGAATCGGTATATGAACATCATAACTGCATATTTCTTTAGGGTAATAAATTTTAATTTGCAGCAACATCCTGGAACAAAGGTGTATAATTGTGATCTGTTTAGTAATTGGTATAGTCTTGAGAATTCTTGGAAACAAGTTTCTCAGTATATGGATTACTTGTACTCGATACAATCCCAACATCCTGAGGGAATCATTGTTTTGGGTAAATTTTGAAACGAAATATAAAAGAATAATTTGTTTGCTAAACTATTTAATTTTTAGGCTATTCCCAGGGAGGATTATTAGCCAGAGCTGCTATTCAATCTATGCCAAATCATAATGTTAAAGTATTCATATCACTATCTTCTCCACAAGCCGGACAGTATGGAAGTATTATAGAAATATAACTAACAATTAAACTTGAGCTGATTGTGTTCGTTTAATTTCAGCTAGCTTCTTAAAATTGATATTTCCAGACTTGGCTGCAAAAAATGCATTTGAGTTGTTTTACTCAAAGGTGGGCCAACACACATCTGTGGCAAATTATTGGAATGATCCAAATAAACAGAAGTTATATTTCAAATATAGTGTTTTTTTGCCTTATATTAATAATGAACTTATTTCATCAAATTCATCACAATTTAAAAGTTCACTAACGAAACTGGAGAAAATGGTTCTTATTGGGGGCCCTAATGACGGAGTTATAACACCGTGGGAATCAAGGTTTGTATAAAAATCATTAAATTAATATATCTAAAAACATTATATTATTATTTCTTATTTCAGTCATTTTGGATTTTTTAATGGAACATTTGATGTAGTACCATTCAATAAGCGCGATATTTACACATCGGACACCATTGGCCTAAAAACATTGGCCGATCATGGAAAACTAGTTATTGAAGTTAAGCCATTTGTTCATCATCTAACGTGGCATACCAATAAGCATGTTATAAAGGAAGTTATTTTGCCACATTTGACGTAGTACAAATTTTTTATATGCATGTTTACGTTTTTGGCTTTTTGCGTAAAAAGTTTCTCACTTGTTTCCTTTAAATAGATAATCATTTAAATTTTGTTGTTGTCACAAAAAATAAGCAAAACGTATCTTAATACATTTTATTTAGACGATTTTACTAAACCCGAAATATAAATGTACGCTTAAAGAAAATAAATCCACAACAAGCCAATTTTTTTTCTTTTTTTACTTTTACACTATTGTAGGCGAAATTTGTTTAAGAAGGGGCGAAAGCTTAGTGTACAGGGTACACAGAGATAGATCAGGACCACACAGCAATTTCAGTGGGCAATTCTTGATTTTGTAGAAGAGAGAGGGAAGAAGAATGGAAAGGGGAACAAACTTGCTCGTACTCGACAATTCCGTTTTGTTCTCTCTTCGTATCTTTTATAATGATGTAAAAAAAAGGAAGATAGGTAGCTTGAAGGCTGTATGAATAGGAATGCTTAAATGCCGAAACAAAAAATTTGTGTGGACAAAACGACAATTTTAAAAAAGAATTGCCCAACTAAGTTTGCCGTGTGTGGTCCTGATCATAACAAATTTGGCGATAATCACTCCTATCGTGAACAATTTTTCCCTCGTAATTTTTTCCCATTTCACATATTTGCAATCATGAAAAAAGTAATTCAATTGAGATTTACAACATGAAAAAATGTCTACTTCAAGAAATACCCCCTTATCGTAAATAATTTTTTTCATGAGATTTGTTCACTTTTCCCTAAATTGGTTCACTTTATATTTGCTGAGGGAATTGTACCGTTAATCATGTAAGTATTCATTTATTTTAACTAGTATTACATATTAAACTTTTATAATAATTTCTTCATGACAAGATCCGTTAATAAAGCCCAAATCGATATAATTTTAAACAAAATGCAACATAATAGACCACTTGCTTGTGGATTTGGAAAGCTTTCAAAAGAAGTTGTATCTGAATTTTGTAAGTCACTTACAGAAGAGCTCAACAGTCATAGCCCTCCAATTAAAAGCGTGTCAGAATGGAAAAGGTAATATAATATACATATATTATTTGTATAAATTTAACACAAAAATACTATTTAAAATGTTTGTACTTTGTTTTGCAGGTTTGGATCGATCAAAAACGGTATGTCCGATCGAAAACTGCCGCAAATATGAAAAACAACGTGCGACAGGAGGAGGCCAAACCAAACTAAATGCTTAAGAGTCGCATCCAATAAATAAGAAAACGCTTCTTTATTAACTATAATGTTGTTTAAAGCTAATACAAAAATTAATTCTAAACAACTTTATTTATTAAATTTTCACTTACAGGACATCAGGTAACTTCAAGGGTTTAGATGAATCGTGCAAATGCCGACGAAAAATTCCAATTCTAAACATTTCACTGGAGTTGTTTGTTTTAAATTTAAAATTTTTTTCGCAATCAGCTTGCTCTTCTTGTTTATAACTGATAGCTGATAACTTATAAAAATTTCATGGAGATTCTCGATCGCATTTTTCCGTTCGAGGAAAATAAAAATCTCATGGGAAAAAATATTTCACATGTTATTGCCGATAAGGGTGAATATAATTGTGGTAATAGGGTCGTCAAAAAAATATTTATATAACAAGATAATTTTTACTTATTGACTTGTAGCCAAAGTTTTGCCGTCAAGCATATTCATGAATATGCCTTGTTGGTGCACTAAATAAAAAAACGCACACATTTTCGATTTTAGTGCTTTTATAAATTCAACAGTTGACAGCCCTGAATGTACGATATAATCTGGCAGCTTTGTTTTACACAGATGGTTTATCGAAATTTGTTTTATTGAAAAAAACTACCGCCTTGTTCGATTGTGTGAATAAAAAAATTAATTATTTAAAAAATGATACATGATATTATTTTGGCCTGCCTTGACATACACTCTAAAGAGTTACCGATTCAGGAATTCATGGTATATACTTTCTAAAAATTTTAAAACAAAATAGTCATTTGTATTTCACATAGGTATCTGAAGCTGTTTCTAATTTTTTTCATCCTTGTGAAAAAAAATTGTTAGAGGACATTATACAAATTATAAATTTATTCCGCGAAATAGCAAAATTCGCCAAAATATATGGTACAAATCAAAGCATTCATACTGTCGGTGCTTTTACTGATACAGATGGTGAGTTCACAAAAATAAAATTAAATTTGTATTGAATTTATTACGAATTGTTCAATGATATAACTTAAGAAAAGATACATTTTATAATTAGTTACATGTAATTATTTATTTTTATTTTTTAAGACCAATGTATATAAGGACCAATTCCTTAAATTCTTTTTAATTAATCCAATTACGATTAATGTTAAAATACTTTGAATAAATTAGTTTTCTCCTCATTTTATCACAAAATTGTTTGTTATATTTTAAATTGTCCTTGTTTTTTATAATTTCATTTTTATCATCTTTAATTTCTTTAGCAAGCTGCTGGTTTTCGGCATCCATTCTTTCAATTTCTGCTTGCAATTCAGAAATTTCTTTTTTCAAATCTTTAATGGTTTGCTTATTATTTTCTATTTCTTCGGCTCTTTTTTCGTCCTCATCATCCAAATTGTTTTGCCCAAATGCTACAGCGAACACAACGATAAGTAAAAAAATTTTTAAATATTTCATTGTCCTATGGTAATCGTTTTTATTTTCTGATATGGCGTTTGCTTAATTAACTATTAATCTTAACTGTATAGATATTTCTTTTAAGACAGCTCTTTATATACAAAAATTAAATACCTACTTTAATGATACCCAGCAAAAAGAAGAGGAAAAATTACTACACCAGCAGGCTATAAGTATTTCTGAGAAAGAAAGTTTTTCTCTTTTTTAAAACTTATCACTGAAAAAACCCGCATCTAAAAAGCTATAAAATGTGAACTTTTTGTTAACATCGCATATACTATGTATAATTCTGCAAAATTAGGTTGTTGAAGGAAAGTTAGTGATTTAAAATCACATACCATTATGCCAATATCTTTTTTTTTTTTTTTTTGAAGCGATTAAAAGAATCATTACCAATTTTTTTTGCTGGGTAGTGACTAAATTTTCCCATTTAAATGTGTGTTTATCTTTCAGTATTTAAAGTTTGCTGAATTTTATAATTAATCTACATATGTGTGTATATACCTGTATATACATATATATTAAAATGAAATGGTTAATGTATGTGACGCCATAATGGATGGATCGGTTGTAAAATTTTGCTAAGTTTGTAATTTTTTCGAGACCGTTTTGTGTGGAAAAATATTTATAGAAAATTTCCCCTGTAAACTACTAAGGTGAACAAAAAATTAATAGGATTAGCCCATATAATAAAAATATTGGTTATGCGGGTTTTACACTAAGACAAGCTTTAAGATTTTCATTGTATTTTGTCAGTTGTTTTTGATATTTCTTTGTTCGTATGCAAAAATGCAGCCCTGATACGATGGAAAATATAAAAGTTTAGAAAATTTTCTAAATATGGTGAGAGCCATAAGATTGTCAAGTTCCCATCCGTATTTTTTGATATATTGTTTTCACACTATTCTACTTTTTCATTTTATTTTTGACAAGTCATTTTAATTAGTATTATAGTATAAAACCCGCATTATCATACAATTAGAGCATTGAATCTTGAAAGTTTATGTGATAAATAAATTATATGTACCTATATACATATATATATGAACTGTTATTTTCAAAAGTGGTATAAGTTCACTATAACTTTAAACGCACTTTCTTATTTTTAATACACTAAGTACTTTTTTCGTCGCATGGACGAAACCCATTTTTAATCCGCCCCAGATTCAATATCAATTTAATTTCATTTTTATTCATATAACGTAAAAACTTAATTCGTACTAAATTTAAATTTTATTTAAAAAAGTTATTTTTTTTACTCAAAGATGTGTGATCGTTGATTTAATCGTGCCTCGAACATGATTTAATCAAATGTGCTCGATTTTTACTCAATTGTTCGTTTGGATTGTTTGTCTGATATAGTATGTAAATAAAAAAATTTAATCATACACAATCAATTAAAAATGTGATATTTGCAGTTCTCTGATATTGATCATCATATATTTATCAATTTATAAACAATTTTTTTTCACATTTTTTTCCATCAGCAAAGAGCTTCCGTGCGAAGCCGGGGTGGAACCGTCTGATAGATAGTATTGTATAATAATAAATGATCCACAAAAATAAATTAATTATCAAACAATTTTTTAATTAGGTTCAACAAATATATAAACAGGTGTGCACTATACGTACATTTACTAACATGTATTTCCAATACAAGAAAGTATTTTGGCATGTATGTATAAACAAATACAAATTTTTTAACTCGTCCCATTTCAATAATTTTTCTGTATTAAATAATATTTTTTTCTAAAGCTAAAAATGTTTATATAATATATAGTATATGTATGTATTAAAGGGCTGCGCAAGCCTATTTTAAATAAACAAAACACTACTGGACACTAGAACAAAGCACAGTTTCTAGACCAGGACCACACAGGACAAATTTAGTTGTGAAATCAAGGATGATGCTTGAAATCTGTTTCAAGTATCATTGTGCAGCCCTTTAGTATGTACGTAAGATTATTCTTCACATTCTTCATATTATTCTCTACACAGAACCTTTACAAAGTGGTTTGTATCTAAAGGCGTTTGCGAATGGAGTTGAATATGTACTTGATGATTTTTTGGATAACATTACAGAACTCGAAAGCAGATTCTTAAATAATCCTTCGCAATCACTCATGTTTATATATCAAAAGTTACAGGAGTATGAACCATTAGCATTATACTTGAACAAATTAATAC
Source organism: Thelaira solivaga (assembly GCA_947397855.1). NCBI lineage: Eukaryota > Metazoa > Arthropoda > Insecta > Diptera > Tachinidae > Thelaira > Thelaira solivaga. The sequence continues at coordinate 38,333,225 of OX377611.1, read as the reverse complement.
GGGGCATCCGAATGCAAAAACTACATGGTGGGACAATTATACAATATTTGCAACAGAACTCGGTTCATGGTGACGTGCGGATTAACAAAGCCGTTAAAACGTAGGTATATGAAGTATATTCAATTAGTTGTTAACATGCTTAAATAATTTCGAATTTTAAAATATTTTTTAATGCTTATAATTAAGTGCGAAGATGAGATGTATGTAAATACAATACGTAAATAAAATGCTGCTAACAATTATCTTATGATTGTGATATATTCCAGAATTCAATCATCTGTAAATGTTGTGTTTCTCAAGCAACTAACCCATTGGCTACTGTATGCAAAAATAGTAGATTCATTTGGAGAATTTTTTATTCAATGTGCTGAAAATAATTGTAATAGTACCCTTGAAAGCGAAAAAGGAACAAATACAGGAAGTGGAAAAAATCAAACATCAATATCGGTATGAGAAAATGAAAAATGTTATTTTAAAAACACTTTTTCCTTTATCTATGTGTAGGAATTCTTAAACTATATATATATAAAAATTCAGAACAATCTGTTTAAAATCTGGTTTTTGATTAGGTGTTTTTATCCGGTCTCGCGTGGCCAGTACAAATTGGCGATATTCCAACTGAAACGCGTTAAAGAGCGTAGCCGATGTACAGTGAGCATTCTAGGAATATCGTGATTTTATGTACCAAATTTAAAAAAAAAAGTCTTGGAAATATTCGGAAAGTAATATTTTTTGGAAAATGAAAGACAAATTTCTTTCAAGTGGCACAATCAGTTGAATTCGATAAATTTAATCTCTCACCGAACTCACGTGGTTATTCGCCAATTTTCATCAAAGCCTTTATCGTGTCTTTATCCGCTGCAACCAGCCTTCGAGAATGTACATCTTCGATACTAAAATTGCCGGATCGAAGTTTTGCAAACCAGTTCCGGCACTGGTGTACTGTCAACATATCTTTTACATACACATCTGTTAATTTCTTTCTGGTTTGAACAGCATTTTTACCTTTTCTATAAAAAAAAGTAAAACATGACGAAAATGTTGCATATTGCTTTCCATATTTAAAAGGGCACCAACCAAAAACTACCGCGCACTTTTTCACACATAAGCCTTGCACTAGCAGCTCTCAAAACATACATTGAGTATGTGGCTTAAGTGTGAAGTTGTGTTCGAAAATATACAATTAAATCCTCTGTCGGGAAAAAACGAAATTACTTTCCGAACAACCTAATATATTTTTAACTATTAAATCATTGAATAATTGACGTACACGTTTTATAACTTATGTTACTCACTGATAATGTAGCTTTATACTGGTGATAGAATTTTTAAGATCGGTTCAGTAGTTCTAGAGTTTTTTCATTGTAGATTCTATAGCAATGCACAAGCATACTTGAAATGGCTTACAAACTTCTTGTATTAAGAAATATTTTACATATTTGTAGTGATGTACGGCTTTCAAGTGTGCTTGTGCATTGATCTAATAGATACACAGCAAAGTGTACCAAGAAAGTTGTAGTCAGAATAAAATTGTCACGATATTTTCCTTCCCTTTACTAGTAAAATTTTATGGATTGCGGCAATTTTGATCAGTAACAGCTGTTTAGTAATTCCAATATCATTATAAAATGACATCACATTAACTATGTGCGTAAATATGTGTATGTATAATACTCGTATATGTAATGTGTAAATAAACGAATTTGATAAATTGAAAAGGACAGCAATTTATCTTATTGGAATTAAAAACAATAAGAATGAATAATTAATTTTTTTTTTAATTTGCTGATAACTGTTACTTTACTAGTGTCATCATTTAATTACCAGTAAGAGTTTCTGATTACTGCAAGTTTTAATGTACTTCAAGGAATAATGCAGTATTATTTAATTAATTTAATTTCTAAAAGTGAATAAAGCAGTCTAATTGTTAACTGGAATTGCATACGCAGTTTTATTTAACGGTTTTTTTATTATACCCTTCACTGTAAGTAAGAAGGGTATATATAACTTTGTGACTCCGTAATTTCTACGCCGTACATGACACACCTTATAAAGTATATATACTCTGGATCCTTGTAAATAGCGGAGCCGATTAAACGTTGTCCGTCTATGAGGATGTTGAAATCAACTTTTGGAAGTCCCTAAGGACCTACAGAAAAGTTTAGTGTGTCAGCTTGCTATTGAAATTCATTGAAAGAAAATTTTTTGATTTTTGGCATTAATTTGAAATTCTTTATTTGATATTAAATATGTTTGATTTAAAAAATGTTTGCAAAATTAAATTAAATTATTTTTTTTGCATTCCTATTGGATATCTTTCTTAGAATTTCTTTTTTTTTTATTAATTTTATTGCTTTTAAAAATAAGGATTTTTTCTTGGAACTCGTTAATTTTAGCTTTTTAAACTGGAATTAATTTAGGATTAATAAAAAAATATTTATTCAAAGAAAAAAAATTTTTTAACAATATTTTTCATTTCTTTTTTATTTTTATATAATTTTTTATTTGTAAGTTCATTTCGTTTCAATTATATAATTTTTTTCTGATATTTAAAAAGGTGGAAAGTGAAAAATATGAGTATTTGGCTAACACAGTGAAGGGTACATACTCGGCACAACCGAATTTAACTTATTTTTCTTTTAGGACGTAGCTAGTAACTATACTGATATTTGGCGTTACGAAATTTGTTACGAATTTCTACCGCATTATTTGTCATCGAGTTGGGCTGAAAAAGTTTTGTTCATTGGTCAAACAGTCCTTATATTTAAAGTGGATGCCAATAAATTAAATAAAAACGCTCAGACTTGGAATAAAAATGAAAGTAAATATGTACCCGAGCAATCATTATGGGATGAAAGGGAACATGTATATTTTGCTAAAATTCAATCTCTACAAAATGATTCTGAATTGAATATATCACATTACGATCGAGTTGTTGATGAAGTTAAGAGTTATGTAACATCAAGACTATCAGAAGTAGCCATAAACCAAGCGGATCTAGTTCAACAATTAAAGTACGTATTGTTCGTAATGTTTTTATATGCTATCATACATAGATGATATTTATGATACATATGTAGATATTTATATTATTAAATTAACCTCAAAATCGTTTATTGAATTTCATTTTATTTTTTACATAAGGCTAATTAAAGATTTTTATTTGCTGGGCCGGGGCGAATTATTTTTGGAATTTATACGCCAGACCTATATAATTAACAAAGATGCTGATAATGAAAATAAACTCAGCGATTTTGTTAAAGCATTCGAGGTAAGAATACTTTATTATGCTTCCATATGTGATTATTAAATTGAGCTAGTTTTACCAAATAGCAATAAATGTTATAAATATAAAAAAATTAGCTTGAATTTAATAACTAAACTATATTGCTTATACTATGTACATATTTTAATTTCTAAAAAGTGTGTACATATGTATATGCAAATACATGTAAATGACGTCGTCAATATAAAAACATTTTTCTTAGTCAGCAGCTCATGGTGTGGGGGTGTCTGAAGATCTGGAAAAGTTTTCTTTATGCATACCAAAGTTATCTTTCGGTTGGGATGAGCCATTAGAATTTGGTTATCTGCAACTATTGCAATTACAATACAAAATTAACTGGCCATTGCATTTGCTCTTCTCGCCAAAGGTTATTGAACGGTATAACATACTTTTCAGATTTCTGCTACTTATAAAAAAAATGCAATATGAATTACATATGCTGTGGTGTCAACATACAAGAGAAACTAAACTTAAAAAAAACCAAAACATTCGAGTAATGCATTTACGAAATGAATTAATGTTTTTCGTCGATAACTTACAGTATTACATACAAGTAGATGTGCTAGAAAGTAAATTTTGTATACATTGTTATAAGTATATAGAAATATATACATATGCATTACGTTTTTCTTTTTTCATAGGTCAATTTAGTATATTATTAAACACTATACTTAACAAGGCTGACTTTGAACAAATTCAACGTTCTCATAGCATATTCCAAGCAAATATACTATCACTATGCTTTCTCCTAACTGATGTAAGTTATTACTCTCTTAAAATACATTGAAAAATTTTATGAAAAACTCTTAATATATGTATTTATTGCAAACAATATTCGTATATTTTAGGAGGATGCCACGAAAATTAGCATGTTACATTCTTCGTCGCCTAATTCAAATAATCCCGTATATTTAATAATAAATGAAATATTTCACATATGTGAAGATTTCAATGGGTTAGTTGATTCTGAACATGTAGAAGATGATATATTTAATAGTAAAATAACCCAATTGGATGAACGGTAAGACATTAAACATTTTGAACAACCAAGACTGAAATGCTCATGCAAGGATATTTATTTAATCAATGCATATTTATTCAATCTTCATTTCACAATGTTGGAATGAAAATATATTTTTGAAATGATGTGGAGTTGTAGACGTAAGAACTCTACTTACAACTAACACCAGGTCATTTTAAAAGTATTTTCTTGTTTCACACACTTAATTTTATTTACAAATGATGCATACTTTTTTTTAAGATTTGGAAGCTTAATACAACAACTTATAAATTTATTGGTTGGTTTGAAAACAGCACCAAGTATAACACCCTTATCTCAATTGTTATTGCGATTAGACTTCAATCACTGGTTTAGCATTAAAAAAAAGAATTGTGAATATTAATAAATATACTTTGTTATTAAAATATTTTATAAAAACAAATAAATAAGAAATATAATAACGCCTTTTTTTAATTATAATATAAAAGTATTAAAAATTATAAAAATAGCAATATCGCATACATTAGAATCGTATCCGTTTTATATCTTCCATACGAAAGTCGGTTCTACATTGAAGAAATTTAAATATTAATTAAAAAAATTTAACAAACTAATAAAAAAAAACAATGCAATATTACCGTAAAGTAAGTATGGTTCGAACTTCATTCTGTGTTATGCGCCACGTAGACAATTCTAATCCATTTTCTACATTCCAGTAATCATTTAGTTCCGATACTTTTTCTAGATTTAAGATTGTAGCAATTTGAGTAAGACGGGTCATTTTATCACGAATTGACCATGAAGTTGCACTGGCCAAATATGAACCCAATACCCGTACTTCTTGGTCAAGAACCAAACCTCCCAACTAAAATAAACATGTTATATAAATTGTTCTTCACATCTTCAAAAAAATACTTACACGATTAAATGTACATTTTTTGATGGCCCTTTCTAGACGCAATGTTAATTCTGTAGCTACAATACTAATAAGAGCATCTGTGTTGCGAGGTGTTAAATTTTGCTTAAATGTATTTAAAAGACCATCAATCTGTACAATCAAAAACTGGATAAATGTTTCACCAGCCTCGTATGAAGCCAATTCCTCCTAAAATTATGACACGTGTGATTGCAAAAACATTATTCTTCTTAGATTTTTTACCTCTGTAAAATGATGTTTGTAATTAAGAAATTGATCCACCCACGGGTGAAGACGAGGCTTGATGGCACTTGAACGTAATTGCTGCATTCCAAAATCTACGCATGCTTTTAAAGTGTCTCTCACAGTTTTAAGTTCAGCAAGGCAACTTTCAATTAACTGAATTTCTGCATTTGAAATAGCTGGAAATGCTCCTTTTATTTCTTGCTCCATGGTTTGACATAAAGTTTCTATGTACTCAGTGGACATATCTGCATTGTTTAACTGCACAAGAAAATGAATGCGAGATTTCTCACTATCACTCGCCTGTATTCTACCCTGTTGAAGAGTACTTTGTATAGCATTATATGCTTGAGCTAAATCAATGTAACCTGATGGATAGCCTAGTTTCAAAGTTGATCGCAACGCATTAACAAAATCGCTATCTAAGCAAGTTGCAGCGTTATTTATAACAGCACAGGTTCCATTTACAGATTGACTGGATAGAGATCGTCTTATTGACTTTCGTAATATAAAGAATACATCATCGACCATTGAAGAGCACAATTGGCCGCTTTCATAAGTATCCAAGGCAATGGCTTTTATGACACTCTCCTCCATAAAGTAACTGTAAACCAATAAATATGTATTTGTGTTTGTTTAACTAACTAATTTATACATTGTTACCGTTCAAACAGCAAATAAGTTCCAAGTAATTCTTGCATTTGTCTACTTAAATCACACTGGGATAATAATTGATTCATTTTATCTAATTTCACTTGTTTTAATGTTCTGTCCAAAGAGCTTGCCTCTATGTCTGCCTGAAATAACAGAGAAAATTTAAAAGAATTGCGCAAATGTCTATTTCTGTAATAAGCGAAAAATTTTTGTTTTTTGTCTTAAAAGCCTTGATGTTTGTGCATATTTATTTAATTAAATTTATTATAAATACTATGTATATCAAAAAACTATATTTAAAGTATTTGTTCTACGAAATTAGCATTTGAAGTAATTTCAATTACTCTATTTCATACTAGCTATTTTTACCCAGTCCTTTATGAGTGGTAATTCTTAGAGCAAGAAGATCGTATATAATATATACAAATTCAAAAATATATGTTTAAAATCTTGATTAGTAAAAACTATTTAAAATCATTTGTTGAAAAATGGGAATGAGCGGCACAAAATTAAGTTGATTTTTGTTAAAACTTTTGGATGCCAATTTATTATATTTTTTTAAAAAAAATCCATGCAAAGTACAATTTTAATTGTTAAATCAATGAATATTGGACTTAAAATTGGGTGTACCTTTATGTTATATAGTCTATGTTACTCGCTAATACTGTAGCTTTATATTGGTGAATAAAACATTTTTACAATATCTTTCCGTTACAAAAAAAAAAAAAAAAAACGACTAATAATATTATAATAGTAAGATAGCAAATTAAAATAATTGGTCAACTTTGAATAAGGAGTTTTGGTAGAAAATGCTTAAAATTATATTATTGAACCCAAAATTAATAAATTTTTTTTGTGGTTTAGTTGTTAAACATATTTTATACATCTCTTTTGAAGCGAAAATTGTTGATGGAGGAAAGAAATTTGTATTGATACTTACAGTTAGGCGTCGTTTCATAAATCGAAAATATAATTCAGCTCTAGAATGCATGATGGTTATCTCTGCAATTATTACATCAATGTCTTTCGGATTTAGTTTATCAACGTTTCCTCCTGAAGAACTTCGATAATGTCCTAATGTTACCGCCGAGGTAGAGCTGTTACTGTTCATTGCATTATGAGAAAATCCATCGTTTACTTGTTGCGTCCTAACGCTGATTTTTCTATTTTTATTGAATTCAAGCAACAAGTTTCGAATATCAATGTCACACTGCAGCTGAAGTACTTCTAGCATCTCTAACAAGTAGCCAGACCCATAGCAAGCTTCGATAATTGGCTGATTGACTTCAATAACACGGGCAAAGTTTTCCAATAATGATGTTAATGTATCGGCAAAAGCCAAAGGTAAGCGTTTTTCAGCTTTTGCTAAATCCAGCGAGTTACAGAGTTCTTTCTGAGCTTTAATAGATAATTTTACACAAACATAATTGGCAAATTTTTCAATTCCTTCCTTATGTCGCCCTAGAAGAGGAAATATTTTAAAAAATCTTTCAACCGATGCCAAATCATCTTTTTTCACTGATTCGTTGAATTTTCGAACAATTAAATCACGCATTTCAAGTGTTGCTGTTTCTAATGTCTTTATAGCTTCACTAACGGAGCTTACAGAGCCCTGCACATCGTCCGCAGTTTTCTTTAATAATTGCAAGTCCATTGCTAAGAAACGATTTATATGGCCAGCACCAATTTCAAAATCTTCATCAGCAATGGCATTCATAACACCCTGGCTGCATAATTGTAAATCAATTAGATCGTGTACCCGTTGTTGGCATTCCGAAACACGACTACGTGCTACATCCAATCGTCTAACCTTAGCACTTACTGATTCAGCCAGCACAGCAGTTTGAGCAATTTGTACATCTAATTTCTTTGAATCCATACTCATTTCGTTGAGCATTACCATAGCTTTGGTTATTCCCCTCATATTTGACTCAATTTGACACTGTTTACTTAAAAGGTTTTCCAAGTCTATTTGAATTTCATCCTGTTTAAAATAATTATTTTACTAGAATTGTATGTAATGTTTGTAAAAATTAAACAACCTCTTTGTTTTTAATTAAGTTCATAACAAGTTCTACATCAGAGATAGTACCAACATCATAGTCACCAAAAAATTTTCTTAAATCGGTTTTATACATTATTTATGTTACAATTCTTTCTTTTACTTATATTTGTTTATAAATCCTTTATCAGGTCTATAGCTGTTACAATTCAGTCACAAAGAATGTCTGAACAAAACTAGCGACGATAAAAAACCGCCTTATGATTCGATAGGCGGACGCAATAGCGAATTCAGTGTGCACCTATCATATACGAAGGTGAATTTATAATTTGCATTAGAGTATTCGCATGGTGAAATTATACAGGTGTGTGCATTAGGCAATTCGCCCCACAGCTGATTTATCCTAAGTTATCAAAAATGATATTTATTTACAATTAGTTAATTTGAACTTACCTCTAACGATCATGAGGTATATATTTTTAATTTTTATTATATTATTTATATAAATAAATATGTTTGTTAAAACAAATTTTTTGAACAATTTTGATAACTTGGTGGAAAAAAAATTCGCTTTCGTTATGATTTCCTGGATGCACACACCTGTATTTCACCATGAGCATTCGCTTATAAGCTGCTTAAATTCGCTCCCCTTAGATATGTCAAAATATGAGAGTTTATGTGTATGCAGAAATTAAAACAATAAACTAAAAAATTGTTAGAAATAAATTAGAATAGGTAAAATTAAGTAAGATAAAATATATTAAAATCATCTTTGGAGGTAAGTTGAGAAAAGAGACGCCTGTTGTTCTTGCATTTTAATGTTTGTTGTAGATTTTCCTTTACTTTGTGTAATTATGCCATTGCTGCTTACAAATCTAAGGGAAAAAGTTGATATTCCGTTTGTAATTTCTACACTGTACATGTAACACCCTAAAAAGTATATATATTCTGAATCTTTATAAAGCGGAGTCGATTTAGCGATATCCGTCTACCTGCCTATCTGTCCATCTGTTCCTCAAATCATTGAAATCAACTTTCTTAAATCCCTAGACAAGGTACAGAAAATTATAGCATACCCATCTATCAGTTGTTTCTGTTTTTCAATTGTTATTGAAATTCAGCCGGATTAGTTAATAAATGGAGAAGCTATGAGTCAAAAACCTCAATTTTTTACCATTTTCTGAGTGGGTTTTTGACGTATTTTGTTTAAAACACAAAACGGAAAGAAAAATGTAGTATGCAGTTTTATCTGAAATGACAATAATAATGCTTGTGCCAAAAATCAGAACGATCGGTTCTCAAATGGCCTAGAAAAATCAAAAATACAACCAAAATTTAGATTTTTTCATTCACTACACAGGTCAAGTGCCAGTGATGGCACTACATTATAATAGAACTAAGAATATAGAAATCTTATCGATATAGAAGTTTTTGTTTTTTGCCCTTAATTTGAAGTTCCTTATTCATATTAAATCGGTAATTAAACATGTTTTATTTCAAAATGCTTGCAAATGTTTCCAAAATTAAATTTAATTTAATTTTTTTGCATTCCTATTGGATATCTTTCTTAGAATTTTGTTCGTTTGCTTACTTAAATATTGAGTGGCTGCAAACATTTTACTGCTATTAGAAATGAGCTTCTAAGAAAAAATTTTTTTTTAGAACTCGTTAATTGGTATAATGAAATAAGTATTCAAATGTTTGGGCAGGAATTTAACAAGACTTGGGAGTAATCTACTGAAGATTCAGAATAGCTTTCCCTTTTAGTACTTATTATGGTAAGTAAAAAAATTTTTCAACATTTTTCTAGGAGAATATCATGTTGAGAATAATGCATTTTGCACACCAACATAATTGGAATAAAATTAAATTTTGTTAAACTTTATAATTTAAAAAAATTTAATATGTTGTATATTAATTATTTATTTTATTGATTAATAAAAATAGGTATTCAAAGAAAATTATTTTTATTAATGTTTGTAATTTTGTGTTTATTTTTTTAATTAAAACGACTAGTTAATTAAGCTTGAGGCCGTATTATAAAAATATTTTTTATATAGATAATTCACTCCAATAATAAATAAATAAATGTTTAGCTTAATAAATATATATATATATATATATATATATATATATATATATATATATATATATATATATAATTTATTGTTTTTGTACTAATACGTTTATTTTGTATACATTCGCCGTGGTTCTATATTGTATGAATTCGCCTTAGTTTGTTCAAAGTTTGATTTTGCTCGGTGGTTTGACTTGCTTGCACTTCTGTTAACATCACTGTCGTCCGGTTGACATTTGAGAGAAACGCGCGTTTCCAAGGTATATTAAAGGAGTTTATTAATTTTATACGTATTTGGTGCGGGTTTTATAGCATTATTAGGCAGTAAACGATCCCAAGAAAAATAAAATGAATTTAACGCAAATGAGCGCTCAACATGACCTGCTCGATATTGCAGGAAACTTAATGGAAAAGCATGATACCAATGACTTGGGTTCACCGGGACTTTTGGAGGTAAATTTTAATAATTTTTTTTTATCAAGATTGTAAAATTTTTGTGTAATAAAGATGACCGGTATAAGTCAACATGGAATGCCTACTGCCAGTGGACTTAACGATTATGATTACCAAACATTGGCAAGTTTGTCTATGGGTCACAAGCAGTTAAACCAATTGCAAACCACGAATAAAATTCCAATCCCTCCAGAAATATTAGAACATTTTAAACGTAAGTTATTTCCATATATATTATTGTTTTCATAAATATCTAGACTGTATATAAGTCAAACAGTTCTTATATATAAAGTGGTTATGCATTCCAGATATAAAATGTCACTGCATGATGGGACTTTTTCCAGAAATAGGAAGAGCGTGGTTAACCATTGATTCAGAATTATATGTAAGTAATCATTTTCAAAATAATAAAAGTTAAATAATGATGTTTGTTTAAAGATCTGGACATACGAACAATCTCGAGATGTTGCATACTACGATGGTTTAAGTCATCTTATAATCAGTGTAGGTTTGGTAAAACCGAAACCGGATGTTTTTATTAATGATGTCAAGTATCTATTAATACTAACCACTCCGGTAGAAATTGTTATATTAGGTAATTATTGTTTTTCACAAAAGGAAAAAAGAATGACACAAAAATGTTTTACTTACTATATAAATAAATATGGTGGTCTTTTACAAAATAAAGCATTATCATAATCACTCAAAAAAAATTAATTGTTATTATATTTAATATACGTATGAGTGTTGTGTGTACATCTATTTTTGTCGTCGTTCCTTTTTACTTTTTTATATATTGGACATAAAAGATATTATTTATTTTTAATGTTTCAGGTGTTACATTTGCCGATTCGACAAAATTTATATCTTCGCCAGCACGAAATATTCAAAGTACTACTACCTTCGAGGAGATGCAGTTAATGAATAAGCCTATTTTCGTGTTAAGTACGGATAATGTTTCTATAAATTTTGTTATAGGAAGTCAAAACGGTCGAATTTTTTTGGGTGGGCGTGATGGCTGTCTTTATGAAATAACATATCAAGCAGAGTCCAGTTGGTTTGGAAAGCGATGCAAGAAAGTAAATCATTCACAGGGCATCGTATCGTACATCGTTCCGAGCTTCTTGAAAGTATTCTCGGTAAATATGACTGCATTAGATACCCATAGCTCTCTGAGTTTAAAACATTTGTTTTATATTACTAGGAAAATGATCCGATCGTTAGATTGGCCATAGATAATAGCCGTCAATTGTTATACGTCTTAACAGAAAAGGGTTCAATAGAAGCTTGGGAAATGGGGCAGGATTATAATGGAATGCAACGTATCGCTAGAGTAACGCAAAATGAAATATCCCAAAGTGCGGCCAATATTATGAAGTATGTACTCTTAAATATTGCTCAACAGTTAATGCATAAGAAATGTTATGATTTTATAAAATTTATTTTAGAACCGTTGATCCTATTTTGTTTAAAAACATTAAATCGATTTGTCCTCTTTCGACTGATGATTGTCAAAATCTTCATTTATTAGCAGTGACAGAAAGTGGCGTGCGTTTATTTTTTGCAACGAGTGCTCTTACTTCATTTTTAAATCCAAATATAAATAATACCACAATCAATCAATCTGTCGGTCAAAATTCACCAGTGAAAGCAGTAGGATCCGCAGCAGGTATAGTACCAGCTTCATTGTCGTCGCAGGGTCCCGCTGCTGAACCAAAAAAACAGCAAGGTTTATATCTTTTACATGTCAGACTGCCGCCTGGATATACACCAAACACTACAATAAATAAACCGAAACAAGTACATTCTGCTCATTATAACGAAGGTACTTTATTAATGGTATCAACACCGCAACAGGATCAGGATATTTTGTGGTCTATAAGCTCCGCACCATTTCCGCATCGACCATATTTAACAGAATCCACTACTGTTATTCCTCTAGATGGTATAGTCTGGAGTCTGGCAGAGATACATGATCGGTGTAAAACTCAACTCCAATCAATTTTACGCAAGGCACAGAAACCAAAAAAAGTTGTTTTACTTACTAATCAAGGAGCTCACATTATTTCTCTACTAAAGCCTGTTGATATATTACAACAACTGTTAATAGCATGTCATGGTCCGCATCATGAAGCAGTTAAAGCATTCTTTCAGGTAATTTTCAATAAAAATATAAATGCTTGCTAAACTTGCTCCTTCTGTATAGGCTCAAGGAGATCGGGAAGCTTGTGCAACGGCTTTATTATTAACATGTTCCGAACAATATCGTGGAACAGATTTGGCAATATGGGCAGCTCAAGCATTTTTACTATACGGTGGAGAGCCAATGATTTCAAATCAAATGCAAATGGTGGGAAACCTTCAACTCCAGAGACCATACTTAAATAACTCTCCACAAATGTATGTGTCTACGCCAATGACAAATGCTGCAAATAATGGCTTTGTCAACTGTACACTACAAAGTACACCAATTCAAAATCCAGTAAAAAATTCGCAATATACCCCGAGCCCAAGTATGTTTAATTACTTATCAAATCTATTAAAGCAATAACAATTTTAATCCATAATTTTGTTTAAGTAATTCACAATCAACATATATTTGTGGGATCTAGTAAGACTCCTACAAACGAAACGATGAATACAATTATTTATTCTGCTAAACATGATGGTCTTTACATATATGTTGCTCGTCTCTTACGTCCAATATGGAAGATTCGCTGCGTAGATGAAAATATGAATAGTAGATTAACTCAGATAGATTGCACATTTATTTTGGAGGATTTATATGCACTGAAACACTTCTTGGACACAAATTCCGTCAATGACTTGTCTTGTAAGTTTGATACACCTATATATATATATATATATATATATATATATATATATATATATATATATATATATAGAAACTTGTTTCTGATTCGCAATGGCATTGGTTTGGTGGAACAATCATTTTCGCAAAAATTTATTTCTCAGCACTATTTGTGTCGTTAATTTTGGGATACTGTGTTTTGTTAATATTAAGTGCTCCTGTAGATTAGTGGGTAGCGCACTAACCTATCAATCCAGCAAACTAATGTGTGGGGTTGATATCAATTACCAAAAATTTAATGGTGTAAAAAATTTAAAGATAAGAATGTACAAAAAATTCGATAAAAAAGAAAACTTATTTAAAGTTTGAAGACATCGGTTTGAGTTGTTTTAAAGTTTCAAATAACTAAATATTAATCTTTATTTGTGCTTAATTCTAGAAATTGTGCTGGTTTTTAAATTTATTCTTTTACTCATGAATTATTTATTCAGTACAATAAGTGCTGAATGGGATAGCATATCTATATGGACCACTTCGTCAGACGCTACTCTGATTCCTCAGTAGATTACTCCCAACGTTTCTTGCAAACATTAGAACCTTTATATTGTAAAATCAATTGACTAAATAAAAATTATTTGTCAATAGTTACAAAAAAGATTCAAATATTCAAACAAAAAACTGAATAAATAAATAAATTTCACAACCAACATTTTAATATTGAAAACTATATATTCTATTTTTATTTCTGGAATTTAAAAACAAATAAAGATTAATATTTTGTTAAACTTTTAAATTCCAAATAGAATTTGTTCCAAATAACTACCAAATAAATAAAATAAGTACTTCAAACTATATATTTTTATAAAAATCAAATCTTTACATATTAAAGGTACAATGAGAACCTTTAATAATCAAGATACACTTTCAAGTAATTATGGAATTTTGATGAAAAATACAAAAAATGTTCACAATAATGAACCACAAATGAATGCAGCCGAACAAGCTCAAACAGAAGAAAAACGATCTTTAACTGCTTTGAACCATTTTATAAGTAAGTTCAGATACTGATAATAAATTGAAGCTATAATTCACTTACATAACGATTTATTTTCTTAAAGAACACACGTGTGAGGTTATAGCATTATGGAAGATTTTGTGTGAACATCAATTTCAAATTCTGGCAAAACAATTGCTAAAAGAGCAGCAATCTATTCTATTATCGTGCACATTCAGGGATTTAATTCTGTCTCGTTCCGATTCTTGTGCCATTTTAATTGTGATTTTAGTAAATTCTTATTTAAAAGATAATGCATCAGTTAGCACTATATCTACAAAATTGCGTGATGAATGCCCTAATCTATATCGCCACGAAGACGCCGTGTCATTTAAGGCCACTGAAATTTTAATGAATTCTAAAAATTGTACAGATACAGAAGAAAAACAAGAAAAATTGAGAAATGCACTTCAGCTGTGTAAAGACGCTGCTCCTAATTTACCTTTACAAAACATTTGTCAACAGGTACTTATTTTGCGAAATGTTTCGTACATATGAATTATTTTTATTTTAGTTTACATTAGGTGGCTTCTTTGAGGGTGTCGTAGAGTTGGCAGCCACATGTGCTGCTAAAATCGATCCTGAGGAATTTGGCATACATTTTCATCAAAGTGACGAACCAGAAGAGGATCGCGAGGGTTATGCGGCATATGCTGCCCGGTAAATATATATATTTAAATTAAATTATATTTTTTTTTTAACATTGGTTTATAATGCATGCAAATACATACATATTATAGTAATTAACTTATGAAATGATAAAAAAAATTTTTTAGTTTAAATTGCTACAAAGAGGTAAAACTTATGTTGGACCATGTATATCAATCTGTTTGTAATGCCAGTGCAAATCAGGAATTTGCACAACAATTTTGCAATAAACAAGAAGTGAGCGTCAATAGCCAGATTATGAAAATTGTTGATTTAGCAGTACAAGTTAAAGACCCGATTTTGCATGTTTGTGTCTATGAATGGTTAATGGTGCATGATATGCTTTCCGAGTTATTGTCCCTAAAAGAAGAATCTTTAAGCGAATTCTTGCGCAGGAGTGTTATTCGAAATCCAGATAATTTAAACTTAATTGATTTGTTGTGGAAATATTATGAAAAAAATGGTCACCATGCACAGGCAGCACGAATTTTGGATAATTTAGCATCGACGCAGAGTGACGAAATTCCTCTTGTGCAAAGGATTGAATATTTAGCACGAGCAGTGATGTGCATGCGAAATGATGGTGTTGGTTACTCAATAACAAATGGAGTATTACTTAAGGAAATGGAAGATAAGGTTTTACATACTTACATTTAGATAAAGAAACATTAAAAAAAATATATTTCTATTATATTTTTAGTTAGAAATTGCAAGAGTTCAAAAAACAGTTTTGGATGCAATTTCGGTTCTTACGGCTAATAATATTGAGGCTAATAACGCCTTAAAGCATTTGAATAAAACTCTATATGATATTACGCAATTGTATGAAAACTTTGCTGATCCATTTGATTTGTGGGAATGTAAACTAACTATACTTAACTGTTCACATCATAACGATCCTTTGCTTATTGAGGCGGTGTGGGCACAAATTATAAACAAATCTGTGGAAGGTCTTGGTTCCATACAAGAAAAAAGTACACGTTTATTTTCAAAAATTGAAAACCTTTTTAAAGAATTCGGAGAGTCTGGCCACTGCTTTCCGCTTGCTTTTATTATAAGAGAATTGGAAATAAAAGCATGTAAAATGCATTTATCGGAGGGTATTGTACCAGATAAATTAGTTGCCATGAATGCCGACATAGAATTGCTTATGGAGTATTATTCTAGGTAAGATAAGATTCACACTATCGGCTTTTGATTTACGAAATACACATTGTTTTTCAAGCCTTTTAGTAACAACAACAATCGATTTATTACTACGCGTTCATACAAGTGGATGCATGAGTAATTACAAAGAGCTTAACTTTTGAATTATTAATATTACTCAAACTTTTTTCTGTACTAAAGTTATTTGAGTCGCTGAATTCAAATCAATGACCTAGTTTTCTAATTTTATTGATAAACATGCAATATAATCTTTGACTGTACAGATAATAAGGAACAAATTTACTTTACGCACCGCAAATTGAAAGAAAAATTATTAGATCCGTAAGTCCGGGCGAAGACCGGCTACACAAAAAAAAAAATACAAATGAAGCAGGTGTTCGCCATTTCATCTAGAATGCTACGCTTAAGTCCGGCCAACGGCCGGCTACGCGCAATAAAAATTGCAAAATTAAAAAAATTTATATAAAACCTATAAAAACTTTGGAGATACATAATTCGGAAAACACGAATTTGTCCGAGAAATTTTACTTGATATTTTCTTCTTAGAATTTTCTATCACCTGTGGTGCGTAAAGTAAATTTAAGCCTTCAATAAATATAAATGGGCTCTATAAATAATAATTACTAAATTTTTTAACAGAATGATTTTAATTAATGAACGTATATGGGCTAATGAAGGCAATGAATGGCATTTAGTGCAATCTTCGATACGGCTGATCTTCCTTCTGGCAAATAACGCTCATGCAATATGGTCCAGATCTAAGTAAATACTGGCAATTATTAATATCTCACAAAAATCCTATAAAATATATTTTTTTTTACATTTTCATTTAAATTAGACGCCGCATAATTGGAAAAGCGCAAGATATGGTGTCAGTTTGCTTAAATTTATGTTATCAAAAACCAGGAACTGAGCAAATGCAGCAGTCTTTAAAAGAACTACAATGCCGTCTTCAAAGGAGTTTGACATAATTTTCTTATATAGATTTCGCTTATAACTACTTCTTTTTCTTTTTTTTCATTATAAATTAATAATCCCTTAAACTTGTATTACACTTATAAAGTTTTTTAAAGTAATTGAAAGAAAGAAAACTTGCATATCATTTTGGTAGTAAATTGTAGCAGAGGAAAAATATCTGAATTTCTTATATATGCCCTTTTTACTTATAGTGAAGGGTATAAAAATTTTTTATTTGGATTCTATTTTTAATATGTATATACTTTCCTATTTATAAAGCCATTAATTTTAGGTATCACAACTTTTACTTATGACGTATCCATTGTCTGTAAATGAGCTTTTATAAGTATGCATTTTGTTAGATGACAGTCACAAGGAACTGGATGTTCGACTACATTTGAATCCAAAATTTCAACTTCTAGATCATATTTACGGTTATTTTCGCTATTGCGCTGCATTGACACTTTAAATGAAATAGGAGCTTTTTCATCTAACTCTTCGCACGCTCTTGTGGGAAGAACAATTATACATTGCTTCCAATGTGTTACCGGTGAAGTTGGACCAGTGGATAGAATGACTGCATCTTCACTAGATTCGGCAGGGAATTTACAATCAAACCATATGCAAAATCCTTGATGTTTTCCAGCCTTTTTTACAGCTAAAACTTCCTGAAAAACAATATTATCGAGCTCTGTAGGAGTTACATCCATTAAATTCATCCAATGCAATGCCACACCATCGTGTAATAAATCGTTTGGTGAGACTACTGCTATTTCTGGTCTACTTGATTTTTGTTGCCTTAACATTTCTCCAAAAGATGTTAAGCAAACATCTTCATAACATTCCCAATCATCAAAGAGGTGGGGTATAGAGCAAGGCGCTACATAAATTGTAGATTCACTTGGAAACATTAAACCATTAGGTTTAAGAAAGTTATCTCTTGCAAATAAAACGGAATCAAGCATTCCCTCATGTAGCAAATAAAAACCCATCCACTCTGAGATAATTATATCAACTTTTCCTGCTGAAGATGGCAAAACAAATTCCTCAATTTTTGAGTGTATAACCTGTAAAAAAAACTCCGTTTATATTTTAGACCCAATTCATGGCCAACAAAATTAACCCAAATTTTGCAATTAAAAATATTAAATAACAAGAATGAATATTAGTGTTTTATTTACATACTAGCTGACCCGGCAAATTTTGTTTTGCCATATGACCTATTTCTAAAGTATGAAAATATATCTTATTTATTGGAAGCGTGTTCATATGTGGTATATCAACTTTGCCGTAATGTGAAATTAACAACACACCAAATACTAATTTTTATTGTAAATTTTTATTTTTATATATACCTGCAACGAATCCGGAAAATTTTAGTCAATATTAATCTCTTAGTGCAATAGAGTGAAAGTTTTCTCGAAAACTAAGAAGTGAGACGGGTTATTGCAAGAGAGACGGGAGGACGCTCCCAACATTACTTCGTGCCGTTTACGTGGTTGAAGTGAAGCCGGTAGAACCCTGAGGGGGTAACTGATCAAGTGCTAATTCATCAGTTATTGACCGTGGTTGAAAATCATTATATTACTAATATCACTATTAAAAATAGGGGTTTAGAGGAGTATAAACACTAAAACTGGGACACGAGTACTTTATATTTATATTAGATGTAGTCAGTACAACGATCTTAAGCTGAAATGTATTACCCAATATATATACATACATATGTACATTTCCCACAAGTTAATAAATTCTAGTCGAAATAAAAATTAATTTTGTAAAATACTAGCTGTTTCTGACCGATATCGTATAGCCATCATAAAAGTAAATTGCAACGTCCCTTGAAATATAGAGATTATATGTATCCACTTTTCTTTAACTGAGTCAACGTTTTGCTTTTTCTCCTGCAGGTTTAATTTTATACCAAACATACCTTTACTATGGATGTCATGTTATTTTCTTCCATAATTTTTAGAGCAATTTTTGCCAAATTTGTAGCTTCAACTGCATATACTAATTTTGCACCGGCCTTCGCACAGAATGCTGATAATATTCCAGTACCAGCTCCAACATCTAACACGATTTTATCTCTAAATAAAGAACGATTTGACATAATTGCATGTTTATACGATTCTAGTCGCGGTCGGTCGCGAAGCATTATTTCATGCACCTGGAACATAACATTTTAATGACAAATTTGACAAAACTTAAATGGTGTACCTCTAGATTTTCATAATCCTTGAAATAGTTGTCGTCGGGCCGCATGATAGAACTATTTATGTCAATAATTACCCAATGGTTATATACAAAAATTTATCAATGTGTTACCACCGAGTGGTGTTACTCGGTGTATACGTAAAAAAATTAACAAGATCAAATGTGCCGGAAATCGTAGTTTACAACTCTTGGCACAAGAACACCAGGCAAAACTTTCCGCACAGACACATTTTTTGACGTCTCCTGTTGTCTCTAATATATGTCATAATTTGTTTACATTCTGTGCTCAATATTTTTATACCCAAAATATAATCTACTAATTTTGAAAGTGGAAATACGTTAAATTTTTGTTCTTTTGTTGCAGATATATTTGACACTTACGAAAGATCTAATTTTTGTAATTCAATGTTGGTTGTATAGAAAACCTTACCTTGTGTTCCTATGCGTTATCCACCACGGTTTTAATATGTTGTTCTATAGTGTAATTATATCAAATGAAAGCAAGTCAACATGTGTTTTTTGGTCTTTTTAATTTAACAATTTTTTTAATTTTTCTTTGTGTGCTTAGGAAATTTGTCTAATATTTCTTTATGTTTATTTTTTCTTGTGTAAACAACATTACACACATAAAAGTTATCCTTTATTTGCGTGTGTTGATTTTGACATTTTACACTAACAAAGTGTACGGTGAGTTTACTTGATATAATTATACTATGGCATCACTATGGATAACCATGGCAGAACTAACACGGTAAAGCAAATAAAACAGCATACATATTGTGCTCGCGTGCCGCTTGTTCTTGTGCTTAAAATACATATAATGTTTGTAATTGTATAACCATTTGCATCTAATTTTCACCTTTTTATTTGGCACATACGATAAGGTTGTTTTTTAATACAATATTGTTGTACCATATGCCTGCGGTGTTAATTCTAACCTATATCAACTCTGTACAGATTACATACTTTACAAACGGATCTTATGGGAAATTTGACAACTGTCAAAATATTGTTTCAAAATATTTGAAATGGCAATACTTGCGCAAACGTCAAAAAATTCCTTTTTCGTTTCAGCCTTTTTCCGGTCGGTCCGTACGATGTAAGTTTGTTGTTTCGTTATAGTAAATTTATAATTTTAAACATCTTAAATATGTGATATATTAGGAAAATGTAATATGCGTGAAAGAAAATTTAATTATGACTTATTCAAAGTAATAACTATATTTTTGCCGTATACCATATTAATAATATTAAGTTAGGTCTATCTTGTTTGATATGTTCGGTGAAATAGTAATCAATTACTCCTACTTTTCTAACACTGAAAAATGTAGATATTAATTTCTATTTTTTTTTTTACAATTATAGTGTTTTGAAACATGAGGACTATCAATTCAAATCAGTGTGTTAAAATCCCTAAAAACATCAAAGCCTCAGTTCGGGCGCGCGTTGTGACGATTACTGGCCCAAGAGGAGTATTGAAACGTAGTTTCAAACATTTGGCTTTGGATATGTACATGGTAAATAAACGTACTTTAAAAGTTGAAAAGTGGTTTGGAGCCAAAAAGGAGCTGGCTGCTGTTC
The DNA here is from genome assembly GCA_947397855.1 of Thelaira solivaga. NCBI lineage: Eukaryota > Metazoa > Arthropoda > Insecta > Diptera > Tachinidae > Thelaira > Thelaira solivaga. The sequence goes on along the minus strand of OX377611.1, from coordinate 38,312,158 downwards.
GCACTGTCTGCAGTCACATTGAAAATATGATCAAAGGTATGTAAAAAAATATATTATGAAATATATGTACATGCAGTTGTGTTATTAAGAAACCGTTTTTAAAATTAAGTTTATATTGTACAATTAGTTAACGACTAAAAATTTGTCAATATCTGCACCAATTTCCACAATGTAATAGTTTTAGATTTGGGGGTTGGCTATAAATATGTATTGTTATACAGTGTTTTAATTAGTTTTTATCAGAGGGGGATATCGATAACTAACATATCTTGCTTATTTAATCCAATATAAAAGTCCAAAAAGTAATCAATTACATAGTAAACGTAGCTTGTATAGAAATAGTAGTATTGGCTTACATTTTTTTTATTTTTGATCTTTTCAATCTAGAAGTAAACAAATATTTTTTAAGCTTATCTTCTCTAATATAAAATTTATATTTTTTGTTGAAAGACCCACGAAGGTGTCGAAATATTGGAATATAATTTAACAATATTTTATATAAAAAAAGACCAAAAACTTGAAAATATTTATTTAAAACTTTTATTAACTAACATACTTCAAAAAAGAGAAGAGATGAATAAAAATAGAATGTTTTTGTTCATATGTATTTATATCAATGCCTACTTTGTTAGATTTTTATTTACTTATTTGAATTCTCATTTGTGTAACAAAATAAGTATTTAAATGTTTGGCCAGGAATTTAACAAGACTTGGGAGTAATCCACTGATGATTAAATTTTTTGTAAATTTTGTAAAATAATGCATTTTGCAAACCAACATAATTAGAATTAAGCACAAATAAAAATTGCATTTTGTTAAAATTTATGATTCCAATTTATTTAATATGCATTTTTATTTTCTTCAATATGTTGTAGGTGTTACTGTTGGTTTCCAATACAAAATGCGTGCTGTTTATGCCCATTTCCCTATCAACTGCGTTACCTCTGAAAATAATACCGTAATTGAGATCCGTAATTTCTTGGGCGAGAAATATATTCGTCGTGTTCAAATGGCGCCAGGCGTAACAGTTGTCAACTCAACTGCACAAAAGGACGAATTGATCGTTGAAGGAAATGACATAGAATCTGTTTCTGGATCTGCTGCTCTTATTCAGCAATCTACCACTGTTAAAAACAAGGATATTCGTAAATTCTTGGATGGCTTATACGTATCTGAAAAGACAACCGTCGTTAAGCAAGAAGCATAGATACATTTTTTATTTTTTTCTTGTAACAAACAAATAAAGTAGTATTTAAAAAACTGCATTTTAAAATTTTATTTAAAATAACTTTATTTATTATAATTGTGAAAAATTAATTTCTATAATAGTGAAACGGTTACATTTCATAAATTGGCATACGCAGGCACAAAGTATGTTACTCTGTATTGCGGTGCGAAAAAAATGGTACGAAATGGAGTCCTTTAATCATTTACTTTTTGCATTTGTCTGATAGTACCGCCCTCTATAATGCGTAAGTGGATATCAATGCAAAATATTTACCTTTTGCATCGCAATAAAGAGTAGCCCTTCAGTTCTCCCATAGTGTAAGTAAATCAATTGATACTGACACGCAAACTAAGTTTTTCTTTTTTGCAAGATTGCGAGGGTGGAAATCTGTGCTGGAGCAAAATATTTTTCCGGTATTGATTTCTCTTTACTTTTTGCGGAAGAACAATACAAAATACATCAAATCATAAATTCCTAAAACACGCACCCACACAAACATAATGAAAGAACACAACGAAGTGCCAAGTACAGCTAAGTGTATATTGAAAAATAAAAATTCTGTTTTTCTTACCCCGATGATCTACAAACACAATCTATATAGTACATAAAAATTAATTGCGTTCGTTTGTAATTGCATTACGTGGGAACGGATGGACCAATTTGGCTAATTTTTTTGTTATATGTTCGGCATAACTAAACTAAAATTTTTAGTGAAATAAGAATTTTTAAGTTTTTCTTAAATCAGTGAACGGCGAAACTAATTTGACTAGCTATTTTTGTATGTTAGTTATAACTAAAATTTATGCTCTATGGAGAGGAAAAATGACCACGCCTATTTTTACGCCCACTTAATTTGTCTCAAATTGGAGAACGGCGATTTGGATATTCCTTTGTAATATGTTCGGCATAACAAAACATGTTTTTTGGGAAAGACAAATTTAACATACGAATTTGAATGCTTGGAATTGGTAAATTTTTTTTCAGCACTATATGCTTCCAAAAAAGCCAAGATCGTGCTTTTTACAGCTGTATAATGAACGGAATGATATCAGAGAAAAGCAATAGAAAAAAATTATTTATTTCAATTGGTTATCTGTATATCCAATAAAAAAATAACTTACGATTTATTATAATTGGAAATGTAAATTAAATATACTACAATGATCTTTTCTTCTCTTTTTAACTATTTTTATGCATTTTGATATAAATAACATAAAATTTTAAGACAAAATAACGTTTGCCGGGTCAGCAAGTTATATTATATTATTAATTATATTTAAGTAGTATTTCTTATACTTTAAATTTTCACAAGTTACTAAAAATATTTATACTTATATATATATATTGTAAATGCCTTCTTTGTTTTGCATTGTTAATCGTTCACTAAATCCTACGTTTTCTTTAGTCTATGGTTTGATGTCACTGTTCATCTTTCATTGAATCCTGTAAGGGGTCAGACATGTTGCTGAATGTATTGAACGATATTGCATTCCTGTGTAGTGTTCCCATTTTCGCTTCAAATAAAATATCACCTATGAATTTTTCAGCAAAAGTTCTTTGCCGTGGGTCCATTTCCAGAAGTTGTACCGCCCAAGCCTCAGCTAATTTTTCAAACCGATTCTGGCCCTGCTGCAATTGTTTCGTCGCTAAAGCTACTATATGATCATCATCTGAATTTAGATTTTTGCGCTTCTGTGGTGTTTGATATTCCTTCTAAAAAAGTTCAATAAAACATAAATAAATTATAACAATTTGCTATTTTCTAAACATATTGATTTAATTTAATTCAATTTTTTTTAATTTCTGCGCCGCAATGAATGAAAATATGTGTCGGTGGAATTTTCCAAACTGGAGCTGGGAGCTTTAGACGGAAATCACGTTGCAATGAAAAAGCCATCCAACTCTGGCTCGTATTGTATAAAAAATTTTTTACTATTGAACTAATGGCAGTAGTTGATGCCAATTACGAATTTGTTACGGTAACGTTGGAGTGACAAGTGCATTACCGTCAAGCAGCCAAAAATTTCCGTACGTCGAAAATGCCTTTGGCATATTAATGTCTCGGTTTGGAGTGCTCCAGCGTGCAATTGAACTGTCGCCCGAAAAATGGCAATTCATTGTGTTAGCTTGCTACTACATACATAAAAAAACACTAGGTTCGTGGAGAAAAAGAGCTAATGCAATTCCACTACAATATACGCAAAGCAAAAATGCAACAAGCTATGCAAATATTGTCAAGATTCATTTGTATAGTAAAGTGAAATAATTAAATAAAATTTTAAGCCATACTTACTTTTTTTTCACTTAAATTCAGAGTAGTGCGTGAAGTGCATGGTTCCTCATTTTTTCGCAGAAAATTAATCGCATCAAAATAAAATAGATTTGATTCGATTTTGTCATCCACACCAGCGTCACTTTTTTCCAATGATGCAATTCTTTCCAATTCTTTACGATAATTTGTACGTAAAGAATTGATTTTTAACCAAAGTTCTCGCTTTCCAGCGTTCGGATATTGTTCTTTATATTTTTCCAAGAGAATTTCGTACTGTGCATTTTTTATGTGTTTATCGTTATATTCTTTGCTTCTTTTATACCATAATGCTGGCAATGAGCGATACACTTCTAATAATTCTATTATAAAGTTTTTGTCCTCCTTTTTTATTTTAACCATTTTTTTTAATATATAAAAATTGTATATAAAAATTATGAAAGAATGTTATACTAAAATAAATAAAATACTACTCAATAAATGAATAATAATAAAAATTCTTGTAATATCCACTAAACTTTATGCAAAACAAAATGAATATTGACCAAGTGGTGACAGACGACATCAAACTATAACAATATTTTCACAGAGAAACCAGAGGTGGCACAGTGCAGATATAGTATACATTTTTTTCTGTCTTTTTTGCACAAACCTAAAGTGGGTGCTACATTATCAATCATTCAACGTCCTGATACACACATCAAATTGATTGATAAGACCAGGACCACACCAGCAATTCTTGATTTTGTAGGGAAGAGAGGAAAGAGGAATGGAAAGAACAAGACCACACACAGCAAGTTTATTTGGGCAATTCTTTCTCAATTCTCTTTTGAAATTGCGTTTTGTCCACACACAAATTTGCTTTGGCAATCTTAGCATTCTTATTCAGTCATTCATTCAGCATTCAAGCTGCCTATCTTCTTTCTTTACGAAGCAGTGGTAGCACAACAAGCACTATCAAAATGTCTCCTTTAGATAATGAAAGTAATAAGACTGGAAGATGGAAGGTGTCGAAAATAAAACATTAAAATAAGCTGCTTCGAAAACGTGGAAAGAAGCTTATAGACGACAGAATGCTAACTTGTATGGATGCTTGCAATATGTCATCTCCATTACCTATACACTGCATCCGTGCAATTGCCTAAGCGTTGGGTCATGATATTGAGGACATTGTATTTATAGTATAGTATGATTTACTTTTCAAATTGTTTATTAATGACTTATAAATTTAATTGAAACTATAAGTTTATTAAGCTTGAGGCCGTATTATATAAATTTATTGTTATATATAATTTATACATATATTCTAATTATAAATTAGTCAAATTATTAAAAAAAGAAACTAAAATTATTGAATTTTTTTTCATTTATAATTATATTCTGAAGAAGCTACGCACAGATAGAGTAAAATATCGATATAAAAATACATTTATATTATATGACCTTAAGTTTAATAAACTAGCCGTTTCAATTAAAAAGAAAAAGGTTAAACAAACTTACATATAAACTTATAATTTATTTAGTTAACTAGAACTATCAAAATGTTCTTCTATTTCCCTACAATTTTCGTCAGATTCCGAGTCTGCTGTCTTCAAAGACTTAATGTGCTCTAAAATTTTCTCGGTAAGAATGTTTTGAATTTCAGACATGGCCAATATTGCTTCTTTCATAGGTAATTGTTGTAATTGAAGAGCAATTGTGTTACCAAATGAAATGTACATACGTTTAGTTAAGGGATTGGTGGAATTTCTTTTTGATGAATCATTTACTAAGATTGAATTTTCCAATGGTTCAATCCTAGAAGTAAGTTTTCTTTTTTCAGATCGATTAGCTGGAGATTGTGGACTGTTTATAGGCGTTTGTGGCGAAGATGTATCTAGCTCATGTTCGCTAAAAGCTTCTATTTTACAATTATCGTCTGTTTCAATAAGATAATCTAGTTGCTTGCTTTCAAAAGGAATGAATTCATTTTCTATAACATCTGGATTTGTTTGGAAGTCTTCCTATAATATATAATATTTTTTAATCATTAAAGTGTTTATATTGCAATTAAAAATCTTACAAAAAATGAATCTGTTTGTTTTGAATCATTTCCAAATTTTCGCCATATCACCATATTATCTAAGAAGTCTAGTTCCTTGTAGTAAAATAGAGACGGTTTATGAGGCTTTTTTCCAGATCTCCTTGCTGCATCTACTTTTCTTTTTTCATGTACATATGCTGTACGCAAATACTGTACCTTTCGTTTCACCTCACTTATTTCTTTTTGGAAGTAATGAGCTATTTCTAGCCACGCTTTTTGCTTCGCCGATTTATTTTTATAGTCAGGACTATGGAGATTCCACAAGCAATCATACATTTTGTATTGATATATAAGTTCTTTAATGTCCGTATCATGAAAATGTCGTTTAGAAAACTGACTCATTTTATTATTCTAATTTCCAAGAGGATTTTGTGATTACTTGCATGTGCAGAATTTTTCGTGAAGTCGAATTATTAATAAACAATTCACTTTTGTTTCAGATATATTACACTTCACAGGGTACCTTGTATTAGAGTATGTAAACAACTGCTAAAACAAAATAAATGGATTTAGAAATACACAGTAAGAAAAGTACATTAGCGCGCATGATTTTCTTTACCGCTTACCTACATTATCAATAACGTCTGCAGAATGATTGTAATATATTAATTATTGCTAGTGCAGACGGTAGGTAAAGCTAATAATTTCATGTAAAGATAAAAATATAATTAATCTCACAGATATATAATTCGAACCAGTGCTCCATAAATAGAGAAGATTATTTTCAGTGTATAATTCAACCTTCATATGTAAATTTTTACAAGTGTTTTAAATTTTGTGGTTGTCAGGCTTCATAATTTCTTTTTAATTTAGGGATTTTTTAATTATGTATATTAGACCAAGCAATACACTTTAGACCACAGGGTCACCATGAGACAATATGTATAATTCTCCAGTTTAAAACAATGATTAGCCAAATTTTGGAAAAGCTGGCCACACACATATGAATTGTGCGTGTGATTTGTTGGTTGTGTATTGTGCTGTTTGCGAACATATCAGGAAGAGTTTGAAAATTTTCAATTTAATGGATTTGTTGGCTGGTACGCAAACATTCGCCATTTTTTTAATTTTAGTGTGCTATGAGACTTTAGCATAGACTTTTAAAGTATTCTGTGACATCATTGTAAGTATAGCGGAGGTGGCTAGCAAACAATGTTTACTCGTCGGTGTTTTTATAAGTCTGATTTGTTCCATGTTAATCGTGCAGTACAACACCACCCTACAAGAACAGTGACAGTCAATTGATGGGTCATTTGACTAGCAGTGTTGACATAAATATGTGTCACAGCGTAGAACAAAATTTTTATCAAGTTCTTAAGTGAAAAATGTGATGGAAACTTTATGTACGTGTGATTTTGTGTCTCACTCTTACTCATGGATCAAATGGAAGTCAACATAAAAAAGATGTGAAAGTTTAGTGAAAAAAATGAGTAATTGTTAGCTTGCATCACACGTTTCAGGTAGGGCATACATCTCGATATGTTTAGTAAAAATCAAAATTTGTTTTGCACTCCAATGTTTTATACCCATAGAAAGTGTAAGTGTATAAGTGCGTTACATTAATTTTTCTCTTTGAATAGTATTTATATGTGTTTGAAGATAGAATAAAAGAGACGGCTGTTGTTTCTGCATTTTAATGTTTGTTGTAGCTTTGTCGTTACCTTGTACATTCTATTCTGCCATGGACAAGGCTTAAATACAATTGAGTGAGGATATAAAACATCACTTAATATATCTGAGAATTGTTCAAGTTCCCGATAAGTAAAAAATACACTGGCAGCCCTGACCAAAGTAGAAAAAAGTTAATTGTGAAAAATCTGGTGAAGATTTTATATAAAAATTCTTAAAAACTTCCTAAATGTTATAAAAAATTTGTGAAAACTCCTGTTCTAATTTATCAAATATACAATTTAATAGAAAAACAAACTATGTAATATATTATTTTTTATTGTTAAGAGTTTTCGTCTCACCCAATGATTAAGAAAAATCTATCTATTAGTTGACGTGTTTTGAAGTATACAAATGTATATATATACGTAGATATATATAGTTTAAACTTTACTAAAAGGTTTCTTTGGCCAAAACCGAAGGACATAAAAATTAAAAAAGTGTATTGCTGAAAATACTCCACAAATTTTATAAAATGTATGGCGAATGGGTGTCTCTATCAGCTCAGATTTCTGCTAATAGCTGCGGTGCTCAAAGCTACAGTGTTTTGAATAAGTTTCCTGCCAGCGCTGGACGGGAAGTTGCTGTGTCTGTTGTTAAGCAATTGGCCACAAACTTGGGCATTACTCAAAATGCCGAACCAAGTCATTTAGTTAAAGATGAAGAGGTAACTGACTACATGCAAATTTTTCAGAAGAAATTGTTTTTGAATTAGACTGCAAGTGTTAACATTTTAAGGTGAAAAATGATAAATACGTTTTCATTTAAACTACAATAAAAATGAATAATTTGTATATGCATATTGTGGCTAGGGCACGTTAATTGCGATCATTCCAAACGGAATCTTGGGATTCTAATTATTTCTATTACTTTTTCATTTTCATTCAAGTTTTCATTTCAAATTAAATGAAAGAAATTCATTTCAAATCAATCTTGTATGTATGTCGACTCTTTATAGACATATCTATATGAGTAAAAGTAAGTATGTATATGACTTAAGCACATCATATTTTCTTGAAGCTGATATCCTTTTTATTCTTTCCTTTGCCCATATACTAAATAAACACAAAATGTACTTATGTGTTTTAATATAATTTCAGGTAAATTGGTGTATGGATGTTATATGTTTCGGCTTATCGCTGCCTTTACAAGAACATGAAACTATTAAAGACTGTGTAAATGTTTACTGCGAGTGGATGACAGCACTTCATCCTCAGTCAAAAATAAGTGTTCCGAAACCAATATGTGAAGATGCAAATATGTATTGCCGCAAAATTATTAATCATTTCCATAATCTTTTTGTGCCACGGCAAGGTGAAAGTAAGTGATTATAGCATTTTGAAAAGCAATCTTATATCATAGTTGTATAAGTAGGCTCTGAAAACTGAACAAAATTTACCATTAAATTTAGAAATCTTACTAACGAAATTTTTAACACATTCTCATTTCAAGTCTTACCATTTATATATCAAAATGAGCTTGGTAGGTGTCATATGATTACAAAGCATACCAATATCAGAAAACGAATATTAGAACTTAAATATGCACACAAGTTCAAATTTTGTCAATGAAATTTTGTATAATTTTTATTTTTTCAGGCATTGACACGATCAATCGTCAAGCTGTTTTGTGTCACCGTGTTTTGCGTACATTGCAGCAAACTGCACAAATTTCTCAATCTATGGATCGTGAAACATGGGAGTCACTGTTACTATTTCTTTTAGCTATAAATGAAACGTTATTAGCACCACCCACAATTAAAGATGATGTTGGTGACCAATTGTGTGAAAGAGTTTTACAAGTGCTTTTTGAAGTCTGGCTTTTGGCTTGTGTAAGATGTTTTCCTTCTCCTTCTTTGTGGAAAACACTGCAAGAGTCTTGTGCCATGTGGCGTCATCGAGTGGCATTAGTAGATCAATGGAATCGAGTAAACTTGGCTTTAACTGCCAGATTATTGGAGTTTACCTATGGACCTGCTTTCCCAGAATTGAAAATATGTAATTTTTTTCATTACTAAATTATAAAATTGTGAAAAATTGAAGTCAAACTTTTCCTTACAGCCGAAGACGATGCTCAACTTATACCAAGAGGTATGACTAACGATTGTGTTGCTCAAACTTGGTATCGCTTTTTGCGTACAATTGGTAATCCTACAGCCTTATGTTCTCCACATATTATCAGCAAATCTTCCCACTTTGTTCAGTGGGCTTTGACTCACGATAAAGGTGCTGAAACGTATCAACATCCTTGTCTACAAGCACTTCCGTTAATATTTTTAAAAGCTATAAAGGGTATTTCTAGTCAAGTTGATGCATTTTTAGGTAAGCAATATAAATATTAAATATTGTGTTATATATAATTCTTTAAATTTTAAAATAAACTACTTATATACTGAATGTAGATTATTCGGTTAGTGATGTCAATAATATTTTAGTGGTTAAAATGTTTGTTCGTATAGTATTATTTGCCCTACTGAGTTAGTATAATTGGTATTGAAGTTAGAAGTAAGCTTAAGTAACTTTTAATTGAATTGCATTTTTTTTAATAGTCTGAATATTTTCATAACTACTCATTCCTATCATACTGGCATAAATAAAGTGAGTGAAGATAAATATGCCGAAATAAATATGTTTTAACGTAACCGCTTACGTTTTTTAGTATTTGTAAATATATTTTCAGTATTTATGGCATATGCATCAATACATCTTACGTAATTAAATAATTCTAAATATGTTGTTAGTATTTACGACATATTTATAAATATGTTTAGGAAAATATTTTGATTTCTCGAAGATTTTAGAATTTTACGAGATGGGACACACAACATTTTGAAGGGGAGGTCCCATCCCATAAACTTTTGTAGTTCGTCCGAAAATTGCCAAAATTCCTCAGAACAACAATAGTGGGGTATGAGGGAATTTCAAACATTTTTTAAAAATAATCCAAAGTAATTTTTGAGTATTTGAGCGATATATTATATATAATATTAAAAGATCTCCCCTTTAAAATGGTGTGTGTCCCGTCTCGTAATCTTCTATGGTTCGTCCGAATATTGCTTAGATCACTCAGAACAACAGTACTGGGGTATGAGTGACATTCAAAAATTTTTTAAAAACAGTCCAAATCAATTTATGACTAATTATGTAAAAGATTGTAAATCTAGTGAACCTCCCCTTTAAAATGTTGTTTGTCATGTCGCGTAATATTTTATGGTTCATCCGGAAATTGATAAAATTTCCGGATTCATAAATACTAACAACATATTTAGAACTATTTAATTACGTAAGATGTATTTGATAAATATGCCATATGTCCTCTTTTGCATTATGGACATTTCTGGCCGGACAGACGAAGTTTGTAGGCGAGGGGGCAAATACGCAAGGTGCGTAGGACACGACCGTCTGTCCTAGATATTTTTTTTGGCTCTCTTTTCAACTTTTCGTAATAATCGTCTTGTTGCTTAATTTCATTTATTTACACTGTATTAATTTGCCCATATTTCTATAGAAATCAATTTTTAAAATGCATTTATTTATTATTAAAATAATTTGGTTTGCTTCAAAAGTTATTTTCAACTAATTTTCAAACATATCAATTAAGTACGTCATAAAAATAAATGGAAAGAAGAGTTGAAAAAATTTCTATCTGGACATTAATGTCCGAAATGTAAACGGTTTAGGAAAGAACAAAAGAGAATTGAAAAAATATCCGGCAAGAAATGTCCATAATATATATAGGGAGTAAATACTGAAAAGATATTTACAAATCCATACTAAAAAATTTAAACGGCTACGTTAAACCGTATTTATCTCGGCCCATTTATCTTCACCCACTTGTATAAAAAAGTCGTTACGAAAAATTGTTATTTTAATCTCCAGTTATGCATTTGTTTTAAAAATTAACAATATTTTATTTTTGCAATCTCTCTAATCATAAATTTGTTATAATTGATAAATATAAATCTTTTTCTTACATCTGAGTTTTGTGCGTTTTTGTTTTGGTGCATAACTAATTTTCTGCACTTCTAACCGACTCAGGTAAAAATTTGGTATATTTGGTTTTTTTATAATATAAATTTTTGTAGTTTGAAGAAAATTTGGTAGTAATAGTATACAACATACAAAGTCGAAAATACGTGAACATTTTTATTTCTGATTTCAATGATAATGTTTTGTAAAGTAAACAGTATTAAATTGAATGTATGTGCTTTCATATATTTTTTTAAAGAAAATATATTACTTTTTCTCTTACCATTTTGTTGTCAAAAAAATGGTACATATATTTATTTTTGTAAATGGAAACATAGGAATATTTGTACCAACTGTACGCTTAGCTGAAGATGGTATTACAAATTTAATGGATATACGTTTAGCTTTAAATGAAGCTACTACTAATGGTGTATCTACCGCCATTACATCAGCTACACATCAGCCTCACCATCATCATAATTTTTTCCACCATCATGGCAGTGTTAACATACACATGAATAATAATAATAGTTTAATAAATAATAGTCAAACAGCTACACAACATACCCAATCCGCACAACATTCTCACATTCATAATTTCATAAGTGGCTCCGCTAGTTCAGCATTTAATGCTCTAATGGGACATCACCATGGATATCATCATAGCAATAGTGTTGTAACTGGCTCTACTGCAAATGTGCCATCTCCATCTACGGCTGGTGTAAATATTGGAAATACTTCTTCTACTGGCGCAACAACGACAAGTGGTAGTCAATCTGCCGGTGTTTTAGGTTCTATATCGTTTGGCTTGCCGTCAATAAATACAAGTGCTGGGCAAGAACAATTACCGCAACAGAGTTTACCACATTCTCCGACGCCACCATTACAAAGACGCTTGGCAAAAAGTTTTAGTGTTGCTCCAAATTTAACACAACAAAAGGGTGCGATATTTGGATTTCAACTAATTTTTTCGTAGTGATTTCATTATTGTTTTGCTAATTTCTCCTCTAAAATTGTTTTTATCTCTTATGATTTGTTAAAATTAATAATACTAATTTTTTTTACTCATTTCTAGATTTGTTTATTATGCTTTTCGCGTGTGCTTTTAATTTAAACTGATTTAGTTTTTCAAATAACAATCTACAACACATTATGTAGCTAAGTAATTTCTGTAGTACATATTCGTATGTACATGTGTTTTTTTAAAATTTTCTTTGCTGTTAAAGCGTTATCAATTGCTTTTGGTTTAAAATTTACGCCCACAAAATTTAATTTTTTGTAACAATACACAGCATTATTCAGTTTTTTTGATGCACTTTATTTTATATTTATATTTTTTTGTCAGTTAATTTTGTTCATTGAAGAAGAAGGTATCCAAAAAGACTAGTTTCTGTGTTTATATACATACGTGTGAGTTAGTGTTTTTTCATTGTAACTTAATTGCTATTTTTTTGTTACTTTGAATGGCCAGTATGATAAATAGCATAAAATTATTATCAAATTTCATTTAGATTTGTTGTTTAAGGTGAATATTTGCTATTAAATAAAACCTTAAAACGAATTAATTAAAATGTAAAGGAGAATACTATTTGGCATTAGCAAAAAGCCTGATATAATCCAGAGTCTAATAATGATGATAAAGAGTGTTCGCAAATTATTCACATACAATTCTTTTGTATGAAAAAGAGAAAAAAAAAATTATTTTTAATATCAGTTTTTATGTAAAATTTTGCTCAAGTAGCTGATACCTCCTTTTTATATGATGAGCTACCAAATAAACAATTTGGAGTTTTAAACGTTTGTATAATATTTGATGTACCTATTTATTTTTCTTTTTTTCATCTGATAAAGCATAAATACTGTACTGAAAATTATGATTATTTCGGAGTAAAAACTGAAATCAGACAAGTAACTAGCAAAAACCTTGATCATGCTGCTTATTATGGCTTGTGTATGCCATATACATACATACATATGTACTCGTATGTTATTTATTATAAGTGAAATAAAAGCCTTTAAATTTCATAAATTTTGATTCGACATTTTTATATTTGTTTATGTGAAATTTTTATCTTAATATTTGTACCATCATATGCTGAAATATTTGTTTCTATTTAATTCACAAAACGAAATATAAAATATAATTAAACAAAAGTAAAATACATATAAGATTATTCAGCTTAGAATGTTTTTTTTTAGAATTATACAAATATTACTCTAATTATTAAATAAATTTGTGCGTTACATAAAGCTATTCCAATAAAAATTTATATAGTATAATTTTACATAAAGAAAATCAAGTCTTTTGGTTACCTACTCTTTATAAAACATTACATATTTAATAATAAAATATACAATACTTTCATTTATTTAAACATTTTGCATTATTCTTAATAAATATTTTAGGCCTCAGCAAAGCAGCTCTGATAGGTTTAACAAGTTCACGTTCCTCCACATCAGCTGCTCCAGCGCCTCTTACACCAACATCAGGACCACCTTCCAGTAGTAGTTTAGGCTGTAAGTTAGTTATATTTAAATTAAATTATACATGAAAAAAAAACATAAATTAAAAAAAAATTACTTAAAATTGTGTACATTACGACAATTTTTTGTTATTACCAGTCAGTTGTATTTAATTTATTTATTGATACAGTGAGATAAAAATAAAAATCGTATAGGGTTACTAATAACTTTTTTTTCTCTATTTACATACATATTTTGCAGCTTTACCCTCTTTGGGCTTAGATCAAAGACCACCTTTAGCTCCCGCTAGGCCCAAATGTAATAGTATTTTGCATTTATTTGGTGAATGGTTATTTGAAGCAGCCCATATTGGTGGAGATGCTTGGTTGATAAATACTAAAAGTAGGTTTGCTTAAAGTTATTCCAGCGAAAGCGAATCTAAGGCTTATTTTTTACAGAACAAGCTTCTGAAGCTAGTAAACGTCCTTCGTCTATGATTATGGAAAATCGAAAAGGTAGCATTTCTCTATCTCAACCTAATTCTTTAAATGATCCTTCAAGTTTACCACCAACTTTAACTATTGATAAGTATGAGTCTGGACGGGCAGAGGCGATTGGTACATTGTGTAAAATATTTTGTGCCAAAAAGACGGGTGAAGAAATTTTACCTGTTTATTTGGCTCGTTTTTATATGGCTCTTCAGCAGTGCTTAAAAATTACAGAGAATAAAGAATGTGATGAGACTTTGGCCAATATTTTATTAAATTCTGCTGATCTATTTCGTTTAGATTTAGATGGCATACATGTTTTATTGCCTTCATTTATTGCGGCTCTTGAAATTGTTTTACCAGCTAAGGACTTGAAAATTAAAACTCAAGCTATGCTGTTCAACAAAACCGAATTGAGAAGATCTGCTATACAAATTTTACTATCAATTTTAACTTTCCCACTACATTTTCAAACTTTGACCATAAAGGATCTAACAAATGAATCTTCAGAGAAGTAAGTTAATATTTCATTAAAAATTTAACAAAAAAAATCACTTGCAATTTTTTAAAATTTCTGTTTAGAGTTGTGACTTTCATACAACTAAAGCCCAGATTGATTAATATACTAATGAATGCCCTGCAAGTAGAAACTGATGCCCAGAATACTCACATGCTATTAGGTGGCCTTTTGTTAACTGTGCAAGACGCTGTCACTTTTGAAGACAACGAGTCTTTAACGGCTGATCATAATCTGCATCATAGTTCACCTTCTTCTGAACGCGGAAATGCTGAAACAAATGTTTTAAGTTCGGGTAAAAAATATGTGCTTATATTTATAAGCATCCAAAACATAAAAAAGTATAAAGTGCTTTTCTATTTTATACCTTTTTTTCGTAAAATATTTTTAAATTATGATGTACATACTCGTATGTATATTTGTATTTTTTATTTTTAATTTAATTTATTTTTTCTTTTATATTTCATTTCATATTGGTTTTTTTGGCCTTATGCAATTTCATCATTGTTTATGCGTTTTTCTACTACTTATTTTATTATTTTTGCGAGTAGCTTATTCAGAGCGTTCTGCTTCAATAGCTAGTGTTGGTAATAGTAGCTTAGGTGCTCATAGTACCGCCACTATTGGCAATTCAGTAGCTGCTGGTAGTTCAACGGCAGCCGATTCATATCATGGTTCGGCAACATTACATGCCCGTGATAATACTTCACAACATGAATATCCCAGTTTAACATTATTCGATGATATGCCACTGGAAGTATTGCATGAATATGAAACAGCTACTGGTTATGGTAAATTATTATAATTTTCTTTATTTTTATTATTTTTTATGTGTAAATGGCTTCTTTACAATTATTTCGTAACAATTTAAAAAAAATGACTAAAATGTTTTTATGAACGTACGGGTATGTATGAATACGCTTTATCTATTTTACAGATAATGCTCATGCTTTATTTGTTCATGCCACATATTTGGTGTGCCATCGTTTGATATCTTCATGGCGAACTGATTTAAACGTTTCACTGGCCGCCTTAGAATTACTTTCAGGATTAGCACGTCTTTTTATAAGAGATTCGGGTAAGTGTTTTTTGTTTCATTTACGATTATCGTTTGATTTTCTGAGTTGTTTTGCTATACATTTGAGTATTTCTTTATTCAATTTACTATTGGTTTTGGGTTGAATGTTTTTTTGTTGGCTTATCGTTTTTTCCATTCAAATTTAAAGCAATTTTTATCATGTGTGATGGTTTATACTCATTAAAAATAAATCTCTATTATATATGTAAATAATTTATTTTTTTATAATTAATTTTCGTTTTAAGTCCTGTCTAAAACGGAATCAGAAGGAAATATTCCTAACTAATTGCTTTATAATTCGGTTTTTATAAGAAAAAATGTTTTTCGAAAAATAATAGTTGTGGGAAATACATATTTTAAAATTGATAACAAACGCCCATGTTCGAAAAATGCAAAACGCTTAACTTAACGAAATAGGTATGCAAAACGTCAACGCTAGAATTTTGCCGTTTCAAAACGGAAAGCGTTTTGCAAAACCCGCAACTTGTCACAACTTAAAAAAAAAAATTTTCAGTTTAAGCTTCAGTTTAAGAGCTTTATTTTTAATTTTAGAAGTGAAAAATATTGCAGGACAATACATCACAATACATCAAAAAGTCGAATGTTATTTATTTTTGTAACTTAAAGTTTTTTTGAAATCATATGACGATATGTATGGAAGGCAGTAGCTGCTATATAACGTGCAATCAAAGTTAAAGCATTCTTTCCACCTTCCCTACCGGAACGGCTTTAACACTTCTTGTGGTCATATTTTAAGATCTGTCTTCTACTCAGCAGTTAAAAGAACTATGGGAGAAGATTTCACTGAAATTTTCCAAAAGTGCCTAATAGATTGAAGTAGGTGTTAAAGTTAAAAGATGTGCCCACGTGGTACTGAACAAGTAACGGGTCATCGTATAATGCCGTCGCCCGTAAACTTTTGCAAATTTCGTGAAGTTATTTGAATTTTTTTTTGCTTGTTTCATCGTTTTTAGAAAAATTAAAAATTAATTTAGATTTCTTTTTAAATTTTCTAAAAAAGTAAAAAAAAATATTAGATATTTTTGGTCTTCAAATAAAAAAGAAATTTAATTTTTCTTGTCGTTCTTAAGCATTTGCGACGTATTGTAGTTATTTTAATGGTATATTTCGTTTATATATTTCATTTATATTTTATATTTGTATATGTTTGGTTCCCAGTCCCATCTAGTTGTTTTAATTTATTTCCAACACAAGGCTTGTTCCCAGTTCCACCTAGCTGTATTTTATGAAATAGTTTATTATACCCTTCACTGTAAGTATATATAACGTTGTGTTTCTGTTTGTAATTTCTACACCGTACATGAAACACCTTATAAAGTATATATATGGGCGTAATGTTTGTAAATACATACAAAAGCAGCCAGCGGTCTTATACAAAAGTGTGTGTGTATTCTGTGTCGTAGTGATGGCACTACGCAGGTCAAGTGCCAGGGATGGCACTACAGCGTATTAGAACTACGAATACAAAAATCTTATTGAAAGATAATTTTTTTTTGATTTTTGTCGTTAAGTTGAAGTTCTTTATTTCATATTAAATATTTAATTAAATATGTTTCACAGTATAATTATAAATTATATCCTGAAGAATCTATAATCTGAAGAAGCTACAAAAATTGGAGTGAAATATCGATATAAAAATAAATTTTTGAAGAATAAGACCTCAAGCTTAACAAAATAGCCATATTATTTAAAAGAAAAAGGTCAAATAAAACTAACTAATAAATAAATATATTTTTATAATAGGACCTCAAGCTTAATAAACTAGGCGTTTCCATTATATAATTTTTTGTTTTTTCTTCTTTTTTCCATATTTAAGAAGAATGTGGAAAGCGCAAAATATGAATATTTGGCTAACACAGTGAATGGTATATATGTATATAAAACTCGGCACAGCCGAATTTAACTTGTTTGGCTTATTATGTGTGTGCAAATGTGTATTATTTTTGCATTTTGTTTTAAATATTATGAATATGTTTGTTTTATATCCTAATAAATATGTTTTCTTGTTATTTTATTCTCTTTATTTATTTTTCTACTAAACCTGGAAATTATTTTTCTCCTACTTATACACGCAAATAAATAATTACAAATTCATGTCATACAAACAAACATATTTAATATTTATTAATTTTTTTTATTACATCCTTTCATAAAACACATAAAATTTTTTGTTTGTAATGTGTAATGTTTTCTTTTTTTTTTTTTTTACTCACGTAAATAATTCCAATTGTCAATTTGTATAAAAAATTAATATTTTGCCAAATTAATAAATGCTGCAGCCAGGAAATTTACAAACGGTAATTTCTAACTAAACTATTCTGACTAACACTGGTTTTTTTTTTCGTTTTTTTTTCTTTCTATTTCTATTCATGCCTACATGTTTTTTCTATTACCACACAAAACACATTTAAAAATTTCCTAAAAAATTTTTAAAACTACCTAACATGTTCTGCATATTAAAAAAACAAATTGGGTCATAATTGGGTTAATTCATAAAACATATTCATGTTTTTCTTTTTCTTTGTACATTTTTATTTTCGAACCAAAAATCCATCTCAAATCAAAATACATATACAAAAAATTCACATTTCAACCTCAATAATGTAAAAAATGCAAAAAAAAAACTGATTTCAATATCCAAACCGAATTGAACTCAAACAATACCATAATGTAAAAAAATAAAACTACCTAGAAAACTTAGTAAAAATTGAAGAACCAAGTCAAAATCTTACGATAATTTCCACAGACACCTTGGAATGTAAGCGTGCGGTAAAATGGATTTGTGACTACATTTGCTATCAATGTTCTCGACCACCACCGGCTCATAGCAAAGACCTACATAGCACTATCGTAGCTGCTTTTCAGTGTACTTCGGCTTGGCTTATGCAACATTCGTACTTGCTGCAAGATAAAGATTGCCTACAAACGGTTTTAGAAGTGGTCGAATTGGGCATTTCAGGCACAAAAAGTGTTGGCAAATCTGGTGATATACCAAAGTTTAAGGATGAAAAGGAATTGAAACCGGCCTCAATGCGTGTAAGAGATGCAGCAGAGGCCTTATTGACAATAATATTGGAACAAGTTGGATATTTTCCGAGTGAATGTGGGCCAGAATCCATTTCGTCTCTCTTAGATGAAGTGGCTTTGATGAAACATTGTAATTCTTTGGATGCAACAAATAGTTCTTCGATCACCACAGAACAGGCCATATCGAAGTTTAAATATTTCGTTACCGAAAATTCAACAATATTAGCATTACTAGAGGAGCCACTTGGTAATGACCAAGATCCACAGCCAACTGTAACATGTAAGTTTTTGATCACATTTGGAAAACTTGCTTAACAACGATACACTTACGTATATAAAACAATTTGGACTAGTCCATATTACATTTTCTTGTTATTGTGATTTCGTTTCTCCATTGAAATTTTTTCATTTTTATCTGCAATTTATTGCACGAATTGAGTACAGCCATACCTCAATTAACGCCGTTTCGCTATAGCGCTTTTTTGAATTTTTGAAAAGACAATTTATTTTAACTTTAAAATATATTTTAAAATGCTTTTTTCTAATTTCATACGAAAATTGATAATACTTAATTTACAGCTCTTAGAATTCCTGTTTTTGAAAAGAAAAAAATTATCAAAAGTAATTTTAATTCGGGGAACACCAAAATGTGAAATTTTGTATTAAATTGTTCATTCGAAATACTAATATGGCTTGATATAGACTTCAGTAGTTTTTATTATGGCCTGTTCAGCGATGTCACAAGAAAACCTAAGCGAACGAAAGTAAATCACATTTTTATTAAAAACAAATGTGCTTTGCTTTCGTTCGCTTAGGTTTTCTTGTGACATCGCTGAACAGGCCATTAAATAACAAAATCGAGTGAATCACAGACACATATTGCTAACCATTCTATAAAAAGCTTGACGTTGAAGATGAAAATGAATGTTATTAGGCGAATTGAGAACGGTGACTGACGGTCTGAAGTGCTTTTCTTAGGAATGTAGCCCGATAACAATGACTGTAAACAAAAACTAACAAACTGTTTGACAATTTCGTAAAAAATTCAAGCGAAATAACGTCAGCCACTCACATTCGCACAAATTTGGGGTTCACAATAGCACCTTTCATTCGTATACTCTGATTTTAATATTTGCTTTCCCAGTGTTCTTCATAAGCAAATAGGATTTTATATGTTTTGTGTTCTTTCACGCCACTGTTTTTTCCGACTCATCATTCGCTTATTATACGAAAAAAATGTTTCTTCTTCATTGTGAAACAGCCCATAACACTAAAAAAATTAAATCACATTGATTTAAATTAAAAAAACGAAGCCTCCATATTACAGGTTAACTACATTTAATGTTAGGATTTTTTAGATCACATAACAAGTGATAAATAAAAGGACAGCTGGGCACAAATCACCGCATTCGATATCGAGCAAGTTCTATTGAAATTTTTAAATATTTGCATACAAAAAGACTGGAATTTCGATTGATTTCATTCGATATTGAATGCGGTGATTTGCGCCCTGGATTGTGGAATTTGATGTCGAACAACTTCAATCGAAATTTTCAAATTACTTCATTAAAAAAATTATTTTCTATAGTTTTAACTCGATATCGAATAAGACGATTTGACGCCTTCTTCAACTTACCACTTAATTTTAGTTTAACTAGTGATAGCTTGTAATCATGCTCCTAAAAATAATTAACATAATAAGCGTAATTTTGCAGTAAAACTATTTGCAAAGTGTGACATTGTTTTTGTAACATTGTAATGACCATTATTCCATTTGGCGGCGGTAACATCGTCATCAATTTCGAGGCAGCTTCGCCTTTTAATAGTTAATATTCTCTAACACTAAGTTCAGAAGCATTTTATGCAACACATAAAATAAAAAACAAAAAATATGCGTTTGAAAACTTTTTTCATTGATAGAAAACCAGTCATTAATATTTGGCAATATTGGAACAATAGAAGTTGGTGTCATTTTGTGTCGACGGCGCCAAATGGAATAAGGTTGATTGTAAAATAGTCTTTACATTTTTATTTAATAGAGCAAATTAAACAATTACTAACAAGCTAATTTTTTACTTACCAAAAATTAATTATTTTCTTTAAATACTCGTATGTATTAGAGGAATGCACAAGCATACAAGCACTTGTTATTATAAACTAATACACATGTTTGTAATGGCATATGGTTTTCAAATATGCTTGTGCAGTACCTCTAGTAAATATGTATGTAATATTAAATATTTTAGTACTTATTCGGGGTCCGTTTGGCCGTCATGCTTGGACAATGCAATTGCGTCATTTGCCACGCAGCAAATCTGGTACTAAATATCATGCTGTCAATCCTGGACGCCCAATACCCATGAACGAAATACCGCAACGTATTGAATTTGATCAGAAAAATTTTCCCGAAGGTGTAGACAAAGTTACTCCCTGTGTAGCTGATTATTCTATACCCTCCTTCGAACAGATACGTGAACAATATGGCCAAGATAATATTAAGCAGTTGGAGATAATGTTAGAAAATCAAACTATTCAAGAAAAATTGGCTTGGGCTGAAACAGACAATAGTTCAGATTCTTTGTCGCATGCGCAGGAAAGTTGTCCTCCATTAGTGTGTCATGAATTTCAGGCCGCTCGTTTATTTTTATCGCATTTCGGTTTTTTAACATTTGAGGAGAGGAATCCTAATAATCCAGCCGAAACTTTAGGAACTCCACCCCAAAGACCTCTAATTGTATTGGATACCAAACGTGTTAATTTCGCAGCAGAATTAAATGCTTTGGACAGGCTAAGTGCTCGAACTTATGATACTGTGCACGTGTTTTATGTCAAGTCTGGTCAAACAACTGCTGAGGAAGTCATAAGTAATATGAGTGATGAAAATATACGCACATTGGATCCATTTTTTGGAAATATGTTACTGACATTGGGTAAGCTATAACTAAATGTTTTTTGGAATAAATAATATCTGAGCATAAATATCGTAAGGTTGGCCTGTCGATATATCTGAACATTCCGGTTGGTCTGGACAAGTTTCTACTTCATGGTTCTTAAAGACTGCCACTCAAAAATCCGATGACAAACCACAAACTCGTGCCCAAACATTAGATATGAAGTTCAATGGCAAAACTAAGGTTTTGTATTGGGCGGACGTGGCTTCTGAAATAGCGTTTGTGGTGCCCACTGAATGGAATCTACAGTCAGAGACAGATGGATGTTGTGTCTCTTCAAATTCTTCAGATCAATCGACAAATGTTTGGTCACGTAGCACTGAAACCACCACAACATTAGGTGAAGCAACAAAAAATGCTCCTCAAAGATCACGTAATATGTCTTTGGAATTGGACAAATCGAAAGATCCTGTGCCACCCACTAGACGTAAGGCCAATGCTACGAAGCCATTATTGTTGGCTCAACCACCAGCAAAAATATTTTTGGTTTGGTTGGAATCTTTTGAAGATCTCTTAAATTTCCCATTAGGTAAGAATAGACATAATTTACGAGTGTGTGTAACATCAAGTTGGAATTAATAAAAATTTGCAGAGGATTTGTTGCCTTATACAAAAACAGGAGAAGAAGCATATATTTTACAAATACCCCGAGCTTGTGATGTGCATGTCATCTTTGTACATGCTTTACAAACAGGACTGTTAAGAGTTAAATTACAAGGTCCTCCGGGTCGCATGAGTTTTGCCACACCTTTGGTTGATGGCATGGTTTTAAGCAGAAGAGTTGTTGGTAATCTTGTTAGACAGACTGCTCATAATATGGCTAAAAGACGACGTTTAGATAATGAAGGGTATTTAAAAGTTTTTATTTGTTTCTATTACATTAAGTATATAAAATTAATAAAAATAAATCTAAATATTTTCTTCTCCATCCTATAGTTTTCAACCACCGCATGTTAGACGCCGTCTAAAAGTACAAGACATTGTGCAGAAATACAAAATGGATTTGTCAGAACCGGAATTGTTGGCACATCTTTTTAAACCTTCGTTTTAACTGCAGTATTTTTCGAATAGTTTTCGTATTACATACATAAATTTACTTACCACATATACATATGTATTGTTGAAAAAAGAAACTATATACTTTTAAAGTATCAACTAAATCTATAATTCCATATATTTATAATAGTATAATTTATTTTATACACTGTGTATTGCTTTTTTTAATGGTATGTTACTTACTAATTTATTATTCTTATTATTTTCGTTAAACTGAAGTAGTAATTTAGTATGTACTTCATTTAACTATTTACTATTAGCTCTAAAATATTTAAGTATATAAAAGATCGAATTATTTTTTATTAAATATATCTATAATAAAACATGTATTTATTTTTCATAACATTTTACTACATGAGTTTTAATTTAGCAGGAAAAACAATAAAGGTGAAATTCAATTTTTTGTCGTAAGCATAATAATCGGCGCTGTTCTGTATTCCGAATCTGAATATTTTATTTGGAGCAGAAAAATTCAGAACTTCATAGCATTTTCGAAATTTTTTAAAATTATTTTGTGCTGTATTTAGGATTTAAAAAACTTGGCATAATAAAAAAAGAAGTCCAAATTGTTTAATTATAAATATTTGGACAACGGAGCAGCATTAACTTATTTTCGATTCCTACGTGTAGCTTTATTTAAAACACTCCGGCTTCGCAATGAAACTATACTAAACTTTTTTATATCCTTCACCGTAAGTGAACCCTATAAAGTATATATATTCTGGATCCTTATAAGTAGCGGAATCGATTTAGCGATGTCCGTCTGTCTGTCCGTGTAATCGTTGAAATCAACTTTCAGAAGAATATAGACCATATACAAAAAAGTATAGCATACCAAACGGTCAGATGTTGCTGTAAGACTATTACTATTGAAATTCAGCCAGATTGGTCCATAAATGACGGAGCTATGAGCAAAAACCGAAACTACCTCTATTTTTGACCATTTTTTGAGTAAGTTTTTGCCTATTTTGTCTAAACAACGACACGGACAAAAAAACGTGGTATGCAGTTTTGTTTGAAGTATAAGTCATAATACCTGTGCTAAAAATGAAAGCAATCGGTCCACAAATGGCCGAGGAATATTAAAAATGCAACCGAAATTTTAGATTTTCATAAATTATGGCTTTGTTTTTATGCGATTTTTATCTAAACTGAAAAAAAGTAGTACGCAGTTTTATTAAACATCCTAAACTAAACTCAGCTGGATGGGTCCATAAATGGCGGAGCTATGAGTCAAAAATTGCGATTACCTCTATTTTTGAATATTTTTGGTGCGTTTTTTGCGTAATTTGTCTAAACTACAAGACAGACAAACAAACTTGGTACAAAGTTTTATTACAAATAATAATTGTAATGTCTGTGCAAACAACCAGAAAAATCGGTCCACAAATGGACCAGAAAAATCAATAAATACAACCGAAATTTTAGATTTTCATTAAGATTTGCTTTGTTTTTTGCGTTTTTTATCTAAAGTATAAAAAAATTAGTAAACAGTTTTTTCAGATATCATATTCATAGCATATGGAGCAAAATTCAGCTAAATCGGTCCATAAATGGCTGAGCTATGAGTCCAAAATGGCGACTACCTCTATTTTTTTACAATTTTTGGTGAGTTTTTTGCATAATTTTTCTAAACTACAAGACGGACAATAAAACGTGGTACGCAGTCTTATTACAAATAACTGCCGTAATGTCTATGCAAAAAATCAGATAGATCGGTCCACAAATGGACCAAAAAAATCAAAAACACAACCGGCATTCCACATTTTCATTAATTTTTGTTTTGTTTTTGCTTTTGCTTTGTTTTTTTTGTGGAATTTTCTTAGCTGTCATGTGCGTAATGCTTTGTGCACACAAACACAAACCTAAAAAGTGTATGTGTGTGTGTGTGGTTTTTATTGCCTTGAGTTAAATAGTATTACGAACACACACATCTTTATGAAAGAGTGTGCATTAGATTTTTCTCGATAATTAGTCATTTAATTATAATTAATAATTTAATTAAATATGTTTGGCTTAAAATTTTTTTAAAAAATTTGCAAAATTAAATGAAAATAATTTTTTTTGTTTTTCTGTTTAATATCTTTCTTAGAAGTTCTTTGTTTATTAATTTAAAAATTGGGTGCCTGCAGACATTTTATTGCTTTTAAAAATGAGGTTCTCAGAAAGGATTGTTTCTTAGAACTCGTTAATTTTAGTCGTATTAAAAAAATTAATTTTTTTATAGATATTTCGCTCCAATAATAAATAAATAAATTTTTCATATTTAATACGACCTCATGCTGAAAAAAGTATGCATTTCAGTCCAGTCACATAATTTTTTGAAGTGAGTGAAGATAAGTATTGTTAGTTAAATATGTTTTCACGTAATTCCTTATGTTTTTTAGTATTTGTAAATATCTTTTCGGTATTTTTGACATACTAAGATACAAATGTGCATAAATACGTTGATTTCTCTAATAGATTGCAAACGAACCATAGAATATTACGGGTTGGTTCACATATCATTTGAAACAAGAGGTCATCAAAAAATTTGTAATCACCCAAGTACTCAGAAAAATCTTTGCATTATTTTTAAAAAAATTTATGAAATTCCCTCATACCCCAGTACTCTTCTTCTGAGGGATTTTCGGGCAGGAAAATTACTAAAATTAAAAAGGAATTAAATCTGTAGGTCCTAACCTTTCTGGAAGTGTTTTAACATTTTCTGAAAAATTCGTAGTTTTTATTTTATGATGCAAAACGGAAACTGCCAAAATCCTTGAGTTCAACAGTACTGGGGTGTATGGAAATTTCAAAAAAAATTTAAAAATAGTCCAAAATAACTCTGAGTATTTTGGTGGTAGACTACAAATCTAGACAGTCTCCTCTTTAAAATGATATATGTCTCATCTCACAATATTTAATGGTTCGTCGGCAAGTTCCTAAAATCACTTAGAGCAACAGCACTGGGGTATATGGAAATTTAAAAATAATCCAAAGTAACTTCCGAACGAACCATAGAAGATTACGAGATAAGATGTATATCATTTTAAAAAGGAGGTCGTCTAGATTTGTAATCTATCTTCTAAGTACTCAGAAAAAACATTACATTATTTTAAAAAATTTTTTAATTTCCCTCCTACCCCAGTACTCATACTCTGAGGATTTTTTATCATTCCTCATTTTGGCAACAGAAAGTTACTGAAATCAAAATGAAATGAAAATGTAAGTTCTACGCTTTCTGGAAGTGTTTTAACATTTACTTGAAATTTCGTAATTTTTATTCTATGATGCAAAACGGAAATTGCCTAAACCCTTCAGAGCAACAGCACTGATATGAAAATTTAAAAAAATAAAAGAAATTTTAAAATATCCAAAGATAAGATTGGTTGGGTACAAATATTGATGATCTCCGCTAAACTATTGCTTAAAACATTTAATATTTAATGACTTAAGACGTATTTGATAAATAAGCCATTAATACTGAAAATATTTACAAATACTAAAAAACTTCGGGTTTTACGTTAAAAAATATTTAACGCGGCATATTTATCTTCACTCATTTAATTTTTTCTATGGTTTTTCTATTAATAAAGAATGTGGAAAGTGAAAAATATTAATATTTCGCTAACACAGTGAAGGGTATATAAGACTCGGCACTGCCGAATTTAACTTATTCATTGATAGTCTCAATAAACTTTTACTTACTTACTTACTTATAATAAAATTTGAAATTTCATCTAAACCATAAAATTTTTTTATTATTTATATATTTTGAAATTAATATAAATTGGTCAGAATCAGTTAATTTTGTATTACCATGAGAATTAGAAGATGGAAATTGATAATCAAAACTGAACAAAAAATTTGGTGTCTGGGACAAATGTAATCTTATTGCGTTTTCTATTTCTGAAACATCTCTACAGGGCAGAGAACCACAATAAATAGAAGAAAAATGATTTCTAAATATTATCAATTATTTCCACACCGTTGACTATAATTTTATAAAAATCATTTTTTTTTTTGGATTTCCTAAAATGTTATAAGTTTTTAATTAGCTGTTGGACCAGGTTTTGTATTTGAAAGACGATTTTGAAAAATTTCTGCTTGTTCAATTTCAACTTGTTCTCTAATAATTATTTTAAGCAATTAAATTTATTTCGATCTAAATATAATGAGATCTATTTAAAGTTCTTATAAATAAATGCCTTAAATCTTTCTACCATGTAAATTTTAGTTTATATAAATTTTTTATTTTATTTGACACAAATAGACGAGTATGTTTATTTTTAATCTCTATTTATTCACTATGCT
Organism: Thelaira solivaga; assembly: GCA_947397855.1. Classification (NCBI taxonomy): domain Eukaryota; kingdom Metazoa; phylum Arthropoda; class Insecta; order Diptera; family Tachinidae; genus Thelaira; species Thelaira solivaga. The sequence goes on along the minus strand of OX377611.1, from coordinate 38,285,045 downwards.
AATGAGAAGTTTGATAAATTGAAGAAGAAAATTCATTAATAAATTTATCAACCTCTAATTTTTATAAATTATTATTTACAGGAGGAAAATTTAATTCCAATTACGAGGTTGTTTTAAAATAAATTCTACATTTAAAAATTTGAGTTGCAAGTTTAAAAGAAAATGATCTGAAAATGTAGGAAGAATTTAATTACAAAATTTGGATTAAATGTATTGACCAAATTTGAAGTTATTACGAAATGGTCTAAAAAAGAATTTCCATGAGGAAAGGAAGGCAAAAAATCAGGTAATTTTATAAAATCTTGAGAAAAATTTATTAACCAATCAAATAAAGCAATGCCATTGCAATTATTTGAAATGTCTCTCCATAATGAATAATTAAACTTATCTGAAATAGTATTGCAATTACCCATATTTTTTGGTTGCCTTATTTGAAAAGGATTCAAACTTCTTCCTACTTATCTCACTCCCCTCACCACAATGTAAGATAGGTCCTATCCAACCGTAAGTATCTTTACTTTAAACCCAACAATCCAATAATTTTAGCAACTTACTTTTACAAGGCTCTATAATTATAAACTTCTTATAAACGTTGGTATTTATATCTCCTCCAATGAGAATAAGAAGTATGGAAAACAAAAGTGGCTAATTTGATAAGCGAACCACATTTGTTCACCAATTATATTCCATGATATTTGCATAGAAAATTCAAGAAATTTATTTACTTAGTACAATAAGTACTACCATATCCATATGCACCATTTCATTAGACGCTACTCTGAATCGTCAGTGGATTATTCCTAAGTTTCGTTAAATTCCTTACAAAGCATTTGTATACGTATACTATTACATTAAGTGACTGATAGAGAATTATGAAAAAAAAAAACTAACAAAGCAGACATTAAATAAGTAAACGAATTTCCCAACCAACAACTAATTATTCCCTCAATTGAATTGATTGATTTTAATGAATATTTGTTTTGTCCAACATTAAGAACACTATGGCACACATTTTTATTATAAATAGTACTCGTACATACATACATATTTTTCTTCAATTAAAATGCTCTGTAACTATATTTAAAAAACTACACACCTGAATATGCATGTATGGATGTAAATATTAGATCATCTTCTAACTAGTTTTATTTCTGATTTTTTTTGCTCTCGATCAATACATATTAATCAGTTGTAAATCATTCTGGTAACAAATTTTGTTTGGTATTCATATTACAATTATTACCGGAACTCGAAATCGTTGCAACAAATCTTGTAATCTGCAATGACAAGAATAAAAAAAATTAGCGTTTAAAGAATAACATGTGTTGCTGCTCTATAACGACTATAGATGCATACTATAAGCTAAAAATCTTGAATTTGCCATAAGAGTAATTTGTCACTAATGACACGAAAAATTTGAGTTAAGTTTGTATGCAGCTAAAGTTTTTTTAAGACCATTTGTAACTAACGTACATTTTTATATATAAAAGTCAATATTAACTTCATGCAGTCTTACATGCTCACTTTAGAACATACCGCATGTTGCAAACATTTAAACCAAACAGTGATATTCCCCAGATTTTGTGATTACATTGAAAAAAAATAAAACAAGTATTAAAATGTTTATGGTGATTTTGTGTATTGACCACCCAACTTTTCTTTATTATTTGGAACTTGAACTACAAAGTCATGGTCAATTCCACACAATAATAAAATCGAAATAAATGAAAAATAAAAATTTTTTTTTTTGGTTTGTAAATCTGAAAAATGCCAACATAAAAAGAAAAAAAATTTAAAACGAAATAAAAGAAAAAAAGAAAAACTTAACAAAATGATCTAAAGTAAATAATAGTACTTCTGTAAATGATTTTAATTAAAACGCAAGTATTATATTTCCCCTCAACTATAATTTAACTGGCTATAACTGTAGCCACAGCCACAATATGGTGAAAAATCTAGTTGAGAATATTTTTCCAGGTTTTATTTAGACAGGAAAAAAAGGAAACTGAAAAAGCAAAAACAAACATAAAACAGAAAGAACGAGAGAGCTAGAGAGAAAGTGAGTGAGTGAGAGAGCGAGATGTATGCATGTGATACTACTTGACTTGACTATGTCCAGTGCCATTTATCACTTTGATAAATGTTGCAATATATGGCTCATAAATTCAATAACACGTACCTCTTCTTAAACTTCTAGTTAAACCATTACAAGTTGCCTGCTTGATGTTTGTGTAATGTTTTGCTTTATTTTTTAAGCCTGTGTTGCTGCACACCAAAAAAAACAAACACCCATAGTAAAAACTCACTACTCTGATAAATTTATATAGAATGTGAATTGTTATGGTTTTAAATTGGCGAAATCAAACTTTTAATATTAACTCTAAACTAAAGTATTTGTGTTTGTATTTCTATACATACATATGCATACATATATTTGTTAATGTATAAGTGTTAAAGATTGTCGTCCACTTTGTAGAAATTTAACTATAAAACAAATTACAAATATACGAGGGTAATTTTTTATGTATTAAAATAATAATAAAAAGCCCTTGTTAAGAAAATTGTATGGCATAGGGCTGTAGCTGCTAACACTAAATCTTCATATATAAAACAAAGTCGGGTTTGTTGGAATGTTTTTGAATTGCTGTATTTGTCTGCGTTCCTAATAGCAGAGTAACTGTTAAAAACATTGGAAAATTTAAGAAAAAAAGAAAAATAAATAAAAGAAAAAACATTTTTTTTATACAGCGTGGCGTAGAATGAGCGATTATTATAACTTTTTTTTTTAAATACAGTATATTATTGAGGAATTTTTTTGAAATTAGCTTTGAAAAATGATATCCTGTAAGTGATGTCCATTTTCTGCTTCGCACATACGTGCTCTTTTTAGCATATTTTCGCAAAATTTCGGGTGTCAAAGCTGTGTCGAACGCCTCCTTGTTGATGTTGATTTACTATGCTGCACGCTCTCCCGTACACGTTCAGTATTTTGAGCAGTGTGTACGGTAGGTGTTCTTCCGGCATCAGGAAGGGCTTTTACAGACCCATGTTGATGAAAATTTCCAATCCAATGGCTTATTGCTGACGCTGTGGGTGCAATGCGCACATTAAAATGATGACGATATGCACGTTGTATCAACAAAATATACTGTTAGTTTGAAAAATAAAATTCAATTATTTTTGTACGTTGTTCGATCGTGTAATAATTCATAATTAATTCTCCAAGTCTTCTTCATATATTGCTGAAAAAAAAGAAAGAAAAAATAATAATTAAAAAAGTTATTAAGAATTCAAACTATTTAGCTCATTCTGCGCCACCCTGTACATAAAATATTCATGGGTCTCAGAACTGTCAAACATTTAATGTTCATTAGACTTGTGTGGGTTACTACCAGCTTTGCCAAGAGCTAGAAAAAAAGGTAAGTTGACTTAAAAAGGCTAGAAATAGCTAAACAACGAAGAAATAAAACACTAGGACAAAGCTAAAGAGCTACAACTTAACATTCAAAAGTTTCTTCTTTTTTTTATTGCAAGTAAAGGGTGTCCCAACAAGAACGCAAGATTTAAATTTTAAATAAATGACTGATGCAGCAATTGAATTGTTTCTCTGGCTGTATGATATGTGGTGCCGTCTTGTTGAAACCACAAGCCCTCCACATTCATTTCTTCAATTCTAGGCAAGAAAAAACTGGTTATCATATCACGATACCGAACATCATTGACTGTTTGCGCTTGACCTGCCTCATTTTCATAAAAAAAGGTCCAATGATTCCTCCAGCATTTGCTTCTCGTAAATCACTCGAGGATTTTCCTCACCCCAAATGCGACAATTCTGCCTATTGACAAAGCCATCAAGATGGAAATGGGCCTCGTCACTGAAGATGATTTTATCGGCAAAATCAGCATTTTCATGTTGTCTCTCCAATATCCAATTAACGAACTCCCTTCGCTGTCCATGGTCATTTTTTACTAACCTCGTACCTTTTACTAGCAAACAATAACAATTGTTCAAATGTCAAACAATGACACTTCGAATATCGCCAAATTTAAATATTGCGATCTTGTTCGGACACCCTTTATAATCATAGTCCCAAAAAAGTAGGCTTTTTTTCGTAAGAATTTTATGAATTTAAAATCGTTTTTAAAAAGATACTGACCTAAGTGTGACTATGATTATGGGCCATTTTTTTTAAGCAACCAAGAAGAGAACATGAAATATCAAAAAACTATAGAAAATAATGATATTTTCTACATTACAATTCATTACAATACTTATTAGCAAATTCAATTATTTTGTAAATTTAGTTTTTTGATATCAATGTGATTTATATTTTGATATTTAACTTAATTTATCGTATTATACTAAAAAGTGAGAAACCTTAGCATTACTAAACAATAATACTAGACAACTAAATACTAAATTAATCAATTAATAACAAATTATTAATCTTTATTTGTGCTCATTTTAAAAATGTGTTGGGTTATTTAAAATTTGTTGTTGTTCCCCGAAGCAAATTTTTTTTTAATACAATTATTATGCAGCCAAAATATAAATTAAATTAAATTGAAGTTTGAAGTTGACAGAACAAATTTATTTGTTTTCAGGAATTTTATTTATCCTTAGTTTGAAAAAAGCTAGAGGCTAAATAATAAATTTCGAGGCTAAATCCGACAAAAAAGGCTAAAATTGTAACAAACGAATAAAATTAACCGAATCTCTCAATTGAACGAAATGATCCGCTCCTTTTTTTAACTCTTTGTCGGTCTTTCGATCTACCGATCTTTTGGTCTTCCAGTCTGTCATTCGCTTGCTCTTATGTTTTAAAAAAAGTTTGTGGTTCCATTACGCTTTCATAATAAAAACAATTTAGCAATATTATTTATATGTTTTATTTTATTTATTAATATGATTTAATAAATAATTAAAATTTTTTTAAAGCGGATCACAATCTTTTTTATATTGTTTTTATATTTTTTTGTCATTCGGTCTGTTCTATCATTCGTTCATGCGTTTCAACTGGAACATTTACAAATGACCGATTGAACGAAAATGACAGAACGGATCACTTTCAGGAATTGAATCAAAAAGACCGGTCAGTAAAGCGAACGATTTGGCACTAATTGGTCTAATGTTCATCCCTTCGATACGGCAAACTCTTCTCTCAAATTAAAAAACGTATTTAAATAAAGGTTTCAAATAAACTAGATATATCCATAATATTCGGATAATGTCTTATTTTATATTGCTACGTTTTTGCTACGAACGGTTAGTTTATTAAAGCTCTTTATTGTAAAATAAAACACAAGAAGCTCACTTTTCTCAACACTTATTGGAGAAACATACTTTATTTTATAACCGTCACAACGACACTGTTGTTTACGACACACCTTGTTTACAGTTTAATGTCTCAACTAGAACTGAATCTCAGTATTGCCTTATTAAGCCTTGAGCCATCTAGATTTGACAAGCTGTAACGGTCATTTTAAGTCCAGCAGTTTAGCCTAGAACATTCTACAAACAGCTAGACATTATTACATAGTTCTAATTACATCAAGTTATAGAACCGAAAGGTTCACTATGAAAGCTAAGAAATTTTGAACAATTAAAATTAAGTGCTTGATAAAGGTTTTACTTTAACATCATAAACGGATCAATACGGTGTCACCAAAACGACCATATGCCGTATTAAAGGTATTAGAAAACCATTTGAAAGTACCGTAAAGATGCAGTTTTCTAAAACAGAAGACAAGCTCTATAATCGGTTCATTACTCAAAGAAGACAACCCATTCCAAAACTGCATAAAAAATGTATGGAAAAGAAAATTGTAGCATTTTTCAAAACTATTATTTTAAGCCTCAATTGAGGGGAACACTTTGGGTTGAAGGAAAGGTCTGTCCAAAAATTAGTTCCCTCTACCCGTGTCCCCTGTACTTACAATTTGTGGTGCTGCTCTCGTATAGCATTTTACTATGCCATTGACAATCGTTAATAAAAACAAAACTAAAACAAAAACATAGTCGTTTGAACGAGTGTACACTATTTATACAATCGTGTGCTGTTTTAGTTTGTTATGTAATCCTTAAGGCTTAAATTGTTTTGTGTTGTGTACTCGTATGTATGTACTTTCACACGAAGAATTTGAAATCAGAACATGAATTCTCATTTTATGTTAGGAGATCATAAATTACATACAAAGTGGACACACAATATACAAAATAGTGGAGTTTGTACGCTGCTACGTGTGTATGTAATTATTTTATTGTCAAAAAAATTAAATAAAGAGCTTCGCCATCATATTAAAAAAGGAAGTACTTGCGTTAGTTAAAAAGAGAAAGAATCATTTTTGAATTAAATATTTTCAAACGGATAGAAAATGTTACTTTTAGCACATTAAAATGGGACAATGCGTCAAAAAAAAAAAAAAACATTTGATTAAAAATTCTTACAACAAATTTGTACTGAATTTATTATTTTCTCTCTTTAACAATAAATAAGTTTTTTTTTTGTGTTTAATTTGTAAGAGATATGAAATTCTTATACAAATTCTTATTCAGTTTTTGCTGCAAATGATCTTGAAAAGTTACAGCTACACCTGTGTATAACTTTACAACAATAAAACACAAGTGTTTATTACATTTGTATTTTTGCAAGCCTACCCAGCAAAAATTAGTGCTTGACTGGAAGCATTTTTGTAAGGGAAACAACAGAACGGAAACACTTGCAGTTGCGCATTTATAATTCATGATTTTTTTTGTGATGACCCACTTAGAAGCAATAGTTTTTGCTTGCACAAAATGCTTATTTTATGCATTCTATGATGCATTAAAATACAAGAAACTACTTAATTTTTATATTTCATTCATAACACTTACTGGGATCGAGCCAGGGCATCTCTGCAGGTAAGAAACATTAACTTATCGCTCAACCACTTCAGCCAGAAAGCTCTGTAAAGTATAAAAGATTGTGTTTGTTTTATTTTCACTTCTAATAAATTCTACGTGTGCGAAATGTGTGTGCTTGTACCCAAAAAAGCAGGTCTCGCTTACGTTAGTGCTTTGTGGAAGCAATAACTTTATATTTGAAACTGGTTTGTTCTTGGGATAGAATTTTCTGTATTTCAGTTTTATCTCGTTTATCTTAAAGAGAGATTTGAAAAAGTTTCTCCAAAACTATGACTTTTTTAATGCTTCTATGCAAGCACAAAATTGAAAAAAGTTCTATTTTGAGCTTGTGAGGGTACATTGCTTTACGATATTGCATCCCAAAATGCAATGCATTGTTTAGAATCTTCACTATTGCTTCAACATCAAGATTTTTTTTGCTGGGTTATTAATTCTAAACGTAGCCCATACAAAATTATTAACTTTTTTTTTAATTTTCCACATATCTGACTTTTTTTTTTTATATCGAGAGGGCCAAAATTATTGTCAATATTTATGAAATAACTCCGTTTAAGCTTGAAATTTCTTTTAATCTAAGCCTAAGTACAGGTACAACTAGTCTTATATTACAGTCATTTTTACAATTTAACCTTCACACTTTATTGTGATAAATTATTTGAAATTTTTTTTTAATTTTATTATTCCATTTCTTTTATACAAAAGTAATATGAAAAAGCATAATGCCTGCTTATGTCATACAACCCATTACCTTCAAAAGTCATCAATAAAACAGAGTAACATTATTTTATTCAATTAATAACTATCTACTACTACAAACAAACAAAAATATACTCATAATTCCCGCATAAAATGTTTAGTTTCAAAATTAATGATCATCGTAACTAAATAGTAAAAATATTTAATTTAATTTCGAAGAGCTTTAAAATCACACATCATATAATGCCGAGTATTATTACTGAAAATAAAAAAAAATGCTTAAGAAAAGCTCTTTATAAAATATCAAGCATGTGAATGTATGTGGTTTTTATCGTCTTTAATTTTCATACTTGTATTAAATGAATTTATTATTGTTGTCTTGTTCAAGTTGTTGTATCTTCGCGCCTGCGCAACCTTTATATATGTTGTTGCTCTGATATTGACTGGAAGGTTTTAAAATATACCCGTATAATACGGCTAAAGTCATGTACGTGTGCAGTAGAAAAATAAAAGCAGAATACTTTTTTTTTGTTGCTCATATATAATATGTGTGAGATGATCCTCCAAGATTTGCATAAACGATAACAATAAAAAATAGCCATCACTTTTGTCATTAAAGGAAATATGAATGTTTGTAAGTTTAAAAAATTTTTTAAAGTAAGAAAAAAAATTTTATTCTATACACATACATACTACACACGAGCTTGTATTAAAGTAAGAAGTCTATGTCACTATGAGAATTACTTAGTACGAGTAAGGTATAAAAATCAAGGTTAGCAGCGTATGTAACTCGTATTCATTAATTTCAATAAGATTGTTAATATCTCTGCTAGATTTTTTTCTACTGGTAAAAACTGTAATTTAAAACACAATTAGGGGATTCGAAAATTATTAAGAGGACTAAATAAATGGTACTTTTTTAAATATTATAATTATTGAACCTAGAAGTACAAGTTTGGGCTCAAATGGTCCTGTGCAAAGTGAAAATCATTAAAAGGACAAATGGTACTTTTTATAATAATTTTTTGGTACTATTTGATATTTCGTTATTACCGAATCTAAAAGTAGAAAAAGTTCGAAATGGTCTGAAGAAAAGTGGAAAATCATAAAGGGAACTAAATGGCGCTTTTTATTAATTTTAATGGTACTTTTTGATATAAAGGGTGTTTTTTATAGACGTATAGAACTTTAAATTGCAATAAAACAACGATGGATTATTCGATTGACATGAATTTTATTTATCCGGAAGATAATCTTTTGGCATTACATTTTAAATATGATTTCTGGCATATGACTGCCACGGCTGGCTTGGATGTAGTCCAATCTGGACGTCCAATTTTCGATGACTTTTTCCAACATTTGTGGCCGTATATCCGCAATAACACGGCGAATGTTATCTTCCAAATGGTTAAGCGTTTGTGGCTTGTCCGCATAGACAAATGACTTTACATAGCCCCACAGAAAGTAGTCTATCGGTGTTAAATCACAAGATCTTGGAGGCCAATTCACAGGTCCAAAACGTGAAATTAGGCGGTCACCAAATGTGTCTTTCAATAAATCGATTGTGGCACGAGCTGTGTGACATGTTGCGCCGTCTTGTTGGAACCACAGCTCCTGGACATCATGGTTGCTCAATTCAGGAATGGAAAAGTTAGTAATCATGGCTCTATACCGATCACCATTGACTGTAACGTTCTGGCCATCATCGTTTTTGAAGAAGTACGGACCACCTGCCAATAAAGCGCACCAAGCAGTCAGTTTTTCTGGATGGAACGGTTTTTCGACATACACTTGAGGATTAGCTTCACTCCAAATGCGGCAGTTTTGTTTGTTGACGTAGCCATTCAACCAGAAGTGCGCTTCATCGCTAAACATAATTCGCTTATGAAAATCAGTAACAAAATCGTTTTGGAGTTATTCGACGAATCTACGCAAGCGTTGTTCAGGCGTGAGTCTATTCATGATGAATTGCCAAACCAAACTGAGAATAAATCACTGGACAGCTGTTAAATCGGTCGCCATGTTGAACAGTAATGCCAACTTAAAGTTCTATACGTCTATAAAAAACGCCCTTTATTATTATTATTAACGAACCTAGAAGTACAAGGTGGGCTAAAAGGAATCACCCTATTGGAAGATGCAATGTTAAATCTGTTTTGACATTTGTGAACTAGACAGATGTAGAATACAATTGAACAAGCCATGGAGCGATACACTCCCCAAGAACGCGGAATAATCGAAGTGGACGATTTTTCGACCAAAATCATAATGAGCGACAAGTCTCATTTCCACCTCAGCGGGTACATGAACAAGAAAACTATCGCTTCTGGGGACCCGAAAATCCACGAGTGATGTACATTACACCCGCTCAAAGTGACTGCATGGTACGCCGTTCACGCTGGAGGAGTCATCGGGCTGGTAAAACGACAACAGTGGATGGTGCTAGCTATAGGGCCATATTAGCGGAGTTTTTTCTGCCGCAATTGAACGAATTAGGATTGGAGGACATGTGGTTCCAACAGGACGGAGCAACGGCACACACTTCATTTTCAATTAGGAAAAAAAATGAGAGTCAAACAGCATCGGATGACTTCTTTTGGCCCACCTTGTACAAATATGGGCTCAAATGGTCCTGTGCAAAGTGAAAATCATTAAAAGGACAAATGGTACTTTTTATAAATTTTTTGGTACTTTTTGATATTATATTATTACCGAATCTAAAAGTACGAGAAATACTAAATGGTACTTTTTATTGATTTTAATGGTACTTTTTGAATTTGCCATACCAACAACCCTAGAACTATAAGATTGGGGTCACACGCTCTTGTGCAAAGTAAAAAATCATTAAGAGACAAAACAGTAATTTTTATTGGTTTGAATGGTACTTTTTTATTATTTAATATTAACGAACTTAAAACTATTAGACTCGGCCTAAATGAAACGTTGTCATTGGCTGAAAAATAATGAATTATTCTTTAAGTGTAATCAATTGTTCTGAGTAGAATAGAATTCCATTAGATTTTCCTTTGAAATATACAACTGTGTGAGTATCTCATACGCTTTTTTCTTCCTTTTTTTTCATATGTAAAGTAAATTTTATTATGTTTTATGTAACGTAAATGATTTAATTTAACTTAATCGAAATTTATTTATTTTTTTCTATTTTATTTAAATGCATATTTCGTTAAATACTTTTGATAAGCTTTATATATTGCAATTTGAGGCACACATACATGCAATGTATGTATGTACGTAATAACAAACTTATGAAAATTCCTATAAATATGTTTAAGCATTACTTGCACAGCAAGAACAATTTCTTTCTACTAGATTATTTTGACTGCAGTAATTTATTGAAATCAAATTATATTTTAACAATCACAAAAAAATATTATTGAGATTTTAATCTAAATAGCTTCTTTAATATTTTATCTGGTATCTGTATCACCTATAACATTTTTCTTCAACTTATATTTTATTGCTTAGAATTGAAAGGCATTCTATCCTGTCTGTGTGCAAAATAGTTTCCACAAATAATATAAAAATCCAAATTTTAATATTGTAAATGCCAATAGAGCGACAATGCCAAGTGCAACATGTATGCTAAATAAGATTTACTCTGTATGTGTATTGTGTTTTGCTAAAGAAGATGTTGAGCAAGAAGGCATAAATTGTGTTACGTGCAATTTAAGTATTGATGAGAAATTGAAGAACCAATACGATAATAAAGCACAATCATATTTGAGTAAAATGGCTATGGAACACTAGTACTTTTTTTATTATTATCTATAAGTTGTGGTAAAGAAAATTAAAAACATTTTTCTTTTCAATTAAAGATTGTCTACGAATTTTTTTTTATTAATAATAGAATTTTATGTAATATATTTGGGAGAAATGCGTGGCAAAATAGGAATTAATCATTTAAAGTGGGCATGGTTTAACCAAAAAATTACTTTAATTTTCTTGAAGCATAGAGACCGTATGTGGGACATACCAAAAATAGGATTTTAATTATGTAAAGACCCAAAAGTGGGTGTACAAGTAGGCATGATGTATAAGCTATATTATTGTAAACCTTCCTTAAAACCCATTCAGTATTTTGTGCATGAAAAAGAGTAACACAAACATTCATACATGCTTACATACAAACATACGTGCTTATTATACATTAGTAAGGATAAAAGTGAAAAAAAATTCGAGAAAATTTTTCTTCTAAATGAAACTAAATAACATTGTTAAAGATTTTTCGTGCACTTGCTTTATTAACTACATGCGAGTATGTTTTTGTGTGTGTGATAAACATACAATTTTTTAGTATTTGTCATGGTTTTGTTAAGGTAATTATTTGAAAATGGATAGACTAACTAAAGTAAAGCAGCCTGTCTTCCTTTTTTTTGCTAAACTTGGTTTTAATTGCCAATTGAAATAGCAAAAAAGCAGAAAGATATTTCATGATTTCTCATGTCTTAACAATGAAATTCAATATTGAACTCTTTTGACTTGTAAAAATCGAATTTATGACTTTTTTCTGTTGTTGTGTTAAGCTCCATTTCGTGGTTGAAAATATAAAGAATAGTTAAAAAGCATTTATGAAAGTTATAGGAATGTTTGTATACACGTATGTATGTATTTGTGTTTAGTTTTGTTTCTTTTTTAAATGTTTTTGCAGAAAATGTTATATTACTTTAGTTTTTATTTTAACGTTTTCTTTTGTTACTTCATTTTTTTAATTCCATTAGAGTGCAAATGTCGAGTTCACGTTCGATTTTTTTAAAAAGCTTTATGAAGTTCTATGGTATATAGAGCTGCAGTTGAAATAATACTTATTTATTTTGTTTCTAGTTTGGTTTCTGTTGTTTAATTAAATGCATGATGCCACGTTTGCTTTTCAAACGTAGTAAATACGTTTTAAATGTTTAAACTCTCATATTCACTCAAGCAAGGTAAAAGTGTTTTATGTATTTAAAGTATTCATGGGGTCGTATGAACAATTTTAATTAATTTTTTTAAACTGTTAAAATTAGTTTTCTACACACATACGAATACACGATGACCTTAGGAAATGCTGGCGTATTATTACATAAGTAAGACTTTTAGTGTTCTGAGACGAATTTTTTCAAGTTTTCCCAAAACTAGTATTTACAATGTAACATAATTGCACACACATATTTTACATAATTTTAATAAATTGGTATTTCTTATACATGAATTTAATGATTTTATTAAAAAAATCAAAATTTTTCTGTGTTAAAAATGTAGTTGAAAATTTTTATCTTTATTTTCCCCTTAAAACCCATTTACCAAATTTAGTTTTTTTCTTTTTTAATTTAGTATCATTTATAGACATAAATATGTAATGGATAAATTGCAACATTGTATGCTTTCATACTAAATAATAACAATACTGATTTTGCGTAAATGTGAGATGGCCACTAAAGGGCACGCAACAAAAAAAAGTACATTTTATTTTAATATTTAAGTGAAGTAATCAGCTCCATTTTGAAAAACCAAAATTTTTTAAAACAATTTAAAATTTGAAAATTTACGAGAAATTTTTTTAGAACTTTCAGTTAAGTTTGTGCGTCAATTTGTGAAGGGAGTTCACGAAAAGGGATCGTTATTTAAGAAAGCAACCAGTGTACTTTCTCGTTCAGTGCGTTCAATCGAAAACATTGCTGATGTGGCTGAGAATGAACATTTCTCGTACTTCTGTGAGAAGAATTTTGGATAAAGATTTCGGTATGAAGGCTTACAAAATTCAATGGTCATAACCATTATAACCCAATGGGCTGAAGGTTGTTTGGCAGTAGATGAAGAATTTTACCGAAAAATCATGTCGAGCCAGTCTTGGTAGCCATATGAATGATATTCTATTCCATTCTTAAATGACAAAGCGCAACCTTTCAATAAAATCAGGAATTTCAAAAAATAATTAGTACTTTTTTTATAGCCGATTCAAATTTAAAATTTAAAGTAGCCCACTCTATATACGTACATTATATTGTTACGTTTTTACCCTATCATAAAAACGTTTACTTTGTTAAGGTTCTTATTGTAAAATAAAACACAATTAGTTCACTTTTCTCAACACTTTTTGGAGAAAAACACCGTCACAACGACACTTTGTTGTTTATGACACACCTTGTTTACAGTTTAATGTTTCAACTTGAACTGAACTTGTCTGGCAATCTCAGCATTGGCTTATATACTGTTTCACTTAAGCCTAGAGCCATCTAGATTTGACAAGCCGTAAGGGTCATTTTAAATCCAACTTCTTAGCCTAGAACCTTCTACAAACAGCTAGACATTATTGCATAGTTCTAGGTATATTAAGTTATAGAATATTCTTATTCTAGCTAATTCTAGAACACTTAAAAATAACATGAAACTTATACACTAACACAGAGGTATATCCTACACATTTTACTTTATAACTCACACACAAGCAATAAATATATTTCCATACAAAAATACCATTTCTTATGAATATACAATGGTTTAACAGAATAATTTTTTGAAGGTCTTTCCGATTTATTGCAAGTTGTGACAAACTATTCCAGTTTGTGTTGGAATTCTTTAGACCAGCATCTTCAATGTGTCGCCAAGATGTCTTAGGGTGTCCGCCGCCCCTTACACCTTGTGAATTCCACCAAAGCGTAGTTCTACAAATCTCGTCGGTATTTTTGCGAAGGGTGTGGCCTATCTAGCCTAATCGTTTTCGCTTGATGGTTAGCTCAATAGCTGTTTCATTTGTTTTTTGAGATAGATCCTATTGGTGAAGGATTGCAATTTGCGAGTAAAAATTTTAGTCAAGTTTTTAGCTTATAAAACTAACAAACATTGTTTGTTATTGTCGGAAAGTGGTTCTTGTTGTGATGACCATAATAATTGTGACAAAAAGCTAATTTCATGGAACTAATCTTTATACTTGTAGCGAAAACTTAAAGAAATTTCAGAGTGTTTTTTAAATAATTTTTTTTTTTTTAAATTTAAATGTATTAAAGTGCAAATAATTTTACTGATATTAATAAAAAAGGTTTCAAATTTTATGTGTTAATTGTTTTTTTTCACGTTTTTTTAGTCTTTTAATTTATTTTCGTTAATTTGGGTTATTTTTATTTGAGCTTAAGATCTTTTTTATTTAATTATTTTTTATTTTTATAATATATAATTTTATTATTTTTATTTCGATATTTCGCTACATCTTTGTGTAGCATCTTCAGGAAATATATTTTTTTAAAAATAATAAATATAAATTTTCTTTTCAAATTGAAAGAAAAATAAAACATACTATTAATATATACATACATATTTATAAAAACATACATACATGTATATAAATATATTCTGTCTAATAATTATGTCTCTTTTTTAGTATAATCGAAACAAGAAGATCGAATAATTAAGATATTTTAAAATTAATATTTTTTTTTAAAATCCGGTTTACAAAACAGGGCCAAATATTTTATTCAAAAATGTTTTACAAATGGTTTTAAATATTTAAATGTCACAGCTACAGCTACAGCTTAAGCTTTTTGTGGAATGATTTTTATTTCAATTGTAAGCATTCAGAGGAAAATATTTTAAGTTAATATCTTATGTTTGGTAGTCAGTTTGAGCAGTTGCAAGGGCTTATAGTGATCTATTTAGGTTGTAATGCAACCTATCGCTGATTTTTTAATTTTTATTACTTTCGAATACTAAATTCGTAAAAGCCTTAAGTTACATTTTAAAAGTTTTACTAATTAAAAAACACATTTTCAAAATTTTTCAGTTTAAAAAAGTTAGGAGTGAAATATTCTGAAAGAATCTGTTCATTAAAAAGTCAAATTTTCTAATTTTTTGTAACTTAAATCTTTATTTAAATCATGTGAGGATAAGAGTTTGTATTATAGGCTGTCTGATACGTGATTCGTGTGCTCTGTTATTATCGGATTTTCTTTTAAGGTACTAATAGACGACATGTTTTTTTCATTGTATTTGTCAATTTACACAATGTAAAACAAAAACATGTCGTGTGTGCTCTCAAAAATATTGCTTCTGTAAAAAAAATATGAGAAAAACTTCTGAAAAAATTTCAATTAGAACGTGCTTTAGCTGTGAAAGTTGAATATTGAAATCTAAATTTAAACTTAAGGCATATTTTAGCATTGAAGATTTTTCTTTAACCAAAAACTATAATTTTAATTTAATATCTTTTGCGAACTACAAATATATATTTCTTTAAAAACTTGAGTTTAAGGTTTGACAATTATTCAGTCATTTAATCATTCTCTTTTTAACCACTTAGTAATAAGGAAATAAGTTCTTACGTGTTTCTTTTTTATTTTTATTTCTATATTTGCTAGCAAAAATAAGTTAAAATCAACTACAATAGCAACTAACTGACTGGCAACAAACATATCGAGAGAACCTCAAACTTCAATTTCAATAAAACACT
Organism: Thelaira solivaga; assembly: GCA_947397855.1. Classification (NCBI taxonomy): domain Eukaryota; kingdom Metazoa; phylum Arthropoda; class Insecta; order Diptera; family Tachinidae; genus Thelaira; species Thelaira solivaga. The sequence goes on along the minus strand of OX377611.1, from coordinate 38,269,005 downwards.
GTAACACCTACGACCACTATATGTGGGCGCCAATTTTGATTTTGCGATATTAATACAAAACAAATGAATTTTTTGGTTTTGTTCGTTCGATTGTTTACTGCCTTGGTTTCTCTCATATGCAGTATGAATGTTCATTTATTTATGTATGTGTATGTGCTCGTATCTAAGTTTCAATAAGTACTAAAACAAACACCAGCCAGAGTGAGCTCCTTTTCTTATTCATATATTCCATGCCACACCAAACCGTATTATTTCTTTTAATCTATATGACTTTGAAAATATTTTTTGTATGACAATAAAATGTGTTAAATTCATATAAATGAATAGTAAATCTGGTCTTTCTACAAAATAACATTTATTATTGCAAATACCCTTTTCGCATAAGTTCTATTCTTCTAACTTGTAAGTATTGCGGGTATCAACAACACCTTAGTTTACATTTCTAATGTTACATTCTCGCATTGCGAAAAAATGCAATTGAATTTTTGGTCTGTTTGAAATGTATCTTAAGTTGTTTTCTCTTGTCCACCTAAATATTTTATATTTCTTGTTATAGTTGCTGTTAAATGTTTAACAACAAAATGTGCACACATGAGGAAATACCCTACTTCAGTCTTTAAACAAAAATGGATATATAGTGGAGTTTGTAACAACACAGTGTTAAGCGGTGATATCAAACACACCCGCTATAGAAGTAGCGTAACATCTGCTTTTTGCTGTAACTCGAAAAGCATTTATTGGATTCACTTCAAAGTTTCAGAAACTATTTTTAAGACAACGTTCTAAAACTAAATTGGATTTTTTTTAAATCTGACTGCATTTACACTCTTATTATTATATATTATTTAACAACTAAGATTATTTCATACTATTTAAACATTAAAATAAAACATAAAATAGTATTTCATACAGTTACTGCGTTTGCAGAAACACAAATGTTTTTTTTTTAAAGATTGGCTTAAACGATCCCGTCAAAGATTCCAGCTGTAATCATATGTATATTCCTTCTGCCTTGGTAACGTTCTTCCATTTCACGAATATCTTGAGGAAACCTTTTGATTTTCTCTTCACTATAATCTTCAGGGTTTTTACAAAATCGATTCAAATAAGAATATAAGTGGTGTAGCTAACTAATCGTAAAGAGTGTTCTGAGTTATGATTCCTAGAAAATTTTGAATCACTGAAAACGACACATTCCAAGACATGCTGTTCAAGTTGGTTCATAGATTTACTAAAATTTGGGTCTTGTATCAGCTGCCAAGGTTGTGGTCCATCGAAAATGTTTGCTTTCGACTTGTCATCGCTCAGCTCAGAAAATTTTCTTAAAAGATAAGAAAGATCTTTAACAAATTGTTTCATAATACCTCTGAGCAGAAGACTCGACTAGATATAGCTACTTATATCTTTTTGCAGAGTTTGTATCCGTAAGATTTACTTTACAATGATTGCAAGTCTCACGCAAAATCATAGGTGTCCTGCAGTTAAAAACGGATCTTTTCAAACTTGTCACAAAGAGATAACATAATTTTTTCATACATAATTTAGCACTCATTTTTACTCAGAAATAGTTCACAGATTTTAAAAAGTTGTTGCTCAATTTATGAGAAAAAGTCTGTTATTTATTTAAACAAAGTCTTATATTTTAATTTTATAAAGTAGACATTAGTTGGGCAGTGTTATTACATTTAAAAATAATATAGCTGAGTGAAACTATTATTATCGCAAACATAAATCTAACAATATTATGTTTAGTTCAGTGTGTATAACATAGCATGGCATATAAAGGGTGTCTCAACAAGAACGCAAAATTTAAATTTTAAATAAAACACAGATATTTAAAAAAAAAAATCGTGAAACCTTATTATATCGTAAAGTAGACAGAATGAGGTTATTTATGGAACAACATATCGGGCAGATGGCCGGCGCAGCTTTGCTGGCACACACGCGATCTTTTAATGAAATTTTCAATGACTGTTTTGCATAAATGCTGCCGTATTTCATTAATGTAGTGTCCACTTTCCTCGTTTAAGGCTTGAGCCGTCGTCGGCTTATTCGCGTTAACCATCGACTTCAAAAAACCCCAAAGAAAAAAGTCTAATGGTGTTAAATCGCACGATCTAGGCGGCCAATTCTGGTCTCTAAAACGCGAAATAACACGACCGGGAAATGACTGATGCAGCAATTGAATTGTTTCTTTGGGTGTATAACATGTGGTGCCGTGTTGTTGAAACCACAAGCCCTCCACATTCATTTCTTCAATTCTAGGCAAGAAAAAACTGGTTCAAATGTCAAACAATGACAATTCGAATGGCGCCAAATTTAAATCTTGCGTTCTTGTTGGGACACCCTTTACATTGTGACAGTTGGTATACATTTTGACTCTTGCACATAAACAATACAACTTTTTGTGCAATTCAGCTAAAAAATTTTATTTGCCAATCAGTTTGAATAAAGATGTTAAAAGTCATTATTGCGCTTATATAGCTCCTTAATTGCATCATCAACATATCTCAAAAAAAGCTATTTCGAGATAAATATTTTTGAACGTAAAAGTTTGAAGGAAAGGAAAGGAAAGGAAAGAAAAGGAAAGGAAAGGAAAGGAAAGGAAAGGAAAGGAAAGGAAAGGAAAGGAAAGGAAAGGAAAGGAAAGGAAAGGAAAGGAAACTAAAGGAAAGGAAACTAAAGGAAAGGAAAGGAAAGGAAAGGAAAGGAAAGGAAAGGAAAGGAAAGGAAAGGAAAGGAAAGGAAAGGAAAGGAAAGGAAAGGAAAGGAAAGGAAAGGAAAGGAAAGGAAAAGAAAGGAAAGGAAAGGAAAGGAAAGGAAAGGAAAGGAAAGGAAAAGAAAGGAAAGGAAAGGAAAGGAAAGAAAAGAAAAGAAAAGAAAAGAGAAGAAAAGAAAAGAAAAGAAAAGAAAAGAAAAGAAAAGAAAAGAAAAGAAAAGAAAAGAAAGAAACATTTCAGTTTTATTTCATTTTCCTAACTTTCGTCGATCCACCTTAGAGGGAGGATCAAGAATATAACAAAAATTAAAAGATAGTTTGAGCGATTGGAAGTAGCAAATCAGATTTTAAATTAATTTGCCACTAACACAAAAAAAATTTTAATGAAACGAAAATATGTTCATAAGACATGCACATAAAAATTCTATATATTCACTAATGCCCTTATGGAAATTAAAAAAATACGTTCATTACTTTTCTTAAGACATATTTATTAAAAATTTAAATTCAGTTACACAAGTAAGTAGTTTTTCAAATATACTTTTATTTCTTTACAACATAATCAATTAATTAGAAAAGAACAAAGAATTTTTTTTCATTTCAAAAACGATCAAATCGTCTAGAAAACTTATGTTGAAATCAGTTATTAAAACAGAACTTTTCATAAAAATTTTCTAGATGATAAACAGCCACAAAATTAATAAAAAAAAACCAAAATGGTAATTTATTTGTGTTGGCTGTTTTGCTGAATTTAAGAATCGACAGTATTTCTTTGTCAACATGCTGCCAAATGATTCATTTTTTTTATTTGTGAAATACTTTGCAGTATTTGTACAAAAACTATGCAATAACAAATTGATAAATTCTCGAATTCGGAAAAGTACTTGATCAGAATCGATTTTAAGTTACTGAGTAAAAATGAAAATCCTTGCCCTACTTATTATAATAAAGTCAGTTTTCAAATATTTAATTTTTATATGAAGAAGAGGTAAAGTAAAATTTCAATAGAAATTATTAGAAATATATGTATGAATGTGTGTGTATAATTTGAAAACAAAAACTTATCACTTTATTAAAAAAAATCTGTAAAAATTGAATTATTCAAACATAAAGAAATATGTTTCTGGTGTTTGAGTACACCTCCTTAATAAACAGAAAAAAAAACCCAATATGCCATTCGTTGAATAATGAAATATCTCCAAATATAATATATTCCCACCATGTATATGACTTATAAATCAAGAGCACCACAGCAAACAAAACTTAGAAAAGAAATTCAAAAAACTAACATAAAATGCCAAGCCAACGAAAAACTTAAAAAACAAAATAAATACTCACTCATGCAATCGTAGAGAAATCTATAAAAAGAAAAATTAGATTTCAACGATTGCCAACTATTTTATTTAAAATATTTCCTTCTTTTTATTTTTTATTTTTTTTATTTATTCTTCCCAATATGTACTGCTGAACTTGACCATTGAATAAAAAAGTATTAAGCAAGAGAAAAAAAATAAGAGGAAATAATGTGGTGTGATTGCCAAAGATGAGATAAAATAGTAATAGAAATCGATACGACAAGATATAATGTTGTAAATTTTAAACTTAAGACTTAATATTTAACAGAAACTACAAATAAAAAATTATTGTAAAAGCACAAAAGGAAATAAAGCGTTTCGTTTTCGATACGTTTTCTTTTAAACTGCTTAACAAAAAAGAAAGAAAAAGAAAAAAAAAAAACTTGAAGACTTTGGGACAGACTGTTATTATACTACGTTTGAATATCAAACAACATAATAAACATATCTTCTCGTACCAAGTGCAATGTAGTAACATCTTCTTGAACATTAAAAACTACAGCAATAACAAACAACACTCCGTACTACGATCCTCAAAGATGTAACGAAGGATGAACAACAAATACTCTAAAAAAAAAAAAAACAAAAACAAAAATAAGAAGAAGAAACTAAACACGATCATAATCTATTTTATCATTAATAATTGAAATTTTTACCTAAAAATATATTCAAAAATGTCTTTTGCAAAATTTGCGACATAGCAATTGCATCTACAATATTCTTACAGTTTAATCTTATGCCAGCAAACAAACCAAATGAAACACATACATACATACACACACATTTATCTACTCATACACAAAGGAATATTCATGTAAAGGGTGGTTAAATTTTAAGGGCCGATGTGGATTTTGAATAAAAAACAAATTATTTAGGAAATTATTGTCATTTCTTTGTATTATGATAATATGGTATGGTTCAATTATGTATGGAATAAAGTATCGGCCCACCTCCATCCGATAGTAAAAATTTTCGATGACGCTGAGGCATAATTGAAGTTCTATGCCGTTAATGTGCCGAATTATCTCATCCTTTAGCTCTTGAATTGTTGCTGGCTTATCGACGTACACCTTTTCTTTCAAATAACCCCAAAGAAAGAAGTCCAACGATGTCAAATCACATGATCTCGGTGGCCAATTGACATCGCCACCACGTGAGATAACATGGCCATTGAATTTGTCGCGCAAAAGAGCCATTGTTTCGTTAGCTATGTAGAAAGTGTAACCGTCCTGTTGAAACCACATATCGTAAACATCAACGACGAGCATGAGAGGTGCAATTGTTGGGCACGACCACGAGTTGAGGTGGACGCGAACAGCAGCAATATTATCTGCAGTACGAGTTGTACTAGAATGCACTGGTGTTTTCACATCTACTCGTATTACAGACCCGGTTTGCTCAAATTTTTGCACAAGTTTTGCGATTGTACGCACATTTGGACGATTAAATTGACCGAAAAAACCGCGAAGTTCACGATATGCATTTTGATTTGAAAGTAAATTTTCATAATAAGCTTGAATAGCTTTAACGCTTTGCTCGATTACGTATCTTTCCATGGTTCAAATTGAGTTAGTCTAAAATTGAGAAATATTAAATGAAATGCAGAAAAAAATTTGATGTTTAGGTGTGGTTCACATTCAACATCGGTCCTTAAAATTTAACCATCCTTTAGAAAGGATAACACAAAAGACATACATATCGAGATATACATATAAAAAAAATACTTAAAATACAGAGATTGTGGTAACGATTTTTTAGTTAAAGGGGAGCATAATGAATTTTATGTTTGGGTGACTAAACTGCTTATGTTTCTCTTGTAAAAGTAAATAGATACCAGCAAACTGAATTGTTTTTCAATACACACTTTTTATTGCTAAAATTCTTAGTTTATAGGCAAGAGAGAGGACAGAAGATTTGCTCTTACTCTGTAATTATGTATTAGAAACTGAAAAATTACGTTTAAGGCACTTAAACATGTAAAAGAATTTTAAAGTGTGTCAACACAAAGAGAGTTTGGAACGGAAATTCGAAGCAATTGCTTGCAAAGGATAAGAGTGCACTTTTTCATTTTAAAATAAAAACACTTGTTTTTTGTTAAGAGATGTGATTTTTTTTATTGAATTGTAAAAAAGACATGTGCCGATTAGGTATGAAATGAAATATCCGCAAGTGAAGTGAAGTCAAAGACCAATTTTTCGAAAAAAGTCATTTTCTCTGATGAGCCGCCTTTCGATTTGAATGGCTTTGTGAATACACACAATTATCAAATTTGGCGCTCAGAAAATTCACCTGCAACTCAAAACGGATAACTGTCTGATAAGGCCGAAATTGCAGTGACGGTGCTTCATTAAAAAACTAAAAAAATTTATTATCGTGTATTCCATCACTTCTGTATTAAGTGTCCAAAAGGCAATTAACAAGTTGTTGAGGTTAATTTTTACTTAAGTCCATTTAATTCATGTACAAAAAACTTTTATGAAAGCTCTAAGTTACTTTTTATCCTGCAACGTTTCTTAATATATTCATGCAAAATGTTTCAGTCCTCGATGTAACTTAAGGCTTTTATGTGACTAAATTTAAAACTTCTGAATGGATTATAGTGAAATATGACTCATTTTATTTGTATCACATTATAATGATTGGAGTTTAATGAGTTGTGTTAGTCACTTAGAACGCAAGTTGTTGATTGAACAATATTACTTCCTAGTGTAACAAAATGTATGTATGTATTGTTAGGGTGTGTGTGTGTGTTACTTAACAACTTCTTATGAACACTAAGTATTGAAGTATGTAGTACTAAATAAGCGTTTAATTGGCTTCTTATTAAACTTTAAAAACAAAATTTAAGATTCTAGATTTGTTACGAATTTTTCAAGTAAAAAATTTTTAAAATTCTTTTTGGCAAAACTTTCTTAATATCTGCTAAACTACAAGAGTAATAAAAAATTTATGCAAAACATTATTAAAAGTCTATTTTAACATTTTTGACCTGGCAGCTGTTTTAAGTCCATTTTTACATAGGTTTCATCGTCCATAATCAGACAGTTGTTGAATTTTGTTAACACTTGATCGTAAAGAATGCGTGCTCGTTTTATTGCAATGGCATTCTGCTTTTCACTCCGGTTTGGATATTTTATTTAACGAAAGCTTCTGTAGCCAGCATCCAGACGAATTCTTCTGCAGTACTTATACTGGTGCTATATTTTTTTGCACGATCATTGTCAGAGAGACCCGGGCTTTGCTGTATTGACCGCATTACACGTTTTGTAAGCTCTGGGTTTCCTTTAGCAACTTTTTTCTTTTCTTTTTGCTTGCGATCTGTATTTAAAGTTTGGTTGTATCTTTTTAAAACCTCATTTACAGTGCTTTTTTGGAAGCTGCAGTTTTTTCCAATCATTTCACCTGACCATGTCGAATTTTGTAGATATTTGTGCACAATTTTTTTTTATTTTATTTTGATTTTCCATGACTATCTACGCTTGCAAAATAAACTAATACTGTAAATTCTTTTTCTACAAAATAACGGTGAATATTTTTAGAACAAAATTTTTTTTTAAATTCAAGTGTTGACACTAGGTTTTTCTAAAAGCGGTGGGATTTTGTGTGAACAATGCTTTATATAGCGGTAAGTCTGGAAAATTACACTAGCATTAAAAAAGTAATTTAAAGCGATTAAAGTTCACTATCATATGTATTCAAATTGACTATGAAACCTTAGGCCCCGCAAACAAATTTTAATTTTGTTGACCTGTGTAAACATCGTCGATGGTATTTTTCTTTAGACTCTTAAGAACAAAATTGAGCTATAGGGTCCGCCATCGAACGTTTTTTTTTCAACTAGTGCTTATTTCGTGAATGGTAACACTTAGCTCATGTCTAATTTGACAGATAATTCGTTTTATTCTTCCGCTGAAAGAATATGGTTGTGTTTTCGCTTCGCTAAGTGGGCCTGCGATCGACTTACAGAAGATGCCGATTTTGCCAAAAAAAATCATCTTTTCAGCTGAAACTCATTTTGATCTTGGCGGGTATGTAAATAAGCAAAATTGTCGTATTTGGGGCACAGAGAACCGGGACGCATACATTGAAAAGCCGACGCACTCAAAACGAGTCACTGTTTGGTGCGGATTTTGGTCCAGAGGCATAATTGGGCCATTTTTCTTCGAAAATGAACAAGGAGTGGCCGTTAGTCAATGGCGATCGTTATCGGGCCATGTTGAAAGAATTTTTGTTCACAAAAATTGAAGAGGAAGATATTGGCAATATTTGGTTTCAACAGGACGGCGCTACGTGCCACACAGCCGAAGCTACACTCGATGTTTTTATAGCATTATCAAAAAAAAAGTTATTTGGCGGACCCTATATTAAGCCTACTTTTTATGGCTACGATTAGGGAATATTTTAATTGTTTCTGACAAAAATTAATTTAAATAAAATATTTTCCATTTTAATTTTTTTATTAACCTTTTCAGGTCAAATAAACATACTCGTTTTAAAAGATTTCATCTTAAAAAAAGGCCAGTTTTAAAGCTGATTTAGTTTTTCTTATGATTTTAAATTAACTCCTATCGATTGTTAGCAAATACGCCTCTGTTTAAAACTACATCAAAATAAACTATCAAGGAAATACTCAAAGACCAAATAATAATAATAAAAAAAATCCTATCTGTGCGAACTGACTGTAAGCACAGTTCCACCTTCACTCAACAAAAAAAAAAAAAAAAAAATAATGCAACAACAATAACATAAAAAGAAGAAGCTCCTAGAAAACTATCAGGCGGCAGAAGCTCTACCAATACTACTACTTATACCAAACTACTAGACGTATACAATGACATATGTACACATACAAATACACACACACATAATATGTATACACTTACACTTATACATATTTGTATAAATGCATACTCAAACAAATATTTAGTTATAAATGAATGATAGTAGCTATTCTAGCAAACGAAGCGAATGAATTGCAGAGTAAAAGCAAAAAAAAAAAAAAAAACCAATAAGAAAAATGTAACTGACCGCCTGACTTAACAACCAGCTTAACGTCTGAAAGACTCGGGACTTGCAATAATTTTACAACAATAACAAGTTGGCAGAATACAAAAAAATAAAAAATATAAATAAAAAAATCATAATAAAAATGAAGGAACAGCTTTTAAAAAATTTTGTCTTTAACAACCTACTATATACAAATGGCAACAAAAGCAATAACAATGACAACGACATCTGATGCAGCAACTACAAAAATATTGCTACTATGTCTACTAGATCCATATTGTTGCTATAGCGGTGATAGAGAGGCAAAGTTAAAAGCAGAGATCGGGAATAGTCACTTGGAAAATCAAACCAATATACAGGCTGCAATAATATATACATATAAAAAAGGCTTTTGTTGTTGTTATTACTGTGTCCTATGAACCAACACACACGCACATAAATACTTTTCATTGCAGGAATTGGCAGTTAAAGCATAAGTCGCAGGTAAATATAAAACAACGTATTTTTGTGAATCATTATTGCCCTGATGCTGAAGCTGAACGCGATGATGATGATTTTAGTCGTCCCAATCATCATAAGCTGCTGCATGAATGCATGCATGCAAGTATGTAGCCTTTAGGGATTCGACCGCTTCATACTATAACCAACAATAACAACAATAAGCATACAGCGACAACAATTACAACAACAAGAAATAATTCGCATTCCTATTCTAAGAGATGATTTTATTGTTGTTTTTCAGTTTTAAGTTTCTCCTACTCTAAATTTAGCCAGCGTATTAACATAAGTCGACTTGTATTAATTAATTAAAAAAAAATTAATTAAATTTATAATGCAATAAATAAATTGTATTATAAATCTAACACAACTCATTACTTTTCAGAATACAAAAAATACAAAAAAAAAAAAAAAAAACTTAGCTGAAACGTTTTATATTTCACATTTAATTTTTGTACTTTTCCAACTGTAGTGTGCTTACATATTCTGTTGATTGCGTAGACTGTTTAAAAATTGTCTATGGAAAACAATTTACCCTTCGCTTGCTTCAAATTAAACCCTTTTCGTCTTCTCTACACTATCGTATCCAGGCATTTATTACTTATGCTTCGTTTAAAGTTTTGTTGTCCTGTTGCTGCATTTTTTTAAAGCTGCTGGACCCCAAAAGCCAGACCAACTACCATTAAGATACAATGGAAAAGAAAAAATAAAAATTTAAACCTTAAGTCTGTGTGCTTGTGTTTGCTCAGACGTTGCGTGTTTTCGTAATATTCTTCAAAAGATAAAAATGTGACCAAGCAAGGCAGTCAACATCAAATTCACCATCAAGCATCGAACCAACCGTTTGTAGCTATATAGATGGAATGACGTTGCTGTCTCGGTTATTTTCATAGTCGTTATTGCTATTGTTGGTGCTCAGCAACAGCACGAACTCTGCTACTCTACAAAAAAAAAAAAAAAAAAAAAATTGTTTCTATACCCTACACATATAGTATAGTTTTTTACAGGTGTTTCATCAATCTCCAACTTTATCGTTCGTTTACATTTTAAAGAACAAAAACCGACTGTAGGTGTAAATTTAAATTGAAAGCAAATGAAAAGGTTCGCAATTGTTTTTTACTTAGCCCAGATTAAAAAATTTTTTTTTTATTCAATCCGTGAATAAATTTGAAAAAAAATTGCATTATTAAATAAAATTTTTTGAGATATAACTGCATTAATAATAATAATATTTTGTACATCTAAACATCAGCACCCTATTGGAATCGCATGTATGAGCCAGAGATTGATAGGTTAGTACCTACTGAGCACTTACTATGATTTGAATAATTTCTATTTTGCAGCAAAGTGCTAAAGAGTTTCACCTTTTTAAAAATATTTGAATATTTTCCTCAATTCAATTTACTTTAATATTATCATAATTCAAAATTCATGATTTTAGAAGACAGCCATTTAGATTTTGGAATTTGCTGGCACTCTTACGGGAAAAATTTTCAATGTGTTATTAAAAAAAAGGGTTTAAAATTTTTTTTGATACATATTTTTGCATAACCAAAGAAAAAATCAATTTTTGAGCAAAGAAGCGATATATTAATTTTCACCACGAAATTTTATTACCCATATGCAGAAAAGCTGTAAGAAAAAGCATATAACAGATTTTCAAGGAATCGAAAATAAATATAAAAAAAAAATTTATAATTTTTAAGTTATGACATTATTACAGTGAATGAGCGATATCTTTTTTTAAAATTGCTCATAATGGGGATTTAACTTTAAAAAAAATACTAATAAAGTTTGTTTCTTAAGTGCTTTTGCTGTTGAAAATACTGTTGGGCTTGCTTCTTAAGTCTTTTGTAGCTTTAAAAGAAATAATGTTTATGTTTGCAAGCTTTTTTAAAAATGATTTTGTCGTACAGTGTAATGTGATATATTAATAAAAAATTAATACTCTATTTTCAACAAATGACACTTACTTTTGACAATTTAATTAATGTTAATGAGCTGTTATTTTTGAAAATGGTATATATCCACTTTTTAAAGAAAAATGTGTCTGCGATAATTATATTATCAAATATTGTCTTCCATAAGATGGATGCCTTAAAGTCGTTGCACATGCCACTTTATATTGCAACGTTAGACATTCATAAAGTTTGGTCAGAGTAGGGTAAAAAATAAGTTTTTACAATGAATATAGCGACAGTTTTTCTTACTATTGCAGCGGCATAATATTCGTCATAGCAGTCAGCCAGCGTCTAAATATACCAAAGTCACCACTACCTCAACGTATAGTTTGATGTTGTATTTTTTCGTTTGTTTTTGTTTGCTTTCCCTATATTTGAAATAGCAGGAGAAGAAATGGAAAATGCTGATGATGACGATACAAAAAAGTAGGAAGCTTGGAAAATCATGAGCATTTGACTAAGTTGTAGTTGATAAAATTAAACGAATTAAACAGTGGCGTAGTTTTTCGTAGAAAAAAATTAAAGGTTAGTAAACATTAATAAGAAGACGTTACAACAACACAATTTTTTTAAACGCTTATCAGAGTTTCCGTCATGGTGTAGGTTAACCAGGTGAATACCATTATATAAAACGCATATATTTTTTTATTGCTTTTAAGGACCCTCCTGCCAAAAGTTATTTCCGGTGGTTAATATCAAAAAGTGTGCTAGAGCGAAGCGCAAAATTTTTTTCAGCTATTGATCTCTCTTTAACACATTATTGTCTCTTAATTTTAAATAATGGTGAAAAAAAACCAAGTGACACTGAGACTCTAGCTGAATCCTGTATGATTGAAGCTCGTTCTGTCAAAAATTAAGAGATATCAATGTGTTGAAGAGAAATCAAAAGCGGAAACAAATTTTTTGTTTCACTCTAGCACACTTCTTAATAACTTTTGACAGGAGGGGCTTCAAAAGCAATAACAAAATATATGGGCTTTTTGTAATGTTGTTATTTTTGTAGTTTTGAAGTTACCTTGTTTTATTGTACCATGAGGAGGGCCTTCAATCATTCAGCATTCAGCTGGCGTTTTTTACACCATAGTTTTCTGTCATATCAAATTGTTAAAATATATTTAGAAAAAGATTACACACTTTTTAATCAAACAATGCCTGTATTTTCGATTATACTTTAATATTTCGATTTTAAATATTCTATGATGTTTGTGTCATAAAAAAACTCAAACTTGATGAAACAAATTAAAAAATTTAATTACATTCAGTAATACCCAACGGGCATTCAAATGTAAAAGAGAAGAGAAGAATAAAAATAGAATATATAGTTTTCAATATTAAAAATGTTGGTTGGGAAATTTATTTGTTTATTCAGTTCAATGCTTACTGAGTTTTTTGTTTGAATATTTGAATCTTTTTGTGACTTTTGATTAATAATTCTTATTTAGTCAATTGCTTTTACAATATAAAGGTTCTAATGTTTGCAAGAAACGTTGGGAGTAACCTACTGAGGATTCGGAGTAGCGTCTGATGAAATGGTCCATATAGGTATGCTCTCCCCTTCAGTACTTATTGTACTGAATGAATAACTCATGAGAATATCATGAGTAAAAGAATAAATTTTAAAACCAACACAATTTCTGGAATTAAGCACAAATAAAGATTAATATTTTGTTAAACTTTTAAATTCCAAATAGAAATTATTACATATACAAATACAAGTGCTCATTGTAGGAAAACCCTATGTTTTTCTTATTATTTTTTATAATTTTTTGTTTTTGTTTTTCATATACTCTTTAATTACATTCAGTAATACCCAACGGGCATTCAAATGTAAAAGAGAAGAGAAGAATAAAAATAGAATATATAGTTTTCAATATTAAAAATGTTGGTTGGGAAATTTATTTGTTTATTCAGTTCAATGCTTACTGAGTTTTTTGTTTGAATATTTGAATCTTTTTGTGACTTTTGATTAATAATTCTTATTTAGTCAATTGCTTTTACAATATAAAGGTTCTAATGTTTGCAAGAAACGTTGGGAGTAACCTACTGAGGATTCGGAGTAGCGTCTGATGAAATGGTCCATATAGGTATGCTCTCCCCTTCAGTACTTATTGTACTGAATGAATAACTCATGAGAATATCATGAGTAAAAGAATAAATTTTAAAAAAAAACACAATTTCTGGAATTAAGCACAAATAAAGATTAATATTTTGTCAAATTAAAAAATAATATAAACAAAATAAATTAAAATATAAAAAAAATTTTTCCCCAGGAAAGAAATGGGAAAAGAAATTTGATAAATGAATTTGATCGAAATGAAATTCTAGCCCAAGAGATAGAACTAGCCCGATGTTGAATGCAACAATTTGATCTATTGGACGATTGCAGTTATGCTGCAACTCAATTACGCCGAAGCATAAAATTTTGACTTTCCGAAGTTGTTTGCTGAAAAAAGTAATTACAGACAATAAAAATTATTAAAGCAAGAAACTCATAAGCAAGTTAAAAAACAAAGGAAATAGTCGACCTATCAAGATTATAAAATAAGCTTATCAGATATTGCAATATGGCTGGGTGAGTCTAGCAGGTTCATTATGTTCTAATTAATCGTATGTAAATATTAAAAGCATTAACAGACCGCCACAGTATTATTTTTAATGGCTAGAGTATAGAAAATACACAAAAAAAAACCGACCCAAAATTTATCGACTATTAATTCATATAAATCGTACCTCTCAAACTGTGGTAGTAGGGAACTTTACAGGGAAATTTACAAGGGCTCTTGTAAATTGGTGGTAGTGGTGAGATGGAAAAATCGCTAAATCACACAATTTTATATGCCAACAATGAAAAATATTTTATTTCAAGACTGTTGGACAGCCCAAATACTCGTACACTTGCGACAGTCAAGGAAATACATTGAGGCAGAAGTTATTTTGAAATTGAGCAGAAATGTCATCAGGCTACGTTGAACTGTTAATACAAAAGTAAAATTGGTATGTTGCATGATGATTCCTGTCATTTCTCTCATCTCGAGTTCCCTCTAAGAATATTACAAACATTATTTTTAAACGCCACTGTCTTTTATTTATGCGCAAGTAGTTTAAGTACTGCTTTTTTTAATATAAATTTTTTTGTGTATGTGTGTGCATTTCTTCTTATTGTTCTTGTAACGAGTTGCGTTTATATGAACATTTAAGCTTGTAGTACGAAAGATGGTAGAAGATGTAGTATAGCCTTAGGAAGAGCAAGTTTTTTAGAGATCAAATTCTTTGGTAATCGATGAGTTTGCGTAAAAATACAAAATTTAAAAGAAATACATGTAAAAAATATAACAACATGATATAACAACATGAAACAATTCTAATAATAATTTTTATTTTATTGTTTAATTAAAGAACAATAAAAATATGATATACATAAGTTAACAAAAGTATGCATAATAATTTATATTCATGCCTACAAACTACATTTTTCACACATACATACTTCGTACTCATGAACATATTTGTACGAGTATGTTTATATAAAAAATAGTTTAAGTTTAACTAGAAGATGAATATATTTTTTTATAATTGTACTGGTACAAGTATGTATGTAGATGATTTGTTAAATAAATATTTGTGTTTTCAAAATATTTATTTTTCTCGCCTTAAAAAGCAACAGGCAGAATACAGAAATTAAAAATAACAACAGGTAAACAAATATTAACAACAAAAAATTGTGACTTTTTCAAATCATGCTAGCAAGTGGAGAAATTTAAAAGTGTTTAAAGTTAAAATGGATAGTTTATTAAGCTTGAGGTCATATTATATACATTTATATTGATATTTCGCTCCAACTTGCGTAACTTCTTCAGGATATAATTATAAATTTTTATTTATATCTTAAAGATGTCGATATTAAATATAAATTTTTATAATACAACCTCAAGCTTAATAAACTAGCAGTTTTAATTAAAAGGTCAAATAAACTAACAAATAAGTGTTAAGACAATAGCCGTCCAAAATTTTATGCACATTTCACTGAGCTTGGATAATATGCAAGAAGTGCTAAGATCCAAATGGCTAACTTAGGGTACGTGCACATTAATAAGATTCAAGCTCAAAAATTTCATAACGTATAGAAGGGCTTAGTAAACCCCATATAAAAAAGTATTTTTAATGATACACGTCTCATACATCAAGTACCATACATGTATAAGCCGTTATAAAATTAATTAAAAAAAAAATATGGACTTTAAAAACATGTTACAAAAATATAAATTTGCATCACATTGAATATACATTAAACAGAGAACCTGTTAAAATAACATCTGAACTATCAATTAACTTGAATCGATGTCTTATTCTATAATACGCTGCATTCTGACCATATGTTTTATTTGCTTGTCGCAAGAACGACTATGAGCACGATTCTCATAATAAGGCTAATTGTGAAAAAGCTCGAAGGAAAATTTAAGTAAATTTTAAATTTTACCATTTCTTCGAAAAACTTTTCAAATTTAACTAAATAAGCAAGTATAGAAACATACATGTACGAGTACGTTAGTTCTTCTTTAGAAACAAAAACAACCAAATCAACAACAGCAACAACAAAAATAATAATAATAATAATAATAATGCTACAACAAAAATTACAACACAGCAACATACTAAGACTGTGACTAACGACAACGTCATTGTGTTATCAACAATGCTATGTCAACCTTACTTACCCACAAGGAATTCCTTGGTAAACTCTAGAAAAAAAAAAACAAAACACAAAACTGAAAAAAGAAAATAGCAACAATAAAAAAAATTAAGTACAAAATGAAAATAAAAAATTAAAAGCAGTAAGATGACGTTGCATTTGTGGATTAAGAGTGTGATAAACGTTTCTTATTGTTGTTATTCTTGTTGTTTTATTTTTTCTTTCTTCACAGCCCCACCAAGAATGACTGTTTAAATGGCTATTTGATTTTAATGCAGACTTGGAAAATTAAAAATTAATTTGAAATAAAGTAAAATGCTCAAAGCATATCAAAGAAACTAATTGGACCGACTTAAACTTTTTTGTTTTAAAAATATGAAACATTCAATTACAACTTCAAAAGATCATTTTCTTATTTTTCTTAACAGACAGTAGGTTAAAATAATTTAAAATATTGAGCAAAGAAGGGGAAAACTCGGAATAATAAATTGTTGGCTTTCAAACTGTTTTTAGAATAATTTCAAATTACCAAGAGGAACAAACTATTTATCGTATTTACATAAAAGTCTACATTTTAATTCATAGAGACTTTGGACATAATTATATACTTATGTATATAAATGTACAACTAAACAATGTAAAATTAAATTGAAAATTTCAATTAATTATTGATTTAAATGTGTTATAACATTAAGCTTAAAGAATAGCAAATTACATAATATAATTCATTAAAATTTAAACAGATTCTACTCAATAGATTGTCATTTGCATAGAATGAATTGAAATATCTAATCGCCAGTGGATAAAAATATCGTATTGAATATTTTTATTCATAATATTATATGGGAATTGCAATGCTAAGTCTAGTTCTTCTACTTTTCAAATTAGGAAGTTTAATATCCGGTAATCCAACTGAAACTGTACAAGGGACCGTAGAAATAGTTCACTGTGTTATAAGATTGAATTTTTCTATAGTTGGTAGGAGAAACAATATTGAAATGAAAATAATTAATCTTTGACACATTCACATCAATCCATATCATTTACTTTTATATTTCATTCGATTTCATTTATTTTTGTTTCATTCTATATTATCCAATTTCATTCCATTCCAATTCATTCTGTTAAATTTTTACTATATCATTCAGTTTTATTTTATATCATTCTATTCAGTTTCTATCTCCTTCATTTCATTCTACTTTATTCCATTCCATTCTATTATATTCCATTTACATTCAATTAAATTTCATTCTATTTTATTTCATTTCATTCCATTCCATTTAATTTTTTTTTCAGTTCATTCCATTTGATTTCATTCCACTTCATTCCATTTGATTCCATTTGATTCCATTTCATTCCATTTGAGTCCATTCCATTTGTTAATATTTTATTCCACTCCATTCCATTACATTAAATTCTATTCCATTTCATTTCATTCTATGCCATTTCATTTCAATACATTAAATTATTATTATTAATACATATTTAATTTTAGAAATTAATTGTAAGTTTAAATTTGTTAACGAGCACAGGCTTTTACCATCGGCTTCGAGGCTCTGGGCAGGAATCAAACCTGCGACCCCCAATTTTGATAGGTTAGCGCGCTACCTAAGTATATTCTATTTCATTTCATTCGATTAACATAAGTCCGTTACAGTTTCTGAAAGTATATAACTTGTGACTATTTATACCTCAAAGTAAAAGCAAATGCTCGGTGCTCAAAGGCGAATACTACTTCTTTTTGCCAGCACTAGTTTGCATGCGTTATGTTTAGAAAATATTTTCTTTGGAATTGAAACACGTTTCAGAACTTAAAAAGTTGGATTTTTTTTAATAGAAGTAAGACTCCAGGAAAACATTCTAAACACAAACGACTTTTCTAGTTGTAAAAAGCATTCCAGTTGTTTTTTTAACATTCTCTGGGGAGGTTTTTCTCTTTATTATAATTTTTTATAGAATTTTTCAAGAAATAAAAAAATTTTTTTTTTTAATTCTGGGGAATTTTTATATTTATGCTAATGAATTAATTTTGCATACCCAAGTCAATATGCATCCACAATTAATCTTTATATTTATTTATAATTATACTGTACGAGTGTATGTCCATGAGTTTCTAATACGCGAATGGACCGATTTAAATGAATTTTTTTGAATGCGTCGGGGTGGTGCCCCGGATGGCTTAGATTCACAAATCTTTCGCTGCAGTTAGATAGGACAACGCCTTTCGGGTCCACTAGTCGGAGTAGGAATTTTAAAATTTTCAACTCTGTATTATGCTATTCAGTTGTCGTTGGTAAAGTAAGAAACAAACAAAAAAACTTAGAAAAGACACCGAACTAACCTTAGTGGTGGTAGTAAGGCCTACATTTGTCCTACTAGTATGTATGTATGTTTGTTTATAAAAGCAAAAAACACATTAACAGAAAACAAAATCTCTATGGAGTAGAACTAAAAAAATAAATAAATAAAATAAAGCAACGTTAACAAGATAAACATAACAGATGAAGTAGAGTGTACATATGATGATGCTGATGATGAAGAAAAATATACTCGTACACAAAACAAATAAAAATCTTGTAAGATATGAGTATGCGTATGAATAGAAAAATGTTTGTATATGTATTTGGTGTGTTTGATATGTTTGTATGCATTAAATACAACAACAAATATAATGAAAAACGTTTTCATTAAGTATTGCTTATTGTGTTACTGTTAGGG
The DNA here is from genome assembly GCA_947397855.1 of Thelaira solivaga. Lineage (NCBI taxonomy): Eukaryota > Metazoa > Arthropoda > Insecta > Diptera > Tachinidae > Thelaira > Thelaira solivaga. Next base: position 38,250,057 of record OX377611.1, on the reverse strand, counting down.
GTTAAACAGATTAATAATTATGTGTGTTTGTTGTTTGATCTATGCTATAGTTAGATATGTTTTTTTTATTATATTCTCAGACGTTTTATTCATGTGGTATTCCTCAATATGTGTACGTGTTTAAACACTCATATATTAAATAATTACTTTTCTAACTTTTAAGGATACACACATACATATAATAATAAATAAAGAAACTCTTCTTTTTTATAATAAAAAGAACTGGTTGATGTATAATTTCATAATAAAGTGAATGTTTTTTTCTTAAAGTTTATTTTTCAATGATCAAAATGCAGCAATATATACGAGTACATACTTAAGAAACAAACGTGATTTGTTTATAAAATATAAAATTGATAGTCGTATATCATGCTGCTGCCATTACAAAGCATTTTCTATGTTTGTATATTTACATGGTTATTGAAAAGGCCTTTAATATATTTCAATTATTGTTTTAGCAAAAAAGTACCTTAAACAAGTCAATTATCCAGGGGTTTTTTTTTGTTACTATTGGCTGTAGAGATAAAATTTGGAGTTGCTTATTGCTTATTGCTACGCGTACACTAAAATAATTTTATTAAATTTCATTTTTTTAAGTACCAACATATATAAACTTAAAGCTCCCATTTGATAACTAATTAGCTGCTTTCAGTCTTGGCTAAATATTAATAATTATTACACATAAAAAACAGATATGTTGTGATAAACAAATTCATTTGCGAAACGAATTTTGGCGTTTGTAGAAACTATCGTAGTGCACCCGCCACCAGCTGAATTAATTCCACAGAAAAAAAATTTAAATTTTACTGTAAATAAATAAAATCAAATATCTCAGTGAAGATTTTAAAAATATTTTAATTTCGTTTATTTATTCAAGCCGCAAAAAAAAAAAAAAAATTGGAAATTACGTACACACACATATATATGATGTATGTATTTATAATACAATGGAGCTTCAACTAATTTCCTGCTAGTCTATACATCTATCAGAACTCTTTAGCTTAATTTACCTAACAGACTAGTTGTAGAAATACAAATTACTTGGCATAAGAATACTTTATTATCAAATCCACAAATTAATTAGTTTTGCATATAAAACAAAAAAAAAAAGCCCCAGCAAAAACAAAAGACTTAAGCACCATGCACCTTTTATTTCAATAATTTTACTTAAGAAATTCACTCTCCCTCTCTCTCTCTTGCTTTTTAATTTTCAATGAAAAATTTTTAAAATGAATCGAACAATAAATATTCAAATTCTAAAACTAAATTTCCAATTCAATAAAATATTTTTTTTTAGATGTTTGGACTTCACCGCTCATTTGGTTTACTCATAAAATATATTTTTCAAATAACTGCATTCCTGAAAAGAATGCGTCAACTTATATAATTTCTTTGATTGTGTTTATAGTAATTTAACTATTAAAATTGATATAAATTGTATGCCGTTTGTATTTATTTACAAGCACATGGCCAAGTGATTATAAGCAACAAGAATAGCAGAAGATGATAAAAACTTTAAAAAAGAATTTCTATTGTTATGATAATGAATATCAAACAAATCAATTTACACAATGTTCTTCAGAGACAGAACAGTGTGTTAGACAAGGGCTCAGATTAATAACGCATAACATTTTTGAAGCCATCGAATGCAATTCATCTGGAATTTATCTAAAGTTTTTTTCTTAAGGTAACAAAACATCATATTTAGTTTTACTAGTAACGCTGCTGCTCGGATTTTTAGAAGATTTGTGTGCGTTATATTTTTCACAAGAAAGAAAATGGGAATACCAGTTAATTTAAATTTCTTTTTAGGTGCAATAAATAAAAAGCTACTTAATATTTTTGAATAATATTTTATATATATTTTAATAGAAGTATTTTCTGTAGAAAAAAAAATTAAAATCGGTTTTACCATAAATTGTACGCCTTTAGAACCTTTTTTAAATGAATTTTTTGTCTGTTTTTGGAATATTTTGTATTTGCGCCACATATCCACTTGACTCTTGTATCTTATTTGGCTGGTAAAACTAAAAAAATATTTTATGTTCCAAACGGAGTAGGCAAATTTTAGTAACGGGTGGGGCAAAATTCCCGCTACCATTTTGATTATCTATAACTTTGCTCAAAGAAAAGTTAAATAAGTTTGGTTTTCATAAAAAGCTTATTTGGTTTATTTTTTTTTTCGTTATGTTTGGTAAATTATATCGGGTAAATGTTGACCGCGATTCGTTATGCAACTTTCGGCTCTTCTTAAAGCATTTTTCATGGCATCCTGCAATATCTTTGGCTGAGTTTCTTCAATTTCATGACAATATCATTTGGGGCTGGATTAATTGAGGAATTAGTGTTCCCTAAAACCGACTGTTCTGTTTATTGAAGTGGCCACTGAGAAGAAAATGGGCTTCATCGCTGATTATCAATTCAGACAAAAAATTTTCAATTTCACCAGACAGCCTTAGAATTGCATTACTGTACTCAATCGATTGATTAGAATCTTTCAGTAGAAATTATTGAACTAGTTGAATTTTGTACGGGAACATTTTCAAATAAGTTTTAAAAATTCGCTTTAAACTGCATGCAGAAATGTGAAACTGGGAACTACGTCTCCGAATTGATGTTTCTGGAGATTCTGCAACACTATCGCGCACCAGAGCCACATTTTCAGCGATACGAGACATCCGTTGTCCTCTAGAACGAGGCCTGTCTGCTGTCGTACCGCTCTGTCGAATATTCGCATGTAACCGATAAATTGTGGTTTTGTGAGGAATTAGACGATTAGGATATTTTTAACGAGTGGCAATAATGGAACTATTATTTTTACTATTTCTTCTCGTTCTTGTAGCGTATATTTATCCATAATAAAATTTGAACTTCTACACAACGTAATGGTTAAAGCGAAATTGAGCTAAACATCACATAACCAAAATGGCGCGCAATCACAATGATAGCGAGACTTTTGCCCCGTTTTAACTTGAAATTTATTGCATGCGATTCAGCTCACTTTGTTTAGAAAATTCATGTCCTCTTTTTTTTTAATTGTAACAAGAAAGTATTGGGAGACAAAATAAAATTTGGTCTAGTGCCACCAATTAAAATTAAAATTATCATTCTACGATCTTAAAGGTCGCGGTGCGACTATAGCGCATAGTATTGAATATGAAAGAAAACTTTCATTATATATATCTCTGCCTTTTCAATAAGAAGAAGTCTAATAAATTTAATATTTAAACAACTTTATTTAAAAATGAGTTGGTTTACATGATTGCAAGATTCCGTTTTGTATTTATTTTCCATTATTTTATTCACATCAGCTCCACTGTTCTTTAATATTCTTTAAAGAAATAAACGTTTATCTATGTGTGTCTTTTTCTATACTTGATTGTTCTGAGCTCTGTCACAAATTGTTTAACGCAATGCGAATATGAAACAACGGATCTATTGGCTTTAGTAAGCTTTCAAACAAACACCAGTAAAAAAAATAATATAAACGAAGAATAATGAGAGAGAGAGAGAGAGAGAGATAGAGAAAAGAAACAACAAACTAACAAACTGATAGATAATAATAAACAATTTTCTGACAGGAAAAATAGAAACAATTTTCGTTCATTTCCCCAATATCCAAATAACAATTATTACGATTTGTTGTCACTATTTTACTACTCTTTTCCTTTTCAAATTGCGTGTGATTAAACTAAGGCAACCATGAGGTTATTGAGAAACAGTAAGTAAAATTCAAAGAGAGATTTCTGAAATTTACTAGTTTGATGCAACGTGTTCTCTGTATATGTACTCGTATATATCCACGTGAGAGAGTATAAATTATTTTTTCTTTATTTGAATGTTTTTGAATTCTTGAAATACGAACGATGCTAAAGAAAACAACAACATCATTAAGAATAACAAAAAAAAAAAAAAAAAAAAAAAAAAAAAGGTTATAAAATGAAGAGAAAGAAAAACATTAAGAAAACTTTAAAACAATAAAATAAATGCTTAATTTGAAATAAGTTTTAGGCGAATCGTAGAGCCTGTACTAACTAGGAATGTACATATATAGAAAAAAATAAATAATTAATTATACACAGGCCCTTAAAATGAAAATGATTTCATAGCCATTTTAAAAATGCACATGGTAGTTAGCTCTTTTTTAATCCTGCATGTAGTTCTCCACCAAGATTAGGAAGTTACGCCATATAATTTGCAATAACTCGAGAATTAGCTATCTGATAAAGTTTCCAAAAATACGCAAGGGTAGGGAACAAAACAACCTTTAAATTATATGAAATTAAAATGTTTGCTAGTCTTGTAGCTTTTGGGATATTCATTTAAATAGTTTTGTCAAGAAATCAATTAAAAAAATTATTAAAAATCTAAAACAAACAAAACCTTATAATCATACTTTAATAAGATACAAATAAAATGAGCCATATTTCATAAAAATGTATTTACAAGTTCTAAAGTTATTCATAATTGAGTGACAGCAGCTATAACTGTTGTTTTGCTAGTTTTGTAGGGCATTTACATGTTAGTGAGTATTAAACAAATTTAAAATGAAGTCGTTTTTGAAGCTGCAGCTGCCGTTTACGCTGCTGCTGCTCATTGCTTTTGCCTGCTTATGATCGTAGTAAAGTGTAGTGATCATATTAATTTAAAACCAGTTTTTAAAGATTTTTGTTTATTTTTGTTGTTATTTGTATCTGCTACAAAAGAATTCCTTGTTTTTTTTTTTTTGTTTGTTAACTCTATCACTGTGAGTTGCATGTTGTTTTTCTTTTATGTTAAGTGTGTGTGCAAGTGTATTGGTTGTTAATGTCGGTGTTGCTGTTGTTTTTCTTTTTTCCTTTTGTTGTTGTTATAAGTATTATAATGGTTGTTTAGTAATGGTGTTGCTTTTATTGTTTTGATTTTATTTTTATTTTATGTCTCTTTGCTCTGCTGCTCTGTTTATTGTTGTTATTGGTATCTATATACTTTTTTTCTTCTTTATCATATTTCTTCGTGCAAAATGAGCAATGAAAGATGGGACTTTTATGAGATCGTTTTTCTACAAACTCTTTTCACAAAAAAAAAAAAAAAATTCTAAAACATTTAATACCTATGACTGTTTTTGTTGTTATTTTCCTTTAAATTAATGTGGTCAGAACACAAACTACATAAATGTGCGTTTTTGCTTTCGTTCTTGCCATTGTCGTTAACAGCAGCAGTTATAGCACAAGTTAAAACGGCCTGCTCTGATAGTTTAAAGTTTATTTTTGTTTTCCTATATTTATTTAATATTGTTGTTGCTTTAGCTTTTATTTTAGATCGTAACATAAACATTCTCTGGGGAGTAATAAATTATGTGTAACTCTCTCACTTTTTTTTAATACTATTTTGCGTTTGTTTTTGTTTTTAGTGCAAAAAATAATTTTATCTATTTAGTACTATGACTAAACAGCAAGTAAACGTTTCTTAAATCCTTGTTTATCAACAGAAAAATAAAATTAAATTAAAAAAAAAAAAATTGCTTCAAAATTTAAAAAAAAAGTTAGTTAATTTTAGCTTGTTTGTCCCTACTCTAAGTGAATATCTAGTATGTAAATATTTCAACTTTTTATTTAGAGTTTTATGCTTAAATAAATGCGCTTTTAATACATAAAAAAACGCAAACATTTTGATTACTCTCTGAATAACTTGGTAATTGTTTAGAGTTTAGTTTGTGAGAGCTAAAAATTTTCTTCAAATTGGAAAACAAATATGCAGCAAGTGAAAAATTTACCACATTAAATGAGTTTAATGTGCTTCAAAAAAAAAAAAAAATTTAAACTATAGAGTTCAGATATGTAAGTTAGTGATAACAGGTCTAACAACAACAATATAAAGCAAGAGAGCAGTGTACAATTTGCTTTTAAGAGAGCATTAACATAGAGAACCTTAGCCAAGTATTAACTTAATTCATTTTCTATTGCTAATAAAAATATGCCACTATAAAGCGAAATGGATATTTGGGGTGCAAACATAATATTATCGAGCCATAACCGACAAAAAAGCTTAATCAATATCATATTCAGTTTTATACCAAAAACAATTTTAGCTTAAATTCGCATTCACGCAAAAAAAAATATATGGCTGAGGCAACCATATTCTGGTGGAAACATAGTATGGTTAGATTTATGATTGCTTCTATAACCATATATATTTTTAAATCAAAGATATTAAAAATAGCTTTCAACTGCAGATGTTGTGGTTCAACCACCGGTCAGGGCAAGAAATTTTTTTAAAATTTTTTTTTTAATACACATGAATTTAAACAAAATTTTAATTAAAATTTTTTGTATAAATAATTTTTTTTTACTCTATTGATTTTTCTTTTCTATTAATTTGTAATTATTTATTACATAATACAGTGGGCTTGAATTTATTTTTTTTTTAATTTTATTTGACTCTACCAGGATTTGAACTTGTGAACGCTTAGTTAAGAAGCATTAACTTGCCACATATTTATGATTTCAAGTAAAATTTTATTAAACATAATATGATAATTATATGGTTGATCTAAGACACTAAATATAATATGGTTAAAAATAACTAGAAATATGTTTATCGTGATCATAATAGGGCTTAGATGCTTCAAATTAATAATAATATTTATGTGAAGAGCACACTATGTTTGCGGTGACCATATTCAACCATCTTTTTTTTTTGCGTGTTGCTTGTTTGTTTACAGCAAAGATATTTAAAAAATACCTATTCCTGTAAAATTTTATAATTGTTGGTTGAGCTTTTTTTTGGTGATTATGGCTCGATATGATAATTATTAATTTTTAAAGGTTTTCTATTTGCTAAAAAAAACATTTTTATATACAATTGTGCTACCAAATTTTCAAAACGGAAAAAAACGTCTGCTCACCAAGAAAATATTATGCGATAAAATATGGAAAAATAAATACTTAATTTTTACAAAATATTAGAACCGATGACAAATAACTACACTCGATAGAGATTAAAATTTTAAAAAGAATTTTAATGGGAATTTTGTTGGCTATCGAATGCCGTAATTTGCCCTCTGATTATGCGTTTCGTTGTTGTGATGAAAACTGTGAATGTGGCAAAACCGGCTATGTGTTTTATACCGGTAATAAGGTCGAATTACACTGAAAGAATTTTGTTCAATTAAAAATTTCATTATTTTTCAACTAAAATGACAAGGTTTAATTAGACTAAGGAAACATTTCAATAATTCAATGAACTATTCAGCCATTTAATGCAATATTTCAATGAATATAATTAATTATTACATCAGTATACTTCCGTATTACTTACACTTACTGCAAAAACTGATTCATGTTAGAGTATGCGGTAATAACAAAATCAGCAAATTGAAATCAGATTGAAAAAGAGCAAAAGAAAGTAGTTCAAAAAAAAAAACATCTTTAAGTACAGCAACAGCTAATTATAATAGACTTTAATGTCGTTACAAGGACATCTAGATAATTTATTAAATGAAATTGAATCAGGTATACATACATAGTACGAATGAGTAAATAAAATATTACAATACGGCTTTTATTCACACAATTAAGATTTTTAAAAAAAATCAAAAACAAACAAGTCTTAAGAGAAAATTTTTAATGTTTAAAAATTCAAATATCGAATAATCTTCACCATAATAAACTGTTATTAACTTATGTCGTTTTAGCAAGAAATAGTGGTATAAAATATAACCAAAACAAACGAAATAATCAAATTTTTATTGCTTATAATTGACAATTATAATACATCTCATTATGAACTAGTTTTTAGCCAAAGCAATGTATTCTTTTCGGACCTGAATACGATCATACAATCGAAAATATTTTTTATGCATCACTTGGTAAAAATGAACGATCATGCATGAAAAAATACTGAATTTCAAGAGAAAGGAATATATCAACTTATATATCGTTTTTATCCACAATACGCTTCTACTTTTGAGAAATAATTTTCAGCAAAAAAAGACACGTTGGAAGACGATGGGACTTAAGAAGTTTTTGGAATGACTTTTTTTAATAAATAAAAATCACTTTTACTTCAGTGATATTTTTCAAAATTAACAGAAAATAGTTATGCATTAGATTACAAACTTTGATTAAAAAAATTGGGTCCAAAATTTTCTTTTACTTAAGAAAAAGAAATAATTTCAAAATATAAAAAAAAGGATTGGTTAATCCTTTGCACTCGATCGGCACCAGTTTGAATTCGAAAAGTTTTGCTGCAGCGACGTCGTGATTTGAAATCTTCAATCGAGTGAAGTTGATACGACACTACGGTCTTTTGTACTGTCATTTAAGTACCTGTAAAATGTTTAGCTAATTTGGCCGGCCTCATCTCTAGTGCAAAGGGTTAAAAAGAGCATAACTATTAGATAGAAGCAAAAAATACCTTTTTTTTGGTATGATGAAAAATACTTTTTGTTTGTTTTTAATCTGATGATGATTTAGCAATTAAAATTTTATTTTTCAATGGATTTTCTTTGAAATTTGGTACATAAAATAACTGTATTTTAAGAAAGGACACCATATTGTCATATAATATCTTTAAAGCGCCAAAGAAGAAGCCAAAAAAGTTGATAATATGAAAACTAACATCTTCAGTTTTACCCTGTTATTTTTATTGTAGGAGTGAAAAACTTCAAAAAATTTTTTTTAATTTTTCATATTATTGACTTTTTGGCTTCTCCTCTAAAATTTTTTAGAGCACAGGGTTTTAATGAAATTATATGATGACATGCTATTGAATTGTTCACGCCTACTTTTTACGCAGGTCACTTAACAGGTCGCCAATTTGTATTCCACTGGAGACTAGGTACAAGCAGATCTTGAACAGATTATTCTATATTTTCCTTAGGCCAAGAATTCCCTTGGTAATTATATAAAATTATATTTTCATTAAAATTATCGGTTTAATTATTCATTCCGCTCTGCAATTTCGTAAACATTTTTGTCAGGAAATATTATTGCTGCTTTTTGTTTATTTTTTTGATTTTTGTTTAAACGCTTTTTATTAAACGCTTATTAAACAAATTTTCCATACAAAATGTGGTTAATAAGCCTTTATTAAACGAAAATGTCTTTTATGAATTTCGCTGTTAAAATTTAACTTTTTTCTTATCAACAACAGCTGACATAATAATACAATTCATTCACAATACACAACTTTTTAATTCACAATTAAATGACACAATTCAAAATAATAAGATAATTCCGCAGGAATGAATAATAGCAATTTTCATCTCGATTGTGGGGAATCAATAATACCACTCAATAATAATAAAATAATTAAACTTTGAATAAACTTCTTTATATTAGAAACTAAAATAATAATGTATGTAGTCATTTGTGACTTTCAAAATGCTTGCCTGTATAAAATTAGAATGAGGAGCAGGAACAAGTCTTCTGGCCACTGCGGCCAAAATAAACCTATTGCGACATTATCCTTAAGTTACAAATTATCCGAGAGTCTAGTATTCATTAAGAATTCAAAGACTTCTTTGGGTAGTTTGGCTGGCATTTCACACAATTTAAGTAGTGATGCCTTAAGGTGAAGGTACACAGCACGAGTTCATGCGCAACGCGTTTCATACTTCTTGAGCTTCTTACGCTTTTAAAGCAATGAGTTACACACAACGCTTTTAATACTTTTTTTTTATAATCAGCTGAAGAAAGAAATTATATTTTTATTTGGTAGAGTGACACAACAAAATGGATAACAAGATAGTTTTACTTCACAATATGTGCTGCTTTTCTTATTCTTTACATAATCTGCAGAGGTAATTTTGACTGATCTTCATATTTGCAAGTGTGTCAATACTCTGCAGTGTCCAGTCATGAATCCCATGACAATTCGACTTCCTAACCGGGTAACGCCAGATTATTCTCTTCTTAGGTCGGAGTGGCATGAATGTTTTCACTTCTCTGTTTCAAGCCAATAAAACTAAGCTTAATAGAGGTACAAGATAGTCCGCAGAGTAGTTCTGGAGCAATAAATCTATTAGCTGCCTTTTTTTGCGAGATCGTTTGCTTTTTCATTGCCTACATATCCACTATGACCCACCCATATCAGGCGAATCCTGTTATTAGATTCTAGTCTCTTCAGTGATATTAGGCAATTCCATCATAGTTTTGATCTTATCTCAATGGCACTGAGTGCAAGTAATGCCGCTTTACTGTCTGAGTGAATGTAGATATGACTGTTATTTGTGTCTCTTTCTAGAGCTCTATGGCACATATTTCGGTCTGAAAAACTGAGTTCTCTTGACCCATATTAACAAGTAAGCTGTTTCTAAGGTTAAGACCAACAGCCTGTGAATCATACATGTGACCTGGCACTGCTTTTGAGTCTGTTCTGTCGATATAACAATTATTTATTTATATATTTACAAAATTTACTATAATTTAATTGAGTCAATTTGTAAAGAGAGCCATAGCTGTAAAGGCTTTCTGATTTTATATAACACTTTTTGGCTTGCTAAACTTTATTTATTACATAGTCCCTGAATATTCATTGTATCTCCCAGATAGCGGCTTAAACAAACAAGAAGGTAGATATTGATTTAGTTTATGCAAAAATAAAATTGTCATTATGCTGCATATATACCCTGTTTCTTAAAACAGTAAGCAAGAGGCATTAGAGATCAAACGAAATTTCAATTCAATTTAAATGATAATTTCGATTGACTTTGTATGTCACAATTGCCCTTTTGTTAAAAAAAAAATAATTTAAATTAGAATTATTTTGTTAAAAATAAAATAAAATTTTTATTTGCCATAAGAAAAATATTCCAAAATTAAAAGAACTTTAATTAAACTGAAAATATCAACTTTAATATGCTTTTTAAAATAAGAATTTCCACTAAACATAAATAACAAAAAATGCTGATTTACTCATAGTGTGGAATGTGTTGGCTAAAGACATGATATGTAAGCAGTACGACATCAATATTACAGTTAATCTTGTTAAAAGTGATTGTAATAATCTTAGACTAATCACAGTCAAAATAAATGTAAAGTGTTACCACCTTATTCAAATCGATCATCGTCATGTTTTTCAACATAAAAACACTTGTCCATTTATGTTTATTTATTTATTCTTCCTTTTTTTTGCTTTTCAAATTAATTTTATACTCCAAGAGTGGAAAATTTTCTCTGCAATAGTTTTACTATTTTAAACATTTTCTGCTCTCTCTGGTAATGTATGTTACTCTAACTCTTCTTATTTGGAGAGTAAAAAAATACCTGGTTAGACAAAATATTTAATCTGATGTTTTTTAACACTAAGCAATTGTCATGCTCAAAACAAGTTGCCACTTATGGTGAGATACATTGTAATTGTAAATGATCTTGTCAAACAACTTTAGGCCAAGCAACTTTTGGCATTGCTTGCTAGCAGTTGGACTGCTGGTTGACTGTCAGACTTGCTGCAAACTCCAACAAAGAGCATATAAACACAGGCACTGTTTTAGTGATGCTAAGTTTAGTGATATTTAAAATAAAAAAACGTTAAATAGAAAAAAGCCGTTATTTAAATTTAATGAACAAAATTTTTTTATTTAAAAAATTTTTTTTTCTTATTTTGCAACCAACGAGCAATAATAAGTATGCTACTTATAGAAAAAGAGCAGTCGGTTTGTCTAGAAAATTTTTAAGTGATTTTCATACCAATCTTCTAAACCATCCGATTATTCGTTTTTTATAAGCAGCAGAACAAATTTAGTTTTAGTTTTTTATTTTATTTATTTATGCAAAATTAATAAAATATATTTTTTTTTTACTTCTTTATATTTCTTTTTTTTTTGAATTGATAGCATTTACTATTTGACAGCTGTATAGCTGATCGCTGAAAGGTTGCTAACAGCTAACTCGCAAAAGTTTAAAATGTGCGTTGTGAATAAGCTCTGCACTAACGAACTGCCCATTTTTTGTTATGAATAGGGCTGTGACAGTTTTTTCAACAAATTTCTAGGCGATTTGATAGCTTCTATTACAGAAACAATTCTTAAATCCAGTTTTGACAAAAACAAATTTTGTTTTTCTTTAATTTATTCATTTTCTTTTCTTGTTTCATTTTCTTTTCTTTTTAAATAAAAAAAAATTTTCATTGTGCAATTTTTGTGTGAGAAAGTATTGAGTTTCCTCGCAGATGTTCAAGTTTTTTGAAATAAAAATAGGCTATTTGATATAAAACGTATATTTCAGATAATGAAATTCAATCAAGTCAATATTGCCAAAGCATTTTTTAAGTTGATTTTAATGCTTAAAAAATATTAAACATTTTTCTATAAAAACATTATGCCAACGTTTAATAGATAAAGTGGTTTTTTAGCAGACCATTTACTAGTTAGAGGGTTAGCAAATTAACAGACTCTTTGTTATTAAAGCTTTATATATGAGAAGATTAAAGTGTTTTGCTAAAGTTGTGCTAATACGGAAAAATCACTTAAGTCCTTTTAAGTGAAAATTGACTTGCCGCATTAAATTCAATAACTTCATTATTAAGGTTCGCAGATGCTAAGTCAATATTTTCCACACTTAATAAGATGGCAAGAAAACAATACCATTTGCTATAGTCGAAATAATTTTAAAAGAAAAAATTTTAAAGCTTCTAAAGTTCTAAAGTAAAATAATTCAAAAAGACAGTCTTCTATGTCTTATGGTTCATAATTTTAAGAATTTAGAGTTGTGTTTTAAAAATTCCCATTGCAAGTCTCAACGAAATTAATTTTTTCATTGTATTGAGTTAGAATATAAATAAAAATTTATTTGAGCTAAGAAAGTTGTGAGCCACAACAGTCGTATTAAATTTAGACTTACAAGCAGCAACTTATGTAAGTCCCAATTTAGACGAGAAAACATTTAGAAGGGAAACATTTCGTTTGTAGGCAAATTACGGGTGGAGAAGAGAGAATCATTTTTGTGTTCGGTACTCGGCGATACGCTTTGTTCACATAGTCTTTGTTGATATTTACGTTCCTTTTCTTTTCTTTCATTGTTTTGTGTGCAAATAATAACAATAATAATGAAATATTGCCGGCAACATGTTCGTCTGTGTGACCGCGAAAGAAAAAGCAAAACAGAATTGAAGATGTTTTTCTTCCAAATGTTTCCTCGTCTAAATAGGGACTAAGTAAGAGCATTCAAATGTTCTATAAAAGATAAATTTATTTTCTTGGCTGGCATGTAAACCCTCTTATCCAAAAAAATTTACGTAGACTTTAAAGTAAAATTTATGAAAAATTTAAAGTCTACATTAATTTTTTGGATAAAAAAGATAATCAAAATTAGAAAATATTGACAACAGAATGTTTTAATTGATTCAAAATTATAGCTCTGATTACGAGTGTCGTTGCTGTATTGAAAACAGCTGTATGCGGTAACATTGACTCTGCGCTTTTTATTAGCTTAGCGAAAGAAGTTGAAATACGAGGACGACACTCATTATAAATTAATAGTTTAAGCCCACCACAACTTCGGACTTAATTTTAAATCCTTACAAGTTATAATTGTACCCAGTATATATTCAAAAGCTATAATCATCCTTATTCCATTTAGGTAGTAAAACATTAAGTTACAAAAAAAAAAACAAATAAAATGAAATGACGACAAAATCATTCTCTTTACATTTCAAAAATTTATAGAAAACGTTCTTAGTATTGACAGACACTCAAACATATTTATCAACATTGAGAACTGTAATACCGTTTTGCAATAATTGAGTATATTATCATTCTCGGATACAGGGTAGGTCTAGCTCACTTATCACTACGTTGTGTTGACGAGTCAGTGGTTCAAAATTAAATTTTGTTATTTTATTTTAAGGCCGTTAAGCTACGTACAGACGGTTGTCAGATCTGACAATATTGTAAGGCCTGGCAATGCTCTGACAACAAAACATTGTCAGCAAAATATAAATTGCCAGTTCAGACGATTGTAAGAAAACCTTACAATTTCATTGCCAGACAATTGTCATACAATAAATTTATCTGCCAACAAATATTGTCAGTTCAAACGGTTGTCAGATTATTGTATAGAAAAAATTGTCAGATATGTTGTTAGATATTGCCAGAACTGTCAAAAAGAAATTATTATTTAATTAGAATATTTTGTATAACATAACTGAAAGAGAATTGTTTTATTTTATGTTTGTATTTTGTTTATATTGTTTTTTTGCTAAATATATACGCAATTGCATAGAGGAATTGGATTGAGTAGATTTGTTAACTTTCGTGCTTTAAAAAAGATCATCGGCTTGAAGTATCTACATACAAGCAATTTGAAATTGCTCGTCAGAGACTTGGCCTGAATTTTTTGGTATATTTTTTTTATAACAACTGATGTGCGGAGACTTGCCCATTTTCTTTAGCAATTATTCAAACTTACATGGATGCAATCTACGACTTCTTGCCTTAACAATTTTTGGAAAGTTTATATTCCAGCCAACCAGCATTCCATAAACTTCGCCGTACCTTAACTTCTTTTATTGGTTTGATTATATTTTAACGTCATCACATAGATTTTACTTTTTTACTGTAAGATTTTTGTTTGTCCCTTGATTTTTTCCCACCTTCAGGCCTTTTTGGCCACTGCAAAATGATATAGAGGTAATTGCTCAAAGCTGCAGTCTATGACGAAGGTGTTATCGCTATCCATGTTTTATTTCACTTGTTTTTTAATTTTTATTAAATTTTGGTTTGTTTTTTAAAATTTATGTGTATTGCCAATAGAAATATTTCTCTGACAATGATACCATTGTCAGGTGCATTAATTTAAATACATCTGACAATAAAAAATTAGCTTACAATGTCTGACAATAGCAAGAAAGAGTGTTCACACGATTGTCAGATGTTTGACAATATTATTGTCTTACAATGTGCTGACAATGCTTTTTCTGACAACGTTGTAAGACAATAATTGTAAGTTCATACGGTTGTCAGACATATTCTGAACATTTTCTGACAATAATTGTAAGATCTGACAACCGTCTGTACATAGCTTTAGACTGCTAAGCAAATCAACCAAACAACAAACCAATGTTTTGATTCTGTGTCAAAGATGCCTAATGGAATAAGAGTGATATTTTTAATGCTTTTCATATAAATCGTCTACAAGAGCAGCACGTAAGTTAAAAAATATTTCATGAATCAAATAAAAAAAAAAAAAAAACTATGCCGATGACGCCAAATGGAATAAGGGTATGTAGGAAAATTATTAGCTTTATGCCCATTGTTACCCACTTTTCAAGAAAGTGTCAGATTGTTATAATTAACTTTAGTTAAAGTGATCAATAAACTGACCTTTAATTCTTTGCCATTATTACAACTTGCCCATAAGATAAATAATATCATATTAGTAATGTGGCACCACTGTTACAAATGCCGATCACTATTTTTGCTGTAATTATATAATGGCAACGTCATATTTTTTCGAAAATATAATTAAAAAATTTAATACGTTTAAAATTTTATTTTAATGTTTTGTTTTATTTTTGTATCTGTTGATGTTGCCATATCTGTAATCGAAAATATGACAACTTCAAATGCTTAGAGTTTACACTTAAAGTTAAAGGCAACATAATTCTGCTATTTGCCAATCAGACACTTTTCGTCAAAGTCCACTTGTAATAACGAAAAACCTATTTATCTCTCTGATAATATCCTGGAATTTAAAATTTAATAATTCAATTTATTATTACTGAAAATTGAGTTAATAAAATATTCAGCTACAAAAAAGCTACTAAAAAATCGTTTTACTGTTTTAAAAAGAGTGATTAAAGAAAATCATTTAAAAAAAAAAAACGCCAAGTTGTTACTGTTGCTTGTTGAAACTTGTGTGTTGTTTGGACAAAGCAGCATTGCTTTTGCCATGCATGCTCTCCAGTTTCTTAGCGAACGTGATTTTAAGCACTCATAGAATGCGGACAAAGTAAAAAATTTTTTGTTTGAATTATTTAAGAATCTCTTTGTACCACGGCGCGTTAACGTGTGTGAAAAATTTTTTTTAAATAAAAGAATTTGCTTAAACATCTATTCTAGAAAGGAAAATAATAAATTTTAAATCCATTAAATGAGAAAAGAAAATATCCTAAGAAAATATTGAAAAAAAAAGAAAATTTGAGCATAAAAGAAAAGTTTTGCAAAAACCTTTAGGCATATTTCTAACAATATTGTAAATGAAAAAAAGAAAAAAGAAAATGTAACTAAAAGTTTACAAGTTTGCAGTCAAAAAAAAAGGCTAATAATATTTATTTCTTTTTGTGTTAAAAAAACACGTTTTTCCTTAATATACAAATACAAAAAGTATACAAACAATATTTTTGTTTGTTTGTTGTTGTTAAAGTGAATAACAAAATTTATAAAAAAAGAGTGCACATACAAGAAAATATATCTATGTATCTACCAGTTTAACATATAAAAAAATATAATAAAAAATAAAAATGAAGGAGTGTGCCTGCAAGAGATAAAATTAAAATATGTTTAATAAAAAGAAAAAAAATATTTAAAAATTGCACTTCATTAAAAAATTAAAATTCATAAAAAGGTAATAAAAAAAGTGATATCTTGCAAACAAATTTGTTGCTTAATTAATAAAGTATTAATATCTTCAACGCCCTAAAGCAAAAGCAATAAATTTTCATTAAAAAAAATTAAAAAAAAAAAATTAAATGAGTCAAATGCATTTAAAACAAATTAAAAATGCTTTTGCCATTAAAATCAAAGTGACAAATAAAATCATATAAATTATGGCTTCATAATTAAATTTCTGTGCTTAAAGTAAATGTAAAAAAACAACAAATATTGTAAACAGCATTCATTGTTTGTTTTTTAATTTTGTTTTCAGAATTAGTAAAGAGGAAAAATTGTAAAAAGTTTTTATTAAAGTATCTGTATATGATGGCCATGTAATACGGTATCAAGTGTTGTGTTATGTACTTAAAGTACATAAACATGTATGCTAGTTGTGGGTGCGTGTGTGTGTGTGTTTTAGTTATACTGCAAAGCGGCGGTATTATTGTTATACAAATCTAAGTAACATAATTACTCACATATACAACTCAATAATTAATGGAATACGTGATGGTAATTTAATCAAAAAAAAAAAAAAAAAAAATTAACTACAGTGAGTGAGTGCTCTTTTGCATTTTTTTTTGTTTTTTTGTAATGATGTTACCTTCCACCATAATTTATAAATTTTAAATTGACTGTTTTTGTTTAATAAATAATAAATATGTATGCTGATCATTAATTTTTAAGGTGTCACTTTATAATGTAAAGTTGCATTGCACGTCCGACGGTTGAGTGAATGCTGACAGGTTTCGTCTTGTGTTTTTTTTTTTTTTTTTTGGTTTTGTTGAGAAAAAGATTCTGTTTTTAGATATAAATACTCGTTTCTTATTTTTTTTGTTGATTAACATACCTATAACTGTTAGTCAGAAATAATTTTTGTGTTTATTGTTTGTTCTGTAGCCAACAAGGGCCGTTTTTTCTTTTTCTTAAATAAGATAATGTATGTGTCTTAAGTCTTTTGTTTTTTTTTTAATTTGGTTTTTGGAATACCGTTAATGTTTTAATTTATTTAATTATTCTTACTTTTTTTATATTTATTTTTGTTTATTTGGGCTATCAATTGTTTTATGCATAAATAGTTTTCATTTCAAATAAGAGTTTTTAAATAGCAGTGGCCAATAAGACTAGGCAAATCAAAGCAAAAGTAAAAGAGTAATTTAAGTTGTTATAAATAGAAACAAGCATAACCAAAAAAAAAAAAAGAAGGGAAATACAATTTACTAAGGCTGGTATTAAAAATATTTAATAACGATTTCAAGTAGAAATGAAAAATTTGTCACAATATTGATTTCAAGAATACAAGAATTAAACTTTATCAAACAATTATGTTGCTAAAAAAAGAAAATATATAAAATAGTGAATACAATTGTGGCAGTATGGAAAAACGGCTTTTGTTTCATTAAGTTTTCTTTTTAACATTATTTTAATTCTAGTAAAACGTATTTTTTGTTAGGATCTACATAGCTAGTTCTGGAATATATTGCCCTACCATCCGTAAACTTTAATAACGAAGTTATTTAGTTAATTGGGATGGCTACTCAATTTTTACTGAAATTGACTAAAGTGTTTCCCTTCGATCATATTTAATTTAATGAAAAATAGCTTACGTGCAACTAGTAATGACACTTATCTACAAAATTAATTAGTAAGATTAGGTATTTTAAGAAAAATAAAATAATATTTATAGGAATCAAATGTATGTTTTGGGAAAATACCTTAAGTCTACACACAGAAAACAACTTATTCAAAGAAAATTAAATTAAACTTGCAGTCGTTATTACTCAATTTGAATACTACACTCAAAATATTTTGTAGGTAAATTCAAATGAAAAATCGTTTTAAACAAATAAAAAAGTATTTAAAAGAAGACTACTAAAATTCCATTTAATTGAAAGACATTTTTCATTTATTTTTTACTGTTAATTTTTTAACAATCAAAATTCGTAAAAATAACCTACATTTCATTTATTTCAACTGACTGAAAAATAACCAACGAAACAGTAAAAATTACTGTTTCTTTCATTTGTTTAAAAATGTAAAAAAAAAATGAAATATATATTTTTTTTTTATTTTTTTATTTAAGATATTTTAAATATAGATATAATAATTAAATAATGCATCAAAATGTAAATTAATAACTAAGTTTTGCATGTATTTGCAAAGTATGTAAAATAATTAATAATAAAAATTTGGCTAATTGCATAATTTTGAACACTTTAAGGCCCGTTATTACAACTTTCGGTAGTTAAAGTTAGGATTTTATGGACAAATAACCGGTGTTTGGCTAACACTGTGGATAGTTAATGACACACTATTCAATATTTAACTTATTGATATTTTTAATTTAATGTCCAACCAAAAGCTTGATATTTGATTTTAATTATCGGTAACTTGTAATAATCGCCCTAAATGAGATAAAATTCAGATCCAGGCTTTCCTATATCTCATATGGGAAATAATGTTTACTATATTTTACCATCGATAATGACTGTTTTAGAGAACAAAATCGGCACTCGCCATTCAAGGCAAATTCTAGTTGTAGCATAATTAGAGAACTAAAGAAACGAAATAATTATTTTCAGTATGAGGACACATGCATGGAGTAGATAACATATGTATGTGTAAAGGAATTTCTTAATATAAAATATTACATACCTACATATGAATCTGGGAATACTTTTTTATTTTTCAGCGAACGAATTTTGCTGTGTTCCGTGTGGAGATGAATAGTTGAGGACACACAACCATTATGTCTGTAATCCTCAGCATTAATTAAATATTTTACAAAATTATATGTTAAATACTTACACATGCGCTTAATATTTCTTTACATTTTGACAATTTTTTAATTTTGCTTGAAATTTTATTTAAAAAACAAATTTTAAAATATTGTTTGTAGTGAAGTAGGTTTATACAAAATTAACTGTTTTTTTTAACTCTACGTAAAATCATTATTTTATTGTGGGTTGTTTTTTTAACAACATACATAAAAAGTTAAAAAATAAATTTCTTCGTAAAATAACTATATTTTCATTTATTTTTAACTTAACGGAAAACTTTTAAAACAATCTACAAACAGTTAATGTAACACTTTTTTGAGTGTAGCCATAGAATTCGAGAACAACAACTAACACAATTCGGCAGATACAACTAAAATATTATAAAATAAATTGTTTTTTACCATTTATTACAGTCACAAAGCAAATTGTGACAAAAAAATCATAAAACAAAACAGAAAGTACAATACATTTCAATCACATTTAAATTACAAATTAAACTTTTTAAAAGTAAGGCTGACTGCATAAACGCAGCTTGCAAAGCAACACTACAATGCCTAGTGTTCATAAACACAGTAGACTTAGTTTTGGCAATCTCGCAAGTTCATTACTGCATAGCAATGCTTTTCAATACGTAAAATCTGTAAAATGTGTCCATTACTTTTATTTGTGATTGTTTAGTGCTTGGTATACGAGTACGTTAATTTTTGTGAAAATATCATATATTAAATTTGAGTGACTTAAGCCTTAATAAGCTGGTTCTCCAAATATATACAAAGTTGAGAACACTATGATCAGTACAATACTACTTGCGTAAGCATATTTGGTTCCAAATCTTACTTATGTCCGAGAGTTATTTTCTAACTGTGATACCGCTATTAAGAGAAAACTGGAGGTTCTATATAATAATATTATAAGATATGCTTGTGACCTCAAAGGCCGTGATCATGTCTCTACTCAAAACTCTCTACGGAGTATCACTCCAAAGCCTCTTACAGAAAAGGTTGCTAATTTTCTTCCTGAATTACCTAATTAAAAAAATTAGAGTTGCTCAGTCATCAAGAGGAAAATAAGAGTTTCTTGTTTCTGAATGGTAATTTTTTATAAATTCTGTTCGCCTTTGGAATGCTCTTCCACACAATCAACAGTCAAACAAAAACGCCATGGGTTTTAAAAAATTTCTTTTTGAACATTTCTCATAAGATTTATTATGAGAAATAAAAAATTTTTAGATATCGCTAAAATGAACGATTTGGCACAGGTCTAGTGCATTTTTTTTTACTAGAAATTTGGTGTTTTTCCAGTGTTTGATTTTATATTAATAGTTTTTGAAAGCTACTTTTAGATATTTGTTATTATTCGCCTTTAATATACTCGTACAGCAGCGTGAGGTTGTTAATCATTTGCTGAATTTAAATTTAAAGTTATTGCCAGTTTTAAAATCACACTTTTTGAATTTCAATTGAAGACAGGCCGTAACACCAAGCGCTAAATAACGTTATGTTTGATGCGCTAATTAAGGAGGGTTTGTCAAAATAAAAAGATATATTTTCTGCCTACACTTATTGCAGACAAGCCTACAAGTTTTTTAAATTTTGTTTTTGTTCTCTTTTCTTAATTATTTAAATTAAAAATATTTTAAGCAAAATATCGCTTTAAAAATAAATTTATATAATACAAACTTAAGCTTAGTAGAAAAAGGTCAAATAAACTTATAAATAAAAAAATATTTAAATTGTTAAATTTACGAGCTATTCTAAAAAAAAAGTTTCAAATTATTTTTATGGGCGTATTCTTATCAGTGTTTTCGATTTTTTTGTTTTATTTTTTGCATGACAACAAGATGATTAACTTATCGTGACTTCAGCTCTACATACACATGTGGCTTTTTACTTTTCGAGTACTAAGTGTTTTACACTTTTTTATAAATTTTTTAAAAAATAAAATTTTTATTAACAATTTTTTAGACACGTTTGTCAGTCTTTAGGAACAAATATTAAAGTGCACATTATTTTAAGGTACAGGCGCAAACACAATCATCAAAAATTTTTGATTGTTTTTATTCGATATCGAATTTAGTTTCTATTTTGCTATTCTGCTATTTTTCGTGTCGAAATTTTGTTTAAAAACACATACTTTTCATATCAAATTTCTAGACATATTAATCACCTGTGTTATGGCAATAGCACATCTTTTCAAATTATAAAATATTATGAATAAATGACTGTTTAATTAGAAGATAAGTATCGTTCCAAATTTGAGCTCAAGCATTAAAAAAAAATTTAATTAATTGAATTTATAAAAATGTAAATGAATGTAACTTGTTACGTTATTTTATAAGAAAAAGTGGTAGATGATTAAATAAATAAATAAAAAACAAAAATTGTTTCATTAAAAAAAATTAAAAAAAAAATAAAAAAATATTATATTATTTTTTTTTAATGTAGAGAATGAAAATTTTTGAAAAATATTATTTTTTATTGAGTCTTCTGAAAATCATTATAAAGTTTTAAGATATACATTAATTGTGTTAACTTAAAAATATAGAGTTTTTTTTAATTTTAATAAAACTGAAATTGTGCGTCTTGCTTAAAAATTATTAAGAAAAAAAAAAGTAAAAAAATTATTTAGCAAATGAAAAGTACAATAGAGCTGAAGAAAAGAGTTATATCTATTTTTAATAAACTTAACAACAAAATTTTACAACTAAAACTTAAAAATAAAACTAAACTTAATCACAAATTAACCTCTATGCTAAAAAAAAAAAGAATGAAGAAAGAAAATTAAAATTTTTTTTTTCACAAAAATCATTTTTATTATTTAAAACAAAAAAATTTAAATATAATAATTTTTTAAAATTATTCGATCTTATAAATATATTATTATTTAATAATAATCAAACTTAAGATCTTAAAAAATTGTTTTTATTTAAATTTTCCGATATTTCGACTTTCTTTTTATTATAAAAATAAATTTCCCTGAAGAAGACCTTAAAAAAAAGTCGAAATATCGGAAAATTTAAATAAAAACAATTTTTTAAGATCTTAAGCTTGATTAATATTAAATAATAATAAATTTAAATATATTTATTAATATTGTGTGAAGGAAATATAAGCAAAAACGAGTGCAGTTTCACAAAGTTCAAATTTATCATAAAAAAAATTCTAATTATTTTTTTGTCTATTTTTAGAATAACAATCAAAAGTCTTTCTTGAATATTTTTTTCACTTTAAGCATTCTATACGTTAAAAAATTTAATTTTAATTAATTATTTTTTTAAGAAAAGAGAAACCTACCCATCACAGTGAATTACTTTTTTTAAATATTTAAGTGACACATAGTTTTCATTTTCATTTTAAATAAGAGTTTTGAAATGACATTTGCCAATAAACGTTCTTTTATTTCAGTTTTGTTTTTGCTACAACAATAACTATGAAATTAATGTAATTTAAGAAAAAGTTGAGGTAGTATCGGAAAATAAGCAAAAAAAAAGAAAAAAAAAAAAAGAATTAAATTTAACAAAACTTTGTTAAGCAATTATGCTGCCATAGAAAAAATATAAAATATTTAATAGTGAATGTATGTAGAGCGTAGGTTTTTATATTTCAGTTTAAAGGGTATTTTTTTCCTAGATCGATTTTTTAGTTTAGATTTTTCACTATCATTTAATAATAATAATTTATTATTTATAAAACCCATATGAGTGAATTCAGCTTAATGCATTAAACACATTTGAGACAGCAGGTTACCGACTACAACCTGTCAAAAATAGAATATGAAAATGATTATTTTTATGACAGCACAGCTACGTGGCTACACGACCACCGTTGCAGCTGTCATCAACTTAAGCTAATTTCTATTTTTGTTGGCGTCAATGAACAATTTAATGCTGCCAGTATAATGAGCGTTTGAATTTTATTTGACAATCAAGAGGTTTTAAAAAAATGAATTGAATTGTTTCTTCATTATTGCGTGCTATAAGTATGAATTAGAAAGTGCTTCAAGTATGCTTGTGCAGCCCTTTAGTATGAATGTATGGTTATGTTTTTTCGTGAGTTTGAATAAATAATTTTATTTTTACACATTAAAAAATTTATGTGTTTCTGTAAAAAGAGTAAATTGTTAAAAGCATGAAGCTGTTATAGAAAAGCTCACAAGTGAAATTTTGATATGCCCGTAATCAAGGCCAGGGCTGTGTTAGGGATACAGCATGCAATTGGTATTTGATTATACTATGCAACAAATGGAAAAACATTTTCTGATGCACTATGATTGCTTAGTTGTAAAAATTGTCTAGCGAATTTTGTTGTTGTTGTAAAATATGAGATTTTTGAAGAGCCTGCTTTAACGTGACATATTTAATTTTGTTCCGAAATGTCTCATGGCACAATAAATTTTATTTTCTTTAATATGTTTTTACATCATTTTTTAGTTTAATTATTATTTTGCTAGTTATTGAGAAAGATGGTAGAATTAATATTTATTTTTGTCATCATTTAACATTTTTGACCTTAGAAAATTCAGAAAAAATAAAATAAAATAGAAATTAAATCATAAATCACTACAATCCTAGTATAAATATTGATTTTATTACTGTTAAAGTGCAAGCAAATTTTTAAGTTTTGTCATGGAAAGTACATAGCCTGCACGGGCTGGTGCTAATGCTTTCTATCTCACACTATTTATATCTAAGATCGCAATGTCTGAAGTTGCAGTTACTTCTTTGGAGTGCCAGTGCCTTCTGGTAATTAAAGCGTTTCGCCTGTTTGAGTCCAGTCAGCGATTTTCAATGTTTTGAGAATTGTGTTTCGACCCAGTAACCAGTTTTTCTCTCATTAAGACTGGAAAGTAGGGTTCTGTAGTGCGACTTAGTAATGCTGTTATTTTTAACTCAAATTTTTCTGTTTGCACTAACGAATGTATGATTCAGTAATTTTTGGTTAACTGTAGGAGTTAAAAATTCACTACTAATATGAATACCACATATAACAACAAAAACAACTACAAATTACCATGTACAACAACCAAAAATGGCTTACTGATTAAATTTTTTTTAAGACACATTCACTTTTATTTTCCAGTTAAATTTAGACCACACAAAGTTCTGGCTTTTATATAACCACACAGCTGAGAGTTAAAAATTTTGTTGAAACTTATTGTTAAATATTTTATTTTTAATCAAACATTTTTCTTTAAAATTGAATGGTAAATCCCACTACAGGACATACATAAATCCACTTACTAATAAATGAAAGTTCTTTGTTTTTTTAGTTTCTATATAAAAATCGCATTACTGGCCGTATGAACATACGAAGGGCAAACAGTTTGCTGTCTTGTTACCAGCTTGGCCCTTAACACAACATAAAATTGTTATGAAGCCGTTAACAATAAATAAAAAGTTCATTCAAAGACGACTGACAATCCACGACTAGAGATGATCTTAGCTTAAGGCCAGCAGTGCAACATGATTATGTGATATCACGGTTTTTAACCCACATACGCATCTGCCTTAAAAAAATCATTTACAACAAATAAATAAGAAATCTGATTTAAGACAATTTACCTCTTTCTATCATCTATTTTTGTTGTTGTTGTAAAATTACCTATTTAATGTCTGCTGGTACATAGAATCTAGAAAAAAAATTTATCCTGATTGCCTACCCTCTAATAATTAATGCTTAAAAAAAAGTAATTAAATTCACTTTAAAAATCACCCTTTAAAACAAAAAAGTAAAAAAAAAAGAATTTGTCTTTTATAAAAGTCTGTTTTTTTTCTAGCCAAAAAAGGTTATAAAATCAAAAGCTTAAAAATATTTTAAACAAAAACTTTTGATATGCGAATATATGTATGGGTGTGTATGCATGAATACACAGATTGCTGATTTTTTTCTCCTACTAAAGATCATTAATTTGTGGCGTCTAGAGTAGGCATATTTGCAGTTGGTGGAGCTTATAAAACGTATAGAAAGACACAGGCAAAAGTGTAGAAGTTTTTAATAAATAAGAAGAAGAAACAGAAAGAAAGAAAAAAAAATAATAAAGCCATTCCCATACCATGTCAATCTAAAATACTCGTACTTACAAAAGTTGGTTTGTAATTGTGGTTGAGGTGGATTTTATTAAAAAATAATATTTTTTGTGATTTTTTTTGTGGCTTAACGCTTAATGTTTTAAACAGCGGTGGCTGTTAGTGGCGGTGGCATGTAACAAAAGTTTAAGTTCTCAAGTGGTAATTCGTTTAAAATGTATTTTTTGTTTTTATTATTGTTTGTGTGAAACTGTTTTTGAGGTTTCATGTGTTAAATTTTGTGACAATGAAAATGATGCTGCTGTTTACTATTTAGCCGCAATCTTTATTTTTTTGTTTAATAACATACGTTTTTATATCATTGTTAAGCTATGTGACCAACTAGTCCGTCCATCTGTCCGGCCGTCTGTCTGTTTTTATTCATTTGTATTATTGTCTATCTTTACTCAGTCTATATGTTTAGTTGGCCAGTTTATTTTTAATTTTTTTTTGGTTCTTTTTTTTTTGTTATTGTAGGCAAAGCGTTTAAATTGTCAATTTATCATTTTCCGTTTAGTTTTTAATGTTGCTGTTTCATTTTATTTGATGGCATAACTTTAAAGTTGAAGTGCAGCAAATTACTTTTTTTTCTGTGTTTGTCCCTCCAAACTTACATGGTCTCCACTTACTCTGACAAGAAGTTATTCACTTTTATTGATTGTGTTTTGGTAGAAGAAACTATTTTTCTTCTTCTTTTTTTTACCAATTTTTATTGGTTTTTATATACACACATACGTACTGCTATAAGGTACCTACACTTGGAGTTTTTATGCTAAAAATTACACATACACTCGTATATATTTCAAAAGTTGTTAATTTTCAATTTTTGACACATTGACAATTGTCGATGGTTACCCAAGCATGAAAATGATGCAGATGCCGATGCCGATGCTGCCAATGACGTTGATGCTGCTTGATGGTGATGATAATGTTGATTGTACTATTGCTGTTTTTCTCTCTTCTTCTGTCTCTGTACGAGTCTCTCAACTTTATTTTATGACCATTGGGAAGGCTTTTTTTTTGAAAAGTTAATCTTTCATATTCATTTGACAGCCATTAACATAATTTTTGCAGTAATTACAAAACTTAATTATTTTTAGACAATTACTATTGTAACGATGCTAGCAGCTCCCCATCAGAGCTGTTCAATAAGAAGTTATGATTGCTTTCTAAAACAAAAATACCCAAATAAATTTTTAAAGTTCAATTTTGCTTGGTAGCTAATTAAAAAATTCTTATGTTTTTGCTACTACCACAGCTCCTGCTTCTGCTACTGTAATCACTTGTATATGAGTAAACTATTTCCTAGAATTTTTCAAACATAAAAAAAAATTATTTAATTGAAATTAAAAAAAAAGATTTCTCAAGGCAACAAGCTGCCAAGTTATTATTTCTGGCATACCAAGAAACTTAATTTTTGAAAGTTTAGCGAATTTTGTTTTATTAACTAAATAAAGGGTTTTCACAAAATAAATATTTATAATGCTAGTTGTTGGGAACTAAAATTTCTAAATTTTGAATTGATATAAAATGATAAGACTTGGAACTTTTTATTAAAGATCGCTGAAAAATACTCATGCGGCACGCATAGAAATAAATGGCTGAGGCAACCATATTCTGGTGGAAACATGGAACGCTTAGATTTATGATTGCATCTAACCATATATACTTTTAAGCCAAACATATTAAAAATACCTCTTAACTGCAGATGTTGCAGTTCAACTTCTAGTTAGGCCTACAAATTTTTATTTTTATATTTTAAATTTTTCTTCTATATATTAACTTGTTCGTTTCTTTCTATTAATTTATATTTATTTTATTACATTATACAGCGGGCTCGATTTATTTTTTCAAATTTTATTTGACTCTACCAGGTTTTGGAATATTTAGTTAAGAAGCATTAACTCAGCTGAGTTTGAACTATTAAGTTTGTTTTATATTGACTTTATTTATATGGTTGGGGAAAAAACAAAATAGAAAACAATTTACTTTCAACCATATTTTTTATGTTTATGGTAATCATAACATGTTTGCTATAAACATATTTATGGTTTCAGTTAAAATTTTATCAAAAATAATATGATAAATTCAACCATATCTATGATGGTAAACATATTATAGACTAGAAACTTGTTTAACGTGATCATAATAATACTTAGAATTAACAATAAATAATGTTTTTGCTAAGCACAAACTATGTTTGTGGTAACCATATTGAACCATCTTTTTTCTTTGCGTCGGTGTGCCTTATTACAAAATATCTTCTAGGTAGTAATAGTTAGAGCCCGGTATTCATAAAAATAACACCGGAAGTGATATAATTTTTTTGGTAGGTGTAGTCGAGTACAATAAGCATCTGTTTTTGAAATTTGCCAAATACTTGCAAAATCCTGTGTTGCGGCTAAAAAACCGGTTTTATCAACCGATTCTAAGTTTCTTAGCGGATTTAGAAAGGAAACATTGAGGCCGTTTGAATGGTATATATCACGCAAACAAAATTTTTTTGTTATATTTTTTTCGCTACTTTTAAACTTTGGAGAAGTTTTTACACAGTATTTTATAATGGAACCGTACAATTTTTGAATTTATTTTCAAAATATGTTTATTTGTGAGTAAAACCTAACTTTTTCTTTATTCTCTATTACGGTTCACAACTCAACTCAGTTGAGATGTAATTGAAACCACTGCTTTTGATGAATTGTTGTTTTTGATGATTTTGTTAACTGCATGAATACAGAGTTGTAATCAGTAATAACACAAACGGGTTGTAATATCAAAATTACAACTAAAGTATAATTGAGTTGTGAACCATAATAGAGGCGTTAAATCCATTAAAAATTTAGTGTATTATTAGACTTTTTATTAAAACAAAATTTTTTTCCAGAAATACAATATTTTTTAACTCAGCGTTCTGAAATCATTTTTATTTTACTTTTTTTTTCAAAACGTTTTCCCATTGCAAGTATTTCTTGGAGAAAATGTTCGCCTTATTCATCGCTGTTATAGGGCAAAAAGTGCAAATGTGAATGCAGGAAATGAGTTTTTATTTACATATTGCAGTCCATTTTACCATACGAACTTAAAAGTTCATTAACAACCGTGACAGTCGTCGCTTCTGTGATTACCAAGGACATCATCTTCCATGCGCGTTTTTCAACCTTCCCTTTCCTTTTATCATAAAAAAAATTAAGTTTTTTAATAAAAAAAGTTCTCTGATTTAGGGAATTTTTTTCCCAAAATCCAAAATTTTACTTGAGAAAAAATTCCTAGGGAATATTAAAAGAAATTGGCCCATAATCATAGTCAAAAAAAAAGTATACTTTAGGTCTACTATAGACAAGCTAAAATGTATTTTTAGCGAAGAAGTCGATTTAAAATTTAAAATATACTGAAGTCGTTTTTAAATAATTTAGAAACAGAAAATCAAACAAACAAAACAAAAAAATATCCTGTCGTAAATAAAAATAAAATTAAGTAAAAATTCCAAATAAATTATAAAAAAAATTTTTATAAACAAATTAAAAAATTTTTGCATTGCAAAACGCCTACAGAGATTTTGAAATTCTCGAGGACTTAAATCATAAAAAAAATTCAAAATATACAAATAACGATTTTTAAAAAAATTTAATTTACTTTTTAGTTTTATTTTTTTTTAATGTCACTTTTTTACATTTTGCTGCATATTTTATACAAATGCTAGTTGAAATATTGGTTAAAGTTGATTCAACTTAAAACCTACTTTTGTTTTGTCTTTAGTATTGAAATTTTTAGTAACAGCTTTTAACTTTTAGGTTGTTTTTAAAAAGAACCGACTTTATTGTTTGACTATGATTATGGGGCATTGTTTTTATTTGCTTATAATTTAAAAAATTTCCGTTTGTTGTTCTGCTAAAATTAAATAAATTTATTTTCAATCAAAAATTCTGTTGTTACAATTAAATATTTTAGTTGCATAGCAAGAACTCAGTAATACATTCCAAAATTGAGTTCTATCAAAAATATTTCAAACTATAATACCGACTTTCTATTATCACAATTAAAAAAATTTTACTAACAACAAATTTCGTTTTCACAACCGTAGTTATTTTCTGCGTGTGCTATCAAAATGCCATAATGCAAGATACATATATTTGTAACTCCTTATCTATCGGATAGAAATTCACCTATGGATTTCTGTTTAAAAAAGAAAGCTTAAGCCCCTGGTATTAAACCTTAAGTTACGAAAGTTCGCAAGGAATATGCAATTTATGAAAAATCTAGAATTATTTTAATAGGGCATTTAAATGCACAATATATCTTTCAGATTGCAGTGCTATTTTGGCCTATAAATAATAGCAAAAGTGGTACTTAAGTATCTAGTAAATGGCAGCACAAGCCTACTTGAAAGATACACATCACTACAAACATGTGTAATATTTTATAATAAAAAGTGCTTGTAAGCTTTTTCAAGTATGCTTGTGCAGCCCTTTAGTATCTAGCTCCCTTCTAAGTATTATTTGATGATGATCATAAATTAATCATGAATTTAATTATCCAATAACGCTAAAAAAAGAAACAGCACAATTAAAGACTTAAGAAACAAACCAAAAATTTTGAGGCAAAAAAAAAACAATTTAAAAGAAAACAAAGATTTAAGAAACCAACCTTTTTTATACAAAAACTTTTAACTAAAATTTTGGAAAAAAAAATAATTTAGTCAACTGCAATAAAAATACTATTTTTTTTTAAATAAAACTAAAACCTTACAAAGTTTAATAATAAAAAAAGCACCCACGCAAATTCATAAAATAATAATTAATTAAAATTGCTGGCAATTACTTTAAGCCAATATAATACCGCCGAAAAAAATTTATTTAATTGCTTTTAAAAACAAATCTTGTTGATTGTTATGGGTTCAAAAAAAAAAATAATTTAAATGAACGGAAAATATCATGACCGTGTATGGCCTTGTGGTGTGATTGTACCAGCTGCTGGTGCAAAATCAAAATGAGTTTGATATTTTTGTGATTGCACCAGCATGCTGGTATCGTGTATTGTAAATTCACTCATTTAAAGAAAGTTTTTTTATTGGTAACATAATAATGAACGCTAGGGAAAATTTTTTTCAGGAGGAATTCCTTGATTTATATAAATCGATGCCGTGCCTATGGAAAATAAAAAGCGAAGATTATGGCAATCGTGACCTAAAAAATAAATGCTACAACAAAATGATAGAAAAATTATATACAAAAAAAGTTGTTAAAAAAATAAATATTTACCGCCCAAACTGCATCGTCATTCATTTCGACCTAGTTTAGAAACGATTTAAAAAAAAACTAAGATTGCGCCTAATGCTGGTGTAATAGATGTTTGAATTTAATGGTGCAATCACTTGTACCATCATGCTATTGTCGTGTATGGGGCTCTTCACATATAAGTAGAAATATCGTAACGATAACAAACAAACAAAAGACTAAATTTTGACCTTTTTATTCCTAGAAAATGACACTTCCTACAGAAATGTTTGAATTTCTCTTAGCTCTTTATCGCTTAGAACGAGAGAGTGAAAAAATAGAACCTTTCTGTCGCTGTTAATGTTTCTTGTTTCTATTTTTTTGAGAATTGTAGAGCAATTATAAGTACACGTTTGTATTTTCAAATAGTATTTCGCTTAAACTTATTGGGACATTTCTAAAGAAATTAACTTAAATCTCTTAAACGTGTTTGCATTATCGAGCACCACTTTAACAATTAATTTTGAAACTTTATAAGTAAATTCAGGGTTTGAAAAAATATTATTTTGCAATTAATATTTTCTTAGCAACAACAAGAAGTAAATTTGACAGCATGTTTTTTTCTAATTTTTATTTTTAATACAAATCACATAAATACTTTAACAGACATGTGTACTCAATCTCAAAACAAAAAATAAATATTATTTATCAGGCGACATGCATTTATGTCACCAAATATTGAAAACTTAACAAATTTTGAACATGAAAAATGTTGTTGCCACAGATTATAGTACAACTACGAACGAGTACGTTTATGCAAGCCACACTTTTTTTTCTTTAAACAATCAAACACATGTGCAATATTTGATTTTATTTTGTTGTTGTTACTGTTGTCTTTTTGTTTTTATAAACACCTTTAATTTTGTTTGGTATTTGTTTAAATTACTTATTTATCTTGAATAATTTTTTTATTTTAACTGCCAACATTTTAAACTCAGCATTAGTTGTTGTTAACAATTATACCCATTTAAATTGCAATTTTTATTCGTTAAATGAACAAAAAAAAACAAAGCTTACACAATTTTATTCATTTATGAAATTTAATTTGTTGGCTTTGGAGTGTTTCTTGCTTAAGAGTCGTAAGAAGAACAACATTCAAGCTAGACAAGTCCACGTATTACATGTAGATATTTTTTAAGTGATCATAAATTTCATAGATAAAAGTTCACTGCCACACTCAAACTCATGTTTGTTTAGCCATTATAATTGTAGTCATTTATTTATGTTTATATTTTAATTAATTTACAAAAATTCATTAGTTCATGTTATTTTCCGTTAATTTAAATTATTTTTTTTTGAACCCATAACAATCAACAAGATTTGTTTTTAAAAGCAATTAAATAAATTTTTTTTCGCCGGTATTATATTGGCTTAAAGTAATTGCCAGCAATTTTAATTAATTATTATTTTATGGATTTGCGTGGGTGCTTTTTTTATTATTAAACTTTGTAAGGTTTTAGTTTTATTTAAAAAAAAATAGTATTTCTATTGCAGTTGACTAAATTATTTTTTTTTTTCAATCGTCCTGTATGGGCCCTTTAAAACAAATACAAAAACTACTACATTGAAACTACTTTCATGCACAATTATTTTTAATTTTTATTTTCTTAAAATGATTTTTTTTACAACGAACATAAAATTTTCTTTTTAAATAAAAAATAAAATTTAAGACTTTTTTGATAATAATTTGTATTTTCTGAATCTTTGTAATTTTTCTTTCTATTGGTTTTCTTTGATAATTTAAAGTGTATCAGGTTGCTTTTTTTAAAGTAGACTTACACTTTAGAGCGGGCTTTCTTTGAAATTGGCGATTAATTTATGGAACTATTGTTGTGGCAGCATAGTGTACTGAGATGGCTTACGTTAAAATACATAAAGCCAAGCGAAAAGTCAAAAAATATTGGGCCGCTTATTCAGTCGAAAATGAGTGTTTTATTTTCTTTCCCTTTCGAGAGCCTGATCTTATTCCTTTTTTTTTTATTACGAGGAGAGTATTCGTATACTACCTGCATGTGCCAATGACCTTTCATTGAGCCTTTAAGTAAACTGCTCTAGATCTAAGCCTACCATGAAGTTTTTATTCATTGAAATCTCACTTAACGCCCTGTAAGTCTACAAGAATGACAAGAATTTTTACTTATAAGACAGTCATACACCAAGCAGTCTGAAAGCACAAATGAAAAATAACTTGGTTTGCTTTAAAACATTTTTAGGTACTCCTACCTGCTTTCTCTCAGCGAGTGTCACAGTAGTAATATTTTTTGGGCACTCTGACGAAGTGACTCGTTCCCATTCTTCATTCTAATACTCTCAGTGTTATCAACTCTGTTTTTTTTGTCTTTTAAAATTTGTTTGCTCTAAAAATTTTGGAGCTAGTGTGTTTTTAGTTTTGGTGCTTTCTTTGATATTTTTTCTACTCATCAGTTGCACTAAATTGTTGTGTAAGTTGCAATAAAAATACATGGATGGTTTCAAGCCAACAAAATATGAATGTTTAAAAATGTTTTATTAAAACGTTTTTAGTGAAATGATAAGCACTTAATTTGCTTAAAATATATTGGTAGTAAGCTTTTTAATCGACTATTTCTATTTTAAAGGATGTCTCAGTAAGAGTGAAGTTTTCCATTAGATGCAGAAATAAATTGATTGTTTCATGAGCTATGCAGCAGCTTGTGAAAACTACATATTATCCAGATCTATGCAGTCCAGTTGTCACGAGTCTGTTCAGATAGAAATGCGCTTCATCGGAGAAGATGACTTTTTTTCAAAAAATTGACATTGACTTCACTTTGCTCCATCACAATTAAATATAACAAGTTGTTTTTAGGTAAAGCGTTCGATTTTTAATAATCGGAATAAACATATGTATCAGCTGTCAAATTTCAGATCTGCCACAAAATAAAATTACACTAAATTTAAAAATGCACTCTTACTAAGACACTCAATAAAATAAAAATATTTAAGTTTTGGATTCCTGCCGCTTAACATTTTGCTGCTTTTTTAATACACTTGCTTTCTTAGTTTCGGCGTTTTTTTGAAATTTAAAGGTTGCCAACATTGATTTCGCTCTTACACCAAATGTAATGATATAAAACCCAGTTGACGCAGCAGTTTGTTTTTTTGTTTATGTGTTTCAAAATTTATTACATTTTTCTTGGTGTTTTTCTTTGTTGCGTTTAAAAAGTAAAAATTTTTAAAGTTTTTTTTTTCTTTACGCTTTTTTCTCTACAAGCTAACGATAACTTATTTCTTGTAAATATTTGTATTGAAAACGATTTGCATTTTATTTGATTTTCAATAGGATTGTATTAAAGAACTATCTTTCGCTTATAAATGAAGAGATTCGTGACAAGTTCAGAATAGTTTTCATAATACATTTTTCATATCGCAAAGTGAATTGGATTATCAGTCCGGTAGTCGTAGGTTCAATTTTACTATAGCCCATGTGATTGGTGAAGATCATGAAGACGAGAGTTCATTTAGAGAAATTAAATTGCAGACTAAAGGGGAATATTGTCCCACTGTAATTATATAATTTGGCTCTGTTTTCGTTAGTTAAGGCATCAGTACCTAATCTCCCAAGGAAATCTCTGTAAATATTCTGACATTTGAATTAAATTGTTACACAAGTAAAATATTTATATTAGACTCTAGTATGAACAGCATATCATTCAATAAAGTTGAGTTAAATTAATGTGTTTTTTTATTAAAAATTTTCAAGTTTTAGTTGCTTTAATGAATAATAAATCTTTTTTTTATCAATTTAATATTTTTTCATACAATAATTTTTAAATTATGAATTCTTTTTTTAGGTGTGGGGGTGACACATATTTTCTACGTTAAGCACAAATAAAAAAAAAGATTTAAATCGTTTGTTGGCAAATCAAACAATTTAATATTTTTTTTTTCAAGTTACAAACTAAAAATGTAGCAAACAAAAATAAAATTAATAATAAAAATTCATGAGAATTTTATAGCATGTCATGACATGATTTTAATCTTTAATATTGTCTCAAAAGTCTTTTCAAGTTCCGTTCGGTAACGTTAGATTTTATATTAATTAACTTTTGCTGTATAAGCTTGCGTTTTGTGTTTCCTTAATTTAGAAATCATAAATTTTGCTTAAGATTGAAGGAGAGCAGAAAAAAGGAAACTGGCATTAGTTGTTATTTAAAATTCTTAGAATTTTGTTGTTTTTTGTTTGTTCAACAAAAACGAATAAATTTTGTATGAGTGTTAAAATATTTATTGATGATTTGTGTTTTATTTATTTATATTTTTTTGTTGATTTAAGATTAAGAATGGCTTACCTGACAGTTAAAGAAATAGTAAAGAAAAAAGAAAAGAATTCATACCATTTGAAGCTGACGTTAAATGGTGATGATTTGCCAAAGATAGATCTTTTTGATTTAAATGATTGACGCTTTACAGGAAATAAAATGTAAAAGACAAGGCTAAATGATATCAAAATACTACAAATATATTACTGAAAGATGTGTTTATTTATATTTAAAAAAAAAACTACTTGACTAGACAAAAATTTTTATTTTTATGAATTTAAGTTTATGGCTTAAAGTTTTATTTTAATAAAACAGCAAAGTGATGAGTGTAAAACTGCAGGGATAAAAGACTAGTGAGTTTTGTTTATTTATTTATGTAAACCAAAATAAGGCTTGTTCACGAAAAATTTTTTTTATTGTATCAACCAGAATTCTATATTATAAATTATATTGTTCTCTTCAAAATATTTTAAGCTGCATTACCAATTTTCTTTTGTCATAATAAAAAAATTCGATTGTGCCAATTGAATTTTTAATTGACCACAAACATTGTTCCCACAATCAAAGTTGTTATCTCAGTATATGAGCAGAAAGAAGAAACAAATTTTTTTTAAATAAATAACTGAACTTAAGTACCACACGTATAATACAATCGGAATTTTCAATTAGAAATTATTTCTTTTTTAAGCAAATGTAATATATCCGCTTTTAGCGGTCAATAGCCTTTTTAAAACAAACAAGTCATTTTTATAAGATTGTGACACTTTTTTCAACTTTTTTTCTTTTATTTTTATTTTCTAAAACAATTTAAAAATTTCAACGCATAATAAAAGAAGAAATTAAATGAAAACACACAACTATACAAGCAACAAAAAATTAAATTGTACATGCATACAGGTACGGGTATTACAGAAAAAACTCATGAACATCAACAATTACTTATATGATATTGACTTTGTTTGTTTAATGTTGAACGTGTTGGACGCGGCTTTAGTTTTAGAAAAAATAGAAACTTCTCACAAAAACATCAAATAATCATAAAATCAAAAGGGAATTTAAAAATAATAACAACAATAGTAATAATATAAGAAATAAAATTTCTGTAAAAGAAATTTTTATATTTGAGCGGTTATTTTTGAAAGTGGCATAAGTCCACTTTAACAAAAAAAAAAAAAAAAAAAAAAAGAGAAGGAGTCGATGGCACTTTTAGTTGGATAATGTCTATATATTATTAAGAATACTTTCAAGTCATTTTTTTATGGTAGACTTATAGCACTTTCAGAATTAATAGCTCATTTACTAAAGTAATGGTTGCTGATGTTTATATTCATTTAATTTTAAATTGTTGTTAATTTTGATTTTTTAGTTGAGTTTTCCATACCATTCATTTCAATATGTTACTCATTTCAAGATATAAATCAAAGTGATTCAAATGTCTCTGTTTATGTCTCAAGAGTGCGTCTAGTTTTATGGCCAGTCTGTTTTAAGTGTTTAAATTACTAAAATCTTGTCATTTTTATGGCACAATTTTTAAAGTTTAGACGGTTTTCTAGTTATTTTTAAAAGCAATTAATTTTATCGTTTTTCTCAATAACAGTAGGTCTGATTAGAATTACTTTGTCGTAATGAAAATAGTGATAAGTGGCATCGGCGGCCATATGCCTTTAAAGCAAATGAATTAAACCATTGACCCTTGGTGTCCTGAGAGTATTTTTTTATTTCTAAATGTGTAAGTTATAATCGTAAAGAATTTTTTTACATTTTTTAGACAACTAAGTCCGCATAGCTTTTTGGATTGTCTGCAAAAAACGAGCAAGATGTAGGCAGGAATCAAAACAATGATTCCCAGGTTCATAGGTTAGTACACTATCGACTAAGTTGCGAAAGCTTATTACTCTTGGATTAGTTAAGGTTCAGGGCTTGCTGATGACCTAAGATTAGTAGAACTTTATTTTTACCATACACCGTTTACTGAAACAAAATCTATTACAACAAGAAAATCTTAAATTAAATTTACCAAATTATATGTAGTTCAGTGTAATCAGTGTTCAAATAAAATATAGCTGCTTATTTATTTCTTACCAAAAATATCTTGACCCCGCTACCCTTTATATAACATGTTGTTGACAATAAATGTGCTCATAAAATGTTTACATACAAACACAAAAAAATCTCTTTTTGTAAGACCGGTTGCTTTAGCACAAGCTGTAGCTTAACCCAAATAATTTAATCATGTTTACACGTTATGTCACAAAAAATAAAAAAGTCTAAATAAGAGTTTTATTACGGGTACTGTAACGCAATTGAGATTAACATTTTGTATCAAGGAGGAGCAATAGAATTAGAACATGATTTAAAAATATATTTTCAAGAGAATTTTTTTATTGTTAAAAACAATTTTGCTAGAATCAAAAATGAAAAATTATTATAATTAAATCTAAAATGACTCGTTTTGAAATTGAAGTACATCTCTTCTAGTTGATAAATGAAATTCCAAATGTTAAAAATCATTGACTGAACTCAGAGAAACAAAACGCTTATCCCAAAAGGCTAACTCAACTAACAAGCTGCAACAGAGTTTTGACAGACTTCTAAAGTAATGATTTGTTGAATCAAGTCGTGGAGTTAGCAGAATAAAGCGTCATGTTTATGACACTTTTTTTTTGAATAAACGTCAGAAAAAGTCTACTACATTTCAAAGTTAGAGGGTTAAATATTTCTCGACGTGTTTCACATGAGATTTTCATAATTACAAACTATAAGCGGATTAGCCACTTCTAATTAAGAAAATTTTCAAATTTATTAAATTATAATTGAATCAATTAAGTATTTAAGCAAAAAGACACTCTTTTTTTACAAAAAAAAAAAAAATTATAATCTTGGTAATAAATTTTAATGCTTTAATTAAAATTTTAATCATTTTTAAAATTTTTTAATTAAAATAATTATTAAATAAATAAAATTAAATAAAAATAAAAATTAATATAATTACAAAATTTTCAAATTGATTAAAATTTTAATTAAAGCATTAAAATTTATTACTAAAAATATGATTTAAAAAAAAAAAGGATATTTAATCAACATGACAATATGTTTAAAATATTTTAATTAAAACTGTTCAAATTGATTAAAGTTTTAATTAAAGTTGATTAAACATTTAATCAACATGACAATTTCTTTTTTTTAACTGAAAAATTATCGTATTGTCTACGAGTATAAATGATTGAATTAAATTTTTTTTTATCAATTTGACAATTCTTCAGCTATTTTAATTAAAAAATTGGACAATTTGATAATTTGTTTAAATTATTTAACGGCGATTTACTATTCAATTTTAAGGAAAAATTTTTGGTTAAAAATAGTTAACAATAAAATTAAAGAATTTGTGATTCAGTAAAATTTTTAATTGTCAGCTTTGTGGTTAAATAAAAGCCAAAATTTTTTGTGGTATTTATTTTATCGAAAAATATTTAATGAAAAAATATATTGTCATTTTTGGTTGTTGTACATGGTAATTTGTAGTCTTTTTGATTGTTATAGTCAGTATTCATATTAGTGGTGAATTTTCAACTACTAAAATAAACCCAAAATTACTGAATCACACATTCGTTAGTGCAAACAAAAAATATGTAGTTAAAAATAACATCATGTTGAACCTTTACTACAGGCTCCCTATGAAGAAAATTATCGTTCGCTGCGACTTCAGACGACAAACAGCTGATTTGCGGCTCCCTAAAAAATTTTTACAAGAAAATTCTTATGAAAAGAAAATCGAACAATAACGTAAGCATTTCTATATGAAATTGCGGCTCACTAAAAAATATTCTTTCTCACTTGTTTTCTTGTTGTCGCTTGGCTATTTTTCTTATAAAATTAACACGAAACGCACAGAAACTTTTTTTTCCATCTTCTAATATTGATTTTTTAACAATCTATATGAAATTTTTTTTTTAATAAAAAAATTAATTTTTTGAAACTTTTTTGTTTTTGTGAATGTATGTATCTGTGTTTTATATTTTTCTTTCTGCTCTCTTTCGTTGAGAGTTTAAGAAGTGTATCATGTAGTGTTTTTTAAAGTACATTTCTAGTTTACAGCGGGTTTTATTTGAAACTGGCGATTAATTTATGAACCTGTTGTTGTAACAACATAGTATATTGAGAAGGTTTGCAGTAAACAACGTAAGGCAAGCGAACGATAAGTCAAAAGTTAGTGAGCCCCGTTTTCAGTCTGAGTGACTGGTTTTCTTTCGCCTTCACTTCGCATCGAAATAAGGAACCTAGCAGAAAATTAAAAAAATATACAAATTTAATAAAATTTTAATTAATACAATTAAATATTTAACTAGCATGAATTCGTTTTTTTTAAACTGTAAAAATGATCATATTGACTACGAGCTTAATTGATTCAATAAAATTTTTTTATCAATTTGACAATTTTTTAATTAAAATGTTAAATTTACTTATAATTTAAAAAAAAATATAGCAATTTTAAGCCTCAATATGTTATAGGATCAGAGGTAAACTTTTCAAGCACCCGATATAAATGTATATTTTTTGTGTAATTTCGAGCACATAATTTCTTTAAAAAAAATTATTTTGATGCTTAGTGCCATTAAAAAGACAAAAAAAGAATTTTCGAAATATTGTACAATAAAACTAAAAGCCCCAATTTGAAATAATTTAATTAAATTTAAAAGTTTTTAAAATATAAATTTACAATTATAAATTAAATTTCCCAATTTTTTATGAAGGAAAATTTTCTGATTTTAAGAATTTTTTATAAATACAATTTTCGGTGAATATTCATAATAAGCTGATAAAATGTAGCTTTTTTTAAGGGTTTTATTTAGCCTTCAAATGTTACTTCCGAGCTACAACTTTCTTCTTCTTCTTCTAATGGTAGTCATTTTTCATACAAATTAAAGTAGATATTTTTTAAAAACATCTTAAGCCTAACG
Source organism: Thelaira solivaga (assembly GCA_947397855.1). NCBI lineage: Eukaryota > Metazoa > Arthropoda > Insecta > Diptera > Tachinidae > Thelaira > Thelaira solivaga. Next base: position 38,210,129 of record OX377611.1, on the reverse strand, counting down.
GTTTGTCTTTTAAATAACAACGCCCTAAAAAGTATAAAAACGTTATAAAAAACAAAAGACTTAAGAGCCATACTTGATTTGTCTAATGCTGGTTTCAAGCCCGCCAATTGGCATTTTGCTTACGTTTAAAAAAGCAAACCTTTTAACTTAATAACACATACTGAGCAAGAAGACACTGGCTAGCCAGCCAGACAAACGTTACTAATTAAATGTTGCATTTACTTTTTTTTCATGTATTTAAATTTATTTCGCTTATTTGAAACTTTTATCTGCACAGTGCTTAGAAAAAAAAAAACGAAAATAAAACCATTTTGTTAAAAGCATAAATATAAAAACTAAGAAATTTAAGAAAAAATTATCTACAAATTTAAGAGATTTTATAACCAAATAAAAAAAAAACTAAATTTTTTTTTAAGCAGAAATGCATTTAACATCTAAATTATAGTCGCACTAAATCTAACCAAATAAAACAAGACAAAAAGTTAACAGAAAAGTTAAATATATTTAAAAAATGACTATAAAACATGAAAAAAAAACAAACAACAGCAGGTAGCATTCAGACTGAATTGCTGTATGAGAGAAGTTTTATAAATGACAGGGTTTTTAGGAAACCAACATAAATGATTTAGTTATTTTAGGTGCAAGTAAAGTAAATTTTAAAATAATTTTTTTGACTTAAATTTGTTTTCAGGCTATAAAACCGGAAACGAAATTACAGCACTTGATCATGATTGAAATTTTATTATAATTTAAATGAAGTTTTCGGCCACAATTTGTACTCATGTCTACTCTTGAAATACAGAGATTATAAATCACTTGATTTACCTAGAGACAAGAGACATGAGTCTCAATTATGAAATTCGATCATGATTTCAATGTCTATAAAATTAAAAAAAAATGTGTATCGATATCTAAAGCCAGAGTTTAGACCCATGTTTGTTCTTTAAATTGAGTGATTTCTAAGCACTTAATTTGTAAAATAAGTCTCTGTAAAAAGTTTCTTTATCTTTATTGGTTAATGAAATGTGCGTACAAGCTTCTGAATTAAAAGAATGTTCAAAAAATCATTGAATTATACACCTTGAACAGACTTATGAGAATCTGCATTCAAACTGCTATTTTTTGTTTTTAATGTTTATTGATTTTAAAATAACTCATTTTGACTAATAATTTATTCCGAAAACCAAACGTTATAAAAACGAGAAAGATTTTTCATAAAAATTCTTTTTAATTAATATTTTTGTTCACCTATAGTGCGATTCACTATTCAATTTATAAGAAAAATGTTGGGTTAAAAATAGTTAAACCTAAAATGAAGTAACTTGTGATTCAGTAAAATTTTTAATTCTCAGCTATGTGGCTAAATAAAAGCCAGAATTTCTGCGTTTTTACTTGATCACGAAATAAAAGTGAATGACTCTTAAATAAATATATCAAATAAAACATGGTATTTGTAGCCTTTCTGGTTATTGTAGATCGTATTTATATAAAAGGTGAATTTTTAATTCCTAAAATTAAGCGAAAATAACTGAATCACACATTTGTTAGTGTAAACCAAAAATATGAAGTTAAAAATAACAGCATGTTGAACCCTTAAAAGTTACTTAATCGCGCTACTGAACATGCTTGGGAATATCGTAGTATCTGCAGCTTTAATGGGTCTCCATATCGATTTGAATTTCCATTTAAATTCAAACAAAATTTTATAATATTCTGATTGAAGCTTAGCATATTAAAATACTTTTTAATAATGAATAAATCAAGAAATAATTTTCAATTAAATTATACGAGGGCTATTTGGTAGTCAACAACACTGCCGGCGTCAACAACCATTTTTTAGTAACCTATTGCCAAATTTTAAGCAAGCTGCGTCATTTACTTTGTGTTTAAAAGCAGACTTCTTGAAATTAAAAAAAAAATTGAAAAAAAGAAAATTTGGTTGAGTAAAAAAGCATCACTAAAATCAAGAAAACATTTCATAAATACTATGGCAACTGTGCACCATCAATTTCAATGTTTAAGTACTCGTTTACTAAATTTTGTTGTGGTCATACCAGCACAAGTAATGTCATACGTTGAAGTCGCCTGAAAGGGTTATTGCTACTTTTTTTTTCAAATAATAACAAACAACATCTTTAAACTTTAAGCTTACTAGTGCGAGTGACTGTCACTAAAAGACGTTGCCACTACGAGGTCATCAAGCCAGAAATTGTCAATAAAATTCAATAAAAATAAATGAGGTGGTTGAGGGTGTAGGCATCTCAGCTGAGCGAGTACGTCGCATTTTACTTGAAAAAGCTATCCGCGAGATGAGTGCCGCGATTGCTCACAATCGACTATAAACGTAAGCGTGTGACGACTGAAAAGGAGTATTTTTTGATATTAAGCAGCAATCCGAACGAGTTTCTATGGACACATGAATCCATGACAATACCCGGAGACTAGGAAACACTCGCAACAGTGGGCTTAATCGAGTGAACGTACACCAAAGAAGGTCAAGGTGGATGTGTCAGCCGACAATAATCGCTATGTCACTCAAATAGATAGCGTTCTACTCCATCACCAGCAAATATTATTCAGAGGTTTTAGACAGATTCGACAGTGACTTAAAGCAAAAACGATCACATTTGGCGAATAAAAAATTCGATAGATGTTGAATGAGGTTGTTACTAGACTACACGCAACAATGTATCCTCATTTAAAGTCATTAAATTTTTACAGTAGAAGCAACAAATTCAGTTTAAGCTTTAGTTAAACTTAGTTTAGTTAGTTTTAATTATAGAAGTGAACTTTTTTTTTGTAACAATTAAATTGATAAGATGCTTCATCAATTAAAAAGTCGCATTTGTAACATTTTCATATGACGATATTAGCTTAAGCAGTTTTCTTTTCTCTGTGGAACTCCCCATATAAGACTCTATACACGTGCTTGTATGTTTGTGTTTTATTTGCGAGTGTGTACGAAAATTAATGAATGGCTTTTTATTTAAGTTTTTTTTTGCTTTGCTACTCAGGCAAAGGAATTTCACAAAACCTTTTTTTTTTATTATCAAACAGGATGCTTTTATGTGTATAAAAATCTATTTATATGAAAGAGAGTCGAGGTAACTTAAGATGCTGTGTGGTGTTAGATTTTGCGTGCTTATAAGTTTTGGTAAAAAAGTCAAGGTTGGTCAAAATGAGTTGTTGATTAAATATTAAAAGGTTTTTCTTTATTTTTTGGTTTTTTGTTTGTAAGCAAATTTGTGTATGTTTAGATATGAAATGATTCATTTTGTTGGCAAGATTTATAGGGGGTAATGTTGAGCAGAAAATAAAAAATTAAAAATCAAATTAAACAAATAAAACACCGACCAGATTTCAAACAGTGTCATTTTAATTTTGCATCCTTTGATATAAATTTTATACATATAAAGCATGATTCATTTATATTTCAAAAGAAATATAATTTCAATAAATTTTAGAATATTTGTGTAAGTGTGTATGTTTGTTAAGAAATTATGTGAGAATTTTTATGGGGTAGTCGCATATAAAAAACAATTATAAAATTGATGACAATCAATTGATATGGACACGCCTTAATGACTAAAAAGTTGTTTTTTCTTAGCAAAAACTTATTTAAAGCGAACTTTTTCTTAAGTTATCAGGGGCTCTTAAAGTTAATCCAAAAGAAAAATAATTTCTTACATTTGATTTTTAATTAGTTTCACTTTGACTTTAATTCTAATTTGACCAACAAAAAGATTTTAAAATTTTTATATTTTTCTAACATAACACTATTCTACTAAATGTTTCACACCTATTCTAAAGGCGTTCAAATGTTTTGCCCAAAAAAAAAAACAAAAGAAATTAGTGGCACTTTTTTCTAAAAGTGGCTTTTTATTTACTAGAAAAAAAATTGTAAATATTTGTATTACAGTTTCTTCAAATTGGAGGCGTTATAACATTCAAAATAAGAGTTTACCAATTAACACAATTGTATTAATTTTTAAAGTTAAAAAAAAAATTAAGCACGATTTTTCTCTTAGTTTACTGACTATTAATTTAGTGAGTCTTTATTTAAATAAATTCTTTCTTAATTTCAACAATTTTTCTTTAGTTTTTCCACATAAAAGCCCGTAGCTATTGTAAAAATACATGTTTTTATTGATATTTTTTATTTCTAATTTTTTTTTTCATTCCATAGCTTTTCGGTTTGTAACTTTCGTTACCGTATCAAAATCGGTTGATATTTCACACTCCAATAGCAAAATAACAAAAAAAAAAAAAAAAAAACAAAAAACACTGTAAATTGTGACCCTGCTGGCAACTTAACTAACTTTAAATGTATTCTAAGGCATTTGCTTTAGAAATAGTAGTAGTTGAGATAACTTTTTACGTCATTTGTCCAACTTTTAAACTTATTTAATGGTTGGTAAACAAACGTAGTGCATGACTTATAAAAATTAATAAAAATATTTTTTTATAAAATGAATTTGAGTTTGTAAAATATTTATATTATTTTTCTGCACAATAGATCGATCTTAAATGTCCAGGTGCTATTAAAGCCACTGATTATAGCAATAGTAATATTATTTCTATTTTTTGTTCAAAGAGAAGCGTTCTTATGAAAAAAGGAATTAGTTAGAGAACATGTAAATAAACTGGTGTTTGAAAATACCGTTCTTTGTTTTGGTTATACACTAGTCACTTAAACATTCACCCCTATTACGCTTCTATTGCCCAACTAAACGGCAAGCTTAGTTGAAATTTGTCGTTTAAAATTATCGTTTTGTCCACACACAAATTTTTAGTTACGGCATTTTTAGTATTCTTATTTAGTCATTCATTCAGCCTTCAAGCTACCTGTCTTCCTTTTTACATCTTTATAAGAGATATGAAGAGAGAAAAAAAGGGCATTGTCGAGTACGATCACGTTTGTACCTTTTCCATTCTTCTCTGCTCCCTCTCCTACAAAATCAAGAATTGCCCAACTAAAATTTATGTGTGTGGTCCTGGTTTTATAGCAAAAATACTATCATCTCCCTGCAAAAATTGTATTAGTTAAGATAGTTAAGTTGCCATACACGTTATCGGTAAATTAAAAGAAATAACTGCCATCTCTATACACCACCGCATATTTTGTAAGAGTTTTATAACTTTTTATTATAGTTAAAATAAAACTTGTTTTTTTAATGAGAAAATAAAAGATTATGAAAAAAACTTAAGCTTGAACAGGGGTCAGACATTTTTAATTTGGTGGATAGCAAATGCGTGAAGAATACTTAATATAATTAGTAATTTCCTTTAAGTCGGAAATTGCTCTTCTTTAAAACTCAGAAATTAGCTTTTAAATTTTTGTCTATTTTTAATATTCACCCTTATTCCATTGGATTCATCAACATCGTCATCAATTTTAAAGCAACATGACTTTTTATTGTCATCGACATCAATTCAATTATAATTTGGTATTCTCTAATGCTATCTTGATGATGTCGACGGATTATCGAAAATTTGAGCAGACATATCTACTATTTTATTTACCTGCTTTAGTTTACTTAAAATTTTTAATAAAAAAGTTTTTTAAAATTATATTTTATAAAAATAATATTGAGAGCAAAAGTTCTTACATAATAAGAAAATAGTGCGGATAGTTATTAATATTGAGAAATCGCTCTTAAAAATAATGCAACAAATATCTCGCTATTTGAAATAAATGGCGACTTAAAATTGTCTTTCATAATACTGAATAACTGTCAACAGTTGACTTAGGTTATACCAATTTTAACTTGCAGCTAGTTGGAAAGTAAGTTATGCATAAAGTTTGTGCTAACAAACTTCCATCTTTTTGCTATGAAATGAAGCTGTAAATGATATTGATTAAATTATTTATTAATTATCTTAAATTATAATTATAAATTATAAGGTAAGAAGAAGAAAAAGAGGGAGCAATGGCACCAAGGCCTTCAGCTCAAAAATACTCTATTAATTAACGACAACCTATACAAGGTAATCGCATTAGCGAGTTCGCCCTAATTATTCTAATTATCAAAATTGAGTCAAAAGCAAAAGATTAATACATTTTAAAAATTAAGATTTTCGGAATAAAAAGTTTTGCAGAAATAAAAATGTTTAAATTTCATGCACAAAAAAAACGAATTTTTTTTTGCTTTAAGTTTTCTGACAATTTGAAAAAAAAGGAATCATGTTTGTAGAAAACTATCAAATTGCTTGCAGGGTATTTACAAATACTGACACATACTCATACATGATACTTAGAAATTGAACTGATTAGTGCTGAAGGAGGAGATTGGAGCGTAAAGTATTACACATAACTACCGCCAAATCAATATACTCGTACCAGTCGTACACTTACAATATTGTAATTATTGTATTTTGTTGTTTTTCGTCATACTCTTATGCTTTCAACTTTATATTTTACCTTGAATTGGTGCTGTTGTTGTCGTTGTATCGGTTGTGTTTACTTGTTGTTCTTGGTATTGAGTGTCATGTTAATCTAGAGTCTTAGGCATACAACAGTAATACTTGTCGCTGGCTGTATTAATATAATAATTTAAATATTTTATTGTTATTGCCTGTGATTTAATTATAGCAATACGAAAAGGAAAAGAAGAAGTGAAATGATCGTATAGAAAAGGAAGCAGTTTTTTGTTCTAAAAGTTGGGTCGACCACAAGAGGCTCTTCTAATGTCGTTAGTTCGAGTCAGATGTTTCGATTGTAATTTGATTTCTATTAAAAATTTTGTTTCAAATTGAGTAATTTGAAGAATTTTTAAATTACATGATTTTTTTTTATCGATTCCATGCTACAGTTGAGATAATATTTTTAATGTTATTCTTAATATATTTTTCTCGTTATATGAGACACCTAGTGTAGTTTTTTGTTTTCAAATGGCAGCTTATTCCAATTATTAAAAATCAATGCAAATTTTTTGCAATAAAACCCATTTCCATGTGAATGGCTTCGTGATAACATAGTTCAGGATAACATGTGATTTCAACAAAATGGCCCCACCAGACACACAGGGATGACTAAAAAATTGTTATTAATAAGCTATAAAGTTGTAGATTAAGCACATACAAATTGTATTTGGACTGGTTGTTTCAACTGATTCTCATATGTTTTAATACTCTGCATTGCCCAGTCATGAATCCCATCACAAGGCGAATTGCTGACCGAGACAGTCAGTCATTTGTTCTCTTTTGAGCATGGAATAGAATAACATAAATAATTTCACCTCCCATATATCTCTGTAACTCGTTTTAGTTTTATTAAAATTAAAAATAAATGTAGGGAAACTGAAGTCAACGTTTACTACCTAAAATATAATTTTCCTTAAAGTGAACTCTTACTTGCACACGTGAAAAAATCTTAAAAAGCTTTTTATACTTACTTACGTTTCTTTTTCTTCTAAAGACGACATTTATTCTTAAATTGGCTGTAGTGCTTGCTGCTTTAATATAATCTCTCTACATGGGTGTGAAAGAAAACTCAAATCATTTTCATAATCATCTTACAATTGCAAATATGCCACAAAGAATGTTGTAAGAACTAAAAAAAGCAAAAAAAAAAAAAAAACCAGCGTGATGTTTTATCTATTGTTAAAGTCCATGTAAGTAGGGATTATAATTTTAGCCAGCATCTTTATTACAAACATTATTTTAAAAGTAATATTATTTCTTGTTTATTCTAAGATCTTTTTCTAATATAAAAATAAATAACACGATATTTTCATATACATTTTTGAATTCATTGACATGGAAATTCTTTTTCCCTCTTGTTTTTTTTTTTTTTAATTTTTGTTTTAGTTGGTCTCTTGTCTTTTCTATACTTTTATCATGAGTTGTAATAAATTATCAATTTTATGACTTTATTTATGCCTTTTGTTTTTGTTTGTTTGTTGCTGTTTACAGATTTTTTTTAAGTTTTTGTTTTTTTTTTGTCTGTATTCTTGTAGACATTGTGCAAAATAGAGTTGATTGGTGCTCGTAATATGATATGCTTTTGAATTATTATCTCATAAAGTTAAAGATTTTATGTTTTTTGATTGGCTGTTATTTTTGCTTTTGATTTTGGTTTTGGGCTTGTGCGCTTATATTTCTCAATAAATTTTTTGGTCGCGTCTAAAAATTTATTAAAAACGTTAAGATTTTAGCTTAAATGTCAATAAAATTGTTTATTTAATTGGTGTCGTTTTTAACACTTGAAATGGTGTGATCACAAAGAAACAAAAATAAATTTTTAAGGTGTACAATTTTAATAATTTTAATTTATATTAATTTAAATTGTATTTGTTATATATTAAATTTAATTTAATTTTTAGTTTGTCTGCAAAACAAATTTTTTTTTTATTTTATAAGCAGCTGTATCCTTGAACTCAAAAAAGTATCCCAAAACTTTAATTTAAATTTTTAGGTTTTTTTTTTAAATTTTACATTTTGATAAAACAAATTTTATTTGGATATTTTTTGAGCTTCAAAATCTAATATTTATTTTTAAATTTTTTCCCAATGACCTAGAGATTGTCATTGGGAAAAAAATTAAAATTAAAATTATAAAATAATTTATTTTAATAACACTACGCGACTAAATTAAATTGTATTTTCACTGAAACAGAACAAGGTAAAAATCGGTCATTATTTACCATAGTCTCATCTGTTTAATTATAACAAGCTATATTGAAATCGATACAAAACTTTTGATTTTACTCCCAAAAACGTTATTACATCACACAGCCACAGACATCACTTAATGAGAAACAAATACAGCCATACACGCTTGCTCATTTTTCTTTGCCGCGTGTGATACTCTTGAAGTAGTTTCACTTAATTACAAATACAATCAAAAGCTGCTCATCGATTTCGTTAAAGTTAGGCCCGTTTTATTAAGAAATGAGGATATACGCTTGTATGAAATATTAACCGAATTTCATCTTGTTATATTTTTTATATTTATTTTTAAATAAAAAATTCGATGTTTTATAAAGTCAAATTGAGGTATTTGCTTCCAGGTAATATTCGCATACCAGAAATTTATCATGATGTGATTAAATTTTTTTTATAATTTTTTCAAAGGCAGTGCCAATTTCTTTTTCTTTGTGTTGAGTATTAAATGCAACTTACGCGAAAATATTTTTTTATAAAAAAAACTTAATAAAAAAACTTAATTTTTTAAGAAAAATTTTTTTATAGAGAAAAATTTTTTTTTAGAAAATATAAAAAAAATAATGGAAAAGCATTTTAACATAAAAAAAATTTACAATAAAAAAGTTACAGTGCAAAATTCCATAATAAGAATAAATTTAAAAACTAACACAATTTCTGGAAATAAGAGAAATAAAGATTAATATTTTGTTAAATTCATAGGGTTTCTCTACAATGAGTACTTGTATTTGTATATGTAATAATTTCTATTTTTAATTTAAAAGTTTAACAAAATATTAATCTTTATTTTTGCTTAATCCCATAATTTTTTTTTTGTTTTTAAATTTATTCTTCTCATGAGTTATTTATTCAGTACAATAAGTACTGAAGGGGATAGCATGTCTATATGGACCATTTCACAAGACGCTACTCTGAATCTTCAGTAGATAAAAGTTTTTTCTATAAATTTTTTCAGAAAAATTTTTATAGGAAAAAATTTATATTTTTATTGAAAAAATTTAATAAAAATACTCAGTTTTGTAGAAAAAATTTATTAAAAAAAAATAGTTTTTGTACAAAAAATATAGAAAACATTTATGGAAAAAATTTTAACATTAAAAAATTTTACAGTAAAAAAATTGTACAATAAAAAATTTTTATATTAAAAATTTTTTTTATAAATAGGTAAATATATTTTTGTTGAAAAAAAATCCAAAGAAAAGGAAAATAAAAGTTAAAACATTTTATTTAAAGATCTTAAGCTTACAAAATATTTATTGCTTATACGAGTAAATTAACAAGATCGAATAATTCAATTGAATAACTAAAAAAAATTTTTTTGTTAATTAGCTTTTCAAGCTTAAAGTAGTTTCAAAAATAAGCGTGTTATTGGAAGGAAGTTGCGCTCTTTTTTAAACTTTCACTGAATAAAATACGCAACTAAGAAGCTAAAACATGACATTTTTGCTATCAACCTATAGTTTATGTAAAGGGTGTTTTTTATAGACGTATAGAACTTTAAATTGCAATAAAACAACGATGGATTACTAGATTGACATGAATTTTATTTATCCGAAAGATAATCTTGTGGCATTACATTTTAAATATGATTTCTGGCATATGACCGCCACCGCTGGCTCAGATGTAGTCCAATCTGGACGTCCAATTTTCGATGACTTTTTCCAACATTTGTGGCCGCATATCGGCAATAACACTTCAAATGTTGTCTTCCAAATGGTCAAGCGTTTGTGGCTTATCCGCATAGACAAATGACTTTACATAGCCCCACAGAAAGTAGTCTAGCGGTGTTAAATCACAAGATCTTGGAGGCCAATTCACAGGTCCAAAACGTGAAATTAGGCGGTCACCAAACGTGTCTTTCAATAAATCGATTGTGGCACGAGCTGTGTGACATGTTGCGCCGTTTTGTTGGAACAACAGCTCCTGGACATCGTGGCTGTTCAATTCAGGAATGAAAAGTTAGTAATCATGGCTCTATACCGATCACCATTGACTGTAACGTTCTGGCCATCATCGTGTTTTAAGAAGTACGCACCAATGATTCCACCAGTCCATAAAGCACACCAAACAGTCAGTTTTTCTGGATGTAACGGTGTTTCGACATACACTTGAGGATTAGCTTCACGCCAAATGCGGCAGTTTTGTTTGTTGACGTAGCCATTCAACCAGAAGTGCGCTTCATAGCTAAACAAAATTTGCTTATGAAAATCGGGAACAACGGCATTTATTTTCGAAATAAAATTGCACTATTTGCAAGCGTTGTTCAGGCGTGAGTCTATTCATGATGAATTGCCAAGCCAAACTGAGAATAAATCACTTGGCAGCTGTTAAATCGGTCGCCATCTTGAACAGTAATGCCAATTTAAAGTTCTATACGTCTATAAAAAACACCCTTTATAAGTTTGTATAATTAGTAATGAAAAGTTAGTGATTTAAAATGGGTTAAAAAATTGCTTTTTTTTAAAGGAAATTAAGATGCACTTCGACGAGAAGCACTTCTACATTTTGATAAATATTAAAAGGGAAATGCTACTTTTTGCTTATGATTACAGATTTTAGATTTTTTTTTTTTATTTTATTACTCGAATTTCTATAACGTATACTTGGGATATACTTGTTATGTTCTAGCCTTTTCTTTTCACTTCTTATGCAAATTAGTTTATTTGTTTTTTTTTTTTTTTGTTAATAAAACAAAAATTTTTCTAAGAAGATGTAAAACAACAATAAATAAAAGAGTCAAAATTATTGTTTAATGAATTTCAAGTTAAAAGACTTTGATTATCTTGACGTTGTTTCTGTATTATTTGTAAAAGATCCGGCAAGTTGATAGTTAACAAAATACTCATGTATCACAAATCATGTTGGTTTAAATAAACATATAGATACACATATTTATTTTAGTATTATTTTTTTCAGTTTCAGTTTAAGTTAAAATATAATTTTTTTTTTGTATAGAAACACATTTTTTATTTATTGTGTGTTCTTTGTTGTCTTCAAAAAATTTGTGTTTAAAAGAAATTGTTTAAAACCTACATATTTTTTAAATATGATTGATGATTTTTAATTATTTAGGCCAGGCAGGTTTCTTATTATTATTAATTTTTCAGCTTAATTTGTTAAAGTTATTAAAAAAAAAGGAACAAAAACTAGTTTTTAGTGTTTTTTAGTTCTGCTTTTGTATTTAACAAACCACTTCTTGTTTCTCTAGAATTTAAATGTTTATTTCTGTTAAAAAGGTTTATAATTGCCATTTGTTGGGATGTTAAAATGTTGTAATAAGTATTTGTGTACAAAAAAAAAATAATATTTTTAATTTAGTTGACATACGTGTACTATTTAGTCTTTGGTCATGTTACATGATTAATTTGAATATTATAAAGGCTTATTAATTAAAAAAGACAAACTTGAGATATAATAAAAGAAAATTAAAATTTTTTCTTTGTAAAGAAAATGGGAACGAGAACAGCGAAAGGAAACACATAAAAATTTACTTAACGCCCCTATTATGGTTAACAACTCAACTCTACTTCAGTTGAAATTTTGTAATTTGGTGTTATGACTTACAACTTAAACTGTCCAAAAATTTCAAATTGCATTCCAGCTTCCATTATCTATTAAAAGGCACCACGAGGAATAAGCACGCCAAAAAATTGTCTAAATATGAGTGGAGTTTTATAAAGTGCCATCAAGTTGTAGCTCTACTGATAAGCTTTTTCCACTTTTATCATGCCAGTTAAAGAAAGACATAGAAGTCATGTTCATTCATAGAGGGTGTCTCAGTAAGAATTCACTTTTTCATTTTTATATAAAAACAGGTATTTTTTTTTTGGAAGATCTGTGATTTTTTATAGGATTATAAAGAAGATATGTCCCAATTAATTATTGAATAAAATGTATGTTCCAGCAATTCGTTTAATGGGTCATAGAGCAAAGTAAAGTCAATGCTAGTTTTTCAAAAAAAATCATCTTCACCTATGAAGTGCATTTCCATATAAATGGCTTTAAGAATATAGAAAATTGTCAATTTTAGGGCTTAGAAAACTAATATACCCACAAAAAACAATTGTCTGTTGAGGATTTTGGTCAAGGCTTAAGTTTTGAAGATGAGGTCCAAGTTGCGGTGACTGTGAATGGCATTTATTACAGGAGCGTGATAATGCAGTTTTTGTGGCCTCAATTGGACTTGTTATTTCAGTAAGACAGCACCACAACAGATTTATTGCAGCATGAAATAAAAAAAATTACTATTACTGAGACACCCTTTACTTCCTTTTGTACAAAATCCAAATTAGAAGCAAGCTAAACTCTCAGGATTTCCGTATTTGCTTAGAATTTTGCCAAGAAAACCAATATATATTGAAATGGCAGAAGAGACCGGCTTCAGCTGGCCCTCAGCCTGACCTGACCTGACTCTACTAGTTTTTTTATGGGCTGATGTCAATTAAAAAGTGTTTAAAATGACGCCAATAAAATTGACTGAATTAAAACAGCCCATTTAAACAATAAATGAGGCGATGCTGACTTCAACCATTCAGCCCGCAACGAATATATTTCTGAACAGAGACCAAATTATTGCATTCGTGAATGCAGTGATTTATTGCCAGGTATCGGAATGCATGTAATTTACGGTCCATCAACTTGAAAATCTTTTAAATTTAAAACTGAATTGACTTTTCTATTTAATAGCAAAAAAAATATGATTAAAAAAATAATTTTAATTTTTATGCCACCCTGTATAAGTCAATTCTTTAAATTATATTTTTGTTAGCACTAAAAACAAAAGTTGAATTCAAAGAAATTAAAACTTGAGCTCAAGTAATTTCAAGTTTTAATTTATTTTAAAGTAATTTTCTCCAGATATTTAAGGTTTTAGAATGACGAAGCACTTTCTTTCTTAAACGTCTCTAAATACACAATTCATTATCTAGCATTTCATAACAAAATGCCAAACATCAAAATTAAATGACGAAAAAATCTGACGAAAAAAGCATCCTAAATAAATAAAAAAATTAGGAGAAATAAGAAAGAAACAAAACAGACAATAACAGCAATTGAACAAGTGAATAGCATTTAAAATTTGTCAAGAACTCTATCTTCTATTGAGAAATGCTCACAATAAAAAACACATTAAACAAACAGACAAAGTTCCTCCTCAAAATGCCTGCCTTAAAAACTAAAATAAAAAAAAAAAAATAAAAACAAAAACACAAAGAGTATTAGAAATCAAGCAGCAGCAATTTGGTGGCAGCTTATGTTTTATATCTCCTTAAAAAAATATTATTAAAATAAAAACTTAACAGACTAAAAAGGATGCCAACAAAATTCCATGAATTTAATAAGAGTGCGTGTGTTTCTTCACAAACATATTATAAATACACACACAATAGCCTGTTTTAAATTAAGAAAAAAAATTAAACATAAAATCAACTTATACTGGAAATTTATATAAAAAAAAAATTGGTCAATAAAAAATTGTGTAAAATTTCTAAGAAGCAATAATAAAACAACCATTAGTAGTGGTAAGGAAAAAAAAAGGAAGAAACAAGAATGAAATTAATGAAAAGAGAAATTTAAAAAGCTAGAGGATCTATAAAAAACAAAAATAAATAATAGAATGAATAGCAAGTGGTATGAGTAAGTGGTAAAAACTATATAAGTCGAAGTATAATTATGCTTCAGTATTTCGATTTTGTGAAATTAGTGAGATAGTAAAATTTATAGGCCTTTTGTTGAGCTTAAAAAGTCTTAGAAGTTTAGTAAAGCAGAATTAGAATTAAATGCGGGTATAACATACCTGTACCTCGTTTCTAAATATAACTCTCGCATCAAAAAAATTTTCACAAGAAACAATAGAATTGAAACTAAATGTCATTTATTATAGTAGAAAAGTGTTTCTTTAATTTTTCTTTGTGAGATCCATCTGTCATTTTAGTGATTTTGACGTGTTTCTGTAACACTAGAACTGTCAAAACATCTCACATTTTAAAATGTATGAGAGAATGAAATTAAATAATTATAAATCGTTTAAATTAATAAATTATATAAAATAAATGTAGTGGAATATTTTTTTAGCTAAATTTTATGTGTATTTTTTGTTAATAAATTTTCTTCTTTTTTTTTTGTGTGGCATAGCAAATTTATAGAGGCATCGCACCATTTTGAAATATTTTTATTTCCATTTTATACTAACAAAATGTGTAACAAACAAAAATTTCATGTAGAAGTACGAGTATATTCCTCTTTTAGTTGACACTTTAAATTGAATCATTGGAATATTAAAATAAAGACGTAACAGCTTTGCATTTTCTCACATTAAAGTACAGAAACACTCTCAAATGGAGAAACGGTGGAATATTTTGTTTCACACTTTTCGATGTGAGAAGTTCTCGCATTTAGTTACAGAAACGAGCCACCGGGCACTGGGCCTATTTTGATATTCCTCAAGTTATTAATTATTCAAAGACTTCTTTGAATGATTTCTCCGCCTTGGCAAACTATTGTAGGTAGTGCAAATGGATCCAAATTTTTCTTGAGGCATTGCAAATCTGCTTATAAAATCAAAAGTTGAGCATCGATTGTAATGAAATATGTCGCATTTTGTTTAAAACTTATGAGACTGTATGAATGTAGAGAAAAATTATCTCTATATGTTTCTTGCTATTTTTATAATTTTGCATAAAAAATAATTTTCTTTTCAGAACTTGTAGTATCTTTAAAAATACTGAAAATATTAAAATGTTATGTAGGCATGATTTAAAAGAAATTTTATTGTAGAATTTCGAATTTTTCTTTAAAGTCACTATTACAAACTGTATTGAAATAGTTTGTAGGTCGTGTCACTTACTGCTTTTAGCAAATAAATTATATTTTGATAACGTGTTGTGTTCCATTTTTTAATAATATTTTTAAACCCAGTGTAGCTTAATTGTTAAGAAATAGAACAATAAAAATAAAATTGTTTTTACTCAACAATAATTGAATTCAAATTCACTTATATTACATTCGGCGTCATTGACATAAATCGATAACACTTTTTATTGTTTTTTGTAAATCAGTATTTTAGATTTAAATCTTGACAAATATTGATGACTGTCTGTCGACACTAATTTGGTATTATGTAAGAACGTTTGTTATCAATAACGTCGTGTATTGAGTATGATTTTTTTCATTTATTCTTTTGAAACGAATTTTTTTTAACTTAGTGTTAAGGAATACCAAATTATAGTTGAATTGAAGTCGAATATGGTAAAAAATGATGTTGCTTTGAAATTAATATGATGTTGGCGACCCCAAATGAAATAAGAAGTAGGATTGTTTGTTGGTGAAAGTCTATTCATAGTCTTTATAGGAAACAAACAATCCAAACGTCTAAAAAAATTTGTATGAAAATTATTTTTGAGCGGACTTCAGATGACTGGATTGTTCGTTTCCTATAAACAGCATATTAATCTTTACATAGCAAAAAAATTCCATCAGAAATACTTGCTGAAATGATTACTTTGAGGTTGAGCATTACAAGGAAAGCTGTTAAAAATAAAACTGAGGCCAAATCGACTCATCTATAATAACATTTTCTATAGAAATTTTCATATTTAGTAAAGTTAACATTTTGTGGGGTAAATAACCCAAAATAACCAAATTTGTGTTTATAGCTAAGGACACACTATCCGATATTTAACTTATCGATATTTTTAATTTAATGTCCAACCAACGGCTTGAAATTTGACTTTTAAAATTTTAGTTTTAAGTATCGTTTACTTGTACTAATGGCCCTTAACAAGTCAATTGACAGCTTACGACAGAAGTTGCCTTATTTAACACTGCTTTTGTCACGATAAAGAAAAGAAACTCCTAATCCAGGCGATTATCTCATTTTAAATATTCGAACATGATATTTTGAGCCCAACTATTTGCTTAATAGTTAAAAATCGTAGTCAGTTGTAATTACTGATATTTTGTCGTTGTAATGACCGTATAACTCTGTAATACAATACAAACTGAAAGCTACTTCAAATGTGAGAACTATTTCTTTCACCGGTCGAAACTTCTAAATTTTTTAGTTTGAAAAAATCGAAATTCAATAATAACAGACCGAAAATATAGTTCTCTCAATAATATTTTGAGCTGTATTACTGAATTTTTATTGACACAACTACTGACTTCACCATCACAACTGAAGGTTTTTTTTGGAGAAAAATTCCGTTCTCACAACCAAAGTTGTTTGTTCAGTATATTAACCAAATTTTCGAATTATAGTATATAAATGGTAAGGATTTAAGACCAGGTAAGGATTTAGGACCAGTTAGAAGTTGTTTTGTCAGTGTACAAAACGATTAATCTGTGCATGCTGCCCTAAGTGGGTATATGTATGTTTAGACCATGAATTTGGTACATGTTTTGTTTAATAAGAATAAAATCAAAATCATTTCTTTATAATGTTGTTGTTGTTTTAATAGCCGAAACACATGCTTAAGCATGTTAGAAAAAAAATCAACAATGAAACTAAAAGAAGAGAAGATTTTTTTAGGAAATAACGATAGATGCAAACTCATACATACATACATTTGAATGTGTGTACAACACCAGCATTTCAGTGTGATTTTAAATATTCTCTTGGCTTATAAGTGGTTATACGTGAGCAAACACTATCGTTTTATTTTCAATATTCCTTTTTTTTTCAAGTACATACTTACGGAATGTGCTTTTTTATTTTGTTTTGACTGGGTTATTCTGTGCGTTTAATGTATAAAGAAAAAGTAAAAGAAAAATTAAATGTGTTTCATGGAAACTACATTAATACATAAAAATAACTAGTTGCTTTTAGACAAAACATATCGTAATTAAAAATGCAAAAAGTCGCAATTTCAATATTTCTTAAAAAATTTAATAAAATAAAATTAGTAAGGAAAATGGTGTTCATAAAGTCATTTCTTTAATAAACCAACTAAAACATCATTTATGGGGCCCTTACACACAACTGTAATGGGTGATCCAAGTAGAGATACTTTTTTCAATAGCCTTTTTTTGACAGATCACGTGTGAGTCGTGTCATGCTGTCATGTTATTTTTGTTTAGTATTGTTTGGCATTTCATAATGGAAAGACTTACGCCTGAGTAACGTTTACAAATCGTTCAACTTTATTACGAAAATTCACGTTCTGTGAGGAATGTATTTTGTGCACTTCACTCAACTTATGGTCAACATAATCGGCCTACTGAGCGTACTATTCGCAACACCATCACCCATTTTGAGACCCAGCATTCATTATTGGATAATATTCGACCGAATAGACCACGTCCAGCATGCTGTGAAGAAAATATAGCGGCCGTAGCTGAGAGTGTACACGAAGACCGCAACCCCGTTATCATGCCATAATAACCGACTATTTGATGCCTGAAATTGAAGCTCGTGATCTCAGTGACATTTGGTTTCAGCAAGACGGCGCCACTTCCCACACATAGCATCATTCAATGGATTTATTGAGAGAACATTTCGGTGAGCACATAATTTCACGTTTTGGGCCGATCGATTGGCCACCAAGATCATGTGATATCACACCGTTAGACTTTTTTCTGTGGGGATATGTAAAGTCTAAAGTTTATGCGAACAAGCCCGCTTCGATTCAGGCCTTGGAGGAAAACATCACGTATGTCATCCGCCAGTTACCAGTCGAAATGCTTGAACGAGTCATCGAAAATTGGACTCAACGGATGAACCATCTGCGACGTAGTAACGACCAACATTTGATAGATATAATCTTCAAGAAATAAATGCCAAAGAATGTTCTTTCAAATGATAATAAACATTCTCCATTAAATTTGAATTTTCTGGGTTTTTTTCTTTAAAAAAGTAGGGAACCTCGAAAGGGATCACGCTTTACAATGAAGCAAATATCAAAATAACTTTGACTTCTTTTGATTAACTAAACAATCAAGCTTTTTTCATTTCAGCTAACGTTAAGTAGGTGAGAATTTTAGGTCATTGGTCTCTCATCGTTTTGATTTGAAATTTACTTATAGCCGTTTACCTGCTTTGTCTTACGGCTTAAAAACAACTTTTGTTTAAATTGTTAAAGAGCATGTTGCACTATAAACCCATTTTTATTATTTTTCTTTCTTTATTATTATTTGGTGTTTATTTTATATGAACTTTTTAAAGTCATAGTTGAGTTTGAGTGTCTTTGAAAAAAAGATTAGAGTTTTGGAAGTTTTTGAAACTTGCTATCAAATGAATTTAAGATTTGTATCGTGTTTAAAATAATAAAAATAGAATAAAAATAATTTTTATCAAAATAAATATTTAGAGAAACTCTAAGTATCTTTGTTGATAATCCAACAGCTTTCGAATGTCTACAATTAGATTGTATTCAAGTTTATCCTTAATACGAATTCTTACTCAGACACATAAAAAAAAATTAGAAGGCAATTTAAAAATGTTATTAAAAAATTGTTTTTAATTTAGTAAATTCGTAATTCGATTAAGTATTTAATCAATGTGACAAAATTTTTAATCTGCTAAAAGAAAAGAACTTGCAGGAGATTTCGTACTCCGTTTTTTGAAATTGGCTACAGTTATTTCCTATATTCAAAAGGTAACATGACATACTTATACATGAAAACGGGGTTTTTTAGGTTAAAAAAAAAATAAATCCAAAATTCTGTCAGCACATAAATTTCTTTATATTCTTTTTATAATATATAGTTCTTATATCTGCTCAAGAGTTTTTAAAATATCTCAAAATTCGTGACAAAAAAAAATTTTTGTAAAGAAAATGCAGCTTGACTTTATATTTTGTAACGTAAGATATCTCAATCTACTATTATAAAAAGAATTTTTTTTTGTAATGGATAAAATTAAAACTACTGAGCTGATTTTAAAAATTTCATCAATATAAAGCTATATTATCAAGGAGTAACATGGGCTCTATAATTTAAGGCTACGAGCCAATTAAGAAATTATATTTTTCAACAAATTTTTTAAATAAAATCAAAATATTCCAAAAAATTGTCACTATATAATCTAGAATCGCCCACGCTTACTTTTAAGTGGGTCAGTTAAAAGTCTTGAGGCTGAATATTGAATTGATAAGATACGTAGCTCTCTTTTTATCTATTGTGCAGATGCCCTATTAAATATATTTCTTTAACGTTTCAATTACTTTCCGAAAATGTGAAAAGATTCATCATTGCATAAATCTGCAAAATAAATTTGTCATCTCTAATTGTAGAGAAACACTAGTATATTTAAATGTATGCTGATGATGTCAAACCTTTTTAAGCCTACAACTCTGGCACAAGTTGCTGCCAGAGGACTGTAATTCATTATATCTCTGGTGTATGAAAAAAGCTGTATGAGACATAATCTCGAAAAGTGCAAGCATACGTATGTCTTATTATAGAAATAAATATCTAAATATTAAATAGCTATTAGGTCCACATGAGCTCACAAAAGTTAATAAGTTTACAGATATCGAAATTTTTTTGAATTCTAAACTACATTTCATACAATATATTAAGCAAAAAGTATGCTTGGCTCAAGAATGTGAAGACCCATATCTTATTTTCGAATATGGTTCAGTAATATGTGACAACACATATAATCTGTTTTGAATCTGTACAACACAGCTTTTTTTGTTTTATTCTGTCTTCGTAGATTGAAATGGAATCCACATATTTTTGAATGCCATAAAGCTATACTCGCAGAAAAATGCCACAGCGTCCGATACGTAATTACTAATAATAAGCAATTAAATCTTTTAGAACAAATTATTCAAATAATGATGATGAGGTTGTGCAGAGATTTATATAAAATGTAATAAAACATAAAATTTTATTGTCTCTGACTAATTAAATAAACTTTTGCTGGTAGTATCATCAATTATATGTAAGAATTAAATAGTGGGTCGTATTATTGACTCCGCATGAAAAGGAAAATTTAGTGAAAAGAAATAACGATCGATATAGAAAATGCTATAACTTATTCCTGCGGAATTATCTTATTGTTTTGAATTTTTTCATTTACTTGTGTATTAAATTCACAATGAACTGCGTTTATGTTTCAGCTGTTGATGCATTTTTTAGCATCAAAATAAATTTTAAATAAACCGAAAGAAAATTAATTTTAAATAAATAAAATGACATTATTTTCGAAATATAAAACAAATTAAGCTACAACATATTTAATTTTTTTTTTGGGAAATTTCGTAGTTTTCTTACATTTTTGATCTTTCCGTTTGCTTTCCGTGAGAAAGCTTAAGCGTAGGCAAAATGTAGAAATTTATTTATATTAAGGAATCATTAATATGATAGTACCGTCACGGTAGAGATGATACTGCAACTGCGGAAAAATACCGCAGCAACGGAATGAATAATTACGAATATTGCCTTCGCACAAAAAAATAAACTAAATGAATAATTAGACTCAGTCTGTAAAATTTTTAAATTCTTAGAGGAAAATAAATAAATTAAAATTTTTAACTCATTCCTTAAAATTTCATATAATCGAGAGTTGACTTTAACTTTCTATTTCATATTAAATTAAAGAAAAAATATATTCATGTTTACTAATTTAGGTTTTAAAATTTATTTACTTAAAATTAAAGAGAGAAAAAAGAAAGGAAGAAATGAGGCGGCAGTTGGTTGGCTCATCATCATTTCGTAATGATTTAATTGTAGTTTTTGATAAGCACATGAAAGTGCCTATTAAAGATGCAACTGTTGATAACAGAAATAATAAAGTGCAACTGGATTTTGTAATTCTCTTTCAATATAAACTTTATGAAGAGTAAGTAATAATATACCGGTAGATGCTTGATATTTAAAAGATATATAATTTCTTTTTTCATTTAAAAATGATTATTATCTAAAAATTTTAATAGTTTCCTTTTACTTCAAAATTTCGTAGAAAAAAAAGTAGTAAGGCTACTTTGTATTGCAGCCAATTTAAGCCTAAAAAATGTATTTTTATTTACTTTTGCCTTTGAATGGCCTATTATAAGCCTTCTTACGGTAAACAACAAACGATTAGGTGTGTCCCTATTGAAATTTTTTTGTACTGAGCATAAAGCCTCTTTGGAAGACAAAATGAAATAGTTCTGTGATTTAATTTTATTAAGAGAAAATATTTGTTAGGTGTAATATTTTTGGAAATATTTCGGTTTTACTACTTGTCTAAAAACTCTTAATCCATTTTGTATCACAAGCTTTTACTGTTTTTCATTAAATAATAAAAAAAATATTTGTCAGTGGCATTAAATAATTTTTTTATTCATAATTAGCTCTGATGCATTGGCTTTCTAATCGGAGCTTGTTAACCTTCTTTGCTTTTTTTCCTCGACAATCTGCCAGCACTGTATGTCGCACTATGTAATTTGTAGCTTTAAGGATCATTTCCCAAAATTTTATTCGTAATTATTATTTTTGCTAGTTGAAAATGTAATGGAAAAAATAGGAATAAAAAATAAGATAAACATTTTATTTATAAGATAAGGTGTGACTAAAAGACGAGAAACCGACTTTTGGGATATTAAAATGAGTTGCATTTATTATTATTATAAAATGAACTGCATTTCTTTTTAAATTTATCTCTTATTTTTTATATTTTTTAAGTATTTCACAAATTACGACTGCTATTGGAACTTGCTAGTGACAGGATTAAGTACATATAGTACGTCTCTATTGTCCTCACTACAAACAAACAGACAAATCTACGCAGGCTATTCTATGTACCTTTAAATGGATAATCTGAGCTTATTTTTTTTAATTTTGGACACCATATTAATAGAATATAATTGAAAATTGCTACTGTAATTTTCTATAGAACCCTGACATAATTTTTGATTGAGTATTGATTATACAGACTTTTGCAAGCAAAATTTGTCCTTAAGGTTTAATCAATTATGTCAAGTAAAAAATTACTCCTACACTGAAAGAAAAACACTAAGTCACTGGAATGAAATTGTTTCGTTGGTACCTTTTCATTAATACAACGAAAAGTATAATTCCAGAAATGAAACTTTACTTTACAGTTATGAAAGTTACATTGCAGCTACGTAACAAATATTAAACTTTAAATTTTACATTTTTCAGTTTCATCAATGATACGAAATATTTTACGTGCGGGCTATGCAAAACTTCAACAAGGGTTTTATAGAATAGGTTGCTTAAAAATCAGCAAGAAACTTAATATCTGATACATAAAATAGATTCATATTTTATTCTCATAAAATTAATTCCATAATTGTTAAAAACTATGCAGATTTCGGATAACTTTAAAAACTAATGACACTCTTACGTAACCCTAATGAAAGTCTGTGTTTATAAATAAAAGTTAGTTTTTGGGTATTTTTGGACGAAAAAACTATAATTTATGTATATATTAGTCAATAAACAATTGATTTACAAACATAGGAAATAAACTAAAGCTTTTTGGATATATTTTATATCGTTCAATTAATGATTTATTTTCAACGGAATTTTTACGTTATTTTGATGAAAGTTTTGCAGTTTTTGGTCTATAGATACTTCATTTTCACAGATAGCTTTAAGTCAGTATCCATCACCTTTAAGATTCCGTGATATAGTTTTCTGTTTTAGCTGCAGAGAACCACATGGGTGTTAATCAGGAACAATTAACAGCAGGCATAGTTACTAAATCGTAAGCAAAGACTTGAGCTTGCTATCTGAGATCATAAAAAAATCTCTACCCACCTACAACCAGTAGCCATAATAGTTTATTTTTATCAACTATTAGCTCAGAGGTCACTCAAACAATTTTTTTTTTAATTCCAATTTATGTTGGTGTGCAACATTCTCATAGAAAATTTTTTAAAAATTGTTTACTTAGCACAATAAGTATTAAGAGCAGTTGTTTCATCAGACTCTGCTCTGAATCATCAGTTGATTACTCCAAATCAATAAAGCTTTATTCGTAATTTTATTAAATTTCATATCGTATCATACAGAGAATTAATGTCTCTAATTATGTCAGTGGTCGAGCACTCGATCAGCAGTTTTCCATAAAATAATAAAACTTAAATTAGTTTTAGCCGATTTTTAATTAGCCAAGAAAATTTTATTAAATTACTGCTGTCGACTAAAGCAATTGCCCATTTGAAAAAAGTCTATTAAAATTTAGCAGAATTTTCTAACTTGGGAAATTTAAAGTTAAGATTTTGTGGGGCAAATAACTGGTTTTTGGTTAAAACTTTGAAGCCAAATTTGTAGTAATGTCCCTAAGAATAACCTTTTTCATAATTTTTAAAATTTGTATTGACTACATGTTATGCCAGCCGTTTCAAAATTTGATTTTTAACACTTTGTTGGGCAATCCGTAGTTTTTTTTTTATTATTATTCTTATTGCGTTAGTGTAACTACAATTTATTTTTAATGAATTTTTCATTCTTTTTAATTTAATTACTGGCAAAATATAAAGTTAGCGTTGGTTGCTCCTGTTTTTTTCAATCTTTTCCTTTTATTTAATTTTTTTTAATAAACTTTTCTTTAACATTTTGACAGTGATCTGGACAATATTTTTGCTGCTGTTGGAGCCTACCAAACACAATAACAAAGATATAACAACAGCAACCAAAACAACAACAGCAATATTATTATTATTAAACATCAAACAGCAGCAACAGCATTAATGGATAAATATAAAATTAGTTGTAGCTTGATACTCATAATTTATGCAACACATACACATCATGGTCAACTTAATTACTGGCTTTCAATTTGGCAGCAAACAGTTTAAGAGTTAAATAAAACAGTTGTTTTTTTTTATTATATTTTTTGTTGACCAGCCAAAAATTTTCACTTTAACACAAAAATCATCTTTTTGGTCATCATTGTAAGGCTGATGGTGACGACGATGAAGATAGACCATCACGATTATGAGGTTGATGTTTTGAAAATATAACCAAAAATGAATTGGGCTGTAGCCTTTAAATGATGGCTGCCTTCATTTTTTTTCACTTTATTTTTGTAATCAAACCAAAGACTCAGAAAAGAAAAATGGACATCAATTACAAAAAAAGGGGAATTTGTTTTTGTTTGTTCTAAAAAAAAAAAAAAAAAAACAAACAAACAAACACGCATTTTTAAAATGTGCTCATATGTGTAACATTTTGAGCAATAATATGATGAATTTGTGTTTAGCATGCACAGGTTGCTTTTTTTTTTTTTGGTAGAAAAAAAAAACTTGTCCGTATTCCAGCTAAAGCATCAAACCAAAACTTTGCCAAAATATTTTATTTCTCTCTTTAGTTCTTGTTTAGCTTTTTTTTTTTTTGCTTTCAACTTGACTAATGGCTTTTTTTGGGTTTTTGTTACCAGAATTGTTTTAGTGGGTATGCAGCTAGAACCAAAAGGGTTAAATGAAATTTATAAGGGTAAGGGTTTGTTCTTGTTGTTGTTAGTTTTGTTGCCGTGTGGCATAAAACAGAAGCATTTCAAGAATACTGATTTCTGTTGTTTCTGTGCTTTTTATGTATTTTTGAAAGCATGCGCATTTCAATGCATTAAATACCACTTTTTTATTGTTGCTTCTCTTATTTAAGCAAAAGGCCAAACTTTTAATGAGTTTGTCTGTTCGTTCGTTTGTTAATCAAAACTCTTTAACAGTTTTCACTTAACTTGGGTAATTTTGGTGAGTTGAAAATATACAAAACAGAAAAAAAAATTAACTAAAAACGTAGCAGTAACTTGAAATTTTTTTAAAAAGTTTTGTTCATTTGCGGCTTTTAAATGATTGTTTTTAACTTTGACAAAATTCCAAACATCCGTTTAAGTTGTATTGCAATTTTTGCTTAATGTTTTTGTTGTGTTTTCTTATAGTTTGTCATATCCTTTTTTTGTGCTTTTTTATTTTGTTTGTTCATTTCATTTAAAAGCACTTTTATGATTGAATGTCAAAATTGTGTGGCTGATTATTTAGTTGGTTTATAGCAGTGTGTTTGATATAATGATTCTTTAAAAAGAAAACATGTTAAAAACATTTTTTAACTCAAGTACCAAAAAAACATTATTTATTTTTTTTAAGCTTTTTAAATAAGGCTTTGTTACCGATTTAAATTTTTTTTATATGAAATGTGAAAAAGAACTAAAACTTCCAGATAAATAACCTTTAAATATTTGTGTTTTGCTGTAGTTTTCTTTATATAATTTTTGTTGTTGTTTTGTTTGGTGATTTCTTGTTTAAATGTTCTTGGTAATTGTTTACACAAAAATTCTACTTCATTTAATTGTTATTTTAAATAGTTTAAGCTTAACTAAGTCGAATATAAAACATTATATTAATTTAATGGAAAACATGACATTATGCTATTAATTAAAAAAAAAAAAAAATATATATAATTTTTTTTTGGTTAACATTTTGTTAAACGGTTTTAATTGTTTCTGAAGAAATTAATACAATTGTCATACACATACGCAGAAAATTAAAAAAAAGTGATTTTAAGTTACGTTGGGAAGTAAGTTGGTTTCTTCAAAAAATTGCACTCTAAAAAAATTTTAAATAACACTGGCTGTAACTATATATTTTTTATATTTTGAAATAAATATTTGGTTTTTGCTAAATAAGAGATTTTTAAGATTTTCACATATTTCATGAAAGCTTTGAAACAAAGTGTCTGATTTTGTTACAAAATGTATTAGAAAATTCTAAATTATACAGTTTTCAACTCGTTCGTTTTACATTTTGTAGTGTAACAAGTGATGCTTTAAACACTAAACAGGCTACAGACAGCCTTGTGCGTGTGATATTTGATTTGTTTGCGAGCATATCAGAATTTTCAATTAAAATAGATATTTTGAATGTACACGAATATTCGCCATTTTTTTCATTTCAGTGTGCTACTAGACGTTAGCATAGACTATTCAAATATTCTGTGACGTTAGTGTGCATATCGCGAAGATGGCTGGCAAGCAATGTTTTTATAATTCCAACTTGTTCGATGTTAGTGGTTAATACTTATATTCTTAACAAACCCGAGCGACTTTAAAGGTAGTTGGCTGTACGAGCCGTCTTGTAGTCAGCTATATGAATGAATACATTGAAAACGTTAGCAATCAGCTTTCATTTATTGCAGAAAAGTATATTACAGTAATGTCTCTTTAAAATATTATTTCGCTTTTAAAATAATAAAATTTTTTATTGAAAACATAAAAAAAAATTTTTATTCTTAATGCACGATTGTTTATAAAATTTTTTAATATTTCTTAGCATGCGAACAATAGCTTTTTTCTTACATTTGTATTGAAGACAAAAACAATTTCAATTTTTTGTTTTTATTTTGAATAAAAATGTACCAAAGAAACTGTCGTGTGCATGTAAAAAAATGGGTCCTAAAAGTATTTTTAAACGATGATTTATTTCACATTTTCTATTATATTGGCAGCACTTAATCTATTTATTGAGGTTTATGAAAATAGAAAACAGTGGCATGCAGCTGCGAAGTCGTAAAAATAATTCGTTTTGACAATTCTGTCAAAATTCGACTTAAACATACAATTATTAATATGATTTGTAAAATGTATCCCACAAAGCGTGCACTTTTTCATTTCATACTGCAATAAATCTATTGTATCACGCGCTGTATGGAAGTTGGGGCCATCTTGTTGAAATCATATGTCGTTTAGATGCATGTCATTTAATTAAGGCCACAAGAACTGCTGTTATCATGTTCGTATAAGAAATACTAATCACAGTCAGCAAAATGTAGCCTCATCATCAAAAAATTGAGGCCTGACCAGAATTCGCTCCAGACAGTTGCTAGTTGTTGGTGCATGGAAATTTTCTGAGCTTCGAATTCGACAATTTTGTGTATTCACAAAGCAATTTAAATTTAAATGTGCTTTATCGGAGAAGGTGACTTTTTTCAAAAAATTTCCATTGATTTTACTTTGGTATTGAACGAACTACCGGTACGGACTTTTTATTTCATACTTAATTGGAACATGTCTTTTTTACAATTCAATCAAAAAATACATGCTTTTATTTTAAATTGAAGAAGTATTGGGACGCCCTTTACAATTTCACAGATGGGTATACAAAACAACTAAATATTTAATTAATTTTATAGCTTAACTGAAAGTGTATAAAATATCAAAACAAATAAGCAAATTTCAAAACAAAAGTTTAAAAAAAAGAATAAATATTATAATAAAAATGTTCTCTTGTACCCAGTTCATTAATGCTTTTTTTGCTAAAACTTTTAGTTAAATATACTCGTTTATATTCTTTAAATTTTTTTATTAACAATTTAATCACTTATTAATTAGATAAGACAATTTCTAATTTAAATAATATTAAAATTATATGAATTTTAAAAGTTTAATTGTTTTCAAGTTTTTGTTTGAAAATTTCTAATCTAAAAAATTATATTAATATTTTATGATTATGTTACTTAGTTTGCTAAAAGGAATTCATTGAATTCATTTAGTATTAATTTATGTATAAAACATAAATATAAAAAAATAAAAATATAAATTTTTTATTATTTAAGCGCTGATACAATTTGATTGTTTTTAGTTGAAAAAAACAAGGTTTAGTTTCAAAGTAGCTCCGCTCACAAAAAATAATTTTTTTCTTAGTTCCTGCTGTACAAATTTTTTTATTGGACAATTAAAATAACTAACGTGTATTCAAGTCCACAAGTGATGTGAGAAAAATATATAAAAAACAAATTTTGTAAAAAGAAATTGTCAACAAGATTTTTTCTTTATAAATTAGAATTATAAACTGTCATAAAACTTGCGTAGAAAAATTAAAAGCTGATCGGCACTTTTACTTTACTCTCCCCACAACTTCTAATCAATAAATTTTTTTATTATCACTATTTATTAGATAATTTTCTTTTATCAATTTGATTATTTTTATTATTATTTTTTATTTTAACTGTTCATTAATGCTAAACGAGTGACCAAAACATTAACATTTTTTATTTTAATTTTTATTTTCATAATTTGAAAATCATTAAAAATTAAACAACAGCTAAATTAAAAGATGCTGGCTGCATAGTTGTATGTGTGCATGTGTTTTTGTAGAATTATGTTTAAATAAAGCACTTAAATTAACTATGAAAACATAAGGAAAAAATTTAAGTATTTATGGCTAAAAGACCTGATTATCCATTCAGGAAAATTTTTAACAACAAAACATACACATGCCCAAGTAAGCATTAAATTATTAATTTAAACAAAAAAAAAAAAAAAAAAAAAAAATAATAATTAGTAAATAGCAAAAGTTAAATAATGTTTAGTTAAGTTTTCATAGTACATGAAGCATGACTGACTGGCATACCTGACGCGCTTTGAATGAAAAGATTTCCTATAAAATTATTTTAAAATACAGTGCACAAACATAACAATTTTATGTTGAATCAACAGCTTAAAGGCAGTTATTTTAAGTCACCGTTAGTTGAAGTTCAGATTTTATAAGTCCAATATTAGGCTTTTGGTTGGACATTAAATTGAAAATAGTGTCCTTAATTTTTGTTCAAAAATTTTAGCCATAAACCAGTTACTTGCCTCACAAACTATCGAAAGTTATAATAACGGGCCTACAGCAGAGTTGTAAATGAATCATTCTTTTTTGATTTCAATTCATTATGAATAAGCTAAATTTTGAATTAATTCTTTTGACCACAAAAAAGAATTGAATGAAATTTGAATCAATTCAATTGAATTTAGCAAACATGAATTGCAATTCATTTTTAATTCAAATGAATTTGTAAAATGAATTGCAATTCATTTCCAATTCATTTGAATTGAATTGACTTTCAATTAATTCAAATGAGTTAGATAAAATGAATTGCAATTCATTTCCAATTCATTTGAATTGATTTTGAAGCATATGTATCTGCACAGTAGATTTTGAGTTTATTCATTACAAACATACTCAAAAAATAATGCTGGTATTAAATATTCCATGAATGGCAATTCATGCTTGCTAAATTCAAATGAATTGATTCAAATTTCATTCAATTCGTTTTTTGGCGAAAAGAATTAATTCAAAATTTTACCAACTCGGTGCATTAATGATTCGCGAGTTAATTAAAAAATGAATGATTCGTTTACAACTCTGGGCTAGAGAAGTTGTGAAATATTACAATTAAATTATGAAAAGGTTAAAATTTTTTTTGAAATTCTGGAAATTTTGTATGAATAGTTTCTGTTGAAGCTAAAAAAAAAATGATATGAGGCAACGCCGGACTTACATTCTGCCTTATTACAGTTGTCGGAGTCGTTATGAAAACTAAGAAATGTGGCAACGCTATCCATATGTTTAGTATGATGCTCTCTAATTTCGACTACGACATTGACAAGCGTAATAAGAAATATTATCTTATGATAAATTCGACTACGTCAATGACACAAATAGTGCTTGTTTTGATATTGTCAAATATTTGACTATGAGAACTCCAGTCGCAACAAGGCTAAGTATTCAAATTTCCAAAAATCCTCTGTTATTCTTTCTATGCATTAAAATGTATAGATTTAGCCATATTTCAGTAACGTTGCTTTTTATATAGGGTAGTTCAACCAAAACGCATGATGTGAATATAATTCACAAAAACAAAAAGATTTCAGATAATTATCTTAATATTTTTATTTTGATTAAAGAAGGATCTGTGACAATTATTTGTGAAACAATATATCGACCAAATTCTTGCCACGGCTTGGGTGGCATACCTCTATATCCGATGGTTCATATTTTCAATGACTTTGAGACATAATTGAGGTTCAATGTACTTAATG
Source organism: Thelaira solivaga (assembly GCA_947397855.1). NCBI lineage: Eukaryota > Metazoa > Arthropoda > Insecta > Diptera > Tachinidae > Thelaira > Thelaira solivaga. Next base: position 38,179,708 of record OX377611.1, on the reverse strand, counting down.
TAAAGAATTATCTCCTCTTGTAGCTCTTGAATTATTCTTGGCCTATTGACGTACACTCTTTCTTTTAAGAATTCTAACGGTGTCAAATCACATGATCGTTTTAAGCCAATTAATATCACCACGATATGAGACGACGATAATTGAATTTCTCGCTCGAAACAGACATTGTTTCGTTGGCTTTCGTGTCAAATATTTAACTGTTAATTGTTGTTCAATGGACAGGTCTAAGGATTATCATAAGTGTTTTTTTTTGTATTTGCTTAGTAAATGATACAAAATTATAAAGATGGCCATATCCACCTGAAAAACATTCTTACAATGTTGCAAGTTCTTGATGGGCTACTTAACTGAGTATTTGGTTTTATGTTTTTTGTGTTTAAATATTCTTTCGTTTTCTTTGTTATCAACTTTTCTGAGTGTGTGTGGTTATTGATTTTTTTTTTGCTAAGCGTCTTCATGTTACATTTATTTTTGAGGGTTGTTAGCTGTTTATTGGTTAATTTAAATTCGATGATTTCTGTGCAAACAAGAAATTTTGCAGCTCATTGTGCAATTTGATTGGCTTATAAAAATTCATGTTTTCAATGGTACGGGTATTTAAACAAAAGTTAAAGGTTCTTTAAACTCATTACTGACTGCTGTAAAATTTCAAATAATCAGTCTTATTCCATTAGACGTCTTCAACACAATTATTGTGTTGTTTATTAAAAAAAAAAAGAAAAAAAGTTCTCAAAAATGGACAAATATAATAACTCTCGGAAAGTTTGGTGTTATTTAAGCACGCTTGCTATCAATATCGCCGTGTGTTGACAATGTTTTTGGTAGAGCTTTTAAGGAGGTTTTTTCATTTATTAAGATTTTTTTATTTCATTCATGAAATGTTTTTCAACTTAGTTTTATATAATATCAATTTTAAAAATGCATTGATGTCGGCTAGGATAAAAATTGAAATTGATGTCTATTTTACCGACGCCAAATGGAATAAGGTTGTATGTAATATGTTACCATGATACTGTTTTGCACAGAAAGAAAAAAATGTATACACAACTAAATAGTGCAAATTCAGTTGAAATTGTTTACCGAAATTATTTTTCATTGAGCTGTTCCCAAACTATTTCCTCTTATTTTTTTAAGAAATTTCTAAAAAGTAAGTAAATAAAAATATAAAAAAAAATTTTAAATAAAATTGTCTTGGATGAGAGTAGAAGCCAGGACTACACTTATTTACCATTTCACTTGTTATTTGTAGGCTAAACAGAATTTTAAAAATAAAAATGTTTGTAAGAGGGGTTGAACCTTTTTTCTAGCCATTCCAACTATGAATTAAGAAATTACTTTCAATTTGTAATGATTTTGTGAAAGCATTTCTGATAAAAGTTTTGCTTAAACATTTTTTTTATTAAAAATTATTTAGCTCGGCCTTCAAGTTTTGCTTATATTGAAATGTGTAAGAATAGTAAAAAAAGAAAGTATTTTTGAATGGTTATTTGAGGTTTGTGTTGTTTACATTTTTTTGTGGTTTTTAATTCGGTTCTACTACATGACAGTAATTACACAGTGCAGCACTAAAATCTCGAGCTGAATGACACCCCCGAAATCTGAAAGCTTATGATGGTAGAAGAAAAACCCTAGCTGGGTTTGAGGTTTTCGACTGAGAGGAGGATTTTAGTAAATTTTTCAAAGAACATGTACTGATTCTTAAGTCTATAACTCGTGAACTATTCGAAATATTGATTGCCTCTCTTCGGCAAAGTTTTTAGCTCTCAATCAGATCTAAAAATTTTACCTTGAGATAAAATCAAAAAAACAACAATGAAGAAGAATTGCGGGTATCCTTTTTTCGTAAGGAGTTTTATTGTTTGAGATCACACCAAAGAAATTTTATGTGGCACTTTTGTTGGACAATTAAAGTTGTACAACTTCATGTACAATTAAAACAAAAGTGGGCGTATAAGTAGGCGTGGACAATTCTTTTTTGGCTTTAAAATTTTTTTTATTTATTAATGTAAACACTACCAAATCGGTCCAGGCATTCATATATATTAAAAAATTGGGCGTAAAAATGGGTGCGGTAATTTTTTAAGCTCAAATTGGAGTACTAAGAGCATTAAAAAATTAGACGAATCGGAAAAGCTTTCTTCGATTTTAAATACATTACAAAAAAGTGGGAGTAAAAGTGGCAGTGGTCAAATATTTCTTTCCATAAAAACCCAAGCCGTTTTGGCTTGATAATGCAAATATTTTTCTTGCAGAATAATTATATTATTTTTCATGTTGTGTAGCATGAGAAAATAAAACAAACACACACACACACACACACCTTTAAAGCAGAAATTTAACAAATATTTTTTTAACTAAATATTTAGATTTATTTTAACAAATAACTAAACAAACCCCATTTTATCTCTCTTTCATTACAGCTCATGGAAGCAATAAAAAAGAAGTGCTTGAAAAAAAAAAATAATTTTAAGTGATAATTTTCAAGGCAATATTTCGCAAAAAGCAAGCAAATGAAATAAATCAACAGCAAAAATGCCAACATAAATAATGAAACAACAACAACAGCAACAAACAACAATTCCACCGCCATCAACACCAAGAATAAAAACAACAAAAAATCAAGAGAAAAAAGTTTTAAGAAACTTAAAGAAAAATGTTGATACTTTTATGGACAAAAATTAAAATGAAACTCATTTGCAAAAAACACAGTTTAAAAAACGTTTGATTTTAAATAAAAATTAAAATCCAACAGCAACAAGAATATCGGCTAAAAAAGAGCAACACTAATGGATTAAACAAGATAACAACAACAAATAGAATAAATATACAAATAAACACGAGAAAATTACTTTAAAATTAACACAAACAAACAAGAATTTAAAAAAAAGAACGAAAACAAATTGAAATTGCAATATAAGAACAAACAATAAGAACTGAAGGCGGCACTCTTCGAAATTTACAAAAAAAAAAAAAAAAAAAACTGGGCAAGTTTTGTAAGAGTAACGCATAGTTCTGGAAATACAAAAGAAAAAATTTATATAATTTAAAAAATAAAAAATATATTTGTGCGGTGTGATATGACGATGATGATGTTCTGTAGACAAGTGAAAAATTTACCTGCAGATGACCAAAGACAGCCACAGACAACAGCACCAACATTATCAACAGCAACAGTCTTGCAAATACAAAAAGGTGATGGAGGTGAAAAAGCCACCAACAATACTGACACTGCCACAGTTCTACCAACATCAACATTATTTAAATCAACAACAGCTTTAGCAGTAAAAAAAGCTACAAAAATAACAACAGCATCATCATCAGCAGCAGCAGCAGTAGAAACAAAAATAGAAACAGCAGCTAGATTATTTATGCCAAGACGGTCAAGTGATGAAAATTCTTTAACTGAAAATAATGGTGAAATAGTTTGGAACAGCATGACAAATCAACACAATTCACAAGACAATACATCTAGCAATAATGTTAAAATCAACCGAAATAATTATGTTGATGATGAAGACAACCACCATCGGCAGCAGCAGCAATTGCAACAGGCACAGCAGCAGCAGCAGCGGGAAAAGCAACAGCGTCAACAACATCATTTGAGCAATGATCATCATGATCATTGTAAATTATTTGTAAATAGTTTATCATTGCATTTAAGTGAGTACGAGTATATCAAGCGACGAAGAGGGAAGGCTTCAAGAATGCATATTCAAACTACAAAGCAAATTTATTTCAATAGAAATCAAAGGCAACACGAACAAGAGAATGAAAACGAAGACTGCTTAGTTATACAACAACAACAACTAGAAAAACAACACAAACATCAACACCACCTCATCAGCCAGCAAGATGAGCTAGAAGAAACAAGATTTCAGAGACGGCCTCTCGCCAACACAATACCATTACTGAGATATACGTTGACACTGATGATTTGTTTTATGCTGGTGATATCAGCTAAAGCAGCCGCACAGCAAAGTATTGCCTCCTTGTCTTCCAACTCTCCATTATATACCTTTGTGCCCTCTAATCCTAGCAGGCATGTTTATACATCGGTATTTCCACGGAGACGTACAGCCGATGGAACGGGATTAATGCAATCACGAGCTGTAGACACAAGAGTACAATTTGAAGTGTTGGAAGGACAACCAAAGGGTACTGTTGTTGGTTATATACCCACAAGGCCAGATTTTTCTTATCGCTTTAATGAACCGCCTAGAGAGTTTACCTTGGATGCAATAACCGGGGAAATTAAAACGAATATGGTATTGGATCGTGAAGGCATGCGAGAACGTTACGATTTAGTAGTTTTATCATCTCAACCCACCTATCCCATTGAAGTAAGGATAACGGTTTTAGATGTCAATGATAATGCTCCCGAATTTCCGGAGCCTAGTATAGCCGTAAGCTTCTCAGAAAGTGCTGCCAAAGGCACTAGATGTCTACTAGATGCTGCCAATGATCTGGATATTGGCATGAATGGCATATCCAATAACTATACCATAGTGGAGGGAAATATTGATAATAAATTTCGCTTGGCGGTTACTTCGAATCCCAGTGGAGATGTTTCGTATCTGCATTTGGAAACAACAGGTGATTTAGATCGAGAATCCAGAGCTTTTTATAGGCTTAACATTTCTGCCAAAGATGGTGGTAATCCACCCAAATATGGTTACCTGCAAGTCAATGTTTCCATCATAGATGTCAATGACAATCCACCTGTATTTGATCACAGTGATTACACTGTATCCCTAAATGAATCTGTACCTCCGGGAAGCTCTGTCTTGCAAGTGATGGCCACTGACAAGGATTTAGGCGATAACAGTAAAGTTACTTATTATTTAGCTGATACAGAAACACAATTTACTGTAGATCCAGAGACAGGAGTGATTTCGACAACCGAACATTTAAATTGTCCCCAGCAAAATTGTGCCACTTTCTCCCGTCCTGGTATATCTTGTCCTAAAAGTTGTGTATTTACTGTATTTGCCAGAGATCATGGTTCTCCTAGACAAGATGGCAGAGCCTATGTGACTGTCAATCTAGTGGATACTAATGATCATGATCCGGTTATACGTTTTCAATACTTTCCTCCTACTGGATCTTTTGCAACAGTTGATGAAAATGCCATCAATGGTAGTGTAGTAGCGGCCGTATCCGTAGTTGATATGGATGAAGGATTAAATGGTGAAACTTCTATTAAAATTACCTCAGGTAATGAGTTGAGTCATTTTCGTTTAGAAAAGACACCTTCCTTTGATATAGTAAGAGTGAACGGTGTATTAGATAGAGAAGAAATAGGCAAATACAATTTAACAGTGGTAGCCAGTGATAAAGGCACACCATCACGTACAGCAACGGCTTACTTAATCATACATGTCAACGATGTTAATGATCATGAACCAGTATTTGAAAAATCTGAGTACTCGGCAGTTTTAAGTGAATTAGCTCCTTCCGGTTCTTTTGTGGCTTCAATTACAGCCACCGATGAAGATACTGGCGTTAATGCTTTAATATTCTATGACTTTGTGTCTGGCAACAATAATCAATGGTTTGCCATTGACTCTTCCACTGGTTTAATAACAACACAAGCTACTTTAGATCGTGAAATTGAGGGATCTGTAGAATTAAGTATATCCGCAAGGGATGGTGGTCCCAATCCCAAGTGGGCTTACACCCAGTTAAAGGTAACCATATTAGATGAGAACGATGAAGCACCACAGTTTACACAAAGTCAAATCAATGTCACCTTAAGTGAAGCTACACCACCGCATACCTTAATTGCAATGTTAACAGCCAATGATCACGATCAAGGCACAAATGGTTCAGTGACATATTCGTTGGCAATGGTGAGCGAACGAAAATATCCTGAACAATTTGAGTTAGATTCTTTAACAGGCCAATTAACAACAAAAAAGTTACTAGATCGTGAATTGCAACAGAATTATGAAATTTTAGTAATCGCACGTGATCAAGGTACACCACCAAAATCTTCAACAGCCACAGTAAATCTACACATAGAAGATGTCAATGATAATGCACCACAGTTTTATCCAAAAAAATATTTTCATGCGTTGGCGATACCTATGCAACAGCAAACTAACTCCAATGGCAACAGCATGAGCAACAATAACAATAACCATAACAATGCTGCAACAACAGCAGGAGGAGGCGATATTGACATTATGTCGTTGCTGCAAAAGCCACTATTAAAAGTTTTTGCTACTGATCGTGATGAGGGTGATAATGCCTTAATTACTTATACCTTAAATACAGGTGGTGATGGTTTATTTGTGGTTGATACTTGGTCAGGTTCGATCATGTTAAGCTCTAAATTTGTTGCAACAGCAACAGCATCAACAACAGGAACAGAAATTTTACAACATTTTACAAAACCTTTGTACAAGCTGCACATTACAGCCAAAGATCGTGGAGAAAGACACAGCGAGCAAGATGCTGTTGTAGAGATAATGATGCAACATAAAATGGAATCATTAGACTTTGACTCGTACTCACAAACCTATGAGTTTCAGATCACTGAAGATCATAGCATGGAGCAAGCTCATTTGGGCAGAGAAGTGGGTCAGGTACAAATAAAACAACAACAGCACACAAGTTCTGCGGATGTGTTAGAGTATTCGATAGTGTTTGGTGATCCAGAAGAGAATTTTTCCATAAACAAGAAAACTGGTATTATTAGTACGGCAAAAGCTATTGATCGTGAAGTTAGCAATCAATATCAGTTAGAAGTAGTTGCTCGTCGCGGTTTAGCTTATGGTAAATGTTTGGTGCACATTTCGGTTCAAGATTTAAATGACAACAAACCTTTGTTTGCCTTGGAACGTGATGATGAAGTTCTGCTGCCAGAAAATTCAGCTGTAGGACAAGAGGTTTATATTGCAAGAGCACGAGACCGAGATTCAGGTAACAACAGTCGTATCACTTACACTTTGACTTTTAATCCGGATATGATGTTTCGCATTGGAGCTTCTACGGGTGTAATTTATTTACAAAAACCCATAAAGGTAGAACCAAACTCAAATATCCAAATAGAGCTAACGGCCACAGATCACGGAAAGCCGACCCTGTCATCGAAGCACACCATACTGGTGGTGATAACAGATGTTAATGATCATACGCCTGTGTTTGACTACACTTCATACGAAACTTCATTGTTGGAGTCTACACCGGTGAATGATAGATTTTTTCCTGTGGCTGCTCATGACAAAGACTTCGATCTCAACAGCCGCTTATCTTATGAAATATTGGAAGGTAATTTAGCACAAAAGTTTGGCATATTTCCAGATGGTTTTCTATTTGTTAGATCCTCTTTGGATCGTGAAGAACAGGATTATTATGCACTGACAGTTAAATGTCAAGATCAAGGAGAGCCACTGCGATCTTCAGAGGTTCCCGTCATTATACACATAATTGATGAGAACGACAATGCACCACAATTTACAAACAGCTCTTTTACATTTAGCCTGCCAGAAAATGAACCAGCTGATGCTTTTGTGGGCAAGCTGACAGCCTCAGATCGTGATATAGGACGCAATGCTGAACTAATTTACACACTGGCCTCACCAGGCAAAGATTTTAGCATAGATTCACGTAATGGATTTATTAAAGCTCTACATCCTTTCGATCGCGAAGAGCTAATACAAAGAATGCCATCTGCATCATCATTAACAGGTTTGGCAGGGGCTCAAAACTATATTCTACTAGAGGCCATAGTTGCCGACAACGGTAGTCCCAGACTTAAGGATAAAGTAAAAATTAAAATTATTATAACCGATGTAAATGACAATGCTCCCGAGTTTGTGAGAGCTCCCTACAAAGTGCAAATTTCAGAGGGTTCTTTAGTTGGCACCCAATTAATGAGAGTGTATACCAATGACTTGGATGAGGGTCTAAATGGTGATGTTTATTACTCTATTATAAATGGCAATCAAGAAGGTCGTTTTCAAATGGACGATGCTACTGGGCAGCTGTCCTTGGCACGTAAGCTTGATCGCGAATATCAAGCTGAATATAAACTGGAAGTGATGGCCAAAGATGCAGCCATAGAAGGCCAACAGTTAAATTCTACAACTTCTATAACCATAGAAATTTTAGATGAAAATGATATGGCACCAAAATTTGTAGACACTATAACAGAAATTTCTGTATTGGAAACAACAGCCATCAGCACTGAGCTAATGCGCTTTAAAGCAGTCGATTTGGATTTGGGCATTAATTCACAGATTTCGTTTACTATAACGGCGGGTAATCGCAAAGATACTTTTCATATTGATGCTTATACAGGAATTTTGTACCTGCACAAGTCTTTGGACTTTGAAGAAAATACCGTGTACAATTTGAATATAACAGCAGCTGATCATGGATCACCTAGACTTTCAAGCACTGTAGGATTTACAGTACATGTAAAGGATGAGAATGATAATCCGCCAACATTTCCCAATACGGCCATAGTGCGTCAAATTAAAGAAGGCATTGATCTTAAGACCCCCATAGTAACTGTGACTGCCGAAGATCCTGATTATGGTTTAAATGGCAAAGTTACTTACAGTATTATTAAGCAGGAGCCAGAATTGGTGGGAGGCAGACATTTCGGTATTAATACACAAACTGGAGTGATACACACCTTAAGGGAAATTGATCGTGAAACCATAGACACTTTTCGTTTGACTGTGGTGGCCACAGATCAGGCTCAAAAGCCTGAAATGCAATTATCTGCAGAAAAATTAGTGACCGTTATTGTGGAAGATATTAATGATAATGCTCCCGTGTTTATATCCATGAATGCAGCCATTTTACCTTCGAAAAACTTGCAAATGTATTCACAAAATCGGGATGGTGCCATCATTATGTTTGTGCATGCTATCGATGCTGATTCTTCTAGTAATGGCATTGTTACCTACGAACTTGTATCGGGAAATATGGAATTATTTAAACTACAACGCAACACAGGAGCTATAACTTTACACAAGCCTATAAATCGCCCTGAGGTGCGTTATCAATTATCGCTTAAAGCCACTGATGAGGCTGTACAAAGTGAACGGAAAAGCTCCGATGCTTATATCACTATAATCGCTGCTAGTGCTACGGGCGTGTCGGGACCTATTTTCGATCAACGCGAACAAAGCGGTTCGGTATACGAAAATGAGCCCATCGGTACAAGTATATTGACTGTTAGTGCTAGACTTGGTACGGCTGAAATTGAATATTATGTTACGAATGTAACAGCGGTCGCCGCTACTGCCAGTAGTAGTGGTAGTAGTGCATTCGTGTCAAGGGGCAAATATACAAATGTTGAACGCTTATTTGATATTGATACAAAATTGGGTATTTTGTCAACGGCCAAAGAATTGGACCGTGAAGCTGGTGCTGATACCTATGAAATTGAAGTCTATGCTATAGCACTGGGAGGCAGTCCAAGAACAACTAGTACTAAGGTGAGTAAAGTTATTTTTTTATTAAATAAAGAGAAATGTACACAGTGTATATAACAATCGGTCTAAGCAAGCATGAGTTCGCATAAGCAGTACTGAAGATGTTTGCCAACATTGGCTTGGTAGTTTCTTTTCTTGAATGTAAGTAGCACAGGCCGTTCCAATGAGAAAAAAATAATAGAGCACTTTCTTGGGTCTTCTGATGCAGTACCTTTGTGATAGAGAAAAAGTGAGGAAGGATAGCGATAGAAGTCAGAAAAACAAACAGAAGTGGAAGATGTAGAGATGAGTTTTCCACTTAGAACAATTGCAACTTCTAATGATAGCTTGCTGACCTCTACAGTCGAAAATCTTGATATAAAATGTTTTATATTTTACTTGCATGCTAGCCATTTTGTTATTTGAAATACTCAAATTTAAACACCGAATTTTCAAAGAAAAACCTTAAGAAATTTCAAAATCTTAGTGTGTATTACAATTTCCTAAGCTTTACTGCTTTCATTTTATGTATGTGCACGACAGATTCAATATTTTATATTATTTTTATAATACTTAGTCGAATTGGACACTTACGTTTGCGTTTGTGTGTGTTCGTTGTTGCTTTTCCTTTTTTGACTGTAGTTTCTGGTTACAGTTTTTTTTTTATTTTTCTAAAAAATTAAACAATACAAAACTGGTTCAAATTTATTATAAAGTCTTAAATTTCAATTTAAAACTACCTTAAGGACAAGCTCACTCTTGATTCTTGACACAGCTTAGTGCTAGATTCACTCATGCAAATTGTTACCGGCTGCATGTATAGTGGTAAATATTAGTGTGTCTGATGGTTGACAAAAATAATATACATACGCGCGTACATACATATTGAAATTTATAACATTTGTTATCAAATTTCGTGGTAATCATCATAAAGTTTTGAAGACTTAACAATAATTTTTAGCCATTAACACCAACAACATCATCACTATTGCAATCAAGCAAGAAAGTGTTAAAAAAAGGACATGTTATTGCAGCATGATGTCTGGCAACAAAAATCAGCATAATAATTGTAGTACGTTTGTTGGGTGTTTTTCTTTTTTCTTTTTTTTTTTTTTTTTAGATGCTAGAGGGTGTCTCAGTAAGAGAGCTTTTTGTCATGTCATATTGCAATAAAACGGCTGTTTCATGCACTTAAAACCACATGTCGTCCAGTTAATTTAGACGAAGCTAAATTAAAATTAAATTAACGCGTTACTTTTTTGTAAAATGCCTCCATCTATGTATTTTCTCTTTGATTGTTTGTTATACAAATTTCGTTTTCCAATAGTCCTTATACTCCATATATTTTTGGATCGCTCATGCAGATTTTTAATTCCACTTTTCCAAGATTTTCACTCGCCACTGTTCAAAAAATGTGTGCCATACTTAATTTAAGCCTGACATTATGCTTTGATAATAATACTAGCAAACGCATGAGCCATTTTATAAAGTAGTCAACATCTGTATTTATTGGGCTGGCTTTTTTTTAACAATTAAAATTCCATACGTAGATTTCTCTCACGTCATGAAGCAACGGGCTAGACAGGGCAAAAACATTTAGTTTTTAATAATCGGAATAAGCATATGCAACAGCTGCTAAATTTCAGAGTTGCCTCTTGCACAAACAAAAAATGAGGCCAAGTTTAAAAAGTGCACTCTTATTGAGACATCTTTTACAAATACATGTTAGTTGAATGGCTTATCTGGCTTTGCCATTTTTACTAAAAACTAACACATATTTTCTCTACACGAGTGAAACCTTTGACGGCGTATACCATAATTTCTACAGTTTTTTTTATTGAAATGTTTTCAATTTTATTAAGTACGAGTAAAACAAGTTCTATGTGTGTTTAGATTACTCGCACATACAACACAAATGTTTATTTGTAGTAAAATATCTTTGGTAATGATTTTTTAGTATTGCTGTTATACAAGTGATGTTTTTAATGCTTTAATTCTTATCCCCTGCTCACTTTTGTTTGTCTTCATTAATGTTGTGTGCTTGCCTTGTGTGTATACAATATTGCTGCCTGGGCAAAAGGTGTAAAATTCTTAAAGTTGTAATGTTTTTTTAGGCTATAATTGTAAATTTTGTCGTTATGGCCATACGAATTATGTATGTGCGTAAATGTCTGCCTAGAGTTTTTGTAGTTATTTTCGTCCCAGCATTTCAATTAGTGCTTGAGTGGTATGGAAGGCGTTGGCTTTTTTTATATTATGTATGTACTTAATTATAGGAAATTTTTTCTTTTTTATTTATTTTCCTGTATCATAAAAATCAAATCTCATATATAGTGGGTAGTGATATATTTTTGAGCAGTTTGCATCTAAAATTTTTATGATTCCAGTGTGATAGACTTTGTCATAAAGTGTAAGACTATAAAAAGTGACATTTTGATATGTTAAGGCTTACAAACGTTTAACGATTGAAATAGCAAGAAAACAAATGATGTCTGATATAAAGTTGCAGATTTTAGGCTTTAACACTTTATTACAGATAAAACTTTTTTATATTCTTAAGATCTATTATTATAGTTAATTTTTTGCTTAATTATTTCAGCATTCAATTATTTTTATTTGAAATAATTTTTATTAAATTATAAGCTCATATAAATCTTACCTTAACATAAGCATATGCTCGTATTTAATAGTTTTCGACTTAATTATACTCTAAGACAAGTGTTAAATTCGAACTAGTTTGTTAAGTTTTGAAACCTTTTTTTTATTTATTTGATATTTATTTTATTTAGTTATTGCTTTTTTTCAATAAATTTTTTATTTATTTTTTTTTTTTTATTTTTTTTGGTACGAGTATTAAACATTTGAACACCATTTATAAATTCGCGGTGTATACATTTGTTACAGAAATACTTTTAAAAGCTTGAAAATAAAATTATTTGTTAGAGTTTCATAAATATTTTTGTAAACGCTTTTCATTTTCAGAAGTGCGAAAAAGTTTAGCAAATCGTTGTTACAGTTGTAGCTTAACTGAAACCAGTTGTTTTAGAGTTTTGTTTTTTTTTGCTGTATGTTGTTCATTGTGATTGATAGCCGTTGAAAAGTCTTGTTAGAAAACATTGCAACACAGTTTTGTATTTAATATTTTTTCTTCATATTTTTTTTCTCTAAAAGTTTTCAATTTTGTTTCTTATGAATAAAAAAAACTAAATTTTTTGATTTACTTAAATAATGCATTAAGTAAACATAAATGGAGCGTTAGTGTTCATGTTAATTTGTTTGAATAAAAAAAAATATATATATATTTTTATATGAATACCCTACATCAGTAGTGCAATTCAATAACTTTTATTACGAACATTCGTATCGAAAAAACAAGTATAACGGTATTCAGTAACTTTCTGAGAAAAATATTCGAAGTTTTGCTACGAAGTTACCAGCAAATAAATAATAATCGCACATAACGATTTTTGTCGGAAAGTTGCTGAATACCGAATTCGATAAAATATCGTTACAGGGACTTCTGAACTATTTTGAGAGAACTAAATTTTGCTACAGTAGAAAATCAATGTTTTAGTAGAGTTACCGGTTCGAAGGACCATAAAGAAAGTATACTTACCATTTGGCAACTAAACTTAGATAGAATAGACTGAAAATTTAGTGGTCTTTCAACAAATATTTACAAAATTTTTATGAAATAAACTCAAATTCTCTACAGTTACCGACTGATTTCTTTTATACAAATTTTTTAAAATTTGTATAAAGGTTTTCAGCTTCTGTTGTTAGTAGACTTTGGGCTAAGTTGCGGCATTCGAAATCCATTGAAATTGTATTGAATGCGGTAATTTTTCCGCTGTCCTGTCTTAGCCCCAATTCTTTTTTTAGTCTTTATTTGCTTTGATGCACTGCTTTGACTTTGCTGCTAATTTTCTACTACTTAATTTTTTGTTTTCAGCTTGAAATATAAGTGGATCCAAGCTCTCTGCCACTAGTCGTGTGTACGCATTAGTTTGCCATAGCTATTTAAATTTTCTCTTCTGTTGTAGATTTCGTTTATTCAAAGCCCCACGAAGAACGTTTGGATTAGCCTATTTTAAGTATTATTGCTTCTGCAACTAAAAATATTTTTTTTAATATTTGAAATGATTTTGGTTTTTTTATTTAAATTAATAACTTTAACAGCAGTTGTCAAATTTATGGAACTTTTTAACTTGGTACCACTGAACTTAATAAAGAAAAAGGGTTTTTTTTCATAAACCCCCTGAACGTTAAAAAAACGTTTTTGTATAGTAAATACAGAATATAGAAGTTGAATTTAACGTGTTAAGTCCAAATTTATGTCAAATCCACTCAGTAGGGAAATAATATACGATTTATTGTGTAAGATGCTGTACAAAAGATCCTTTAGGTCGCGGTACATATTACAGTTTTTAAAAATTATTATTGTTTGGCTTTAAAATTTAAAGAGATTTAAATGTTCAATTGCCGCCTATATTATATATTATAATACAACCAGCTTTATTTGGGATTTTTTTTTGTTATAAAAAATCAATTTTTTTAAATATAATTTTTAAACTGCATAAAAATTATTATTGCAACTCATTGCTTGTTATTTTATTTATTTATTTTTTATTAAGTACTCGTACGTTCTGTGTTTACTTTTGTTTTAACAATTTAATACTCGGCTCATGTTATTCTTTTTCAAGTGTATTAATTTAAACAGTTTATTTTGTATTTTTCTCTAACAATCCAATAATTGGCAGTTTTAGCTTACCGTTTCCATGATAAAAAAAGCATAAAGTTAGAACCATATATTTTTTTTAATTTAATATAGTTGACTGAAAAGTAAAGTGTAGGTTTTTGGTGGCGTTAAATTGTTTGTTGTGTTACACTTCCAACTTCAAGGTTACTTAGTTTAGTTAAATTATTTGGTTTATTTTTTTTTTATTGCATTTTTTTTTGCTTAGTACATGTGAAAGAAAATTTGTTCAGTTTATCGGTTTTTTTTTCTTAAATAAACTTCAGTTTCAGTTATTTTTTTTATATGACATTTAAAATATTAATAAATCTTTCGCTTAGTTGTTTAGGGGCAAAAACAAAAGCAAAATATTTTATTTCACCTACAGAAGATTTTATAATTTCATTTATTGTAAAGCTATACAAACACATACATACATACATACAATGTGTATGTATATCTGCTTGTGCTACTGCAAGTAACTACTTTATTGTTGTCTAGAATTACAAGCATTTTGATTGATTGTTAGATAATTATCAGTGCTGAACACATATATAATTACAAACTAAAAGTCTGCTAAAATTCTCTATAACTTGTTGTTGCTTGTTTTTTTTTCTTTCTAAACAAGTTTTTTTAAGGTCATATAATTTTTTACCATCATTCTGCCAAATGCTATTTAAGAAACATTTTAAGAGGAAATTGATGAGAGAAAATTATTACTTGACCTCTGAACTAGTATTAAGAGATAAAAAGTCTAAAATTAAAATATTTTCTAAAGGTTTAAGAGAAAAGTTTGGCAATTTGAATATTTTAACCAAAATCTTTCAATTAAATATTTTACAAGCCATTCAGCCAAACAATTGATTAACTTTAAGGCTGTTAGGTTGGGATTAAGAATTTTTTTTTATGATTTTGGTTAAGCTTGTTGGATTCCGCAAAACACCTACTAAGCTCTCAACTCTTCTTCTGCAGCTGAAGATTCCTTACCATACTGGGACTTTGGGTATATATTTGATATGAAATTTTGCCGCTATAATTCAGAATTGCTCTTGGTGTCATAAAAAATATACATATTCCACCCCTCAGATCACGCTTTGTTTTTTGACAATTTTTTTTTCATCAAATAACCTTTTAAAAAAGAAAACATTTAACGTCATTGGAACAGTTTGAAATCAAAGGAAAAAAATGTCCTTTGATGAAAAAAACAAAAATCATTCGAAAAAGAAGAGTGTAAAAGATTTCATTGAAGGTAATTTTTATGGAGAAGAATCTACGTATTAAGCAAATCGGTCATCAAAGTTCAATAAAACAAAACCTGTATGCATCAGGTAAAATTGATTGTAGATTATAATGCAGGAATGGGTGAAGTTGATAACAAATGATGGTAACCTCTTTTATTTAAGAGTGCCAATAATGAATCAAAAATGATAGAAATAGCAGAATACGCCATGCGCAGGATTTGCCGTTAGATGACTGTTTAAAGAAAAAATTAATACCTTTCTTCTGTCTCTTTCTCTCTCTCTCTCTGTTTCTCTTTATTAGCCAATAGGAATAAATCGCGTGACGTCATTTGTGTTACATGAAAAAAAAAAAAAATAAATTTAATATGCGGAATGGCGTAATCTTGTATTTCCATCACACAGTATATAGCGAGGGTGGCCGTGCCATTTTTAAAAATTTTTTTGCAGAAATTATATTTATTGAAATCGTTTTTATAACTAAAGATACAAAATATGTATTCTATATTGACTTTAAATATTACAAATTTATTTCTTTAGATAGCTTTTTTAAAATTTAGTTAATAATTGGTGAAATAACTTCTCAATAATTGTTTGCATTTCATGAATTTTTAAGTTCAATAAAACGATTCATACTATTTAGTACGTTGTGGCAAATATTAAAATAATTCGATAAGCAATATTTTTTTAATTTAGTAATGCAATTCAGTAATCGAATCCGGTATTCAGTAAATCTCCGACAAAAATATTCTTTACGATAGAATTCGCTGTGTCGAAAATGGATATTTTTCAGATTTTTTTTTTATTTATATCAATAAGTATTTATTAGACCTTTTTCTTTTAAATAATATGACTATTTTATTAAGCTTGAGGTCTTATTTTTTAAAAATTTATTTTTATATCGATATTTCACTCCAATTTGTGTAGCTTCTTCAGTATATAATTATTATTATTTATTATTAAAATAGTCATATTATTTATATCCATAAGTTTTCAGACTAAAACCGCTCTTAAATTATATCTCAAGAGACCACAGGTAAATTCTACCTTATGTATATGATAGACAAATCTAGCTGTGTGTGCCTTTTTTGTTTCCTAACCTGAACTGAAAATCCTCTAAGGTTTTAATTAATTAGATAAAAGTTGCTGAGGAAATTTAAGGGACTTTGTGCCAAAAGCCATCTTTTGAAATGGTTTCAACTTTCAAAAAATTAATGAGACAAATTATTTAAAAGCTGGTGAAATATTTGAAAAGACAAATTATAAATATTTTTTCCCTGCTACTTTGCTTGTTCAATATTACATTGGACTAGCTAGAAGTTATCATGCCTTCGCGTACCAGTTGTACACAGACTATAAACTAAAATTTTATGACAAAGAGAGGTTATTTATTTATATAAAAGTAATTATTTACAAAGATTCTTTTACCTTTTTTCCACTTACATCCAGCTTTTTCAACTTTATTATCTACACTATGCAACTAAAAGGAAACACTTTTTTTTTTAAATAACTACTGTTAAACTATTTGTAAAACTCATCAGAATTTTAGATTATATACGTAAGATTTTTCTTGAGAACTTATTTTGTAAAATATTAGATTCTTGCAGAGGCTGCTTCACACTTCTTATTGTAACTTTGAAATGACTTATTCGATTTTGTCATGAAATATCTAAAAATTTTTTTATTTGTATTAGTCTTTAAAATCTTTTACATCATTTTTTGGTGAAACTATTATTTTTCGAATTATTTGAAAAAAAAAATTTTTTTACAAAAAATTATAAAATTTGATTTTCAAAAATTCACAAAAGTAAAAAGCGCCCTGTACGAAGAAACTTCATTATTTAATCTTAAAATCGTATATAACAGAAATAAGCAAAACCGTAAAATATAAAAATCCAGGATTAAATAGTGATTTTATTCCCGTTAAAGTTGAAATAATCAGTTTTTGAAAAAAATTTTATATTCGATATTTCTTTCCCATAATTTATTTTATATTTTTTTAGGAAATTAAAATTTTTCTTTTAGAAATGGCATGTTTAAAACATTGATATTGGAAAATTTTCTAATATACGATTTTGTAATACTTTTTTCTTAATAAACGTTTATCAAACTTAAAATGTTTATTAGCTAAAATATGTTTTAAACTAATACTAAAATTTTTAAGTGAATATGTTGGATAAATTTTGTAATAAAACATTTTAAACAACTTAAAATATTTTAGTTGTTAAAAAAAATTGCTGCTTCTTATTGCCTTATTTACTTGTCTCCCAATAAAAAATAATTTTATAATACGAGTAATACCGGAGTAACCTCAGCTTGTGTGTAGGCATTGTTAAAAAATCTAAATTTTATAACACGAAAATACTTTATTTTTACTAAAAAAACTTAATAGTAAAATAATAATAAAACTTGATTTTTCATCTCTGATTTATATCCAGAAAAATAAAGTTCGTCTCTTAAGTCTTTTGTTTTACTTACTCTCTGCTTCACCAATGATTTTTAACCAAAACTGAAATTAAATTAATAAACAAAAAAAAAAAAAAAAAAAAAAACAATCAACAAACAAAGCATAAAATATTAATACAACATAAACATAAATATTACAATTGGAACAAACGTATAGCAAGCAACAACAGAAAAAACGAAATGATAAATTATGCTTAACAAAAACAAATCAATAAACAGCAAGAAGTATTTTTTTTGTTTACATTTCTTTATAAACATTTGAGGAGCCCAGAGAATGAAGCATAAATATAAAAGCAGATAAGTACACAATATATAAAGAATTTCATTTAAGACAAATGATCTCTTTAATATTTTGTGGCTTATATAAAGCAGTGAAAAAATACTTATGATGTGCAAATATTCATTATTTAAAAATAAAAGCTTTAAAAGCAAAAAAAAATTTTTTTTATTTGCAGTCAAGACAGATCTTTGAGCATATAAAATTAACAATTTGCTGCCAACATTAGGTTAAATTTAAGCTAAATAAAGGAAACACTAAGTATGTATTATGTCTAAAAAATTATACATGTACAGCAACAAACAACATGATGGTTAAACTCTTCAAAATGATAAAAAAATTTTCTGGTGTTTCCTTAAGCCAACATACGTTTATTTACATAAAAGCGACTCATTAAGCCTTATGATTATAAAGATATTTTTTGAAGCAAAACAACATATGCAAGAAAAAAGAAATGACAAGCATAATATAACGTTTTGCTTAAAAAATGATTTTTAAACAAAAAATACTTATCTTAAGATTTACATCAAGCAAAACATGAAAAAAAAACCAAAATGGTTATATATCAAAACATTTTCTCTTGTGGCTGCTTTACTTTTGAGCAAAATATTAACAATTTTGTGTGTTTGTGTATGTTGTGCTAAAGAAAATCATTAAAAAGTTATCCAGCTTAAACAAAATCAAAAATTAAAAATGACTTTTAGTATTTGTTGCCTTTCTTAATACGCAAGTGATTCCATTTTGTTCAGAACCTTCTTTCTGTTATTGAAATTTAATATTTCAAATTAATTGTTTTAATGATTTTTATTTACAAAACATGAAATATTTCTCTTTAAGGAGCGGTTTCTTGGTTAGAAAATTTGGTAGCTTGGTTAGAAAATTTTTATAAAAAAAAAAATTATTTTAAAGGAGTTTTTTCTCGCTCTCGCTTAGCCCGTTCTTTAGTGTGTAGAGTGTGTGTACCAATTATTAGAGAAATCCATTTACAAATAGAATTTTAATTATTAAAAAATCCACGGAAATAAATACAGATATTCACTATTTTATAAAGTAGGTCATGCTTTTGGTAGCATTATTTGCAAAGGCGTCAAACAAAAAGGGGAAATAAAATATTTCAAAGCATAATTTTAGGCTTAAATTAACTACAGGAATATATTTTTATATACAATGGATAGTGAAAATTATTGAAAAGTGGGCGAAAAGTGGGAGTGGCTAGTCCAAAAGTATACGCAACTTTTCTTGGAGCATAGAGATTATATGTGTAGATGTTTATAATCTATACTAATATCATAGAAAGAAAAGATCTATAGTTTTTTGTTTGTAATGAATAAACAACTCTAATATTTCTGAACCGATTAAAAAAGAAATTTCACCCACACAAAGCCACTTTTAAATTATTTTCTAAGGATTTCTTCACAATTTTGTATTTTATTTTAATCGGTTTAAAATATTCTTCAAATTTCAGCCTAGATTTTATTTGAAAAAAATATATGAGTCTTTATACCTGAAAAAAATAATTTTTATGAAAATTCTTTTTTTTTAACAAAAAAATTAATTATTTTGGAAAATTTTATGTAATTATTTTTCAGCACACAGAAAGGTGCTCCAATAATAATATTTTAGACTGCACCATCGAATGTCTTTTACCACAACAAAAATTTTATTATTCCAACCAAATTTTTAAATTATTACAATCAGTGTTGAAATACACAAATTTTTCAGAAATTAAAAATTTTTATTTTCTTTGTTTTTTCATCAGCATGTGAGATGCATTAATGAAAAATATTGAATTGCTATCTGGCATTGGTCTATCGGGAACCTCTTCTTCTTCTTCTGCCTCCTGAGGCTATTTATTTTTTATTATAATTAACTTGAGGCTTTTTGTACCACAAAGTAATTTTTTAGGTTTAAGTCTAGACTGGAGCATTTTCTTAATATTCTTGGAACTAAGTATAACTTAGTTTATCACCATGTTTTCAACTTAATTAGGAAGCTTTAAAAGCAATCAAATCTTGCCAAATCTACAAGCTTGACTAAAGTGTTACTTTAAGGTTCATAGGGACACCGGTGTCTCAAGCCAAAAATTTGATAAAACGTAAATTGTGAGTGATTTTTGTGGGTTTTGAATTAAGGAATATGCTTATAGCTATTTAACAGTTCCTCGTTATTGCAATATGTCCACATGCGTCCAAAATTTTATATATATTATTTTTCTTCAAATTATTTTTTTAAACTTCTAATTTAGCTTTAGTTAGTCAGTATGCTTATGGTCCTAAAAAGGTTAATATATTTATTTAAGAGCAGTCTTTTTCATTTGGTATAAATTTTTAGAAATGTTGACCAACTTTGCATCATACTACTAAATAATTGCTAAGATAAAATAGAAAACCCATTTTTCCATAAAATCTAAAAATAGTCTCATATGTCTTATTGTTCTTGTGGGCTTTGCTTGATAATTTTTATTGAGTTTTTGGCAAAAATACTAATTTTTTTTTATTAAAAAAAATTTTTCATCAATTAAAAGCTATTTTATGAGCGATGTTTTTACCCGATCTCATCTGTTTTTTTACTTTATTAGTAGTAGTTTTTAGATTGAAAAGATAATATATATAAGAGTTCAGAGCATTTTATTAAAAATCTGGCTATTGATTTGTAAAAACTCCTCAAGTATATAGAGATCAGTCAATAAATTTTATATAAAGTGCTTGCCAAATATAAATTTAATCAGATATAAATTCATTTAAATTGTTCTGTTAAAATAAGATATAAGAGTTGGCGTGGTCGGCCCAATATTATATGGACACTTTTCTTCAAGTATGGAGAGCGTATATCCCAAACATCAAAAAATTCATTCAAAAATAGAATTTTATTTATTAAAGGACCAATCTATATATTTCATGTAAAAGTGGGCGTCACTTATCCAAAATTTTATGGCAACCTCCTTGGAGGTATAGATCGCAGAAATTGTAGAAATATTCACATTGAAACATAAGGTTTTAGTCATTTAAAAATGACTTAAATTAATATGTTTATATAGGAGGCGTAAAAGTGGGCATGGCAACCTTCCTCATAGTATAGAGAGCGTATAAAAATAAGGCTTTATTTATTCAAATTGCCCTCTAAATTGTTTTATTAAAAAGTGAGCGTAGATTAGAAATCTTAAATTTTATCAAAAAAAGGCCATGAATAAATTTTATCAAAAAAAGGCCACAAGGAAAACAACTTTGGTTGTAGGAATTAAATTTATTACCAGTCAATAATTCAGTTGTGTGATAATCGAGATAATAAAAATTCGGTAATTAAGCGAAAAATACTCTTCAAATAACCATATTTTGGCCTGTGTCACTATGACTGAGATTTTGACTAGCAACAAATTCAGTTGTCATAACCAAAGCTGTTTTCAGTATGCATGACTGCTTTTATTAAGAAGTAGCCTAAAGGAAAGAGCATTTGCTTTTAAAAATTATTGTAAACTTTTTTTAAGTGTTTTGGAGTCAGGACCAGCTTCAACTTTATTTGCTTTGTTTAAATTTTCTTTATATTTTACTATTAAATAAATATTTTTTGCTGTAAATTTTATTAACTTTATAAACTTTAATTCACCATGCAATTTGTTTACTTATTTGTGTAACACAATGAGTTAAAAAGAGCTGAAATTATATAAAAAAATAAAATAAAAACTGCTTTTTAAAATACTTCCATAAACATTAATGAGTGAAAAATAAGTAAATAAAAAACGTCATAAAATTTATTTCCTTACTTAAATGCAAATATAAAAATTAAAATAAAGTTAAAACACTAGAGCTAAAGCACTTAGGAGAATACATGCTTACAACTGATACTCAATGTGCACGTTATAAAATATGAAATGTGAGTAAATATTTTTTTTTTAATATTCTGCTGTGGCTTAACATATTTTGTAATTAAATCAAGTGAAATATTTTATTCAAATTAAATTATTTTTAATAAAGAGTGTGAACTCCCGCTGTTTTTTTTTTCACTAGTTTCATTTATACTCTAGGATAAGCTGTATTTTTTTGTTGTCTTCCACTGCCGTCAAAACAGTATCAAGTGCTAATTATGTAAACGTGTTTCATAAAATGTTCTTGTTTTATTTCATGGCTTTTTTCAAGATCTTTACCATACCCGTATAGCAATTTTCAATTAGTTTCTGGTAAAATTGCTTACTTTTTACAATCACTTACGCATAATAAAAGTAATTCTTTTATGAAAGAGAGAAAAAAAAAAGTTATAAAAAGCCTTTTCTAAGTTTTATTTTAAAATTCATAATGAAACTGAAAAAATTTTTCACTTACACTAAAAAAAATTCAAACTACAAGTTTCATGTGAGTTTAGTCGTATTAAATAATTTAAATATATAAAACGTATCACAATCACAAGCACCCTACTCTTAAGCAAATGAAGTTCTTTATAGCAAATTGTTAAAAAAATCGAAAAATGAAAAATTTCGATAACGTTAATATTTTTGTTGGATAAAGGAGATACGAATTTTGTCAGCTTATAACAAGCTATTGTTGAGATTTTAAATGAAATTACTTATTTCCTTAAGTTATGTATTTAAAATACCACTTAATTTTTTTAATTTTTTTTAGACTCTAAGTCTGCCTTATTACATTTTCTAGAAAATTCTTTAAAAACTAGTAACTTGGCATAATGAAATATGAAATATTTTAATATAAAAGCATTTTTAAGCCCCGAAAGACATATCTAACTGAAAGTTAGTCAGTTTAGTTGTTATTAAAATATTTTTATCTTAATAAAAGTAGATTAGAATTTACAAGTAAAATGTCAAGAGAAGAATATTTTTTTATTTAATTCTAGGTTTTTTAATACAAATAAAGTCAGAAAGTGTCATAAAATATATAAAAAGTACCATTTTGTTAGTATAATAATTTTTATATTTACTGAGCACAATTTGAGCTCGGTCTGATAGTTCTAGATTTGTTAATGTTAAAAAATTAATAAAAAACTGTTTTCTTCTCTTACATTATTTTTCACTTTGCCCTGAATCATTTGAGAATAGTCTAATAGTCTTAAGTTCATTAATATTAAAAAATCGAAAAGTACCATTCAAATCAATAAAAAGTACTGTTTTGCCTCTTAATAATTTTTTACTTTGCTCAATAGTGTTTAACCCCAATCCCATATTTCTATGAAAAATTAAATTCTCAATTAAAATAATACAAATAAAAAAATCGATTTTTTTTTTCAAAAACGAATTAAAGTTTAAACATTTTAAGTTTTAACTGATTTCTACCATTAAAATTAAATTGTAAAAGACAATTTTAGATGAATATTTTCATAAAAGATTTTAACTTTACACTTTATGGGTCTTTTTCGTCCTTTTTTAATTTGGAATTAAAAAATATCCATTAATTGAATAGTTAGAGAGCAAATACGTTTCACAAAAATGAGCGGTTAGTTTTGAAAATAGTATAATTTCACTTAAAAATATTAGTTAAGAGATAATTTCAGTTTCATTTCATTTTTCAAATTTTCCTCGTAAAGTTTTACATAAGTTTGCTGAACATTTCATGTAGATGAAGGATTTTGCGCCGATACACAAATAAAATTAAGAAAAAAATTTTAAGCCCCGATTTGATATAGGGCCAGATGTAATTTTTCAAAATTATGATACTTTTGTTCTTTTTTGTTCATAATCAGGTCAGAACTTTATTATTATTTTCGACAGTTGTGGTATACTGATGAATTCAAAAAGAAAGATGACAGTGTTGGTGCGGGAATTGCAGGACCATGTTTACGGATGACAGTTGCAATGGCGAAAACAGCTTCCATTTTGTCTACGAAGGGGAATATATATTTTCTCAGATAGTCAAGCATTGGCAAGCTATTTCTTTCGATCAAGATTAGTTTGGAATTGATATAAACTTCTCAATTCTTTGGCTGAGAGAAACATGGTTACCTTATTGTGGGTGCCGAGCCGTGAAGGGCATGGCTAAAAAAAAGCTCGGTTTAGAGCTCTTCTGCGGGCTAAGCAACTTCACTCAGGTCCTACTATGCAAGGAGGAGAAACAAAGTCTACAAGACTGCTGGATGACCGAAGTGGTCATGTGACAGTCAAAGAGACTTATTAACTCCGATTGCATTAAGGCAGATGTTGTTTGAAACCTTATCAAATAATGACAACCTCTATGTTGAGCTACTTATGGTGTGGTCTCCTGTCATTTCTGTCGGGAAGGGCAGCGCCCAGCAGTAGCAAGACACAGAATGAGCTGCTTAGGCAGTAAGACGTTGCTCCCACAAGATCTAGGCATGATTAATCCGAGATTCGTAAGTAGTCTCGGATTGAAGTTATCATAAGAACTGGGCTGCATAATAGATTTTAAAGGTCGTGGTGCGATATAGCCAAAGTAGTAGAAGGCTGTGTCTTTTAGTTTTTTTTTTTTTTTTTTTTTTGTGGAATGAACATTCCTATACTTTTTGTTTATTTCTTTTTTAGTTTTCTTTTTTACATCACTTTTTATATTTAATTTATCTTATTTTTAATTTTTTCACTTTCATAGTGACGGAGCAGTAGATTTTGTTTTCCTTCATTTCCAGATGTTGCTCTAAGATTTAATAACTACATTATTTGAGCATTAAAATTAATAAGAAATAATCTTTAAAAGCTTTCTTAGCTTTTGTCATGAAACTTTGGTTTATTTAAATAAAAATATTAACTTGCACTTCATTGCTTGATGAATCTTATTTTGCAGTCGTAGAACTAGAATTAGAAGCATGAATGAGTCACGTGGTCAAAATTAAGCTTTTGTGATACTACACCAATGTTACAAGTCCTGCTTAATTCTAGTTTTCCTCAAAAATTACTTGGGTGATTTATCAGCCATATCAGACCGTCCTAAAAAGAACTAAATTTTAAAACCAAAAGGTTTTACATTCATTTTGAAATAAACTAAAACGTTTTGTTTACTTTTTTATAACATAGACCTGATTATGAGTGCCAATGCCGACCACATGTTTTATATTTATTAGCTAGTTGAAAATTCGACTACGAGAACGATATTTGTAATATAACAGAACGATCAGTCTTAAGGCTGAATCGTCGCATTTGATAACTCGCAAAAACTACAGAAAGTTTCTTCTTTTTATAGGGATAATTTAAATACTTTAATTGAAGTAGTTCGGTTATTAGTTTTAGGCCTTTGATCTCTGGTCTGCCTCATTGGTCCTACTATTTAATCCATAACGATATAAAGTAAACTGCAAATTTAGACAGTTAAAATTAATTTTTCACAATTTTTTAAATTACTTAAAAGAGAACATTAATTAAGGCCCTTCAAATTCGCACTGAAATTCTATTTAGTTTTAAACAGTTTATGTTTCCTTTGGTTTTTTTTCTCAAAGCAGTAAAACATTTCAAAATTTATGATAAACTAAACAAACCATCCTATTTTCATATGCATTTATAAGCAACATCGTAAAGCAAATAAATTTCTTATAAAAAAGAAAGAAATAAAAACGAAGAAATCACGCATACGAAAAATAAAAAAAATTTAACTTAAATGAATTTCTCATTATGACGTACATTTTACATTTCGCACGGTATGTGGTAAATTGAAAAAAAGTGTTTTTTTTTCTTAAGTTTCATCTTCTTATTATTTTTGTTTTTATTTTATTTGCGAGTTCTGTTGCTTTATTTGGGCTGCTGTTTGTAAGTGAACAAAACCTGTGTGTACGACCGAGTGAGTAAATTGGCAGATCAGCATAATTTTTATTCTGGGGCTATTTGTTTTAGCCTTAAAATGTACAAAAAACACACATACAAATCACATGTGCCCATAAACAAAACACAACACACACATACTCTCACAAATAAAAATTTACCTTCGTGGTTGAACAATTTTTAGCTGATGGTTGTGTTTTATTTTTTTTTGTGTGTTTCTGTGAGTTGTTTGTATTCTTTTACCTCTTTTTTTGTGCTGTTTGTTTTACTTAGTTTTAGTTAAGTTTGTTCTTGTAGCAAATGAGTAGGCATGGTTTTAGTTTTGTTAATAAGCGTGGGCTTACATTTATTGGTTAAAAGGTTCACTTCGGAGGTAGAGATGAGACAAGTGTCATGTATTACTTACTTAAGTGTAAAAATAAATGATGGATCAGCAATTCTATGTGGAATGTTATTTATTGTTGGGAATTATATTTTATTTTATTTTTCATTAAGTTTTAATTAAATTTGAGAAAAAACTTAAAAATGTTGTAGACAATAATTCTTCTCTCTCTCTCTTTCTATGAAAGAGAAATAATAAACATTAAAATTAATAACATGAATAAATAATAAAAATTAATAAAACAAAATTTATGAAAATATTCAAAAAAAGTAAAACAAAAATGTGTAAACTTCAGAGAGAGGGAGTTATAATAAAAAAAAAAAACTTAATTTTCAACTGAATCATACAGTTTCGTTTATATAATTTATTTTTTATTTTTTTTCAAACTTAATTTTTTTTAGACTGACTATAGCCTATGCCAAGTACCTTCAATACTAAAATAATTTGTCATTTATGAAGCTATAGCTGTTTTATCTGTTATAGCATTTTGATTTTAATGTTGGCAGAAAGAGCGTGTGATTATTTTATGTAGTGGTGGCCGTTTGATACATAAAATTAATTTAATTTAATTTAAAAGCAACAAACAAAAATATTTTAAAAGCACTAATCTAATTAAAAATGGTGGCATTCGATACCACAAGCAAGAAATAGAAATTAAAAAGTTTTTTTTAAGAAATAATTTTAAAATTTCGAATAAATCACGATCGATCACGAGGCTATTTGGTTACAGTTATTTTTATATAATTTTTTTAATCGATACAACACAAAAACATTTCTAACTTTTGCACCACTGAATTTGTTAGAGGGAACCAAAACAAACCAAAACGTGTATTGGCCTTTTAAAACTTTACAACTGGTGTTTTTGTCAATCTTTAATTCTTGGTACATAAAATGTTCAGATAAATTATATAGAACAGTTCGAGGAGTATTTTTGTTTAAACTTTTAACCCTCTAACTGTTCAATTGATGGAAAATTGAAGATATAGACCTGGAAGTTAGGAGGTTCTAGCAAAATGGTGCTACTTGCCATACAACCAATGAAACAAAAGCTCATGTCGTGGCAATGTTAATTGGCCGCTACGATCATGTGAGTTGACACCGTTGGATTTTTTTCTTTGGAGATATTTAAAAGAAAATGTGTATGTCAATAAGCCAAGAACAACTAAAGAGCTAAATGATGAGATAATTTTTCACATTAACAACAATGAACTTCAATTATGTCTCAGATTAATTGGGATGGAGCTATGCCACCGAAGCCGTAGCGATCATTTGTTTCACACATAATTGTCACATATTCTTCTATCATAGTAAAATAATTCCTTGAAAACTTTTTGTTTTATTTACAATTCACATCGTATACAAAAAGGAAGCTGTCGATATAATGAGTTTTAATAAAAAAATGTCAAGGACTTTGGGTACTTTGCACAGTCTACAAATAAGTGTGAACAAACCTTTAAAGCCCTTACATTTTCAATATTACTGGTGGAATAATTTTATAGAACACTGTAAGCCTCTAATTCAAAAAAAAAGTTGCATTAATTAAAAAGGTTAATTTGTTTTATATAAATATTTACTGAAAATAGAAGATTCCTATGATTCACAATTAAAATAAAAAAAAAGATAATTTAAACTTAAAAATGTGAATTTTCTTTTAGTAAATAAAAATAAAATGTTTTAAAAATGTAAATGACGGCAAAACAAATTTTGCAATTTCGTAAAAAATTCTTTCAGTATCCGAATTTAATATTACAGAATTTATAACAATTTTTATACGAAATGGTTAGACACAACTTGCAAATATTTCGAGATGGCATTATACTACCAAACAGCAACTTATTCAAGGCATAAAAGTGGCTTGGTCGACTACAAAAAATCACTGTATGATTCTATTCCCAATGGAATTTACTTAACAATTTGTAGAAATAGAGGCTCTACGTGTTATTAAAAAGGCTTTAAAATGCAAAATTGTTCATAAAATGTAAATAAAATTAAAATTTTTGATATAGAACTATCCTATTCAAGTGACGCAAAATTTTTAAGGCATTTTATTGACTTTCTTTTTACAAAATTTGTTATAAAAACAACACAAGTATATAAATCGAACCCATTTTTAAGGAAATAAAAATTAAATTTATATAAATTTTATTTCAGAAGCTATAACCTTTTTAAAAAAATTTTTCTAAGAAGTCCTATTCATGTGGCAGGGAGTGTATAAGTTCGTGATTGCGTTTGTAATTTCAACACCGTGCTTGGGGCACCCTATAAAATAAATAAATTCTAGATTCTTATAAAAAGCGGAGTAGAATAAGCGATATCTGTCTGCTCGTTTATCTGTCCGTGTAGTCGTTGAAATCAACTTTATCAAGTTCCTGGAAAACCTATATAACAGTTTGGCATAAAAATCTGTCAGTTGTATTTGTCTTTCAACTTTTATTGACATTCAACCAGATCGGACTAGAAATAGCGGAGCTATGACTCGAAAATACCGACTACCTCTATTTTTACTGTTTTCTGAATGGTTTTTTTTGCGTATTTTGTCTAAACTACAAACAAGACGAAACAACGTAGTATGCAGTTTTGTCAGAAAAATCAGAAATACAGCAAAAATTTAATTTTTTTTTTAAAAATTTTGTGCCAGCAGACATTTCATTAATTTTTTTCTTAGAAAACTTTAATTTTAGTTTCTTGAACTGAAATTAATTATTTATTTTAGGATTATAAAAATATAGGTATTCAAAAAAAATTGTTTTAACCATATTTTTCTTTTCTTGTTTTATTTTTATATAATTTTTTATTTGACCTTTTTTTTGGAAATGCCTAGCTTATTAAGCTTGTGGTCATATTTTAAAAATGTATTTTTGATATTTAAGTAGAACGTGGAAAGTGAAAAATATGAATACTATTGACTGACACAGTGAAGGGTATATAAGACTCGGTACAGCCGAATTTAACTTGTTTTTTATTTACTTGAATACTGTGGTGCTTGTTGCTTCGGTCTTTCGTTTTTCAAAAGCCTGTGTGCAACTGTTTTTTTGTTTGGTAAAAGCGGAAAAGAAATTGAAATACTTATTTATATCATTTAATATACTTTTATTCGTATTTTCTTAAATTAATTGTTATCTATTTTTTATAAGTCTGGTGATATCTTGATTAATTTCTTTCCAACGTTAAAAAATATATAACAAAAAGAAGTATTTCTTCTCATTTGTCGGTACATTTAAAATATTTAGACATTTTTGTTTTACATCACATTTAAAGCATATAAATTATCAAGCTAAGAACGAAACTAAAAAAAAAAATGTGAAAATTATGCACGCAAACCCTAGTTTCAGCTTAAAAAGGAAAAGAGTAACATAAAGAAATACAAAACATTTGTACAAAAAATTACATTTAAATGTCAACCACTCAAAAAGAAATAATAAAAGAGTTAAGGAAAAAGAACGATCTGGGCCCATGAATTTCATTCTTATCGGTTACTTAAGTAATGCGGAAATGGCCAAAAAGACATTATGTCAAAAAAAAGTTGCTTTCTGCAAAAAAAAAAAAAAAAACCGAAAACCGTAAAGCAACACACTTATACAACAGCAAATAAATGAGAACAATGTATGTATGCAAGTTCATACAGGCACATGTAATGCAGGTATGTATGTGTGTATTTGAAGTATGCATATGTGGCGGTATACAGATGTATGAATAAAATATAAGGCTTTGGCATTGTGTGTGTGTTGTGTATTTTTTTTTTAATTCTGTATAAGAGTATGTAGTATGTTGCAAGACAACGAGGACATGCAATAAGCATATGTCTTGTCAAACTGATAAACAGAAATTTTATTGACATTACCACAGCAACAGCCCAACTAAAAGAATAATACAAACGATTTTTGTTTGTTTGTTAAGTTTTTGTTTTATTTCAAATACACCCATACCTCTCTATATGGCCACTTTTTATACGACATTTAGCTATAACAGTCTTCTTCTATTAAGGCACATTTTCGGCCTGAAATGTTTCCCATAAAAAGATCCTGACATCGAACGGCTTAAGTTTCTCGAAGAATTAACTCAGCCATTACTTGTTATAAATCACTGAAGATCGAAATAGGCAAGACAAGCGTTCAAAATTTTTTTTAAGCCAAGCCCATCTTTAATAGCAAAAACTGATGACGACAGTGATCTACAGGCTACCATTTCTTCATCGTCTTCTGATTAAAGCCATTTTTAAAAGTATTATGTACTTACACATACACATATTATATGTAACATGAAGTTGTTTCATTTTTGTCTATAGATTATTGTTGGAGTCTGTTATTATTTTGTGTACAAATGTATGTACTTGTTATGTAGGTTAGGTTAGGTTAGGTTAAACAGGGCGCCCGAATAAAAAACAGAAGTTGGGCTCACTTGGGTCCTCTGTCGTGGTCCCTTTGTGATACCTGTATAGAGTAAAAATAGAGAAGAGGAAGGATAGTAATAGAAGAGTGAAGGAAAGCAAAGGAAAGAAGATAGAGAAAGAAAGAGAGTAAGTAAGTTCGTCACCGAAACCAACCGCTACTTCTAACGAAGACATGCAGCATGTCGACCCTTACATTCGACAGCGCCCTGAGACCCTGCAGACGTCGCTCACCAAAGTGGATCATGCGTCGCCCCTCCAGGGCTGGACAACGGCAGAGAAGGTGTTCCATAGTCTCCTCCTCTTACTCAACTTCTATAGTAGTCGTTATATCGCAATTACATTCTCTTGTTATGTATGTAAAGATAAAATGCATTTTGAATGATAAACCATGTTGCATATTGAAGAAATTTGAAACCGATCCCATTAAATTTGTATGAATTTCTATTAGAGTAAATGATTCCTTATACGGCTTTTCGCTTTGCGACCATGTTCTGTGGAGCGTATCTAGGCCGTAAAGCGAGGTATGCGTATATGCTTGCATTTGTTTTATAATACTCGTATAGTTAAGAAACAGTAATACAACTAAAACTAAAGAAAATAAATAAACTTAAGTAAATGTAAAATAAAGATTACTCTTTTTTATACCCTTCACGTTAAGTGTAAGGATGCATATAAGTTGGTCATGCCGTTTGTAATTTCTGTATTAGCATTTTTCTGTAAAAGACGCGTGTTCTAATAAAAGTTATAATTATCTTAAAATAAAATTAAAAAAAAAAACTTGGAATTGAATTTCAAAAATGCCGTAATATTTTATACTTGAGCTCAATATTTTTAGAAAATTTTAAAATCAAGTTGCTTCCTTCTAATTTATTTAGTGACATTGTTTGTTGTTATTAAATTAGGCCATAATAAAACCACGATCCCCTTGTAATATCTATTATGCAGTCCAATTCCCAAACAGTATTTTTTTGCGTTTAATATTAAGTAAAATCAAATACTTTTTCTTCTCTTAATAAAACGGCTATTTTTTTAAACTAGAGGTTGGATCATAACTACAGTGAAACTTTGATATAACTAATTTGAAGGGGATGAAAAAATACACATGTATGTAACTTTGGTATAACTAAAAAAGTCGTTATAAATACAGTTTTTTTTAATCAAAATTCTATTTGACACGAAAATGCTATGTAATAAATTTTCGTTATTGAAGAGGTCACTAAAAAATGAAACACTTCGTTGTACAGAGGCTATAGAATCAATCAATTCGTTGTGTAAAGTCTTTTGATAACAAGACTTTAACGACTTACAGACTTAAAATGTTATATTTCTCCAGTATGGTTTCATTGTATAGAGGCTTTTGAGCTCAGAATTTTTTCTCTATAGCTAATAGAGCTTTTTTGTATGAAAAGCTTTGCAATCAAGAGATTTTTTTTACAGGATTCCGCAAAATAACAAAGTTATTTAAATCGATTAGTTCCGACTTTGTATAGATTATTCAGCATATAATTATCCATTTGGCGTCAGCAACATCGTTATCAATTTCAAAGCAGCATCACTATTTATCATAGTCGACATCAATTTAATTATAATTTGATATTCTCTAATACTAACAATGGCATTCAAAATGACTAATAACGACTTCAAGTAGAAATTATGAAAAATTTTTTATAAAAATTTGTCACAATATCGACTTTAATTTTCTTTGAATACAAGCAATCTTTTATGAAAAATAACAAAGAAAAAATCATTTTCAGCACACGATGTTATTGATAGCAAGCCTTCTTACATAATACCAAATTAGAGTCGACAGTCAGTCATGTCCCTATTGAGAATTTTAATACACGGTTAAAATTATTATAGTTTTTTGTCGATGACGCCATCTAGAATACGAAGGAATAATTATTATCAAACCATTCAAACGGCCTCAATGTGTTCTTTCTAAGCCTGCTGAGAAATTAAAATTGGTTAATATTTATGTAAATAAGTTACTGGTCTAATTTGGTTAATTAAAACTAACAAACATTCTTTAATCAGAACTGAATTCTTGGGTATTAACAAACCAACAGAAGTTGTTTGCCGTGTGTAAAAATTATATTGCTTATGGAGAAAGTATGCCAGAGAAAACTGTTTGTTAAAAAAATATTTTATGAATTATTTTGCTACTAAAACAATGTCTGCAGTAATTATTAAAATTCGCTTTAATCGATGCAAAAAAAATTTACTTAATTACTTTATTATCCCGAGATATTTCACAATTAACTAGATGACTAAGAAAATTATATCTTTTACTATAATCAAAACTTTTAGGGCTTTTAAAGTTTTATTCCTTTAAAATAACAATTTTTTCATTCTGCCAAAGACATAATAAAAATTAATAATTTTAAATTATTAGTGTACGAGTATTTATCTATACTGAAGTAGTGCATTTAAAATTCGGTATTGCCGAAATGAGCTTGTTAAATATTTTTTTTGTTTTTTCTGATGTTTTTAATGTTAAAACAAATCCCAAGACAAATGAGCGTTCTTTGTTTCATTATTTGCTTTCTTTATAGGAGAAAAAAAATATATAAAAACAAATTATTCCAAAAAATATATTTTATAAGAAAAAATGCTACAAACAAAAAAAATCACGAAAAATTGCATAAAATCTAACTAAAAAGTCATAAAAATTTATATTGTTTTCTGAATATTTTGCTTAAATAAAATTTCGTAACAAAAAAAGAAAAAGGTAACAAAGTAACACTTTACTGTGTCACAAGTTGGTAAAATAATTTTTCGTTTTAGTTAGTGAGTGAATATGAAATTAAGAATAAAAAAAAATGTTTTCAAGTACTTTACACGTACTTTATTGTAGTACTTTTCTTTAGCTTTAATAATTTTATTACAACAAAAATAAAACTGTTTCCAATGTATTTTGGCTTTCATTTGCACTTCGTGTTTTCTCATTTTGCTCACCGCGATATAATTTATTTTTTTTTTTAAATGAATGACTAACACTCATATACTTAAAACCAGTAGTTTCTATGTGTTAAAAAGAAATTCTAAATTCAGCAACAAAATTTCCTTTAAGTTTAATATTTAAAATAAAAAATAAGTTTCAAAACGAATAATATATTATTAGAATGGATAGTTAACTTTCGATTTTACTTACAATATTTTGTGTAAGAGAGAAATTTTGCCATATGTGATTGTTGGTGTTTCTTTGGCGTGTTTGATTGTAGATCAAAGTAGGCACTGCTGTACTAAAATGGCAATTTTTATTTCACATTGAGGTAGTATCACTTAATCTATAAAAATTAAATTGATTTTCTGTATGTGCGCTATACAAAAGTTTGTTTTCCACGCCCACTTTTACGAAAAATTTTGATTAAAAAGTTTAGATGAGTCTTTTATTACAAGTGTTGTTGTCATAGTCGAGTTCACAAAAAGCCTATGTAAAACATATAAACGGCGTTGATACATATCACTGTTTTCGTCATAACAACAACACTTATAATCACGCCTATTAATTATACTTCAAAGAAGGTTGGTTTACGTGGCGGCCTGACGGCATTCAATTAGAATAGCACCATTTTGAGTTCTGCAAATAACCTTAGTGTGCAGCATAGAGTATACTTCAATGAAGGTCCACTTTTAAGCCTACTTTTTGAACAAAATAATTTAAATTATATTTTTAGTAATTAAAATTGTATTTGCCAACATATTATTTTGAATGCTGGTACATAATACTTGTATATTTCAATGAGAGTTTCTACTTACTTTCACGAATTTTTTTTTTAACAAAGAAATTGAAAATATTTTTTAGCTATTAAAATTCAATTTTCCAATAAAATTTGGTACAGATGTTCTCTATACTTGAAGGTCGCATTTAATTTTGAACTAACCACCCACTTTTTAAAAAATATGGCTTTTCAATGATTCAATTTCTAAAAATCAAGATAAAATTCCAGGAAGTTCAAATGTATATTATATAATTCTAAGGATACAATCATGTACCCTGATTAGCTGATTGTATTTTTAATAGAATTTTTAAGTTCATTAAATCTACCCAGAGTACCTTCGCATAAATTAGCGCTAAAAATTGACCCACAAGCTGAACTTCTAAGAAAAATAGATTGTAATGATTCCAGACTATTGGTGAAAAAGCTGTATAATTTTAATTGCAACCATACTGCTTCATACAGAAGCAACAGAAAATGTTTTTATATCAAGAATAATACTGAGTTCAATTGATATGCCCTTCGATATTAAAATACTGAAATTCCCAGTATGTCTTACATTTGATGTAACAATTTATAAAGGACAAGAATAATCTTTTAAAATAATATTAATTAACTAGCAATCTCCAATCCAAATTTTTAGTATTTATATAAAACAATAAAAAACCTGAAATGTTGTATATCAAAAAGGTCTAAAATAATTGGCTGTTCAGCGATGTCACACGAAAGCCAAAGCGAACGTACTGAAAACAAAAACATATTTTCATATGTTTTTGCTTTTAACTCAAATGTGCTTTGTTTTCGTTCGCTTAGGTTTTCTTGTGACATCGGTGAACAGGCCATAAGTAAATTTAAATTCTTAATTTTTAAAATTCAAAACCTCTAAGAAATCCCACTCATAAAGTAAATGATCCGGTGAGGCCGGGTAAAAATCAGCTACTTGGAAATAAAACTAAAAGTTGGACAGTGATTTCAATAAAATATAAGACTTTTGTAGCAAAATTTTGGATTTTTCTTTTTAACAAATGAAACCAACCGTTGTCAAGTAATATTCCTATACAGCGCGGTGCTCCCTGATTTTATAAAATTGGCTCTGGACACCAGAGCAATTTTTTCCTTTTTCCATTTACAACAGACAACTTTTTAATGCACAATTAAATGAAAGAATTCGAAAGATAATTGCGTAAGAATATCGATCGATATTACTTTCTGCTAAATTTTAATATATTTTTTTACCCCATAAACTAAAGAAAAAACTTTAAAAGTCTTTAAAGAAATATTTGACAGTATTCAGCTGGATTGACTGATCTCTTTCCTTTTAAAAACAAAAAGTCACAAAATACAAAATAAAACTTTGAAGTTCTAATAAGTTTTAGTTTTCTTCATTATTATTTTTAACTTCAACTACAGTAAGACGAGTAAAAAGTAATGCAACAATAACAACACGAAAAAAAAATCAAATTCAAAAACAAAACACCAGAAATCACCAAGATACAAAAGCAAGAAGAAAAAAAGATGATAAAATAAAGAAACGTGTCTTGCGTATAACTGTGCATCACGAATTATGACCGTAAACAGCTAAAAAGGCGTTTGCAAGGCTAAGTATAGTTTTCTTGTTGTTATTGTTGTTTTGTTTTTACTCGCATTTACTATTAAAGTAGGAGATGTAAGCTTTGGTTTTTTTAAATGTTTTTTTTTCTGTTTTGTTGTTGTGGTATTTTAGTCTCATCTTCGCTTTTTCTTTTCAATTTTGTTTGGGCTTTTTATGTTTATATGTATCACTCACTATAAATATTTATATGTTTTTGGCTGTTGGTTGTTGCATGTGGTGAATTGTTGTTGCTTTTAAATGATATGCGTTTTCAATAAATTTGGCAAATTTTCAACTTAAGGCCAAATATATTTAAATAAACCGATGCTCTCATATGCAAAAATACACAAACACAATATATGTGTGTCTGTTTATTTTTTTTTTCTGTTTTTTCAAGTTAAAAACTTGTGTTGCAACAAGTGATTTTTATTTAATGGTTGTTGACTTTTCAAAGGTTTATGTGAATTTTTTTTTGGTTTTTTTTTGGGCAAGTGAAAATAAAGTTTATGGACATGAAAGGTTTTGCTGGTGTTTGTAAAATATATTTATTGAATTTTTAAAGCGAATATTTTAATTAACTTAATAAAATAGAATTAAAATTTATTTCAATTAAAATTTTTGCTCTTTGTGCCCTAACTGACATATTTTTTTGCTTTTGAATTTAAATATAAAATTTATGTTTTGCTTTCTGATTGAAGGGTGTTATTAAAAAAAAATTTTTTTTAAATGAATTTTAATTGTAAAGAAATATTTATTTATTTATTAACAAAATTGACTATAATTAAAATTAAAAGCCAAAAAAAAAAAAAAGTAAAGAAATAAGTTTACTTTTTAGATAAGAAGCATGAAATACATGATTGTGACACATTTTTTATTACTTTTATTTTAAGTCTTTGCTATACTGCAATAAAAAAAATTAATTATTTTTCAATCAATGACACTTTTCATTAGAATAATGAAATATTCATTCAATGAATGGATTATTATTTTAATATACTTATTTCAAATGCCAAATTTAGTTCTTTTAATTGAAAAGATTTTAAAGCTTAATAAGAAATTATTTCTTATTTATTAATTAGTATTTAGTAAATTTTGTTTTTATTTATATTGACCAAAACAATCTGTGGTTAAAAAAATACTTATTAGGTAATTTTTATTTAAAAGATAACAAAAAACAAAATAAAAAAAATCAACGAACTCTGATGCCCTCTCTGGTTATCTAATAAAATGCATTTTACTTTAAGTTTGACAGGCTTAAGTTCTAAAAATTAGTTAGTTAAACTGAAACCAACACAAAATGCTGAAGCAGCTTGAAGTAACTGATTTTTATACTGTGAGCAGAAATAAACTACACTATTTTATCGCAGTACTTTTTTTGTCAGTATAATTTACTTTATTTTATTAAAAACCATAACAATGGTTTATACTATGAGCTATTATTTTTGAAGGTGGTATAAGTCCACTTAATTGATAATCTTAGGGCCATTATTACAAGTTTCCAATAGTTAAAGTTAAGATTTTATAAGTCAAATATCCAGCTTTTGGTTGAACTTAAAT
This sequence comes from Thelaira solivaga, assembly GCA_947397855.1. Lineage (NCBI taxonomy): Eukaryota > Metazoa > Arthropoda > Insecta > Diptera > Tachinidae > Thelaira > Thelaira solivaga. The sequence goes on along the minus strand of OX377611.1, from coordinate 38,142,217 downwards.
TAAAAATATCGATAAGTTAAATATCGGATAGTGCGCCTTTAACTATCCACCCACACAAGTTTGGTTTAAGACATCATCCTACTAAAATTATTGTTGAGTTATTTAAAAAAAATTTTTGGACTTTTACCACTTTAAAAAATAACAGCTTAAAAAAGTGAATTTTAATTATATTACGTTAAGTTAGACCTTGATTTATCTTAATTTATATTGATGGTGACCAGCATAACTTTTAACAGTCTCATCAGAAAATATTCAAATAAAAATTTTAATATAATGTAAATGTAAATTTAGTCCCTTAATTTAAATGATATTTTAATTTATTTTATAAAAAAAAGTCAAATTTTAATTTTCATGGGAAATAATATAAAAATTTCGAAAAAAGAAATAAAACTATTAACGAGCATCAGGTTTTTAAATTTATCAAAAAGCTCCACAAATTTCATAGACATCCATCAATCTAAACGATAAAATAGCACTTAAATAAGTCACAATACGTAAATGTCATGACAGAGGACTAAAAGTGTTTCTTTTCGATTATAGCAAACAGTATATATCGGCCTATCAGCCCTAAATCGTAGCAATTAAGCTTGTAGGTTAATTGTGACAGCAAGTCTAGTTTTACTGAAGTCGACTTCATAGCGTAGAAGATATATTTAAATCGAAAAGTAGTTATCGGATTCACAATAAATTTTCAGATAATTTATTAGTTAGTTTTATTTGACCTTTTTCTTTTAAATAATATGACAATTTTATTAAGCTTGAGGTCTAATTTTTAAAATTTATAATTATATCCTGAAGAAGCTAAACAAATTGGAGCGAAATATCGATATTAAAATAAATTTTTTCAAAATAAGACCGCAAGCTTAATAAAATAGTCATATTATTTTCAGATAATACTCTAAAGATATCATCCAACGATAAAATGAACGAAAAATTAAATAAATTTTTTTTTTAATAAAGCCTTGAATATATTTAAATAAATTTAACAATTTATCCAAGATATATGGATGCCCTGAAGAGTAGTGGAGAGCGCTATAACCTATCAATCTAGGGGTTGCAGGTTTGATTCCTGACTAGATCGTGGGAGCAAGTGGTTCAAGATTAAAAAATTATTATTAATTTCTAATATAAAATAATAACAATGTCTAAGATATTTTTTGCAACAACTGTGGTATGTTGTTTAATTCTTTCTAGCTTCAATTTTTATTTATTTAATTGCCAAAAATTAATAAAACTGGCATTAATGCTAAAAATATTTAATTTTTAATATTAATTAAGTATAATATTTTGTTCGAGTTAATATAGCTTATGCCTCGCTAATATCCTTTTCCAGAATAAAATTAATTTTTTAAAATAATAAAAAAAAAACACATGCTTGTATTTTTTTCTAACAAATAGCAGCTTATTATGTCGCATTATTCGAAATTTTCATAAAATTTTGTTTATAATTTTATACTTAAACTTTTTTATATAAAAAAACTCGTGTGTTCATACAAAAGTTAAATTTTTTCTCGAACAACCACCTAAAGCACAAATACTAGCAATGCAATGTGCTAGGTGCGTTGATGACGACATAACAATGACCATTCATATATTTTTACGACTGTACAGTTCTAATTTTTTTACTTCATTACAATAACTAATTTGTCAAATATAAAAACCCAAGCCAAATAGTTTCAGTAGAGAAGAGCTCAAATTAGACCGATAGTGTCAAAAAAAATAAGTCTATTAAGGCAATTGTTTGTTAACAAAACGTATCAAGTATGATCTAAGTCTTAATCTATAAAATCTTAATATATATAATTTTTGACTGCACATGTGTTTGACATTGTACTCCTCCTAAACGGCTGCACCGATTCAATTGAATTTTTGTGTGTACCTTTGAGTTATGTCTTAGAAGGTTTAGCGTCACAATACGGCCCGACAGGTGGCGCTGCCGCCGGTATATGACTTATTTATCTACTACCTGTTTCTACCCGGTCTTACACGGTTATTTACTCTATGAGTACAATTTTTTAGATCGAAAAATGTTGAATATACAAACATTTTATATTTTCATTAAGACCCAACTTAAATTTTTATGAAAATAAAAATATACCACGCCCATTAAAACGCCCACTTTTTAAAATTTTCTCAAATCGGAGAATGTCTAAACCGATTTGGCTAGTTTTGTATTTTATGATCGCCATAACCCAACTTTTATTTTTCTTCTTTTTTTAATTATTTTTCAATATGAATATAATTTGCCGGCTCAGCTAGTATTATTCTAAAATATTACAACTATTCAATTTTTGAATACCTGGCGACTCTTAAGCTTCAGATAAAAATTTTTATTTTCAATTTTTCCCTTTCACTACCTTGTTTTGCATATTAAAAAAAATTTTTTTTTAAATGAAAAATCTCTCAAACAACAAAGCGTCAAAAATCAAAGTATTTTAAAATCCTCTTCGTGTGTGTGTGTTGTTCTTACTTATTTTATATATTTAAAATTGTTTTCTGTTTGTTATTATTATAAGTTTTCTTCTTAGTTTTATTGATATCAAACTTATAATGTAAGCTCACTAATGCGCTTTTAATGTTTGCTGCTGATATGAATGCTGATTAAAAATAAAATAAAAAAAAAACTCTTAATAAAAGCAAACAGACTTTTTTAACTCGAACAAAATCAGTATACTAAAAAAAAAGAAAAACGAATTATTTAGTATAAAGCAACAAAGTTTCTTAAATCCCTTCAAGAAAATTGAAAAAAAAAAAAAACAATCTTGTAAAAAATGTGAAAACACACTAAATTTTTTTTTTGTAAAAAACACACTCATGCTCTTACACTTACGTAAATTCAGTTCATTTTAGGGTGTTCCTTTCAAGTTCTTCATTACCAAGAAAATAATATTTTAGGGGTTTTCTATAAGCTCAGGTTAATTTTCGAAGCAATTAGCAAAATATCTGACTACTCGTATTTGGGTAGTTCGAAGTTGCATTCCATTGTCTGTATCAATAATTTTTTTTTTAAATACAGCGCAAGTTCACAAAGCTTGTTAGCTTGTCTGGGAAAACACCCAGCAATGACGATGCCGATATCCACAGTCACTATCTACTAATCTACTGGGGAGCCATATTAAAACATTCCAATTTCTTTCTAATATTTCAGCTGGCTTTTATAGCTTCAAATTATAAAGCTGGTATCACACCATTCTTCTACTTCATTTCGATCAAGTATTAATTTAAGAAAACATTCTTTTATTTTTTATTTGTTATTTTATTTGACCTTTTTCTTTTTAATTAAAACGGATTGTTTATTAAGCTTGAGGTCGTATTGAATGAATTTCTATTTATATCGATATTTCGCTCCACCTTGCGTAACTTCTTTAGGATATATTATAATTCTTTTATGTTTTATTAACAAATATTTAACTAGCTGGTCCTTATTACGTGAGTCGATATCCTTAGAGATATCCGTTTACAAATAGAATTTTAATTGTTAAAAAACACATCCAAATAAATAAAGTCGCTCATGTTTTTGCTACCAATATTATCAGAAGCGCCAACCAAAGTGTTAAATAAAATATTTTAAATCATGATTTCAGGCTTAAATTAAGTATGGACACACATCTTTTTGAACAGTGGCGAGTGAGAATCATTGAAAAATGGACTTAAAAATAGGTATTGCCGGTTCAAAAATATATGGCGACCTTCCCTGGAGTATATAAACTATATGTACTGAATTTCGGACAACTCCGTTGTAAAACAACACAGAAAATGAATTTTATTTATAAAGACTTAATTAGTTATTTACGATAACACATGTAAGCTGAAAAATAGCTTACATGGATCTTTTAAAAATACTTTTTCACATGACCTGTTATTTTTGAAAGTAGTTTAAGTAGATTAAAAAAAGAGTTAACAGTAATTTTTTTCTTAAAGTTGATTTATACCACTTTTAAAAATAAAAGCTCACATCTTTAGTAGTACCAATCAATGTAAATGAAAACTAATTTCTTTAATTTTTCTCTTTATGACTAAGTGCTTCGCTTATATATTTTCTAAGTGACTTCATATTTACTAAGGCAGCTGAGCAGTTTTAAATTGTCTTAATTTCTTCTTTGGATATTTTAATAAACTATTTCTTTTAACAACTTATGGAACACCCTTTTTCTTATATTCATGCAAACTTTAAATCTTTTTTTTCTTCAAAGATGTATTAATGGGCCTCAGGGATAAAATTATAATAAATTTGCTTTATTGGTAACTTTGCTTAAGTTACGATTTTTATTTGTTGTTGTTAGTTTGAATGTGTGTACCTGCAGCAGCAGCAATAGTGTTATTGTGGCCAAGTCCACTTTATTTTTTTTTTTTATAAAATTGTGACGGCGACGAAAATGATGATGATGATGAGTTGACGACTTGGTGGTTTTAACAGCGTTATTAGTGCTTTTTAAAATTTACTAAGCTGAAATTTTACGAGCGGCTAGTGCCTTTTTACTGATTTTCTTCTTCTTTAGTTGCACTAAATATCAGTGTAAGTTGCTGTCTGATATGAACTCAACTTTAGGAGAATATGTAACGTGAGAGTAGTCTAGCAGCTGTTTTTTTTTCGGCCACAGTAATCACTCATTTTTGCTTGTCTGTTCGCCATTTTTTTTCAGCGTTTTTCTCTGAAATTTGACTCCAAGCAAGGTACACACTTTTCAAATAGCCACACCAATTTTTACCACGATTTTCACTTAATACTGTTCATAAAGATGTGTGTCCGTACTTATTTAACACTTTAGTTGGAGCCTCCACTAGCATTATTAGCAACGACATGAGCCACTTTATAAAGTAGTGAATGGGTGGGTTTTTTAACGATTAAAACTCTGTACTGAATTCTCTAAAAATTGTTACATAAGCTCTCTATTTTCTAAGGCTTATAAAAGATCGGTGTTGTCGAGAGCAGGCAAAAACATCTAATTTAAAAATAAATTACGTGAGTTTAATGTGTTAAAACAAAATATTTTACAATTAAATAATTAAAAAGACCTGAAAAAAAATAAAATTTTTAATTTTAGTGCTTTTTTCAAAACACGCGTTTTTTTGGGATGTGGTGTTTTCTGAAATGCAAAGACTGATGAGGATGATACTTAAGTTTTAGTTTTTTGCTGTGTTCTTCTTGTTATTTTTTTTTTTTGCTGCAGTGAATATTCTTCTGTATATGTATGTGTGTTTTGGCAACAATCTTTTTCTGCCTTACGGTATAGCTATTCTTATGGATATACTTACACTAAAAGTGTGCAGTGAATGTAGTAGTAGTAGATACATCATTCATACTTGTACAAGTGTTGCTTTTGGTTTGAAAAAAAAAGAGAGAACTTGTTTTTTTATTTTTGGTTAAGGGTTTCATTTTGCAACATCAAGTTGCTGTTTGGTTTTGGGTTTTTTTTTTAATTTTAAATTGTTGACTTTGATGACTGTCGCTGATGCGTTGCATGCGTAGGTATGTCAACTATGCACGCACGCATACTATATGCAAAGTATATGTATTTATAACTATACACGTATGCATCTATTGAGCAGACACACTCGGATCTTTTGTTTCTTCCTCTCGGAAACTTGGCTTTTTCGGTAAAAGATGGACAAGTTAAAGTCAAGTATTTTAGTATTTTGATGTTGTTATTGTGAGTTTTATGCGAAGATGCTTAAATTTGTTTTTATTGTTGTTGTTGTTGCTGTTAGTTGTTGCTTAAGTTGCGTGTGAAAACCATCTTAAATATGGTGTTGTTAATGTTACCAAAAAAAAAAAAAAAATATTTTAATACAAACATTGTGATATAAAAGTGGTTTTTAATGTATTTTATTTCTTAACTAAGAGACTCTATAGAAAGAAATAGTTTTTACGTTTTTGATTTTTAAATTTTTGTTTATATTTTATTGTTGTTGTTCATTTTAATTAAAAAAAAGACAAACAATGCAAAAAGTTGTTTTTAATAACAAATACATTTTTGAAGGGATCAAATTTTATTAAGATTCAAGCGGCCACATGGCAATAAACCTAAATAAAAAAATTTTATGAATAAAAAAAATTCAGCTAAAGTTCTATTGATATGGTAATAACTATTCCCCTTGAGTTGCAAATGGTAATAAGTAGAGACTAATTTTAGTTTTAGTAATTTTTAGAATTAACTTTAAATTTAAGTCATTGGGCCATAATCATAGTCACAAAAAGTAGGATTTTATTAAGAATTATATGAATTTAAAGTTATTTTTAAAGTGTGACTATGATTATGGTCCCTTATGTTTTATGGTAAACTCCCGTAAATGTTTGTATGGTGTGTGCTATTTTCAATGGACTTATTTTTACTTTAAGACAACAAGAGAACCAAACATTGAAATGATTACAGGCGTGGAGTCAGCTTGAGGTTTAGAGAAGAAAAATTTTATATTAAATATTATGTAATAATTAATAATAAAAAACTAGGCGTTTTTATGAATTAAAATAACATTGAAAGCATATTATATATAAAAATTTCTTGTCACTGTATTTGTGGTCGAACTCCTCTGGGCCGATTTTTTTAAATTTTGTTCATGTATTTGCATATTTAGTGAAAAAGTTGACGGCTTATATGAAGCAGATTTATTTTTTGCCTTAGAAGCTGCAGCCTGTATGTGTTATAATTTAACTTAGAATTAGAATGAGGAGTAGTAACAAGTCACCTAGTCACTTGACTTAGCTTAATTAGGAATAAAAACTTCGCTGTGAATTTTTTCACTTTTTCTCTTTTTGTCATAGAACATTTATTTTTTAAATTACTGGGAAAGAAATTATAAATGGGATTATATGGGCCTATTTACTATAACCTGAAGCAATGCTGGTTCTTACAACAAAAACTTGTTAAGCGTTAATATGAAACAAAATTTGTATGGAAAAAATATTCAAAAATTATTTGAAAATTGAGTGTTTTCCATAAAATTTTCCCTATAAATAGCACATTATTCGTTCTTAAATTTTTGTCTATTAATTTGAACAAGAAAATTTCATAAAAAAAAGTATTTTCTGAAATTATTTTCAAATAAATTTTGATTTCTCTACTTTTGCAGAGAAGTTTGAAGCCAGTGGAACTCGAGTTGTTCCGAAAGGTTTAAGAATAAAATTTTCTGTTTGCTTAGTTTTCAGAAAAATATTTTAAATTTAGCCAGACAACATTTGTGTATTTTGTGAGCCTACAGACAGTATCAGCAATAAAACTTAAAATAATTATTATTTATGCCAAAAACAGAGGATTTTTTCAAAGAAAGCTAAAATGAAATCTTGCATGCAAATATAAATAACTTTAGGTAAATCATATCTAGCCTTAAAAATCAATCAGATGCATATCAGCGCATCCTTTTTACACAATTTAGCCTTAAACAATAATTTTAATGACCATAAAAGAAAAAAATTAAATAAAATGTATGTTTACTATTTTGTTGTTGCTGCTGTTGTTGCTTGGCAGTTTTACATAACTAATTGCAGCTAGTGAAGAATCTAGCTTTTTAAAAAATTATCTTTACGAAAAATTGACCTTCAGCAAGGAGTAAAAAAAAATATTTAAACAATGTTAATGCTAAGACATCCTCATTGTATGAAAGTATGTTTGTATGTTTATACTGTCCCCTGTCCACAATATCGATAATTAATCAAAATATACATGAAAACCAGCTGCATCCATTGCATGTTACGCGGTAGTAATATTTTGCATAAAAATTATCTTAAAGCTACCATAACCAATACACTCTAAAATTAAAACATATAAAGTTACTGCTATTGAAAAATATATTTACAATATTCTTTTACATACACACATATACTTTAAATATATACTTTTTGTAATTTTTTTATTTAACACCACAAAGAAAAAAACATAAAACTTGCACTATAATAAATAAGTCAATTATAAAAATATTTATTTTTTTTTAGATTTTTTTGTTTTTTTGTTAAACTGAAAAATTCGCTCATGATAAAGATTTATGAGTGACTTAAGCATAGACAATAAAGTATGTTTACCTCTTGTCTTTTCCTTTTTTTTTTTTTGTTTCTTTCATTATTTTTTTATATGTTTTATTTTATTTTAGCCTTAAGTGTTTTTCATATAATAGCTAAAAGTGAAAAAGTGTAAATTTTATTTTAGTTTTTTTCTATACTATGAATGCTCTATATAACAAATTATGTACCATTATAATAGCTATACTTATAGTTGCAAAGAAGGCTAAAAAGATAAGGCAGGGAATATTTATTGACAGCACCAGCTAGAACTATTTAGATATGTATCATGCTCAAACCTTCAAATGCCATAAAATATGCGGCCTTAAGGTGAAGCAAAAAAAAGGTTGATTTTTTTTAAAATAAATTTTGTTACGGCATTAAGTACTCGTATTGGAAAGTTTGTTGCTTAGTGCTTAAAGAAAACAAAAGTTAAGATTTTTTTTTTTTTTTATTAAATTTGAAATATTTCATATTGAGCTTTTCAATTCTCACTGGTTATACCAATTCAAGGAAAAATAGTGCTTAAATATCAACAATTTTAAAAGGCATAAAATAATACTTACAACAGCCCATTTATAAAGCGTGATTTTTGTTGACCACGAGCCATCTAGAAGCAAAAGTTTCAGCTGCCAAATAATGCTTAATTCATATATTCTATTGATTCATTTTTTACGCATTTAATTTATACTATTGATAGGATTTAAATAACAGAATCTACCGCTACTTTCTTTACCACTTCAGCAGCGTTGCCAGGCTAAGTTTGCCTAAAAAAGAGGCTAGAAAAGGCTAACCCACTCACAAAAAATGCGAGGAAAAACTATCGCTTAAAATTCAAAATAATAATTATGATTTTTTATAAAAAATCAAGAAGAGAACATACAATGACAAAAACTAAAGAAAATGAGGTTATTTTAAACATGCTTTCCTTTTGGTTATAACTTGTTTTTTTAAAAAACTTTTTATAAAAATTTTCTAATAAAAAGTGGCCGGAAAGAGGTAGTAAAAGAAGTGGTTCCCTTTTTGGTCATAACTTGCTTACTTTTCTAGATATCGACTTGATTTCTATTGCGTTTGATAGAGAACCAATTTGGATTTAATTAAATTTTATTTTTTGCGGATAGTGCGAGAAAAATTTTTTTTTTGCTTTATTTTTTTTTTTTTAATTATAAAAAATTTTTTCGCACAATCTGCAAAAAAAAAAATTTGCGAAAAAGAAAATAAGGCTATTTAAAGCTATTTTGAAAATGAGAAAAGGCTAGGAAAAAGCTAGAGGCTAAATCATAAATTTCAAGGCTAAAATGGCCACTTCAGCCACAAAACTCTGTTTTTACTCTTCCACCTGAACCGTATGCTAAGTAGATAATATATTCACAATCTGCTCTTTACATGCTAAGAGATAGACACTGTAAGACAAGTCACTGTACAAGTCAAGTACCACCCAATAAGAAAAGTAGCAATCTTAAATTTCTGTGTCGACATATGAGTTGGAAGTTCATCTCTATAGAAGGGCAAATTAATCAGTGAAGTAGTCTATTTAAATTAAAGTCGCCTTTTTCAATCAATTAAGGCTTACGTAAGCTTAGAAGGTTTTCTTGCAAAATATAAATTTTAAAAATAAAAAATTAAAACAGTAACTCTGGTAAAATATTTGCCTTATGTCAACCCACATACTACCAGCGTAGCCAGAATTTAAAAAAATAAATAAGCTAGATTGTTGTTGTAATGTTTGTTTCTTACCTTTAATGTACCAAATTTAATAGTTCCGCTACCTGTATTAATAAATGATTTACTAAGAGCCGTAAGTGTTACCTTTTTTGTTTACAAGAAAAATAAGTGAATGTCGCGCTCCTGTTAGAAATAAGATCCAAATAAAAATAAGAAACAAATATGCAAAAAAAAGATACAGTGGTTAGTTACTGTGTACAAAATTTACATCAAATTACAATAATTAGTTGGCCAAAAATAAATTTTTTTTAAATGCAATTAAAATAGAAAAAAGTATATTTTAAATGAAAAATTATAAAAGAAAGAATATTTTGCTCAGAGCCAACAAAATTGTTATTTCTGTCATTCTTGATTAATCATAAATTGATTAATCTAAAATGGTAACGCTGCACACTACTCACCTTGCCTTACTCTCTCACTTTTTGTTTCTTTACTCTTTTGTTTTGTTTCCTATTTCTTACAACCATTATAACAAATGCCAGCAATTCTAAGCAAAAAAAAATTAACAAAAAACATTTTAAATAAATACTTTTTTAAATTAAAAAAATATAAAACAAAAAATATATAAATCAGACATTAATTAGATAATGTCATAATATAATATAATTAAATATTGAAATTTTATAAACAAATTTATCACCCAATTTCTTAAAATTAACTTTTTATTACCTCAAACGCCTAAAAAATAATATGCCATAAAAATTAAATAATAATTTTTATTAGTTTTGATTTGTATAATTTTGAAATTAAAAGTAATTATGGTGAAACATATTTCAGTGAATAAATGAGATAATCAATAATTTATGCAAATTATGTAAAATATTTATTCCTGTTCATGGCATAAGCACACATAAAAGTGAACAGCAAAGACGTTGCTTAAACAATAAAATTAAATTTATTTTTTAATTGCTTACTTAAATAGAAAAACGTTATTTATACTGACTTTAAATAATAATTATTAAAAGCTCAACAAATCATAAATTTCTAGCTTAATTAAATGTTGAAAAATAGTAATTAAAAATAACTTATTTAATTTTTTTATATTCTATTTTCTTTTAATACAAATAAAATTAGTTGAGTGTTTCCATTTTAATTATTTGTCATTAAAACAAAAAAATTTTCATTTTATATTTCCATCATCTTGTTAAGCTGACATAAACTTGACTGTTAGTTTTTAAGTTGGCAAAGTGTTTGACTTGCCACTGTCAGATTAAATACTAAAAACTGAAACTAAACTAAACAAATTGACATGAAGCTTTAGGAGGAATGATGAAAAAGTTTTTTATTTTTTTAATACAAGTATTTTGTTTTTCTTTTTTTATTTATTTGTAAAGCTGGTTTTAAGTTTATGTTGTATATTTTTTTGTCATTTCTTAAAGAGAAAATGTTGATGAATTGGTGAGGAAATAAAAAACTTTCTGGAAAAGTGAAATTCTGCTATTGTTTGTAAGAATAAGTGTTTGTGCTAAAAAATTATAATCTTTTTATATTAAAATTTAGCTAACAATTTGTTGAAAAGTTAGCTGAACATCTTAATATGAATATTTATGTGACCCTGGCTAAGAAAAGGTGGCTTATGACTCAAAAAAGAAATTGCGATAAACAATGCATTTCGTCAGTTTCTTAGTAGTTTTTCTTTTGCATTATGAACAGTCATGCCCAAAAGGTAACCAAAAAAGGCAAAACAGCGATCCTGTTTTTAAATTTTTCAATTCCATTTATTATCTTGATTCTGGATTTTCAATAAAATTCTGTTTTTCTTTCATTTGTGCTCTTCTCTACATTCTCTACATTTTTAGTACACTTCTAAGCAAGTTAGGACTTTCTAGTTTTCACCACGTGAAAGAGCGTATCAAAAACTATTGAAACCAAAAAAAAAAGTGGAAAAATTTTTTTTTGTGTCATAAGCCACCTTTTCATAGGCCGGGTCACTTATATTTTCTAAAAACAAAAGTCCATAATCATAGCTACAATAAAGTAGGCTTTTATTAAGAGGTGACTTTGTTCATTAGAATTCTATGAATTTGAAATCGTTTTTAAAAAGATACCGACTTTAGTGTGACTATGATTATGGGCCAAAAATTGTGGAATATTTTGCCGTAACAGCCCTGCATCACAATAATAAATTTATTGATTTAATTGCAATTTAATTATTATTAAAGATTTTTTGAAATGAAATTTGTATTACGTATTAAATTATTTGGAATTATAAAGTTTAACAAAATCTAATCTTTATTCGTGTTTAATTCCATTTTATGTTGGTGTGCAAAATGCATTATTTTCCATGATATTCTCATGGACAATTTCAACAAATTGTTTACTTGGCACAATAAGTACTAAGAGGGAAAGCATATCAATATAGCTGTTTCATCAGACGCTACTCTGAATCTTCAGTGAATTACTCGCAAGTCTTGTTAAGTTCCTGCCCTAATATTCGAATACTTATTTCGTTATACCAATGGACCAAATGAGAATTTTAGTCAATAGGCAAACAAAAATTTCAAAAAATTAAAACAAAAAAATAAAAAACTAACAAAGTAGGCATTGAACTAAATAAACAAAATTTCCCAAACGACATATTACAAAAGAATGCAAATATTCTACTTTTATTCCTGCCTTCTCTTTTACACTTGGACGCCTATTGGGAAAAACATAAATGTAATATAATAAATTTTTTGAAATTGTCCAATTCCAAATAATTTAATATGTTGTATATCCCTTGTGTCGCTGGCAGAAAAATTCTACTTCCGTGTGTGGCAGACATACCCGGGTATGCACACTTATTTTTCGGGTAAAAATAAAGCAAATTTGTCCACTATTCTACCAAAAAAAAAAAAAAAAAAAAAAAAAAAAAATCTAAATTGCTTCTAGACAACTGTAGTAAATATTATACACAGAAAAAAAATTAAGAACCAATTAAAAATTTTATTAAAAAAATTTGTTAAATCAATTAAAATTATAATTGAATCAGTTAAATATTTAATTAATTTTATATATTTTTCAATTAAATATTTGATTGACTAATTTAAAAATGTAATTGATTTAAAAATTTTTTTAATTAAAAATCTTAATTGGTTTTTAATTTTTTCTGTGTAGTTGTGAACTGTTTACAGTTGTGGACCACTACGGAGTAGTGAAAGGCTATCTATTGTGTTGTAGTGGGTTGGCATTAAATATTGTTTAAAACAATAGCAAAACCCATAAATTTTACTTACTGAGTATAGGATGATGTTGTAGAATAAAACGTTTTATACGTCTCCCAAACAACCGGTAGCATCGTAAATAAGCTGATAAAACTACAACAAAAACGAATACTTTCTTTAAGCTATATATAAATTTTTAGAAGACATATACATACATAGAAAGCAATGTCCAAGATTACTGTTGATGAACAATTGTATCCTTTCTGCGGTGGCTCTTTGAATGTAGTGTATGTTATGGCAGAAGACGTGAAACACCTTGATGATACTGCCCCAATAAATATAATTGCTATTATATAAAGGGTGTCCGAACAAGAACGTAAGATTTAAATTTGGCGCCATTCGAAGTGCCATTGTTTGACATTTGAACAATTGTTATTGTTTGCTAGTAGAAGGTACGAGGTTAGTAAAAAATGACCATGGACAGCGAAGGGAGTTCGTTAATTGAGTATTGGAGAGACAACATGAAAATGCTGATTTTGCCGATAAAATCATCTTCAGTGACGAGGCCCATTTCCATCTTGATGGCTTCGTCAATAGGCAGAATTGTCGCATTTGGGGTGAGGAAAATTCTCAAGTGATTCACGAGAAGCAAATGCATCCTCAACGTGTCACTGTGTGGTGTCGTTTTTGGGCTGGAGGAATCATTGGATCTTTTTTTTTTATAAAAATGAGGCAGCTTTTTCTTGCCTAGAATTGAAGAAATGAATGTGGAGGGCTTGTGGTTTCAACAAGACGGCGCCACATGTCATACAGCCAGAGAAACAATTCAATTGCTGCATCAGTTATTTATTTAAAATTTAAGTCTTGCGTTCTTGTTGGGACACCCTTTATATGTACAACACGTCAACCAACATAAAAGTATTAGACATTATGTTAAATACTGCTGTCTATTCTACAGATATTAGCTTGTTTCGTAATAATAACCATAAGTAATTTCTGTTAAATTATTGCTTTAGAATGGGTATAACTGGGAAAAAAATTATATTTTTGCTTCTTTATATCAATATGTCTGTACTGACAAAAGGGGCAGAAATTGCAAAGTGGCTACATATCTGTCCTTAGTTCTCTAACCTCAATAATTCTCAAGAATATGACGTAAAACAGTTTTGTTGAGGATATCATAAAATTTCAGATCAGTCAGATTTAAAATTTTTGAAATATACCGATTTTAAAACGAAAACATACCCGGGTATGCTGCCACTGACACAAAGGATATTACACAAGTAATACTGTATATAGATAAACTTTCCGTTTTTCTATTTTGTTTTTCATACACTTTAATTACATTTACCTGTAACTAATTATTTATTTTCGGATTAATAAAAAGAACATTTTTTTAATCAGTGGAATAGCAACATTTTTCTTGCAAACCATTTATTTTTAATAATGTTTTTTTGTATGTAATTTTTTTCGTGCTATTTAGTTCAGTATATGCACCTACTCGTACTATCAATAATATTTCCATTTAATTCCTGATAATTTGATATTATTTGAAATGCAAATTGATATTAAGCCCCGACACTGGTTTGATGGAGCGATCACTTTTGGAGAAATCCTCATCGACACGCAAACTTTGGGATGCTATGTAAACATTGTTAACGTTAAGTATTTAACATGGACATAGAATATGAGAATTTTTTTGCCCTCAGCACAATTCACAGCTTTAAATAAATTGAATTTTTTTGGTGTAGCCACCGACGCATCTGATTTTCATTTTCATAATTATAACGATTAATTTAATTTTTTCGATTTTTTTATTAATGTTTTTCATTTTTTTTATATAATATTATATAATTTTATTAAATTATTCGATCTTATAAATTTATTATTATTTAATATTAATCAAGCTTAAGATCTTAAAAAATTGTTTTTATTTAAATTTTCCGATATTTCGACTTTCTTTGAAGGTTTTCTTCAGGGAAATTTATTTTTAATAATAACTTTTTATTTGTAAGTTTATATGACCTTTTTTTTTATTGTAACGGCTATTTTATTAAGCTCTATATGTATTATAAGCTTATTAAGTATTATATTATCAATATTTCGCTCCAATAATAAGTAAAATAATTTTTACTTATTATTTTACTTATGCTCTGCATAAGTTTGCTGAACATTTTAGGTACCTAATTGGAGTATTCTCATTGTGACAATTAAAATTAAAAAAAAATAAATTAGTAAAATTTTGGCATTTAACTTTGAAAACATCGATACACATGTACGTATTTTTGAACCCCTCTACCATAATCAGAGGTCATCACTTTTTTTTTTTGTGTTGCACCGTGTAATTTTTTTTTAATTTTATTAAACGACTTCAAAAATTTTTAATGCGAGTAATTTTGATTTAATTTTTTCTTTTTCATAAAAGTATTTTATAATTTAAATATTTGCCAGCAAAAATTGATATGAAAGGGCTTAAATAAAATAATCTTGATATAGGGTTTTCCCCTTTCATTTCAGAAAATTATACCCGCTGGTGAAAAGCCATACTTAAAAAAGGACTTGCATTAAATTGATAAAATAAAATGTATGTTTACAGACAAAAATGTGTATGTACTCGTATGCAATTTAATTTATAATCCCTTTTTAAATTCATAATTTTCTAAACGTCTGTTACTTGTACGGAAGTGCTTTAAGCGACAAATTATTTTACATTATCATTAAAATTAAATATAACTCTTTTGTTATAAAGCATCATACAGCTTCTGCTTCTACCGTGGCATTAAACTTCAGCATCATACAGTTTTTACAATATTATTATTTATTATTTTTGATTTTGTTTTAGTTATTTTCAATAAAAGATTTTTATCATTTCGTTCTTAAAATTTTACTTAAATCAGAAAATCGATCTTTATTATATGTAAGAGTACGGCAGCAGCACATCTCAAGTAGATGCTATGAATTACTGACTGCAAAAATGTGCTTTATGTACATATTTTATTTTTCTTTTTTGTTCTTATATAATTTTACATAATAACCATCTTATATACACTGGTTTTACATAAGTTTCTTTAGTTTAATAATAAACAATTGCATTATAATACATCTTGCAGTTTTCCATATTCCATTTTTTTCCTTCTCATACTTTTCACATATCAACTTTTTTATTTTTCCAATAATTTTTGCATATCAAAACAAAAACATGTCTGACAATTTTTTAAGCTTCATGCCTTTTGGCCATAATAAAAAAAAATTGTATGAATACAGTAGAAAAGATTCTGTAGCGGCAGCAGTAGATTTATAAGATGCAGAAAAACAGCAGAAAAAAAAAAAGAAATAACTAAGCTAAAGAGAAAATGTAACAAGACACATGTGGAACGCTTTATAGATGAGTTAAAAATATGATGTGGTACAGTGTTGTTGATGCATTTTTTTCACGTTGAATTTAAAATTTTTCACTTTTTAAGTTCTTTTAATTCGGAAAGTTAGATTCGTATTTCTGCTAACATAAAAGTATACGTAGATTTATAGGTAGCATACTTCCTCTCAATTAGGAAGCAATAGCGATTTGAAGTAATGGATTCCAGTGAAATAGCGTAAAATAAAAAGCTTAAAAAGTAACGTAACACATTCCCATTTTATAGAAAAAATGCTGTTTATGAGGTAAAAGATTTTTTTTTATGAAAACATCGCTGTAGCAATTCAGTGCCTGGGAGTGTAATATCATTTTTCTTTATTTCAAATAAAAAGCGACTATACTCGTACATACTTAACTGACTTTCACTATGGAATTGTTAATTGGCTACTGAAATTCAAAAATATGAACTAAAATGTGAATAATACAAATTACTCTAAAGCCATTATTACAAATTACTTATAAGGTGTCAGATAGTTTCAGTTAACTTTGGTTAAAGTAAATGACAGAGTGACTTATAAATTTTTATACCACTACTGTGTATAGCGATTACGTTTCGTTGCTTTAAATACAAAGTGGCAATGGCGTACCTTTTTTTGACAATTATTTATTTTTCAAATAATTAAGAAATTTGATACTATAAAAATTGTATTTCAATATTTGTTATTTAATTGTGTAATTGTATTGTTTTATTTTTGTATATTCATATAAAAAGACTGACTGTTGAAGTTGAAATATCTTTAATTGAAATATGGAAACTTTAAATGCTTAAAGTTCATGGTAAACTTTACTGAGAACTAAGTTCGTTTTAAAAAATAAGTTCAATTTTTTAATTGTGACAAAAAAAAATCAATCGTACTGCTCGAAATATTTTGCTCCGAACTTAATTTCAGACTGTATTATGAAATTCTAGTTGCTACCACTATTTGCTGCACAATAGATCTTAAAGGTCGCGGTGCGATTATAGCCCATAGTGATAATAATAATAAAAATTTTTTGATTGGACACTAATTTCGTTCTCACAACCGCAATTGTTTTCTGTATGCTTAATATAATAATAAAGATATTTTAAACTCTTTTGTTTTGTGAACTAGAATAGATAGACCTTTTGCTTTTTAAGCACTGTGCAACTATATTTATAATAGTTTTTTGGTGTAAAGTAAAAAAAAACTGTAAATAAATCTTACATACAGAATCTACTGGTACTGAAAATCACTTTAAGAAAAATTGAACAAAATTATGACAAGAGAAAAAAAAACTAAAAAAGCATAAATAGTTAAAATAAAAAAAAGGAACACAAACCATGGCACATGGGTGTTTGTTTTCATATTTTTTTAATACATTTTTCTTTGCCTTAAACATTCATATCTTCTTTTCATATAACATTTTGTTGCTTTTTATTTTAGAGTTTTTTTTTTAAATTTATGCAGATTTTGTGCAATGATGCATGCCGTGAATAAACATATTCCGACTGTTAAGCACACACTGCTTGACGCATTGAAGAAAAAGAAAAGAAAAGAGAATAAAGAAAAAAAATTAAAATCCTACAGAAGAAACTGCTACATTTATTTGTTATACGTATGAGTGAGTATAAGGCAAGGAAGGTATCAGCTAAAGCCAAAAACTTAAGCGAACGGTGTACTAATATGATACGCATTTAATATGCATAAGAAAGCAACAACTACCACAACAATATCAATAATGTTTGAACTGAGTTATGCTTGAATGCTGCTACAACCAAGAATGCAAAATATCGAGCTCAATACAGTGTCTTCAATGGCTCAGACGTAGTATTTGAGAATTTTATTTAATATTTTCTTTTTACCATCATTTTATAAATATTTTTAGCTGATGGCGCTAGAAATTGCTCTGTTTTATGAAAGTATTTTCAGCACTAAGCGTAATTACTTTTCCTTAAAGTGTGTAAAGACTTTGGAAAAAAGAAAAGCTTCCAAATGTTCTACAATTCTAAGAAGAAATTAATTTTTTTTAAAACTTTTATTATTTTTTAAAAAAAAATTTTAAATTGATATCATGAATTTCTATGAAAAGTTAGTTTTAAATTCTATTCCAAATATGATATCATGTAGACAATCATGCATGTGTCATTATAGTGTTTTAATATCTTATGCTAAAAATCAATTAAATTTTTAAAATAGTTTTTAGATAAAAGAATTTTTTAAGGGCTTCAATACCTCAATCGACAATCAGAAAACCACTATGATTGTGAGAACTAAAGTTGTTTTCAATCAAAAATTCAGTTGAGGCTGTCGAATATTTTGATCTTGACAATAGAAAATCGGTCTTACAGTTCAAAATATTTTTAGGAGAACTAAATTTTGCTCTATATAATAGAGTTTTGGTTACTGCAAGTAACAAAAATTGATTATGACAATTCAATTTTTGATTGGAAACAAATTTAGTTTTCACAAGCAAAGTTGTTTTCTGTGTGTACCTTCAGCTTTTAGGTGTGCGTAATAAAGCTAAAAGTCTTGCTGAATTTTGAATGGTAGTAAGTGGGTCATTCTACGATTATACCGTGCCAAGTATGTGCCTAAAAATGAAATTTCGCACACAGAAAATAACTTCGGTTATGAGAAATAAAATTGTATCCAATCAACAATTCAGTTGTGGTAATCAAATAGTTTAGCAACCAGAATTCGATACGGCAGTTCAAAGTTTTGTGTGTGTGTAGTTGAAAAGGAGAGCAAGTTAGCACTCCCCTAGACAACCAACCAAAGTTTTGTTTTGTGAAAAATA
Source organism: Thelaira solivaga (assembly GCA_947397855.1). Taxonomy (NCBI): domain Eukaryota; kingdom Metazoa; phylum Arthropoda; class Insecta; order Diptera; family Tachinidae; genus Thelaira; species Thelaira solivaga. The sequence continues at coordinate 38,123,181 of OX377611.1, read as the reverse complement.
TTTCGAGCTATTAAGGCGATTTTCTATTGTCGCGATTAAAAAATTAGACTTCCACAACTGAATTTTTGATGGAAAACAAATGTATTTCTGACATCCGAAGTTGTTTTCCCAGTGCAAAATATTAATTGATGTTATTTCTCTACTATATAAACCAACCAATTAGCCAACCCTGCACACAGAGAAAAACAAAGATTGTGAGAAGTGAATTTGGCAATCAATTAAGTTGTGTCATTCGAAGTTTTTTGTTAAAAAATTGAAATTTGGTAATACAGTCAAAAATTTAATTATCATAATAAAATTTTGAACTGTACAACTGAATTGTTATTGCGGCAACTAGAAAATTCAACTAACACAATTGAATTTTTAAATATTAACAAATTCAGTTCCCACAAATGAAGTTGTTGTCTCAGTGTGAGTAGTTTTATTTGAGCATATTCATGTAAGTGGTTTTTTTTTTAATGTTATGCAAATTTTTATTAAAACCAACAAAAAATGTTTAGAATATCCTGGACTTGTATACAGAAACAACCAATCTCTTGTTATAACTAAGTTAGAATCAAAAGTAGGATCAAGTCAAATAATCACTGCGGCTAGAAGAGACCTATTGCGATACTACTCCCAAGTTACAAATTTCTCCGAAGTCTAGTATTCATTAGAAATTCATAGAGTTCTTTGGGTAATTTGTCTGTCATGTCAGACGGTTGTAGGTAGTGGGGCCCTAAGAAGCAAAAAAGGGTCCAAATTAGTTCATTACAGTGTTATTTACAATATGTGTTCTACTGTCTGCAGAAGTCATATTTCTCAGGTATTTAAATACTCTGTAAAACCGTAGCAAAGCAAACTTTTGCCAGAGTCACGGACTCTGTAAGTTATTTGTTGTATTCTTAGAATGAAATTTAATTTAATCAAAGTTTAATGAAAGAATTCATTGAAGTATTGAAACACATCAAAAAAGTTATGCTGACTTAGAAAATTTTAATTAAAAAAGTAGTTAATTTTTAGATCAATTAAAATTTCTTTTATCGTGCAGTCTTATCGAAATTGAAAAATGTGAAATTAAATTTTTCTTCTTCTTATTAAATGAAGTTTTTTTTTTTTTTTAATTTTGCCACTTTCCCCCACTTATAATAAAGCCAAAATTAATAAAAAAAAAGCCGTATATGGTGAATACAATTTTTCTGAGGTGTTGAAGTTTGCAAATTTCAAATAAAATATTCGGATTTTGGTTTCTTCAAAGAATTTTTACTTTATATTTTTTTTAATCTGGAAGAATTTAAAATCATTTCCTAATGAGGATTTTTAGAAATAAATAAATATCACGTATTAAAAATTAACCCCTTAAAGACGATTATCGTACACACGTCTGCTAATCTTTCTCCCAAAAGGAGTGACCCCTTTAACATTTTTACTTACGAGAAAGAATCTGAAAAAAAATTTATTTCTAATTGACAACTCTTTGTTGTCAAAGGGTTACTATTTCTTATATATATTATGAGTCACTAATTTGCAAGAAAGTGTGTTTAAATGAAATTAATTTTAAATTTAAATTAAATTCTCATAAATTCTTTTGGTTTTAATTTATTGCAAAAATATGCTTTAAGAAAAGAAAAAATTGTTTCTTTTAATTAAATTTTTTTACAAATTAATTTCAATTAGATAATTAATATTTGAAAAAATTGATTTTTCTTCGTTATTTATGATTTTTTTTTTAAGAGGCATAAATTTTAACTCACAAATTTCTGGATATAAAAAAAATTAAATTCAAACTAGCATTTTTAAAATTTTTTATATTAATATCTGGCATGAATAACATCATAATGATTATGAAGATAATGAAAAAAAAAAAAAATATCAAAACGACAATTTTTATTTTGCCGGTTACTGTCGGTATTGGTTCTTGCTGCTTGCTGCTGCTGTTATGCTTGGTTACTGATGATGATGATGATTTGCAACTGATCGATCGATTGCTAGAAGTAAAGCAAAAATAACAGCAACAACAACATTATCAGCAGCAGCAGCAGCAGAAAAATAAATTCTGCATATGTTTTTTACAACAATGCCACGATACACAAACCTTCTGTTTGATTTTTATGCATTCGATTTTAATATTGTTGTTGTTGTTTAAAGTAACGTGCTTATGCACAATAACTCAATAAATAATGACCGCTCATAAATAATAATCGACCAGCAAATGTGTAATGATTTACTTTTGTAATAAACATCTCCGCACAAAATAACGTCTACAACAACAACAACACTACCAAAAAAAAAATCAAATATAAGTTCTCATGGAAGTCTTTAAGAACGAACATTTAAATGAAAAATAAAATAAAACAAAAATTCATTTAGAACAAATCCAAAAGGCAAACAAATCAAATCGTAAACAAATTGTTAGTATAGTTTTGACCAAAACTGTGTGTGTGTGTTTTTTTTTAAATATATATTATGTGCATTATTGTTTTTTAAGCAGGCTGACTGCCTTAGTGTCTGTTTGTTGGTCAGTCAGTGGGTTTGTTTTTCTGACTGTTTTAAATTATTTTTCTTTTAGGTTTTTTTTTTTTTTGTGTGTGTATTTGACTTTGATTTTTATTTAAAAACCCCATGTGAGTGTGGCCTACTGTGAATTTGTTGTTCTTAAAAAAAAAGGGAAACATTTTTGCATATTGCATTTTTGTTGTTGGTGCTGTTTGTTTGTTGGCAATGTTAAATGAAATCATAAATCAATTATAGTTAAAGATCATTTCTGTTTTGTTCTGTGCTTTTGATGATCTACTACCACAAACAAATGTTACAAGAGCAGGTTTTTGTCTTGAGTCTTTTGTTTTTGTTTTAAGAAATTTACTTGAAATAATTTAAATTCAACTAAATCTTAAAGGTTACTGACTTTATTTTTACTCGCATTTTTATTTATTAGTGTATGCAAACATACACTCATACACACACATTTACAAATATTTAAGAGTTTTTTGTGCGAGGAAGTAACATGATTGATTGATTTGATGCATTCACTTGTGTAAATTTTTATTTAACAAACGGTTAATTCTGCATCAAACGATTGCAATCAAATATCAATCAAATTTAACGAAAATATGTAGTAGTTAATGCTTGTTGGCAGAAATTAAAACTAACATTTATCAAAAGTCACAAAAGCGCAAAAATCTGTTGACAAGATTTTTTTTGTAAGAGGGTAAGTAAGCTAAATTGATTTAACCATAAAACTTAAATTTATACTCTTACATGTAACGTTTGCGAGTTTTAGTTACAGTTTTGAGATGCTTAAAGTTTAATGACTTTAAAGCTGTTATTTTACCGTTTGATAACTTCCCTTTTTTGTACTGAAATTGAAAAAAAAAAGAAAACATTAACAGAATTCTTCTAATATTGTGTGTTTAGTTTTTTGTTGTTATAGTTTTTGGTCTGAAAAGTTGTATCAAAAACAAGTCGCCAAACATGTCATGTTAAAATGCCAAAACTGTCAATTGCTATTTTCTGTGTGTTATAAACAAACCACAAAAAAAAAATACATCACGAACTACAATAACAACAAAGGAACAACAAAATTTTGTTAACAAAAAAATCTAGCCAGCTTTTTAGTTTTATTTATAAAAAGACTTGAACTATTAAAAGTTAAAGAACAAAAAAATAATTCTAAAAAAAAAATCTTAAAAAAAAAATTGTAAAAAACTCACCAACAAACAAACATAAATTAAACTTAATATTTTTATTAGAATTTACATAAAAAAGGAACAGAAAAATGCCTTGCAAATAAACTAAAGTTCCTTTTTTGTTTGGGTTATTCAATACAAATTCTTATGTTATGGATAAACTTGTTGTTGTTGTTATTATTCTTGTTGGTGCTGTTATTAGTATTAGAAAATGTTTCATTTTTAATGACATTTTCTTTTTTAGTGTTTTTTTTTTTAGTAAACACTTACAATTGTCTGCTAATATCTGCATGTCTTATTTAACACTTAACATGTGTAAGCATAAAGTCTCAATGAAGAAGGCTGAAATATTTAACAACACACACATACACTCATAGAAATATGTAATGTTACTTACAAATGGTACATGGTAACATGGTCTCATGATCTTAGAATGTATGTATGTTTGCTGTTTGGCAATTACATTAAGCCTGCCCATCCCTTGTCATAACAACCTACGCATGCAGGAAGTTACAAGTTGTTTATATGTATGCTGTTGTGGCTTTAATTTTATTTACTTAAAAAAAATTTTTTTGTTGTTGTTAAGACGCACAAATTCTTACCTACACGCACACAACTCAACTGTTATTATGCAGTGACAAACAAAACGCATAATTTGACAAAGCGACATTTGGATAGACAACCGCACAGTATTAGTATATTTTATGATTTGAATATTATAACAAATCTCCATACAAATTGTCTTGATACCGCTTATAATTATAAACACACATGCAGCCCTCACAGTGGTCTGAAGTAATGAATTCTATAAATTTAGATAATAAAAAAAATTTATGTATCTGATTAGAATTTGCACTCAAATTTTTTTATACAAAAAAAAAAAAAAATATTAAATTTTTTTTTGATTTTGTAATTTAATTATTCGATCTCTATAAATATTATTCAAGTTTACGATCCTAACAGCCAAATTCATAAAAAATAGTATTGTTTAATAAGGGTTTATTAAGCACATCTTCTATCTGAAATTTTGTTGTTTAATAAGCGCTTATTAAACAAAAATATTTTTTATAAATTTGGCTGTAATATTTTACTTTTTATATTTAATTTTTTAATATCTCAAATTAAAATTTTTTGACAAAACAAATTGTATCTTTTTTTTTTTTTGCATAGAAACAATAAATAATAGATATTTAGATAAATAAATTTTAGACTTTGTTATTTAATTATTCCGATTGTTACAAATAAAAACTTCGATTCTTACAACTGAATTTTGGTCTGATTTCAAATTCAGTTCTCACAACCGAAGTTTTTTTCTGTGTGCTGGCATTCAAGTGAAACTCTGTTTGTATGCATGCGTATGTGCGTTATTAGCTTATTTTATTTTTATTTTTATTAACATCAACCATCATCAAACACATACTTACATAGAAATGTTCTTACATGCACAGGTTACGTATGATTTACTCAACAGCACTCATAAGTGGCAATTGGGCATCATTTGAAAGTGTTGCCTGGAATAGTGGTTGTTACAAGACATTTTGCTTTTCTTTTAGTTATTTCTTCTTCTATCTTCATATTGCAAATAGATTTAAGTCAACAGATTAAGTTTCAGTTAACTTTATTTTCATAGCTCCACCTCCTTCATTTATAAATACAACGTCTTCGCTCAACTACTTATCTCTGTCAGTTCTTCATTTTGCAAACAAATTATATTTCAATATTTTTACGATTGATATTTTTTATATTCGATATCTACTCGTAAAATTGTTTTTTTCTTTCATTTGTATGGTTGAACATTTAGTTAAATGACCAGGATGGCAATGCCATGGTGATGATTATAATGATGATGATAATGATTATGAAAAATGTTCATTATCAAGTTGTTTTTAGTATTCTTTAGTTGTCTTTTAATCCATGAAAATCATAAAATATCTGCAGTTTTCACCTTTTTTTTTTTTTTTTTTTTTTTTTGCTGTAAAGTTATCTAAACGATTATCATATAAATTGAGTGAAATTTTTTTATTGACTTCTATAAGAGAAATCCTATATTGTGCGTTTTTATTTAAATATGTCTAAGTTGTAAATGAAAATGGGGTTTTTAAACTTTAGCAATAAAATCAAAAAAAAAAAAAAACTTTGTTGGAATAATTAAGCAATATTCGTAATTTATATATTTTATATTTAATAAAGAAATAAAATGGGCAGTAAATTAGAGTCTTTTTTTCATATATTTAACAAATAAACTGCCCAATTTCAACAGTTTAATAAGTTACTGGGAAAAAAACAAATTTCTTTTTAATTAAATTTAACTATTAAAGAAATATAGGGAAATATGTAAAGTATGGCGTGAGAGAATATACTTGAAAAAATTTAAAATAAATAATTGAGTAAATCAATTTTATTTTATAAATATTTAAAAAAAGACCATAAAAACTGTCGCAATATGCAAAAATTACTTACGTCTTATTAAGTTATTTTAGAAAACCACAACTGTAAAGGCTCTAAATATTTTTTTAGAATTATATATGTCGATTAAAATATACGGTATTCTTTTCATTTAAATTTCGTTACTTATAGATTATATCGGCCCACCATTCTTTAGCAATTTTTAATTATTGGCCCAAATATAATATAAAAAATTTAAAGCATGGTAACAATTTGCAGCCAATAGGCTTGTAAAGGGTGTTTTTTATAGACGTGTAGAACTTTAAGTTGGCATTACTGTTCAAGATGGCGACCGATTTAACAGCTGTCAAGTGATTTATTCTCAGCTTGGTTTGGCAATTCATCATGAGTAGACTCACGCCTGAACAACGCTTGCGTAGATTCGTCGAATGGGAACAAAACGAGATTGCCGTTGTTCCCGATTTTCATAAGCGAATTTTGTTTAGCGATGAAGCGCACTTCTAGTTGAATGGCTACGTCAACAAACAAAACTGCCGCATTTGGAGTGAAGCTAATCCTCAAGTGTATGTCGAAACACCGTTACATCCAGAAAAACTGACGCATTGGTGCGTACTTCTTCAAAAACGATGATGGCCAGAACGTTACAGTCAATGGTGATCGGTATAGAGCCATGATTACTAACTTTTTCATTCTGAATTGCACAACCAGTAGCTGTGGTTCCAACAAAACGGCGCAACATGTCACAATCGATTTATTGAAAGACACGTTTGGTGACCGCCTAATTTCACGTTTTGGACCTGTGAATTGGCCTTCAAGATCTTGTGATTTAACACCGCTAGACTACTTTTTGTGGGGCTATGTAAAGTCATTGGTCTATGCGGATAAGCCACAAACGCTTGACCATTTGGAAGCCAACATTCATCGTGTTATTGCCGATATACGGCCACAAATGTTGGAAAAAGTCATCGAAAATTGGACGTCCAGATTGGACTACATCCGAGCCAGCCGTGGCGGTCATATGCCAGAAATCATATTTAATATGTAATGACACAAGATTATCTTTCGGATAAATAAAATTCATGTCAATCGAATATATATTAATATAAAGTTCTATACGTCTATAAAAAACACCCTTTATAAATTTATGAAATGCTTATTAAATATGAAGAATAAAATTGTCTACAAGTTATGTTTTTAAAGCCCTGAACTTGATTTTTAATATTTTTGAGTAGTTTTCATCAGAGTTTATTTTGTAAACGTTTGTTACAAAATCACAAATCTTTAAAAACTTTTAAATCGTTTTGTACAAAATACAAAACGATTTACAAGAACAAAGTCACATTTGTATACAAAATAAAAACCGATACGTTATTTGTTTCTTAGCAAGATGACACGTGCAAAGTGTTATTTACCCCGTAATGATGATAATCATGTGCGCTCATATAAGAGTATGCATGTACTCGTATATTTCGGCACTATTGAATTTAGCTTGTTTTTATTTTTACTCATTTGTTTTTTGGTTGTCTACATTTAAGTCAATGGTACTGTACTAATAATGTACAATATACGAATATAAATACAAAGCAAATCAGAAAAACTACAAGACGAAACGAATTCAAATGTTTCGTTTTGTTTCTTTTTGAACTCTGGTTTTCATATAAAGTCGTTACACAATTTTATTGATTGGTTGGCTAGACGAACTGCGATCCAAATTTACTAGCTCCCCTAAACCAAAATGAACAAATTCTTCAAATTTTAGTAGTCCAAAAAGCAATAACAATTTTGGTGACTTAATTCATTTACTGAAAGATTTAGTTCATTATTTAATTTAAAATAAACTGAATCCTCAAATTTTTTAAATAATAGAAACAAAAATTCTATTAATTTTTATTTCATTTATTTTCTGTCCTTTCAATCTTCTATCTCTATCTTTCTTCATTTCCTTTTATACAGGTATCACAAAAGGACCACATCAGAGGACTCAAATAAGCCCAACTACTGTTTTTCTTATTTGTGTATTTCTAACCTAACCAAGCTTGGAGAATTAGTGCCTTCTCGCAGAAAACAACTTTGGTTGCAAAGATTTAATTAACTGCTTTCTAATAACACAAAATTTTTTTTAAAGAATTTTGTGTTATTAGAAAGATATACTCCCGAAAAAAATCTTCAAGCCCAAGAAAAGTCTGGCTATTTTTTTTTAGAAGAAAGAAACTAGTGTTTGACATATCATAGATGCCCGCTTTTGGCACAGTTTTGTTTTTAAGAAAATTTAGTAACTACCCAAAATAATAAGTCTGTTCAGCATATCAGAGAGGAAAAAATCTTTTTATAGAATTTATTTCACTATAAATTGAGAAAAAAAATTCATTTGGTTCTAGTATAACATTTTGTCACTAATACATTTTTGTTTCAACTTTCTTTAATTTAAGATGGATTTTATGCCGGTACAAGAAGTGGCGTAACTGTTTAAAATTTTTTTTTTTTTTTTTGTAAATTCCAATATATTGTAAATGAAATTGTACTTTTTCAAATTTAATATAATCGTACATTGTGGCATTAAAACAAATTAATAAAAAAAAAACAAGTAAGAAAAGCCTAATGTCCATTATAATTTGAGGGGTATTTTATCTCCGTTAGAGTACCAATGTCATTGTGACTTGCGTTTCCGCATAATTTCAAAAGGCGTGTAGTAGAAAATTCTTTATGCTTTTTTTTTTTAATTCTTCTATTGAACAAATGTTTAAACGAAATGAGCATTCAAGCGCATGTTGGTACTCGTACCCAAGCGCAATAATACAATGCAAAACTACTTTGAAAAAAAAAAAAAAAAATAATAAAAAAACGCGATCTAACTTGAAGCCAAAATATATAAAAAAATTACACAACAAAAAATAAATTATAAAACTGCAACACAAAAGTAATAAGCAATAGTTGTATTGTGTATGGGCAGCACTTGGTAAAAATAATAATTGTTTGAATTATTATTGATTTTGGTTATTTGATAGTAGCCCATGGGACAAATGTTTTTCAGCACACAAACAAACAAAAAATTCTTTCTTTTATGAACAGATACACGGACCAAGATATACAATTATTGTGGTATATTTGAGAGAGTTTAACAAAGGAAATAACTTTTGATACCAAGATCTTAAAGTTAAAGAAAATATAAATAATAAAAATACATAAAAATAGTAAAAGCCCAGCATATACTGTTAATAATGTGGGTTGGTAACAAAAACCTTTAAAACAAACATACACAAAGAGTTTTTTTATTTTTGTATTTGTTGTGTGCGATGACGCAGTTTTTTTTATAATTTTTATTGACGATATTGTTATCTAAGTAAAGAACTTCCTTAAATAAAACTCAATAAGAAAATAATAATAATAATGATTTAGGTAAAATATATTTATATTTTAAAGAATATGTACACCGTTTCCCAACAGAAGCTAAAACATTTTCAGCAAGATTTTTTTTTTTTTAAAGACAACTTCATTGAACATATTTTTATTAGAGTGTTTAGTTGAATAGTTTTGTTGTCTTGTGAAGAAACAGTGCTTGAATAGAAAAATATTTAGTTTACATAAACCATAACTTGGCTTAAGCCTCTTATTTTTATTTAAAAATTTAAATTTTATTTGCTCGTTTCGGTCAAGTTAAAAGTTGAATGAAAATCAGTTACAAATTATTGACTATTTACTATAATTCATTTATTTATATTTTTTATAATTTATATTTTTGTTTCATAATTTTTTTTTTTAATTTTTGTTTATTTTATTTATTTAACTATTTGTTTTCTTTATGTTCATTACAGGTGAGTGTCTGTCTAAATTATTGTCGTTTATCAAACATTTTTGTTTGAAAGTTGGAAAAAAAAAGGTTAAAAATAATGGATTTAAGCCGATATACATTTATGAGTGCTGCAAGTCATAACTAATACTCTTTGATTTAAAAAAAAAAAAAAAAAAAGATACGTTAGTTTTTACTTCGGCTTATTGCAGTCATTAAGGTAAGGTTCGAACTGTTTTTTGTATGATGTTACTGGTAATGGTAGTATGTGTGTATTTAGCTAGTAAATGACTGAAAGGAAAGGTGTGTATTTGTTAATTTATTGAAAATTACTAGTAATAAGTAATATTTAAATAAATATTTAAGTTTGAAAGGAAATTTGTGTGCTTATGGCATACATTTTGTTAAGGTAATAGAAAGTCTGAAGATTAATTTTTATTTAGTAACACGTAGCTATATGCTAGCCATTTTAATACAATTCTTTATAAATAAATTAATATTTTTAAAAATGAAAGATTGAATTTGAAAATTGCTTCTTATAAACCACATTTATTGCTTAAAATGTTTTAGAGTTAAAGTTTATTGAATAAAGTTCTAAGGAAAGTAAGTAGAAAAAACTGCAAATGAAGAATAACAACAAAGTATTTTTATTTATTTATGACATCAGTAAATTTTAAACGGATTTAAAAAAAAAGAAAATAAATTCCAAAATTGAAAAATTGAAAAATGGCGAAAAAAGTTTAAAAAAATTAGTTTGGTAGAGAAATACGCACAGATGTTTCAAGTTTACTTACCATTCAAACGGCCTCAATGTTTTCTTTTTAAATACGATGAGAAACTTCAAATCGGTTACTGGCTTATAAAGGGTGTTTTTAATAGACGTATAGAACTTTATATTAATATATATTCGATTGACATGAATTTTATTTATCCGAAAGATAATCTTGTGGCATTACATTTTAAATACGATTTCTGGCATATGACCACCATGGCTGGCTTGGATGTAGTCCAATCTGGACGTCCAATTTTCGATGACTTTTTCCAACATTTGTGGCCGTATATCGTCAATAACACGGCGAATGTTGTCTTCCAAATGGTTAAGCGTTTGTGGCTTATCCGCATAGACCAATGACTTTACATAGCCCCACAGAAAGTAGTCTAGCGGTGTTAAATCACAAGATCTTGAAGGCCAATTCACAGGTCCAAAACGTGAAATTAGGCAGTCACCAAACGTGTCTTTCAATAAATCGATTGTGGCACGAGCTGTGTGACATGTTGCGCCGTCTTGTTAGAACCACAGCTCCTGGACATCATGGTTGTTCAATTCAGGAATGAAAAAGTTAGTAATCAATTCTCTATACCGATCACCATTGACTGTAACGTTCTGGCCATCATCGTTTTTGAAGAAGTACGCACCAATGATTCCACCAGCCCATAAAGCGCATCAAACAGTCAGTTTTTCTGGATGTAACGGTGTTTCGACATACACTTGAGGATTAGCTTCACTCCAAATGCGGCAGTTTTGTTTGTTGACGTAGCCATTCAACTAGAAGTGTGCTTCATCGCTAAACAAAATTCGCTTATGAAAATCGGGAACAACGGCAATCTTGTTTTGTGTCCATTTGCAAGCGTTGTTCAGGCGTGAGTCTATTTATGATGAATTGCCAAACCAAGCTGAGAATAAATCACTTGACAGCTGTTAAATTGGTCGCCATCTTGAACAGTAATGCCAACTTAAAGTTCTATACGTCCATAAAAAACACCCTTTATAAGGTACGTGTTTTTTTTAATCGTAACTCAAGATTTTCGAGGTATTTGACATATTTCAAAAAAAGATTCTTATTTTTACTCGATAGCATCTAGAAAAATAATATCACTTCCCAGGTATTTGCATTTTATTTTTTTAAAAATCACTGTGTTATTCGTTTATGTAGAAAACGACTTTGGTTGTGAGAACTAAATTAGATGCACAGTCGTCATCTGACGATCAATGCAATTTTGCAAAATTAATAGTACATTCTGTAAAATCTTTATAAATTGAACGACGTATTCACTAAGCCAACAAAATAATGAAATAATATAAACCCTATAGCATTGATATCTCAGAAAAGCCATTCAAAAAGTGCACCAGAAAATTTGTGTCTTGGTGCCATAAGAGCCGGACACTCACTACTACTTACTTTCAGATGTCTTGCAACTGCAGCAGTGCCAGGATATCGATATGCTTGGCCCAGCAGTCATAGCCACTAGTCTATAAATATTCTTTATATATATACTGAATATTTGTCAGGCCTCCAGTCATTGCCATTTAGTTCCTACTTTTCCTTGATAGTATTAAAAAATCCTGCTCGTAATGCTACACAGATGAAGTTCAAAATTAAATTCTGTTAATAATATTTTGCACTGTATAACCGAATTCTTATTATTACAACTAAAAAATTCAACCATCACAACAAAAATGTTTGTTTTGTGTTAGTTTTCTCAATGTATAAAGCCAGTCTTAACCAATACATCTGCAGGCTCATTGACCAATGAACGTACTGAGTGCAGAAATCCATACTGGGAATACGTCAGCTTGACATATCAGATTGGATAATACAGCCCTGCATTGCCCAATCAAAACAATAAATTTAACACCCGATTAAAATGCCAGGAGAGCCGCTTAGCTATCTACGAAGATGTGACTATAGTTTCCCTTTAGATATAACTAGTGTAAGATAGGATATATTAGTATCAACCAAATCAATGCTGTGGGTTGCTAGTCGAAACTTCAGAGCATGTATTAGGTAGTTCGGAAAATATTTCGCTTTTTCGACAAAGAATTTAATTGTATTTTTACGAAAGACTTCACACTTAAACTCCATATTTATTGTATGTTTCGAGAGCTTATATAGCAAGACTTGTGCGTGCAAATGTTGAAGTAATTCTACACACAAGTTTTTGTTCGTGGATCGAAATTTTGCACTGACTTACTGTCAAGACATATTTTCTAAATCTGGTTTGAAAAGCATTTGTACCTTTTCTACAGTAAAAATGTTTTAATATAAAGAGCAATAAGCAGCATTCTCGTCATATTTTGCATTTTTACTGTAGAAAAGGTAAAAATGCTTTTCAAACCAGATTTAGGAAAGATGTGTTGACAGTAGGTCAGTGCAAAATTTTGATCCGCGCAAATTTTGATGTCGAAGATGTTGATTCTAGAATCCTGGTTAAAGCTGATAAAGATACGATAAACGCATTAGTTGATGTAAATCATAAAATAAAAACAAGTGAGAGCGGTAAGGGCTTAAATTTATTTAATTAAACTGTTTATTACAACGTGAATAAAAAATCGTATTTCATAAAAAAAACATCAAATAACTTTTCGAACAACTTAATACTTTATGACTGTCTGGGTCAGGTAAGGCAAAATTTCTGGGACACTTTTTGTTAACACCCAGAAAGCTAAGTAAGCTTTAACTGAACGGGATAATTGAATTCACTTGAAGCATATATTTTGAATGGATTGTGATTCTCTGGGTTGTTATACATATTTATAATAGCTCCCCAGTAGTGCGATTCACTATTCAATTTTAAAACAAAATGTTTGGTTAAATATATTAAAAAACAGTAAAATTTTTAACTGTCAGTTGTGCGGTTAAATAAAAGCAAGAACTTTGTATAGTGTGTAGGATTACTACTTGTTACTTTGCTTATTATATTTATATTTTAATTACATTGGCAATGGTTTGAGTTCTAAATATTTTAATTGTCAGAAAATAATTTAATTTGAGTCTTAAAAAATATTAATTATCAAATTTGCAATAAACATTTTTTATATAAAAAATATAAATCGTATTTTTTACAAGTGTTTACTTAACTGAAAATTAATTGTGAATTTCTGGTTGTTGTACATGGTTTGTAGCCTTTTTGGTTGTTGTCCACGGTATTCATATTAGTGGTGAATTTTTAACTCTTGCAGTTAACCGAAAATATTAAATCAGTCATTCGTTAGTGCAAAACAGCAAAATATGGAGTTAAAACTAACATCATGTCGAACCCTTAAAAGTTACTAAATCGCACTACTGATACTGTTAATTATTTATATATAATTTTATAGCTTATTTTAATTAATCCTATATTTTCTGCTGCTTAAGCACATTTTTCTTCATATAAAGATAATTATTTTATTAAATTGGTTTTTATAATAAGTAAAAGCTAAAAACCTTTACAATATTTTTAAAAATTTTTTAAATATTAAAAATTTTTTAAAAACAAAATGAGCTAAACCAGAGATGTGCATACGATTTATATGCCTTTTTGTTATTTTTTAAAAATGTGTATTGAATTGTCATTAAACATAAACTAAATGAATGCTGTCATTGCAAGATTCACCGTATCGATGTGGTTTGTAACAAAATGCATGTCATTGCTTGCATATTCTATAAGCACTAACTATTCGCAAAAGACACGAGTCAATTGATATTTTAAGAAGCTTTTTAAGTAAATATATTTTGGACTGTATTTAAAGAAAAACTATATTAAACAATTTTCAGATGTTGAGAGAAGAAATAAAGTCATACTTCAAATTCAATATTTCATTATTTAAAGAAAAATATAACTAAATATTTTATTTAAATTTTAATTCGGGAGCTCTACGTTTTTTATACTTATAAAAAAGTTAAATATTTATTGTTTTCTTTCACTATATTTCGCTTTTCGTCGGAATTTTGTGTTATATTTATAACAACAAAATTTTTATATATATAAAAAACTAGATGTTTTTGCACGGTCTCGCCCGACCTGGCTTTTTATTATGTGAGTAGGTATCCTTAGAAAGCAGATGTGTCAATTTTTATAACAATCCATGTACAAATAGAATTTTAATTGTTAATCCAAATACTACAGCCATTCACCACTTTATAAAGTGTCACATGTTTTTGGTAGCATTATTATTAGAGGTGCCCATCAAAGTGGGCTTCTCGAGTTTCTTAACGCGTTAACTGTAGCTCCACAAAATAATGAATCCATAAATGTTTTTTTTATACCCTTAAGGGTAACATTTTTACAAACTTTGAATGCCATATTGATTTATAATTAATCAACAACCTAAAATATAAATCTTATGCTTCTAGTCTGAAAATGACAATACTATCATACAATTTTTCATCCCCCTTTACAACATTTTTTTCTGATTAAAATGTAGCCTATGTCCTTTCTCAGACTTTAAACTATCTGTGTACTAAATTTCATTAAAATCAGTTCAGTAGTTTTGGCGTGAAAGCGAGACAGACAGATAAACATTGTTGCTTTCGCATTTATAATATTAGTATGGATTAAAATTTTTCTTTTGCCTTGTCTATTTTTTATAAATCGAAAAACACAATTTTCAATATTTTTATTATTTCAAAGTTCATTTTATTGAAATAAAACGAATTTTGTTTCTCAAATAACACTTTGCATAAAAATAAAAAACAGTAATAATTTTTAATGTGTTATTGCTAACGGCACAAACAAAAGCAGTAAGTAGATTTATAGAAGAAAAAAGAGAATCAACTCCTGTACATCTCTGGTGTATATATAGAATGAAGTTTATTTATTTTTAAATGATTTCATGAAAAATTATTTACCCGTCATGCAAGATTTCCTTTAATATCCAAATTCCCAAAAAACAAAAAAAAAAAATGGATTTTTATTTTGCATTTTAAATAAATGCTTTGATTTAAATAAAAAAACAAATATTTAAAAAAATTGTGTTGGGTGCCACCATAATACGAGTGAGTTTTATATGAAAAATTTGTTTTAATCCTAAAAGTATGAGAGCACAAACACAGAAAGCAACAAAACTTTATTTAATCATCATTAAGGAAACTGCATTGTGGACAAGTTTATGTGTGTTTGTGTGGATTTCTTTTTATGAAATCATAAAACTTCAATGAATTTATACTGATAATGATGATAAAAACTTAATGATGTTTCAACAGTAAACATAAAAAACAGAGAGACGATGTAATATTTACTTTATTGTTATATGTTCTGGCTGTTGTTGCTGTTATTGTTGTTAGCCAGCAACAATGTTGCAAATGGCTGCAACATGTTAAAGTACTACACGTGTAGCCAAAGGAAAGACAAAAAAAAAAGAATTGGATTTTATGATCATTACCGCCATACAAACACACACGCGCAGAGACACACACACATTAAGAGAAAATTTGCAAGCACTTGGTTACTTTATGCTGTGAATTTCATTTGTGAATTTAAGTTAGTAAGAGATCTTGCATTTTTATATTTTAATTTTTTTATCTTTTTGTTGCATTGAAATGCTGCAAGTTGTTTATTTGGAATTTTTTTTTTTAATTTTTGATTTCTTTATTTTGTAGTGTTAAAAACTTTTTCATTTCCAGCCTCTCTGAAATTAAAATGCCCACCTTAGAGCTAAGATATCTGTGAGCTAATATGCTGTGTATAATTGCAGCCAGTATTTTATGGCATTTTTGTCTATGAAACATATTAAACCAAGATCTCTAAAGTATCTGTTTTTTATGTTCTTCAATGATGTTTATATACGATTTTATTTCCATAACTTTTGTTCTTTTTTAAGTTTTTATGGCTTTATTTAGTATCTCCTGTTAATTTGTAATGAAATCTTCAACATTTTTTAAAAATTTTTGCTTTCTTTAATTTTTCTTTAAAATTGTTAATAAGGAGTTTTCACTGTAGAAAAATAAAATGTTTTTAATGTCACACTGTGAATTCGTTTAATAGTTTTGTAATTTACGTTTTATAACGTTGAGTTGTAAAAGTGTTGCTAAAGTCAATTTCAACTAAAGGCTACAATTAAAAAAAAAAGCATAAAAAAGAACAAGCATGCAATTATTAGAATTTAAATACACATACAACAAAAAAAAAAAAAAAATTTTTTAAATGAATACGTTTCAATGATAATGTTATGCAAAATTTTGCAAATAAATGTTTGTTTATAAACTAAATCTCTAAATGTCTCATAACTTTAACAAACAATAACACCACCAACACCACCACACACAGGAGATTTAAATGAACACTTATCAGAGGAACACCTTCATAGCAAAATGATTTGCTGTTACTGCCACTTGCATGACAGCATGTGTGTAAGTATGTATGTATGTGTCAGTACATACAAAAGTTTTTAATACAACTACTTGTAAATCTTTCTAATCCCACCTTGACATTAAATCTACGCATTTAAAAATTGTTTCTTTTTTTTACGTTTTCCTTTTCAAACAATTTCTAAACTTAACTTACGTTACCCAAAATAATAACAACAACCACAACACGAACAACAACACCACCTCCGGATTTTGTAAAAATCTTTTCAAAAATGTTCTACATCAGTTTGTTACTGTGCCTTTTTGTTCTTGATTTGCTTAAGCATTTAACGTCTCTCCGTTTCTTTTTACTTTTTTCTTGCATAAAAATGTCTTAAGTAAAAATTACGAGCTCTGGGATACTTTTTCTCTGCATTTTTTTTTTTTTTTTCATATTTTTAAGTATGGGGAGCATTTTATATAGTGAAAATAAAAAAAATCCTAACACTCTTTTTCAAATAACTTGTATTAAAATTTGAAATCTATCAGCCCTGTTTTGCACTCAATATTGGCTGAAATTTCTAGGGAGTTTATGTAGATGGCTACCAAATGCCCTAAATCGATCTTTGTAATACAAATTAATAAAAATATTGAACTCGAAAGCAACAACTAAGAAATACTTAAAAATTAAAAAGAAAATTAGCTTTTCATTTTCATATAAAACTAAATATTTTTGACCGGTATCACCTGGCTCGGTTCTTTATTACGTTCGTAGAAAGGGTATGTGCAAATTTTTATAGAAATCCTTTAACAAATAAAATTTTAATCGTTAAAAAACCCACTCACTACTTTATGAAGTTCTTCATAGCTTTGCTAGCATTATTAGCAGAGGCGCCAACTAAAAAGGTATTGCTAAGCATAATCTTTATGAACATTGGTAAGTGAAAATAATTGAAAAATGTGGCCGTAAAAATGGTTGTGATTCAAAAGTCTCTTTAGAGCAAAAGGATTAATTATATGTGTAAAATTTCAGAAAAATCTGTTTAAAAAGAAAAATGTATACAGCTATCAAAAACACTTATGTGCTGTTTATAAGAAACAACCAATCCAATAATTTAAAAAATCTTTTTGAAAATTATAAAAAAAAAAAATATTTTAAAAATTTCTTGTTTTCCACAAAATATTTTTAGTCGACTTAATTGTTCATAGAGAAGACGCTTTCAATAATGTCAGGTTAACAGATGTTGTGGATGCTCTCATAGAGCATTCTGTAATAATTGGATTCGTGAGTACGGGGGTAAAAGGCACACCTCAAGGAGGGCTCCTATCACTACCTTTATAGAACATAGCCTAAAATATATTACTCAGGGGGGTTGATTCCCTGGGTTGCAAAATTTTAGCATAAGCGGATGATGTTGCAGTGACCATATCGGGAGTCTGTCCGGATACGATTTCCTGAAAATGAAATCTACAAATAGTAGTTACTTAGAGGGACTAAGCGCCAATCCCACAAAGACTTGTGATATTCACAGATTGCTACACTTAAAACGCCAAAGCTGAAAGGCCCGGAATTAAGCGTTTCTGCTAGTGGGAAATACCTAAGAGTAAATTTGGATGAAAAACTTTTCTTTAAACCGAATGTTAAGTCGAAAACCTGGAAAATAAATGCAGCGATATACGTTAGCAGAATTGTTTTAGTTATAAATAAGTCCCAGTAACGTTCATTATCTTTGCAAGATGGTGATTCAGCTCATTTTGTTCTCTAAAGTGTTGTGGAAGGCACTAAGTATAATCACAAGCAGATCCCAATGGAAATAGTTCTTAGGTGCTTGGTAGCTTTGATCACAGGCGCCAAACAACTTTGCTTGTGAGAACTAAATTTTATTTCCAATAAAAATTTTAGCTGTGATAATAAAGTTTTTAAGTTGTAGCAGCTAGGATTCGTGGAATGGATATGATATCTCTGTAGTACTTCTTACACTGACTTTATTTTTCTTCTCATGGAGGTTAAGAGATTTTTGAACATCCCATATGCCAGGGCCCCCTTTAAAGCTTAAGTTGTAAATATTAAAAATATTTTAATTAAGCACATAAAAAACTCATGGACATTTTTTTTACATAAAACCAAAGCAAAATTCGTAAACATTTTAATGTATTTATTTTAATTTTATTTTAATTTAAATCACCGTCAATGGTTTTTGACATGAAAAGTTTAGCTTGTTTACCATGAAATACCCTCTACCGATTTACTTTTATTAAGATACTTGTCTAGCTTCGTATTTTTTCTTCTTTTAAATACACACACACACGCACACACGTAAAGTATATTTTGTTATTGTTTTTTTTTTATTGTCGCAATTTTGTGGCAGTCAGCATGTAAATAAAACATGCATGTGGCACGCATAAGCGTATCAAATTTAAATGAATTTATTTCTTTTCTTTTCTTGTATTTTTTTTTTCTCAACAACTCGTTGCTGCTGCAGAACTTTTTTTTTGTTTTTGTAAAATTGTTAAGTATACATATTTTTATAGCATTTGATCTAAACCCTATAATATAAAAATATACAACAACAACAACAACAACAATGTTATAGTTTTGAAAAGTCCGTTTATTTGATCGTTACTGGTTCTCAGTTGCTCAATTTAGTTTAAAGTTATTTGTTGGCTTGTTGTTGTTGTTGTTGCTGTTACTGATACAGCATACTTTCATCTGGCAATAAAATTATACAAACTCTAGAAAAATTCTCAATTATAGCTAGAAATTGCAACAATAAATTTTAAAACATCACAATTGCAACTTTGTATACAAATTGATTTGAGTGCAGTAAAAACTAAAACAAAAACAAAATGAAGAAAAAAAAATCGAAATTAAAAAGTAGAGAATTTATTTTATTTATTATTTTGTTTGATGTGTTTGCTTTTTTTGCCTTCTGCTTTTCCTTCAAACTTGTTTAACAACTTTATTTTTATGGCCAAAGCGAACAAAAGTTAAAAAAAAAAAAAAGAAAACAAATAAAATTGGTCCATGTTGACGTTTTAAAAAGGGTAGTAAAAGTTAAACTTGATTTGTGCATAATATGTGCTTTATTAATTTGTTGCTGTTATTAAGCGGTATAAATTATTTGTTGTTGTTTATTTTGAAATGATAAATATTTGTTGAATGAAAGGAAATTACATTTGTAAAAATGCTATTCTCATTTTGAAATTTAAACAAAAATTATTGTTGACAATAAAAGGCTATAGGAGTAAATGTTAATGTGAATGCTGTAGACAGGTAAACTGTCTTAACAGAAATTTAATTTTTTTTTTTTTCAAAAAATTACAAGAAACAAAAATACAATTTTTTTTTTTTGCTGCATTTATTTAAGTAAAAGCAAAATTCTGTATCTGTGATCAAATTGATTGAAAGGATAAGGACTGCGTTTCTGGGCTGGTATGATTTGATTATGTTGAAAATAGTGCAGTAAGCAGTTGTGTGACCATCAGCTGATTACAAAATGGATTAATTACAAATTATTCTTTTACTTTGAACAAAATTGTATAAATTGTGCAATTATTTACAGAAAACTTAAAAAAATATTAAGAATCAATTAAACATTTTAATTGAATTGAAAAATCTACCGCTAAAAACTGTCAAAAATGCTGTAAAATCAATAGGTCATAGTCACAAAAATGTACACTTTTATTAAGAGCTGACCTTTTTAATAAGAATTTGATGAATTTTAAGTTGTTAATCGCTAATAAGCTTGTAGTCCTCTGAAATGACTTAATAAAACATAAGCGGTCTACCACAACTAAAAAAATTTCTTGCATATTAAAAAGCATTTTCAATTATAAAATATTACTCGTGTTTGTCATGATGCTTGTTTTTAAAGTATGATTTTTAGTTTTTTTGTAATTTACTTGTTCATCTAGCAATTTTTTAAAATTTTTCATTGTGTAAAAATATTCATTGGCGGTGGTTATTTACTTTTGTGTTAACAAAAAATATTATCATTTTACTTAAATTTAACTGAATTTTCACCTTGCAAAAAGTCCAAAAGAAAAGCAAACAAAAATAATAATAAAGTAGTTGCTTTTCCTATAAATGCGTTATTTATGAGATGCAATAAAAATTCCCAAAAAAAACTAAGCTCTCCTAAAGAAAAAAAATCGAAAGAAAAAAGGAAAAACAGACACATTTAGCCAACTTCAAGAAAAGCTCTAACGAAATGCCAAAAAAAAGAAAACAACAAAAAAATGTAAAGATCAAATAAATTTTCCACATACTATTGAACCTTTGAACTTTTAAGAAGGATATAAATGTTGCACCACATGCATGTGGCACAGTTACCATCATAATTTATTGATAAGAAGACACTAAAAAGAACTACAACTTTATTGATACCATTTCGTAGAAAAACACTGAACAACTACTTATGCGAAAGTAGATAGATACGGTTGTTGGTTGGTCTATGGGCAACTATTTGTATGATTTTTTTTTCTTTGTTTTCTTAAGGAGTGTGAGCTGTACAATAGGTTTTTGCCTTGTACAGGGTGGGCCAAAAGAAACCAAGGGGTGTAAAAGTTTAATAACTTTTTTGTTTATTAACTTTTTTTTATTTTTTCTTTCAGATTATATAATATACAAAATGGAAATTTTTTTACACTAAGTATGAAAAATTATGTCTCTTAAATGACCACCGTTTTCAGCTTTGCACTGATGGGCTCTTTTTAGAGCATTTTCCATAACATTCCAAAACTTGTGGCTGTAGCGTTCGAATTTCTGCAACAATGTTTGCCTTGAGTTCAAGGATTGTCTCTGGCTTGTTCACATACACCCGCTCCTTCAAAAAACCCCAAAGAAAATAGTCCGAATTTCGAGAAATTATTCGCTCTCCAAAAATTTGACTTAAAAGTGCCATTGTGTCTCGGGCAGTATGGGCAGTGGCTTCGTCCTGCTGAAACCACATACCAGGTCTGTTTTCAAGAGCAGGACGTAAAAAATTTTCTATCATAAAACGATACCGCTCTCCATTTACGGTTACAGCACTTCCATCTTCATTCTCGAAGAATTAGGGCCCAATGACATTTTCAGATGTGATCCCACACCATACTGTACACCTGATGGGGTGCAATTGGCGTTGATGAATGGCTCTTGGATTTTGAGAACCCCAGAACCTACAGTTCTGCTTGTTAACAAAGCCATTCAAATGAAAATGAGCTTCATCACTCATAATAAAATAATTGATCTCTGGTTTAAATAATAAAATTCTATTGTTCTGGTTCTCTGTTCAGTTGTGAACCTCTCCATTATAAATTCTCCAAGTGTTGTCTATATAATCTGAAAGAAAAAATTAAAAAATATTAATAAACAAAAAAGTTATTAAACTTTTACACCCCTTGGTTTCTTTTGGCCCACCCTGTATAAGCAATTATGGATTTTAGGTTTATCTTGAACTTTTTTTATTATTCAAAGAAAATTTTAAGCTGCTTTTTGTAGTTTTAAGCTAACAACCAGTTTTTTTTTGTGTGTATTTTTTTATTGTATTACAGCTACATACTCATACACAAATTTGCTGTTAGAGAAATGTGAAAAGAAAAGAACTGTTTGTGTTTAGTTTAAGTTGATCATTGAGAGATATATAGAAGGAGAGGGTCTTAGTATTGTTGTGTGTAGCTTTTGTTAAACAAAAATAATTTAAAAATGTTTTTAAATATAAACAATTTTTCAATATAAGTTCATGTTTGTTTATATGAGCGATAATTTTTATTAAAATTATCGGTAAATAATTTTTCTTTAAAATGAACTCACAGCACTTTCAAAAATAATAGCCCATATATTGAATGCTACCTAAAATATTTTAGCTTCTTGTCATTCTGGAAAATAATTTATTGTTAATTTATATTTAGAAAAAATAATTAATAAAATTTTAAATTTAATAAAAATATTTTTATCGATCGAAGGAAGTTACAAGTACTGGTGGCACAAGCTTACAAAATGAAAACAAAAAATATTTTTATTCTTGTTGCTCAACTAGTACTTTGAAAAATATTTAAATTTATATATTTAGTTTGGTTCTTGGAAAAAAAATTAAATGTTATAGTTTGAACTAACAAGTATTTTCAAATGAAGTACCTCCACTTGAAATTTATATGGAAAGTCTTGAAAATACCAGATCCCTTTTACAGTTTAAAGTTTTTAAAAACTTTTTGAAGCTTTTAATTTTCATATTCAATACAAAAAAGAAATAAACTTTTTTCTACGATTTAAAATCGTTTTGGGGTAAATTTTACAGTAAAATTTCAAATCAGGTTTTAGTTTTATTTATTTAAAATTGGCAGTTAATTTTTTGTAACTTTCAATAACATGAATAGTGATTTTTAATTATTGAAGTTCAATTATATTTTCCTATAAGATAATTTTCATTATGTAAAATGTAAACAAATTTATATATGACAAGATAGATTGGCCCATAATCATAGTCATGAATTCATGAAATTCTTTTTATAAAAAAAAAGTCAGCTCTTTATAAAATAGTACTTTTTTGTAATTATGAATATAATTATGATTTCTTTTTGCTCAGAGGTAGTTTTTAATTTGAGTTTGAATGAAGATCTTTTAATATTTGAGTAAAAGTGAGAGAAAATTATTTGACTGCAATATAATGTGTATTATGATGTAAATAATAAAGTACTATTATAATAAGTAAAATTAAAAAAAAAAAATGTATCTAAAATTATATAGACAATTTTGCATGATAATTGCAACCTCCTTTTTTGTAAAATGAAACAAAAATTTCTTTAATATGTCTTTTTAATAAACATAACAATAAAAAGTATAGTTAATATTAATATAGTTAAGATCTCAATAAAAAAAATTGTTTTTAATTAAAATTTCCAATATTTCGACTTTCTTTTGAAGGTCTTCTTCAGGGAAATTTATTTTTAATAATAACGTTTTATTTGTAAGTTTATGTGACCTTCTTCAGGGAAATTTATTTTTATAAATTATAAAAATACAAACAGGTTTTTTTTTTGAGATCTTAAGCTTGATTAATATTAACTAATAATAAATTTATAATATCGAATAATTTACTAAAATTATAATAAAAAAGTTTATTTTTATATTCAATACGCTAACAATTTTTTTTTTTTTTTTTTTTTGAATTCTAAATTCGTACTTTCAGTCTCTTAAAAATTTTGTAAATAATAAAATTCGTGTCTTAAGTCTTTAGTTTCTCCAAGCAATAGAAAAACTCGTATATCTTAATTTTGAAAGAAACCGAAGTATGTGTTTTAGGTTGTTTATACCAGAGCACCGCACAAGCATACTTTAAATATCTTACAAACACTTTTTATTTTAAGAATTACACTTCTTTGTAGAGATGTGTGGCTTTCAAATATGCTTTGTACTTTGCTCTAGTCTATTATTATCTGTACATAAGGGTAGACTTTGATAGGTTTGTACGAGTATTACGATAAATATCTTTTTCATTATTTTTCGTCATTAAAAATAGTATTTTCTTAAATAAGATAAATTTTATTTGTTAAAAAACATATAGAAGAAACTAATAATTTTCAATGACTAAAAAAAGTTGTCATGTAGTCATTTATTAGAGAAATTTTGTTTTCAATATATATAGTTAGAAGCTACTTAAGCGATTTGATATTATAATTTAGGTGTCCTGTAGATTGGTGGGTAACGCGTTAGCCTATCAATCTGCGAGTCGCAGGTTCGATTCTTGCCTAGACCCTGGCAAATGATGGTCAAAGGTACCACTGCTTCTTAAAAATTTAGCTTAAAATTAATTTCTAGTAAATAATAATAATAAATTAAAATTTAATAAAATTCAGAAAATAGAGTTAACTGATGTGAGAAATAATACGTTCATGTGCTGCTTTTTTTCAGTGAAAAATTTTAAAGCAAACAAACATTAAAATAAAACTAACAGCAAAAACAAAATTAGATATAAAGATATCGCATTTTCTGTTATAACACTCTGAGAACATTAATTAATAATTTTCTATTATGATATAAATTTGACATTTAGCATGATAGAAATTCACTAGGTGTAGAAATTGGGTTATCCTTGGAGGGTTAAGTTAGTTTTTAGTTTATTGTTTCAATTCATAGTTTAAGTCTTAAATATTAAAACAACAAAGCTTGTGCTTGTTTGTTGCTCTTTTAGTTCTTATCTATATAAATAAAATAAATTTTTGATATAAAATTTTTTTGTTTTTTTTTAACTGATTTGTTTGGAATGTGATACACATATTTAGTATATTCAATGGAGGTCACCATAAACTTTGGACTAGGCATGCCCATTTTACGCCCACTTTGCAATAATTTTCACCCACTACTATTCCTAAAGTTGTGTGCCCGTACTTAATTTAAGCCTGAAATTATACTTCGAGATATTTTATTTACCACTTTAGTTTACGCTTCTGATAAAAATACTAATAAAGCCATGAAGTAGTGAGTGGCTCTATTTATTTCGATGTGTTCTTTTTTTAAAATAAAAATTGTTGAATAAAATAATCAAATTAAAACCCCGTTTTTAGTTTATTAATTTTTATTTTTTTTTTTCAAATACTTCGCTCACGTCTTGGAAAACATTTAAATGAAATCCTGTTTTAGCAGTTAAATAATTTTTTTTAGAAATATTTGACAGCACTTTGCTTAACTATAGAACAAAAAATTAAAAAAAAAATTAGCTGTGATGTGTGATGGATGCAATTAAAATTTTTTCTTTTAAATAATGTATTTCAGTTAATTATTGGATCTTTATAAATTTTTTAAAGCTTTTTTTTATTAAAAATATTTTTAATTTTTTTGCAAAATTTCTAATTTACTTTTTAAATTAATTTCCCTGAAGTAGACATCCAAAGGAAAGTCGAAAAGAAAACTAAAAAAATTTTTATTAAAGAGCTTAAGCTTAAAAAATATTTATTATTATTTTTTAATACATTTTATAATTATAAACAATAATATTTCAAACAAAAGTCGATTATATCCGAAATCTTGGCGTATATTTAGCAAATAATCTTGAAACGTAATGAAAATTTATTTTGGTGTAGAGTGTTACAGAAACTACTGTAATTTATTTTGTACAATGTGTAGGAAAAGTTGCAAAAAGAATTTCTATTTTTTGTTTTGTTTTTACTACTTCTTGTTATTGTATTATTTTATACACCATAAACTGTAGAGCACTGCATTTGTTGTTGGTGTTGCTGTTTTTTTTTTTTTTTGCTTTTGTTGTTATTGTATTTTACGTTTGAAAAATTTGCAAAACCATTCATTAGCATTGCCTAAAGCTGTGAAATGTGCAAAATATGAAACCATCACCATTACTAAAATGGACGTCGACGAAAAACATTCTTATTATTTTGTGCAACCTGACAATTGAAAATCGTTTGTATCGTTTGTCTGTCTGTGCAGCTTACTATCTTTTCTTTTTTATATTAGTGTATGTGTATGTATAGAAGTGTGTCGTTTCATTTGTTTTTCTTGGTGTTGGTTTGTTGTTTATAAAAAAAATTTTTATTTTTAGTTTTTTCTTTTTCCATTTTTTTAAAGGATTTTTTTTTATAGTTTGTTAGATATTTTTGTTAGTATTTTAGGTATAGAATTTTATAGCTTGTTTATAAGGCCTTTAGCTAAAAATCATAATGCTCAGATACTAACACAAATTTATACAGTTTTTTTTTTTGTTTTGTTGGGTTTTAAAGCCAAAAGTTAAAGAAAATGCACATTTATAGGAGATTTAATGTTGGGGATGCACCCAAGAGAAGTAGTTGTAAATGCTTGGCTTAAAAATAAAAAAAGAAAGGCTTTATTAAAATTTTTTGCTTCCTTACCTACATACCCTACATTAAATTTTACCTTGCACACCTTTTTTAATATGTGGCTTTAATTTATTTTCAACTCCCTGAGAGTTTTCTTTATAGAAAAAGAATTTTACACAATTTTTTTTTATTACAAAATAGAAAAAAGAAACTTAATTTTGTAGTAAAACAAATTAAAAAAAACTGCAAGCAAATGAGCGGTTATTTTTGAAAGTAGTATAAGCCCACTTTAAAAAAAAAACTAATCAGTCGTAGTTTTAGTAAGATGGTGTCTATATTTTGCAGTGAACTTGTACGACTTACAAAAATAATAGTTAAATTTTTGGTTACTTTTTTAAATTTAAGAAAAGAAATGTTTTTGGCAAATTTATTTAAAAATTTTAAAATATTTTTAATTTCATTCTCATAAAAGAAACACTAATCAGATTTGATCTGATGATGAAAGACACTTCTGAATATATAAAATTCGACTGTACGTGTGTTTGACATTGTACTCTTCCTAAACGGCTGCACCGATTTAATTGAATTTCTATGTATGCCTTTGAGTTACGCCTTGAAAGGTTTAGCGTCACACATTCGCCAGACAGGTGGCGCTGTAGTCGCTATCTGGCTTATTTACCCAGTCTTGCACGGTCCTTTACCCTATGAGTACGATTTCTAAGAGTAAGAAGATCGAATGTACAAAAATTTTATATTTTCATTAAAACCGAACTTACATTTTTATGAAAATAAAAGTAGACCACTTTTACTTTTTAAAATTGTTCTCTAATAGGAGAACTTCTAAGCCGATTTGGCAAAATTTTTTTATTATTATATAAGTTTGCCACTCCCATTGCTACACCTACTTTTTAAATTTATCTCAAAACGGAGAACAACTTAACCAATTCGGTAAATTTTTCCTTATATATTAAATATAAATAAAATTTGAAGGCAAAGTAACGTTTGCCGTGTCAACAGTTTTATATATAATTTTTGTTTTTTATTTTTTATAGAGTATTTACGATTCTTGTACTCTTACTATTGTTTAACATAGTGAGCTGTTTTCATTTCTGCTCTGTTCTGTTCTGTTTGTGGCTTTTACATTGATTTAACCATTTTGTTTTTCGCTTGTTTACAAATTATACGTTTCTGTTAGAAAAATATCAGCTTAACGCCTTTGCCTTAAAGTGTTAAATTATTAAGTTCACAATGAAACTATTTTTGTAGCAACAAAAGTATAAAAAAGAAGCAAAAAGGAACAAAAAAAATCAAATATTTTTTTTTTTAATTTCAAATTACTGCAGTGATTTAAGGAATGTGTGCTGTTGCTGGAAACCTTAAAAAATTTTAATTTATTTGCTACTAAAAATCAATAAATAAATGCTTTTTATTAGACAAGGTTAAAAGTTATTTGGGTAAAAATATGTCGGTGAGTATAACTAAATTACAGAAAATGTCTAAGATGGTGGCAAATGATGGACAGCCAGCCTGTAAATGATAAAAAAGAATGCATTTGTGTAACACGGAGTTTTGTGCTCGAATTCAGGTCAAATGATTTTCATTTTATGAAAGCCATCGAAAACATAAATAAAACTAATGTGCTGCTCTCATAACACAAGAAAAAACTTGTATGAAAAACACTAAGCTTTTTAGACAAGTTGTTTGCTAGTATTGTAGAATAGAAAAATTATAATATAGTAAAAGTTTAAAGCGGTTGCTGGTTTTTAACAATTTGCACAAAGAAAACAGCTTCAGTTGTGAGAACAGAATTTGTCACCAGCCAAAAACTCTGTTGTGGTAATCGTTTTTTTTTGAGCTGTTCAATATCTTACTTAAATAATTAAAGATTCCGCCCAAATCCCCAATTTGTTTTGTAGATGTAATTCTACTTAAGTCACTTGGGGCCACTGCCCAATGTCTTGCTAATGATGGTCAAAAGCACTATATGTGTAATAACGACAAGCATTATTGTGTATAGGGTTTGCAAATGCAAGAAGGTGGAAATGCTGCTGATCATTTAAAAGTATTTTGCAGAAATGACAGATAAGCTTTTGTAACCAGGCATAGTAATGCAGGAAGAGTTGCTTGTAGTTATTCTATTGTGTAGCTTATCTAAAGGAGACGCGAGACTTTATGCTAGAATTCAGTTTTCTCAAACAAACGATTCTTGAAGAAGCTGAATGTCGGTAAGAAAAATCAATTAAAGAAGAATTCAGCCTTTAAAACAATTTTGATAAAAACATTTCAACGGAAAATACTATATTTGTGGAGTAGTTGGACATTTTGCAAATGAGTGTGACAAAAAGATCAACAGTCATGTGAGCAAATACATTTAGCTGGAAGATAAAATATTATGGCCACGGGAATAGGTGACTTTAGTTTTATATATAAAACTTTTGATTTGATTTTTCAAGATGTATTGTATTCATTATTGATAAAGGCTTGACAATAAAATTTAAGGCTCACAAGGCAGTAACTAGATGACCAGACGGCACGGCACGGTTGTAAAGAATTTATTCGAAGTACAGAATTCAATTAAAAAAAAAAAAACGATTTGTAACATTTTGTGTAGAAAATTATAAAAGTAATGACAGCGAAGCATAATCGCAATTCGATACAGCCAATGAGGAAGCAGAAAAATAAAAAATTCAACAAGAAATAGCCAATGAGGAAGAGGAAGTCTAATGATATGAAAATATCCTAAGTAAACTGTAATTTTTGTTTTGTAGATTGATTCTTAAATTAAAAAAAATGGAAAACTGGAGCATTGAAATAGAATCTAGATTATCCGCCATTATCACGCATTGGAGTTTGTAATTTTGGTTACAGACGCACGTTTAGCAGCGATCCTCCAAGTAAATGGATCATTATGAGACTAGTAAATTATTTGGCAGAGCATGAACAGTCGCTGGAAGGCTTTATAATCAAAAAACTTACATTTTAACAGAGGAAATTATTGTTGCCGTAGCTGCTGCCATACCACGGTATTTCAACAAATAGATTATCTGTTTAAGTGGGTATCAGTAGGCAGACTTTGCAGACAATAATTCATAAGAACTTCAACTTATTCTTGTACAAAATTCAATTAACACATAAACTTAATACAGCAAACTTGTTGATTTGCTTGTAATTTTGCTAGAAAATGCTTGAAAAGGTGGAAGAGGACGAGGACTTGTTGAATTGTTTTCCCATGTAAATTAGTGGATAGAGCAAAAAAACCAAGAAACGTTGCGGATTTGCGTTCTGTTAAAAAAAAATTGATCTGAGCGCCAACATGAATTAAGAAAATTGTCGCATATGGAATTGTTCCATCTAAGAAATTGCATCCGAAACGCATCACAGTATTGTGTACAATTTTTTCACGCTGTATTGTTGGGTCATACTTCTTTTAAACAAAAGAGATACAGCAATACTTTTACTGGAATCCGGAACTATGCCGTAAGAGAATTCCTTTCAATTCTGTGTGGTTATAACAAAATGGTGCAATTGCACACATAGCCCAATAAGGCAGAGCATTCATAACAGGTTCTATTTTAGAAACTCAACATTCCGTTGGGCTCTTAAATCCTTCGGACTTTTTCTTGTAGGGTTTTTGTAAACAAGAGTATACAAATCGCAACCGTTCAGTAGATTAACACTAACCTACCAATCTGCGAGTCACAGGTTCGATTAAAAAAAAACAAATTTGGATGAACTACAATAATTAATTTTCCTGACAATAGCTGCAATTCCATCTACAACTATGCAGGCCGCAATGAACAACTTTTTTCTAAGATGCTGCACCTGTATCCCCAAGCAAGGTTTGCATTTAAATTCAATTAACGTTAAGACTATTTACACTATGTTTAAACAATTCAATTGGCTTTCAAATATTAAAAGATTGAATAAATTCCATGCATTTCAAAAAAACTTATTCTAGTTTCTTAATGTAGCAAAATTCATCAGCCACTAATTTTACTCATTCGATAATACAGTCTACAATCTCCTGTTATTTCTGCTGACCTTCAGAATAGCCTGTGCCTTAATAAGTTCAATATTAATATGTTTTTTTGACTATCTATCACGTACTACTTTCAAAAATAACAGCTCATATGAATGTCAGAAATATTGAAACAAAACTGGGAAGGAAGAAAATGTGATCCCTAATTGGAAGGTCTACATACTACTCACTAATCTGAGGAGGCGCTGCACTCGATTTATATTTTTTAGTTGTTTTTTTAAGAAAAAATTTTTAAATTTCGAAAGAATTGCTTGTTAGCTATTAAATCTGTACGTCGACTTGGTCTCTGTATTTTCATTATTAAAAATACGGTTCTAGAAAACTCTTTTTGGGTATTCAATTTTGTCTTCATACAAAATATTGTTTTTAATTTCATAAAATATGAAATTTGCATTTTTTATATAAAATTAAAAAAAAAACAACAAAAACTTTTTTAACCCCTTAATATTTTTGCCTTTCCCTTGTTTGTTATTTATTTCAATATTAGTTTTTCTGCATTTGCAAATCTAGCCCCAAAGCCTAAAATTCTGTTAATGCCATCTGAACTTTTTTTTTTTTGTTTTTTTGTTATTACAAGCTATACTTTTAAATTTTTTTGCATAAACGTGATGTCAGTTTTTTTCACTTTTTTTAATTTATTTTTTTGTATTTCATTCTTTTTTTTGGAAAAAGTGGTAAGTTTTCTCTTTTTTATTTTTTTTATTTTTTTGGCTTAAAATATTTTGCTTCAAATCACTTTTTAAGTGAACGGCGGAAAATTATTAAATTTTGTTTGTACAATTTGTGTTTTTGCATTTTTATTTCCTAACGAAAAATGTTAGTGAGGGCAAAACAATGTTAGAAGATGAAAAAGAAAAGAAAAATATTTAATTTTCTTAGCCGTTGGCTGTAGATTTATAGTGATGTTTGTTAAATAAAATCGCTTGTTTTTACTTTGTTGGTTCAAAAGTTTTTCATATTTTCTTCTTGTTTTCTCTCTTTTTGTGTAAATGACGGTAATGCTTTCAAGTTTGTTATAAGTTTGAGTAGCGTTATTAAATCAATAAAAGAAGACAATTTTTTCTTTCCTTTTAAACTATAAAAATAAATAATGCTGTTGTAAAATTTCTTTAAGGGAAACTGTCTTCTTAGTAAAAGTTGAGAATGAATTTAGAAACTATTAAGTTTTTTTTGATTTTACTAACAGTTGCTGTGAGTCGCTGTTACCCTTTTTTTTTTGTTTTTATCAAAGGAGTGTTAATTTTAGTTCACTTGAAATAAGTCATATTATTTAAGTCAATTTGATTTAGTCATAATCAGTTTTTTTTAGATTTTTTCTTTAGTTTTCTTTTTTGTACTTATTGGTTGATTCTTTTCTCATAATCTTGCACGAAGTTGACATTTAAAATCTATTTTTTTGCTGGGATTTCTTTTTTAAGCTGCTGCTTTCCAAATAATAATAATTGCCAACCAAAAAAATTTATGAAAAATTGATTTTCTTTAAGAAAAATCACATCACAATAAACTAGACAGTCGTTAAGCCATTAAAAAAGGTTGAAAATGGACTTTATTGCATGACAAAAAATTAAATAAAAAAAACTTTAAATTGGCAATCATTGTACATACAAGTACTTTAAATACAAAACTGGGAGAAAAAAATACTCATAAAGTGCGCAGGCGTTTTTAAAAACACACACACTCACACATACATAGCAGTTTTTTACTTTGAAAACAACCTTAAAAGATAAACTATAATAATAAAAAAAAAAAAAAACAAAAACAGACTAACAATCAGTAGTTTTTAAAGTCAATTGTATTTAACCACAATGAACCCAATTAAAAATAATTTTTTTTTTCAAAAATATAAAAAATAAAATAAAATTTTAACAGAAAAATAAACGAGGTAGCAGAGAAACGGAAGATGAAAAACTTTACCTATCATGACATCAATTCGAATTAAGGGAGCCTTAAAACACACATAAAAGCACATTTTAAATACAATTTCAGAAATATAATATTTTGGCTATTTGCTTGATATCATAACTGTTTGAAATAATTCGTGATCTGGTTGGTTGGTTAGCTTGAGTGCCGGCTTGACGCCCATCAATTAGAGTCTCGAGTTTCTCTTCTGAATGATCTACACAATAAAGTGATCTAGACCCATCCTGTGGCATTAAAATAGCCAAAATGACTACTTAAAAGTGTCACCGTTATCATAGATAGAACGAGAAATTTTTGTTCTGGAGCCAGAAATGCCGGGTACTTACAGAAAAACTGAAGGCCTGTCTTCTCACTCTTAGATAATGTACTTACAATTGTATATAAAATATGCTGCTCTATGATCTATTTTATCTACTCTTGCAGATGTTATATTTTACAAGTATTTTAACAACAAAGATACAAACAACATGTTGCTTGGCATAACAAAATTATTTATCTATAAGACAAAATTTTGTTTTTTTGGAGCATTAATATGAATATCACCATAAGTACCTATTAAAAATCTTTGTTAAATTTGTTTGATTAAAAACTCGTCTGTATATGCCTTGATACCATTTTAATCAGTGTTAAAAATCTAAGATGTTAATTAAACTAACTTTCAATTTTTTCTTCTTTTTTACTTACTGAAAGCGTGTTTTTTTTGCCAAAAAAAAAAAAAATTCAAAATTAATTTCATCGCACATGCCTTAGCTACCAAACTCTTAATAAACCACAAAAAATCTGTGATAAACAAATTTTTAATTTACAACTTTATTTGCCACATAAAAACAAACAAAGTTTGGCAAACTAACAAACAATTTGAAAATTAAAAAAAAACTAGCAAAAACAAAGTTATCTTTTCAAAACCATCACAATTAAAAAGATTAAATTGTTAAGATAGAAAAAAATTACATTTAACAAAAAATAAAATTAGAAAAAAAAAAAACCAACCGCACCAATAAGCAACAGCGCTTATTGCTTTTCATTAAAAAAAAATTAAATAAATAAATTAATGACTAGTTTCGTAGAAAATAAAACTGAAATTTATGAGAGAATGTAGATAACGATTTATATAACATGAGAAAATAAAAATCGGTGAAATTGAAAGTATGTAGTGATTTTTTTTAATTTAATAAATTTTTTTTATTGAATAAAAAGCGGCGACAGTGATAAAATAAATTTTAAGATTTCTGCTTGGAAGACACACATTTTTCTTAGCATTTGTTAGAGTTTCTTATAAGTAGATGTTGCTCGTGACTAACTTTTCAGTGGAAATCAACTTAAAACTTTACTAGTAACGACTTTCATTTGTCTTAGAAAATAATTTAAAAAAAAGTATTCAGAAAATTAAAAAAAATGTTTTAGCAAAAATGAATTCTTAGGAAAGTTTTCCAGAAAATACTAAAAATCTTAAAAAATATTTTTAAAATTTTTCTAATAAATATATAACAAAAATACATTGAGCTTAACTGATTCTCTGATCTTACTTTAATTGTTCTAATTGTATTTGCTTACGTTGTTGCTAGTGCTTAATATTTTTGATAATACAAATTTCGCCATTGATAAATCAATTCGCCAAGCTAATTTTTTTTAACTTTTAACAACTTCAAGGGATATCGAAATTTTAGTCTTTTTGTAAATTTTAATAAAAGTTGATCGATACTGAATGCGATTTGTATATTATATTTTATAATTGAAAATTTAGCACACACACAGAAAACAACTTTGATTGGGAGAACTAAATTTCTTTCCAATCAAAACCTCATTTGTAACAATAAAGTGTTATGGTTGTAGCAACTAGAATTCGTTTGTAAGACCGATTTTCTATTGTTAAGATTAAAAAATTCGACTGCAAGATGGATTTTTTAACTGGTGACAAATTTAGTTCTTACAAACGAAGTTGCTTGGTGTGTGCAGAAATAAATCCATAAAATCAATGTCGTAATGAAAATGTTCAGGGGAAATCGTAGTGGTAACTTTCAAAAAATTTAATTTTTATTCATATTATTGATGTATAAATAGGTAAAAATTTTAAATAAGTTTTTTGGTATTAAGTGCGCTTACTGTAATATCAAAAATAAAACACATACATTTTTTTAAAGAAATTTCGTTTCTTTTTGTTCTGTCTTCGATAGCATGAAATGTTAGAAACTTCCAGGTGGTTGTAGATATTCGAGATGTACTGGTAAGTCAGCCATACATTTTATACTGGAGTATTAATTGGGGGGATAAAAGGATTAAACTAGTACTACAAAATTTTAAATAAATATAGCGTTACCCTCCATAACTAGTTTGATAGTTGAATAATTTTCATTCCAGTTTTTGTATTAATACAATGAATTTGGTTAGTTTACTTACAAAAATCGAAGTAGTCCTCTCATATTTATATCCTCTAGAAGAGGTAAAAAGGAAAAGTAATAAGTATAGCAAAATTTCAAACAGACAAGACAGAAGAAGGGTCTGTTGCAGCCTAAATTAATTGCTACTTCTCATTAAATCAGATAGTCAAATAATTAACAGGTAGTCTTCACGCTTTCTTATTTTGAAAAAGGATTTAAAATTTTTTTTTTAAATTTCTCATAATTTTTTTTTTCAAATCTAACCAACAAAGAATGACCAAACTAGATAACTCATTATCTTCTCTTTTAGACCAAAAAATGTATACTCCTAATAAGGCCTTTTCTTTCAGTAGGCCTTAAGTTTATTATTAATTTTACAAGCGGTTGCTATCAAAATAAAACTCATACATGCATATAGATAAACAATATTTTTCTCTATTGATTTACGCATAAAATTAAACAATCATACTGTAATCCTAACTAAATCACCTGCTGTGCTTTGAATAAAAGTTCGACATTTATAACGCAGGAATAACCAATATTAGCCGCCATAATAATAATAATATGCCAGCCAACCCAACAGGAAATTCGTTAAGAAAAGTTTGAAAATAGTTTCAAATAAAATAGAATTTCACTTCTAAATATAAAAAACAAAATTTCAATTGACTATGACTGAGAGCAGTAGCCAAAATCTCGCACTCCATATCGAGCAAATTCTATCGAATTTTGAAAATATTCTTATACAAAAAGAAAAAAGTTTCAATGGTTTTCAATCGATAATGAACACGATTTATTAAGCTCTGATTTTGCTTTATATGTATTTCATTCATGCTGAAACGAACTCTTCACCTAAATCATTTTTTGTTATTTCCTTGAGCGAAATACTAGCACTACAATGCTTTTAAATAGAAAATTTAAGGCATAAAAAGTACCTTTCAAAACATCTCAAGTCGCTAAATCTTAAATTCACAGCTTTAAACAGCCAATTGTACAGCCTTGCATTTTAAATTCTTTTAGTGACTTCAGGTAATTCACCAGAAAATAATAATTTTTATTTAAAATTCTTAAAGCACAAAAATGTATTTCCAGCAAAAATCAAATACCTGCCTGAGATATTGGGCAAAGAATATTTAATTCCAATGGGGTTGCATAAAGTTTACCTCTACCAGGAGGAAAATATATTTTTAAACACATTTTTGTATGTCTGTGCAGCCAAAATAGTGTGTTTAAAATCATTTTCGTATTAAACTTTTTAATACTTTGCATTACTCTTATGGTATACGGTATGACAAAAGCTGTGCAACAGGTTAAATGTTAGTCTAACACACAGTCACATCGAAAAAAAAACATAAATAAATAAACAAATAAATAAGAGAAAAGCAAAAGAAACAGCAAGAGGTGTATTGAAAGAAAAACTAACATACTGCAGCAGTCAAAAAGAAAACGCTACTGCAACTGAGCCAAATTCAAATGCGTTTATAGAAGGAGTGTAACTGCTTACAGAAATACCCACAATTACAGCATGTATTTAGAAGAAAATGTTCTTGGGAGTTAGAAAACAAAAATCAATAAAAAAAATAAGAGATCTTTTATTTTTATATTTTATTTTTGTTTTGTTTAACCCGGTAAAAAGAAATAAAATTGTGTTTAGATGTAAAAAAAAGATTAGTTATGCTACTAACCAACAAAGATACGTAACACAAATTTATGAATGTGTTAGTGTGTATGTGTGTGTATGTGTATGACTTAGCACAACATGGGCTTTAAAAAAATATTAAGTCTTCAAATTGTAAAACTCTAATAAAGAGGTGCGTAAGGTCTTTTAAAAAGGTGTTATTTATGATCGCTTTACTATGTGCCTGTCAGATTGAAAATCTAAGAAAAAAGTTGTTTTTTTCTTCTATTTTTTCAAACACTAATAAAGAATTATAAGGTAGTTAACTTAAAAATGTTATTGGCTATTAGCAAAAATATTTCTTTAAAGAGACATACATACATACAAACATATTAAAAAAAAAAAAAAATTATATTTAAAACAGACTTTATAGGTTTTTAAATAATTTTCAAAAGTATTAAAAGTTTAAGTTTGAAGAGATTAGAAAGTATAAATTAATTGCAGGAAAATTTTTAAAAGATATTTAAATTTTATAAGATTATAATAAGAAAAAATATATTTTTATTAACTAAAAATAAAATATTTAACATAATTAAAAAAACAGAAAGTTTTTTAGTGAGAGATACAAAGAAAACTAATAAAAGATAGTGCAATAAATGAGAATTGCTATTGATATATAGCCGGATTAGTTTATAAATGACGGAGCTATGAGTGAAAAACTCTGACCATTTTTTGAGGGGTTTTTTCGCCTAAATTACAAGGCGGACAAAAAAACATGGTACGGACTTTTGTCAGAAATGTCTGTGCGAAGGCCGGTCAGGTATGTCTGAGAAAAATTTTAAATAAAACCGAAATCTATTTTTTTCATTCACATCTGTTTTGTTTTCTGCGTAATTTGTTTAAAAATCGACATTAATACGAAAAGTTTTAAATCTCTTAAAAGGAGCTTGGATTGAACATCTCCTTTAATAATATTAAACACTAGTGCTCTTATCCAAAAAAAAAAAAAAAATTGACGTAGACGTTAAAGTAAAATTTATGAAAAATTTCGATAACGTTGACTTTAAAGTCTGCGTTAATTTTTTTGGATAAGAGCATAGATATTTTTGTTAAGGTGATCTGTATTTTTAGAAGCAGCGTACCAGTTTTTAGAGAAATCGTTTACAAATAGAATTTTAATTGTTAAAAAACCCTTTTAAATAGATACAGCCACTCACTACTTTATGAGTTCCTCATAGTTTTGCTAGCATTATTATTAGAGGCGCCAACCAAAGTAGTAAACAAAATATTTTAAAGCATAAATTTGGGCTTAAATTAGGTACGGGCACACATCTTATTGAACAGTGGCGAGTGGAAATCGTTGAAAACTGGCAGTAAAAATGGGTGTGCCTAGTCCAAAAGTATATGCCGATCTTCCTTGGAATATAGAAATTGTAGACAAATCGCTTAGAAAACAAAAATTTGTATAGCGAACAAACAAGCAAACAAACAGAAAATGATTTTTTTATATAGATAAAAGATACATTAACACCGTCCTTCTACTTTTTAGTATAGGTAGTTTAATAAGCGGCAATCTTTGATGGTATGGAAACAGATTTATTGCTGGGTTGCAATTCAAGCTACGCAAGAAATATAAACTAAATTGTTTGTGAACAGACTCAATGTGATCGATATATATATATATATATATATTATATAAAGGGTCTTAAACAACTGACAACAGCCTTCCGCAATTAATTTTTGCTACTTATTGATATTAAAATGTATTTCATAAATATATGTACTCGTGCTTTATAAATTACAAGTACAATGCTAAAACAATGCTTTAAATTTACACAGAAAGAACGAACTACAGTTGAGGTGACCATATCGAAACATATTTTTAGTTGTTGTATAAAAGATTCTTAAAGTTACAGTGCAAGAAGTAGTAAGAATAATAATTATAAATAACTAATAACACTGGTCAACAAAATTTTGTAACAAGAAAGGTACTTACCAATTTGGAATTACCTAAATACCCTCATTTTATCACCGTATTTATTTTGATTCCATCAGTTCTAGTTTTCGTGTTACAGCTACTACCCGTAAAATTTAAAATTAACCATTTTTGTTCCACTTTTGCATTCAGAGATTTTATTTATGTGAATAGTATAGTGTTTTTTTCTATTTATTGAGTTAAGCGACTGTTAAATAATGTCAAGAAAGTGGAAAAATGATCCTGACAGGTTTTGTTATATTTGTGGTAACATTACTTTTAA
Organism: Thelaira solivaga; assembly: GCA_947397855.1. Lineage (NCBI taxonomy): Eukaryota > Metazoa > Arthropoda > Insecta > Diptera > Tachinidae > Thelaira > Thelaira solivaga. The sequence goes on along the minus strand of OX377611.1, from coordinate 38,084,299 downwards.
AACTCAGCGAAGGAATTTGACACCATTAGTGACTAAGCTATATGAACAGTATTTTGGCTTTGCCGTCGGACATCAAGACAAAGCGTGGGTTCCACACATCTGCTGTGTTACATGTGTGGGTCTTCTTATTGGATGGGCGAGGAGATCTCGATCTATGCCATTTGCAATCCCCGTAATTTGGACAGAACCAACGAATCACTCATCTGATTGTTATTTTTGTGTTACTGATGCGAAAGGTATCACAATTAAAACAAAAAATCGATTTGGATCACCTGACCTGCCATCTGCTAAAAGACCGATCCCTCATAGTGAGGAACTACCTGTACCAGAACCACCAGAAAGTTATGGACAGGAGTGGTGACGGCTTTTTATATTTGAAGGAAAAGTTTCCTAAATTGAGTGAGGCAAAAATTAAAGAGGGCATATTTGTTGGCCCACAAATCAGACAATTGATGAAAGACGACATATCTAAAGAAAAACTCAGTGATTTGGAAAAATCTGCTTGGGATTCTTTCATGAAAGTAACTTTCAATTTTCTAGGAAATCACCGATCAAATGACTATAAAACTATTGTCGCGGAGCTGCTATCTGCTTATAAGGCTTTGGGTTGTAATATGTCATTGAAAATACACTTCCTTCATTCACATTTAGACTTTTTTCCTGAAAATTTGGGCGCCGTCAGCGATGAACATGGTGAAAGATTCCACCAAGACATTTCTACCATGGAAAAACGATACCAGGGCAAGTGGAGTCCACGTATGCTAGCGGATTACTGTTGGACATTACAACGAGATGTACCTGAAGCAAAATACAGCAGAAAATCATAAAATTTTATTTAAATTAATACTGTAACATAATAAAATAACTTACTTTTGTTAACAAAATCTCAAATTTTCTAAATTTATATAACATCTAATTACAAAAAAACTATTCGTATTGGAAGCTTTCTAATTTTATTTATATTATCCATATCCTTGTCCTAAACATAGCAAGACAAAAGTTTTCATGTTACACACTAAAAGTTTTTTTTGTCGACCAGTGTAATTTAAATAAACGAAATATAAAGAACAACATAAAATTTATAAAAATAATTGGCCATAACCATAGACACAAAAAAGTAGGCTTTTATTAATAACTGATTTTTGTCATAAGAATTATATGAATTTAAAGTCGTTTTTTAAAAGATACCGACTTTAGTGTGACTATGATTATGGCCTAATGTTTATTTTCTGTGCGTTTGTTTGCTTTTTACAGAAGTTTTTTTTTGTTTTCCAATGGAATTTTTCAAAAATTCCTTACATATAATCTTTAAAGTTCAACTGTTATATACATTTATATGGGCCACGCCTACTTTTTAATTATTTTACAATTAAAACTATATTTTCTTATAGATTTCTTTATAATTTGATACATACGAGTATAAGGATTTCAACTAATAAAGTAAAGGACTGAGCGAACGAACGAACTGTTGTATTTGAAAGTGGTATAAGTTCACTAGAAGTACCACTGTCTCATTTAAAAAAAAGTGGACTTGTACCACTTTTATATGGTGAATTTAAATGAAATTAGAAAAAAAAATAATATAATTTAAAAATATGGTTGGAATGGTTCAGTAAATTGACTCCCACTGAAGGGTTGTAGCTGTATTGCACAGAAGAAGTATGCTTAGATCTTTCATACAATTGTCAAAGTGAAAATGTAATCAATTACTGAACACTTGCTTTTTCTGCAGCAGAAAAATGCGGTTTCGTTAGCCGGTTCGGTGCAGCTGATATGATATGATACTCGTATGTGTTAATTTTTTTTTAATTTAATAAATTTTTTGTGTTAAGCTTTAGACCACAAAAGGTTTGATTTTCACTTGCATTTTTTGGTGAGCTGCACTTAATGTAAAACTTGTATGGAAATTAAATGAAATCCATTTAGACTTCATCACAATTTATGGAAATTTTAATAAAAATAATATAATTTTATTTGACATTTATCAAATGCGATTTTTTAAAAACTTCTTTTTATATTCCTTTTAGTTGAAAGTGGGTGCACTCAATTCATTAAAGCTAAATTATTTGCTTTCAAAGATTAATTTTGACTTTTCTAAAATAAAAATTAAGAAAAATTTAGTTTTCTGGTTTTTGCCAGACTTATAATAAAACCCACAACGAAGCCTTATCATTTTGTAAGAATTTCAAGTTTTACAACATACTTATATGTAAAACAACAAGACAATATGCTACGGTTGATTGTTTGTATGTGTGAATGTATAACATCTAGTTTTCTCTTTATTATTCCATTAAAATGAGACTAGAATTCGTGCAAAAGCTTTTAAGACAACTTCATAGCAACAAGTATTTATGTGTTAAAAAAAGTAAAATAATAAAAAAACGAGGCTTTTAAAACAAAATGTCACTTAAAATGGAAAGTCATTCATCTTCTTGGGTGCTAAAGATAAAAGAAGCACTAAAGTAAAATAACAAATAACAAACAAACAAAAAAAAAAGGAATAAAAAATATTTTATTTTAAACAACTAAGCTTAAAAGTAAAAATTAATGCATGTCTGGCAAAAGAAAAAAAATATAATAGAAACTATAAAAGCTTTAAAATATGTTTGTCTGGGATCAAACCTAACGAGGGTTGATGGGAAAGTCAGGAAATATTAAATATTCAACATCTTTGTTTATAAAAAAACAAACATAAAATAAAATTTTTTTCTTGTATTTTTAATTTAAGCAAGAAAAAAGAAACAACAAAAATCATTAACATTTTAAAATGTTTTTTATGGTTAGCGGAAACTTAAATCTTTTTATTTATTTTAGATAAAATTTATACGTTTCTTAAGTTATTTAAATTGTGTTTTAAAAATACCAGTTTTCTAAAATGGTAAAACTTCTTATTAAGGTTTTCTATTTACATAGTAATAAAGCTTATCTCGTTCAAGTCATAAAAATGTGTAAAACTTTTATTAAATTAACCAAAAATAACATTCTAAACAATCGATACAATTAATAGGAACCATACAAAATTTTAAAAAGCCATAAAAAATTCATTAAATCAATTTATTTAGTATAAATTAAATATAAAATATTTAAATGATTTTTTATGGTCACTTATTCATAGAAAATTCAAAAAAAAAAAAAACTTATCCAACTTACGTAATAGTATTATCATATAGTTGACTTTATACTCTGACATTCCCAAATTATTTTTTAATATCTTAAGGTAAATTGTTTAAAAAAGCATAATCACTCCATCATCTACATATAAGTTTATATATTTTTTGAGGTTAAATTTTTTAATAAAAGACAATATATTCTGCATTATAATTTTTTTATGCAATACGAATCGTATTGGGTTCTAGAAATATTTGTAATACTAGCGGTTTCGCTTCTTTTGTTAAATATTAGATTTTTGTTTATAAATATTAGATTAATAACTGCACTAGATTAATCTGCATTAATCCCATGATATTGCAAATTCCTGACCGAATCAAGCCCAGTATGTTCTTTTCCGAGAACAGAATGGCATGTACACTTTTGCTCTAATATCCTTCTCTAAATGATGTTTCAATGTAACAAAATTTGGGTGTCTCCGACAATGATCGTGTAAAAAAACAACAAAAGTGTAAGTACTTTAAGGAGAAGAATGAATGCTGGCTACAGAAGCAATCCTAATCCTAGGGAAATAAAACGTCCACGAATTCTTTACGAAAAAGTTTTAACAAAATTCAACAACGATGAAACCTATTTAAAAATGTACTTAAAATAGCTGCCAAGTCAAATCTTTTGTATTCCAGTGAAAAGTGGAGATGCCGATTTAAAATCCAAATACACAACAATAAAAAGTTTTGTTAAAAAGCTCATAATTTAGCAAGCAATTGGCAGTTGTGGTCTCCTGAACAATGACATCAAAAATGTATATCAAAGAATGCCTGCAGAAACAATTGCTGCCTGTAAGAGCCCTTTCACACTTAAAAAGTGACTTGTGCAAGTAGGTTTTTAATATTTTTAAATTTCCTTTTGAACTTGCCGAACCGTTTACATTAAAAAAAATTAATTTTTTCTTATTTTCGTTTTCTTTTGCCTAAAATTCTCAATTTTTTTTTTTTAATTTCTTATACATATATGGTTTCACTCACACTCTCCCAAAAAAATACAAAATACAGAAAATCAAAAACGTACACAAAACCCTTAAATACACACTTACATACACACAGAAATTGAAAAAACAAAACGAATTGCCGAGTACGATCGTCTACAAACACAAGAGTTGCTCTAGAGACTTGCGAAAGTCACCTGCCAAGTAGGAAAGTTGCTTGTCAATATTAAAAAACTTTGATGGAGTGGTATCAAAGAGACATCAGGTCGATATACTCGTAGTTGCAAAAGCATAGACCCTTCTAACTGTTCACAGCTTCGGCCAATTGATTGCTTATGACGCCAAAAATAGATTGAACAAATATCAAGCGCAGGTACATCAGAATGTTGTGCAGAAATGAATGGGATTCATTAAGAAAAAAACTCTGAAATTCATAAGAGGAAATGAATTGATATAATTTTTAATAATTTCTGAAAAAGTAAAATAAACATCTTTAAATTTTTTACTAATATTTTTTTAAAAGCTTTTTTTAAGTGTTTATATATTAAATTGTGTGCTCCATTTTGTGTGAGCAATGCTTTCTTAGTAAAATGTTAGACTATACACAGTAAAACATTTCCTGCAACAAATACTGAATTACAAAAAAAGATCTGTCGTATGTGTCAAATAAAAAGGAGTAAGTTCATAGTAGATACGGTTATATATTTAAACTTCTCTATGTAGTAAGCAAATTTTAACAGATATCGGAAAAGAAACGAGGAGAGTAAAAAAATGTACATCTGTGCTGAATGCTCTACTTTGTATAGTTCTGTCATGAGTAGTATCAACCAACTAACTCATTCCTAAGGCATCCATTTGTAGGGCAAAGAATTTCAAGCAAATACATGTTTGTACGCAGTAACTTAAAATCGATTCTGATCGAGTAATTTTACGAATTCGAGAATTTATTGAAAAATGACATCAATTTGTTTTCGAATAACTTGTATTCATTTTCATACTGATAGCCTGTAAAGTATTGCCCAGCATTCTACTGTACCATATTCTTCTTCTTTATTAAACCAATTTCCCATAGAAAATTTACTTAATAAACTCTTATTAAACAAAAATGTTTTTTATGAATTTGGGCATTAATAAATATGTTTTAAAAATATGTGATAAGAAAAATAATCTATAAAGGAATTAGTGCATATTTCGGTGCATATTTTGTATTGTTAAGTGCATGTTTTATGAGCATATTTTCTTTTTTTAAATGCATAAAATTCTTTGCCCTGTCAATAAATTTTATGCATTTTAGAGAGTATTTAATTCTCACCTTTATTGAGAAGACACATATTTATGTATCAAGAAAATTGAAAAAATGAGAAAGAGAGTATTCATGACTATATGATAACAATACGTTTTTGGTGCCAATATATACATACATATATATATATATATATATATATATATATATATATATGTTACGCTCATACATTTGTAGATTGGCCTATACAATTAATGAAGAATGTGTTTGTTATTTACTATACTCTTTTATTAATTTTGAAAAAAATTTGGAAAAATTAAAACTTTTTCTATTGTTTTTCCAAATGAGATTCCACTTTGAATAAAGGTTAGGAGTTTTATTACAATTAGCTTAAACTAAATGTGTGTCAGCGTTGACAGGACTTGAAAAAAAAGCTAAAAAAGGCTAGAAAAAGCTAAATTACCCAAAAAAAAAAGAAGCTAGAAATAAGTTAAAAAGCTACAGCTTAAAATTCAAAATTTTCTTAATATTTTAAAAACAAGTACATATAATTATGATTTTTAGAAAAAACCAAGAAGAGAACATAAAATGTTAAAAATTTAAAAAAAATTAAGGTCGTTTTCCACATGGCTTTAAATATTTATAAGCGAATTCAATTATTTTTAAGCTTTCACTTTAGTTTTGCGATTTATATTCTAATAATTAACTAGTACTACACAACTAAATACTAAATTGATCAATTAATGATTCCCTTCTGCAGCATTAAGCCATTTCCAAAAATGTGTTTAGAAAAAAAAAGAATAAAGTGAATTTATTTTACAAGGTACAAGCCAAATAGTTTTTTTTCTTTCGTTCGACCAATTTATTAATTTATAAAGAGTGATTTTTTTGCTATTATCTTTTTGGCAACACTAGTTTTGACAGCTCACGCACGTTTTGTATCTTGTGTCACTGTCAAACATCTTCAGTTTGGTCTATAATTTAATCATGAATCGTCTTACAAACGAACAACGCTTGCAAATTATTGAATTTTATTACCAAAATGCGTGCTCTGTTAAGAAAGTTCATCGCGCGCTTCTTCCATTTTATGGTCAGTTTAATCGACCTACTGAGGCTTCTATTCGGGCTATTGTAACAAAATTTCGCACCAAATTTACATTGTTGGACATTAAACCACCAACACGCTTACGTAGAGTGCGAACTGAAGAAAATATCGCAGCCGTATCGGCCAGTGTTGGTGATGACCGTGAATTATCGATTCGGCGCCGTTCGCAGCAATTGGGCTTCTGTTACTCCACTACGTGGAAAATTTTGCGGAAGGATTTGGGTGTGAAGCCTTATAAGATACAACTGGTGCAAGAATTGAAGCCAAACGACCTGCCACAAGGCCAAATTTTTGGTGAATGGGCTCTTGAAAAGTTAGATGAAGATCCACTTTTTTATCGAAGAATTGTGTTCAGCGACGAGGCTCATTTCTGGTTGAATGGATACGTGAACAAGCAAAACTGCCGTATTTGGAGTGAAGAGCAGCCAGAAGCATTGCAAGAGCTACCAATGCATCCACAAAAAACAACCGTTTGGTGCGGATTATGGGCTGGCGGCATCATTGGGCCGTATTTCTTCAAAGATGATGCGAATCACAACGTTACTGTGAATGGTGAGCTTTTTTTTGCCCAAAATAGAAGAGCTTGACTTGCATGACATGTGGTTTCAATAAGACGGTGCCACATGCCACACAGCACGCGAAACAATGGACCAATTGAGAGGCGAGTTCGGTGAACAGTTTATTTCACGCTTGGGACCAGTCAATTGGCCGCCCAGATCGTGCGATTTTTTGTGGGGCTAATGTCTATAGGGACAAGCCCGCTTCGATTGACGCACTGGAAGCCAACATTGCCAACATTATTCGTGAGATACCGGCCGAAATGTTGGAAAGAGTATGCCAAAATTGGACTATGCGGATGGACCATTTGAGGCGCAGCCGCGGCCAACATTTGCATGAAATAATCTTCAAACATTAAATTATATCGACCCAACTATCGATCCAAATAAATATTTCATGCATTTTTCTGAATTTTATGTGTTTTTTTTTTTTTTTAATTTCCGATAGTTCTTATAAAATCACCTTTTATATCAAGTCTTCGTTGAGCATATTTTGACCCAAAATTATTTTTTTATACAGACAATGCGACTTTTTCGGTAAAAAATAGAAAGCAGTAGCAACTCAATTCAACATTATGCAGAAAGAAAATAAATTTGATTTAATTCAAGTTCATAGTTTTAAAGGTCGAAGTTTTCAGAACAAACTCAGTTCAGGAATTTTCTTCAGCCTTAGCTTGTTTAGGTATGATTTATTTTAATTTTTCTAAAAAGGCTATTTAAGGCTATTTTGAAAAACAAAAAAGGCTAGGAAAAAAAGTAGAAACTAAATCATAAATTTTGAGGCTAAATGTGAGAAAAAAAAGGTTAAAATGTCAACGCTGATGTGTGTATGTGTATCATTAATTATTAAACCAATAAATTATTAAATTAAACAAAAAATATAAACTGTTGAAGGTTATTTTTAGTTCAGAAAAAAAAACAAGATTAAGCTAATGAAAACGCCTACTCTGAACGCAAAAAGGAATTATTCCGCAGTTTTTGTTTTAATTTTTTTTTGTTCAAAAATGTTACACAAAACATTTTTTTTTTAATTTTTAACAATCTCTAATGATGAGTGTTTTTTGTTTCATGTTTAAAAAAAATTTTTGCTTTTGAATGTAAATATGAGACGTTGCTTTCAAAAATTATATTTAAATCTTTGACATTAGTGTGGTAAACACACCTTAATTGTTTTGCATTATAATATGACGGTTTTCTTTGTTTCAACAGCACCAGCACCACAAAAAACAAAACTTTAATTTCCGTTTTCGTAATAATAATGAAAGTATTTGGTTTTTGTTAAAAATTGCTAAATGAAATCGAAACGAAAAGGAAGTTGTTAGCTTAATGACTTTTAATATTAAATATTAAGCAATTAATCATTAAAGTTTTCTTTATTTATTTTTCTTAATTTCATTCATTTGAAAAATGCAAATTTATTTTAAAAAAGCCCACTCTTTTTATTTATTTTTTTTGTTATTGTATGGATTCTTTATAAGAATTTTTCTGTTTGTATTTATTCTTGAGCGATGAATGAATTATTGTTATTAATTCTTGTAAAGAGATATTTTTCCTTATTGCCACAACTTTTCAGACCTGCTTACCGCCTTAAGGCTGTAAAAACTATAAAATAACAGTAAACTTTTTAGTTTTTGTGGTTGTTGTTTACAAAACCAAATATAAATTTTTGTTTGTTTGTTTGTTTGTGGTTATTTATGTAATCTTAAATACTATACCCCCACCCAACCATTTAAATCATAAAAAGTCTAAGCACAAACACATAAAGGCTGGTATTGCTGCTGGTAAACTTCTTATGATCACATGCATGCAGCATGCATGCCAGAAAACAGTTGTCATTGTGCTCAAGTAGTATAAGTAAATATATTCAGAAAAACTAAATAAATTCAATGTGTTATTGTGGCTTAAGAAAGAGAGTTTAAAACACATTTTTTAATGTCATTCCTTTTTTTCTTATTTCAAAAAAATCTTAACATTTCTTTTTTTCTTTAACCATACAAAACATTTATTGGTTTTCTTTATTCATTTATTTAGCACACACAAAAAAAAGTGGTGAAAAATATTTGCAAACTTAAGTTGATAGTAGAGACGAAACTGGCTGCTTTTCAATAATTTTTCTTTCTTTTTTTTGTATGCAAAGAAAGTTGAGATTTTCTTAAATGAGTTTTTCGTTTTGTTTGCTTTCTTGTTGCTAAATTTATTCATTTTAAAGGTGCAGTTTTAATTTGTTTATGTTCTTAACTAATTTAAATTTTTTGCTCTCTTAATTGAGCTACATTTCAAACAGTATGTTAGCGAAAATATTTTGTATGGTAACTGGCATTTTTAAATTTGTTTAAATAAAATAGTTAATTTTGTTAATATAAAATATGTGAGGCCAACTCGTCTTATTCGATATCAAACGAAAACTATTTAGGGCCTGTTCAGCTAAATGTAAACGAACGGTTCGTAAATTTGTTTTTGTTTTCAATACATAAACGCATTTAAATATTAAATATTAAACTAGTTTGCATTTAGTTGAACAGGCCCTAAGTTTTTTTTTTTTTTTTAATTTAAAAATTTTAATGAGCTCCTCAGCCTCGGACTGTAAGTAAGGTTTTAATTATTTAATTTTTTTTATTTACTGTTTCCATACACAACAAGATAAACTCTTATAAATACAGTGCAGGAATTTTTTGCGTACATTAATTTGCCAAATACAAACAAAAGTGTTTATTATAGTTTTCTCTTAATATTATATATAACACTCGATGAATTTTGGTTTTTGGTTCATTTTATTCTTTTCGTTCACTTACAAAAAACTTATTGTGACTCCCAATTCTAGAGCAATAGTGCGATTCAATAACTTTTTGCAATGCGACTGTGAGCAATAAGTAGACAATAGATAAATAATCATGGCAGATACTGATTTTAATCTTACCGAACATTTCCATCAAAATGTTCCAGAATACTGAATTCCATAAATTAACGATGCCAATCATCGTTATAAAAGTTACTGAATCACACTACTGGTGACATACATACAATTGTCCATGGCAAAAGGAAGGAGTCTCTAACTTAAAACCAGCTACTTTAAGGATTTATCTTTAAACTTTATTTGTTGTCATTCCAGGTGGACTTAATTTATTTCAAAATTTTATTTTAAAAATAACGGCTTGATATAGGGCTGTGAGTATTTCAATAGATTTATGTGTATCTCTGTAAAGTATATAAAATCATATAATAATTTTTAGAATTTTATTAAATAAAAAATCAATTTCAATTAAAAAATTCAAGGCATGCTCTGGGCAAAATTAATATGGCAAAAATTTCTCCAAAAAGAATAGGAAGCGTATGTTTCAAATCCGTTAAAAAATATAATTTCAATTATTAAAATACCCATTTAAATTTTTTTATTACAAAAAGAATATAGTGGCTCCAAAAATCTTGTTAAGTTTTCTTCAAGTATAGGCAAAGAGTATTTGTATTTTCTAAATTTTCCTTAAAAATTAGTTTTAAAATAGAATTTTAATAATTTAAAAAATGTATTTTAATTGTTTTATTCAGAAAGTAGGCGTATAAATGGGCATGGTTCTTCCAGAAGTACTTAGCAACTTTCTTTGATTTATAAAAAGCCTCTGTCAGTTGAAAAATAGGTTTTTCATCATAAAAAAACTAATTTTAAATATTTTGTTTAAAAAATGGGCATAAAAGTGGACACGGTTATTCTAAAAGTATATGATAACTTTTTTTAAAGTATAGTGAGTTTCTGTAATAAATTTGTTAAAAAAAGCATTTTATTCATTAAAAAAATATTTCTTTTATTAAAAAGTGAACTTAGAAGTGGGTGTACCTAGTCCAAGAGTTTACGGTGACCTTTCTTGGATTGATAGTAAATTCGAGAAAAATCTGTAGCAAACAAAGAAACAGAAAATGGATTTTATTTATGTAGGTTGCCAATAAAAATTACTTCTTACAACGAAACAATTTTTTGTGTTTTATTAATTCCAAAAATTCATATTGTAATCGTTCCAGCCCTACACTGATTTCATTAATCTTGTATTCAATTTCCTTTCACAGAATTTTTTATTTAATTAATTGTTTTCTTCACGTAATGCAATATTTTAAAAAGCTTTTCTTACTTCAACGTGCACTTAAATTATAAATTGTTACTAAAGGATTTACATAAATTACTTTAGGAAAAGAAGAAAAACATTGTTTTAGTGTTTTCATTATTTCAGTTTTTATTACTTGGTCTTCTTCTTTTTTTTTGTGTGTTCACATTTACAACTTAATTTCCACATTAAATAAAAAGAGAAAAAACTAAAAGACACACACACATATCACAACAACAAAATTTTTTTATATGAATTACTAATCTTAACCTTAAGTTAACAAGAGCTGAAATAGTGGAGCTTGCAACAACAACAATAATAAATTATCAGTAATCTTATGAATTGCATGAATTTACATAATTTTCTTAAAACAAAACTACTCGGTTTGTTATTTTATTTATTTTTTTTTGTTTTTTGCCTGCTTTCCTGTAAATATATTTTTTGTAAAATAAATAAAGAAAAGCAGCAAACAAAAATTGTTTAAGTGAGAAATATACAATAAAACAAACTAGAAACTATTAAATACAGCAGCACATACATACATACATTAAAAGAAACAAAATTTAAAGCATTTGCTTTAAACACAAAATGCATGCAATGTACGCTACACGAAACAAAAGGGTCATACATGTAAATGATTGGAAATGAAAATTTTGTAGGGGTAATCGTTACAAGGAGAATTAGCTTTCAAAATAACTTCCTTTTTTAATTAAAAAAATATAATTTTTAGTTTTTAGGGTATTCCTAATTCGTTATAGTCTTTCATTATATGTACTTGTAATTCACTCCTAGCTTTTTTTTGCAAAACAACAACGCATTACTTAAGTCAGTCATTAACGCAGTTTGTGTTGTAAGTCCTTGTTTTATTTTTATGTAGAGTAAGAAAATGTGTTTTATTTAATACATATTCAGCGACAACATTAACAAAATCATGTTGTTCGGTTTTCATTTGTTGCCAAACACTTTCAAAAGGAAAGCCATAAATTGTTCAAATGTCTTAAGCATTTGCTTGGTGACTTGACTACGAATGTTTAGTTTTTAAAGTTAAATAAATTTAAATCAATTTAGAAAGTCTTCTTTTAAATTAGTAGACAACCAGAGAGAGACAAAAAGGTGAGAAAAACAAATACTTTTAGTTTATTTACTTGTTTTGCAGTTTCATCTTCTTTTTTTTTAATTAAAAACATGTTGAAAACTTCCTAATATAATTTTTCTAAATATTTTTTTTTCTTTTGAAGTCATGCTTGAAACAAAACAGCAACAAAGTAGCACATTAGTGGCAATAAAGTTGTTTGCTTTTTTTTGGTTGAGTTGTTATTTGTGACCATAAAAGGATGTGTTTGTTGTTGTTTTTACTATTATTATTGCTGCCCTTGCAGTTGCAGTTTTTTTCTTCATTTTGTATATGACTGTGATCACTGACTTACTTAACACGCACATTACGTTCAAGCAACAAAATATGCAATTAAATTTTCTATATTATTTTGGTTCTTCAGGCATTTAAAAAAAAACAAACATAACTAGGTAAATCCTCTTGTTGAAAAAAATTTTGTGCTTTTTGAAATAGACAGACACAAGCTGTAGAGTTGGGGTAACAAAATCTTTAGTGACCACTAAAGTTTTTCTTTTCTACTGAAGTGGTGTTCATAAACTCTATTCATCAAGAATAAATTCTGTCAAAAAGAAAATAAAAAAAATTTGTCATGTCTAGTGAAAAGTCTTCCAGTAAATTCCACCCATTAAATCGGTAGAGAACAAATGGTTTATTAGGGATTCGCATAATTATAATTGTTGAGTATTGAAACACTTGCCAAATATAAAGACTCTTATTAAAGAAATGTGGCAACAAAAAATTTACATTAAAGAGATTTTTGTAAGTATTTTTTTTTAAATATATAAAAACGTCACGCCCTAATTGAAATTGTTATGCAACCTTATTTGGGTTGTTTAAAGAGTTTGTATAAAAAACACCCAATTTTTTAAAATGGTGTTTTTATAACCCACCCAATTAAAAGATGAAATGTTCTAAATACAAATTTTTTATATAAATTATTTAAAAAAATGAATGTTTTGAATACAAATTTTCACGACAACTTGATTTCTTATGTTAAAGAAATTCACTGGGGATTCAGAGTAGCGTCTGATGAAATGGTTCATATGGGTATGTTATTTCTCTTAGTACTTATTGTGCTAAGTAATCACTAAAAAATATTAATTTTTATTTTTAAGAAATTTTCAAAAAAATTTTCTTCACGATTCGCTAATCGTTTTTTAAAACCAGCACATACATTCAAATTTTCTCATAGACTTAATTAAGCTTTTCATAAAAGCTCATTCCATTGTGTTTATGATTATAGCCCATGTATTTTTATATGAATGAATTAGCTCTACATGGGTTAATATATTGTTTGATTATTTATTTTACAGCTTAATTAGACTTGAAATTAAACAAAAAATAAATAATACAGAAACCCATAAAATAACAAAATTAAAAAAGAAAAACGTCCACAAATGAAATCTATCCGGTTTGGAAGACAATCATTATAAATAGTTTCATTTATGTTAAATGATGTTTTCTTTCACAATTTTTTTCTTTTTCTTTTTTGTTTCTAAACAAACATAAATATTTCTTCCAGCTTTATTCTTTTCATTTGTTTTTTTTTTTATAATAATTTTAAATAATTTCTTTTTCTTTTATTCAATCCCTAATCGTTTATTATTGCTCCATATCTTTTGTCTTTGGTTTGTTTGAACCTGTCGTTTTCTCTTTAATTTTTTTTCTTCTGGCTGTTACTTGCCATGCCATGCGCTCATATAATTTTTCTTGTGCAAATTAAGCCTTTTAGTTGTAAATATTTTTGTGGTTGGTAAGTTTGCTGTGTGCTGCCTCTTAAATGATTAATTAAACAGAGTTTTTCAATTACCATTTATTGATATAATAAATCAATTTATAGCTACTACTTCTTTCGTTAACAGTTGGCAATTTTTGCTCGTATTTATTTATTTATTTATAACTACACATGACTAAACCACAAAAAGTAAGTGCAACAACGTATTGAATTTAAAAGTAAAATGCATATTTTTAATGGGTTTTGTTTATAGATTTAAGTATGTGTTTGCGCTTCTACTTGAGTGTGGAATGTCATGCCTGGAAAATCTGACTTGAACTTGTACCTTAACTTTATATTTATTTAAGTTTAAATGCTGGTTTAACAAATAACTAGACGACCACTTTACTTTGTACATAAATAACATGAATATTTGCATAAATAACATTCATTTAAATTCACATAAATATTCATTTTAATTTTTTTTTGAGACAATTAACAACACACACAGGAGAAAAGCAAAGCAAAACTAAACTTTAATTTATTTTTTTTTTTTGTTTTATAAAAGAACAAGGAAAAAGCAAATGTGAAACAAAGCTCGCTTTTTACTCATAGCATGATTAAAAATCCGTCGCTGTACTACAAATGTTCAACTCACTTAAGAAATTATTGTGAAATTTCTAAAAAAAAAAAAAAAAAATTCTAAGCGAATTGTAAGCTTGTACAGGGTGGGCGAAAAGAAACCAAGGGGTGTAAAAGTTTAATAACTTTTTTGTTTATTAATTTTTTTTTATTTTTTCTTTCAGATTATATAGACAACACTTGGAGAATTTATAATGGAGAGGTTCACAACTGAACAGAGAACCAGAACAATAGAATTTTATTATTTAAACCAGAGATCAATTATTTTATTATGAGTGATGAAGCTCATTTTCATTTGAATGGCTTTGTTAACAAGCAGAACTGTAGGTTCTGGGGTTCTCAAAATCCAAGAGCCATTCATCAACGCCAATTGCACCCCATCAGGTGTACAGTATGGTGTGGGATCACATCTGAAAATGTTATTGGGCCCTACTTCTTCGAGAATGAAGATGGAAGTGCTGTAACCGTAAATGGAGAGCGGTATCGTTTTATGATAGAAAATTTTTTACGTCCTGCTCTTGAAAACAGACCTGGTATGTGGTTTCAGCAGGACGGAGCCACTGCCCATACTGCCCGAGACACAATGGCATTCTGAAGTCAAATTTTTGGAGAGCGAATAATTTCTCGAAATTCGGAAATTATTTGGCCAGCGCGATCGCCAGATTTGACAGCACCCGACTATTTTCTTTGGGGTTTTTTGAAGGAGCGAGTGTATGTGAACAAGCCAGAGACAATCCTTGAACTCAAGGCAAACATTGTTGCAGAAATTCGAACGCTACAGCCACAAGTTTTGAAAGATGTTATGGAAAATGCTCTAAAAAGAGCCCATCAGTGCGAAGCTGAAAACGGTGGTCATTTAAGAGACATCATTTTTCATACTTAGTGTAAAAAAATTTCCATTTTGTATATTATATAATCTGAAAGAAAAAATAAAAAAAAGTTATTAAACTTTTACACCCCTTGGTTTCTTTTGGCCCTGTATAAAATAATTTAAGGAATTGTTTAGTCTATGGAACTTTAATTAAATATTTAGTGACTCAATTTTGGATTTCTAAATTTATGAATTTTTTTAAAGGGTCACACCTATTACCATAAATTTTTTTATAATAATTTTTATTTTTTGTATTTTAAACTATAAAAAAATTTATATTATACTATATACAAATTTTTGCAAAAAATATTTATAAGTGAAATCATTCATCTTTAAATAACTTCTGAGAATCAGAATGGATTTTGATGCAGTATAGCTCATGTTATTTGTAGCATATATGGGTAACCAAATTAAGAAACAAATTTAGGATTTTTTTCCTTTAAGATTTTTAATTCCAATTTTGTTTCAAATATGTGAGGTTTTGACAAACTTGTCTGAATTTCTCCGAAGCTACAAAATAATAAAAAATTTATAAAAACAAAATTTAAAGGTTATTTTGTTCCCAATTCTTACAAGTTTTTTCTAATTTATCCAAAAAGCTTTTTATATTCCCAAAATTAATTAAATATAGTTCCTGAAGTGAGTCTACTCTTTTATTAATTCCAACGAATAAAAGAATATAATTGAAGGACAGCTTGTGATTTGTCCGCATGGACAAATAAGAACTACAAAAACGCCGACGGGTAAACATGAATTGCGAAGCGAACGACGCAATTTCTCTTTTGTTTTTTTTTTTTTTGTGTACTGAACAACAAGAAAAAAAAAATAAAAGAAGCAACCAACAATTTTGTTTAGCAGTTTTGTCTTTATAAACAGCACTTTTTGTTTCACAAATGGAAGTTTGTTTTTTTAAATTTCAATAAATAATAAAAAGAATTATTTGCTAGCCATCACCGCGATACACACACTAACGTCTGGTAGCACACTAAAATGAAAAAAATGGTGAACGTTCGCTTAAGAAGCATCCCAGTGCCTGGGCTTCCTAAAGAGGGCAAGATATACTTCACCCCATTGGACCTCCTCCATATTTACACCACTTATATCCAACCGAGAATGAAATACAACTCACATATATAGGCCGGCGCTTCAAAGTCTATTTGGAAATTACTCGACCGCATACAGAAGAGGCCGAAAGTGGTTATCGGTGACAGCTCTATTGACTCACTGGAACACCGTCGCAATGTGAGTTGTGTTTCACTCTTCTATCGCTACTACAACGGAATGTGTTCTAATTAAATTAGGGATTTTGTTCCCGAGACTCACTCATTCGCTCGAGCCACTCGTTTTTCAGCAAGAGCACATCCCTTTGTAGTCGATTGGCCAGTGGATCGCACTACGCATTACAAACAGATTTTTTTTTTAGCCGTACAGTTCGTATATGGAATAAACTTCCTGCTGACAACTTTCTTGAATCCTACAATTTGGAAAAATTGAAATGGAATGTTCATAGACACTACTCCCTCTATCCTCCTTTCCACAACATATTTTCCTAGTTCCATCCCCTGAGTGCTGGTCTTAAATAAAAAAAAAAAAATATGTGTATGGTCAGCCTTAACAAAACTCTCTAAAAAAAGCAATTTCTAAAGTGCTGCCCATTAGTACAAATAATTAGACGATTTTTATATGACAGAGCTGGTTTTAGAGTTAAAGCCAAATTATATGGCGTAACGTTCTCTTTTTTAAATAACGATAAATCTCGCCAACTACAGTTATTATTAAAAAAGCTGGTACACAATTATAATCAAAATATTCCATATAAATACTTGAAATTGATCTTAGTTTTGGGTGAAGTTTATGTTGTTTTCTATTCGAAATCTAAATATTTTATTCGAAAATGTAAAATTTTGGTCTTTGTTTCTTGTTTAAATATCTTTTTTTCTTATTTATTTTCGTTAATAGAAAAGAAAACATAAACTTTTCAATTCCAAAAAAAAAAAAGGTTTAATTGCAAAATTTTTAATTTTATTCTTAATACAAAACAGAAACGAAGAATAAAACTAAATAATTTTTTTTATTAAACAAAATTTTCGCATCTAAATATTTTTTAAATTACTAATCAATAAATATGTGATTTAATTATCCGATCTTTTTATAAATTTTTATTAAAAATATTGGTCAAGCTTAAGGTCTTTATATTTTAATTATTATTTTCCAATATTTCAACTTTCTATATTGAAAGCCTTCTTAAGGGAAAATTAATTATTATATTGAATTAAAATTTGTTGTCAAAAAATTTTAAAATTTGAAAAATGTAAAGTAGGAACAGGAAACTCATATTTGTATAGTTTTTATTTTCAAATTTAAAAATTTCTTGACAATTAATTTTCCCTGAAGAAGACTTTCAATACAAAAAAGGCGAAATATTGGAAAATAATAATTAAAATATTAACCCCCTTATCCTAAAAAATTAACATAGACTTTAATGTCAACGTTAACGAAATTTTTCATATAATTTTTAAAAAATTTTACTTTAAAGTCTACGTTAATTTTTTTTGGATAAGAGCATTAGATATTAGGCTTGAATACTATTTATAATAAAAAAAATAAATAATTTTAGTTCAATTTAAAAAAAAAAAAATTTGATATACGAGTATAATAAATAAATATAAAAAATATTTTTAATTATCAGTTTTTTAAAAAATAAATATTTTCTTTTTTTACAGGTAAATACTCTTACAAATATTTTTATTTTAATATTTGATGGTGGAGAGGTAAATATTAAATATTATTTTTCCATATGCATCCTTTAAAAATATTATTAGGTAGAAGTAAAATTCGCAATTACAGCAACATGGATTTCATTGTGGATGTTGTTATTAAATTTAACTGAAAAATTTTTTTTTTTCACTTTAACAAACATTAAAGCCTAGAATCTGTGAGGCTTAACAATAATTGTATGAATAAAGAAATTTTCTCTTTGAAAATACTTTTTTTATTAGAAAATACTTGTGTAAAAATTTCAATTATATGACTGAGGCAAATGCTATAACAATAACTAATATTTATTAGCCTTATTATTATTATTGTTATTCGAAACTGCGTACCTACTCTTTATATTTATACAAAGAAGAAATTTGGATATTCCTACCAAAAAAAAAAAAAACAAAGAAAAAGTATTTAGTAGAAAAATTTTTGCAACTACAGCCTGAAAGTACTTTAATTTCTAAAAAAAATTTAAGGTTAGCGTGTCAGTGGAAGGAAACTGTTCTTTTGGGAAACGTTTCGCTGAACAAAATGTGCATCTAAGAAATTATAAAATCAGTACTCAGTGGCATTTTTTGTTAACATCGTACAGGTTGTGTACAATTTCTTATAATTGTGTTGCTAAATTAGTAATGAAATGGCTGAGTAATACATACAATGCAATCACTTTTTTTAAAGTGATCTGAGATGCACTTCGAAAATAATCACTTCCATTCTTTTTGTTTTGTTGTAGGACAACAAAATTTGTACACTTGGAATAATCGACAAATGAAAAGCTTAAATAACAAATACCTTTTTTATTTCAAAAACTTTAGGTTCACTATATTTCTTTAAATAATTATACAAATAAATAAGCAGAAAATTAAAAACAAAACAAAAATTCTATGATATAAAATATTTATTTGTTGGAGCAATACTTTGAATTCTCTTATTTTGCATATCAATAGCAATTGATAAAAGAGATCTCTAATCTAAAACTAAGAATAAAAGTTTAAGAAAATTTTAGCAAAATATGTAGAGAAAAACCTTTAAATATTAACATAACGTAGCAACATTTTTTTGTTTAAACTGTTAAAAATATTTATTTTATTTTTTGTTATTAAAGCTAAAGTTTTTGTTAGTTAAGATTATGGATTCTGTTGAAGCAGCTTCAGCTTCTACTTTTGCTACTTTGAAGGCAGGTATACATACAATGTATGTATTTTTAATTTTTTTTACTTATTAACATTGCAACGCATTTATTAGCCTTAAGCGAAAAATAATACAGAAAAAAGAGGCTTAAAAGCAGAAAACAGGGCAATTGCTGCTCAAAAGTTTTTCAACTTGTTGTTTGATATAATTTTTTGTTGTTTTCTTTTGTGGCATAAGCAGCATAAATGGTTTACGCCGAGTAGATGTTGCTTGGTATGGTGGTATCCTTTTTGATAAACACACATACATACACATATGCACTCTTAGTCGAGCTATATATTTGCATATATGCAGCTTTAGGCCAGCAATAACAGCAATAACTACTACAACAACTATTTAAGTAAAGCAGTTTAGTTTTTGTTTTTACTGATTCTGCTGCTGCTGCTTATGTTGTTGTTTTATACAACAAACATTTTGTTAAGTTAAGAGCACAGTAGGCGTGTCAGAAGTTATAAATTATAAATTTTTCATATTTTTTTCTCTCTGATTTGGTTATATAAAAGTATATATTTAAAAAAATAAAATGCAAAAAATAAAAATCAAACACCACCTAAAGTAGATTGACTGAATGACTGACGTAAGTTGTAAATTTATTGACCACTACGAAAAATTCCTGACAAGGTAAGCTTTTGTTCAAACAAGAGTGAATATTAAAAGCCACTATAGTTGACAATATAAATATTTCGATTTGTACTCGTATAAACAAATAAGAATTAAAAAAGAAATTAAAAAATCGTAAGAAAAACTTGAGCCTTAATCCCAAAAAACTTTTAATACGTAGACTTTAAAGTCAATGTTATTAAAATATTTCATCAAATTTACATCAAAATCTACGTCAATTTGTATTTAAAGAAAATCCTGTGAAAGTTGAGTTCAATTGAATAGACGATAAGATTTTATGGAAAGAGAATTACATATATACCAGCTGAAAACAAAAGGTATCAGGAAAGAGAAATCATTCATGCCATTCTAATCTTGGAAGAGAATGACTTAGTCAGGAAATGATGACTTGGTGTTCATGATTGAACATTGCACTTGGCTAATATGAGGATCAGTCAAAATGATCTCGCCTATTTAGCGCAGAAGAAAGAACAACGGAGCACATATTGTGTCACTGTAATGTTCTAATCTGGAACTGTTTCTGCTACTTAGGGCATCATTACCTACAACCGTGGCACATGGTGGACAAATCACCTAAGAGAGTCTTTGAATTCTTAATGAATACTAGTCTCAGGGAGAATTTGTAACTTTAGAGTAGTGTCGCAATAGGTCTATTTAGGCTGCAGTGACCAGAATACTTTTTCCGATTTTCATGCTAATTCCATGATTTTATCATAATTTTTAACGTGCATATAATTGTTATTCACACTGGGGCAAAACTTAAATGCCAGTGCTTAGAACTGAAGGTGTAACTTTGAAGACCGCAGACGTTTCCGTGAAGTAGTACATATGCATATGCTAAGCTGTCAGTAATAATTTTTTTTTAATATGGAGAACCTGCAAATTAGTGCCAAAAGTTTTAACAAAGCGAGATAAGCAGACCATTCAGAACTGTAGATTTATGCTAGTCTTTCCCAATAGATCTCAGCGATGATGATTATGATGTTTCGGGTAAGAATCGTGATGAAGCTGCTCGCGGCAGAAATGCTGATATATTAGTAGTCCTATATTTTTTTTAAATCATTCCCTTTTAACAGTTAGTGCTCTTCTATTAATCGGGGAGTAAAGTCAAATCTTACAGAAATCTTACCCTACAAGATTTAAAGGAGAGACAGTCTTGTTCTAAAGTTTTTTTATGCAAGCTAAAAAACGTTTTTATTTTGTTGTCTTACAATCGCTTTCAATTAGTCTTAATTAAAAAAAAAAAAAAATTTTAAAATTGTCTGTCCTCACTTCCTGTTTGTTGTAATGGTATTTCAAAGCCAACAGCTGAGATTTTTTATCTTACTCAGATAATATCTAAGACCACAGTGTGTGATAAACCATTCGGCTCTGCGATAACGGAAATAGTAAAGTATTTAGCCGGGCTAAGTTCAGGCAAAATTTTTTCAAAATTTCAAAATTGTTATTCTACCCATGAACTGATTTTTTTTTAATACAATACGGCCTCTCTCATTTCCAGCATGGCTTAAATTTCCCATACAATGTAAGATTGTTATAACTCCCAAATTATATTAAAGATGACAGATAAGTCATGACTATAGCTGAGCTTAGGTTAGATAATCGTAAGGGCAGCAATCTTAAGTTTTATCTAGCATTCCTTCTTAAACATTTTCTCACTGTAATGAAAGTTTTAATAGATACCCGCTTTAGTATAGTTATTTGCATGCTTGGAATTAATGAGCTGCACAAGCAGATTGAAAGCCACATACTACTACAAGCATGTGTAATATATAATAACAAAAAGTATGCTTGTGCAGCCCTTTACTTGGAACCATGACAAAACCAAACTGTAAACGTTTCGGCTTAGTAGTAAAAACTACTTGCTGTCTAAATAATTAACTCTTAAGAAAACCAAGTAAATTTTATAAAAACTTTCAGCAACATTTATTTTAAATCGACCTTGACGTTGTTGAGAGGGTAAATCTCTTTTTTTGTTGAGTTGGCAAAATTTTGAATTGTTTCGATAAAAAAATTTTAAATGAAGAAATTTCGTTTAAATAACTCTTTTTTGAAATAAGCACACCAAAATTTTGCACAAACCTGTGTTAAAATACAACAAACAACCAATAAAAGTGTTATTCTGTTTGGCTTTTTGAGTTATTTTAGCAGCATTAAAATTAAACAGGAGGATTTTTAATAAAAAAAAAATTAAAAACATGGAAGCTCTCTAACTATATTGAAAAGAGTTTGAGAATCGCAGATGCGATTCTTTTCGAATATAAGTGTTTTACAAGAAAAGGAAAAAGTGATTATAACAGAAAAATTCACGTGATATATGCTTTACAGTGCCTAAATTATGTAGAAACTTATTTTAAAAAGCTTTTTATACTTTTACTTAGTGGCCCCATAGCTCTTATTACATGTCATGTGAAGCAGAGTACTTCGGTTTTAAGAACTAAATTTGTTAACAATTAAAACTTCAGTTGCAATAATATAATTTTTGTATTCGTTTATAATGTAAAATCGGCTTTACAGCTCGAAATATTTTTAAGAGAATTCAATTTTGAACAGTATTATCGAATTTTGCTGCTACAACTAAAAATTTAATTATTACAATTGAATTTTTGATTGGTAACAAATTTAATTCTCACAACTGAATTTGTTTTCTGTGTGTACGGGAAAATTATACTAAAAGGGCCAAATCGATGCTTGTGATATTGAATAAAATTGTGTGAAATCCATTTTTTATAATTTCAACAGGAGTTGTTCAATACCTAACCGACGATTTGGCCTCATATATCTAAAAGAGGACTTGAGTTCGTACAAACTGAAGCAAGGCAGCCTAAAGGCTATTGATTTAACTAAAATACTTTTCTTCTTTAAAGTAAACTTGCTTTTATAGATCCATTAATACTTTCGCTACAAAGTAGGGTGCACAAATAATCAAATTGTTAACTTTCATATTCAAAGAGAAATTATGGCAAAATTGGAATTACTTAAGTACACTGCGTTGTGTTATGATCATGAAAAAAAGTTTAATATTTTTAATGTATTGGTGTTTGCACTTATGGATGTGAATTATATGAGTAATGCGCGTGTGTAGCTTTTTCTTCTGCAACCATTATACCTATATTTTAAACGAATTTTATGCAAATTTGACTTTTGGCAGCTTAATTGGCTTAAATTAAGCTCTTTAAATGCAAAAAAAAATAAGCATAACAAAATAGGAAAAAAAAGAGAAACAATGTGTTTGTGTAAAAATTATACAAAACACTTTTTTATTCTTGTGACGGTATGACCAAACAAACAAGCAGGCAAGCAGCATTCATTCAAACAATCAAACAAAATCATTAAACAATACTGCCAACATTGTTGTTAAACAATATTAAAACACTAATACAACAACAAATACGACAACAAAAAACAAATCAAATCAATTTGGCAATTTCAAGATTTGACATTTTGACTTTGACATTTGTTAGAGCTTGTGAGTTTTTTGTTTTTTATTTATTTACAAACGGAATAGGGTAAACGCTCCTAGTGTCGGCATGTTCCAGTAGTCATCATTTTTGTTTTTAAAACTCATATAAACAGGTATAATAGAAAGTTTTCAATGTAAAAAAACCATTTTTGATTAAATAATACCCTTAACTCTCTATTTCAAATTAGTTCATCCTACTGAAATGCTTGTTTTCTAAGGAAAAATTTAGTGGCAAGGGCAATTTTCAATGGGTTTTTAAAGCTATTATTTGAAACAATTTCCATAATTTAATGGTTTCCATGGAAAGAAAAGAGTTGAAATATTGTTGTTGATAAGTAAAAATTAGCAAAAAATAATAATTTTTTGCTGTTTAATGATGCCGCTTTCAGGCACAAAAATTTTGTATAATTTCCTGTAGTCGTCATTGGGTGCCGACTATTCGCAAATTGTGTTTTGCCAGTAGTCGGCAGAACGTTTTATTGAGTAATTTCAAGCCTGCCGAATACAGGATCATGTTTCTGGAGTCGGCATCTGATTGCCTTGAAAAAATTTCCAGCCAAAATGTTATGCCGACAATAGAATCACAGTGTGACGAGCACTGGGACATGATGCCGACTACTGGCAAAATTGGTGTATTTTGAAAAAACTATAAATTACTCAATTTTAATAAAAAATATTTTAAAAATAGCTTGATCCATTTAAAATTATACCCAATACTGTACCATTATAGAGTTATATCAGAGTAATACCATGATCATGTATAAAATGGTAACAATTTGAAAAAAGAGAACTGCCGACTACTGGCACATTTACCCTATATCTATAGGTTTGTATGCATATACTACTTACATACATGTGCTTAAAAATAAATATGCTGGTTGTTTTGGTCTCTACTTTGATTTAAACGAACTGTAGTTGGTCGTTAGTGCTTTTTTTTAATTTAAAAAAATATTGACTTTCGGCTCAAGTTCTTTTTTTTATAAGAAACATTTTTATTTTGTTGTCTTACAATCGCTTTCAATTAATCTTAATTAAAAAAAAAAAAAAAAATAGAAAAAAATTGTCTGGCCTCACTTGCTGTTTGTTGTCATGGTAAATTTCATAGCCAATAGCTGAGATTTTTTTTCTTCTTCTTTATTAATAATATTATTTATTTGTTGATTTCATATAACGTCTGTCGGCATTTTATAATCTTGAAGTATTTTTTATATTTCAATGAAAACATCTAGCGACATCTAATGTCAAATACTTGACAACTACTTTTCACCTTAACCATTTGTGATTTGATTTATGCTTAACAAAGTGTGTAGTTTTTTGAAATATTTTTTTTTGTTGATGTATGCTTCCATTAACAAGCATATTATTGATTAGCGTTGTGCAATTTGAAGTTTGAATTTTATTTAATAAATTCATTCATTTATTGATAAATTTATTGTTATGCTTTGTGCTCAGCTAAGTAATAGAATTTAGTAGCAAATTTGTTAGTAAAATTATTATGTTATATTTTAGACTAATAAAAAATTTAAAATATTTAGTAAGGAAATGGAAACAAAATTAATTCGAGGTTATATTGATTTATTAGGCTTTAAACACCGCGACTTAGAAGATCTTTTGTTAAGCGTTAACAGTTCAAGACTTAAACCTCGAATGACAGTAATTGTATTTTCAGTGAAACCTCTTCTATTAATGTGGAAATCAAGAAAAATACCTCGAATAGAAGCAATTATATATACTTGTACTTCTCAGGGAATTCAGAAAAAACCCGTAATCATTTAAACAATATTTTTAAGCTTGTAGCCATGTTGCTGCTTTTGTCTATGTATATCATGCTTTATGCGTGAGTTCTAAAGTGTCAGCAGCAGTTGACCTTTTATTTGAGTCGCTGAACTTTCAACTGTGTGGAATAAAATCACATTAGGTGTAAAATTAGGTAAATTTATGTTTCGTATAGTTTGTGTTAAATAGAGCTAGAAAAAGTAAGTTAGATTGAGCTTAAAAAGATAAGAAAAAGCTAAATTAAAAAAAAAAAAAAAACAAAAAAAAAATTAAAAAACTTAAGTTTAAAGTTAACATTTTTTTATAAAAAAATATAATTTAAGAATCTGTTTGATTATGTTTCGTATAAAAAAATTAAGAAATAAACAAATAAATAAACAAAAAAAACTTCAGAAATAAATTGTTTTAAGCAAATGAAATTATTTTTACACCCTTCGCTGTAAGAAGAGTATATAAATATAAGTTTGTGATTCCGTTTGTAATTTCTACACCGTATAAGAGACATCATATAAAGATATATATTTTAGATCTTTAAAAATAGCGAAGTCTGTCTGTTCGTCTGCCGTTGAAATCAACTTTCTAAAGTCCCTATGCAACGTACAGAAAAGTGTATCATATCAGTCTGTCAGTTGTATCTACCTTACAATTTCTATTGAAATTCAGCCAGATCGGTTAACAAATGGTGGTGCTTTTTTGACCATTTTTCTGAGTGGGTTTTTGGCGTATTTAGTCTAAAATACAAAACGGACAGAAAAATGTAGTACTCAGATTTATCAGAAATAATAGTCATAATACATCTGTATCTGTTCAAAAAAGAAAAGCAATTGGTTCACAAATGGCCGAGAAAAATCAACGAACTTTTAAGTATTCATTAATATATTTTGTTTTTTAGTAGAAATTTTAAAGCTGCACATGTTCGTATTGTTTGTTCATACAAACAAAATAAACAGGCTGTGAGGCCACAACACACGTCAAATGAAAGTGATGGCACTACAGTGTAAAAGAGAACTACGAATATAGAAATCTTATTGAAAGATAATTTTTTTTCGATTTTCTGTTAATTTAAAGTTCTTTATTGATACTAAATATTTAATTAAATATGTTTCCAAAATTATATTTATTTATTTTACGTTCCTGTTAGATATCTTTCTTAGAACTTATTTTTTTATTTAAAAAAAAAATTGAGTGCCTGCAGACATTTTATTTTTCCTTGCTTTTGAAAATAAAGTTCTCAGAAAAAAGCTTTCTTAGAATTCTTTAATTTTAGTTACTTGAACTGAAATTAATTATTTATTTATGATTATTAAAAAATAGATATTCTAAGATATTTTTATTTATATAATTGTTTATTGTTTATTTGATCTTTTATTTTATTTAAATTGTCGTATTTATTACAAAATTTTATTTTTATATCG
The DNA here is from genome assembly GCA_947397855.1 of Thelaira solivaga. Lineage (NCBI taxonomy): Eukaryota > Metazoa > Arthropoda > Insecta > Diptera > Tachinidae > Thelaira > Thelaira solivaga. The sequence goes on along the minus strand of OX377611.1, from coordinate 38,057,640 downwards.
ATACTTCGCTTCAATAATAAATAAATAAATTCTTATAATACCACCTCAAGCTTAATAAGCTAGATGTTTCAATTATATATTTTTTTTGTATATTTTTATATGTAAAAAGAATGTGGAAAGTGAAAAATATGAATGTTATTGGCTAACACAGTGAAGGATATATAAGACTCGGTACACCTGAGTTTAACTTGCTAACTTCAATATTAAAAACAAAAATTAAGTTACTTTAAGTAAGAATTTAGAATTTTCATTTCAATGCTATTTTGTTGCTTAGATTTAATTTATTTTATTATACTAAAAATCGCACAACTTGAACGATAATTTTCCGCAGCATTATTAAGCCATTTCAAAAAATGTATCTTAAAAAATAAAGCTTTCATATAAGGGTAGAAGCCAAATACTTTTTTTTTCACTCCTGAAATTATCTGTTACTTTAGTTAATTTATTTAATATATCGCCTTCCAAAGGAAATTATACAAAATTTTTATGCGATTTTTTGTAAAAAAATTAAAAGTTGTAGCAGCTCTATTCAATATTGTAACAGACAAAATATACAGTTAATCCAAATCAAGCTTGGAGTTTATAGAGCAAATTCATTTATCTTCCTCTAAAAAGAAACTTGAAATTGTTTTCTTTAATATATTTAATTCAGCCTTAATTAATGAGTAGTTTGTTTTGATTTAAAAAAAAAAGAAAGCTTTACAAAATATATATGACTATAGCTTTCTTAAAGGTATTCTGAAAACAAAAAAGGCTAGATAAATCTAGAAGCTAAATAAAAAATTCGAATAAAAAGCCTAAATCTAGTCACAAAAAGGCTAGCTTGATCTCAATATTTCAAGCTGAAATTGTGTGTTATAAAATTAATGGCCCTAGCTAAAGACATATTTGTGTTTCCCATAACGTTTAACATGAACTTCAAGCATTTAAAGTTGCCATATTTTCGATTTTAGGTACGACAACTTCAGAAGTCATAGACAATACAATTACAGTTATAATATAATAAAATAAAATTTTAAAAGTATATAGTTTGTTAAATATTTGAAAAATAATTATCGAAAACATGGATCCCGTTGCCACTATGTATTTATAGCAACGAAAAGTAATCGGTATTCACAGCCGTGGTGGCACATAATAAATCTTATAATATTTATCTTATAGAGAACTTGTAATAATGGAAAAAACTTATTGGTCTGACACCTTATAAATGAGTTGTAATAATGGCCTTTAGTAAAATTAGGGACGACCAAGTAAGAATTACTTGGTGTAAGTAAAACTTGATTGATTTTATACAATTTCAAAATCATAATTTTATTTCAGTTCTTAAAAAAATAAAAAATAAATTTTTTTTCATCTCCACTTTCTTAATGATTTACATTATTGAAACTCTCTAGCAGGTATTGTAGTTTTAGGGCCACCAAGAAATGAAATTATTAAAGAAAAATAAACATGAATTTAGATAAACAGCGATTAAATTTTGTTTAATGAAATTAAGCAGAGAATTACTGTTAGTGAAGATTTAAATAAGTAGAATTGAAAACACTTTTTTTTATTGGGTTGTGTAAAAAGGAATTCTTTTTGTCCTAACACAGTATTTGATTATATTTTAGCTGAAAAAGTTTATTTATAATAATTCAAAGCAGTAGTTTTTGATTGGTGCCCTTTTAAATATGGAAAGTAATAAGCAGTATTTTCATCATATTTTACTTTGTTATTATAGAAAACATAAAAATGATGAGTATGGAGAAGACGGTACCCCAGTGCTAGAACTAGTTTCAACAATTTCGATCTTGCAATTTTGATGTTAAAGGAAAGCCGGTTGAAGCTGATAGAGACATGATAAAGGCGAATAACTACACATAAGATAGATCAGAACTTAAATTTATCGAATTCAACTGCTTATAACCACTTGAAAGAAAATTGTCTTTCATTTTCCAAAAAAAAAAAAAAAATTTTCTTTAAGAACAACCACATATGAATATAGTATGAAATTGTTCATAAAAGCTGTTTAAAATGATAAGTATTACACTCAAAATATTATGTAAATTCAAATGAAAAATTATTTTGAAAGAAGACTACTAACATTTCATTTGATTGAAATACATTTTTCATTTGTTTTTGACTGCTAATTTTATAATGGTTGATGAAGGTTTCTTCGTAATCTATTTACTATTTTTTTTTTTTTTTTTAAATTAATTTTGAGTATTTTTTTTATTTTTAGGATTTCTTTATTTTATTATACGTTGGCTACCTATTACATTTTTTATAAAAAAAAAATTTTTTTTCTTTATCACAAGACTTAATAAAAATCTCGTGTTAACCGCAATTGTGGTAAAAATTGTATAATAAGTAATAAATTATTTTATATGTCAAAGACTTGTAAAAACTCTATTTGAAAATTATCAATAATCATAGCAAATAACCACAGTTAACATGTATTGTCGTTGTTATATTGCACTCGTATATACATACATGCATCTAACTATTGCTAATGGCTTTGGTATTGCTGTTGCTATTGAATTGCAATTGTTGTTGGTTGCTGGGGTTTTTGACTGCTTTGTTTGAAGTTTGAAATTGAATGGCTAGGAAAATTTTAAAATGTGGGTCAATGCTTTCAAGAATGCGACAAATTGACAATTGCAATAAAAATAATTTTTGCATGAAATAAATTGTATGTGTATGTGTGTTTAAAGAATTGCTTAAAAAAATCGTTTATTTGTTAGCAAATAATAAAGATTTTTATTAAACGATGCATAAATTTAATTTAAAAAAAAAAAAAAAACTTTGAAATGAGAGCCCTTTTTACGCTTTGTTCACTTAAATAAATTTAAATGTCGGTAAATTATAATATTTTTATTCTTTTTTTATTTATCTTTAAATTGTGGGTATTGCAAAATTTATTTTCAAATTTGTGCCGACATTAAAAAATATTAAATGAAAAAATGAACAGCAATTATAATGCTGAAATTTAATATTGCAACATTGTATTGAATCAATTTGTTTTTGTTTTAAAAAGAAGTCAAAAATCTGCGGTTACCCTACAGCAATACACGGTACTAGTGAAAGGCTACTGTTGTTAATGTTGCATTTGCTACTTTAAGAAACCATTATAAATGTAATTCAAAAAGCACTGCTAATAATAAAATATAATAACCCTTATCATGAATATCATTTCCTTCGAATTTTGTTCGCTTTCACTGGAAGAGCAGTCATCTGGAAGAGCAGTCCTTTTATCATAATAATTTTTATCCTACTTTTGTTACTTCTTTTTTTTTTCTTAAAATTTAATTTTGTCAGCAGAATTCAGTAATTTTTTAAGAAAATAAATAAAAAGTGTTGGTCTATCTATAAAAAATTCAATATCGTTTAAGCACAACAGTTGACTGAAAGAACCATTTTTGCTTCAGTAAAAAATATATTTTTTGCTTTTAAAATCTTATAAAATTTCTAAACTTTTTAATTTTGCATTCAGTAAACCCTGAAAATTGTTTAACAGCAGCCTCTGGCACGTTTGTGTAGTATATGTATCTGCTTTTGTCGATTGATTGAATTCAAGAAAATCAAAATCATTTTCATATTAATTTTAATTTTTTATGTGTATGAGGCCTGATTATGATTGCCGCTGTCCTGACGAAAACAGTGGTGTGTGGCAGCGCCAATCATATATTTTAATTAGCTTGTAGTTAAATCGACTATAAAATCGACACTCCTAATAAAGCTAACCGAAACATAAACTTTTATAGTGTATGTTGCAAACTTTTAATTATTGAATGATTTTGAAGGAGTTAAAAATAAAAATTGAGTATAGAAAAAATATCTAAAGAAAATAACTAGAGTTGTTATGCTGTGCCAAGGAGCATTAAAATTGATAGATGCCAGTAAGGAATCATGAGAGACAAACTATACAAACTAGTGAATTAACAAGTTAAAATTAAAGAAAAAAAGATTGATTAGTATTTGCACATGAAGTCTTCTTCGCTCCAGCTTTAAAATAAAATAATGATTAATTTACTTGAGCATAAAATTTGCATTTGGTTTCATTGCTTTAGAGTCATCTTATCCTCTTGATTAATATTTCAAATCAAACATTAAAAACCAATGGAAAATCGAAGCCACGTTTTTAATTAATTTAAATAATTTATTTATATATATTAAATCTGTTAAGCGCTTATTATAATAGTAATTATTATTATTATTAGCTTAGGAGGTTACTTGAAACATCTATTGTATTACCCAAATCTTAATTAAAACAACTCTACACTTCTCATAAATTTTATAATTGTTTTTTATCTAGATTATCTAAAATCTAGTATGCTACTGCCAAAATGTCTCATTCTACAATTTCTTATACTGCCGGCCAAATACATAGAATTTGTTCTATACACAATTGAGAGTACCCTTTGATAGAGACAAGAGGAATCATTTTGCATTCATATAATTTTACTTATGTCCTATATTTTGTTGTCCTAATTATTTTAACAAAGTGCTTGATGAATTGATTGTTGGGAATCTATTGTAATGAACTATGGCTTTTTAAAAAAATTAATTATCGGTGATTTTAGTAATTTTTTTTTAAATATGACTTGTTGCATTCAGAACCCATTGTAAAAAAAGCTGAAGTTAATTAATAAGTAAACTCAAAACTAATTTTCATTTCAAATACGAAAATCATGTAAGTTTGTTTAAAAGCTAGAATTTACATGCTGTTAATCGATAAATTTCAAACAAATATTTAAAATTATAAATCTAGACTACTACCAATCTCTGAACTTCCACCTCTACTAGTTTTTAATAATTTTTGTAGTTGTAATTCTCTTTAAAAACTTCTCCAAATAATAGTTTTCTTTTAATAATTAAAGGGGTGTGAATAAAAATTGTTTTAATTTTTGCGTAAATTTCACTCATCAAAAACTTTAGCTGACTGCTTGAGCATTTTTGTCTTAATTTGCGGGCATCATTAGATAGTCCCAGAAATCTTAACAAAATAATTGCAAATAAATAAATTTAAAACAAAATTTTACGGTTATTTTTTAAAACTGTCCTAAGTTCACTTTGAAAAAAATATGTTAGCTGTAATTTCAGCATATCCTACTAAAATTTTTTATAAAGTAGACTTATACAACTTTCAAAAATAATCGCTCATTTAGGGTATTTTGTCTGTCGTGGTTTCAATTATATTTTGTGTTTTTAATTTTTATTCATTTTTAATGCCCATATTATTATTTAACGTTAAGAAAAATTACGAAAGTGTGTTTAATTCATCGAAAGAAGGCAAGCAAATCTCTTGTTAAATTTTTTTAAACTTTTTTTTTATTTTTGTTAAGAACTTTACAATTTTCTACAGAATCCTCACAAAATTGTGTGCCAAACTAAAATAAATTACAACAAACAACATTTTAATTAAAGCCCACTGTGTAACTGAAAAGTAATTTCAATACAAATGAACTCCACCCACCGTTAAATATAAAACGTAATGAAAAATGTTTAAGAAGAAGAATCAGCAGGACCATTAAACAGCAAGAAACTAAAGTACTCGCTCGTATAATGGAATTTGGGTATATTTTTTTTAAAGCATGATGCGCTCATATGCTTGAGAGATTTTCAGGGAATAACTAAATTACTCATGGCCCAATTTTCAATTAAAATTCAACGCACAATTTTTCAATACCTTAAAAACATTGAATTTTTCTGCCGAAAATTGCCACGAAAATAAGGACTTCCAAACAGACATTTTAAATCTTTTTTTTTTTTTTGGGCTTAAATTTTTTCTAAAGAAGGTAATCAATGTTTGGTTTGATACTCGTAATAATGAATTTATGGTTGTTGTTTTCGTATACATTTCGTTTGGTGATGATGGTAGTTGGTGGTGTTGCTGATGCTCGTATTAAGCAAATAATGAAAGTTTAGACCTCCATCAGTTAATCGCTTAAAGCATATAGTGAAATATAAAGTTTGAAATGTGTATTATTGAAACAAAAACAACAGCAACAACAGGAAGAATTTAGCAGAATGTTAAGTTACTGAAACAACATCAAATAAACACAACATCAAAATCAGTTTTCGTAAAATCGTTCCTTTTTTTTTCATTTAATTGTTGTTCGTCTTTCAGTAAATCATGTGTAATAAATAAAAATTTATTTTGAAATGAAGCACTAACTATACTCCACCAGTAGTGTGTGCAAAATCGGTAGAGCGAGAGAGGGGTAATTAAGACGCTCTTAGGCAGGATGGTATAGAAAAAGGCACGCAAATAGTTTTTCTTTCTTTTTAGCAAAGACTAATATTTATATGAGATTGTAGTTATTATAGATGCTTGGTTAGGTTGTTCAGAAGGGGGCTCACTTGGGCTTCTAATTCCGGTACTTGTATAAGAAGAATAATATAAAAAAATAGTGATAGAAAGTTGTCAGAAAGTAAAGAGCGTTTCCTACTGCTGTCAGAAAAGAAAATTTGCCACCAAACAAATTGCTGTTTCTGACGAAGAAATACGGCGTGTCTACCTGCAGTTAGCTTTCAGTACACGTATTCTATTTTAAAATTTATTTAAGATTTTCATGCCATCTTCGAGGTAAAGCTCACTCTAATCCTCCAGTACTGTAAATTCTTCATCCCTCTCATTCTAAGAACTTCTACAATAGTCATTTGATTTCAAACCTATTCTTCTGACATGGTTGAAAAAACTGTAGTAGCCTTTTATTGGTGATACCACATTCCTCAACTGGAAACAAAATTAAATCCATCTGCACGTCCTTACGTTCGTACATCTAGACTGTGTTTTACGTAAAAATATATGTACTTTCAAGCTGCTGTTTGCACACCGATAAAGGGATGTCGCAGAACATGTCGATATTCTGCTCTGCTACATATACAGTTCATTAAGCACGTTGTTATTAATTATTTGATACCTTCTCTTTTCGCTAGTCTGTCTGTGCTTAAGTCAACTTAAGTGATGATTGGCTTAATTATTGTTGTTTAGAAATGATAGCGCTAAAGATTCTGCAATTAACAAGATGCAAATACTAGAATCCTTAGAATTGAAATCATTTTAAAAGAACGACTTTTGATTTAGGAGTTTTCAAACAATCATAACGTAGCTAATAATCTAGAGTATATAACATAAAGCCATGCCCATTTTTCAAAGATTTGACGATTATAATTCTATTATACAACAGATTTTTATAAAATATGCTTTAGCCCTCTTATTCAAAAAGTAAAGAGCCGGGCGAGAAAGAGCAAAATCAACTGGTTTTTTAAAAAATCATAAATAATTTTTCCACATTTTTTAAGCATTGATTCTGAATTGAATAAGAAGCTCTAGTAGGTTCTAATGGCTTTAGTTGCATTTCTAAGAAAATCTTTTTTTTGCTATAATTTTATTTTTGTTTCATGATTTGCTACTTTCAAAACCATTGACATTTAAAAAGAAAAAGTATTTGGCCTTTTCTGATTTAACATAACACAGACTTTGCAGAGAGTAAAATCTTCTGGAGAGCAAAACTTAAATTGAGCAAGTGTTACTGTCTTCTCATTGGGGCGTTAGCACGAAGTACCGCAATTTGGTTAACCTTACAATGGTAATAAATTAAATTATTTTTTTTTTGGCATTCATTTCTCAAAGGCCCTAAAATAAAACAAAAACGTAAGAAGAAGCAAACATATAAAATAAAAATTTGTTTCAACATTCTAGGTTTCATTACAGTGTTATTTTGTTGTGTTTTTCTTACGTCTGTGGTCAAAAACGGTTTTCAACATCAAACAAATGTCTTCTTGGTTCATTTTCTTATTGTGAAACAAAATTTTTTTTTTTAAATTTATATGTTGTTTATTTTGTTTTTATTTTTTTTATATTTTTGTAATTTTAGTTACTTTTTGGAAGATTGTTTGACAAGCTGCCGTTGTTTGAATTTACTTCCTCTTGGTGATCTTATTTCATTTTAAGTTTGTTGGATGTTTCGTTTGTAAATTTGAAATTTCTTGTTGTTTTTCGTTTTTAATTCATAACATTGTGAGTTGTTGCCAGCATATTGTTTTATTTTTTTTTCATGTTTTTCCTTTCCTTTTTTATTTTATTTTGTTGTTAGTGCTGTTGTTGGATTTTAGAGGGGCGTTTAGCTGCCACGTTTGTTTTTGAAACGAATTGCCATTTTACGCATGGTTCTGCTATAGACATTAAATACTTATAAACCGTGTTTTCTACTGCCATATAAAGTTTTGGATATAAATAAATGTGTGTTTGTAAAATAAATACCCAGCAAACAGTAAGTTACCTAATTTAAATTTAAAATTAAGAATGATTTTAAATTAAATGTTAAATATAAAAATGTTTTCATCGCCGACGAGTTGTTTAGAAAATTAATTTAACCCTTGGACAACATAGAATTGGGATCATTAAATTTATTTTATTTTGTGGTTTGTACGGTTAAACCTCTGAAAATGTGCTTAACAACTGCTCATCCTTAAATTTTATTAGACTTTTTGCTGAAGTACATGAGGTCTCACTGAAAAAAGTGGTTAATTTCATTCAAAGACTAGAACAATGAATTATTAACAATCATTTACGATGGTGTTGCACAAAGATTTGCATTAAATTGCATTGAAAGCATGATGAGAAAAAGTAATTTTCGATTACTTGATTTTGTAAGAATTTTTTTATTAATTTCATTTATATTTTAGAAAAAATGAAAATTTTTAAAATGTTAAGAAATTATTCAAAATAAATGATGCAACATGTTCACCACTTTAAGAAAAAACGATTCTCAGAGAAACAGGCTAATAATTGAAACGACGGCTGCAACTTTATAAACATATTTAATGTTTTTTACGTTTCCCTAAGTCTTGCTTGAAATAAAAGCTTTTGTAGAATTTCGACTGCAATCAGGACTTTCAATTAATTTTTCAACAATATCAGTCATTTTATTTACAAAATTAATAATTAATTAAGCTTTCAAATATTCTTTTGATTTTCATTTGTTACTTATTTTTCTTTGGGTTTGTTTAAAAAATGTATAAAATTTAATAAAAGTGTGGCAATATTGTTGAGAGCATTTTTATTTCAAACGAGAGCATAGGAAAAGTCGCTGGCAAAATAGCGTGTCTTATATTCAATTTGTATGGAAAATGTCGTTAAGCTTGAGTTCTGTTTCATCACTAAGTCCCTATTTAGACGAGGAAACATTTGGAAGAAAAACATCTTGAATTCTCTTTTGCTTTTTCTTTCGCAGTCACACAGACGAACATGTTGCCGGCAACATTCCATTATTATTGTTATTATTTTCACACAAAACAATGAAAGAAAAGGAAAGTAAAGCAAATATCAACAAAGAATATGTGAACAAAGCGTATCGCCAAGTGCCGAACACAAAAATGATTCTCTCTTCTCCACCCGTAATTTGCCTACAAACGAAATGTTTTTCTTCCAAATGTTTCCTCGTCTAAATGGGGATTAAGTAATGACAAATTTTCCTATTTTATATTAAATAATAAATTGTTTTTATATAAAACGTTTGCTGGGAAATACAGTATGATTTCTTATGTAAAATTTTGTAGTTTTATGTGTTTCATTGTTAATATGTATTATTATTTGTTGTTGTTATTGGTACTGTTGTTGTTTAAGTTGTTATATGCAACAATAATAAGCATTTTATGTTTGGCATGTGAAAGACTTATGTATATTTTAATGTGTTCTTACTTTTGTAATTTCTTTCTTGGCCCAACGAACAGAAAAAAAATGTCGAGAAAATATATTTTATATTGAAGATAAAATTGTTTAAACAGGGAGAAATAGTTCTAGAGTTAATTACTTAAAATTGAATTTTTTGGGGAATTAAATGAATCTGGATTAAATAAGATTATGACACTCACACACACATGTGTCGTACAAAAAAAAAAACAGACGGCCTACAATAAAATGTGTTATATTTGCCAGTTTCTAAGCTAAGACTAGGACCACACAGGAAAGTTTAGTAGAGTAATTCTTTCTCAATTCTCTTTTAAAATTGTCGTTTTGTCCACACACAATTTTTTTGTTTCGGCAATTTTAGCATTCTTATATGGTCATTCATTTAGCCTTCAAACTGTTTGTCTTCTTTTTTTACAACTTTATGAAAGATACGAAGAGAGAACAAAAGGGAATTGTCGAGTACTATCAAGTTTGTACCGCTTTCCATTCTTCTCTCCTCTCTCTCCTACAAAATCAAGAAGTGCCCAACTAAAATTGCTGTGGGTGGTCCTGATCTAATGAATGAGTTGCAAAGCACATGAAATGATTTTAAAGAAATACTGTTGTTGTAACGGTATAGGAAAAAACATATTTTATTGAGTTTCTTTTTTTTTTGGTATTAATTGCTATTTTAAATAATTTTTTAAAATATTTTTTATTAATATTAAGTTAAATTTCAGTTAAAGTTTAGCTAAAGAAAAAATGTTTTTTTTTTATTAAAAATGAACAGCCATATTCAAAGAGTTATTAAGGAATTTTTTTAATATAGGAGTAATACTCGTATTCAGAAAGGATTATTTGCTAATAATCTTTTAGAAAACTATTGTTACATGCAAAAATTTTAATGTAGCTTTGGCCCTACTTTTAGGCTATTTTAAAATAACAATTATATCGTCTTGTTAAATTTTGATTATTTTGGCTGTGCTATAGCTGAAAGAGAATTACTTTAAGTGGAGCAAAATGCGCTATTTACAACCCATAACAACTTCCATCATTAACAATTTTCATTACGAAATTTCATAGCTTTTGCTCTCAAATTACATTTTAGAAGGGCGATATTTCATTGCAGTTTGCGACAAAATTAACAATCGATTTCGATAAAATATCGTTATACTTGTTTTTTCGATACGAATATTCGTAATAAATGTTACTGAATTGCACTACAGGAGATCACCAAGGAGATCAGCTGTTTGTTCTTTTTTTGAAATATAATTAATTAGATAAAAATTGCGGAGGAAATTTAAGGGATGCTGTAGTAAAAGCCGTTTATTGAAAAGTTTTTAGGACTGAAAACATTAATGTGGCAAATTATTTAATTGTTGAGGGAAAACTTCTGAAGACATAATATATATATTTTAAAAATTTTTTTAGTTTGTTTATTTGTCAATTTATTAGACCTTTTCTTTTTAATTAAAATGGCTATTTTATTAAACTGGTGGTCTTATTTTATAAATTTATTTTTATATATCGATATTTGGCTTCAACTTTAGTTTGCTATTTTATTTGTTCAACACTACAGTATATTAAGTAAAAGTTTTCACATTTTCATACTAACAATTCCAATCATCATGGAATAATTTTGCGTAAAATAACCCAAATCAGAAAAATTTCAAAAATTTACAAAAAGAGAATGAGAATAATTTTAACCATTTTTATTACTTAATCTTAAAATTACATATATAGATTTACCCATAAAGCATCAAAACCTAAGGGTAAATACTGATTTTATTGCCATTAAAGGGAAAATAATACAGTGAAAAGAAAAAAAATGAAGTGCGAGTACCAGAGAAGTGATATTATTTAATGTAATAGAAATAAATACTGATTTTATTACGGTTAAGAAAAAAATACTCACTTTGGTAAAAAAATTTTATATTTTTTTCGGAAATAAATTTTTTTTATAATTTTTTTTTTACAAATGACATATTGAAAACATTGTATTGTCAGTCTGTATTGGGAAATTTCTTAATTTTTTATTAGCTAATATACATTTTTGTAATAATTTTTCTTTAATAAAATCTTACTTTAAAGTGTTTATTAGCAAACATTTGTATTAAGCCAATATGGCTGCAAGTTTTTAAAATTTAAAAAATAATTTTTATGAACTTGCTTTAAAACTTAAAAAAATTGCTTTTTTAAGCTTTAGCTTTTAATCAATAAGTTTTTCAAGCAAATCAACTTAGCATTTTTTTTTAGCATTTTTTTCAGTGTGTATTTATTTGTTTTGAAAAAAAAACTCCCTCTTTTATTCTTTCAATTTTGATTACCATTTCAGTTACATTACATACTGTTCGTCCTTTTTCTGGGTTGTGTTCTTTTTGATTTTGTTTTATTTTTTTTGTTTATCTCTTTTAATTTTGTGCGTTTCTTTCTCGTTACGTTTTTTCCCTGCCGATAATATATTGTGACATTTGTATGTTACGTATGTGCCACACTTAACATATTGCACAAATGAAATGTGAGAATATTTTGCGTATAAATTACAATTTTCTGACATAATTACGGTAAAGCAGTACGTAAATACGATTTAAATGAGCCCCACACATAAAACAAAATCAAGACAGTCAGCAACAACTGCAAAACTCTCTCAGAAAAAAAGGAAAAAAAAAGGAAAGACGCAAGAAACATTTAAGTATAACAAGCATAAAGTATTTCTTTTGATAAAAATCATAAAAACCACAACTACTGAGTATCTTGTTTTTCAATTCAAAACCAACTGATATTAAAACTGAATTATTGTAGGACTATTAAAATGAAATTAACACTTGAATGATTTAAAGCCTAGATTGAAATATAATAATAAGAAAATGAAATTATTGTTTCTTAAATTTATTATTGCAACATTTTAAATTTTTTTTCTTTACTATTTCACAATTGTCATAAGCCATACATCAAATTTTATAATTGAATTTTGTTGGCAAACATGTTGGGTCATATATCATCAAATTAAGTTTGGTAGTAATGATGCCTGGCCTGATGCTGTTATTGTTAGTTGGCTTGTCAGTTATTTATTTATTTATTTTTTTCTTTCTTATGCTTCACAAATAAATACAAACAAATATGATTGAGCTTGTTTTGTGGCAACGTATAGTTTTAACTTAAATTATAAATTTTTAGCATATTTTTTTTTATTTTTCTTGTTTAGTGTGTAGCAAGTTTTGTTTTAACTTGTACATATTTTAGCATGTGTTCTCAAACACACATACTGAAAAATTATAAAATTATCTATTATTGGCATTAAATTTATGCATACTTATGCATAATAAAATAAAATATCTAAAAAACTATATAATTTTTACTAAATAAAAAAAAAAAATTATAATGTGTATGTTAACATATGCAACATAAAAAATCTATTAAAATAGGAAATAATTCCTTTGCCTTCCATTTTTTCTAATTGTAGAGTTGTCAGGTGAATAAAATTAAAATATTATTTAGAGATGTAAGTAACTTGTAAAAATGTGTGATAGCCCATTTATTAGTTATGCTGATTTTGGTTTTACTGTAAATAAAATTACATTTAAAAAAGAGTGCCTGGTTGGCAGTTTAAGTGTGTAAAGCAGGGTAATCTTAACTTAAGTTTAACTTAATGAAAAATTGAGAAGAGACTTTAGTCATCCTGAGTTTCAGCTTATCATGTTCCTCAGTAACAAATTAGTTGTTTGTTAGCTTATAGCTAAGTGAACATTAAAATCCAAATTCATAAAAAAAAATTTTGTTTATTAAAAGCTAAATAAGCAGTTTTTCTATGGGAAGTTTGTTTAATAAGCGCTTATTAAACACCAATCGTTTTTTATGAATTTGGCCCTAAAAGGATAAAGTAATTTTTAATAATTCATTAAATATTTAAAATTAATAATCATTAGTAGTCTCAATTATAGTCCAAGTGATGTTGGACAGTTGTGATGTCCATAACATTTTTGCTAGAAAGTTTCTTTTATTCACCGAACTAATTTTTAAACTTAAATAAATAAAAAAGGGTTAAAATTTTTTTTGTCCGAAAGTTTAGTCGTTTATTATAATAATAAGCCATTCTATTTACTATTCACAAGTTTCTTTATTCGATTTTAAAACAAATAAAATTATATGATTTCGGTTAGGAAGGCATGAAAAATAGCAAATTTCTTTTAAAACAAAACATTTCTATGAATTCTGTTGCCAGAACGGGCGGGTATTTTTTATTTTAAATATAGAACAATTTAAATTGAGTTTTAAATGGCTAAAATTAGCTCTTTAAACGGATTTCTTTTAAATATTATATTTAGATACATACAACCACTGTACTTAAAAAAAGCTACATACTGACCACGCCCACTTTTAATATTTTTTTTGCAATGACAGCCTGTGAATCTCGTCAATTGATATCGATTGAAATTGCAACAAAATTTTAATGGAAATTTCGATTGATAACGAGTGCCGTGATTTGGACAGAACACATACGAGTATGAATGAAATAATAACCTTTTTTATTGACTTCTAAATTTATTTTGTTTCGTGACATTCTCATGGAAATCATGGTGTGTGTATGAGTTAAAGAATAAATTAAAATATTTTGTTTTTTAAGTAGTTTTCAAATAAGAAACTCCCTCTTATTTGTATTTCATTGCTTTGGCAACCCTTTTTCATTTGATTTTTAACTAAACGAAAAAGACCTCCATTTTCAACAGTGATTTGTTGTGTTAAATTGTAATGCCATTTGTTTAAAATTCATAATGTTTACTGTGGCCGACAGGCAGCTTGGTATGACTGTTCGTTTCAGCTACAGTTGCATATGCCGCAAGAAAATTTACTCTAAATATTGTAAATGCAATCAACAGTAGTACGTACCATTGTGCATGTGTGTGTGTGTGTGTGTGTGGCTTTGGTATTATTTGTATTTTAAAACGTTTTTGAATTGAATTAAAATGCCAATTTCATAATTTTAGTTGATTTTATTTTTGTCTTGTAAATATACAACTTTTTTTTTCCATGTATAGATTTTATAGTTTACGAGCGTATTGATATTTATAGCATTTTTGTATTTATTTATTTATTAATTTTTTTTGTGCCGTATGTGTGTGTTCTTTCTTCTTTTATGGCGTTTAACAGATCAAAAAAAGTTTTTATTTTTTTAAATTTGATTTTAGGTAATTTGTATGTGTTATTTACTAATTTTCCTAAATTAAGAAAAAAATGTTTTATAGCAGTTGGTAAAAAGAATAGGAGGCCATATTGATTTTTTATTACTTGTTTGTGAGTATTAACAATTTGTTTTTTCTTTGATATGAAACTCAAATTGAACAAATTATTAATTTTATATGTATGACCGCATAGTGTGATTCATAATATTAAATTTAAATATAAAATTTGAATTTGTCTTTAGGCTTATCTTGGCTAGACTATGTAAACTTGGTTTGATATTCTCCATAAATGAGTAATTTTATGTTTTAGTAAATTTATGTCTACATGTGAAGTAATACTTGCTTGTGATAAGATATAAATATTAGAAATTATACTATACCTTGATTTTTGACACAAACATAATGGCCCATAATTATAGTCACACTAAAGTCGGTATCTTTTTGAAAATGATTTTGAATTCATAAAATTTTTATGAGCAAACGTATGATTATGGGCCAATCATATTTTAAAAATGTTTCTTTAAGAGTTATTTTTTTATAATTTTTGGGAAGGAGTTAATGCTTCCATAAAGCTAAAATATTTATTTAAAGTTTTCTCTTAATTAACATTTTTTTAATTGTTCGAATTTGAGGGAACTTTGATTTTTGTGTGACAGGCCATTTGAGCATTCATATTTTCACAAGACAAATTATGTTTATGTATTTTTACAGTCATTCTTTCATTGGTGCAAAAGCAACTTCTTAATACTATACTGATGTTTACTTAAGTTTAATAAATTAATAAAAATACAAAATATAAATAAAAAGGAATAGAAAAATTAAAAGAAATACAACAACAGAAAACACCACTCCAAAGATCATCATTCTTCCAAGTAATAATTCAATAACAGATTTGATCGTTGGCTGAATAGGAATCAAAACGCTTTAGTTGTTGTTCTAATTGCTAAGCAGATCTCGACATTAAAATTGTTTAAGGAACTACAACAAATCATTAATAAAAGACTTATATAAAGTTTGTTTATTCCGTTCAATGCTGAGTTTTTTGTTTGAATATTTCAATCTTTTTGGAACTATTGACAAATAATTCTTATTTAGTTAATTGCTTTTACAATATAAAGAATTCAGAATAGCATCTGATGAAATAATCCATATAGATATGCTATCCCCTTCGGTACTTGTTGCACTGAATAAATAACTCATGAGAATATCATGAGAGAAAACAATAAATTTCCAATAACTCAATACAATTCTGGAATTAAACACAAATAAAGAATAATATTTTGATTTCTATAAAGTTTAATTTTTAATACATATTGAAGTACTTTATGGAACCGATGAATATATCGAACAAGCCAAAGTTGAATATAAATTTCTCTTTAAAAACATAAAAAATCACACACTCCTACTTTACATCTGTTTAACAAATTTTGAGTTTTTATGCTAACCAGTAAATGCTCCAAAGTCTTTTAACCGCTAAAAATTTATTTAATTTTGTTTAAATCATATACATTTAATTTTTTTATTAGAAGCTTTAGCTTAAAAAACAAACAAAAAATCTTAAAGACCTGGCAGCTATATGCCATTTTTGTAACAAATGTAGTGAAAATGAATTCCTCGACCCAAAAAACAGTAAGATACTACAACTTTCCAGGATAATAAAAATAAATAAGCATTATTTCACAAAATTTTCAATGATCTTTCCTTGTTAGACAGGGTTCCAGAATCACAAGCTTCAAATGCATGTAAAGAAAAGTCTTGCACTGAACCAAAAAAAAAAACCTTCAAGGTTTTGTTATGGATAATGTCAACTTTCATTTGCAATTGATCTCATCCCATTCCCATTCGGAAAGTTAGATTTTGGATTACTGTGTTATAAGACTAATATAAAATTAAATATAAATCTTGTTTATTTGACCTTTTCTATCTGAAAATAAATAAATAAATATTTTTAAAGCTTTTAGGTCTTTTTATATATTTTAATTATTATTAAATTAATTTCCAATTGGCACACAAAACATATAATACATTAAATAAATTATTTACAAAAATGAAAGATAAATTAAATAAACTAGAAATATCTAATGTAGTATATAAAATACCTTGTGGTGGAAATAGCACAGAAAATTGTAATAAAATATATGTAGGTACAACTAAAAACAAACTTAAATAGCTGATCAAAAATATAGAAATATTAATGCACAAAAAACAGCTTTGGCATCTCATTGTGCAAGATTGAATCATTATCCAAAATTTGAAGATGTTTCAATATTAGATAGAGAAAATAATTATAAACGTCGGTATTTATTAGAAATGTTAGAAATAATAAATGTATCAAATGATAGTAGAATTAATTTTAAAATGGATACAGATAATATAGCACAAAATTATAGATATTTAGTAAGAAAGAGATAGAATATAATATATATAGATAATGTATATTGTTTTTTGTTAAATTGTGTTTTGTATAAAATTGTTATTAATGTTGTTATTGTTTTTGTATATGTTTTTTAAAAAATTTGAAAAAAGTTTTTAGTATCATAATTTGTATTTACATATCAAAAAAAATTTTTCATTTCATTATAAAATTATTTTCCTTGAGAAAGACATACGAAGGCATGTCGAAATATTGGAAATTAATTTAATAATAATTAAAATACATAAAAAACCTAAAAGCTTAAAAAATATTTATTTATTTATTATAAAATTAAATATTTAGAAGACTGCTATTAAAAATGAGCAAATCGATATCATAATATTTTTTTTAAATTTTTGAGTAGATCTGGGACGTAGCACATTTTGATAGACATGAAGAAAACATGTGTATTGGAAACAATACCATGTTAAAAACATGGTCGTTTGTTTGATTCCTGCCCAAGTCTTAGAATTTCTCTGCAGCTAAGCCAAAATACTTTTGTGAATCAAAAAAAATTAAATAAGAAATCGTTATAAATTATTAGATTTATTTTATTTTATAATATTATAATAATTTTTCAAGCTTTATACTTGTTAAAACATACTATGTATCTTAAGCTTAAAAAATTATTGAATTGAAAAAAAAAAAAGAAAATTTATAACTTTATTATCTATATAAAATATTAATATTTATGTAACAAGAAATATTTTTAATTTATTACTTTCAGAAATATAAATTTAACTTAAAAATATTTTAATTATTAAATAGCCATTTTATTAATATTAAAAGCTTTTTATTTAACATGGAAATATTTCAAGCAGTTTTAATAGCTGCAATAACAGCATCCCACTTAATATTTTTTAATTGACTTTTTAAAACAAATAAAGGCGCTTAATGTGTTAATAAAAGACTGAGCATACAGTCCAAAGCAGAACTTCAAGCAATACCACCACCTTCTAGTTACTTTAAATTCTTTGTTTCTTGTCTTTTTCAGTATAAAGTTTAATATCAGGAAGTTCATTTGGAATTTATTTGTCATATTTTAAAAATATTATTATAATTAATTTAAATTGAAAATTAAATTCTTTGTTTCTTGTCTTTTTCAGTATAAAGTTTAATATCAGGAAGTTCATTTGGAATTTATTTGTCATATTTTAAAAATATTATTATAATTAATTTAAATTGAAAATTATTATTTAAACGTGTTATTTGCATCCATATTTTATTTTACTTATAAAAAATATATGGCAAAGACCTTAAATGTAAAACTGCATAAAATTGATTACTTCAAATTTATTATATTTATTTACAGTGAAATCAAAACAAGTCAAGACCAGTTTAAGCTTGCATATTCATGCAAAATATCATATTATCGTTCATAATAATAATTTCATTTGTTTGTTTTTTGTTGAAGAGAAAACCCACGCATTTGACAAGTTTAATGTAAATTATTTTTATAATTGTAGGTAATAGTGCTAAAAACAAAAAGTAAAATATAACAGAGACATTACGTGCACTATTTTTTAAGAGGGTGCATTTCATGTTTTATCCCCTTATCCAAAAAAATATTTTTTTCATAAATTTTACTTAAGATCTGCGTAATTTTTTTTAGTTTAAATTCAATTCGTTTGTTATCTAAAAATTAATATGTTTTTCAAAACTTGGTACCTTTTAATTGTTTAGTTTAAGCCCAGTTCTTATTTTTTATTTGTAGCCTTTTGGTTACCTAAAGCGATTTGAAAACTCACTGAGCAAGAAAATTATAAATTAAAAGCTTGAACAAATTCCTGGCTAATTTCATGATTAAAAGTTTTTAACACTGACTTGTTTAAGTTTTTTTTTTTTTTTTTTTTTTTTTTTTTATAAAATCAGATTGAAGATGAATGAATAATCTAATGCCTGCAAAGTATAGAATATTGGCTATCAAATATGTATATATCATATTTTGTGAGTATTTTATAATCAACAGTATTTTGAGAACAAAACTTCAGCTGTGAGAACTGAATTTGCCATCAGTCAAAAATTCAGTTGTGATAATTAAATTGTAGTAATAAAAAATTGATAATAAAGATCAAAATATGATTGAGAAAATTATATTTTTTACTTTATTATCGAGTTTAGATTTTTGCTATTAAAAATTTTTGATTATCACAACTACATTTTTGAATGATGACATATTCAATTCTCGCAACCAAAGCTGTTTTCTGCTGGATAAAAAATTTTATTTATTACCAATTATTAACGATTGAAATTTTTTAATTTAGTTTTTGTATTAATATTTTTAACTGCTTCGCCCAGTTTCTATCGCCGCAAAAAATAAACAAACTGTTGAGAAATAAAAGTACTATTTGAATTATTATTATAACTCAGATTAAAAATATTTGTATATCATTTGGATAATATTAGATTAATTGATTGAATATAATATAAGAGTGACTTAAAATTTAATATAATAAGTCACTTTTACCATATCAAATTTAAGTAAAATATTATAGAGAGCATTTTTTCAACACAAATAAATTTGTAAGAAATTTGTAGCAAATTCAATTCTTAAAAATGAAGTTATTTTTCCAGTGTCGGAGATTAGTGTATCAAAATTCCAAAAATAAATATTAAAAACTGCAGTTGTGATATTAATTTTTTTTTAGTTATTTCAATCAGAATTCAATAATACAGCCCAAAATTTTGTTCTCTTAAAAATATTGCGAGTTTTACTACCAACTTTTTTTGTCGCCAAGTGAAAAATTTCACTATCATAACTGACATTTTTATTAAAAACTTATTCAGTTTTCATGACCGAATTTTTTTCAGAAGCGCTTAATTTTATTTTTCGCCCAAAAGTTAATAGACTAAGAAAATTAATTTGAGTATGAAGATGAAGTTTGCTTTCAATCAAAAAATTTGTTGCGACAATAGAATTTTTTAGTTACAACAACAAGAAAAAACATTAAAAAATTTTGTTTTTTTTTGTAATAGTTTTTAATGTATAACGGAATTTCTGTCGTCATAATTAAAATGCTTTAATGCCATAAATTTTTTTCTGTGCAAAAAACTTCTTTTCTCAATTTCTTTAACCGACAAATATTTGCTGGGTCTGTTGAAAGAAAACAAACACAAATATCGTCGGCTTAGAGTGTAAATTTGCTAAGTCACTTTTAGAGAATTTTACAGGGCAGACAAAAAATTTCTTATTTTTGTAATTTGCAGCTAAAAAACATATACAAATATATTATAACAGTTTTATTTTTTTAACTGCAAAAAACAAAAACAAGAAGTTTTTTGTCTGGCCTGTAAAATTTTCTAAAAGTGACAGTAGGCTTGCACTCTAACTCGACAATATGTGATACATTCCATGTAATTTAATAATTAGCTTTAATTTTCTTGCACTACTGAAATATATATGTGAATGTATTTTCAGTAGATAAAAAAAATTTAACTTAAAATTTTAAAAACAACAAATTGTGAGTGAATTTAATAAAATTGGTATTCCATCTGGAAATAGTGCTTAACAAAAGAACAAGCAAAAACTTTATTTTCTTAAAATAACAGCAGCATTGAAATAATTCGATTCGTTTCATAATATGCACTCGTATGGTTAAAACTTTTAATGAAAATTTAAAAAAAAAATTAAATAAAGTAAACTGTAGCTTTATCATAGGATCCTAGCTTTTCTTTGTTTGGTTTTAAGGTCCCTATATAAAGAAATATGTGGCACTAAAGTTGTGTTTAAAAAGCATTTCTATTATTAACTTTCGTCTATCGTAAATGATTTAAAGATTTTTGGTTGTCACAAGTATAATAAAAAAAAAATAATAATAATAATTTGATATAATTTTTAAGTACTTTAGCTTAAAAGAATTAGTGTTTAATTTTTTGGTTTTTGTTTCACAATTTTTCTAAAGCTTTACAATTAGCTAAGCTAAAAAAAAAATTTAACTTGCACTCTAATTTTAAAAAATATCTTGTATTTATTATGTTTAAAATTCTTTTTTTAACTTCCATATAAAATTTTTCTTTATTTATATTTTTACTAGATGTTTTTTCCCAATTTCGCCCAGCTCGTTACTTTACTACTTTAGTCGCTATTCTTAGAGTATTTACCAATTTCAAAAGAAATACGTTTACAAATAGAATTTTAATCGTTAAAAAAACATAAAAATGCTTATGCCTTTGCTTATTATCAGAGGCGCTAAATATATCAAAGCATAATTTCAGGCTTAAACTAAGTGCGGGCAGAGATATTTTTAAGCAGTAGTGAGTGAAAATCGTTGAAAAGTGGGCGTAAAATGGGCGTGGATGAAGTGTACAGACTATATGCATCAACTTTCGGATAAATCCATTGAAAACTAAATTTTTTTATAGCTAACAAACAAACAGAAAACGAATTTCATTTATATTGATTAAACAACACATCATATTTTCCTAAATTTTTTTTAAGTGAAATGTTGCTTGAAGTTTAAAATCATTATTTTTTATTACTTGACTGTTAACGATAAAATTTTAAGTTTTTTTAAAAAAATTTTTGTAATCTTAAAAAATCTTTCACTTGATTTAACAGTAAAAACCTTTCCACAATCTATATGTTGAGACTTATCTCTTATTTGGAAGTTTAAAATCTACACTTGTTTCATAACAAAGCCAAAAATGTGATTAAATGCACGAATGCCAGAATGTAAACTTTAAATGATAAACAAAAGACATAATAAAAAAAAAACAAACAAAATTATTAATTAAATGAATTTAATTCAACTACATGAAATTTCATGTCTTTTTATGTGCTTTTAATTATGAAAAAACCTTAGGACCTCATTTATTAAATTACCCATTTAACTGACAAAAACAATCTCGCATAAACTTGCACACTAGTGTATGTGTGTGTGTGCTGCTCACATATAGCAACACGATATTTAAACTAATTATGCAACATTTAAGTTTACAAAAAACCAACAACAACAACAATAACAGTAATAACACAAAAAACCTTTTAATTAATTTGTGGCTAAGACTAAGAAAAAAAACACGAATTTTAAGAATGCAATAGCACACAATAAGCCAACAAACAAATAAACAAGTGATGATAGTTCTTAGCAACAACCAACAACGCTGAAAGAACATTTAAGGCCAACAATATAATGTAACGGAAAACATAATTGTTAACTGATTTGTTGAAAATAGCGTTTAAAAAAGTGAAAAATAAGCCAAACAAACTTTTTTTTTATAAACTAAAAACAACTAAATGTTAGTTTGGGACTATGAATTGCTTTTTATACGATTTTTGTTTCTTTTATTTTGATTTTTAAAACTGAGTATGTGTGCACACTCAGCTTACAAGTTGTTTTTTATTTGCTGTTGTTGTTATTATTATTATTTTTTCTATTTGTAAAAGGTTGGTCTTGTCACGTTTTATTATTGGAGCTGCTTGGATTTTTGCTGCTGTTGCATTTAAGATTTCTTTTGTTGTCAGCAAAGGAAAAAAAAAGAAATAATTTGCGTTCTTCTGTTAAGTAGGTGGCTGCTTCGGCTGTCTTTGTTAAGAAATGATTTATTTTAAAGTTATTATGACTCTTAAACAAATAACTAGATACTTTAACAACAACAAATAAGCCTTATCCTATAAAACAAACGTTTTACGACCTTATTGTTTGTTTTAATTATGACGATAAGGTCTCAATTAAAAATGTTTATTTTTAAAAAATTTTTTTTGAGTGTTTTTTTTTAATCTTTGTGTGTTTCTTGTTTCTTTTGCAACTTTGAAAGTGTTGCAATTTTTTTATTTTAATTTTGTTTTGAGAGAATTATGTACAACTCGTGTTTATAATTTATATAGAATTTAGCGTGATTTTTGTAGGTGGTAACATAAACATGCAAACATTGTTTATGTTTAAAACAATTGTGCAATTAAATTTTGTAAGGCAAAAATTTTTTTTTTTTTTTTTTTTTTTTTTTTTTTTTTTTTTTTGAAAGTCAAAATAATTTGAATATGCAGTACATGACAAATAAAAAAAAAATAAAATAAATTAAGGCGCTTTGCGGCTTTTAAACGTTATAAAATATAATTTTATTTTATGATGAAAGATTTTAAATCAACAGCAAATTTAATTTACACTTTAAATTTAAAGTTTTATCGTATTCATGCTTTTCTTAAGCATCACTTCGTATTAACTGTTTTTATTTTTAAGGTAGTTTTGTTCTACAAGAAACAAATTTAATCTTTTGTTTTTGTGTCTCAATTTAAGTTTTCTTTTTTCTCTTGAGGTCAAAGCCAAAAATTTTAAAATTTTTCTTCTTACATCTCAAGATTTAATTGACATTGTTAAGTAAACTTTTAGTATTAGATTGTTGAACACATTTTAAATTGTAGAATGAGTTTCTTAGGTAGTGGAGTACTGCCTCCACGGAGGACGTAGGCAATATAAATATTGTGAAAATAGTTAAGGTAGCAATGAAATGTTAAAAAACATTAAAATTTACCCCAAGACTGCTTTGATAGAGCGATGCTTTTAGAAAAGTTTTTTCCTCATCTACAACATTTGTGTTAATACTTGGGGTAGTGAATAAGATTCATATATACCTAAAAAAGAATAGTGCTTGCCTAGAAGAAATTTTATAAGGAAAACAACAATATATTTCTTATTCCCGATGAACCAACTGCAAAGCACTCCAGTCGTTATAAAATTACTTAGAAACTAAAGGCCTAAATTTTTATTATGTTTTCACAAGGTAAATAAAGCAACTCTACTTCAATCGTTATTTATGTAAAAATTAAAAAAAGGATATTTAATCAGCTGGCATACACCTGTTAGAATTCATCTCTTTCAATTGTTCTACGCTGAAAAAAACTTAAAATCATATTCAATTACGACATTCATAAACACATTTAATTTTGTTAAATGAAATAAATCTCATCCCAGAATCCGTAAAACCAAACACTTAATTAATGTTTGCGAACATGAACAGAAGCAAAATATCAAACAAAAGCTACTATTATAGGCTTGAACAAAAAAATAATAGAATAAAACACAAACTTAAACAAAAGTTTTATGCAAAAATTTCGCTCATAATATAAGCGACATATGTGTCGTTTATTGCACTAGACAAAATCGTAATATGAAGACAACCCTTTTGAATCTTGTACAAAATACTGAGACTAGTATTGACACAATAGATCACAAGTTCCTAATATCGGGACATTCTTATTTTCCCAATGACGGAGAATTCGGAATAATTATGAGGGTTGAAATTATAAAAACAGCCAAATGAAAGAACCTTTTTTGTTGTTAACGAAATGAAAACTGACGACTTTTTAAGTACCGCGGCCTTGGAAACTTCTATTACAAATAGAAAAAAAACCACTTGCGGTTATGACTTCAACTGGTTGAACATTAGATGCCTTAGATTTGAAAGAAATCGTCCTTTAGAATTTCAATTTAAAGAAACATTAAATCCAGACACATGTTTTTACAGAGTAGATTTATGTAAAATAAAGCAAGGACGACATGATCACTTGCAAAATATTCAACAAGACCCACTCTATTCATCCAGGAACGCAAAAAAGAAGATATGCTTGACCTTCTACTCTACACCCCGCTGGTTTACCACCATTATTACAACTCCCAACTTGTTCAAGTACACGTAATACCGAGGAACGTTCATCTAATGATGAAATTACATATGAAAGCTACTTATCACTTTAACAGTTTAAGTTGATTATTATCAGTTACTAAAAATTATTAAAACTTTGATTTGTATTAAATAAGAAATAAAAATTGTTTTTTTTTCGTACGCAGTGAATATTCAAAGACTCGTTTTCTCGAAATTTAATTACAAGGAGATAATTCACTGTTACAATGAACGACACATATAATAAATCAGTTTTTCCAATACAACAATTGAGTATCCTGTGGAATAAGCGATCAGCAACTGATAGTTAGAATCGTTACTGTTTGTTTATTTTTGAAGCTAAATAAACGAAAAATTTAGCTTTCAAATATTTCAAATTTTGAATGAATTTGTTTTCCAATGGACGAATGGGACTCATATGCCTTACGATTTTTATCCTAGAAGGAGTTAACAGTTATAGTTTTTGACCATATTTTAGCTTTGAAATTTTGTATTTCAATTTTTCGTCGGTGAAGCAATTGAAAAAAATAAATTAAAATGATATTTCAAGTCATATCCATGTCTAAAGTAACACCAATTCTATATCTGGATATTTTGTGTGTCTCTTGTTTTGAAACTGTTAATTTTTAATTCTTTTTTTTATATATATGTATTTACTATAATTCCGTCATCTCAAATTCCAAATAAATTTTTATTTATTTTTTTTTGTATTTGGAGTTACTTCATACCTTGACATGTGTTGGTGTTGCCTATAGAACCCAAACTCTTATAGTTGGCAATAAATTTCTTTAAACAAATTCTTTTCTAATGTCATAATAAAGGCTTCCGAAAACACTTTTAGTTTAATGCTTGTGAGTATTATAAAAATGGCTGTTAAATGTAGGACTCAATATGTTTGTGCTTAAACTTTCTGATCTTTGAAATTTATAACAACAAGTGATGTTTAACATTAGTAGCACACAGCACGAACTTAACAGTTTTTACGAAATATTACAGCTAAATGTATAAAAGTGATTAAATCGATGTTAATTTTTTTTTAGTTTTTGTTTTCTATGCCTTAAATTATTGTCATTTAGCAACAATAGCAGTAAAATAATGCCAGTCACCAATCAGCTATTCAAATGCATTTTTTTTTTATTATTTATGCGCAGAATAAATTTTGCTTTTTGGTTTGTATTATTTATTTCTTTCAAATGCTTAAAAGAAACATTATCTTGTGTCTATTTAACTGCTGCTGCTGCTGCTGTTAAAGTTGCTGATGCCAGCTAAAGTGAATAATAAAAGAGTTTGGGGGTATTTAAATGAGTGAGTGAGTGAGTAAACAAATGAATAAAAGAATGAATAAATGCTTTACAACTGCTTGTATTAAACAGATATTATTTTTGTTATTATTACATGTTAAACAAAAATCCCACACTTAACCTCTTAGCATTAATCTTGATCAATATTGTTTTATATGTTGTGTTTTCAAGCTCTATGCCTTTGCTACTTAGTTACTATTTCACTATTTTACAATTGTGGTAATTGTTGTTAACTTAACATTTGTAAAATCACAATTTTCTGTGTTTTTTTTTTTCTTTACTTCTCTTATTTAGATTTGGTTGCCACATTAACTAAATGCATATTGAAAATTAAAAAAAAAACTGTAAAAGAGAAAATAATTTAAGCAAAATCATGCAACCTGAGAATTTGGTATTAAATAATATATTAAATATTTACTAGTACGTTAAGATAACCATAAAATTACCAGCACCATTAACTGTTGGCATGTTTAACAAAAATTGTAAAACCAAAACAAAAATTTTTTCTATCAAATCCTGCCACTTAATGGTGGCTTCAAATTGTAATTGATATTTATTTAAATTAAAGAAAATAATCGTACTACACTTTCAAGTCACTTGGCAGGGGTTTCATGTACGACATGGTTTTCTACATTCATCCTTTTATTTAAGTGTTTTTTTTTTATTTATTTCTGTTTGCAAAGAGGCCAGATTAGGTTATTTATAAAATTTAGGTTAGTATTATAACAGACATTATAAATGATTTGCGTTTTAAATGTTTTCTTTCCTTTACTTTCACACCGCAAAACAAAACTTATGTGTTGTAGTCAACTCAATTTTCTTAAATTTTCTTTCTTTTCTTCGCTTTGCTTTTCTTTTCCTTCTTTAACTAATATGTGTTCTTCAAAAAACTCAATAAAATTTACCGTTGTTATTGGTGATGCAGTGATTTATTTTAACATATCAAATTTAATACAAAAAAGCAAACAACAGCAACAACAAATACATTGTTGCACAGCTAATGGTTTGCTGTTAAAGCAGCCAGTCTACTCTTGTCTATTCCATATCTTTGTGATATTAAATTTGCCACTCATTCTAATGCCTTAATGCTGTACAATGTTGCAGGAAAAAACAATTTACTTTGTATACAAAACTTTTAAGGCTTTATTAAGTAATTAACACCCTCAAATTGTAATGAAATTACAAACCTTAAGCCAGAGTTTCTAATTGTTTTACGTGTGAAAATATTTACCTGCAATTCATATTCATATTTCATGTAAGTGATGCCTTAAGAAAAAGAAAATTGTCGTTGAATCAAATTGTCAGGTTAAGCTGAAGATAATTAAAAAATAAATAAATAAAAAAAATAAAAAAATTTTGCTCTTATCAAAAGAAAAAACAAATATAATGTAGACTTTAAAGAAAAATTTATAAAAAAATTATATGAAACATTTCAATAACGTTGACTTTAAAGTCTTTGTTAATTTTTTTTTTTTTTGATAAGACGGTTAATCTCTATTTATGTTGGTTTAAAAAAACATTATTTTCCACAATATTTCCATATAAACTATAAAAAATGTTTACTTAGCACAATAAGTAATAAGAGCGAAAGCATATTTATATAGCTATTTCATCAGACGCTACTCCCAAGTCCTTTTAAGTACTTGGCCAAACATTTGAATATTTATTTTGTTATATTAATTGAGCAAATGAGAATTGTAGTCAATAGAAAATAAAAAAACTAACAAACTAAATAAACTGTGTTAGCCAAATACTCATATTTTTCACTTTCCACCTTATTAAATATCAGAAAAAAATTATTTAACTGAAACGGCTGGCTAGTTTGTTATACAAATTTATTTATTATTGTAGCGAAATATCGATAAAGAAATACATTTTTATGATATAACCTCAAGCTTAATAAGCTAACCGTTCCATTAAAAATATAAAATAAACTTACAAATAAAAAATTATATAAAAATAATAAAAAAAACCTTTATATAAAAAAAATCTCTTTGAATACCTACTTTTTTTTAACTTTAAATATATAATTAATTACAAATCGAAAACCTAGATTAAAGATTATTTTTGAGAACTTTATTTTTAAAAGCAATGAAAACTACAATGTATGTAGTTTCACAATTTTTAAAATAAATAAAAACAGAAATTCTAAGAAAAATATTCAATAGGAATGCAAAAAATTTGTTAAGCCAAACAAATTTAATTAAATATTTAATATGAAATAAAGAACTTCGAATTAACTTCAAAAGTCAAAAAATCCTTTTTCAATAAAATTTCTGTATTCGTCGTTCTATTACATTGTAGCGCCATCACACACATATAAACCCGTTTTTATAGAACGTACTGCTGATTTTGTGTTTGCTACACAAACATTACGCACATGTACAGCTTACAAATTTCCATTAATGAAAACCTAAAATGTCGGTTTTATATTTGTTGTTGACTAATTTCTCTCAGTTCTTGCACAAATATTAATACTGTAATTTGTGATAAGACTGCGTACCTGTCCGCTTTTTATTTTAGACAAAATACCCAAAAAAAAAAAAAAAAACACAATGAAAAATCGAAATAGCAGCTGTAATTTTTGATTTTTCTGGAATATTTCTTAACAGATCGTTCTGATATTTGCCACAAACATTATGACTGCCATTTCAGATAAAACAACGTAGCACATTTTGCTATCCGCTTTGTATTGTAGAAAAAGTACAGAAAAATAATCAAAAAGGGGGTTTATGACTCATAGCTTCATCATTTATGGACCGATTCGGCTGAAATTCAATAACAATTGCAAGACAGAAACAGCTGACTTTTCTGTACGTTGCCTAATGAGTTCAGAAAGTTGATTTCAACGACTTAACGGACACACAGACGGACGTAGCTAAATTGACTCCGCTATTTATAAGGATCTCGAATTTATATACCTTATAGCGTGTCCCATGTACGGTGTAGAAATTACAAACGGAATCACAAACTTATATATACCCTTCTTACTTACAGTGAAGGGTTTAAGAACGAATGTGTTTGTTTCTCAAGTCTTTTGATTAGAATGTAAAACAGAGTCCGGTTGTACCTTAAATCTGGCAACTAGTATTTAAACAGAATGCCAAGCGCTTTTTGTTTAGTACTTGAAATAAGTTTGTGTCTTAAGTCTTTTATTTATTATGTAAAGCAGAATGTAGTTTTTTCTCCAGGTAAGTACTCTCTGTTTTAAAATTCACCAGTTGTTGTACTTTTAGAGTGTAAACAATCATCATTTGTAAGAAATAGCAAATTTGTTTATGTATTTTAAGCATTTAGTAAAAAAATTATTTTTCAAAACTTTAAAATCTTTTAAAATTTCTCGTATTCCCACATTTATTAAAATGGCAACATCCTCATGCTGTGTTTATTTACCAAATAAGTAAACTGACATAACTTCATTTAAATTTCGATCTAATTTGTTGTTTTATAGAAAATAAAACAAAATAAAAAAAATGTTTTATGCAAAAGTAAAAACGAAGTCAACAAGAAGTTGAACAAACTATAAACAAAATTTAACTAAAAAAAAAGAGAAATATTATCTAAAGCACTTTTTTAACAACTGTTAGATAGGCAAAAAATAATTTACAAACTTGTAGCAATTTTTTTATTTTTCTTTACCTTTAAGAAGAGAATTTGAAATCTATCAATCAAATTCAAGCAATATGTGTGAGTGGTTTTGAGCCCGTGTGTATTTTTAAGTTGTCAAAGTCTTGTCTATGACTTAAAGGATAAAACAAACAACACAAGAAATGTAAAAAAAAATTGCGTAAGGTATTTCTGTGCTTGCTCGCTTGAGTTGCATTACATAAATTTGCATATTTTGTTAACAAGAGTAAATGGCAACAAGCTTGAAAACAATTTTATTTTTTTTTCTGTTTGTAAGTTTTAAC
Source organism: Thelaira solivaga (assembly GCA_947397855.1). Taxonomy (NCBI): domain Eukaryota; kingdom Metazoa; phylum Arthropoda; class Insecta; order Diptera; family Tachinidae; genus Thelaira; species Thelaira solivaga. The sequence continues at coordinate 38,027,557 of OX377611.1, read as the reverse complement.
TTTTTCATAAGCATTAACAAACAGCAAACGTAGAAAATGAGACAAATATAAGTAAAATGAAATAGAAAAGAAACACACATATTTCTGCTCATACGCCTACGCAAAAAACTTAAAAATAAAAAACATTATATTTTGCATTTTTTTTTTCTTGTTTATTTACTCTATTTAAAATAATTTTTTTTTTTGTTATAAAATGAAAGACAAAAAAATCTATTCATTTGCATTTATCTATTGAAAAAATCTCATGTGGCGTCCGACTGTATGCTGGCTTAATGTGTGCTTATGTGTAAGTGTGTGTGCGTTTTATTGTTAACAATTCAAAATTTCAAATAGAAAAAAAACTAATAAAAAAAATATAAGCAACAACTATGACGACAATGACTGTCACAAATGGCGTAGTTTTGAATTATAAACTGACAGTTTATATTCAACTACTTGAATAGTGAGCCAGCAGTGTCATGGCGTTTAATGTATGAAAAAATGACAGTTTTTTGTCATATTTTCTGTTTTCTTTTAATACTTGTAATGTCAAGCAATTTTAAATAAGAAATAATTTTTATTTCTTTTTTGTTTGCTATCCCCTATAAGCAGATAAATATTTGAATTTCAGTTTGATTTACATGCTTTTTTTTTCTCTCTATTATTTTTATATCGATAAAAATAACTTTTATTATTTATTAGTTTTAGAAACAATTTTATGTGACTGTACTGCTTTGTATAATTATTTGCTGTTTAGTAAAGAACGCCTATAAAATATTTAAAGCAGTTTTAGTTTTTTACAACTATTTCAAGCTCCTTCGTTGTGCTTGCAAGCAAAATGTATTAATACTAGAGTAGTAATTACAAAGAAATTATTTTAAGGAAAATTATGTTCACGATTTAAAATTTAAATAATAAGACTATTTTACTATATATACATATAAGCTTGAGGTCTTATTTTAATTATAATTTTATCCTGAAGAAGCTACACAAATTGAAGCGAAATATCGATATAAAAATAAATTTTTGAAAAATAAGACCTCAAGCTTAATAAAATAGTCATATTATTTAAAAGAAAAGGTCAAATAAAACTAACTAATAGATTTAAAATTTATTGTTTTTTAAGTAATATATTATGGAATTGTTTTGTGAATGTTTCGGACAAAAAAAATTTTTTTTCACAAGCGAAACTTCTTGGCTTGTCTATAAAAAACACCCAGCGTCTAGACATTAATCGAAACTGTGACCCCCCGCTTGATAGATTAGTACGCTAGCTACAAATCCATGGGGGCAATCTTTTTAATGTATTTAGTGTTGAAAAATAATATTTTGAAAATTCTCTAGAGCCGGGTTAGGAGAACATGTTGATGAACTATTAAAGTACATAGTTAATTTCAATTAAGCCATAATGGTTATAAGTTTAAACTTAAATTAAATTAAAATACAACTTAAAGCATTTAAACAATGACATTTTCTACTAATTACGAATTATCCCTGAAATTTATTTTTATATATTTAATATCGATATCAGTGAACTAGAGGATATTTGGTAAAACAAAAATTAAAGTAAGAAAATTAATTGAAGAGACAAATTTTTTAAAATGATTTTTTCGTTTATTTCTACCTGTCAATTTACACTAAGCACAAGCTCTTACCATATCACCAGCCTTGATTATATTTTACTAAATCTTTTTTAGTTATTTATTTAGTTAAGTCTGACGATATCCCTACAGACTATATTACAATATTTTGTTTTGTTACAGAAAGTTACTGATTTGTTTCCAGTAACCAGTAATGAAAATTAAATTTCAAGGTAAACTTTTATTTTTACTTAAATTTTACTGGTACTAGAAAATGCACATCTATGATTAGCATAGTCACCGAGATGAAATTAAGCTTCATTTGAAAACACAATTTATCGGTACAGTTTTTCATTTCCTGCTAAACAAACTTCAGCCCATTGGACGTAGCGAAAACCAATGCGATGGACATGAGCAAAAACATATTGTTCTAAAGGATTTCTTTTAAATTAAAAAATAGACGTTCATTAATTTAATGAATTTGCTATTCCAAAATTTTTATTACGACAAGTAAAATATGCTTTTTTTCAGAATGAGCTTATTTTTTAGTTTTTATTATTGTATGCTTTTTAGGAATCTTTGTAATTATATTTGCAATAAAAAATCAAGAAAATTTGGAATTTCAAGCTCTATTTTTTTAAATTTTCTGTGATTTGCTTTGTGATTTAGCTTTTTCTATGCTTTTCTCCAATCAAGCCTATTTATTTTCCAGCTCCTGCCAACGCTGCTTGTCATAAGTTCATTTTGTTTTTTTATGTTTATTTTAAATGACGTTAGTTTTTATTCACGTGATCTGTACAAGTCATATGAAATGTAAAATTTTTTAATTTTTGGATTTTCATATGTTCGTCAAATATTATTATTTTTTTTTTTTTTTTATTAATTAAATTTTTTCAATTTATTTAATTTTCTTATTTTGATTTTTAGCATCATTCACTACATTACACATCAAAAAGAACTAGCTCTAAATAAAAAAATAACATTGCTTTCACATATGCTATGTTTCAAAGGGATCACATAAGGAAAATTCCATTGCCCATAGACAATACATGCCAAGTAAACACAGAGAGAGAGGCCCAAAAAATATTTTTTAATGGAATTTAAAAGCTTCAAAACTTGAACATTTTAACTGTTTGCCAGCAAAAAAAATTTAACTTATAATAGTTTTAAGTTAATTAAATTAATTACTTAATAAACTTAAATATGAGTGTAAATTTTTTTGTCAAACAATTTTATTGCAAGTACATTTTTGTTGTGAGTAATTTAAATTACCGGTATTGTGGCTGTTTTATTAAAATGGTTGCCGGTCTCCTTAATTGTTGACAAAAAAAAAATTGCAATTTTCATTAATGGTTGTTAGCGAAAAAGCAGATTATCTAGTAGTTTTTCTATATAATTTTAATAAAAGAAACTTTCTTTTATATCCAGTTTTAGTAAATGCGCTACTACATGTAACACTGACTGCATTGAGTTTATATTTTCTTAGAAAATAATTGAAAATTGATATAAAAGCAAGTATTTGGTCAAATTTTTTTTTTTACCATATTTTTAAAAAAAATTATTTAAATAGCGATAAACAAGTGACTATAAAGTCTTTAGCTTTAAATTTTTTAAGCAGACTTTTAAAAATTATAAGCAAATTAAAATACTCTTTAACAATTTTTATTTGCATTTTTTCTTATTATCTTAAATCAAAAGATCTTCTGAAAGAAAAACTCGTTGTTACGGGAATGAAAGCAAAGAAAAGTGTCGCTAATGTTACGAAAACTTACATTGTAGTTATGAAAACTTAATTGTTGTAATGAAACTTTTGCTACGCTAATTAAAATTATTTTTTTCACCATTAATGCTACTATAGCTGATTATTAACTTAATTTGTGGGTAATAAAGCACAGTTAACCTGCAAGGCTCGCTGTGCAGCCCGTTCCCTAATTAAAACATTTGCTCCTAAGTTAATTACAGACCTTGTATTAATTTTGCTTAAATAGTCTTAACCCTACCGAGTTACGAGGTTTCTTGTCCTCTTTGATAGCGACATCAAAAGTCATTATTTACCACACAAATTTTACTCATGTGGTAATTCAGTATGTACTTGTCAGCAGTTTAGTCCAGAACAGTCTGTTTAGACTCTGCTTATGGCGCCCCCATAGACTAGTGCATAGTGTTAAAACTAATCAATCCTTATATTTCGTGTTTTCGGCACACAAGCAAAAAGTTTTACGGACTTGTGTTGTTTAAAAAAAAAACAAAAAACTTAATGGCGCATGGTGGATCTAGATCACTTTATTATTCGCTCTGTTGGTGAGTAGCTGATTCAAAATTAAATTTTTTTAAACTTTAATTGACGACCATCAGACCACCATGCAAACCAAACCAAGCCTCTGTCTAATACATTCAAGGTTAGTGATTTTTTTTTGACGGCTTACTTGGGCTCTGCGTTATACCTGAAAATCTCCCATCCTTCACGTGCTAACCATTCACAATATAAAAAAAGTTTTGAATCTAAGAATTATATTGCTAAACCTTCCAAGGCGTTACCCAAAGCCATACACAGAAATTCAATTAAATCGCTCCAGAGGAGTACAATGTCAAACGAATTTTATATATTAAAATGACTAATTGAATTAAGGTACAGCTTGTTATGTATCGGTAGTAGGTAGAGAGTTCGGCATTGCATTGTCCACATTCCCTTTATGTTCAGATACTTATACTAAAGCAAGAACAAGGGTTTCCGTATGCTAAATTATTAAAAAGTTTAGGGCAATTCCAAACCAAGCTCAGCCTAAATTAGTATCTTCTTTAAGGCTTTAAAGTTTATTTACTTAAATATCGCGGTGCAATTGATGAAAAAAATAAGACTTTAAAATTACCTGGTCTCTATGTACAAATTTATAAGCACAAAGCTCTGAAACGTGTACATCCCCATAACAAATAATAACTGATTTTATTTAGTAGACAATAAAAATACTAATTGAATTAAGGTACAGCTTGTTAGGAGTCGTTATTAGCATGTCTTTTTCTTTTTTATATTTTTATGATTGTCATTCATCCTTTATGATTCATTCATACAGCGTTTTTCCACATTTTTAAAGCTTCACAAATTGTTTGCAGGTTTGCTGCTTGTAATTATTGTTCATATAATGGAGTTAAAAATTATAAACTTGCTTATTTTTTAACTCTGTATTTTTTTATTTTTTTTTTTTTTTTTGGTTTCACTATTTTGTTGTTGATGCTATTAGACATCAGCATTCATAAGCATGCATGTTTGAATCTTGTCTACATTCAATGTTTAATAATTTATAATCATGGACATTTTTAGTGTTGTATGGAGTTAGGTGTGTTTTTCTACGTCATAAATTGTCATGTGTTTAATAGCTGTGAGATTTTCTTTTTTGTAGTTAAAAGTTGTCTGTGAAAATTGGTTTCGTTTTTTTTTTTACTTTTTAAATTTAAGAGCAAAAGAAAAAAAATTTTCCACAAAAAAACTCATAATTTCTTAATATTTAAGTACATACTCGTACTTTGTTATTAGAGTGATAATAACTCAAGTTTTAAAGGGATATATTTTGTATGTTGTTTTATAGGATACAAGGCTATAAATTATTTTTATGGTGATGGTTCTAAGATGTGAAAACAAATTAATTATTTAAAAGAAAATTAATAAAAAAATTTTGACTGAATTCTTAATTTAAAAAAAAATTTACTATGTAAAGGTCAAAAAAATATTTTTTTTTATATAAAGAGGTTCTTATAAAAGTAGTCAGTACCAAGAATGATTGAAATACAAGATTACGCCAGCACGCATATAAAATTGAAATATTCTGCGCATGTAGCACATATGACGTCACGTGATGTGTTCCTATTGGCTAATAATTTACAGCTAAATAAAGAAAAGAGAGAGAGAGAGATGTATTATTTTTTTCTTCAGCCAGTGAAGAAGCATACTGTCTCTATTTAAATTTTTAATTACGCGTAGACTATTTAATCTCATTTTTGATTTTTTGATCATTTGATATAAATAAAATCAAAAGTATATAAAAAATTCAAGTTTATCTTGATTTTTCTATTTACTTAGTGCCACTTGAGCGCGGTCTGAGAGTTCTAGATTCATTAATGCTAAAAACACTAAAAATACCGTTTAAAAATGAATAAAAAGTACTATTTTGTTCCATTTATAATTTTTTACTTTACTTCAGACTGTTTGAACTTCATCTCGTATATCTGGGTTGATTAATAATAAAATATGAAAAATTACCGTTAAAATGTATAACAAGTACCATATTTTCAATGATATTTTGATTTGACCTGCAGTTCAGTCTCTTAGTTCTAGGCTTGTTAATATTATAAAATCAAAAAGTATCATTAAAAACAATAAAAAGTACCATAATGTCCCTTTTACTATTCCTTACTATTCATTCAGTACTGTTAAATTTTACTGCCACAGTTCTAGGTTTGCACATAAAAAAAATAAAAAAATTTAAATTATTGAAATATAAAGTACCAATCGTATCCCTTTTGGTATTTTCTTCTGCCTTGAAAATTTTATTTTTTAATTTAATTTTTATTACATGTTACAAATAATTAACATATGCTGCATCAATTTACATAAATATACATACTTAGAAATACTTATTTGCTCGATTTAAAAAGTACCAATGTGCATGGGATACTTTTTTAAGAAGAAAATAATACAATTGAGTTTTTGTTGCGCCGATTGTTGCTTTGAAAGATAAATTTGGTGAAAAAGTACCAACATTAGTGTTTTACCCTTTTTATTCCGTACGAATATCAAAAAAGTACCAAATCCGCTTATTTTTTAAGTAGAATATTTTATAGTTTAAATTTTGACTCAATCTGTAGAAGTTGCGGTTTTTACCCCCTTAATTTTTTAATTACCAAAAATAACTTCTTATTCGTCCTACAGATTGTGAAAGGAACCTGCTTACCGAATTTCAAGTTTGTAGATTTAACCGTTTGGCCTGGGCGATGATGATAAGTCAGTATGTATAGATTATTTTAAGGATAGCGCTAAGCAAGAAATAAACAGCCGAGCAAAGTAAAAGTGAATGAAAGATTTTCCTTTGCATTTGTATTGTATTCTCATTTATTTTTTGTTTGTTTTCAATACAAATATACGAAAGAAACTATCGTTGAGTACAAGTTTTCTGACCCTTAATAACCATTATTTATTTCTGATATGATTGTGAAAATTATTAGAATTTGAAATTTCATTTATAAGTTTTTTCGTGGCGAAAATCGTTAATATACATATGAGTACACAATTATTGAAAAAAAATTACTGACAATTTCTTCCAACCACTTTTTTCAAGTTATATTACAAAATTTTCTTAATTACTTGACAATTTTTTTTATATCGATTTCATATCTAAAAACAAATATATTGTTTTAAAGGTAATAAAATAAAAAATAAGCCAACATCAACACTATTTTCACTATAAATATTTAACCTACATTCGAATGTAACTGCCAACCATCCGTTCCTAATAAATTTGTATTTTTTATGCATGCAAGTATTTGTGAACTTCTATAAACTATTTCAATATCTGTTACATGCACATCAACAAAGTTACACAAAAACAAAAACACACGAAACAAAAAAAAACGTCTTTGAAAAAACATGCATGCAAATTGTAGACAACATTTTTTCTAACATTATTTCGCACTTTAAGCCATAAATTGTAAACAATTGACAATTGTAAGGCAACAAAAATATAAAATGAGAAAAAAAACAGATGTATCTTATGAAAACATATAAAATTTTTATATAAAAAAAAAAATTAGGTCTTTTGCGTTGGAGCTAGAGAGTTGGTTTGAATGAATTAGCTAGTGGAAGGAGCCCAGTTAGCGAGTATAAAAAAAATCAATTTGCAATAATTTTTAATAATAACCATTAAGTTTGTTAACATTAAAACATTTTCTACACCCAGAAACGAAGTGACAGAAATTATAAACCATAAAAAAAATTTCCAAACTCTTGAAAAAAAAAATTATTAAATAATTTATTTCTTTTTTCTGTTCGTTTAATTTTTAATGTAGTTGTTGGTGTCGAATGGTTATGAAATTATGAGGGTATAATAAATATGTTTCATTTAAGAGAAGGAGAGAATTTAATCATTTAAATGGGAAACAAGTTAAAAAATTCAATAAAATTTTTTTTTTTTTAAATTTTGTTTAATAAAATTTTTCTACATTTAATAATTAATAAAAAAATTTTGTTTAATAAAAACTTCCCTAATACATTGAGGGCTAATGAGTCTCTTGACTGCTTCAGCAATTTCGTATTCTTTGTTTTTCTCTTTTCCAAAGTAATAAACAAATAAAAGTATTGTTCGTGCACTCGGCAGAAGAGCTTTGCAAAAATGATAAGAGTATCCTTGCTTTCTTCAGCCAAATAGCCCGTCATTTCATTGGCCACGTGCCCTTTTTATTTTAAATCTGCCAGGACATTAAGAAGCCTATAGCATTCCCAAACCAAACGCAATCGAAAAGAGTAAGTTTCTAATGCATTTAAAGCTTCTTGGTTATCATGGGTTTTGTTTAATTCTTTAAGAAAATTATTACCAAGAAAAATATGAGTGAGTGTTAAAATTACTAAAAAAATTTTAGTAATTTTGATGTAAATTTTTAATCTTGCGATTTTAACCATTTGACTTTTTTTTAAGTCACTTTATGTGAACATAATTTATAATTAATTTTATTTTTTTTTTTATTAAAATCTAAAAGCTTTATTTTCTTAACAATTTAATTGGCTGGGTTACCGAATTAGCATATAAACTTAAATTTCTCTTAACCTTAGCTACTCTAGTGCAGTTTTTAAATTTCACTCTTCAAGCAATAATTTCTCTTTTCTTAAAGTTGTATTTAAAAACCAGCAGCTTGCATATTATGGTAAATACTGTTAACCAAGAGTTGGCGTGGGTGTTGAATTATACTTTTCATATAACACTTTAATTTGTATTTTCATTTTTGTGGTTTTTTTTCTTTCTTTATAGCTTTTGCATTTAAATTTTTCCTATAATTTCAAATTAGTGTGGAATTTTTATTTTTGTCGGCTTAATTTTGTGTTTAATGTTTTTTTGTTTGCTTGTTAAAAAGTGCAAGTTTTTCTTTTCCTTAATACTCACTTTTTGGTAAGTTTCTTAATTTTTTTTTTTGGTAATGTTTCTGGTAGTAAGAAAAATAGAGTCATTTGTTTAAGCTGGCTTAACGCTTTTTTTCTGCTTTTGGTGTGGGTAGTTTTTTTTGTGTGCTGATGACAGCTGTAGTTTGAATTTGAGTTTCAGTTTAAGTGTAGTTTTCAATTCAACAATTTCGTAATTTTTTTTTTTGGGTTTTGTAATTTCATTTGAAAGCTATTGATAATCATTTAGTGTTTTTCTTTTCTTTTCTTTTCTTTGACAGTAATGCGATTATTTAAGCTGGGTTTCAGTATTTTCAATTGTAATAATTTTTGTTTATTTAATTCAATTAAATATTATACCCGTAACTTAATTATGTATAAATAAATATATTGTTTAACTTATAACAAGCTTGTTTAGAAATCTCTTCTTTTACAGCTTAATTATTATATTTTATTCACTATATAATTTGAAATAGAGAAATTGATATTATTAAAAACTGTATGGTTGTGTCTTAGGAATGAACAGATTGTGATTATCAAAAATTTTTGATTTCCATTTTCACTATTGTTTTGCTTAAATTCTTGATATTAGCAAACATACAGTATCACAAGGCTGCTGATAAAAATGCTGGCGATGAGGAAAAAGAGATATTTCCGAAAGCGTCAATCCAGCAAACCAGTGTCTTGGAATGATTTCAAATTTTCTTATTCAATAAAATTAAGAAGAATCTTAAAGAGGAATACAAATTATTTTCTATATTAATAAAAAAAATAGTTTTAAAGCTAGAAAACTGATTAATATTCAATACAAAAAGAAATTTTATAATATAAAGTTTTGCTAAGTTACAATCTCCAATGAACATTTCTTTGCTTTGTTTCAATTTGTAAATTTTTACTACATATTTATGCTACTGCCACATTAACTAATCATTAGCATTCGTAATATACAACTAGAAACTATTTTTAGTTGCGTTAACAAATAAAAAAATGTGGAGATTCCAGCCTTTGAAACTATACCCTTCATAGAGTAATTTGTAGGCCAGATAAAGGGTTAAAAATGTAAAAATTTGAAATTGTAGCATAAAATTTAAAATTAGAAATATTAATTAATTTTATTTAAATGAATTTTAGTTTTCTGAAAATAATAATTTCATAAAACAGCAGTTCCTTACTTCACACACAGATTTAATTCTATTGATTATTTAATTGATTGTAATAAATTTTACTAAAAAAATTAAAAAAAAAAACGAAGTGACTGTTTTATCTGCACTAAATTGTTTTGCAATTAATTTATAATCAGTAAAGTAAAAGCAAATATCTAATAATATCGACAGGTGCTGACATCGATTTAAAAAAAAAACTATTGCAAAATGCAGTTTAATCTAAAGTCATTTAGAAAAAAAATCACTTTATTGATCTTATTAGCATATCTAAAGAAACATACAATACAAATTAGTCTCTGACATTTATTGACAATGAAACGCTGATTGAAACTAGTTTGTCATGTTTTCAGATAAGCTTTGTCTTCATATTAAGTTATCACATAAACTCTAACACTAAAACGGGTCAATTGCAAAATATTTTTTATTTTAATTAGATTTTGTGACAAAATAAAGAATAAAAAAGTGCACAAATTTGAGATTTTGGATTTTATCAAATAAGAGGACCATCTGAATATATAAACAGCCAGCTAAAGTATAGCTTTTTGAAACATTTTTACTCCATCTCTATACGTGAAGGAATAAACCCATAAACATGTTTTATGTTTTGAGGTATTTCTGGCATTTAAGTAGAACTTTTATAATCTCTGTTTCCGAAAACTTATTTTAGATTTTTATAAGGAATATTTTAACTCTTGTGGCTAAAATTGGGCAAATTTTTTACTTTTAGGCGTATTTTTGCAATTGCAATATGTGACGACGTCGCATATAGATTTGTGAGATAAATGATCCATTTATTCATTTATAATTTTTTTTTATAAACTCCCAGCCATAATATAAATCTCAGTCAGCTGGCTGACTGATTGTCTTGTACAATTTTAACGTCAAATACAGCTTCAATCTAAAACGCATTACATTTATAATGCGTAAGACCACTTAATTCAATTTCTTTTTCCTTTTAATTTTTAACATTTTTTGAAAATAATTGCCATACCATTTACTGAGTCTAATTTATTTTATTCAATAATAATTTTAAGCAATTGATTTGATAAAGAAAGAGGAAAATAACAAGCCCGCTTTTAAATTTAAATTTATTTACCTCAACTGTCAGTTTTATTTTGATTAAACAATCAATCAAGGAAATTTATTTCATTATTTATTTCTCCATTTTGTTTCGTTTTTGGCTTCCCATAAAACACAAATCATGCAGTTCTCCATCTTCTCCCATCTCAGCTTGATTTAATTGAAATTTTTTTTTTTTTTTTTTTGTAAATAATTTTCTTTGTAAATTTACACTGTACGTGTATTTTATTATCTTAAATCTCATTTAAATGTGGTTTAAATTTATTTATTAAAAAACTCTAGTTATAAATAAATTATTTTTTATTTGTTTGAAGTAACAGGTTTTATAAACTCTTTTTTTATAATTTTTTTGTTGTTGTAAATTTCGCTTATATTTTGGTTTTCGGTTAGATAAAATTAAACAACTTTCAGTTTTAATAAGTGTGAAATGAAATGAAAAAAGCAAATATTTTTTTAATGAAAATAAAATTTTTTTATTCTCATTTTTTTAAATGTTAACTAGATGTAAGAAATATAACGTTGCCAATAACGTACCAACTAATTAATTATTACTAGTTTCTTGTTAAGTTTTTACAGTAAAAAATTTTAAAAATAAAACAGATAACTTATCGAATATTTTTATTAAGGTGTTGTTTGTTGGTAATTAAAAGTGGCGGCAAACTATAAATAGTTTAGATAAAAACACAGAAATTTGTAAAAATGCAGATTTTTTTCTTTTTGTTTTTAAATTAATTAATTAATTTGAAAAGTTACAAAAAATTAGAAAAAAAAAATATTTAGCAAATTTATATTAATATGATTTATGTTTTATTTTTAATTTCTTTTTTAAAAATCTTTTTTGATTTATTTGATGAAATCTTGTTAAGGATTAATGATATAAAAGTGCCAGGTCATTTTAATTAAATTACACCACACAAGCCGATAGTTTTTTTTAAGTTTGAATAAAACAAATAAAATATAAAAAAAAAATTTTTTAATTCTACTTAAAACTAATATTTTTCCAACTCATTTTTTTTAATAAAATCGGAAGACAGAGATATTCATGTAAAGACTGGGTAAATGGTAGACAATAAAATATTTAAGTTACGCTACATACACACACCCATGCTATCAAAAGATTTTTACTCACACATGCACACACAAAAATATTTTTAAATACACTTACGCCATAGTACACGGAGTTTGTTTTGCGAATGAAAAAAAATATGTTATAGAAAGAACAACTCTTTTTTGTGTTTAAAACTTAAGAAAATGTTGTTGTAGACAGAACAACTCTTTTTTCTGTTTAAAACTCAACAAGAAAACATTGTTTTGCAAAAAAGAAAGAAAAGAAAATACTACTCACTTTGTAAACTAAATACAAGAATATTATAAGAGAAGCACAACTTTAATATTTAATAATTGGTCACTTAATGTGACATAGAGCATAGATGTGTTTTGCACAAATAAATATTTTTGTAAAGGAAAAAAAATAAGAGAAATAATGCCATCCATCCATGCCTGAACAAGATTTTCACAGTGCTTTTTTATTAATTTTTTTCCCTTTTGCTTAAACACTTCAAGTGAATATTTCATATTTCTTGGAGATTTATTACAATCCTACATAGAGCGATAGAGCAACAGCAATGCCTATGAAAACGGCCTTATTTACCAATAAGTACGTGATTTAAAAGAGAAGAGATTTAAACTACTGCAGCCAATGTGAAAGAATTTATTGATTTTTATAAAAAATTGTCAAACTTCATTTGCGTTGAAAAATAATTAGAAAGAGAAGAAAATAAATTATTTTTGAATGATTCTTTTAGGGTATTTCGAATTACAATGGGCCATAATCATGGTCACAAAAAAGTAGACTTTTATTAAGAGCTGACTCTTAATTATAAAGATTTTATAAATTCAAAATTGTTATAATAAAAAAACTCTTTTCCAAAAAAAATTGACGTAAAGTAAAATTTATTAAAAAATTATATGACTTTGAAGTCAAAATCAATTTTTGTTTTGTTTATTTAATATAAAATAGAAAATTCTTTTATTTAATAATTTACAGATTCAGAGCCAGAGCTCCCTTTCTTTTTTCTCTGTTCTCTTTTATCACTAAAGTTTTTCTTTATTTTCTATATACTTGTCTCGTACGTCAGACTTTCATTTGGTAAATCTAATTCTGAGAGTTTATTGTAAATATGTGTGCAAGTCCTAATGTTGTACTGTTTTGTAAATATATCTATTCCCACAATAGTTTGTCCAAGTTTTGCTCTATTTTAACAAAAAATATTTCTTTTTAAATCTTTATGATTTATAAGACTTAAGTGTAAAGTAAAGTGTAAAGTAAAATACTTAAAAACATTTTTTAAAGCTCAAACTACAAAAAAAGGCAACCACAGTGAACAAAAATGCAGTAGCATTTGTAAAAGTATTATGTAGAAAATCTTGCTTATGTTGTTGTGACGACAGTTATACAGACGATTAGTTTACAGAAAGAATGTATTTTATTCTTTCATGGCAGTTGGTAAATAACAGCACGCATAATGCGTACTCTTATTCTTTATGTTTATGTTGTGTTGCTTTTAAAATAATTTTTATTATTAAGGGTATTTATATACATGTATTGAGTTTTATTTAATATTTATGTCGCTCTTAAATTAAACACATTTATTTTTTCAAATTTGAAATGCAGGAAAGTAAAATATTTGAAATCCCATATTTACTAAATAGCGCATAATTGTTTAATATTTTATTATTCAAATCGATTTTTTTGAATTCATAGAAAACAAAATAAAAATCCTTTGTTGAGTTCAAGTTCTTAAGCTTTTTTTTTAGAAAAAACATATTTTAGAATTTAAAACGCATGAATAATTCTTTTATTTAAACAAATGTCTCGAACGTGCTTAAACTTAAAATAGTTTCATTTTCAGTTATTTCAGTCAAAGAACCTTTTTGTTTTTTTTTTTTTGATTTTGTATTTAACAATTTACAAAACGTTTGTCTTAACAACTGACTGGTACTTGGTAAAAATAAAAACGTTTTGCTTTCTGTGTATGTGATTTTTTGCTTAAATGCTTTTGGTTTTTGTATTTACCTTTTTTATAACGTTTTTTGTTTGTTTTCTTTGTTTGAAATTTAACTTAAATATTTTTGCGTTAAAGTATGTTACGGTATGACAATAAGCTTAACACCACTTGTCATGGTTACTTGATTTTTGTTGTTATTGCAGTCATTCTTTATTTTTTTATATGTATTTTGTAAATTTATATTTATTGTACAGTTTATCAAGTGTTTAGTTAACAATCTACGTGATTTATGACCACAAGTTATAATTAAATTATTGTTGTGAGTTTTTAATGAAGATGATGTGTTTTGTGTAAACAAATGTAACAAATTAAAAGTTTAAACAGAATAATTAAGAAATAAACAACGATTGAAATAAAACTCACAAAGTAAAGCAAACTCAACACTGGTTGCTTACAGTTTTTAATTTCTGCAGTATTTTATTGATATTTAAGCCTCTTCCAAGAAGCTGCCAGTAATTAAAGTTAAGATTTTGCAAATCGCACAACCACTCTTAAGTAAACGATATGAACTGATTAAATTTGAAAAAAACTAACTTAATTTATCACTCAATTTTAGTATTAAATATTGGTAAAACGATAACTGAATTATTTTTTGTAATAAATTTTTTCTGGCAAATAAGCGTTTAATTTTTTATCGTAAGCTTCTTGATTCAATTCAAATCTCTTATCAGTCAGACATTTTTTTTTAAGCAAATTAAGTAGTCGCCTCTATAGAATAGGCTACATTGAGTAGCAGTAGTTCGAAGCCCAGTTTATGGGTTCTTATCATTGCGACTACACACGTGTGCACTTTTGCATTGTCTTGATGGAACATCACTTTTTTATTAAAATTTCCAAAATTGTCTGTTTTTTCAGGCTGCCAAACATAAGCTAAATGACTTAGCTTGCTTAAAATTACACAGTAGCCTTTTAAGAAATGGTGGTTGACGCCAGCAGTGTTGCATTTAAAGTTACAGTGAAAGGAATTTAATAAAAGTCACGGAGCTATCGAGCAACTTTCATAATATAGAAAAAACGCTTAAGGAGACTTTAGTAAAAAATTAACCTGCCGTCCAAATAAACTCATTAACTTTATTATTGTAATTTAGGGATGGTAGTAAAAACCTTTATTTACATTTTAAGTGATTAATTTTTTTTAATTATCTTAATTTAAAATTTGAATCGGCTATAAAAAATACTGATTATTTTTTAAAGTTCATCTGAAAACACGAATTTTCTTTTATCTATTACCAAACAATCTTTATGATGGTTATGAGGCTTCAGTTGTTGGACCAATTGAATTTTGTAAGCCTTCATACCGAGGTCTTTATACAAAATTCTTCACACAGAAGTGCAAAAAATATTCAGTTCCTGAGAACGAAGCCGGATATTGAAAGTCGAGTTGAGAAAAAAATTTCTTTTCAATTTATTCATTTTCTATTTATTTATTATATTTTTAAACGTATTAATTTTTTTATACAATTTTACCTCGTCACGTCTTATTTTTTAAGAGAAATCTTATTAAACGTGACATTTTTCCAAACTTACAAAAATAAATAAAAATTATTTATTAGTTTTTTTAGTTTATTTTTTTAATTTGCATTTATTTCTTATTTTTTTTTTTTAATAAAAACAAAAGGCCCAAAAAATATGCTGAGTAAAACTTATAAATGCGTTGTCACTCACTAACTAATACCGCATGAATTACATTTCATTACACATACTCAAAACAAAAGACTTAAGTAACAAACTTTTCTTTTTGTGACATGCAATTGATTTGTTTTTTTTTTTTTTTTTTTTTTTTTTTTTTTTAATTTAACACAAAAACAAACCAACTTTTATCTGTTTTTTTATTATTCAAATTTAAGTTTTACGTTGAACAATGTTTTACATACATTATTCAAATGCAAATACAAAAAATGACTACTAAATAAATAAAATAAATTACTTAAATAAAACTTAATAAAAAACTCAATTTTACTTATTTTCTTCAATAAATTTTCATGATTGCACTTGCTGTTTTATTTAAACACAACAACATTTATACAAATAAAATAAACGACAGCATTAACAACAACAGCAATGGCAAAAAAAGTTTGTTTATTTGTGTATAAGAGAAATGCACAACATGTTTTCAAAGTTGATTTTGTTAATGTTAAATAAAAACAATGACTTTAATTAGTTTCTATCAGTCTGTAAATTTACAGGCACTTAAACAATATGCTCAGCAAAATTTTATACATTTTTTTTATTACTTCATATAATTGCTTTTATTTTAAGCAGCTCTTGTTGCTATTGCAACAAAAAAAATTTTTGCTTTTCCTAGTTTACGCTGGTAAAGCATACAAAATAGCAAAAAAAAATTTTTTTTAAAATAAATATCTTTTTGCTTAAGTAACATGATAAAATATGTTAACATAACACGCAATCTTCCTTGTTAAATAAATAAATAATTTTATACATTAAACTAATTCAATTAGCTTTTAAGCTTTAGTTCATACGCCCATATTTACAAAAAAAAAACAAAATTTTTTCTTAGTTTGTTGGTTTATGTTTTTCTTAGTTATACTTTATATTTAAGAACTGAAAGATTTATTTAATCCAGGTACTAAAACAATTTATATAAGCAAGATATGAGGGTTAGTATTGTTTGTTAAATAAAGTTTTGTTTAAGTAATTTTTCATAAATTATGTATTTTATTTATAACAGAAACTAATCTATGTGGAAAATTGTTTCGTTTTTATGGATGCCTGTGTGTGTCTGTTAATTTTGTTAATTGATATATTTATTAAACCAGGGTGTTTATTAGAAATTGAAGGTGCAACCCTCATTAAGATAAAACTAAGATTTTTAAATTAAGTTTTTTAAATATTTAAAAAAATATTTGCTTGAACAACAATTTTTTTAAGATGATTCTTAACCTTTTTTATTTCTATATTTTTTAAAATGTTTTTTTTGTTATGATTAGTTAATGCATTAATCGTTTATACTTTACAGTATTTAATTAACTAATTTTATAGCTTCAAATCGTCATTTCATTTTTAGTTAATTAGACTTGGATCAATACTTGCTTAGCAAATGGTGGTGTAATTATGGTTATTACTGATAGCCCAGTATAACTCCCCTTTTTACAAGAAAGAGATGGCAATTTGTATACATTACTCGCTTCAATTATGCATACACCTCTTTTAAGAATTTAATCTAACAAAAACTAGTTCTTAGAAGTGGAATTATGTTGCCAGACAAACATATATCAGGAATGTGTTTTGTAAAAAGACTACAACTCCTTTTCTGTAATTTAAAAAGCACAACATAATAGTGATTAAAATTCTTTATTTGTTTAAAGAAAAAAGCCAGTGGCTAAATCGTTATTTAATGATATCGAGCGACTTTAATCGAACTTTTTAAATAATTTTAAACAAAAAGACTTTCTTTTTGATTGATTTCATTCGGTGACGAATTCTACGATTTGTACAGAGAATATACGATCAGCAAATTATTATTAAGCATGCAATTAAAAAAAAAAATAAGAGCTGGACTTTACACACAAGAAAAAAATCGTAGCCTAGAAATTATTTCGTACTTACAATGAAAGTGGATGGCACTCGCACGAAACATGCCCCAATGTTATCCGATATTTATTTCAACAATATTTTCAATTTAATGTCCAATCAAAAGCTTGATATTTTTATTTAAAAAGAAATTTTAACATGATTGTGACAAAGCTTAGCTATGGGCAATAAATTTTTAGCTTAATAATTTATTGAGTTATTAAAAATTACGCTTCGATCGATACAAAATTGTTCAAGTTAAAAAAAAAAATACAACTGAAATCTGCAACCGGGTGGGTATTGCTAAGGTGGAGATTATTTACTAAACCTCTAAATATATTTAAAATATTCTCCTTTACTTTAAGGTTTAAATTAGATTAAAATTGTTTTATCTAAAGTTGTAGTTTCATCTTCTTCCGTTTCACAGTTGTTTATTTTTGATCCCTCGCATATGTCCAATGACTGTTGCATTCAATTGCCGTTTGTGCAACAAAACTAAAATCTTTAGCATCAATTCACTGAATTCTAACTGTTCATGTCGTCGCACTAAACAACGAATAACAACATATTGAAAAGAGTAACAACGACGCAAGCAAAAAGACAAGAGAAAACAAAAAAAAAAAAAAACTGAAACGACCTCAGACATTTATTGTCTGCCGGGCAACTCAGTCAAACTAGCATTGCAAAGAACCAACCAATTGAGCATAAATGAAACATATGGATTGCTTGTGGTTGTTGTTATTTTGGTTTATTTTATGTGTCGTTATTGTAATGCATTTTGTTGTTGCTGTTGTTTTCTTAATCTTTTTTTTCTTATTTCTTAAACAACTTGGCTACTTGAAAAAGTAACTGCTGTGAGTTGCCTGAATTGCATACAGAAGTTGTCTGCTAAAATGTACAATTAGACAGTGGGACCAAGTACAAAATATGTGACTCTAAAATAATTAATAATAATTAAAAAAAATATTTAACCAGCCCAATCAAGAATATTCCTTAGGAATTTAATTTTTTGAAAAAAATTTTCTACGTGACAGAAAATTGTATAATAAAAAAAAATATTTATAATAAAAGGAAAGGAAATTGTTATTCATAATTGCCTGAATACATAAATTCAGATGTGACCAGCATCATTGTTGATTAATATTGGCCTTTGGAAACGATTGTTAGTTGGTACTTAGTCTTTTGTTTATATTTGACACGATAAGTTTGCGGGTCTTTGCACTGAAACTAAGAACTCATCATAAAACCCATTTCGTGGGGCATATTGTAGTGTTAAACCATTTTGTTTATAATTTTAGGACTACAACTTAATTAAAGCGCAGATTCCAGAAGAGTAATGCTCTTATTCAAAAAAAAGTTGAAGTAGACTTTAAAATAAAATTTATGTAAAAATTATATGAAAAATCTTGTTAAATCCTTGTGGAAAACCTGTACGTAAGAGCGAGCAATCTTTTTAATTTATAAAGATGTGGTAAACAGTTTGGATCTTACTTAGAAAAAATTATTTTAGAAATAAAGGGTGTCCCAGTAGCAGTGCACTTTTGAATGTTCTGCAATTATATATTTTTTTTTGCAAGTGCCAACTCTGAAATATGACAGCTGTCATGTATGTTGATTCTGACGCAAGAATAACGCATTATAATTGTGATGCTGCAAAGTGAAGCCAATAACAATTTTTTGAAAAAAATCTTCTTTTGCAAGGAAACTCTTTTCCCATTTTAAATGACTTCGGAGAAATCAAATTTATATACACTGTGTGAGCCTCTACTTTTTGGACTACGGACAGCATTCGTTGCAACAATATGCAAACATAGCTTGCAACCTCAACTAGACATCATTGATCTTTCAGGAAGATGATACCACCTGCTGCACAGTACGTAAAACAACAAATTTATAACAGCATGAAATGAAAAGTGCACTCTTACTGGGACACACTTAAGAAGGGACACTTTTCTATCAAACTTCTCATACGCTTTGTTGTTATTCTGCACCGCGCGTGATAGTTTTTATAACCCAGTCTTTTTTTATACATTCAAAAGTCTATCATTTGTAATCTCTTAAAGATCCTTGTTAGATGATGATTTTCTTAAATTTCCTTAAAATTCAAGATTATTGAAGAAAAAATGCGTATGGGCCCTTGAATGATACGAGTTCATTTCCTGAAAAAAAAAATCATTAAAAACTTATTCACTTCCTTAATTACAAACAAAACTTTTTAAGTTTTTTTTTTTTTTTTTTTTGTTTTACTTGCACAGTCCGACTGTCAATTGTTGATACGTCTTTGTAACTTTTAAGTCGTACGGGACAGTGTTTGTACAATGACTGCTTGTTTTAGGCTGCCAAGTTTTGTTAGTTTATTTTCCTCTTTTTTTTTTTTTTTTTTGTATTTGAATGCAATGTTTTGTTTGAGTCTGACTAATGCTCTTGAAATGAAGTTGATACTGTTTTTGGTCTATTAATTGCTTGGACCACTAAAAGTGATGGCTGATTTTGGTTATTTTTATTTTTATTTATTTTTTTTTTTGGCTGTTGAAAATTGATACGGTATTTGCGGTAGCCGTTGGCAACTATGTCAAATACGCAAATAAATAGTGACATTTAAAAATGATTTGTTTGATGTGCATATTTCTTTTAATTTCAAACTAATTTTATACAAACAAACACACACACACACACACAGCAAATAAATGAATGAATGCCGTGTGTGTAGAAATATTTCCTAATTTTTGTTCCTTATGAAAATAAACTATTGCGCTAATAAAAAATAATAAATAAAATTTTATTATGCAAGCTTTGCTTGTTTTTGCAATATTTTATGACTTATAATTACGATGGTATTTGAAACTACTGTCTTGACCTAGTTTTTGCTTTTAATGAATTTTTCTTGTTCAACTTAACCATCTTATTATTAATTTAATGTTAATCCTCTATAATTTTCGTTTCGAATCTAGTTGGCTGTAACATACACACATGCTGTTTTTGTTTTGATTCTATGCTTGCCTAGTGTTTGCGCGTCTGTTAAGTAAATTTATTCTCAACTCTATAATTTTGTTTGTTATTTAACTTTTGGTATGCAGCATGCGTTCTTTTTGTTTTGCACTATATCAAATTATCATCTTGCGAAGAAGTAGAAGTTAACGGATGTGTTATGTTTTAAATATGGTATCGGTAACCTGGCATTATAATATTATGCATAAATGTTTATTCTTATATAAATGCATGTATAAATGTGTGTGCTAGTGTGTATACAAGAATTAGATACAACTTAATTTAATTGCATGTGTAACAATAAAGCTGGTAATTTACATGTAAATTGTTTTATTTAACAAGATGTAGTATAAAAATAACTGAATTTATGATGTAAAGGATATTAAGTATTTGTTTAAAGAAGTTTATATTTAGAAAAAAAAAAAAAAACGTTTTATGGGAAATTAGGTGTGAAGTTTCGGTTTATATATTAACAATTTATTGTTTTCTTATTTTAATTTTAAAGTACGTGAAATAAAATATAGACTGATTTTCATTTATTATTATTTAAGCAAAACAAATTTTGTAAGAAATTAAAATAATATTCAATTAAAAAGTGCGTATTTCCATAATTAAGTATGTTCATTAAAATTCATTTCTTGCATTCACATTTGGACAACTTGGGCCAGTTCAGTGAGGAACAAGGCAAACATTTTCGCCAAGAAATGGTTGCATAAATAATATAAAAATTATTTTAGAAGATGCTGAGTTAAAAAAAAAAACTGCCAATGACCAAAAATTGTATTTATGGAAAAAGTTTTTTTAATAAAAAGTTTAAAGATTAAAAAAAAGGTTAGGTTTTATTCATAAATAAACATTTCTATATTATATTATTCATAAAGACGAAAAATTTTTATTTTTGTGTGTGTATGTTTGTAATGAATAAAAAAATTCTTTCACCATTGGAAAACTACATTCACCCTGAGCAACATATTTATTGCTAGAAAAGATTAGGGATACTTATTAAAACTTGTAAAAAAAGTGCCCTAAAACGTATTTCATCGCATGAGTTGTGTTATTATTATTATTATCACTATGGGCTATAATCGCACCGCGACCTTTAAGATCTATTGAGCAGTCCAGTTCCTAACTACAATCCGAGACTCTTTACGAATCTCGGTAACTATTGATGATAGAAGAGAAGTATATTCTACAATATTAAAAAACATATCAATATCTACAAAAAACTTCCCGATACATTATGTCCAACTATTATCTTTATGTCACAATAACCACTTTTTACATTTTAAAAGTTAACTATATAAATAATATTAATTTTGTTTTTGTTTGTTCGCTATAAAAATTTCTTATTTCCCAAAGGATTTGTACATATAGTCTCCATACTGCAAGGAAGGTCTCCATATACGGCATGAACTTAGACCCACGATTTTTACACTAACGATTTTGCACATAATTTAAGCCACTTTGATTCGTAGCTCTAACAATAATGCTTTCAAAAACATGAGACACTTTATAAAGTGGTGAATGGCTGTATTATTTGGATTTAAAATTCTATAACTTTAAAAATTGACATATTTTTTTTCTAGAGATACCTACTCACATAATATTTAAAAGGCCAGGCCGGGCGAGACCGAGCGAAAACATCTAGTTTTGAAAATAAATTTTCTTTTAAAATATCGCTGAAAAAATCTTATTTTCATATTTTAAAAATATTTCTTTATAAAATTTTGCCAACTATGACTCAGTCTAACCATAAAATATTTGTAATCTTGCATTGCCTAGCTAATATATTTTTAAAAATCTTGTAAAGAATAAGAAAGTTACTTAAACAACTGGACAAGTTAAATAATTATATTGACTTAAGAAGCTATAGCTTGTTACCACCGAAATTATATAAGAACTAGATAAGTATTTGCATAGGAATTACAGACAAAAAATATCAATTGATGCTGTCCAAAAGGCAGCTCTCCCCTTAAAAAAATTTTTTTCTTTTGTTTTCCATACGAAATGGTTTGTATTAGTTGCGTTTTTCACCTATTAAACTGTTTTTATTCTCTAAAGGCAATTTTTTTTTTACTTTTTCTAGCACCGCAAGGCATTTTAATTTTTTTCTTTACCATTTTGTTGCCTTTTTCCTGTTAGTGGCATCGATTCCTTAAGGTTAAGTTTTCTTTTACAGTTTTAAAGAATAAAAACCTTAAGAAAAAATGATATAGAAATTCTAGCTTACAAATGCAGAGTAAATAAATAAAGTACCAGAGAGTGCACATAAAAATGTGTATTTATAAGCATGTGCGTACTTAGTACTTACTTAGTTAGAACAAGTGATATGGTAAGTTATAATGTAACAAACAAAATACAGTTAGGGGCAAATTATTAGCAGCAGAATATAGGTTAATATTTATTTAGGGTGTAATGTCCATCAAGCACAATTTAATTTAGTAAATACAAACAGTGAGCAAAAAACAATTAATTAAACGAAAAGACAAAAAAAAATTTATTTATGCTAGAAGATTATCAACTAAAAATTTGGTTAATATTGCAAATTGTTTCAATTAAATTTTTTAATTGACTCATAATATTTTTTCTGTAAGCTTTTCGTTTGGAGAAATGAAAAATGTGAATACACCTCCTTTTTAAAAGGAAGTTTTAGTCAATGATTTTCAGAGCCATGCTTTCTAAAGAAGTTAGATCTACTTTTCATAAACTAAAACTGTGCAAAGCAACAATAAGTGAACAATATTTTTAAATTTTTTGGAGAAAGGCTGGGAAGCGTATAATTTCATTCATTATTGGTCGTCACTCACCCAAAGAATTCTTAATGAATACAAGACTCAGGGAGACTTGAAACTTGTCACAATAGGTCTATCTTAGCAAGAGTGACCAAGTGACTTATTTCCGCTCTTCATTCTAATTCTAATTGGTCCTCATCAGTCATGAAATACTGAAAAGAAACCTTCTTTGTCTTTTTGAAGTTGTTGTTCACTTTAGATGAATATTTGAATTATTTGGGATTCATTTCATGTAGGCTTTCCACTGTTTTATATCTGTCTACATCTAAAGTCCCCTATCTTTTCATCTATTTCTGTATTTGATTACTGAATTGCCAAGATCATATTTCTTTGTCCACAAGATACACTCCTTGGTGACCAGTATTTTTCCACTGAGTTTTTTTTTTTTTTTTTTTTTGGTGCTAAGACCACCGGGAATACTCAAAGAACGTGTATCGAACACCATCAATAGTCTCTTCTTCCTCATAAAGAAATGTATGGCACATTTGCTCGTTCTATGCAGAAATTTTCAATGATAACCGTGGCCCATCAGCATTTTCATGAGGTAGTTCTTGCAAGAAGTACGTAGTTCACCTTGCCGTGTTTTCTAGTCAGTCAGTTCAGCCAATGTACGAGATAATTCTCATTGCTTATTTTCAAATGTTGACTTATTCACTTGGGTCTAGTAGTCTGCTTTTACTTTGGGCTTAGTAAAACTTAGCTTCCACACTGCTTGGAAGTTATTGCTTATTAAACGTTAGCAATATGACACTCTGGATTAAAAAGTTTATTCAAGGAGTGCGCTAACAAAATGCTTTAATGATGCTTGGAGGGTTGAATTAAGATTTGTTAATCTTTTTTAAATTCTGTGCCGTCAGGCATGTATTTAGTTGAAAGTTTTGTAAAGGGATATATTCTAAAAGAAATATTATTTAACTACTAACACAGCCTTCTCTCAATCAGTTTCAAATACAATTTCATTATTTGCTTCTCTACCAACCCTATTTCAACTGATCTCCCAAGTTTGGCCAGTGATTGATTGACTTTCTGAAACTTTTAAATTTTTAATAAAAAAATGTTAGGAAAAGCTATAGTTTTGTAAAGAGGATCAGTAAATGACTAACCCAAAATTCTCTTTTAAAAATTAAAACTCAAGAATTAAATTATTTTATTGGTTTAACAACATAACTGGCCCCCAGTTCATTAAGTTAGATATTAAAATAGGTAAGCTAAGAGAATACAATGTCAATAAAGTAAACGTTTACTTTGTTCATAAAATTATTGTCACGGGATTTATGACTGGACTTTTGCAGATTATTGAAACAAATCAGTCAAAACGATCTCTGTAGGTTATGTAAAAGAAAAGCAAAGACAGCAAAACATGTACTGTGGCACTCTAATGGTCTAATTGGGACACGTTGTCGTTATTAA
Organism: Thelaira solivaga; assembly: GCA_947397855.1. Classification (NCBI taxonomy): domain Eukaryota; kingdom Metazoa; phylum Arthropoda; class Insecta; order Diptera; family Tachinidae; genus Thelaira; species Thelaira solivaga. Next base: position 38,002,825 of record OX377611.1, on the reverse strand, counting down.
AAGCATCACTCATGGAGGTCGTGTAACAATAGGTCTATTCTGGCCGCTGTGACGAGGTGACTTGTTATCGTTCCTAATTCTAATTCTAATGTTAGCTCAGCAAAACCTTTGGCCTTAAAGTCACTTTTAAAAAGATCAATTTAATAGGGTCTAAAAGTTTCCTTTCGAATAAACCAAAAGGTTATGCTGATTGTCAGCAAAATTTAAACAAAACTATCTCGTGCTTCTCCCACTTACAAAACTGCCGGTTTGCACAGATAGCCAAACGTACAGCATTTGTAAAATAAACTGCATATTGAATTCAATTCATTTAAATGACATTCACTGAAACATTTGTTTATTGATATGGTTTGCTTTTTCAAGGTTCTAAAGCATTTTGTTGAGCAGTTTTTAAACTTAATGGTGTTTTAACTAACTAGTAGTGGTAGCCAACCAACAGTAGTTTTTAGTTTAAATATTATTTTTCTTTTTTTTTTTTAATAAAAGTTTGATTTGTGGTTTGTCCAGTTTGAAAACAGTTCTCTTTTAACTTGCTTTTCTACACAAATTTTTTATAAAATTTTTTTTTTGTATTTTTTGTTAGTTGGTTACTTAACATTAATGTAAATTTTTTGTCTACACACATAACTAACAGCATTTCATTGCTTTTACCCTTTGTTTTATGCACAAATGTTGTGCAGTAGCCACAACCAAAACAAGGAGCAGCAGCGTGTGTCAGTGCCAGTGCGAGTGAAAAAATAGTAAAGAATTGTTTAAAGGAATGTGGCTGCATTCTAAAGATACAGCAGCAATCGATGGTTTCTATCAAATGCTGTACAGTATAAAATTTGTTAAGAAGAAGAAGAAAAAATAAATAAACTCGAACTAAAGTAAAATAAAAATCTCTGTGTGTTCTTAATGATGTGTTGCCTGAACAATCAGTGTCATTATTATCAATGTCAACATTTCGGCACACATATGTTACCTTTTAAATGCAGTTACACACACATATACATACACTCGCACCCAAATGCACTTATACGAAAGCAGATGCTTGCGTGTTAGTGCCATTGCTTGTGTGTAGAAAATATTTAAAATAAAAAAAGCTTTTAAAAGGCAAATTTATGTTTAGAATTTTTTTTTATTTCTTTCTCTCTCTTCTTTATTTTTTCTCATCTCTAATTTGTTATAATTTTCATATAAGTAATTTTAAAATGCTGCTGAATACTTTTTAAATATTTTTAGCTTTAAAAAAATCTTAAATGGATTTTTCCTCAAATAGAGTTTATCTGCTTTAAATGGACAATTAAATATTTGTTGTGATAAAGTTTTTTTCTTTATTTTGTTTAAATAAAATAAAACAAGATATTGCGTAGATTTTCTGTTCGTTTTAAATAAAAACGTTGCATTTTGCATGCAGAAAGTGCAAAAGGAAATGTGTTTGTTTTTAAAGAATTTTTTTAAGTGATTACCAGTTTAAAAAATAATAATCTCTCTCGCGGTTGCATTTTGATTTAACGTTTATTAAAATGCAATAAAAAAAAAAAATATTTAAACAATTTCTTAGAATAGGAGAACGTTTTTGTACTCAATCGACCAAATATTTTATACCGGAAATTATTAAAAAAAAATTAAAATGATTAAATAAATGAAACCGTTAGTGTTCCTCAATCATGACTAAACACGTTTAGGAAAGAAGGCAAGTGCTGATACTATTCGTTAAAGTTTAAATCATTTTCCCCTCATCTGCACCAACCATAGATTTCTCCGAAAGTGATCGCTCCACCAAACCAGTGTCTGGGGTTTTAAAATCAATCTTTCTGCATTTTTAAATATAATATCAATTGTTAAAATTGAATAAAAATAAAAAATATTTCATACAAACATACCTTCAATAAAAATGGAAAATATTGATAAGTATGTATTTATATACAAAATATTAAGAACTAATTAGCGTAAATAAAAGAAAAAATAGAAAAAAAAATAATTATTATCCTAGTCAGCTTTCTATTGAAGCTTTAAAGTTTTACCAGCACATAAATTGTACTGTAATGTACCACACAAGTCTATACTGCATAACCAGTATATAGAACAAACACTTAAAGAAGTATCAATTACTATTGTATTGCGGATGAGTGCTAAACACTTAATTGAGTGCAAAAAAAAAAAAAATTAAAATTTCTATCGATATTATTCGATAAAGAATGCGAGGTTTTGGGCCCAGATTAGTTTTAGTATTTATTAAAATTTAATATGGATTATCACTCGACTTATAACTGACCACTGTAGAGAATTGAAACAAGATTATGAGAATCAAACGAATAGAACCCTGAATGTTATGTAAGACGAAGAGACAGCAGAACACATATAGTGTCACTGTAATGGTCAAATTCAGGCCTCTATTTTCTAATTAGGTCATCACTAGCTACAACCGTCTGACATGAAAACAAATTACCAAAGAAAGTTTTTAAATTCTTAGTAAATAAAGGGTGTCCCAACAAGAACGCAAGATTTAAATTTTAAATAAATGACTGATGCAGCAATTTAATTGTTTCTCTGGCTGTATGACATGTGGCGCCGTCTTGTTGAAACCACAAGCCCTCCACATTCATTTCTTCAATTCTAGGCAAGAAAAAACTGGTTATCATTTCACGATACCGAACACCATTGACTGTTTGCGCTTGACCCGCCTCATTTTCATAAAAAAAACCACCAGTGACACGTTGATGATACATTTGCTTCTCGTGAATCACTCGACTATTTTAATCACCCCAAATGCGACAATTCTGCCTATTGACGAAGCCATCAAGATGGAAATGGGCCTCGTCACTGAAGATGAATTTATCGGCAAAATCAGCATTTTCACGTTGTCTCTCCAATACGCAATTAACGAACTCCCTTCGCTGTTCATGGTCATTTTTTACCAACCTCGTACCTTCTACTAACAATTGTTCAAATGTCAAACAATGACACTTCGAATTTAAATCTTGCATTCTTGTTGCGACACCCTTTACAATGGGCCATAATCATAGTCACAAGAAAAGTAGTATTTTACTTTTATTACTAAGAATTTCATGAATTTAAAATCGGTTTTAAGAAAATACCGATTTTAGAGTGACTATTATTACGGACCAATATCGCAAAGAGACCATATCAGAGAACCCAAGTGAGCCCTGCTTCTGTTGTTCTTGATTTGTAGCACTCAAGTTGTGTCACTATAAGTCGCCGATCCATATACTACGATAGTGTGCTACCCTGTCAATCTGGAAGTCGCAGGTACAATTTCTGTTATGACCCTGGGTGTTTTCTGCAGACAAGCAAAAAAGCTTCGGGGATTCGTATTGTTTATTAAAAAGAAAAAAGTGACAAGGCAATTCATTCCCACTTTTAGTTCTAATTTTAATGCTGAAGTCTAAAAAAAGAATTTTATTTATAAAAAAAACCACAGGTATTTATACACACATGCACACTTGTAGACTGCATATGAAATTAATTACACACCCTTTTACACTTGAAATATTTTTAATTGATCCATCTTGTTGGTTCATGGCTGTTAGTGTCAACTGTTGAAGCTAAAAAAGGAATTCTTAACCATTTTAATAAGACCTCAAAAGCTGTTACATACACGTTCCAGTAAAACAAAAGCAAAAAAAAAAAAAAAATACAGCCTTATAAATCATTTTAAAAGCGAAAAGAGAACCAAAAAAAGACACAAATATGAAATAAAAATATTTTTTATATAAATAAACTACTTTGTTGCTTACGACATATAAAATATCATCAGCTAAAGGTTAAAAATATCTTTTCCCTTAAACTAAATGGCAACTGGTTGGCATCTTGGAATTCTTTTCTGCTTATAAACTATTATTTTACGTAACTGGGAAAAAACACTTTAAACGCATTCTAAATAAAACTTGTAACGCACCTTTAAAATGCCGCCAAGTGCATCAGCAATAAAAATAACAACAACAGTAAAAGCAGCAAGAAAACACTCAATTGAAATTTTAAATTATTTATTGAGTAACGATTTCTAAATTCTTACACAAATTCATGATAATTTAAAGAAAAAAAAAAGTGTAAAACATTAAAAACCCATAAAAAAAATTAATTCAACAGGTTTTCTTTAGCCAATAGTTTTGTTTAAATAAATCATTTTTTGTTTTTTTTTGTTTTTTGGTTCTATGGCTGCAAATAATATAAATATTAAAGAAAGAAAGAAAAAAATAATACACCAGCAACACAACAGAAAAAGGAGGAGTCTTGCCATAGTTTATTGAATAATTTGTTGCAACAATGTTGCAAGTAGACAACAGAAAACCAAATAAAATTATAAGGAACGATTATAGCCAACAATATATCGATGGTTTTTAAAGATGAAAGAACAACAAGAAGTTGATACTTTTAAACTAGTTATAGAAATTCTTTTTTTTTTTTTTCTTTTTCTTTTTAAGTAGATAAGAAATTTAAATGAATATAGGAAAAGTAAATTTTAAGTTTTATGACTTAAAGACAAAAAAATTTATTTGTAAATTAGAATTTGGTTTTTTTTAAAAAATTTGTTAAGCTTTTAAATTTAATAAAAAGAAATTTCTTTTTATTTTAGTTAAAACAATTTCTCAAATATATCACACACACACGTTATACATTTTTACTCATCGTTTGTCATTAAATTATTTGCAGTTTAAACATTATAACGGCATTTGGGAAAAAAGTTCATTCTACTTTTTTTTATTTAAAAAAATGAAACGCTTTAAGTCTCATGAGACAATAAGCAGTCCAAAAGGTTTTTTTTTATATGCTTAGCTGTTGCAGCTTTTTTACTTTTCTTACTGAACATGGCAAGAATTTTCCGTTTATATCAAAAACAAACACAAAAAAAAACTGCATCTTCTTCACAACTTTGAAGCACAAACAAACAAAAACCTTCTTTAATTTTTCTTCAACTAGACAAGGCTTTTTTTGTTGTAGTTGTTGTTGTTCTATTATAACATTTTAGTACGGATCGTTTACCCAATGCCTGTCAATACTAGCAACAACAAAATGTCACTCATTCAAGTAATAAAAGCTTAAGCTATAGAAGAAGACTTGTCTATGTCTGCCTTAACATGCGCAAACACTAAGACACAACAACTGAAAGCACAATGGTACAAAATTTTTTTAAATTATATATGAGTAATAAATAAAAATAAAAAGTATATGAGAGTAATTAAGCAGTCCAGCAAAGTTTAGGATTGAATTCATGTATGTCTGCATTCTAGATTTTATACTCAAGACTAAGCATTTCTTTGCCAATAAGTGTAAGTCGTTTTAAGCAAAAAATTCAGTTGCTGTCGAAATTAGCTCAAACCCCTTCTCTCACTCTAAGAGTTGCAATTTCTAAAGTAAAGACAGTATATGCTTCGCATTATACAGAACTCTAATGAAAAATTAAAATTTAATCATTAGAAAAAAATTGAAGTATTTCATTAAAAAGTGGGCGTGGCTAGCAAAAAATATATTTTAAGTATTTATAGAACTAATTATAGAAAAGGAGTTTATAAGTGAACGCCAAAAGTTCAGGGTGACCTAACTTAGATTTTAAATATTATATTTATTTAGCGTACTTAAGAGAAACTTGTTGGTAACACTAAAAATTTGTAGAACGAGCACAACAGCAAACAAGCAGAAATTGAATTTTATTTATATCAATAAATAAGTTGTTTTCGTAAGAAATTTAAATAAAAGAGATCAAGTTATTTGGATTGTTTTTACAAATATTTAAATAAACTATTTAATTTTTGTGTCACAGCCAGCATATGCTTTACATTTTAAAATCGATATATTTAAAAATAGAAGTCTGACTGATCTGAAATTTCATTCCCAAATAAACTATTCTTTAGTACAGTAACATAGCAGTAGTGACTTTATTAAAAGCCTTAATTTACTACTCATTTTTGCTTTATTTTTTTAAATGATAAAAATTTTCTCTGAGCAATTAAAGCAAATGATTATGTGAGCTCGCTGTATTAATATGATAGAGGTGGCTGCATTACTTGGTAGTATTTATACTAATCTCCCAATCTGCAGGTAACAGTTTTGATTTCTGCTTTGACTGTACAAAATATTTTTTTGGGCGGTTCATATGGCTTCTTTACATCTTTTTTATATTCAAAAATCGGTTTCATTAGCCCTTCTTCTTAAACTCATGCTTTAGGTTATTAAGAATGTTGGCATGTTAAAATATTAGATCACCCTTCTAAATATAATAATGCTCCTCCTCTTATTACAGTAGTCTCAGAAGGAAATTTAAATATTTGTGTAAATTAACGGCTTAAACGGCTATTTCATCAACATCCGGTGTTCTATATTTTTTCATTATTATAACAACAAAATAGAATTCAAGTAAAAAATGATGACTTCTGTTTTGTAAAAAAATTCTTATATTAAATTAAACTTTATAATTTGTGAGCAGTTGTAACGTAGAGTTAAAGCTAAAAACAATTAAGAAATAAATAAAAAAATAAAATTGTAACTAAAAATAAAATAAAATTGTTATTTTTATTTTAATAAAAGGAATAAATTATGTAATAATTTTATTTTTAATTCAAAAGTTTAACAAAATACTAATCTTTATTTGTGCTTAATCCCACAAAAAAAAAATAATAATAAAAATAAAATATATAGTTTTAAATACTAAAATGTTGGTTGGGCAGTTTCTTTATTCCGTTCAATCCTTACGGAGTTTTTTGTTTGAATATTTGAATCTTTTTGGAACTATTGACAAATAATTCTTCGTGCCTGTTCTGTATTTCACACGGATTTAAAAAAATGTGGAAGCACATTTTTTTCTTCTTTGTAAATGAAAATTTTTATGTTTTTTAATTCCAACAATAATTTCCTACCCAAAATAAAGCAAAAACCAAATTAAAAAATCTTTGCACAGATTAGTTATGAGATGCTGAATTTTTCATTTCCGAATAAAATATTCGGAATACAGAACAGCACTGCTTATTTAGTCAATGGTTTTTATAATGTAAAGGTTCTAATGTTTGCCAAATGGGAGTAATCTACTGAGGATTCAAAGTAACGTTTGATAAAATGATCCTTACATATATGCTATCCCCTTCGGTACTTATTGTACGGAATAAATAACAATATAAAGTCCGGAATTAAGCACAAATAAAGATTAATATTTTGTTAAAAGAAATAAAACTTATGAAATAAATTTTTAATTAAAAATTTTAATAAATATAACTTGTACATTTAAATTATAATCCTTGTAAAAATTTCATAAAAAACATTTTGCAGAGTTAAAATTGAAATTATATGTGGAATTTTTTTTTTTTTTTTCGTTTTTACTTAAACCATAGTGCAATCATTGAACATTATCTATAAACTAACTGCTATCTGTACCACTAGAATGATAATAATGATTTGTTATATAGTTTAGAGTGAAGAAGTGGTGTTGTGGTGGTGGTAATAATGATGGATGAAATAAAAGAAGAAGAAATCAGGGAGTACGACCGTTAAAATATTCCATATAACGATAAAATAATGTTAGTGCAAAAATAAAGTAAGACCTAAAAACAGAAAACAAAAAAACTGAAAAAAAATTATTTTAGCGGCTAATATGCCTTGATATTACCGCTAACAATTGTTGGCGCGTACATGTCATACAAGTGGTCAACTACATAAAACACACACACATAAAAACACACACATATGCTTGCATTAAAATTTAAAAACAAAACGATGCATGCTGTGCCACTATTTCACACACAGTTACAGATACTTTAAAGTCATGTGTACCTGCTGGCATACACACACACACACACACACTAATATACGTATGTTGTTTATAGTAATTTTTTGCTTTATTAATTTTATTTAAACACACATATACATACATATTTTCATTTAATTTTTTATTTTTTTTTTGAAAATATATCACAAAGACAAGAGTTTGACATAAAATGGACAGTTGTTTAGTGAGCGACATGATTTTTTTGTTTTTTTAGTTTTTAGAATTTTAGTTTGGCAAAAAAATATTATATACTCGCACATACATGGTAACCACAGAATTTATTTTGTATATGAGGAAGTGGTCTCTATTTTTTTCTTATTTTTTGCTCCACTCATTTTGGGTTCAAAGTTTTGTGACTTGACTACTAGTAGTGGTTTATATATGCTTAAAATCATTGATAGATTACTTTAGCTGGACTATGACAAAGAAAACGAAACGTATAATCAAAAAACGAAGACGAACTACAAGAGACAAAGGCACACACACACACACAAGTATGCTTAAACAATAAACAAACAAAAAACGTTATAAATAAAAATTTTAGAAATGTGGGTCAAAATGCCATTTTAAGAAGATATATTGCCAAAGATGTTGCAGTTTGTTTAAGAAAAGTAAAAGATAATAGAATAAAGAGATAAACTAAATGTTTGTATAGTTTGTGAGAAATATTAAATTAATGTATTTCTGTGAATGCATGCAAAATAATATAAAATATAAATAATATTTAAAAAAAAAATATTTAATTTTTATATATATTTTCTGATTAAACTAAAATCTAAATGAAAACAATAATTGGGGAATGCGAACTACTGGCATATGAGTTATAGATTCTTAAAGTCATATATTTTATGGTAATTAAAAAAAATTTTTGGTTGTTGCTCAAAAGTCCTTTTTTTCTGAAAGAACTTTCTCAGACTTAACTTAAGTACGAGCACACATTTTTATGAACAGTCGTGAGAGAAAATCATTGGAAAGTGACCGTAAAAGTGGGCGTAAGTGCTCCAAAAGTATATCGTGACCCTAAAATGCAGTGTACACTGAAGTCATAGAAATTAATAATAATTGCAAAAAAAAAGTATTAGGAAACTACTGATTCGACTTTAAAATAAGATTTTCGCTATAACATTTAAGGAAACCATACATATGCTCTACATACTCGAATATGTTTTATGCGCTTTAAAAATGCTGTAAATGAAAATATGCTCTAAAAACCCAAAGAAATATGCTTTAAAAGAAACAAATACTGCTTTTTTTTCTTTTTGATAATAAAAATCATTTAGAAAACTTAAAAATTGCAACAAAAAAAAAAAAAAAAAAAAACAGAAAATAACAAAAAATCAATTTTCACTTAAATCTGAATATATAAATACAAAAGTGCATATTTTAAAATTTTATAAATAAAACAGTTCATCATTTTGGTAATCGCCATTGCAATAAACAACAAAATATTAACTTAAGTTTAATCTTTATCTCTTATGTCTAAATAAGTTTTTATAAATACATAGAAAATGGTCTTTGATGTGATAGAAGCATATTTAAGGCTTTTATATATTGATACTCCTTTCTTTCTTAGCGTAATAATTCATCTCAGGCAGCCATTTTCCCCAACTAGTTATAATCACATGTATTTTAAAATTTTGAGTCTATTTAGAGCTCTTTAAAAAAACTTTAAAAAAATCTTTAAAATTACATTAATATTTTCGTAATGGTTTCTAAACTGCTACTGCCTTTTTCACTGGTTCATATAAATTCATATTGTGTATATCGGGAGAAAGGAAATCTTATTTAAAGTAAGATCAACAACGGAACATTAAATTAGTTTTAAAATGCATGTCAATTGATTGATTGTTTTTACGTACAGGCAATCAAACACGGTAAAGAAATACAATCCAATGCTTAAAGCAACATTTGTTTCTGACAAAGTGGTGTCCTTTATTGCGCGATAGTTTACCTTTATTGATATATTTATTTTTGTTTTTATTTGGAAACGGGATGAACTTTATTATTTTTTAAATTAATTTTTATTTATTTTATTAATTAATTTAACTAATTATTTTAATATTTTTTTTTCATTACAGGTATGTACCTACATTTTGGTCTTAATTTCTAACACTCTAAGGTAAAAAACATAATTTTGGTTATTTATGTAATAGCCTAGGCAGACTACAATCTTAATTTTCTTGAAAAGCTCACTAATGCAAAATAAAATTTTATATTGGCAGACGACAGTTTTTGCATTAGTAAAAAATTATTTGTTTGTAAATAACCGTCTCTGAAACAATATTTTTGTCATTTACACCACAATTAAAAGGATAGAAAGCAGAAAGTACGATTGGCCATTGGCTATGCCATTGACGAAAAAGTCCCAATTTATTACAAAGAAAGAAATGTAAATGTTCTAGTAACCAAAAAGCTGAATGTGTTGTTACAAGCTGAGATCGCAATAAGACACTTTGAAATAATTGAAAGCCAATTGTGGAAATTTATAAGAAAGGAAAGCTTTTTAAAGAGTGTATGAAAAAATTCACAATATTGAATATGAGGCCTTGTACTCCACTTAATAAGAAAGTGGCAATAGTATCGTTCGCATTGGGATCAGCGGTGGAAGTTTATAGATTTTTGCAACTCAGTATATAATAATCCAGCTATCCTATATTCCACGTTCCCAAGAAATTACACATGATGGGTTCAAACACCTCGGCTTTCTGCACTGCTGCGCCTCTATATCGCACCTCACACTTCTTTTTTTACTGTTGGAAAACTTAAATTGGAAGCAATGCGTTTTTATTTGCAACAGTTTTTTTTTTTAATTTTTGCTGACTTTGAATTTATTTTATTTTGACAAATGGTCGACTATGTTTTCATACTGAAAAAGCTAAATTTAGTATAAAATTCAGTCTGATTTCATGCATTTACTTTAAAGCTAATAAAGGGTGTTTTTTATAGACGTATAGAATTTTAAATTGCAATAAAACAGCGATGGATTATTCGATTGACATGAATTTTATTTATCCGAAAGATAATTTTGTGGCATTACATTCTAAATATGATTCTGGCATATGACCGCCACGGCTGGCTCGGATGTAGTCCAATCTGGACGTCCAATTTTCGATGACTTTTTCCAACATTTGTGGCCGTATATCGGCAATAACACGGCGAATGTTGTCTTCTAAATGGTCAAGCGTTTGTGGCTTATCCGCATAGACCAATGACTTTACATAGCCCCACAGAAAGTAGTCTAGCGGTGTTAAATCACAAGATCTTGGAGGCCAATTCACAGGTCCAAAACGTGAAATTAGGCGGTCAGTAAACGTGTCTTTCAATAAATCGATTGTGGCACGAGCTGTGTGACATGTTGCGCCGTCTTGTTGGAACCACAACTCCTGGACATCATGGTTGTTCAACTCAGGAATGAAAAAGTTAGTAATCATGGCTCTATACCGATCACCATTCACTGTAACGTTCTGGCCATCATCGTTTTTGAAGAAGTACGGACCAATGATTCCACCAGTCCATAAAGCACACCAAACAGTCAGTTTTTCTGGATGTAACGGTGTTTCGACATACACTTTAGGATTAGCTTCACTGCCAATGCGGCAGTTTCGTTTGTTGACGTAGCCATTCAACCAGACGTGCGCTTCATCGCTAAACAAAATTTATTTATGAAAATTGGGAACAACGGCAATCTCGTTTTGGGCCCATTCGACGAATCTACGCCTTATTTATGATGAATTGCCAAACCAAACTGAGAATAAATCATTTGACAGCTGTTAAATCGGTCGCCATCTTGAACAGTAATGCGAACTCAAAGTTCTATACGTCTATAAAAAACACCCTTTATATATAAATGGAGATAATTCACAAGTTAATTTGAATTAGGACTGGTAAAGCAAATTAACGCATTCATCTGTCCGCTCTATAACCTTCCTTTTTTAAAAATATTTTTTTTCCAAAAATTTAAACATTTTTTTTTTTACGTATTAATTAAGTTATTAATTTTTTAAATATCATTTATAAACAAATTATAACTTGAACGTAAATAATATTTCACATAAACAATAATTTTCTTGTAATTAATTTATGCAAATGCTTCTAGTTTAGAAAAAACCTACCGCTTTCAATTAAGTTTTTATTTATGATTCGTATGTTAAAAAATATTAAACATAAATCCATGGCTGCCGGCATTCAGTATGTAATAAACTCACTGCCAATAAACAAAAATCTAAATAAAATCGTTTATAGTTCGTTTAAATCAACCATAAAATTATTTACACAAAAACAGCGGTTGGTCTTTTTATGTAAACAATTTAAGTTTTGTTTTTTTTTTTTTTTTTTTTTTAATTTTATTAACTTTGTTTTTTATAATTTTTTTTATTACGAAATAAAAAGTGCTTGTCATATTGAATGAAAAAAATTAATAAAAAGTGTTATTGGCTTTTTTTAATTATTTAATATAAAAATAAATTGTTTATAAATATTAATATTGACTTAGAACACAAAATGGCTTTGCCGTTGCTTTAATTTAAATTTATTCAATTTAATATAATTTATTAAATTTATTTTTTAATTTTTTTTTCGTTTTTTGGTTTTAAAAATATGTATTATGTATACGTGTATGCATGTTTTCGTCCACACGCCTAAAATAATAATAAATAAACACTCTTGTAAATAAATTTCACAATAATTTTGAAAAAATTACACTATGCAACAACCGAAAAAAACAATTAGATTATAACTATAGTCGCCTAACTATTAAGATCTTGAGTGATCTTGGAATAAATTTTTTCTTAAGAAAAACTTTAGATTTTTAGAGATTCTACTTGAAACATGATTGCGAAAACACAAAATTTTATACAAAATCCTCCACTCACATTATCCTAGAATTAATGGTGTTTTCTTTTCTGGAAGAAAATGCTGCCGATTATTTCTGTAACACTTTTTAAATGTTACTCATACAAGTACACTCATGTTGTGTTACAATTTTTATGATCACAATCGAACAAAAAAGTGCGATCAAGAAATGTAGTATACTCACTAGGGCGGGTCGATTTAAAAATCGCACAATTTACAAGGAAAATCGTATTCTAGGGATCAAAATAAGAAATTTTGCCGAAGGCACCATACCTCTAAAATGTATTTTGATGTCCCGACTTTTGATCCGAAGGGTCAAATTTTGAAAAATCTCACTTTGACCCTCAATCGAGTCAAAATGTATGACCGACCTCCACTAACTTTGGAGGGCCGACCCACCTATGCCAGTGGCACACCCCCTGGAACCACCCCTGGGGGTTCCCCATACAAACATTTCGAAAAATCACCATTTTTGGCACTTTACAAGAAAAAATCAGCGAAATGGCTATGTTCTTTTATTTCTCTCTTTAGAAATTTATTTAGTCAGAATGAAATGAAAAAATGAATTTTACTTAGTAATAGAAAAGAAAATAAAAAAATTAATACTCACCCACAAAAAAATCGAAGGTAAAACATGCAGCATTCTTTACACTTATTCGTGCAACATGTTTAGAAACGAACTAACTGCTCGTGTACCCTCTAGAATATAATTTTGAAAAGAACATAAAAATGCATAAAAGTCTAAATAAATGCAACATTATTTGCCAGAAAACAAAACACCAAAAATTAAAGAACTTCAACGAAAACAATAAAATAACAGACTAAGAGAAGCAGCAGTATTTGGATTTTTGTAAATGTATTTTTTTGTTACGACTTTAGAATAGATAAATATTTTCGTGTGAGACCATATTGTAGTGTAAGAAATACACTACTTGATACAGCCACTTTTGCTGCCACATAGCACACCTTAGTTGACTAAGTTCAAACTAGGCCTTACTTGCTTATAACTTTTTAAGCATTTTAACGATTTTAAAAACATTTTTTAAAGAACAATAATTCTTTTTCATGAGAATGAGACTTCAATCATATTACATAGTACGAAATTGTTACAGGACGAAGTGCTTAGAATACAACTCTGCTATATTTTATATTGATATTAGTAACGTTTTTATACTTAAGCAAACTGTATACAAACGTCAAACTAAACTGTAATAAAAGACGCCATTCATTTTATAAAAAGGAAGTCTCCTGCGTTTAAATTCCTATTAAAATCGACCACTTACTACATTCTACTATCGTTGTCACCATCCTAAGCTGATTAAAAAGTATTTAGTTAAACAAATGCTTATAAGTTCTTAAGCATTGGAGAGCTTGATGGAACAGTAGTCCATTTCCCACTCTATCAACTAGTAGAAGTTTCATTAAAAGCTATTAATCCCTTCTGAAAGAAAAGCTTGCCATTTTCCTGGCCATACTTAATGAAATTCAATCATTATTCAATTAAGTCAAGCTTAAATTTTAACTCAAAGATTGGACCTAAGTTATCCAGACTCAAAAACATATATTTTTTTTTGTATAGAATTATATTTCTATATTTCTTGCACAATTTTATTTTAGATATTTTTTTAAATTAGTTTTGGGTAATTTTTTTCCGTGAAAAAATCAACTCTAGACAAGTTTTATTAATAATTTTTATATAAAATTGCAAAAATAATTGATCATTGTGTTATAGAAGCCGCAAATAATTTTTGTATTTTATTTTTAATGGATAGTCCTACAAATGCTTTCCAAGCAGTCATTTTAGATTTCTTATATTAATCTTTTGTTGTCTTCAAAAGAATTCAAAAGGTACTGTAGTATATTATCCTATATCCTTTCATATTATACCTGCTGATTTCAACTATGCTCGCTTTTCTGGTTCTTAGAATATAAAATAAATCAAACGGAAATGGATGTAAATTTAGAAAGTAAAATTTATGAAAAATTTTGGTAACGTTGACTTTAAAGTCTGCGTTATTTTTTTTATTTTTTTTTTGGATAAGAAGGTAAACGTATATGAACCAAGTTTCCGAGAAATCCTTTGACAAATAAAAATTCTTGTACTATAGAAATAAACACAGAAATAAAGAGAAAATAAATTTTATTTATATAGAATTTTCTTTTCTAACTAGTAAATTAGAACCAACTCTTATTAAAATGTAATTACATCTAGAGCTTACTAAAGTTTTAGTTTAAAATCAGAAAATTAAACTTAAAAAAAAAGTTTCTATTATTTTAGCAATCAAAATTAAAAGAAAAATTAAATTGTGACATTATTTCTTTGGTTTGGTTGTGTATTCTACAAGGTGGGCAAAAAGAAGTCATCCGATGTTGTTTGGCTCTCATTTTTTTCTAAATAAAAATGAAATGTGTGCCGTTGCTCCGTCCTGTTGGAACCACAAGTCTTCCATGGCCCTATTGCGCGCACCGTTCACTATTGTCGTTTGACCAGCCCGATGACTGCTCCAGCGTCCTCCAGCGTGATAAGTGCACGATGCAGTCACTTCGAGCGGGTGTAATGGCTCCTCGTGCATCACTCGTAGATTTTCGGTGCCCCATGAGAGATAGTTTTGCTTGTTCACGTACCCGCTGAGGTGGAAATGAGCGTCGTCGCTCATTATGATTTTAGTCGAAAAACCATCCACTTCGATTATTTCGCGTTCTTGGGGAGTGTATCGCTCCTTGTTCACTTGTATTTTACATCTGTCTAGTTCACAAATGTCAAAACAGATTTGACATTAGCCGCCATTAGCAAAAATAAGAGAATCTTCCAATAGGGTGATTTCTTTTAGCCCACCTTGTAAATACATACGAATACATAAATTGAAAATTTTATTTTTAATAATTCTGCTGCACTGTTGTTTTACCTTTTAAGTATAAATGTTGCCTACAATACTTTTTTATAGGGAGTTTATGCTTGTTGTGGGAGCCAAAAGCAACAGTTCAATAATTTTTTCTTTTATTTGTTCAAAGCAGTTCAATGAAAACATTTGTCATTGTTTTTGACAGCCTTTAAATTGTGCTGTTGTTAAAGCTGTTTGATTTCTTGAAAACAAAACCAAAAATTTTAAATAAAAATAATTGAAAGGGATTAAATGCTTGGGAACTTTCACTTTTATTACAGACTTTTTGCTAGATTGTTTACGCATAAGAGTTTTTTTTGTGTTTTGAATTATTTGCACAAAAAATGTAGGAGACAGTAAATGAAACCGTTATGATGTTTGTAAAGCAATAAATAAGGAAAACAAATTTAACCAAAAAATTAAGCCTTTAAATGAATGAATGAATGAATGAGCTTAATACGCTTTAGGAAAGTTTGACTTTTGGCTTAATTCATTTGTCTGGGGAGTTATAAGTTTAAGCTGAAATTTGTTAAATGTTGAATGTTTGAAATGTACAAACAAATATTGCCAAAGTGTAAGGCTGAATACTTTCAATGTTTTTTTTTTATTATATTGACATTAGTTGTTTTTTCTTTTCTTTTTGCTTTTGTTTTGTATTTTTGGGAGTTAAGAAAAAACTTCTTCAGTTTTTAACTTGTTCCTTGTTTTTTTTCAACGAAATTTTTTATGTTTGTTTCATTTATTTGCACATTCATATATGTCGTTGTTGTGCGGTATGTTTCTTAAGGCTCAACTTAGTTTTTGTTGTTGTTTAAAGTTTTTTAATCACATTGTTTTTATTATTGTAGATTTTCATTTGCTTGCTGTTGTGTAGATTTAGTTTTTTTTCTGGTTGTTTTTGTTATGTTTGAGTGTTTAAACAACAAATCGATTTAGACATGTCATAATAAATAGTTTGATTGTGTTTTGCGATATGTTGCAATTTGCTTGTTGTGCTAATACGTTTGATAGTTGCAAAGATGCACTGTCAGAAATCTTAACAAAATGTGGCAATAATATAGTTAACTTGCAACATATAACAGGTGTATAGTTGCAATAATGGGAGACCTTTCATATTTACTTATTTTTTTTTTTAATTTTAATGACTTTTCTAATTATCTTTATATAAAATTAATTAGCAATTAGTATTATTAAACAAAAGCTTGACACTTTCAAGGTTGATAGGAATTGGTATCCTTTCCTAAAGTTTCTAGGAATTAAAGTATTATATTTAGGATTACGCCTTTTATAATAATTTTTTTGGGCAATTGTTGTTTACCTTTCATGAATACTGTCCTAAGTATTGGATACTTGTTAAACCAGGAAATGATTTTTTGACCTTCTTAACGAGTATCAAGTATTTCTTTTTTAAAAACAGAGATATTTCAATATGTATGTGATGACTGGCCTATCGAAGGTATCAATAATCCAAGGGAATTACTCTATATTGCGATATGTATAAATAAAAGTAATTTTTGTTTGTTTGTTTGTTCGCTATACAAATTTTTTTCTCCAACGCATTTGTCTGAAATTTAATACATATAGTCTCTATACTCCAAAGAAAGTCGCCATTTTTACGCTTACTTTTCAACGAATTTTACTCCTCACTCTTTGAAAAGATGTGTGTCCGTATTTAATTTAAGCCTGAAATTATGTTTTGAAATACATACTTTGGTTGGCGCCTCTGATAATAATGCTAGCAAAAACATGAGATACTTTATAAAGAAGTGTATGGCTGTATTTATATGGATGGGTTTACGTTCTTTAAAAATACCAATAAAATGCCGCTCCAGGCGTAACATGGCTAAAATATCTAGTTCTAAATAAAAATGGTACGAATTGGAAGCAAGACTACTTTATAATGCATTTGATCGGTTATCTTTCGCATTTTTCTAATCACATTGCACTCTGCAATGCGTAAGCATATGCCAACGTGCTTTTATACAAGCAAACAAGCAAATATAGAACATTTAGCTTTCGCATTGAAACTGCTTGAGCATCGCAACGCCTTATTACAAGTGCCATTCCCGTTGTCAAATACATAAACATAAAGCCAGTATTGCAACATATTACTGTATTTATCATGACAACAACATTCATAATCAGGCTTATCATGTTACTAGATCTTGTTACAATACTCTCAGCTTGGGTCTAGTTATATTCTTGCACTTAATTTGTATGTAAAAGTTTGTTGTACTTTTGAAAGGTGGCGAGGGTCATAAAAAGCACAGATCTTTTGCTTGATTTTTAACATAACTCTATTCTGAGAGCAATCATATAAAATCTCTTATGATTTTTCGTATGTGACAGTTTTTTGGCTTGACCACCTTTTGGGTTTCAGTCTACCGCTTATTGAGCAATATCGTTCGTAGATTTCCGCAAAGTATTTTCAATCTTTGATCACCGTTCCTTTTTGCTGAATTTCTGTAATTAGTAGATGCTGCAGCGCGCTGGTTTGCCTGTGCCCATAGGTAGTTTTTCCTATACCCGCTATTTATCTCTCATAATTTTGTCGTGCCAATTGGTGTCTTACTTTAAATCATAACAAAATGGGCTGATTGCATTTCATAACTTGTGTGCAGCAGGCAGTTATGCTATAGGTGTGATTATTCCGCCTGGAAGTTTTAAGCTTTATTGCTCTGTAACACAAACAACACTTATCTTGGTATACAGCCAAATTTCTCTCCTAGAACTTCAATTGAATGTTATATCTTCTGATCTAATTAACCAATGCAGGGCAATGTTATACATTCTAAAATAAATTGGTCAAGACGCCTAGAACATGGAGAATTTTATGTAATTGACTATCGCTATACCGCTTAGAAGTAGTATTCTGGTATACTGCCATACAAAGGTGAGTACTAGATATCACAGTTTCAAAACATGCAAGTTTGCGCTACAGTTACGGCCTCGCTATTATGGTAAATGCTCTGCTCAGCTAATAAATATATCCCTGTGATAATCGGTCACTAAGCGATCAGCACGAACGCCAGCCAACTTTGATTTCCGTTCAAAAAAAAAAAAAACTGCCGCAACTACTCTGCCTTTGAAGGTAAAGCGTGAGGTCTTTCTGGATAAGAGACACTAATATCTTGAGGTTCATTTTAAGGTAGTTCTGAGATAAGGTAGTGAGGAGATAGTGTTAGGTATCTTCTCAGGATATTTTAATGTCACAAGATGAGTCTAGACCAATTTATTATTCAATTGTTATGCGGAGTAGGTGGTTAAAAGCAGAATATTTATTTATTGCCATCAGGCCACCATGCAAATTAACCAATCACAAATTTTTTAAAAATAAATTAGATAAATTTTTGTTTGTAAGCACATCTACAACATAATTTTATTATTTAAAGGATATAAATGCCGTAACCCAGAGTTTAGGCTGGAATGAAAGCTGGAATACTAATCTAAATTGACACTCGCAAAATTATTTAGTAGACATTTTTTTTCATTAAAAAAACATTTAATTTATGAAAATATGAAAAATGTTTACAATGACTGCCGATAGTTAACCTACATTATACTACTTTGCACACCAGCATAAATTGAAGGACTTTTTAAAAAAACAATTTTTCAATGAAACTTTTTAATTTAACAAATTAAAAGAAATTTTTTAACTAATTTCGTTATTTTTTTTATTGGAAATCCTGTAACTTACTTTCTGTGTATGAATTTAAGTTTTTTATTTACCCACCACATAATATTCGACTGAATACAAAAAAAAAATTAAAATGAAATTGTGCAAATGCCAAAGTGTTGCACACGTTTATCTAAATTGAAATTCAGTTGCGCAAAATATTTAATTTTTGTTGTTGTTGCTAGTGTTGTTGTATAAATTACTAACGATAAAAACTTTAACCGCAAAACAACGAAAATTTAATTAACTTTTGTAAATTTTTTAGTTTTTATTTTTTTTTCTGTTTGTAATTTTACTAAAGCGTAAACTTTGAAATTGGCATCTTAATCATATGAAATTTGTAAAAACATAAATCAATTTATTTTGCAGACAAACAATTAGACAGCAATACAGTCACATACAAATAATAAACGACAATTCGATAGAAATCTATTTTTATATTGCGTTAATTACAAAGCGGTAGATAAATCACAAAAGGAATGGCGCTAAAAAAAAAACGGAAACAGAAAACATGAACTGAATATTTTTTCAAATTGGAATAAATTAATTTCGAATATGAAATATAAATACATAAAAAAATTTAGAGCAAAAAATAAATTAAATAAAACACTAAAGTGTTAATTACAATCTGGGAAAATACATGAACAAAATTCAAATGTAAGCGATAAGAAAACGAAATATTTGTTTTATTAGACTGACTGTTTGGTGTACAGTAACTAAGCAAGATACATTTTGTAATGGGTTAAAAGAATTTCAAATTAAAATATTTGCTGTAATCAATGAATACTAAGTAGCGCTCAAAGTGTTTGACTTTAATAAAAATTTTATTTAATTAGAGAACGATAACATCAACAGTAATTGCGTTAAACATGTCTTAATTATTTTGTTGATATTTAAATGAATTTTTAAGTATTAAATTCTATAGATAATTAATGTTTGTTTCATTTTCTATCATTTAACTAACCAACAAACTTGTACCTGTTACGGATAAGTAATTTTTATGTTAAAATATTTTTGTATGTTTTAAACTTTTTCTAAAGGGTCTATACACACTCAAGCTAAGTACAACTTTAGTGCTAATGTACGATACCCATTTGTTTATTTGTGTAGAGGATGAGCAATTAAGAAAAAATCAAAGCCATTTTGTGAGTGAATCAATATTAATGCTGCCTTAACTTGTATTGAACTTGAGTGTGTACAACCCCTATAAACCTTTTCTTAGATGATATCTTTCTAGCACAAATCATTAACTAGGAAACAGCTCATCCGATAATGTTTGTGCTGTTTTCATATAACAAGTATAGAAAATTTGTATCAAAACACAAAATTTTTTTACTATTTTCCTTATAAAACTTCTGTACGAGTTGATCACTTTTATTATGGAAAGAACCCATTTGTGGAAAATCGTAAAGTAGTATGTGTTTTTCACACAATAGGTCGTATTATTGATTCCATATGGAAAGAAAAATAATGGGTATAGTATGAAATCTATGTTGACATTCTCGTCCTCCAGCATTCACTGTATTTTCATATAGAGAGTAGTTGTTTTTTGTTGATTTTGTTGTATTTTTTCATTGTTGTGGTTTCAAGTTTTATTCTTGTAGCTGTCATGGCTGAAATCCAGCATAACTGAAGCAAACAACTAAGCTGGAGAGTTAGATACAGGATAAAATGAGAATTGTTTAAAGTCTATGAGCTGTACTGAAGCTCAATTGTCTAAGAGCGGATACATGGATTATACTTCGACTATGAGAAACATAAAAATTTGGAAACAAATTCGATTCTTATAACCGAATTTCGAAAAAAATATTTTTACAGGTAATAAATTCAATTCTTACAATTGAAATGTGCTTTATGTGTTCCTATAAAATATCAGCAATTGAGCTGAACTGTAGCTGTTTGTAATCTAACGTATTAATTTTTACACACAGAGAAAACAACTTCGGTTGTGAGAACTAAATTTGTTACCAATCAAAAATGCAGTTGCCACATGGCAAAAAAATATGGTTGAATGTGGTCTCCGCAAAACATTTATTGTTAATATTATTATAATATTTCTAGCTATTTTGAACATTTGACAAAATTTTAATTTTAAATATATTTATATTAAAGTAAACAAGTTAAGATTATCATAAACATAATAATGAGAAAAATATTGTTTCTCTTTCACAACCATATAAATAAACTCAACTTGAAACTCAACTGAGGTTTGTGGCTGAAGTGTTGAGTGGCGAGTTAAAGCCTCTGCCAAAGTTCCAGTCCTGGTAGAGTGAAATAAAATTTAAAAAAAAAAATCATACCCGTTGTATAATGTAATAAAATAAAAGAAACGAAAAGTTAATAGAATAAAAAATGTATGCCAAAAAATTTACAAGGATTACAAAGAAGTCATCCGATGTTGTTTGGCTCTCATTTTTTTTTTTTTAATGAAAAAGAAATGTGTGCCTGTTGGAACCACATGTTCTCCAGTCCTAGTTCGTTCAATTGCGACAAAAAAAACTCGGTTATCATGGCCCTATAGCGTGCACCGTCCACTGTTGTCGTTTGATCAGCCCGATGACTCCTCCAGCGTGATAAGCGCACTATGCAGTCACTTTGAGCAAGTGTAATCGCTCCTCGAGCATCACTCGTGTATTTTCGGTGCCCCAGAAGAGATAGTTTTGCTTCTTCACGTACCCGCTAAGGTAGAAATGAGCCTCGTCGCTCATTATTATTTTGGTCGAAACATCGTCCACTTCGATTATTCCGCGTTCTTGAGGAGTGTATCGCTCCATGGCTTGTTCACTTGTATTCTACATCTGTCTTGTTCACAAATGTCAAAAAGATTTGACATTGGCCGCCATTTGCAAAAATAAGAGCATCTTCCAATAGGGTGATTTCTTTTAGCCCACAATAGAAAATAAATGTTAATCTTCGAAATATTTTAAATTGAAAAAAATTTTGGACTCTATTATAGAATTGTAGTTAAAAGTCTTAATATTGATAAGGAATTTAGTTCACCTACCCGAAGTTGTTTTCTTTGTATATGTGAAGCTACCAAACTAAATGTTGAACGCAATGATTTGATTCTAGTGAATTTTAATATAATATATTTCAAATAGTATCGACTTTAGTTTTTTGTAATGAAACTTATCTTCATTGCCTTTTTTATTTCTTAATAAAAAATTTCAATTGCAGTTGCACTTCATAATTACAATGACTCCTAATCATAGTCACTTGAAAGATGGTATCTTTTAAAAAATGTTTTTAAATCCATAAATTCTTATGAACAAAAGTAAGCTCTTAAAAACATGCTTTTTGGTGTGACTACAGTTATGGTCCACTGGTATTTGACTAGACTATACTTCTTGTACGGTATTTTTAAAAGTATTTAGAACATGTTTTACTCTCAACTAATAAAAGATTTCCTTGTAGTATTTGTTAATTTGCTTTTTGTCAAAAGCGCTTAAATGCCAAAAAAAAAAACCTAATTTGCTACTAAACACCTGCAGAATTTTTTTTTTTGTTTTATAAAAAAAAAAAAACTAAACAAGCAACATTGTCATATTATAACAAAATTATTTTCAAATGATGGTGAACATCTAACTTGAAAATAAAATAAAAAAAAAGAAAAAAAAATGCAATTCTTGTGGGAATATTATTAGCCTCCTTGTATAAAGTCTATTTATATGGCTTTCATAAAATATTTAACCAAAAACCGTATTAGAATTTGTTGCTACATATTAGGGGTTGTCAACAACTATAAATTTAATATGTACTCGCACACAAAATACCACCCTCGGTGTTGATACAAATCGAGAACTTGTCGCTATTGTTTGTGGTTTCAAATTTAGATTTTCAATTAAAATGTAAATCAAATACAACAAATTAAATGAAATAAATTCTTTTATGTCATTTATTTAATTAAAAATCATTAGAAAAAAATATCTAAAAATGTAAAGCTAGACCGAAATACCCTACACAGTCATACTCTGCAGAGACGTGAACAAATGTAGTGCGATAATAAATAGTGCGAATTCATCTCAGCCAACACATGTGCGAGTCAGTTCTTTTTTAGCTACAACACAAACTTGTATTGTATTAATTTAAGAAAGAAAAAAAGAGAAAAACACTTCCACATATTTACTTTACGTGTATGAGTACATACTGCATATATAGACAAAACTATGCATGTCAACACCTTTTGGAAGACAATGCTACGTTTTGTTTTAATTTTCTCATTTTGTTATATGTGTGTTTATTTATTTATTTTTTTTCTTTCTATAAAGCAAACATGCAGGCAGTCAGGCTATCGCGGTAAACAGTAAGCAGGCACTCATAGAGTTTACACAGTCAGGCAGTTATAAATACATAAACAGCAATTGTAATTACGTGCGACAAAGTTGTCACTTGCAATTAGCCATTTTGTGTTTTATTTGTTAACTAAAATAAAAGCATATTAAAGCAAATAAAACTAAAAATACAATGCGGCTCACAGATAAAAAAAATAAATAAAGAAACAACAAATAATAAAATAAAATTAAATTGCAATAAAACAGCAACTAAAATAAATAAATCAAATATGCACTTCGGACAAAGTTAATTCACCAACATACACATACTCAATTATACCTAAAGTCCAACAAAAGCAGTACACACTCGTAAATGCTAAGCAGTTCCTTCATTATATGAAAGCATTTTGAAAAATTGGATTTTACATCTAAAGCACTAATGAAACAGGCTCACGGAAATTTAATGATTTATCCAAACAAATTTTATTTCTACTTTATTTTGGTCTCAAAGGATATAAATAATTATGCATAACCAAAGACCGACAGGTCACCACCACATAAACCAACTACAACTGAAAGGGTATGGTGTCAATATTAATACTAGGGCTTACGCATTACCACTCAAATCACCTTTACTTATTTTACAGTTAAAAAATTGTTTAATAAATTATGTTTTCCAATAATAAAAAATTATTCTTAATGACTCAATAATTGCTAATAAAAATTTGAAAGTAAATAACTTTGCTTGTTCACTTCAGAAATTGCTTGTATAAAAATAATAATGTAGTAACGATTTTGAAAATTTTCAATTACAAATAGCGCTTAGTGAAAAATTCTGTACTTTGGAACAAGGAGTTAAACTACCGACAGCTATGGCAACATGTAGTGAAAGACATTCTCAATCTGTTGGCTTGTCTAACGATTATCCATTGACTCATAATCATATTCTTTAGGCTAAAAATATTCTTCTGCGTTTAGAACTAAGATTTACATTTTTTATTATTTTTCTAAATCTAAATGTGTAATTCAACCTTGAGAATTTTTTTAAACAGTTCATAAGTTTATTGTTCAGAATTGAAGCTTCCAATACAACAAATTATTCTGTTCAGTGAGATCACACCTCTCTTTTTCTGAGAGACAACAAGAAGCCAATCAGAAGTCACAAATTACATGTTCTGAAGTCTTTTCATGCAAACCAGAGAAACTGAGTTGGCTGATCTTAATATTTCTTATCTTACACAGGTGATATCTAAGATCAGAGTTTGAGGTAACTATTTTTGATTGACAGTGCCCATTTACAGCCCTATTATAAGTGTTATTCTCACAATCAAATTTATCACAAGAAAATACAAAATAAACACTAAGATTGGAAACAAATTTAGTTCTCACAACTGAAATTGCGAGGCCGATGTTGTTGCACAATAAATAAAACACTTTCGTTGTCTTCACGAAAACAGTGATTTATGGTAAGGCAAGTAATGCGTTTTATATTAGTTTGTTAAAAAATTGACTCCGAGAGTACCACTGATAATAAGATTAAATATTTTCTTTATATGAAGCATGTGTGCGTTACATTATAGTATTTAGAAAACAAGTATCGTTCAAATGCCTGATTATGTCATGAAATGTGAAAGACTTTGCGGGATGTAAATGGTAAAAGGCGTTGCCACAAGAAAACTCCAGCAGTCAAATATTAAAATTTGATAGTGCTTTACTCTAATCTATAGTGCAAAGTATGTTGATAGCGTTCCATATGAGTAAAAAAATCGGTTATTATAGCTTTGTTGTACCGATTTAAAATCTGTGCGGTGTGCACACTATATTTTAAATTTGTGTTTGTTGGGTATATTTCGCTTAAATTTATTTCTGTTTAGGGGGCTGCGTGTGTGTTTATTTTAGAAATGCACATGAGTATGGAATTTTGTAAATTAAACAAAGTAAAAGTTTAAAAGTGTTTGTTGTTTGGTTTGTTTTTACTATTGTATTAACTACATAGACGATGTTTTTTTTTTTTTTTAATATAAACAGCTGAGTAAGTGTGTGTTTGTGTGAGTGTTGTTTTAGCTTTGTAATGATGGCGTTTAAGATGAACGCAACAGATTTTTAAATGTCTGCTATGTTTTTTTTTTGTTACTGTTTTTGCTCTGCTGTGCTTTCTGTGTTTTAATTGTTTGTTAGTTTCTTATGTTTGCTTTAGATAAATCTCTTCTAAATGAACTGAAATATAATACAGTGAAGCTGGCGGTAGAAAAAAATTATAACCTTGAAATGCTGAATACAAAATATCTAAGAGGAACACTGGCAGGTAAAAAAATAATTTGAAGTTTTAACATAAAAAAAATTTACAATATTTTTAATGATTAAAAAAAAAATAATGAAAATTAAAAAAAATTTTAATTTTTATAGATTTAACAAAAACCGAAAAAAAATTTTTTTTGCTTTAGAAGCCTTCATTTTTTTTTTAATGATTTGATTTATATTTAAACATATAAAAAAACTAATGGGCCATAATCATAATCACAAAAAATAGGCTAACTTTTGTTCATAATAGTTTTATAAATTTAAAGTCGTTTTTAAAAAAGATATCGGCTTTACTGTGACTATGATTATTTGCTAATATTTTTATACATTTGAAAAAAGATCAATAATTATTAAAATTAATTGATTTTCAACAATAAAAAAATTAGAATCTTGTGTTTTTAACAAAAAACCGATTCTCTTGATTTAGCAACCTAAAGTTTTATAATTTTTTTTTTGTTTTGGCATAAATAAATTAATTTTTAAAAAATAATAGCGGTTGTCACTCTTAAATGCAAACTATTCTTTTAAGGCATGCAGATACTGCAATTGTGGCAAAGAGTATTAATTTTAGCACCTCACAACAACAAAATATGTGAAACTGAGATTGGCACCGGCTTATAAAATTCGCAGTGCTGGAAATCATTGCAAAAAGCAAATTCAAAAACTATCAAAACAGCTGAACAAAACGAACAACTAAAGTTTAAGGGCGACAGTAGGCGACATGTAAATTACCAATGTAGGCTTAAGTCCAATTAAAGTTTTGTTAAGAAAAATTATAGTTTTATAAAAAATTCCATGAATTAAAAAGAAAACGACGGCGCGCCCCGGCAGCTTAGCAAATGCCGTACTCTGTGCTCTGCGTTCTATGTTTAAACAAGGAAAATAAACGAATAATAAATTTTTAATTGTGTTTTTTTTAATACTCAAAATTTACTTTAATTATAAAAATAAACTTGAGAGTTTTGTCTATGAAATCAGCTGTGACGATATTTTTGCTATAATCTTGGAAAGCAAGAAGTAGCTGCAAATTTGATTGAGTTGCACATATGCCAACAACAGTGAGCTCCGCTAATATTTGAACATTGATATGAAAGAATTATTTGTTCTTACACAAACTGTTTAGTTACAGCACCCCACTGTTATTTCATTAATAGTGAAATACCTTCAGTCTCTTTAACAACCTACCGCATTATCACGTTTATTTAAGAAATAAATAGCATTAGAGAAACATGACTTTTTTTAATTTTTGATTTCATTTGGCTGCTATTTTTATAAGCTAAACAAATGAGTGGCAAAATAGACATGTGTTTTCAACGACATATAAAAATGTGGGTTTCATGCAATTATTAGATTGTCTTTTGTTGTTTTTGTTTTTTGTCTCTTAATATGAAAATAATTTATAAATATTTGCGCAATAATTTTTTATTTTTCAAAATTAAAGAATTTTTTTTTGGCAAGTAGTAACTTTTGCCACTTGTAGAAAAAATAAAAAGCTCAAGGCGTGTTAAATTTTGTGTAGTTTCGTTTGAAAAATAAAAGCAAACCATAATCAGAATTTTAAATATTTTTTTTATTAAATTTTGTATCTGAAGTCTTTTGTTTTAATACATTTTAAATTTTTTTTTTTGGAAGTTTGAAACTGTTTGTTGGCTTGTGCATGTAATTTAAAAATTGCAATTTTGTTTTGATTCCTTTAGGCTAACAAAGACATTTTCCATTTATTTTTTTAAATTTCTTTTTTTTTTAACAGTCACTCTAGCAAAAAAGGTCAATTAAATGACAAATGTTTGTTAGTTAACTATAACTGTTGATCATTATAAAACTTCACGATTGTTGTTTCAAAGTAACAACATATAACAACATCAGCTTTTAAAGAAAAATTAACTTTTCATTTCAATTTGAAAAAAAAAAAAAAACCAAAAAAAGAAAAAAATAAAATACAGTTTTTAAAGTTCGCTTTCATTCCGCTTAAAAGTTGTGACTATGATGAACTACATTTGATGATGTTTACGACAATGTCGTTGTGCTTGTTGTTGATGACGTTTAATTTTAAGCAGAAATGTTGTTTTCTAAGATGCAAATTTACAAAACCCAAACCACAATGCAAACCCCTGTTGTGCTTTAGTTTTTTTTCGTTTTTCTCCCGTTTTTTTGGAAAAGAAAAAAAAAAGAAAAACTTTTCTGTTGTATGCAAATTGCTTTGTCTAGCATTTTTTTTCTAAAATCAAAATTTAAGTTAGTAATTGAAATGCAGATGTCTAGGTTTATTTTTTGCTTGGTTTTGATATTTTAAGGTACATAATTGTTTAATTCACAATATTTAAGAAAAAAAGAAAAGCTTGCAAATACTTAAATGGCCTGTCTAATTTGTGGTTTATTATGAAATTTTCTAGGAAGTGTTGCTATAATCTGGTTAATAAGTATTTATTTTGTTGACTAAAACAGTTTTAAAAAATATTATTTTCAAAGTATAAAGTTTAAATTACAAGTAGTTTAATAAGCAATTTGTTCAAAACATTTTTATTAAAATAAAATAAAAAAAAACCCCCCAACTACCTGCTTTAAGCACCTTAAATAACAAAACCTGAATACATTAATATTTTTCATTAAATGTAAATCTAAAAGTATTTAATAAAATTTATTTTTCTTTTTTCTATTTAATAACCCATCAGCACAAAAGGTGAACATGTTCATTTATCTTTATTTTGGTTTTAATAAAAATTGCATGTTTATACCCATTAGCCGAATGTCTAATTAGTTTCATGTTATATTGCAGTAGATGTAATATTTTGTTTTTGCAGTTTGCCAAAAATTAAAAAAAAAATTAAAATAAAAGCAAAAAATTACTGTTAAGCAGTGCCTGGTTTTTTTTTTTTTGCTTCAATAATGAGGTTTCTTTATGTAACTTTATGTCTAGCTAAATATGATGCTGCTTAAAACATTTTCTAGTTTTTCTTATTTTCTTACGTTAATAATCAATGAGATACGGTAATGATGTTATGTAGTTGATGATGTTAACTTTAAGATTATAACAATAGAGAAAATTGTGTGCTGCTTGTTGTGAAAACTTTCGGTTTCTTTTGCGCTATACCTACATAAAATTTAATTTTTATTTTTGCAATGCACGAATGTAATAAATTAAAAAAAAAAACAAAACTGTGTGCAAAGCTATTTTGATATAAAACAAAAAAATTTTATTTATGTTAGAAATGTGTGCTACTTTTCATTAGAGTCATTTGTTTTTTTCTTTAATTGAAAATATTTACTTGTATATAGAAATGTAATACGATTAAATAACGTTAAAATAGTTTAAAAATATTTCGTTTTGTATCAAGACTTATGCAATATTGTAAAATGAGAAAATTGTTTAAGAATTTTTTTTAAGTATCTTTAGAATTAAAAGAAAAATTTTTATAAAACTAGTATTTAACTCTCTACTATCACTATTATTTCACTGTGAAACATTTAATTTCAGTTCTAACTTTTTCAATACTAATAATAAAATGTAACATTAAAGTGTATAAAAATTACTGTTTTATCCCTGTTTTGAGTCTTCTTCTTACTCAGGTTCGCTAATATTAAAAAGTCTAAACGTAGCATTAAAATTGAAACAAACAAAAAATCATTTTG
The DNA here is from genome assembly GCA_947397855.1 of Thelaira solivaga. Lineage (NCBI taxonomy): Eukaryota > Metazoa > Arthropoda > Insecta > Diptera > Tachinidae > Thelaira > Thelaira solivaga. The sequence continues at coordinate 37,973,452 of OX377611.1, read as the reverse complement.
TTTCCTCAATGATTTTTTACTTTGTTCAGGAACGCTTGACAGAATCTCATAATGCTTAATCTCATACTATATCAAAAAGTACTATTAGAGTATATGAATAAAAAGTACCATTTGACTTGAACGGTTTGACATCGGTCTCGTTAGTTAATATTAAAAATCCCAAAAGTACTATTAGAGTATATGAATAAAAAGTACCATTTGACCTGAACGGTTTGATATCGGTCTCGGTAGTTAATATTAAAAATCCAAAAAGTACTATTAGAGTATATGAATAAAAAGTACCATATGACCTGAACGGTTTGATATCGGTCTCGGTAGTTAATATTAAAAATCCAAAAAGTACTATTAAAATCTATAAAAAGTACCACAATGTCCCTTTTACAATGTGTTATATTTTCAGTACAATTTAGTTACACTCTCGCAATTCTAGGTTTGCACATAACATAAAAAATAAAACTAAAATGGTTTAAATTTAAAGTTCTAATTGTATTTCTCCTTTTGGTACTCTTTTTTTTTTGAAAATATTTTTTTTAAATAGATTTTTATTATTATTATAAAAAAGAAGTACATATTATCATTTATTTGCTTGAATTTTAAAAAAGTACCAATAAACTTTTTTAAGAAGAAACAAATACAATTTAGGTTTTATTGCTGTATTTTTAATATACTAGCTGACCCGGCAAAGGTTGCTTTGCATTATGAATTATTTCTGGAGTATGAAAATATATCTTATTTATTTCATAAAAATCGGTTAAGTTAAAAAAAAAAAAATGGAGTTAATCAACGCCCCCTCCCTCATTTGGGGATATAAAAATTAGTTGTAAACCTATTCTCATACCTATTGAATATATGAGTAACATACATATTAAATTTCATCAAAATCGGTAAAGCCGTTTCGGAGAAGTATTAACATTAGCACTGTGACACGAGAATTTTATATATTAGATATTTATATATGTAAGTATTATTTATATCTTTATTGTTACTTTGAAAGATAAATGGGGTTAAAAATGTACCAACATTAGTGTTTTACCCTTTTTATCCCGCAAATGTATAAATATCAAAAAATACTAAACACACATCCTCTAACTTTTTTAGTCGAAGATTTTGCAGTTTGAATTTCGACCATATCCGGATATATAAGAATAAATTTTACCCTCTTTTATCCCCTTAATATTCATTCGTCTTATACATTGTGAGAGAAACCCGTTTGGCTAAGCTATGATGATAAGTCAGTGAGTCAGTCCAGCGTCAGTAACATTACTCTTTTATATGTATAGAAAAGGAGTGGCTGTAAAAAAAATATAATTATCAATATATTTTTTAATCAACTTTAGGTCTTATCTTATTTTTGAAGAGAAATTTCCTTTTTATATGTTATTTTCTCTCCTTGCCATCAAAGCAAGTGGAAATTAAAAAAAAAATTATATACTTTTTGTTAATATAATTTTTTTATATTTTTGATAAGAAGATAAATGTATCTGCCTTTAATTTATTTCTTAATTTAGGTTATCAATTTCAAATAATTATTTATTCAAACTCTAAACGTCTTATTCAAAAATACTGACGTAGACTTTAAAGTAAAATTTATGAAAAATTTATTTGAAAAATTTCAATAATGTTGCGTTTAAAGTCTGATTAAGAAAGTAAATCAATAAATACTGTTTTGTTTTATTAATAAATATTTGTCAAGTTTAAGATCTTATTAAAAATTATTTTATTTTAATTTTCTAATATTTCGACTTTTCCTTGGATGTTTTCTTCTGGGAAAATTAGTTCTACAAAAGTTTTAAATATTAGCTGATGCCGCGTATAGATGTTTATATTTGTTTTTAAATTCAATTTATTTTATTCCTTATTAAACTAAATATTAAAAGTCATTTAATTTTCTCCCACAATATTTTGATTTTTTCTCAATTAGAAAGTTTTATAATTTTTAAAATTCATTTCAATAAAAAAAAAAGCGAATCGAATATTTTTTTTTGCTGCCAAATGCTCATAAAAAATAAAATTGTTTTCGATAATCACTTTTTTTTACAAAAAATTTAACACGTTTGGCCTAATTTTGTTTCTTTTTACAGAGTAAAAAAACTTTACTTTCTTTCCTAAATCATAGTAGCATTAAATTAGTAGTTTCCTTTATATTTTCGTTTTCAGTTTTATTCGTTTTAAGAAAAAAGAAAATGTTAATTCATCAATTGTTATTTCAGTAGCAATTTGCAGTGAACAGCCAATTGATTTGTCTTCCTTAAGTTAAATAAAACAAAAAATAAAATTGTAACTTAAACAATTTTTTCTTTGCTGAACATGGCAAAAAAATGTATACAAGAAATGAATTGGGGAAAAAATTAATAAAAAACGAAAACGAAAATGAAAACATGACAAACAAAAGACTCAAGACTCAGACATTATTTATTAGGGTGATGCCTCACTGTATAACATTTTTGTCTCCATTTTAATTTTTTTTTTTTACATATAACAAATAAAAAAAAAATTAATTTTTTTATATAAAACAAATTTCTTGTACAAAGAGAAACAACCAAACAAAGTGAATGAAGCAGAAAATTTGGCATTACAAAAAAAAATTATTTTTGTTTGCGGTAAAAATAATACAATGTTAACAAAGGCAATGGCAATTGAAAAAATTATATATATTTTTAATTAAGTTAAAAAGTTAAAGGAAAATCAATTTCAATAAATATTATTTTTCGTAGACAGCATTTATTTGTTGAATCTTAAAATTAAATTTTAATAACAGTGAAATAAGTTTTCATATCTTAAATGTAAGACTCATAATTAAGCTATTTTGCAGTACACAACAATATATTTTATACATCTAAAACGATGATTAGTTTTTTCATGTTGGGTCAATTGGTTATCTATATCGACCATTTAGTCAGTCTTAATCTACTGAGGAATCAGAGTAGCGTCTGACGAAATAGTCCATATCGATATGCTATCCCCTTCAGTACTTATTGTACTGAATAAATAACTCATGAGAATATCATGAGTAAAAGAATAATTTTAAAAACCAACACAATTTCTGGAATTAAGCACAAATAAAGATTAATATTTTTTTTATAAATAATAATTGAAAATATTTTTTTAAAAATAAAATTAGTTCTAAGTTTAAGTTTTTTAACGAGTTTGTTAATTTTAAAAAATTCTCTTTGCAAAAGCTTTCTAAGATTTTCAGCTTATTAACCGTCAGTTAGAATAATAAGAAAAATTTTTAATTTCTTCGAATTAAAACAAAAAAAATATTTTTTTGTGACACAATATTTATCGAAGCCACAAAACAGTGTATGAAAACAAAAAAAAAAGGTTTCACAAACGTTTGCTGCAAAGTTAAAGACTTTTCAAAACTCGTAAATAGTTTTTTACATGAACAAAATAAAAAAATTAAAACGATTTAAACAAAAATGTCAAAGACAAAATGAATAACTTTGCGCTCCGTCGTCTTGTTTTAGTACACAAATAGGATCATACATTGCGCACAGAAAAATGAAAAATATTTTTTTAAGTGAATGAATCATTCATTATTAGTTTACTAACAAGAAAATATTACAAGAAAATAGAAAATAAATCAGCACAGATAATTGCATTATTTTCATTTAATTCTTTTACCGAATACAAGCGAATTGTCTATTTCCCCACTCTGTCACAAAATCTTTTTTATAAAAAAAAAGAAAACAAAAATCTACAAATCAGACTGTAACTTTTCCATCGATTTTAATAGAACATGGCCCATATTATTTACAACTTAGCAGTCTATCGGTAAAAAAAACCTTGGATTTTAGTGTTTTTTTATTTTAACCCTAGAATATCATCCTTATTTTTTGTACACTAACGTCATCCTTCGTCATTTTGACTACGACCTATTTCAAGGAACTATAAAATACGCCGTGAGCGAAAATATATACCAAAATAGATTTATTATTCATATTTAGTTCTTTTTTAATCAATAAATAAAGAAATTTATATATTTTTTTCAATTCCTAAATGTAAAATTAGCATTGCAAAATCATCTTTCAATTGGCATTTTTTTTTTAACAAAGGATTATATAACATAAAAGCTATACGGCAAGAAATTAAAAGCGAAAAAAAAGCACTTACAACACGCGCAGCTCGCTGCACGTCTTTGTCCTCCAACAGCTTGTTAGCGACTAACGCTATACGAAAAATGAGATCAAAATAAAGAGAAAAAACAGGTTTTAGTTCAAAAGTAAGATCGGGCGTCGTCATTTTGAAGAAGGATGACGTTTTAGGGTTAAGTAATTTTCTTAAATTTTAATATTTTAATTTTGGTAGGACTTAAAGGAACTATCTTTTTGCTTCCATCCTATAGTCAGTTTTTAGTAGTCTAACCTATAAATATGGGGTTTTGATTCCTGTCTAAGCTCTAAATTAACGTAGACTTTAAAGTCAATGTTAACGAAATTTTTCATATATTTTTTTCATAAATTTTACTTTAAAGTCTACGTCAATTTTTTTTTTTTACATAAGAGTATGAATGTTTAGCTGTACCGCAACTTTTAAAAAATTCTAAATAAAAAAAATTTATTTTCTATTCGTTTTTTGTTCGCTGTTGAAATTTTTTTATAACGGATTTGTCTGAAATGTAACACATGTAGTCTCTATATATCCAAGGAAGATTACAATCTACTTTTGAACCAGCCATGCCTATTTTTACGCCCACTTTTCCACGATTTTTACCCACCACTGTTCAGAAACATGTGTGCTTATACTTAATTTAAGCCTAAAATTATGCTTTGAAATATTTTATTCGCCACTGCTAATGCTAGCAAAGGCATGAGTTAATTTAAAAACTGGTAAATAGCTGTATATATTTGAATGGATTTGTCTATTTTCTCTAAAAATTAAAACCTACGCTTTCTATACCGGCTAAGTTAATAAAAGCCAGGACTGAGTGAGACTGCGGAAAAACATTTAGTAATAAATAATTTTGAAACGAGCATATCTTGTGAAACTCTGTTAGTACCTTAAGATAAGTGTTTCATTCTTTTTTTATAAAAAGCTTAAGCATTATCGCATCAAACAACAACAAAAGAAAATATGTTTGTGTATATTTTATCGGATTTTGCGATTTTATATGCTGGAAAAAGACTATTCATTACTTTATAGTTTTTGACCATTTTTCAATACTAATTCGTGATAAGTGTGATAAAAGATGTTTAACACCATTAATAAGACAGGCGACTTAGTCATAGTTATATTACATAAATACACAAAGACCAGACACCAACTGATCAATGATAATTCTGGCAAAAAAAATTTTTTTTTTGCATTTTGGCTTAAAGTGTGGATACTGCGTTTAATGCTACTATTTTATGGTTAAATGCGTTTAAGTATTTTTGTGGCTTTTTTTATAAATTTTTGTGCTCTTCGCTTTTAAGTTAAAGAGTCTCATTACAAGGAAGTCTGGTTAATGAAAGTGAAAGGTTAAAAGTTGAAATATTTTTGTAGTTTTTTTTAAAGCAAAAAAGGTGCGAAATTAAAGTTAAGATTTTTTGCTTTTGTAAGTAAATATTTTATGTGTTTGGTTTTCATTTTTAATTTATATTTTTTGTTATAAAATATTTCTTTTTTTAACTTAAGTATTTCTTTAATATTGTGTTTCTTAAGCTGTTTTTTCAAGTGTCAATTGTGTTAAAGCCAAGCCTATTTTCATTAAGAAATAATCAAATTTTTTATAAGAATAACGCATTTTTCTTTAAGTATTTTGAAAATTATTTTCAGTAATTTTTTTTTCAAAAGTCATTGAGTTCAAGAGTTGAAAAATTTCAACTTAAATTGCCAGCAAATTGTGTTTAAATTGTGTTTTTTGCCTTATTAAGTTTTAACAACCAACAAAGTTTAGTTTAATGTAGTGCGGTCATTATAATAGAAAACCCAGCTGATTAATTTACTTTAAAACTTGTATTGTGTGTTCAAGATTTATTTTTTTTTTCAGTCTCAATATTGTTTTTTTTTTTTTGGTTTTTAGAAAACATGTTTTCTGTTTTCTTATTTTTTTTTAATCCAATTAAATTTCTGAAATTAAATTTACCAAATATGACACCCACCCAAGGCAAATTGTTTTTAATGTCGAGATTGTTTGTTTCTCTCCCTTTCCCACCCACAAAAAAAATTTTTTTCTCATTTTTTTTTAAGTTTTAATTTCAGTTTGACAGCTGTGTGTTTTTTGTTCAGCAAAATGTTTTTTATTTCAAGTTGCTGTATCTGTGGTATCTGTATAAAATTATTGTTTGGTGAATCAAAACATTTTTATTAAATATTAACTGACATTTTTTTTTCTTTTTTTTATTGTCGGTGCATACTGTAAATAGAGTTATTGCTATTTAATGGTTGGCACACAAGATTTGTTGATCTAAAATATTTTTATAAAATTGATAGGATGCAATGCAGTCATATGAACTGTTAAAACTGGTATAAGTCCACTTTAAAAAAAATAATTAGCGGTAATTTTAATAAGATGTTGTCTCTTACGTACTGAAATTACCGCTAATAATTATTCCACTCATACAACCAATATATACATCAAACTTTACCGACATTTTTTGCTATGCAAACAGTTGAATGGAACCAAAAATTTTTCCCAAAATTAAGCAACAATTTCATTAAATTGTGTGTACTCGTATGATGATTAATTAGTTTAATTCTCCCTTATTCTCTTAAAAGCATTTCAATTGTATTTAATTTTTCAAATATAAAAACAGTAATGAAATGCTTTTGATATTATAAAATATGTCACTTAAAATATGTTGACTAATAGATTTAAAGGAATAATGGTTTACTTGTCAGCATTTTCAAGCAATACCGATTGCTCGACTGATCGGGCGCAATAAAGTCAAAAGAAAATTAAAAAACAAATAAAATAAATAAATAAAAACATAAAAAGTGCCCACAATATAAGAAAATTAATTTAATAATATTAAATAATATTAAATAATAATAAATTTATAAGATCGAATAATTAATAAAAAAAAATAATTTAAGATCTCGTAGCATTATTTTTTAGATTTTCAAGATGGTAATGGGTACCGATTACGCTATCTAGAAGTTAAAAGTTCTATTACTCTTTATAACTTTTTTAAGGAATAAGCTAGATATATTTTTGGCGATCATTTCTACTGCTACCCAAAATATCTTTTGTATAGAATAATATTTAAGGCCCTAGCAGGAATCGAATTTGCGACCACCAGACTGTGAGTTAGTATACCCTACCACTAGTCTAATTGGACACCCTGGCAATGAGAATGTTCAACTGTATTTTTTGCCTAAATATCCAGTGAATAATTCTAAAGTTTTCATTTGCCGTCTTCTTCATAAAGAAATTGTTTTTGTTCTTTAGAGTCATCATTCTTTTACCCATAGTTCACATAGAGAAAATATAGATTAAATTTAAGGCAAAAATCACTACACTAGCACAACTCAAATTTTTTCATAGGAAAATAACGGGTATCCAAAATTAAGGTATCATTTTAATTAATCTTCACCGACAAAGCCTATTTCCACACGCCAAAAAGAAGATGGTTGAATATGGTCATCGCCAACATAGTTTGTTCTTCACAGAAATGTTATTATTAATTTGAAGTATTTAAATATTATTATGATCACAATAAACATGTTTCTAGTTATTTTTAACCATATAATTATCATATTATTTTTAATAAAATTTTAATTGAAACAATAAATATGTTTATAGTAAATATAATTATGAGAAAATTGTAAATTGTTTTCTATAAATAAAGTGAGTATAAAACAAAAACTTAATCGGCCAAACTAAACTGAGCTTTGTGGCTGAAGTGGTGGCGAGTTAATGCTTCTTAGCTAAATATTCCAAATTTCGAATCCTGTATTATGTAATAAATAAATAAAAATTAATAGAAAAGAAAAATCAGTTGAATAAAAAAAAATTTATTTATACAAAAAATTTATATAAAATTTTTTTAATTCATTTAAAAATTTTTTTACAAATATTTATATAAAAAAGATATGTATTTAAAAACGTTGAAAGGTAATTTTAGTATCTTAGACACAATCATAAATCTACCCATACTATGTTTCCCCCAGAATATGGTTGCCTCAACCATATTTTTTTCTTTTCGTGTATACAGAGATGACAAAAAGATATTAAAGTTCAAAAAAATATGGATGTTTTGAATATTCCCTCAGAAAAAAAAATTTTTAATTTTTAAACTATACGGTCCGCTATCGAACTTTTTTTTTCAACTAGTGCTTATTTCGTGAATCGTAACACTTAGCTCATGTCTGATTTGACAGATAATTAGTTTTATCCTTCCGCTAAAAGAATATGGTTGTTATTTCGCTTCGCTAAGTGGGCCTGCGATCGACTTACAGAAGATGCCGATTTTGCCAAAAAAAAATCATCTTTTTAGATGAAGCTCATTTTGATCTTGGCGAGTATGTAAACAAGCAAAATTGTCGCATTTGGGCCACAGAGAACCCGCACGCATACATTGAAAAGCCGACGCATCCAAAACGAGTCACTGTTTGGTGCGGATTTTGGTCCAGAGGTATAATTGCGCCATTTTTCTTCGAAAATGAGCAAGGAGTGGCCGTTACAGTCAATGGCGCTATTGGGCCATGTTGAAAGAATTTTTGTTCACAAAAATTGAAGAGGAGGATATTGGCAACATTTGGTTTCAACAGGACGGCGCTACGTGCCACAGAGCCGAAGCTACACTCGATGTTTTTATAGCATTTTCAAAAAAAAAAAAGTTATTTGGCGGACCCGTTAGTTTTTTATAATTAAAACATTGAGGCCGACAAAGTCAAGAAATTGTTTAATTTTTTCTTTTTCAAATTTACAAAAGAAATTTCTTTTGTGTGGTTTTCAACACAAAGTTGGGATGAGGATTAAGAAAAGCATTCGCAAATAAGTTGATTGCTTATTTTCATTGAAAATTTTTTTTATTTTATTTAAAACTTAAAAAGTTTTCTGGTTAAAAAAAATCTCATGAAAGTACAGAATATTGAATGAAAAAAATTAAAGTTAAAATAAATACTAAGTAACAAAAATATTTAACACCTAAAAAGCAAGCAACTTTTAAAATATTTTCAGGGCAATTATGAATAAATATTCTCATTTTTGTTTCCTTTTTTTTACAAAAAAAGTTGTATTTTTAATTTTGTTTTTTCTCTTTTTTATTAAACCGATTAGTTTTAACATAATTTTTTTTAATCTGAGGAATCTGTACAAAATTTAAACGATTTATATGAAATAAAAAATTAGCTGACGTTAAAAAATTTCTCTCAAAAAATAACCCAAAGACAATTTATAATTATTCCGCATTTGCTTATACAATTATTAAAATTTTTAAATATTTTTATTAAATTTTATTCAATATGCCTGCCATCTGTCTCTCTGTGATATTCAACTGAAACAAAAAACAAGCGTTAACATGAAATAATCATTTACTTTTGGCTTGTTTTCTTTTAATGTTGCACAAAAAGTGACAAAAATCATTACAAATGTCTTTACTAGACGTATTAACTTAAAGACTTCCACTACAACTCATTTTTCAACGAAATTCAATTAAATTTACGTTAACACTTTTTGTTCAGTCACTCATACATAAAAAAATGTTGATCATTTAAATTTGTTTACAAAGAAAAAAATCAGGTTTCTGTTGGTTAATTGTGTAAAACAACTGTTTTATTTATCTATAATTTAAGAGATTTTTTTTCTTCAAAAAATAATGTTTTTCTTCAAGTTGTTTGTATTCATGTTTAAAATGGTTTGTTGTTGTTCATTTTTATGTTTCTTTTGTTTGTTTTAAATTTTGATCTGGTGTTGTTTATTAAAATTTGCGGATGACATTAGGCCAATAAAGCTAATTAAGCTAAAATTGCAAATATTTGGTTAAACATGTTTGTTTAACATATAAAAAGCACAAGAACAAACAAAAAACTATTTAAACAAAAAATTATACAGAAAAGAGATCTAAATAAAAAGATAAAATATAATTAATAAACTTTAAGCATGAGAAAAATATGTTATATTTTATGTTAAAATAATAATAAAAATAAGCACACACATACTACAAAAAACGAACAAGCATAAAACTGTTAGAATTCACAACTGCTTGGAGTAGAGTGCCAACACAATAAGAATTTAAAAGAGAAAAAAAAACGAAAATAAAATACAAATCTGCACACATAACGAGTAAGTATGTACGTATGGGTATGTAAAACGTATATGTGTGTTGTTTTTTTTACTTTTTGCAGGCACAACACACATTCAAACAAGCAAGCAAACAAGTTTGTGGCTTAAGTCTTTTGATTGTAGGTTCTTTTAAGAATTTATTTTCCTGTTGGTGTTGTTGACTTGATTTCACTGTGTTGTAGTTGCTGTCTTTCAACTCAGTCTTTTTTTTTGAAAGTCTTTTGCATTTAACAAATTTAATTAATTTTATTGCATTAATTTTTTGTCGAGTTTTTTCTTTTTTTTTGTGAGAAATTTTTTTATAAAACTCATACACATCTGCTTGACTTGAGCACACCACTTGATGTCTTGTAAAAATAAAAAATAAAAAATTTTTTTTAAAAAATTCCTTAAAATATTTAAAGCAAAAATATTATTAATTTTTCAGTAGCTTATGATATTAAACGTGATTCTATGAATATATTAAGTTCTTTCTAGCCGTTTTGTTAGACAAAAAGTATTTTTTTTAATTAAATAAAACAAAATTTATATATCAAAATTAAACTAAGAATGTGTGTATGTTTGTTATCTTATGTGTAGGCTGTATTTTGTTGAATTAAAAAACAATTATGGTGCTTTTACATATTTTCTCTTTGTTCCTTTATTTTATATTTCATTTCTAGTCTAGTGTGTAGTTTGTCTGCTTTTTTTCACATGTATGCTTTATTCGATCTTATTAAAGTAAAACCGTACTTAAGATGATCTTCACTTCTTAATGTTCATCATCATTATTATTATATTTATCATTAATAATTATCTTTTGTTCATATTAAAGAAGCAGCAACAACAAAAATTATGGTATAAACCATCAGTAGTAAACAAAAATATTTTTGCAATTTATTTATAAAAGACGACATCAAGATCGTCAACACAACATTGTTGTTGGGTTTTCTTTTGTGTAAGACCAGTAGTTGCTGATATTATTTATTTGTTGTTGTAGTAATAAGTATTTCTATACGTGCCTGTGTATCTTGATGTATAGGTCTCACATAAGTATGTATGAAAAGAAAATATATTTGCTACCATAACACCCATACTTACGGAAATTTATAATCTTTACCCAACCAATAAAGTGCTGCTACTGAAGTTATAATATTTGCTTAAGATTAGTATTCGGCGACTGATAATGGTGCTACTGGAAGGTAGAATTTTGCAATGAAAGATGGGTAGCACCTTTCTAATACTCATTTTAGAAATGCACAGCTGAGTTTAATCATTAAATTGCTCTTCGCCTTAATATAATATATCATTATTTTTTATTGTATTTTAATTGATTTCAATATTTACTTGTATGAATAATTTATATACGGTCCTATTATCGATTCCGCACGGAAAGGAACGATCGATATGCAAATTGAAATTGTACATTCCTGTGGACTTATCTGATTATATTGAATTGCTTAACTTAATTGTGAATGAAACAGTTGTCTATTGTGAAATAATTGTGTTATTGTAAAAAAAGAAAATTAATTTTAAATAAATACAAGGAAATTATTTTCGAAAAATAAAACAAATTAAGCTAAAACACATTTTATTTATAAAAAATTTTGTATTTTTTTCTTACATTTTTGATCTTTTGCAATCGCGGAACAGAATGAATAATAAGTCTATTATTAATGCGCTTTAGTTTATATTTTGACTTTCAACAGTTCCATAACAATTCCATATTGACTTGGTTGACTTTCAATTTGGAGTTGTTGTAGGACTATTGAAAGTCAAAATATGAAGTAATATAAAATTATTTCATCATTTAAATGAAATACTTCATTGAATCAATGAAATGTTGTCATTAGTTGGTTGAAAAATAATCAATTATTCTTTCAATATAAGTTTTCGAAAAATGTTAATTTTCTCTATATATTTTTACTTAGTGTTGTTCTGTATTCCAAATAATAAATAAATGCTGGAAGTTTTCACTTTCGAATAAAATATTTTGATTACAAATACACAATTGTACTGACTATTTTTAAAGAGACTATTTTAAACGAGCTCGTCGTTTTTTCTAAAAACGAAGCGCAACTTGCCATTTATTTAGAACTCTTAAAAATTTATTTATTTTAAAAATCTATATGATGCTTTTTCTTCAGAAGTGTAACTGCTTACTAGCATCCTCGTTTAAAAGATTCTGAATGAATAGATTTAATCAAGGAATTGCGCGACAATGTTTCTGTACAGCAGTTGCAATGGGCAAAACAAATTAAATATTTCAGGCGTAGGTCCAAGTCTTAGAGCTATGGCACTTGTGGTACCGGAATATAAATTTTTTCAGAGAAACAGGCAGCTCTTTATACATTGGCAAGTTATTCCTTTCGATCAAGATTGGTTTGGGATTGCTATAAACTTTTCAATCCCTTGGCAGAAAGAAACACGGTTACTTTATTGTGGGTACCGGGACACAAAGGGCATGTGGGCAATGAAATGGCAGACTATCTGGCGAAAAATATTCACTGCCTTTCTGGGTAAACAACTACTTTACTCGTGCCCTACTATACAAGTAGGAGAAACAAAATCTACAAGGCTGCTGGAGGGTCGAAATGGGCATGCGGCAGTCAAAGATACTCAATAACTCAGAGAGCGTTGGGTCAGAAGTTGTTTTAAGTCTCAGCAGGAATGATATTAAACTTTACGTCGAGCTACTTACCAGCCATTGTAGACTTAACTAACACATGAGTAAAATCGGTGTTATAAAAAAAGACACCTTACATTTCTGTTGGGAGGGACGGAAAACATCAGAGCATGTTCTGTGGAATTACCCAGACGCAATGTGAGCTGCGGCACTGGTCCCAGGGGACCTGATCATGATTAGTCCTACAGCAGTTACAAGCTTTCTAAATAGTCTGTAACTGTAGTTGGAGCTGGGATGCACAAAAGATCTTTAAGGTCGCGCTGCGATTATAGCAAATTACATTAATAATAATTAGGCAGTATTTACGTCGCAATACATTTAGGACTGTATATTCTGGGTGCAGTTTCGATGTTTCCTTTTATTTGACTACTAGATGCTTTTGCCCAGTCTGGCCAGCCCGGTCCTTTATTACGTGAGTCCGTACCATATGTAGCAATCTTTAGAAAATGTTTTTTAATAGAATTTTTAATGTAAAAAACCCATCTAAATAAATACAGCCATTCACTACTGTGTGGCATGTGTCCCCGTTTTGCTAAAAGGGCATGTCAGCCAAGTCATCATTCACAATAATGTTCCTGAAGACGACGATCGTCTTTGAAGAAAAACGGTCTAATGATGCCAACGGCCATTAACCCACACCAAACAGTATATTTTTTGGAATACATTGGCAGTTTTCGCAATGCTTCTTACTGTTCTTTACAAAAAAAAAAATACCTCAATTTTGCTTGTTCACGTATCTATTTAACCAGAAATGAGTTTCGAAATTCACAATGTACTTTCTTGACCGAGCATGAATTTTGATAATAAAATTCAATAACGTGCAATTTTTGACCGTTTATAATTCGATTCATGATTAACCGGTGACTTGTTATATGAAAAAAGCTGAGCTGACAAAAACAGTGCTGCCAAAAAGAAAGTTGCGAAAAAAATCATCCTTTAGTTACAGAAAATAGATACAGATTGTAAAAAAATCATTCTTGTATTATCATTTTAAGTTCTCATGCAGCAAAAAAAAATCACCCGTATGAAATTTTTGCTTACTCTGTATTTAGATTTCTTAATAATTTTTATTTTTTTTTAATAATTTGTTGTTGTAGTATTTTTTTTTTTAATGTATTAAATGTTATTTTTTTTAATAATAAATTTAAAAAAAATTTTAAATTAAAGTAAAGAAATTAAATGTTTTAAGAAAGCACTTTTGAGTGCTAAAAATAAATTTGACTTGAAACAAATAATTAAAAACTAAACACGTTTCTGTATAAATATCCTGCAATACAGTTTGTAGCAAAAATTTCAAATACTCGCACTATAAAAATGCTGAGAAAAAGAGTTTTAAATAAATTCTAATTTCAAACGTACCGCTACTACTTCCTTTTAAATTGTTGCCACTAACATCCGTTTTAATTAAAATTATATAATTTCCTTCAAAAGTGTAGGGTATTTAGAAAAAATAATAAAAAAAAAAACTTTTACTCTGGCTTCATTATAATAAACGTATAAATTTGACTCCTTCGTATTTATTTACTACGGCACAGGCTTCCTTCCCGGTTCCATTTATGTTATTGTTATTGTTATTGCTAGTGTGTCATCCTAATCATCATCTTTATTTTTCCACCCATATCCATCATACGTTATTAGCTTTTAGTTTTATTATGAACATGATTATGACTTTTAAAAGTGAACACGTACTGCACGTACTTTTATTTTCGTTTTTTTTTTATGAAACGATTTTTTTAAATATATTTCTTCTTCTTATTTTCATATTGTGTGTTTCCTTTGCATGAAAATTCTTTGTTGACCATAATGTCTGTTAGTTTATGTAATATTCTCATCATGTATGGAGTTGTTGTTGGTTACTTTTTTTCTTTGTCTTTATTGTTGTTGTTGTAGTCGAAAAGCATGACTTTTGGTTGCCTCTTTATACGCCCATCTTTCAATATGTTTAATGGAAAACCATATGTGAGTGTTTTTTTTTTCCCTTAATCAAAATGCCATAAAAATTAAAAGATATTTATGAAAAAAAAAAAATAATAATAAAAACAAAAAACATCTCAGCATGGTTTGTTACTTATGTCCGGTGTGTTACACAACTAGTAATGTAAATACAATGTTCATTTTTGATTTTTTGTTTTGCTGTGTTGCATATATTACACTGGCCAACACTGAAATACTATTCAGATTTCACTCTTCTATTCTCTTACTATTTACCTGCTTCTCTTAATTATGAGAATAACACAGGTGCCAAATTACCGCATTCGAGAGAAAAAAAATTTAGTTCTTTTACGATTTTTTTAAATGAGGCGGCTGTTTTAGATTCTAACAAAGATTTCAGCTTTGATAAGATATCCAATGTATCTCACACCTACCTTAGTAATATTCTCCCATATTATTCGAGACTTTTGCTAAATCATGGGTATGCTGAACTTAATAGCAGAACTTTTTCTACTTATCTATTGTTGCAAAGAGACCAAACAATTTTGATACAAATTATTTGACATTCATGTGTTCTGCAGATTGCAAATATTTATTCTAAACTTGTTAAATAATAACAAGGCAATTAGAAATCCGCTTACGAATAAATGCAGCCATCCACCACCTTATAAAGTGACTCTGCATTATTGCCAGAGGCGTTAACCAAAGTGGTAAATAAAATATTTCTCTTGGAAATCTACCACTAAAGCACAAAATACAATTTAGTTAAAATATAAACTAAGATCAACTTTAACTTTGCACACTGACGAGTGAAATTAGTTGAAAAGTGGGCGTAAAAATAGGTGTGGCCAGTCCAAAAGCATATTGCGCTTTTTATGCATAAAATTTCAGACAAAAAAAACCGTGGTAAATCAAAAATTTTTATAGCACACAAACAAACAAAAAATTAGTGTTATTGCTTTTAATATAGATTTTAAAAATTACTAAATTCCTCTATAGATTAAAATTAAATCATATTTGAAGAGGGCCAAAGATCTATTGAAATCAAAAATGTGATAAAAGTCATTAAATTCATCGTAAATACGGCAAAATGGATCAGATTAGCATAATTATTATGAAAATTTATAATATTTACATGACCGAATTAGAATATTAAAATTAATTCTAAGTTAAAAAAAACAGACGAATATATAAAACCATCTAGAACCTTTAAAAAAAATGTTATGTTGAACATTACGCTTCGACTTTTTAGAGTTGGCAATTTAATAAGGCAAGGCAAGCTTGATGAGATGGAATAGAGCGCATAGGCAAAACAACAAAAAGTAATTTTGTATGAACTCAATTGAATTCATATGTACTGCATATTGTGGGTCCCATACTACAGAGATACATATATTTCAGAATTGGTCTGACAAGAGTAGTATATAATACTTCATTATATCATCTGATATATAAAACCTAGTACTCCTGACACTTTCTTTACAGTTAGAGGTATATGAGATCTGACGTCTAACTTTCTATCGAAAAGTACGCCAAGATCATAAATTGATTTAACCCATTGAGTGCCCCATTCATCATGTAATTTCCTCTAATAAGAGATATTCCCATTAAGTTGTAATTGCACCAAGTGGTAAAGAAATCCAAATCGTTCAGTCAATTTTGTTTTTGATAGTAAGAATTATGCTTACATCATCTCAACACACATCAAACAGTTTGAATATGTTATAGATGTTGGTAAATCATTTTAAATTAAAAAATAAGTAACAGAAGCCCAAGATGGCTGCCTTTAGGAACTCCAGATATGACTTTAATGTATTTATAATAAGTATTTTGGAATTTTACACGCTGTTTTTTGTCACTTAAATATAATTTTAACTACTTTAGTATAAAATGCGGGTAATTTGAAAAATCCCAAAAACTAGAACTTGGCAGTTAATGTGAATGAAAATTTTCTAAAAATTGTATGAAATGGACATTTGTTGGCTTGTGTTATTATTTTGTTGCTTGTTTTTTTTTAATTTATTTAATTGAGAATTCAATTCATTGGTTATAAATTACTCTAGGTTTTTTTTTTAATTTCAACAAAAGTTCTTCTTAATTTGAATAACTTCTTTATTCAAATTATTATTGCTTTTGTTTAGTTTCAGTTAATTTTGCAATTTCCATTTTAATATTTTTATTTCTTACAAAAAGCACATCCTTGCGTTACAACTCATTTTTCATAGAAAACGAAATTTTAACATTTAATACAGCATACATACCTACAAAATAGTTTTCAAATATATCATAGATATTACTTTGGCCTAAAGGCATTTCAATAATGAAAATGAGCAAACCAAAGCAACCAACCGACCCAATACAAAATGAAAAAAACAAAAAAAGTCTCATACTTGGATTCTAGCTGCAAATCAACAACATGTTTAATAAATTTTATTTATTTTTTATCATTTATTCACATGTACGAGTACATATTTTCATAAATGTAAACACTGTCACAATTTTTCAATGTACTACTTTTCTTTTATACGATTTCGTATGATTTCAACAGAAACTGCCTAAATGGCTAGAAGCATATCCACGTTAAATATTTTACAAAATACAAATGATACTTGAATGAGTAAAATGCAAAAAAACAAAACAGTATTTATGTTTATACATACATACGTACATATAAAATAACGATATATTTATATGTAGCGTAGCGTAAGCATACGTGACTGGGTTGGCCAAGTATTAAAAAAATATTTAAAAAAAATTTTTACAATGAGATTTTAGAATTTAAATCTAAAGTTTATTTTAGTTTATATTTTAACTAAACTGTATTTTAAGCCTTAGTGATAGAATTCCAAGAGGTCTAAGATACAGAAAGTATTATAAAGTATTCTGTCACTATGGATAGAGATGAGAGGATTCATTGTGTACCCAATTCACTGTGTAAGTATAAACGCTAAGCTAAAATGTACCATTTTTGATGCATTTCTGTCTTTTTTCCTTTTTGCTTTGTTGAGAAAATTTAAATCTCTTAAATTTTTACAAAATATGGAATATTAAGACATGATGAATTTGACCATCTTTTGCAAGAAATACTTCGGTTTTGATCGATTTGGATCAACTGTTTCATGGAAACGTATCATCAACTTCTATTACGACATCCCATACGAATGAATAGAGCCAGAGTCTTTTTCAACGGCCATTAAAGCATCAAAGTAGAAGGTTGACTCAGTGAATACTTTGGTAACGGATTTTACATCGTTTTTTTAAACAGATTTAATTATCACAATCGAAATTATTTTCTGAGTGAATCTATACTACAATTTATTCTGTACAATAGATCTTATAGGTCACAGAGCGTTTGTGACCCATGCAAATAATAACACTAAAATTGGAAAGTTTCAAATTGCATAATTGACTACCTAATACAAACTTCCGCTTTCCTACAGTCTTTATTGGCTTTATTTCTCCTCTTTTCGTAGTGGAACACGAGTGAACTGCTCAATGAAAAGAGTATCCGCGCCCTTTTTAGCTAGATAGTCTGGCATTTCATTATCCACATATCCTTCGGGCCCCGGTACCCATAATAAGGTAACCATGTTTCTCTCTGCTAAGGCATTGAGAAGTTTATAGCAATCCCAAACCAATCTTGATCGAAAGCACATAAAGCTGCTTTACTGTCCGTAAAAATGTATATTTCTGTACCACAAGTGCCGATTCGTAGACATTCCCTAGCCCATAGCTTTAAGATGTGAACCTCTGCCTGTAAAATTAAATTCGGCCAATTAATCTTTTTAATGACAGATAGATTGTCTTTATATTGCACTCAACTAGAATTGCCATTATTAAAGGTTAATGAAAGTCTTCTCACTTCCTATATTTTTCTTTAATTTTAATGGCTCTATTTGTAACTCAGACAATGGTTATGCGGTTTATTATCGTGTTTTAATTGTTTTAAAGAAACTACTGCTCATTAAAGCATCAGTAATTTGAAAACGTAATAAAATATACATGCTCTATCGCTGTACAGAATAATAAGAATAATTTGAACGTGATCAACAGAACTTCAAATGCTTCTTGATTTCATATGTGACAGTTAGGTAGCAACTAAGAGATTCCTTTTTGCAATAATTTTTTTTTGTTTAAATATGTGTTATGAATTCTAGTTACTTGAAATAATAACCTTTTAGCGGAATAAAATATTAATCTTTTTTGGTGCTTAATTCCAATTATTTCATAACCAACATATTAGAAAAGAATAGAAAAATTTTTTGTTTATTTATAATAGTTCAATGTCTCTACTTTGTTAGTTTTTTATTTTATTTTTTAAACATTGTGAAACTTTTTGTTTGCCTATTGACTAAAATTTTCATTTGGTCGATTGGTATAACAATATAAGTATTCGAATGCTTGAGCAGGAGTTTAACAAAACTTGGGAGTAATCCACTGAAGATTCAGAGTAGCGTCTGATGAAACAGCTGCATAGATATGCTCTCCCTCTTAGTACTTAGTAAAAAATATTTTCAAAATTTTAAATGAGAATATCATGTTGAGAATTTTTCACACCAACAAAATTGGAATTAAACAAGAAATAATTCAGTTAAAATTTGAGAAATTTCGTAGTCAAATTATTCTGCCTTATCTTCCTAAACCTATTTGAAATATTAAGTTAACATAAATCTGATATCTTGATTTAGATATTTGTGCGAAATAGTATTCTATTAGTATATTTATTACTGCAACTTTTAATTATCAGTCGAAACGATTTTTGTATGAAGAAGTCTTTAAATACTTCATGAATCCAAAACTAACGTAGTATTGCTAATATGAAAGTAGTCTCAGACTACGTCTACTTTGGCCTCAGCGACAAGATGAAGTGTTTTCGCTACTAGCTTCAATCCTAATTCTTAAAGGTCTAACTATAAATTATTTTATGCTTATACTGAAAAGTACTCATTTGCACGATTTTAAATAAAAAATAAACAAATTTTAAATAAAAAAGAATTTTGAAGCCGTTAAGAATTTTGGAAACTACAACAGCCATTTATGTTTCGTTGAAATTCATTAATGTTTTTGCCATATAATGACATGATAATTTATAAAATAAATTCTTCAAACTCAAAACTAGTTACAGAATTATCATTGGCATAAAAAAAAAATAACAAAAATCTAAAACTTTTAAATTCTTGTTATTATTTGCCAGCTCTGCTCTTTTTTTTATAAAATATTCATAAAATTCTTGTACACATTCACACTCATAAAACACATATGCATAGTTTTGTTTAACAAGTAACTCAATTTATTTGCTGAATATTGTCTAAAGGCATAATATTGATTAATTTCCAACAATTTGTTTTAAAATGAATTGGTAAAAGAAGAAACACTGTACTGCGTTTATATTTTTAATTTTTGCAAGATTTCAGCCAAAGTTTTATTAATCCGTTTCTTTACCAAAAATAAATAAATATTTTTCCCTTCAACAAAAATATAAAATAATAAAAATATTAATTTTTGTATTGCGGACTTTTCAAGTAATGGAAAAGTAATAAAATTAAAATAAAAAAACTTTTTCTCTTTGTAATGCACATGACAAGAAAATATACTTTTGCTGTTGTTGTTTTTAATATTACAAATTTGCCTCACATCCCATACATACTTTATATTCCTTAAACTGTGGCCTTAATGCTAGATGTTCTCTTTTTTTGTACTGGCATTTCTTTGCTTGGTCTTTTTATTTAGTAGTAGTCCTTAATGTGTTTTCTCTAAAAAAAAGAATAAATAAACCGATCATTGGCCTTGTTTTTGGGGAAAGAAGACATGCATCTTTTGAAGTTGAAGTAGAAGATTAAAAAAAAGAAACGTCTTACAGCACCAGCTAGAGTAGAGAGAAAAAAAGAATGCACGGCATGCAATGTCACGACAAAATTATGTTCAAATGTTGACAACATTTAAATAATGCTTGTGAAAATAAAAAGAAACAAAAAAAAAAAATAAAATAAAAACAAACACTCAAACATACTTTTTATACTTCACAGCAGAAAAAAAAGAAACAAAAATTTTACTCATAAAATTTGTTTATTATCACACAAACACAGGCAAACAAATAAAATTTATGTAATAGAAAAAGAAATATAAATTTTTTAATGTGGCATTTCGAACACTTATCACAAAAACAAATTTTTGCAAGTCTTTTTTAGAGGTGACAGCGATTTAACAGATAAATTTGATTTAAGCACTAAAAAATACAAAAACGTATTCCTGTACTCCTTTGGTATTAATTGGATCTTCTGTCCTTATATTGTTAATAGCACCTACCCTAACAGATTCAAGAGAATTAAAAATTAGTCAAAGGCTAGTTTGAGAAGCTTAAGAATTCAAAGATTTGGTATTAAGACACTTGGCTACTAGATCTGTAAACAATCAACCTGGGTCGTAATCGAAATGGTTTACGTATCGAACAAAATTTTGATAGAACAAGATTTGCTAATTCTAATAATCGATACGAAATTAATGAAATTGAACACTCAATTAAGTGTTTTAAAACACCAGAAAAAACGATAATTCTAAACAAAAAATCTGGAATTAAGCACAAATAAAGATTAATATTTTGATAAACAAAAAACACTAGAAAAAATTAGTGCAGTGAAAAGGTAAAAATCAAACTAAAGAAAAAATTTGTTCTTTAATAATGGCTGTTACTTTATTTTTCTTTTTAACGATTCTTTTGAGTGGAATGAAAATCTAAAATCGATAAGAAATGACACCATTCTTGACTTGAAATTTTTAGAGTTATTTTATTGATTTATTTAAATTAAATAAATAAATAATTAAATAAATTTTAAGATTAATCACGAATAGGCTGCAGTGGCCTTCGTGCTTCATTAATTTATTTTCTTTTTTGAGTTAAAAAAGTTAGCTAACATTCTCTATTTTCACACTTGTTGTTGTTTGATAACGAGTAATCGAATCTTAAATGCTGAAAACTCGAAACTTCGAGTCAGATTTCACTCGTATATGTGACTGACAAAATTACTCCCCTGATCACGAATGTCGTTGCCAAAGTGCAGGCTAATACCGGCCATTTGTGTTACATTTATTTGTGGCAAATTCTATTAAATACTAAAGCTCAACTTGTAATTAAGTTAATAATTTGATTTTAAAAAGAATTAAGTATCATTTAATGCTAATTTATGCTAAAAAATTATTTCATTACCTTTCAACCAATAACAATGTTTCATTAGAGTAATGAAATATATTATTATTTCAATAAAATATTAATTATTTTGATGAAAAATTTCATTGAATTGATGAAATTTTTTCATTGGTTGAAAAATAATGAATAATTCTTTCATTGTAAAGTGGAATATTTAAAGTCACTTACAGCTACGAGTATGCATGGCAAATGACCAATTTACTGGAAAATTATTTCTTAAATTTGATAACAGAAAATACAAAAATTTCACATTTAAAATTTCTTCAGTTCTTGCTTACATTTCTTTTAAATGAACTCAGCAGTCTTAAAGATATTGTAAAAAATGTGAGCAAAAAAAAAACTTCTTTACGCAAAATTAAAATATATTTATAATAAAACAAAATAAAAATAGGCAAATTTGATATGCAAGATTGTTTTAAAAAAATTTTTAAATCGCTGCACACCTTTTGATTTTATTTAGAATTAAGTGTTTTGGTTGTAACAAAAAATTGTCATACAGTATTAAAACTGCTGACAACAGGTGAACGCATAGGACACATTTGTTTCTGACAAAATAGTGTATTTACTTTGTGTCAAACTGACTTAACTGCAAAAAAAAAAATTAAAAGTTGTTCATCGATTTCTACAAATTAATATTTTGAAACTTATTTGGCTAAATGCTTGAATAAAAAAAATGATGGATTTTTGTCTTTTTGTCTGCTTTTATTTTAAGTAATTTTTTTAAAATAAAAAATTTCCTTATCTTGCAAAAAAAAATTATTTTTTCTTCACATATAGTACAGTAATTTTATAACTATTTAGCAGATTTAAAAATAGAGTAGGAACGACTTTAAAAAAAAGTTTTGTTGCGGAATTTCGTATTTTCTTTTTTAGCAAAAAAAAAAATAACTAACTTTTTTCAAGTGAAGTTCATATATTTCACATCAGCTACTTAAATTAGGAAATAATGGCTTAGCTCGGACAGCAGAGCTGCTAATTTGAAAAAAAAAAATAAAGATTTTAAATCAGTGCTTTTCAGTTGCTCTTTTGAAAAAGTTTGTCTGAATTTGTAAGCTGGTGTGGCTAAATAATTTATGAAAGATATCGATTAGCTTAGTGTTGTTCGATTTTTTTTTTAATTTACTACTCCATTTTAATTTTATTTATAGCCAAAAATAAACTATTTGTACGACAAATTTTAATTTTAACCATTTGCAACTTTTAATATAAGAGCCCTAATCGCTTAAATATTAAAATAATTAAAAAAATATATCTGAGATGGTCTCAATTATTTCTATAAAAATTTTAAAAATTTTTTCTTACAAACTAAATTAAAATTTCGATAAAATTTATTTTATATCGCGTGGATTCGCTCATTAATTGTTAAAAAATTTTATTTTCTCGATTTTGCTTAAACAAAACTAAATTTTTTTTTCGCCTATTTAATGAAATTTTTGTAGCAATATAAGTGCTAAAGCTTTCAGCCAATCATAATGAGTGCTCATACTAAATATTATTGCATATAAACATGCATACACACACACATACGTATAAATAATTTTTTAGTTTTTTGCTTAAAACCAACACACAACTAAATGAAAATATTTCACTCAAGACACTAGCAAACACTTGTATTCATCGAAGTCTGAGTGTATGTGTGTCTATTTACTTGTACTTTAACTTTTCAACCCCATGCTGGTGTAAACAACATGCACCTTACACTAATGACCAAATGACACGATATGTTTTACACTTGTACTTGTATACTTAAACTAAGTAAGTTAAACAAACCTGGCCTATCAAACATATACTTGCGTAAGTATGAGTGTGGAAGTGAATTTTGGATTTTTTTTTGAAGTTGCGGACAAAAAAAAAAAGAAAACCAAAGAGAGAGAGGGAGAGAGAGAGAGGCGTTTTGGCTTGGTTGTCATATTTTATCTGTTTTTAATGTCGTTTTATAATACAAAGAAATTTATTCTGTTAAAATATTAAAAAACAACTTTAGCAGCCATTTTTTATTTAATGACTTTTTTTTGCTTTTCTTAAACTTTTTTTTCGTAAAGTCAGTCGCTTAATTTACTTTATTTTTTATTTTTTCTTACAGTAATTACTCAACACTTGAGTAAACATTCACTATTCATAAAAGGTGATTTTATAAGAACTATCGGAAATTAAAAAAAAAAAAAACACATAAAATTCAGAAAAATGCATGAAATATTTATTTGGATCGATAGTTGGGTCGATATAATTTAATGTTTGAAGATTATTTCATGCAAATGTTGGCCGCGGCTGCACCTCAAATGGTCCATCCGCTTAGTCCAATTTTGGCATACTCTTTCCAACATTTCGGCCGGTATCTCACGAATAATGTTGGCAATGTTGGCTTCCAGTGCGTCAATCGAAGCGGGCTTGTCCCTATAGACATTAGCCTTAACATAGCCCCACAAAAAATAGTCTAGAGGCGTTAAATCGCACGATCTGGGCGGCCAATTGACTGGTCCCAAGCGTGAAATAAACTGTTCACCGAACTCGCCTCTCAATTGGTCCATTGTTTCGCGTGCTGTGTGGCATGTGGCACCGTCTTGTTGAAACCACATGTCATGCAAGTCAAGCTCTTCCATTTTGGGCAAAAAAAAGTTTGTTATCATCGCACGGTAGCGCTCACCATTCACAGTAACGTTGTGATTCGCATCATCTTTGAAGAAATACGGCCCAATGATGCCGCCAGCCCATAATCCGCACCAAACGGTTGTTTTTTGTGGATGCATTGGTAGCTCTTGCAATGCTTATGGCTGCTCTTCACTCCAAATACGGCAGTTTTGCTTGTTCACGTATCCATTCAACCAGAAATGAGCCTCGTCGCTGAACACAATTCTTCGATAAAAAAGTGGATCTTCATCTAACTTTTCAAGAGGCCATTCACCAAAAAGTTGGCGTTGTGGTAGGTCGTTTGGCTTCAATTCTTGCACCAGTTGTATCTTATAAGGCTTCACACCCAAATCCTTCCGCAAAATTTTCCACGTAGTGGAGTAACAGAGGCCCAATTGCTGCGAACGGCGCCGAATCGATAATTCACGGTCATCACCAACACTGGCCGATACGGCTGCGATATTTTCTTCAGTTCGCACTCTACGTAAGCGTGTTGGTGGTTTAATGTCCAACAATGTAAATTTGGTGCGAAATTTTGTTACAATAGCCCGAATAGAAGGCTCAGTAGGTCGATTAAACTGACCATAAAATGGAAGAAGCGCGCGATGAACTTTCTTAACAGAGCACGCATTTTGGTAATAAAATTTAATAATTTGCAAGCGTTGTTCGTTTGTAAGACGATTCATGATTAAATTATAGACCAAACTGAAGATGTTTGACAGTGACACAAGATACAAAACGTGCGTGAGCTGTCAAAACTAGTGTTGCCAAAAAGATAATAGCAAAAAAATCACTCTTTATTAGTCTAAAGCTACTGTCACATTAAACAAATATTTGTCGAAATAGGCATAGCCAATATTCGCTTGGATTAATTAAATTTTTTATTAAAATACAATATTGCATTATTATTTCATTTGAATTAATTTTATATAAGACAAGTCATGTTAGACTGTAAAAATATTTGCCAAAAAGTAGTGGTTATGCTTATTTCAACAAATATTTGTGTAATGTGACCGTAGCTTAAGGGATTTATTAATACAACTAAACTATATGAGAGAATAAGCTCTTCAAAGCAGCTTCACTCTAAACAACATGGCTTCATTTTTAGTTTTAATTTATATGGATGTGTATGTTCATGTGTGTGAGTATGTGTTATAATTTATTGAAAAAAAAATTCTTTAGAATTTACACAGGATGAGTTGAATTTATTTTGTACATCATCAACTTTTTTAAAACTCAATAGCTAACAAAACGACATGCATATGATTTTCATATCAAAATAAAAGGTGTGAAAAACAGACAGCTTAAACAGTGATACAGAGAATTTTTTTTTTATTTTATGCGAAAATAAAAGATCAAATTTCCTGGCCGTTCTTTTTTCTTTTCTACTTTTATATTGTTACTGAGTTTTTGTTATGTTTTGCCTTGTATTTTGTGTAAGTGTCTCTTAGTCTACGGCTTATATTTAAATATAAACTTAAATCAAGACTTATTTTTCTTCATATTCAATTTACAGCTTTAAAAAATATTCCCTCTACATTTAATTTCATATTTTGTAAGCGAAATTAAATTTATGACCTTTAACACATTTTCTTATATTTAATACACTAAGCATTTTTAATTTGCTTCAGATCCAACAGAATATAAGAAAATGATTTTTTTTTGTTTTAGTTTAATTTCAATTAATTTAATTTAACTTTGTTAAAAAAAAAAAGCATTTCAAAAAAGTAAAAACAATGTTCATCGATTCGACAAAGAAAGTGCGTGCAGGGCTAATAAAATTACAAATAATTTATACTTTATTAATCATAACCTCTAGGTCCGATTTTTTTAATAAACAAAAATACCCATTTATTATTTTTATTTATTTACTAAATACTTCGGCCCCCAAAATAAATTAGAAATAATTAGAATTACAAATAATAAATTAATAATCACGTCTTTAAAACATTAATTTACTGATAAAAATCAATATTCTTTTTTATTTTTAGGTAAACTCGCTATTTATTAATACAAATTCTATTCAACTTTTGGTAAGCGATGTAACATAATAAATTAACTTGAACTTCAATTATATCAAGAAAGTTATTGCAGATAATACTAACTTCTCTCACAATCAACTTAACTTCTTTTAGCTTTCGCAAGATGTATTTGTACGTGCACAGGATGGAATATTAAATAATATCCAAGTATTAAATTATAATTATGACTAGTAAAGCAAATATTTTCATACAATTGCACATTAGTTATCAATTCTGATAAAGTACTTTTCCCAATTCGAGAATTTTATTGCATATTTTGTTAAAAATGCATATTTTGGGTGCATACCAAAGTATTCTCCTACTGATAACATGTAAAATATTTCACAAATAAAAAAAAATAACTCATTATGCATCATTTTAATAAATCTAATTTTTCTTCTTTTCTTTGTATGTATCTACTTGAAATACGTATGTGCTTTAAAAGTATATAAAGAGTGATTTTTTTGCTATTATCTTTTTGGCAACACTAGTTTTGACAGCTCACGCACGTTTTGTATCTTGTGTCACTGTCAAACATCTTCAGTTTGGTCTATAATTTAATCATGAATCGTCTTACAAACGAACAACGCTTGCAAATTATTGAATTTTATTACCAAAATGCGTGCTCTGTTAAGAAAGTTCATCGCGCGCTTCTTCCATTTTATGGTCAGTTTAATCGACCTACTGAGGCTTCTATTCGGGCTATTGTAACAAAATTTCGCACCAAATTTACATTGTTGGACATTAAACCACCAACGCGCTTACGTAGAGTGCGAACTGAAGAAAATATCGCAGCCGTATCGGCCAGTGTTGGTGATGACCGTGAATTATCGATTCGGCGCCGTTCGCAGCAATTGGGCCTCTGTTACTCAACTACGTGGAAAATTTTGCGGAAGGATTTGGGTGTGAAGCCTTATAAGATACAACTGGTGCAAGAATTGAAGCCAAACGACCTACCACAACGCCAAATTTTTGGTGAATGGGCTCTTGAAAAGTTAGATGAAGATCCACTTTTTTATCGAAGAATTGTGTTCAGCGACGAGGCTCATTTCTGGTTGAATGGATACGTGAACAAGCAAAGCTGCCGTATTTGGAGTGAAGAGCAGCCAGAAGCATTGCAAGAGCTACCAATGCATCCACAAAAAACAACCGTTTGGTGCGGATTATGGGCTGGCGGCATCATTGGGCCGTATTTCTTCAAAGATGATGCGAATCACAACGTTACTGTGAATGGTGAGCGCTACCGTGCGATGATAACAAACTTTTTTTGCCCAAAATGGAAGAGCTTGACTTGCATGACATGTGGTTTCAACAGGACGGTGCCATATGCCACACAGCACGCGAAACAATGGACCAATTGAGAGGCGAGTTCGGTGAACAGTTTATTTCACGCTTGGGACCAGTCAATTGGCCGCCCAGATCGTGCGATTTAACGCCTCTAGACTATTTTTTGTGGGGCTATGTTAAGGCTAATGTCTATAGGGACAAGCCCGCTTCGATTGACGCACTGGAAGCCAACATTTCCAACATTATTCGTGAGATACCGGCCGAAATGTTGGAAAGAGTATGCCAAAATTGGACTAAGCGGATGGACCATTTGAGGCGCAGCCGCGGCCAACATTTGCATGAAATAATCTTCAAACACTAAATTATATCGACCCAACTATCGATCCAAATAAATATTTCATGCATTTTTCTGAATTTTATGTGTTTTTTTTTTAAATTTCCGATAGTTCTTATAAAATCACCTTTTACTTACTTACATATGTGTGTATGGATGTATTTTGTAATTTTCCGTAGTGAACAATTAAACAATTTGTCAACAGGAAAAAATTACTATTTTGACTATTTTATTAATATTGTGCTTGTTTTGATGTTGAAAGCGATCATACCGTCTAGAAGATTTGCACAAAAAACACTGGTTTACTTACATATTTATTTTAATATAAAAAAGAATCGAATTTTTCAAACTGCGCCAGTTTTCTGAATCAGAGCAAATAAAAACAGTTTCCAAAGTACAAGGTGGGCCAAAATAAGTTATCCGATGTTGTTTGGCTCTCATTTTTTTCTAAATTAAAAGGAAATGTGTGCCGTTGCTCCGTCCTGTTGGAACCACAAGTCTTTCAGTCCTAATTCGTTCAATTGCGGCAGAAAAAACTCGGTTAACATGGCCCTATAGCGCGCAACGTTTACTGTTGTCGTTTGACCAGCCCGATGACTCCTCCAGCATCCTCCAGCGGGATAAGCGTACCATGCAGTCACTTTGAGCGGGTGTAATGGCTCCTCGTGCATCACTCGTGGATTTTCGGTGCCCCAGAAGCGATAGTTTTGCTTGAGGTGGAAATGAGCCTGTCGCTCATTATTATTTTGGTCGAAAAATCGTCCACTTCGATTATTCCGCGTTCTTGGGGAGTGTATCGCTCTATGGCTTGTTCACTTGTATTCTACTACTGTCTAGTTCAAAAATGTCAAAACAGATTTGACGTTGGCCGCCATTTGCAAAAATAAGAGCATCTTCCAATAGGGTCATTTCTTTTAGCCCACCTTGTATTTGATTTTTAATCTGTTTTTAATTTTTTTTTTCAATTGTCTTTGGTTGTCCAATATATACAATTATTTCTTAAATTAACAAATGGGCATAGCTTGAAAGTGGTTGATTATATTTATTAAAATAGAAAATTCGAAAAATCCCAACAATATTTTCTTAAAGTTTTAGCTACATTAATTTCAAACATACTCAGTAATTTCAAAATTAAAAAAAATTTATAATTTTAAATAGAAGGGGAGAGAAGAGAGGAATATAAGGAGACAAAAGTCCAACTTCCATTTGGAGTAAAAAAAGAGTCTTATTTTATATAAATCAACGTAAAACTTTAGATTTTATTCAAAATAAAGACAAGCTGTTCCACAGTAATAACGGCTTTTTGGTTAGAAAGAATTATTGTCATATGTGTTCGCTGGTGTTTCTTTAGTGGATTTAACTGCAGGTGTGATACTGTTGTAAATATGCATATGGCAATATTTTTTATAATAAAGTGGCATCATTTAACTTGAAATAAAAGCAAAAAAGGGGGTCACACGATCAAGTTTTCATTCAATTTTTAAAATTTCTCTCATTTTTTTACCAATACACTCACACTTTTAAAATTTGCTGAGAGTTTGCTTTCAATTTTTCGTTCAATTGAGTGTTCATAGAGATATGCAGAAGGCATGAAGTTCTGTGGAACATAAATATTCCTGCATATAGACGGAATAATTTAAAAATTAAGGCATATAACTCTATTGCCGCCGAAACAAAACTGTCGGTGGAAGAGGTTAAAAAAAAACATCTTGTTGAAAAACTTGCTTTGAAATTGCGTGCAGCCTACGTCACAGCTTTCAATTTTTGTGAATTTTGACAAGCAGTATATGTAAATTTCTTGAAAGAGAATTGTAAAAAATTTTGATCGTGTGACTGCAGTGTTATGCATGGATGTCTATAATAAAAGACTTATTTGCTTTTAAGCCCATGAGGTTATGCGATTACAGAAAAACCTCCTTTTTTTTGTTTTTAAATAATTTTTTAAAAATAAAAAATTTCTATTATTATATAATTTAATTATTCAATCTTTTCATACATTTTTATTATAAATATTATTCAAGCTTAAGATCTGTATATTTTATTTATTATTTTCGACTTTCTATTGAAATAAAAATTTAAATTTTTTTAGTTTTGGCTAAAAAATTATTTTTTGTTATAATTTCTACGTTATATTTGAAACAGATTTACAAATGAGAAAAACAAAAGCCGATTTAAATTTAGCGCTGCATAAAACTTTGGAAAGAGTTCTCAGTTGCTGTGGTCTAAAACCGTGTTTACTTGTTTTATTTAATACAAAAAAACTTAAAATTCAATTGACTCAATTTCGAATGCTACAATTTTGGCCGTGATTACTTTTGAAAAATTATTTATAATTATTATCGTTTATTATTGAAAATGATTTAAGTCGTTTTAAAAAAAAAAATAATAATAAACGGCAATTTAGCTTTTCTCTGTATAATAATATATAAAGGTGAATATTATATTAATCTATTAATTTGAGAATCACAAATTCGATGAGCCGCAGGTTAAATATTAACCCCCTTATCCGAAAAAATTAACGTAGACTTTAATGTCAACGTTAACGATATTTTTCATATAATTTTTTAAAAATTTTACTTTAAAGTCTACGTTAATTTTTTTTCCGATAAGAGCATAAATAATTAAGTAAATAGTTATATATTCAATGATTTTTAAATACTATCCCAAAAAATATTTTTAACAAATAAATTCATTCTAAGTTGTTATAATAAAAATTATCAGAAGAAAAGGACTTCATTTTGTACGAAATCAGAGTTCAAGATTTTGTTTTAATGAAATGTTTAGTAAAGACAATCAAGCTTAAGGCAAAACAAGCTAAAAAGAAATTATCCAATAATAAACTTATTGGTAAATTAGACAATATACTCGTATACAGTGACATTGACGATCTTTTGCATAGCGTATAATTTTACTGCTAAATATTTGGGCTAAAGATTAGAGCTCACTTATTTTTGTGGGAGTGAACAAGAAGTCTTTTAGAAATCTTATTCTATGTTTAAAGTATCTAGTGCTACAATGTCCTAAGACGGGACAGTCACAAAGTGTATGTTATGACGTTTGGTTATTCAACCCACAGAACACGAATCGGCTGATTCGAATATTTTTTATCTTATATTGGTAATACCTAAGATCAGCCATTACGTTCGTATTTTGAAGTGACTGTTTTTTAGTGTCACTGCCTTCTGGGATGTGCAACTCAATACCGTGATAAAGCGTTTTGCCTGGGTGAGTTCAGTTAACTATTCCAAATGCCAAAATATTGTTCTATTACTATAAATCGGAATATTTTTTATTTAAGATTGACGTACAAAATCCTGAGTATAACTTGTAAAGGTACTGACTCACTATCCTACTTAGTCGTACGATCTGTCTAAAAACGCATGTGTGCTAAAAAAGTATGATAGTGTGTATTGAACAAGCAGACTTTTTGACAGGTCTGTCCGATTTTTTAATGTTATGAAAATTTTCATAAAATAAATTTTATCTGTGCCATCAGAGTTGCATTTTCTATATTCAAGGCAGAAAAATAGCAACAATACCAACCAAGCTTGTGTTTTGTTTATACAAACTTTTAGGTTATTTTTCATTGTACATATTTGTAAAAAAAATATTTTGCGGCAAAGAAGAAAATTAATACTTTTAAAAGTATTAAGCTAAGTAAACATATGTTTTTGCATCTTTTTTTGTATAATAGTGTGACATAAAGTTCGCCATTTTAAAGCGATTTCTTCAAGTAGGACAGAATTCTGTCACACATTATTTTGACATAATCGTACGATCGTGTAGGATAGTACCTTAACAATGAGATAGTTATCCCCAAATTCATAAAAAATATTATGTGCTTAATAAGGAGTTATTTGACAAATACTGCATAGAAGTCTGTCAAATAAGCCATTAATTAGCACATAATATTTTTTATGAATTTGGGGGTTAACATTTAAACTTATTAAAAAAATAGTTTCCGAACAAACGAATTGCGTTTAAAAAATAGCACTTTTTAAAATCTTAATAAATATTTAAACGTTTTTATGGTCACATTATACAGAAATAAGCGGAACCACTACATTTTGGCAAAATTTTTTATATATAAAATTAAGTAAGTTGCATTTTAATATAAAAATTAAATAATCTAAGCGAATATTTCTTCAAAATATAAATGTAGCTGACATAGTGGGTATGTTTATTTCGACAAAAATTTGTTTAATGTAACCATAGATTAAGTTTTGATTTTTTTTTCTTTCTATTTTTAAATCAGCACCCAGTTCGCACAACCAGCTAAGAATACTAAACAAAATTTTAAAAATAAATTTGATTGATTTATATTTACTTATAAAATATATTTAAAAAGAAATAATAAACCAAGATCCTGCAGAAATTTAAATTAATATTCATGTGTGTTTATAATTTTAATTTAAAAAATTAAAAAAAAAAAACCTCTTACTTGCTTAAAAAAAAATAAACAAAAAGCTCAAAACAAACGTATTGTTTTGTTGTATGCCGCATGATGTATGTTTAAGGTGTTAATTTATGTTGTCATTTGTTTGCTAAATGCTGTGCGTGTTTATAATACAAACAAATAAAAAAATAATTTGCATTTTCTAGCAGAACTATAACTAGAAAAAAGAACCAAAACAAAATATTACTTTCAATAAATTTAAGTGAATTTTTATAAAGAAAGACGAAAGACTTTTAAAATAATTTTTGAGAGCTTCTGTATGTTTAAAAATTACTTACATGCAAATAAACAAAATTGGAAATAACCTACTGAGGATTGCAGCAGCCTTCGGTACTTATTTTACTGAATAGACAATAATTTATGAGAAATTTAAGTAGTTCAACATAATTACAAAAAGCAAAAACCCAAGATTAATATTTTGGCAAATTGTTTTCTTAACTTATTCGAATTCATTTTTTTAATATCCGAAATCACAATTTATAGCTAAGTAAAACTATGACTTCAATAATCGTTTGTTAATTTAATATGGTGAATTTAGACCTAATATGAACTCCTGGTGCATTAAATGTGCTTTTCTTTTGTTTTGAAAGTTAACGATTCCCTTTTTCTATTAAGCTATTAAACTGTTAAACAATAATTAAATATTTTAATTCAACATCACAATAGGGCCACATAAGAGGACCCACGTGAGACTTATCCTGACCTTCTTGATAACTGCCTGCTCAACCCAAGCCAACATTAATACAGCTAGAATTTTTATACCCACAAACAGTTTTGTGGTTAAATTTTTTTCTTTTCCTTACATAACGCTTTGCCGTTTTTGCATAAGCCATATTTTTTTTTTTTAATTTAAAAAAAGCCATAAACCCTTCAAAAAAAAAAACATAGACAAAAAATATTTACAAAATTTGTTAACATGCAAAACAAACTGCAGTCATTTGTTATTTATTAAAATAAATAAATAAAAAAGAGTTAAACAACAACAAAAAGTAAGTAAATCTATTCAATAGAAATATGAGTACTAGCCATACTTCTTGTACAATTTCTATTAAGTTAAGGATATTTAAAACAACGAAAAAAATGAAAAAAAAAATGTTTTGTATGACAACAAAATCTTTTAGACAAACAACGACAAGCAAAAATGTGATTTTGGCTGTAACCACAAACTCTGACTTATAATCGTGCCAATATTAACTCAAAAAAAAAAAGGAAAAATATTAAATATTTCGATAAATCTGGCAGAAAAGGTTTCTTTTCTTTTTTTCCATTTTTTTTTCTTTTCCTAATACTTACTGCTGGTGCGAATTTTGGCTTTCGTATAACAATTTAAAAGTAATAAAATATTATTAAATAAAAATCTCATAAACAAAAAATTTAATGCCAAATATTGTTTAATAAAAAGTGAAATTTGTTATTTGTTAATAATTTTGATTTCTTTTGATATTTTTTTCTGGTATTTTCTTGTATAATTTTTTTCTTTAAACTAAAATTTTTATTTTGTTTTGTTAACAATTGTTAAAGAAATATTTCTTCATCTGTAATTTGGTTGAAGAAAAAATCGTGTATTGTTTGCCATTTCGTTGTATTTTTATGTTATAGACAAAAATTCAATCTCATTTTTTATGATCTTTTAGTTTAAATGTTTTGCTTTATTTCTTTTGATCGGAAATCGTGATTTATGATTTTGTACTTATGAAAAATCTTAAACACACCAACAACTACAAACAACAAATAAAACAAAATAGTAAAATATTTATGACAAAAATACGTTTTTATTGTTATTTTACAAGAAAAATTTGTTAAAGAATTGAATAGTTTCATGATTTTAACTCAAGTTAAACTTTTTACGACGGTTCAGTAAACTGATTGAGTTAAAGTTTTTAGTTTTAATTTTTTTTCAGTTTAATTTCTTAAGCTGTACATGACTAGAAAATAAAAAGAAAATTTTAAAAATGATAATTCCTTAAAGTCAAAATAAAATCTTGACTCTTTTTCAAGCCACAAAGTTGGAAAAAATTATTTGCAAAAGTTAAAAAATTTGGGGCTTAGTTTTGAGATTTTTAATTAAATACTAAAAAAATAACTTTTTTTTAAATTAATTTAAAAACCATATTTGTTGTTTTGTTGAAATATTGTTTTATTTTATCTTAAGGAAAATTTAAAACTAAAATGGCTATTTTGTTAAGCTTGAGGTCTTATTTTTCAAAAATTTATTTTTATATCGATATTTCGCTCCAATTTTTGTACCTTCTTCAGGATATAATTATAAATTAATCAAATTATTAAAAATACATATTTCAAAAATTTTCTTGACAAAACTAATTTGAAAAATATTTAAAAGTAGTATGTTAAAAATGTATATATAAAACAATTGTTATAAAAATGTATGTGTTAAATGAATTATGTATATATGTAACAAGTAACAATTAAATTTTTTTTTTTTATAAAAATATTAAATAATAACATAATTTTGTTAATATGCTCAAATAAATATATAAAATTATATATTTGTACATGGACACACTTATTTGTATATAAATAATATGTGCATATTAACAAAAATATTTAACAAAATTTATATTTGTTTATTAAGTGTCTATAATTTTGAGCTATATTTTCTGTATCAGACTTAAAATTTATTCTATGTGTTGTAGGTGTACTAATTATTTGTAACATTTCTAATGTGTACCTTCTTTTATAATTATTTTCTATATTTAAAACTGAATAGCCATTTAAATTAAAAAGAAAAAGGTCAAATAAAACTTACTAATAAAGAAAATTTAAAACCTTTAAATGGCTGTAATTTTGGAAAAAAAGAAGATAAACAAAGATTAAAATGACATCCTACAGATCGTTTTATTAAAAAAAAAGCAGAAAAATTACAGCATTAGATTTCAGTCGAAACTTCTATGTAATTTAAATGTAAACTGCTTTAGATATCTAACACTGTAGCTTGGTCATCTGAGACCAGATTTATTAATTTTCTAAACAAAAATTTATATTTATGGTGAACAAAATTTTTAGCGAAAAATTTTCCTTTTTTTCAAGAACCCTAGCGCTAAATCGGTATTATGAATTGATTTAAGTTAAGTTTTGTTGGAGATCTGAAAAAATGATATATATATGATATAATTGTTTAGTTTAACTGACCGGCGGCCATGAGGTAAAATGATAACATTCTATTTAAACAACATATTTGTGACGAAAATGAAGCGAAGAGCCATTTCGTAAAATTAATAGGAAACCAACAATCTAATCTAAATGTTTATGCACTACATGTTTTAAATACTTTTGGGTGTTTTAATAAATTTTTTTTTGTTTGATATAAACAGATCTTACCTGTTCTGCTTTTCAGTAAAATTTTTAACGATATTTTTAACAGACTTCCATTTTATTTTTATACAAAATGTAAATGATTAATTAATAAGTTTTTTGATTGTTGTAAATACAAGTAAGGTATTCGTAGCCTTTGTTAGTTGGTATTCACAATATACATATTAACAGATAGTTACTGTATCGCATAAACCACAAAATGTGTTGTTAAAGTAACAATACATAAAAACGTTAAAAGTTAGTGAACGGCTTATTTATCAATAAATAGTACGATTCATTATTCAATTTTAAAGAAAATATGTGGTTAAAAATAGCTAATATTAAAATTAAAGAATTTGTGATTCAGTAAAATTTTTAATTGTCAGCTCTGTGGTTAAATAAAAGCCAAAATTTTTTGTGGTGTTTATTTAATCGAAAAATATTTAATGAGAAAATTATATTGTCATTTTTTATTATTGTATATGGTAATTTGTAGCCTTTTTGGTTTTTGTACTTGGTATTCATATTAGTGGTGAACTTTTAACTCCTAAAGTTAACCAAAAAATTACTGAATCATACATTCGTTAGTGCAAACAAAAAACTATCTTGGAGCTCAGTCTTACTGACTGGCTCTAAAGATAACCCCAAAAATACTGGCTGGAAATAAAAGGTATCAGAGAGCGAAAATATTCATGTCATTCTAATCTAGGAAGTGAAAAAATTAATTACTTAGCCTGGCCCATTCAGGAATCCGCATGACTGGACTTTGTAGAGTTTTGAAACACTTGCCAAATATGAAGATCAGTTAAAGTAACTAAGATGACTAGAAAGCAGAGCACATATTGTGTCATTGTGATGGTCTAATTTGCACCCGTTTTCGCTATTTATGGCAACACTACCTACAACCGTTGGGCATGGGGGACAAATCATCTAAGGAAATCTTTGAATTTTAAATGAATACTAGGCTTAAAGAGAATTTGTTACTTGAGAGTAGTGTCACAATATTTCTATTTTAGCCAATTGAATTGTTCTCGCTCTTCATTCAAATTTTAGTAAATAGTAGTACTGAAAAGATCTTATTTATGTACAAATAACTCAATGAGGTTGCCTATAATATGTAAGGCACATCAGTGTCTCGAGGCAGAAAAACTGAGGCATTCACAGACATCACATCTTTACTTACTCTCGGGTGCACCACAACTGAGTCGGAATGCCGTGCCAACATATAGTCATATGTACCATTACTAACTAGTAATGATAGCCACAAGCCTGGAAAAATATTTATATTTCTACTAAACAACAGTTACCATCGACACATCAGCCGCTTAACCTAGTATGTCTCGAGACTATCAGTTGATACTAATTTTTCATTGATAATAATAAAAGACACTACTCATGACAGTACTACACGTAAGAGAAGTACAATAAAGCCAAAAAATAAGCACTGTGCAGAAAACTCTGTAACAATTATCTCAAGGTACTGAGCTGAATTTAGCCAAATGGGATAAAAGTTGCGGATAATGAGCAACCTTTAGATTTGAAGGCCAGCTGCGAATAAGCAAATTTTCACAAATAAGAATACAATTACAATAAATGGATGTTGGAACCTTGGCAATACTTGCAAGGTGAGTCTAATGGACTACATGACAGCCACAGCATCAGACTACGATGTAATACACTAATTATTTGCTTATTTGTAACAACCCGTTCAATGAAACCTTATGACGTCCTATATATAAAAGCGATTTAATGACATATATATATCATGCAGAAATAACTGCAGTAAACACATCACCTTAGATCCTAGGGGTGCATTTTTAACTCACATCTAAAGTGGAAAATGCTTCTTATTAGAAGCAGTTATTAAAATTCCAAGTGAAATACTTTTCAGCACAAGTCAGTACAGCATCTCTAGGGTTGCAAAGGTTTAAAGGAAGTTGTGCCTTATTTTTGGAATTCTATAGAAATTTTACTGTAAGGAAAATAATAATGATTGGTACAAAACAATAAGCTTATTTTAGAACACTGTACAGTTCTTTGAATCAATTCTTAGTTAGTGACAGCTTTGGCTACCATTAGCCGATAGAACATTATTTCACTAAATAGTTAATTTCTACAATTTTCAATTGAATTATTTTGCAGGCGTATCACAATTAAAGTGCTTTATTATTTAAATTATAGAATATATTTTATAGAAGCAAACACATAATTTTTTTCTGTGTACATTTTCCAGTAGGTATGAACAATTAAACTTGTCATATACATTTTATATCAGTGCATTGAATCGACAACTTAAAACAGAAAAAAAAATATATAATAAAAATTCCCCTGCTTTTGTGTATTTCGTTTACTACTTTAAGTTTTAATATGTCCTGCTGTTTTCATATTACTTCCACTTGCTCCAGTCGCCTTTTAATAATTTCAACAAGAGCAACTAAATAAAAATTTCTTAGTCACTTTTTTTTATTGCTGCATTCATTTTATTATATCTTTTTCATGGCGACAATGAAATACTTTGTTGACATTCTCAAGTAGCAATTCCTTTTTCATTAAAATGAGCAGTCCTCGGTCTTTAGTTAAATGGCTGGCTGGCTGGTTGTTTGGTTATCATGGGTGTTTTAATATTTAATTTTACTAGTCAATGATTTTAAAACAATATATAAAAGTATAAATTTATGACTTTATTAAGGTCAGCAAAGTTTTCAATATTTAAAAATACACAACATTTTAAACGTAAAATTTTATCGGCTCAGACTCACTAATGCTTAGTTGTTATGACTTATTTTATTTAACGAATAAGTAGACTTGTTCTCTGGAATATGTAAAATGAAAGAAAAATATCGTGTGCATTTTAAATTAAAGGCATTTTTTACGGACTTATTTATTGGCATTTTATAAGTTCATGTGTCAAAAATGAACCGAGTGATTGTTTTAGTATGAATTTTAATTCACGTTTGGTGAGGCAAATATTTTTATAGCAGCCCCAGTTATCTGCGCTTATTTTCAGAAAAGTTAGAAGTCTTACATAAAGTGATTCGTTACGCCACATATATCACAAGCGAATAATTGGACATTGAAATTCAGCCTAGTAGAGGTAATAAGTCACCTGTTTACTGCTGCCGGTAGACATTTATTGTGACACTACTCTCATGATGCAAATCCGGTTATTTATTAAGAGTTCAAATACTTCTTCTGGTTACATTTCCAATAAGTCAGGCGTTTTGTACGTACTGAAGTTCTACAATTAGACCATTATAGTGACACAGTGTATACTTCTTCATGTTCGTTAAATTACCTGCAGAAGTCATTTTGGCTGTTTTAATACTCTGCAATACTGAGTCATGATAAAAAATAATTTTCATAATTTTTCCACAACAATTGATGGTCGAGATCTTCACCTATCAATAACTTTTCGCTATGATGCGATATGAAATATAAAGAAATTAAAAAAAAAATAGCATTTTATTTATTCAATATAATTTTTTTTTGAATAATTCTATTAGATCTTGAAATTTCCATTGCCTTTAGCGCAAATGTGCTTATTGCATACTTTCCATCGACGACATACACAATGATGTTGGTTGGTTTCTGAAGCATTTTCCTTGACATTCTCTTCATCGTACAAATTTAATTTGGTATTGATAACTTGCCAAAGGCTTTTAGCTTATCTAGTTAGTGAAGCTTGCAGATTCTTTTTCAAAAATTATAAGCAGAATCTATACAGCAAAACAAAAATTGTTTTTGATTTGGAAGCAATGCAACAGAGTTAATAAATTTATTTCAATATTCAAAATATTAGCTAATCTACATAAATTAAATTCATTTCCCGTTAATTTGCTTATTTGTTCGCTATACAAATTTTTGTTTTCCAACGGATATGTCTGAAATTTGGTATATGTAGCTTCTATACTCTAAATAACGTTGTCATACGAGTATTTATCTATTTGTAAACAGATATATTTTAAAATTTGTACATATGCTCTCTAAGGATACCGACTTACGTAATTAAGGACTGGTCCCGGCGAAATCGGGCAAAAAACATTTTATTGATCATATAATGTATAAAAAAATGTATGGAAACAAACAAAACTATTCACAAACGTTTGCTGTAAAGATATAAGCTTTTCAAAACTTTTTTTAATATAAAAACGTTTTTAATAACAATTAATAACAAAACAAACAGAAATGTATTTCGTTGAGTGATTGAATTTTATTTTTATGAAAATTTTTAAGCTGTAAATATGCGCAATGTATGTGCCCATTCTGTTATTAGCAAAAGAAAGCATACATGTGCTTAATACGGCTCTGGCGAAATTAATTTCTTCTCTGGCTGCTTACATTTAAACTAATGTAGAGTATTAGTTCAAAATTAAACTTCACAAATGTCTGCACTTTTTCATTTTAATTATGTTATACTGCAAAAAACAAAACAAAATCAAACGTTTCGTTTTGTTCATTTTATCACTGGCGTATGAAAAAAAAGTATGGCAGCTAAAATTAAACCTTCTAGGTGACTCAATGCTAAGAAAAATCATGCTTTTATGTATCGTTGTATCCTTTATAAAAATGCACCAAGTTTTCTTGGGTATATCCCCCAAATTTGAAGTTTGTAGTTGTGTTTGAGTTGGGCAATAATAAACTCAGTTTGTCATTTACGTTACTCTTCTATTTACATAAACTATAAAAATAAAATTGAAAATTTTACCAAAAATTTTATTTTCCCAATATTTATAAAATAAAATTCTTTCAAAATTTGTATCAATCTAATTTTAAAATTTTTTTTCCAACTCATTTTAAATCAATTACCTAACAACATGTGAATAAATTTTTATTTTTCTCGAAGTGAAAAATTTTATCGTGAATCTCCCATGACCAGTTCAATAAGCTGTCAGCTCATATCAATTGTTATAAGCAGGAACAACAAGCTGAGTGTGAAAAAATTTTTAAATTCAAAACAAAAAAATTTTGTAAAATATTGTTTGCAATTGCAACAATAATTTATTACAGGAGCAAGAAAATAGGCATCGACGTTTGCTTGATTCATCTAAGTGTTAAATTTAATAAATAAAGTTGATTTGAATTAATTTTTGTATAAGATTTAAGCAACATTATAGAGTTAATAAAGAAGAAGGGTTTTCTTATTTACTAGATATGATTAATAGCTCTCTGATGCTTTATAAAAATCCTTAGGCACTCCAACGATAGTCAAAATTAAGATCTTTTATATGACACAATGAACATTCTGCGAAATGATTGATTTAGAGGAAAGTCTTTGAAGAAGAACGTAGACTTACAGTCGAAAACTTATTCAACCCAATTATGAATAAGAATTCGGCGGGAGTTTTTCACTTTTTCATTTCTTCTTATCATTAATAAAAACTGTGTCTTTTTAACATCTAAAGTTCTCTGATTTAGGGAATATATAAAAAAAAAACAAAATTTTCTTTGAGAAAAATATCTGGGAAATATTTATGATTTGGCTGATCGTAAATTTGGAATAAAAGCTATTGTAGGATATAGTGGTGCTTCCCATATTAATATTGTAGCCACAAAGGAAAACAATTACCTAGTAAAAATTAGGGGGAATTTTTTGAAGTAAATATTTTGTCATATCAATTGAATTACTTAAAAAAAAAATATTTTTTAGGAATTATTCATGATTGCAAATATATGAAATGGGAAAAAGTTACCAGGGAAAAATTATTCTTAATAAGGGTGAATATTTTTTTTTTAACTTTCTGAATATGACAGTAAATCTTTAAAATCCACACTGATTAAGAATTAATAAAAAGAAACCACTTTTGCACAAATATTTATTTTAAATAAAAATACTCAGACAGTAAAATGTGCAACAACAAACATACATTTACATCTACTTAATATTCATACTCGTAAGCGTAATATTTTTTTAAATTTATTTGACAACTTACAGACATTAAGATACACACTTACTAAATCTTATTGTGTTTCCACTTCCAGCTGATGGCATAAAATAACATATTAAAACAGAATTAATTAATTAAAAAAAATAAAATAAAATCTAAAATATTTAAAATTTGTATTTGTGTATGAATATTTTTTTTAATTGGAAATTAACAAAAAAAAACAAGAAAAATATATTTTAATTAAAAACGTGATTTAAGCTCTAAATGACCTGCAAGATTTCTTTTAGTTAGAAAGTTAGAATTATTTTATTGTTCCCATGTAGTTCTCATCATTCAAAATATTTATTGCTCTAAATCTTAAGGCCAATAGTTGGCTACAAAGGCTTTTTCAATAATAAGTTACAACATTCTTAAAGCCACAGCCAGATATTAAAAAAATAAAACATTATAGATTTTATATTTAATGTCTAAGACTAGCAAATGCTTAAAAAAGATTTTCACGCTTCTTATGCTGTGGTCAACAAAAAAAAAAAAAAAAAAGCAATAACATGGGCAATAAAAAACGTAGCAAAAAATGTATTAAAAAAACTTTAGAAAAAAATAAAATGCTGAAATGTTATTACTTTAAAAGCTGTGATTTTTATTTGTGCTTAGAACACGATTAGATTAAATTTTTGTAAATTAAAAAAAGGAAACCTCAAAACAACAGAGATTGAGGGCCTTGATAAACATACAACACCCAACCACCCACAAAACACGACATTAAATGCCCTAAAACTTTACAGATATGAATTGTTTTAAGAAAATTGTTTTTTATTTAGTTAAACACAACAACAGCAACACAAAATCATTTATTCCTTTTTATAGCTGTGGGATATCTGTAACAATAAAACACAATAATACTGGTAATACAAACAAAATAACTTAAAGATTCTTAATTGATTTTTATCTTTTTGTTTGATTTTTTTTATAAGAAATTAAATATTTTACTTATTTTGCTTTTGTGCAACTTTGTTGTCTGTTATATGTTGTAGTCGGTTAGTACTGGTACACGTACAAACATATAAATATTTTATAATTACTTTTTAGTGGCTGCTTTATAATTTAGCTCTACATTCATTCATTTATGCACATTGTTTCACGTAAATAGTTTGTGTATGTTTCTTTGTATTGTTTTGTTTTGTTTTTTTTTTTTTT
Organism: Thelaira solivaga; assembly: GCA_947397855.1. NCBI lineage: Eukaryota > Metazoa > Arthropoda > Insecta > Diptera > Tachinidae > Thelaira > Thelaira solivaga. The sequence continues at coordinate 37,930,318 of OX377611.1, read as the reverse complement.
TTGTGAAAATATGTAGACATAATAATAATTATAAAATATATGTAACAAAAGGTACAAATAAAACAAACATACTTAAAACATATAGTTAACATTTGCTATAAATTCCTTAATGTATGTAATTTTAATGATGCCTGTGTCGTTTTTTTTTGTTCGATTTCTTAACCAAGAAAAATAACTCCCAGTGGAGTTATCACTTAAGCGTAAAGTAATTTGAAAAATAACAAATATGCTAGATATTTTACCCAGTCTAGCTCGGTCCTTTATACTATGAGTGGGAGTTCTTTGAGTAAGAAGTTGGTATACGAGTATATAAAAATTCAGAGCCATCTGTTGAAAAATCTGTCTTTTTATTATTAAAAAAAAAACCTTTTCTCAAGTGTGGAGAGAGTACTCAGCAAAGTTTTAAAGAAATTCATTGACAAATAGAATTTTACCCACTAAAAGATCTATTAAAATTGTTAATAAAAATGGGCGTGTCCAGGGAAAATTATATCACCACCTTTTTCAAGTGTAGAGAGTGAGCATATGTACCTAATATCACAGAAATCTGCTAAGTATTATAATAAAATTTTATTTATTAAAAGTCCAATCTAAATTTTTCTACTAAAAAGTTCAAGAAAAAGTAGGCGTGACCAGTCCTAAATTATATGTCAACTTTGTTTAAGGTATAGATCGCACAAATTTCAAAGATTTTCATCATTAAAAATATATTTAATTTACCTTGTTTAAAAACTAGGCGTAAAAAAAGGCGTGTCCATTCCAGAAGTTTAGGGTAATCTTAATTGGGATATAGAAATTATACATATGCACCGAATTTTATAGAAATACGATTAAAACAATAATTTGTATACTGAACCCGCAAACAAACAAAAAGTGCATTTTATTTATATAAATGAGATTAATTTTAAAAAATTAGAGTGAGTTTTGATTAATAAAAAAAAACTTTTCATTAGTTTAAAATTCTTATAAAAATTTTAATAAACCTGCCAAAAAACAAGAGACTGACATAAGTGATAACTTAATAAGCTAAAGAATAGTAGATGGGGCTTAAAAGAAATAAGAGAAGCGGATCTAAAGAAAGAAACAGAAGTAAACAACGAAGCATACGTTACAACATACAGCCATTAATTAAAATACATTGCAGCTCACGACTTAATTTAACCCACAAAAGTGCAGAAAGGCTTTTAGGTAGCTCTTATCCACGCACAGAGTTCATTGATCTTTTAGTCTAACATAGAGGAGAGATTTTGTTCCACATATTTATCCTTGCTGTTGTCTTGATCACCTTCACTAGGCATTTGATGGCAGACTCATAAGACCAACATGGTTGCCAAATTTGTTGCGGTAAATTTCCCAATTCAGTCCCAAAGATCACTGGTGAAAACCTGATCTCTTTTTGGTCACATCATATTCGATATTTAACATTTAAAATGCACTTACAGTGAATTGGTTGCAGACCGGAAGAGACCGATTCAAAAGGGGATTGAAGAAAAAGCACTCTACAACCTAGTATTTAGGTTAAGTTGCACAGGGCTCAAAAAATAAAAAACATAGAGGGGGTTTACTTGGGTTCTCTGTCGTGGTCCCTTTGTGTTACCTTTATGAAAAGAAAAACGGATAACAATAGAGATGGAAGAATGAAACGAAGTAGAAAGATGGTAAGTGAAAGAAAAAGAAGATGAGTCCGTCACCAATTGCTATTCCTAATGAAGCCACATAAAATGCCAACCGCTATAGTTGACAGTGTAGTAGCGCTCCCCCGTAATATATATTTCGCTGATCTGCCAGGGCAATGCAGAGGCTACTATTTATACTGTATGCATTTTTTCCTTTTTTTTTTTGTTTTTGTTGTAAATAATGTTGTTTCCGTTGCATGGATTTTTCAGTTGCAAATATTAACACAAAAACTTAAATTTTAATAAAAACGATTGTTATTCCAAAGATAAGTAATTGTTTGGCAATAACATTTCAAACTGATTTCGGGCATAAAGCTAGCTAGCTCGGCTGATTTTAACGAAACGCATTTTAAAAGTTTTATTTCGGTTCAGGCTTTGAAGCTTAAATTACAAAGCATTAACTTGGATCTGCTGCCCTGCTTTGTTTTACAAATACTTTATTCGATGTGTATGGTTATTGCACGACTTAAGCGATGCACCATGCGCAATCCAGTGAATGAGCTGATAAGCTGGCACGACATAATTTACCGTCAAGCTGATACTACAAGCTTCATTGTGATTAGCGCAAATCGTTTTTTATAACTGCTTCAAATACTAACAAATAAATAAATAAAATATAAATAAGAAAAAAGGAAATGAAAAAAAAAATTAAAGGAAAAATTGTGTTTTTAACGAAGAAACTTCGTTATTTTTGATAAATTAATGTTTACTCGTTGACAATTTTCCTCAACTGAGCTAATTTCTCCGTTTACATCTGCAAAATGTCAATATATATTGGACATCGCTATAACACAGCGTACAATCATACAAAGTGCTCTTACACGATCAAGCTGCTGGCCCAAACTATTGATGGCGCATATATGCTGTCGTCATATACGGGGCCTTGTAGAGAATATAAGATCCAAAATCTATTCAAAGTTTCACAAATGGTTTGCTTAGCAGAACGATATACGCCACAGAAATTATGACGTCGTTGCATAATTTACGGGAGTTGAAGGATAGTTTTAAAGCACAATTTGATAAAGTTGTTCAAGCGTCAATCAATCCAAAGATAATCTCAAAAACTAAGCGCAATTACAGATAAGAAAAGTCAAATATTGATCGTATCATAACAGTTGCTTTAGTAAGTTCTATAGGGCTTCAAAGATAGCTTGTGCAAAAACACAAAAACCTAAGACTCAATCCTATTGCTTACTATTTAATTGTTATTTTATTATTTCATATAGAAGTTAACAATGCATAGAAATATTGCATTAATTATTAGGAATTTGATTGCTGTCTGTTTCTCTTTATGTTCGATGGCTGTTCTTTTAAATATGCAAGATGGCGCAGTCTATTATGAAATTTTTTTATTGTTTTCATTCATTACAAGCGCATGATGATGACAATAAAGATGAAAAGGACAACAAGTAACACAATAACAATAATAAAAACAACTTAAAACACACAAAACAGCACTAATGCTGTCGGAGCGGTAAACATCTTCATTTTTCATACTTAAAGTAAAAAGGAAGAAGAAAAGAAAAGGAGCTGGTATATTTTTTTTAGTCATTCACACCTGAAGAGTAAACCAAAAATAAAGGGAAAAAATTAAAAGTAAATAAAAAAGCAGTTCAAAGACACAATAAAGCAAGAAGTTTATGAGTTTAAAAATGAGAAAAAAAGAACAAACTATTCAAAAAATCAACTAAGCAAGCAAAATCCCATTTCAAAACACAAGAAATTATAAAAAAGGGAAAAAAATAACTACTAAAACATAGACAACAACTCTTAAGAAAAACAACATAAAAAATATGAAGCAGAACTGAAAAAAGAACTTCAATCTGAAGTGAATGAGAATTGTCTAGAGTTTTCAGTTGATGACTCTCAACTTTATTAAAAATAAAAACAAAACAAAAGAAGAGTACTTCACAAGAATGATAGATATAAAAGGTTATGCCATCCCGCACACAAAATTTAAATTTTCTGTTTATGTAGCGCAAATGACGAGAGAGAGAGAGAGAGAGAGAAATCCGTGTGTGTACTATTTTTTTCTTCAAATAGTGAACAATCTACGTTATGTAACGGGAAATCATGCTCATGGCGTAATCTTGTATTTATATTATTCTTGGTACTTCATACTTCAAGACAGTCTACATGCAATATTCTTTGCTCTTTGATCTCTTTGTAAGTCTAAATAAAAACCGAATCAGGGCTACAAATTATTTAAGAAATATTAAAAAATAAATTGGGTTTATTATACAAATTTGAAATAAAAATAGAATTTTTAAAATTATGTTTCTATTATAGTTTACAATTGAACTCTACTTTAGTCGAAATTTTGATATGACAACAATTTTGTGTTATTACCGATTAGAACTTCATGCTTGTTCGTTTGGCAAAAATATATAAAAATTTAGCTGTTATTTTTTGTAAATGAGTCAGCATTAGTAAGATGGTGTTTATAATTTACTAAGATTAACGCGTGCTCATTAAAATATTTAAAAAAGTGGACTTATTTCCCTTTCAAAAATAACAGCTCAATTACAACTCATCAATATCAGTTGCAATTTCAACTCAACTGAGTTGAGTTGTAAACCATAGCATAGTTATAGTAAAATAAACTTCAACTTCAAAAATTAGCCCATTTGTTTCAAAATTTTTTTGAAATTTTAAAATATTTTAAGAAAAATTTTTGATTCTGCTTGATATTTGACATTCGAAAATCACGATAGAGAATAAACCAGGTTAAGAAAGGCTACTTATTTGCTCGCACTCTGCAATTCTCTTTTTTATTTCTTTATTCGTGTCTTTTATAAATGTGAAAATAAAAAAGACGATGATAGAGCTAAATAGCAAAATGTATAAAAGAAATGTAAAATATCAGTAAACATAGAAGTAATGAAAACGAAAATTTTGCAGACTTGCAGCAATAAAAATGCTGGTGTAAACTGGCATAACTTTAAGTAAATATTTGATTTTAATTTAATAAAATATTTTTTTTTATGAATTTCATATTTGTCTAACTCAAATTTCTCAACCCTGCTATAAATGCAGCCAAAGGCAGCAAAACTCTCAACAAGTGTTGTGTGTTTTCTTTAACTTTAGCACTTTTATGCTGAGGCCAAAACCTTTTGGAACAATAATATTTAGGAGACAGGAACAACAAACGACAACAATAAAATTACTCAAACAACAAAAAAAAAAAATGTTTAATAAAAACAACTAAAAAAACTAAGAAGATGTGCCAACAATAAAAGTGTAAAAATGTACAACTATGAAATGCAAACATGGCGTATAAACACACACACACATGCAACTCTCTTCTATACTGTGCACTTTTTTATTACGCTTGGTGCTTTGCTGCTTTTTCCCACTTTTTTTATTTTTTGCTTTTCTTTATATATTTTGTGTTTAATGGTTTCATGTGTCGTGTGTCCTTGAAACAAATTGTTGTCGTCATAATTTTTCATACGTGCTTGTATGTATTAATGTATGAATGTATGTGTGTGTATGTATTTCAGTTACGAACAAAGCTTTATTGTTGCTGGTGTTGTTGTTTTAGTTGTACAGGGTGGGCCAAAAGAAACCAAGGGGTGTAAAAGTTTAATAACTTTTTTGTTTATTAACTTTTTTTTATTTTTTCTTTCAGATTATATAATATACAAAATGGAAATTTTTTTACACTAAGTATGAAAAATGATGTCTCTTAAATGACCACCGTTTTCAGCTTCGCACTGATGGGTTCTTTTTAGAGCATTTTCCATAACATCTGTCAAAACTTGTGGCTGTAGCGTTCGAATTTCTGCAACAATGTTTGCCTTGAGTTCAAGGATTGTCTCTGGCTTGTTCACATACACTCGCTCCTTCAAAAAACCCCAAAGAAAATAGTCGGGTGCTGTCAAATCTGGCGATCGCGCTGGCCAAATAATTTCCGAATTTCGAGAAATTATTCGCTCTCCAAAAATTTGACTTAAAATTGCCATTGTGTCTCGGGCAGTATGGGCAGTGGCTCCGTCCTGCTGAAACCACATACCAGGTTTGTTTTCAAGAGCAGGACGTAAAAAATTTTCTATCATAAAACGATACCGCTCTCCATTTACGGTTACAGCACTTCCATCTTCATTCTCGAAGAAGTAGGGCCCAATGACATTTTCAGATGTGATCCCACACCATACTGTACACCTGATGGGGTGCAATTGGCGTTGATGAATGGCTCTTGGATTTTGAGAACACCAGAACCTACAGTTCTGCTTGTTAACAAAGCCATTCAAATGAAAATGAGCTTCATCACTCATAGTCAAATTTTCAATAAAGTTGATCTCTGGTTTAAATAATAAAATTCTACTGTTCTGGTTCTCTGTTCAGTTGTGAACCTCTCCATTATAAATTCTCCAAGAAAAAATAAAAAAAAATTAATAAACAAAAAAGTTATTAAACTTTTACACCCCTTGGTTTCTTTTGGCCCACCCTGTATTAAAGTAGTGGCAACATAAGGCATAAAATATTTTAAAGGATCTGCAAACTACTTTAGAATAATAAAAATAAACCTAAATAAACAAAACAACACCGTAAGAAAAAATTATAATAACTTAAGAAAATTTTACTATAAATTTTTAGAAAACGTTGCAATAATTTTTAACCTGTAGCCGGTGATGAAATACCAGACCTACAACCTGTGATATTAATTAAAATAAAATATGCAACCACTTTTACACTAGCAGAACTTACATAACAAAAATAAGAGTCGATAGCTGCCCGCTTGTTACGCGCGAGTTGGTGTCCAAACTAGTTGATTGGCTTATTCCCCGGACTTTTAGTAATCGCTGCGCAACAAACTATTATTGTCGTACTTACTTACTTACTGATAATCCCATCTCTGGCTCTTCTATAGTCTCTTTATAGGTATTAATGCTATATTGAATATAACAGATCCCTAACACGCTTTAGTTTAAGTACCTAATAAACATGCTTGACAATAATTGATTTGGTTCTTAAAGTGACAAAAATAATTGTAACTTAACTCTGTCAGCACACGAAATAACGTGAATTAGTTATTATTAAATAGCAACTAGGGACATTTAAACGGAAAAAATACAATTAACACACTTCACCACTCGGTGGCCTCTAGTTCAATCGCCTCTTGACTAAGCGACCCATACACGATATCAGCATGCATACTGGGGGGGTTATTATGTATTCCGATTCGAATCAAAAAGGCTTTCGAAGTGAACTTTCAATTTAAAAAAAAAAATAATGTAGAATATTCGAGAAAAACTATTAATATTTTTAAAATAACCTACAAAATTTACAATACAACTATGCTAAATTTTAAAAAGCTCTACATATAAGATTTTTGTTTCGAATTGAAAATTCTTTTCGAAAGCCATTTCCATTCGAATCGAAATATATAATAACCCCCCCGGTGTTGTGCATGGTGACGAAAGTTTTCTAAAACCTAACATCGTTATACTATATTTTACCCATTGCTTTGTTCAAACACGCTTTTTTCCTTAAATTTTTTATTACAAATACAATCCATTCAAAAAGCAAACAAAATATTCATAGCAAAGATTTGGCCGCTATCCATAACAATCCTCCCAGTAATATCTAAAATGATGGCATATTATGTGGATCGAGTTCTTTAGCTTAATCATTTGGTTACGGGTGCATACTGCTATCAATAAAAGATCCAAAATATGCCAAGAGCATTAATTCAGTAATTTTTAGTAAAGCTTAATATGGTCCATTTCATAGATAATAGAACTGTTAACTACATTTTAAAACTTCTACTTAGAGTATATTTTAAGATCAACACATGTGATCAACATTGGGAATTCATTGTGGTTGTATGGCCACTTTTTCAAACATTGCTAGTCATGAATGACACAAACATTCTTGGCCTCCAAGGATTTAATTTAAGTCTTCTCCCAAGCTGTCACTTATAATGGTCATATTCTCTTCATATTATCTGCATATTTTTTATATTATGTTCTCGTAGTGCATCATTTAGAAAGTATGTGATATAAAATCTGTTGTTGATTTAACGTATGTCTAGTTTAGATGGGCTTTATATAACATGTGATATGAGCAAATTGATTATATTGATTTTAAAACTGAATTTGTGGTCATACTGCATATCGATCAAAATATATGAAACCTCTTTAAGGAACGAAACAAAAACAAATTTCTTCCGTATTTCGTTCTCATTTAGCTGTTTTAAAATTATGATTGCTGCCGAGTACTGTAATTTTGTACCTCGATAATTTCATAATATTCACAGTAAAAACTTTTAACCCAATTAAACATTTTAATTTAAAAAGTAGTTTCATTAATTAAATTTTTATTTAAATCAATTAAATATTTTATAAATAGTTTTATTTCTATTAGTTAAGTTAAAAAATTACCTCACTGATTAAATTTAATTTAAAGGTTTCAATTAGAAATTTAATAAATCAATTAAAAAATTTAACAAATTTAATTATTTTTTAATTAACATTTTTTATTGGCTTACGATTTTCTTCTTTATTCCCGGAGTCTACTAATCATTAAAATAAAAAAGTGAGTTTAGTATAAGGGTCCTTTATTAAGTTCTCAAATGCCAAAAAAATCATACGTTCTCATGCTCCTTTGCCATTTATAAAATTAAAATGTTCTCAAACATTTTTTGAGTTAAATTATTCACTTATCAGATAGAAAATCAAAACTTTCTGATGAAAAAAAATATTAAAATTAATTTAATGCCTCTTTAGCCAAATGCAAACTAAAGCTTGCTAAGCATACTTGTATTGAAAACAAAAACAATACACATTTATGGAAAAGAAGCTTTCGTCTGTATTTAGCTGAACAGGCAATTTACAGCTCCTTCACAGAAAAAATCCTCAAAATAATTAAATTTATTTTTTGTAGTTAAAGCAAAAAATACACTATTTCTATTTAGCAATTCTTTCATTCTTTTACTTTGCAAAAAAAAAAAAAACTCCTTGCAATACCCTTCTTTGTAGCCTTATAGTTTTATGACTCTTTTAAAACGAGAAATAAAATAGAAAGATATGGTAACCATAATGATTTATTTACTTAAGACAAACAAGAAATTAATTTTTATTCATGATATTGCTTGACTGTTGCTGCCAATGTTAACTGATATTGAGGATGATGATGATGATAATGTTGTTGTTTATTAGAACCTAAAGTTGTTGCTAAATTGAAGGTGGTAGTGCAGTAATAAGTAACCCGCAAGCATGGGCAACCATAAACATGCAGGCGGTACTTAATATCGCTTTGAGTTTTAAAAAAACTACCAGTAGACTTAAGCATACGTTTGTGTATGTCTCTGTTTGTGTTGCATTGTAAGCGTCAAAAATGTTCTGGTAATCATTTGTAATTTTCTAACATTCCTGGGATTGTTATGTGTTTAGCCTTTAAAATAAATTTTTCTATCAAAGAAAAAAAGTATCAAAACAGAACATGTTTATTGCTGAAAGTATAGCCGGGAGTCATCCTCCCTTTGTGTTCACATTAATCGTCACTTGAAAATTTTAACAAAGTGTAGAGTCGTATTTGAAGAGAAAACAAGATGTTGACTTTGAATGGCACTTTATTACAGACATAACCAAGAAACTAAGACCAACAAAAAAAAAAAAAAAAAGGAAATTAGCAACTAAAGCCGTTTTAAAATTGCTTTTCTAACCTTCATTATTCAAATCATAAATATAAATATTTTAATTAGGTTCAAACAATAACAGCGTTAATATAGATTTTACCTAGTATTCAGGCCACGGAAATGATATCATTTTTGTTCTGGTTATTTGTCTCTTTATTTTTATTTACTTCTTTTTTTTATAATTTTTTTTTTATTTATTTAATTATTTTATTTATTTATTTCTTATTTCTAGACTAGGTCTTGGAAAGGATTAAAGCTGAACTTTTTCTTTACATCATTAACCACTAACAATAACAACAAAACATTTAGGGGATTCACACAGTAGTCATAAGCGTATATGTTTAAAAAACAAAACAAAAATATATGACTGTTGGGAGCAACCCCTCAGTGTGTTATTTTAAATTTGAGTCTATTGGGTACTTATGACAAAATTTTAAACACATTAGAAAAAGTCTTATTATTTTAGGACATTTTTGTTTGAAAAGCAAAAAATAATTTTTATAATTATTGTAAAATAATATGATTTTAAGACTTTATGACTGATATGACACTAGCGTCAATCCTCCAATTATATTTAAGATTTACTAGTTTCACATTGTCTTTTCCCATTACACTCAATAAAGCTTCGTCGCTTGCTGGGCTTTTTCTTCTAGTTAATAGTTTTTTTATTTTATTTTTTTTTTTTGAAAAATTACTTTAAATGATGAATGTGACTCTACGATGTGCATTGCTTGTTCAATATGTTATTGTAGTTAATTTTTTTTTTCAAAGTTAATTTTTCATTACTGTATGTTATCGTCTTAAAAAAATTGTTTTGCCACTTTGCATACACACCAAATGCTTACACTTGCACAAGCCCATTTGTGCTCATACTCACATATTCTATGCAAACACATATAAATATGTTGTATGTTTGCTTCTTTAAATGAATTTTTTGTTTACATTCTTTATAATCGTGTTATGTTTATTACTCTTTTTTCCATTTTGGCTTATAGAGAATTGTTTGTCAAAGAAAAGGAGGAGACGCATAGATAAAGAGAAAAAAACTTCATGGTTATGTATTTCATCTGTCAAAATATCAGTTTTGAAAAATGATTTTCTATAAAATAAATTGTTAACAAAAAAAAATAAAAAGTGCAGATAGTTTTTTTTAAATCTTCCAAATGTGTTTGGTAGTATTAGTAGTGTGTACTGGTAATGATAGCAAAAGCCATTTGTAAATCAGCGTTTCATAAAAAGAGGGAAGCTTAAAAGAATGTGAGTAGGCTTTATGATAAATAAAGTCATAAAGTTATTGATAATGACTTCTTTTTTAGGATTTAATCAGGCACAAACAAGAAAGGAAAACTTTGAGTAAATTTTTTATTAGTTTTAAAGGTTATCAAGAAAAATAAATGAAAAAACGAGTACTACATAGTTTCTTAAAAAATCTATTTATACAAAAGAATTTCAGCTTAAGTTTGTACACTTTTTACTAAGAAAATAGCAAATAAAACGGCAGGTTTCTTTAAAGCTTAAAGTAAAATTTATTTAATTTCATTAAGAACAAGTTAAATTAAAGTTTTTGAGCGAAAAATTCAGTTTTTGAATAAACTTTAATACTAAAATTAAGTGCTGAGTTAATAAAATACAAAACAATAACCCTCTTACCAAAAAAAAAAAAATAAACGTATGAAAAATTTTTATAAAATATTTCATTTACTTTAGAGTCTACTTTATTTATTTACATACTTTTTATACAACTATTGTCTAACTTTTGACATTGACTATGAAATAGGCTGGGTAGTAAAAAAGTTTTAAAAATGTAGATGACTTGCCTTGCAAAACTTTACAAAACAAAAATATTTTATATGAATTTTGTTTTTATTATTTTATAGATTTGATTTTTTTTTTTATTGTTGGTGTATGTAGACCATATTAAATAAATTATGTGATTTTTATTTCATAAATAAAAAAGTAATAACTCAAAATAATAAAATAAAGTCCAAACCAGAAAATATATTACAAAGAAGGGACTATTAAAAATAGGCTTAATATTTTTAAAATAGAAAAATAAAATAACAAAAAACAAAAGACTTAAGATACAAACTTTAATACCACTCAAAGCGAAAAACACTTATGACACACACTGTCACTAATTTGGCCACCGATGTGGGAATATATCCTTTTTTTTTTAGTTCTACTATAGAAAACACTTCTATTAAAATATTAAGTAGTTTCTTAATTTTTGTACTTTGAAATTAAGGTTTCTGTGCACCAAAGAATTTAAAAAAAAAATTAATTTTACGTTTGATTGTTATAGTTCAAATTACAAAAAAAAATAATAACGGTTGATATAAAAGGTGATTTTATAAGAACTATCGGAAATTAAAAAAAAAAACACATAAAATTCAGAAAAATGCATGAAATATTTATTTGGATCGATAGTTGGGTCGATATAATTTAATGTTTGAAGATTATTTCATGCAAATGTTGGCCGCGGCTGCGCCTCAAATGGTCCATCCGCTTAGTCCAATTTTGGCATACTCTTTCCAACATTTCGGCCGGTATCTCACGAATAATGTTGGCAATGTTGGCTTCCAGTGCGTCAATCGAAGCGGGCTTGTCCCTATAGACATTAGCCTTAACATAGCCCCACAAAAAATAGTCTAGAGGCATTAAATCGCACGATCTGGGCGGCCAATTGACTGGTCCCAAGCGTGAAATAAACTGTTCACCGAACTCGCCTCTCAATTGGTCCATTGTTTCGCGTGCTGTGTGGCATGTGGCACCGTCTTGTTGAAACCACATGTCATGCAAGTCAAGCTCTTCCATTTTGGGCAAAAAAAAGTTTGTGATGCCGCCAGCCCATAATCCGCACCAAACGGTTGTTTTTTGTGGATGCATTGGTAGCTCTTGCAATGCTTCTGGCTGCTCTTCACTCCAAATACGGCAGTTTTGCTTGTTCACGTATCCATTCAACCAGAAATGAGCCTCGTCGCTGAACACAATTCTTCGATAAAAAAGTGGATCTTCATCTAACATTTCAAGAGGCCATTCACCAAAAAGTTGGCGTTGTGGTAGGTCGTTTGGCTTCAATTCTTGCACCAGTTGTATCTTATAAGGCTTCACACCCAAATCCTTCGGCAAAATTTTCCACGTAGTGGAGTAACAGAGGCCCAATTGCTGCGAACGGCGCCGAATCGATAATTCACGGTCATCACCAACACTGGCCGATACGGCTGCGATATTTTCTTCAGTTCGCACTCTACGTAAGCGTGTTGGTGGTTTAATGTCCAACAATGTAAATTTGGTGCGAAATTTTGTTACAATAGCCCGAATAGAAGCCTCAGTAGGTCGATTAAACTGACCATAAAATGGAAGAAGCGCGCGATGAACTTTCTTAACAGAGCACGCATTTTGGTAATAAAATTCAATAATTTGCAAGCAACAATATTTTCTTTATTTAATACATATCATTAGCGCAAAGACAACTCCTTAGTAAAACCAGATTTTTTATGCATAAAAAACTTTGGTGGCAAATTTAAAAAAAAAATGCAATAATTTTTTGATATTTTATTCCTACAAAATAAATAGTCATGGCAAGCAACTAAGGGCACACATAATTTATTTTTTTTTTTATTAGTTTAACATTTGACTTACATTTTAGCTGGTTTACTGTGAAACGTTTTTTCAAAAATTTTCTTTTGATACAAAGTCGTTTACATTAAAATTATTTTATTTCAAAATGAAAACTTTAAGAAACAAACCAGTTTTCTTAACAAAATACAAAAAAAAAAATTATTTAATTGTAGTAGTTGGTAATTCTTATACTGCTATATGTTGTTATTATTATAGTTGCTTTTATAAATCTTTTTTTTTTTTTTGCAGCATTCAATGTACAAAATTGCTGTCACACACACATGTGTTTTACGACATGTTAACAAATTCATGTTTAAATCAAATATTTTGACATAAATTGCTATCAAGATCTTATCATTAGTAACGATATTTATGTTTTTTCTGCTGCTTTTTTTTTTTTTAATTTGCAATCACTGAAATAATTTAAAAATTAAAAAGAAAAAAATTTGTTGAAATTTTTGAGGTGTAAGAAAATAAAACAAATTGGGAAATAAAAAAAATGTATACAATAAAAATTTTTCGTACTCAAATTTGAAGTGATTAGTAGTGAAACATCTGATTGACTGTAGACAAACGCTTTAAAAAAAATTCTAAATAAATGTAGTTGAAAAATTTTAAAAAAAATTTATTACTTATTTGGCCTTGTGCTATGAATTAAAATTTCTCTTCTTAGCTTAGTAAGGATATTTCCAGACTTAATTGCTGTGACAACTAGTCACTGAACGATCCGCATAAAAGCATTAGTCTGGGATTGACTTTCAAAGTGAACTTTCACAGCTGCTGGGCACATGAGGATAAAGAGACTGGCTTTCGACTTATCTGCGAAAACCCGACTCTTTTGGCTTCGGGACACAAATTTGAAGGTGAACATTTGATAGTCTGTCTACCTTGGATATCAGAGAAATTGTTAAGGAATCTTGTCAGATATCAGTGTTTCTTCTTTGAACCATAAAAATGGATTCTTGGGACCCATAATTCTTACAATAAGCATTTGTTAATAAAAAGTAATAAATAAAGTGTAATAATTAAGATTTTATTTTTTGAATTTGATTTCATTTGGCTGAGCGATCACTCTAAACAAATTTTGTTCCTTAATCGAATGAAAAAAACCATTATTTTTCAATTAGTAGTAAAATTAGAATATCATAGGTTGAAAAAGAATGAATTATTCTTTCAGTGTGAGAACTGAATTTGTCCCCATCGATGTTGTAAGTAAACCAGCTGAAAGTGAGACGACAGTTAATTTTTTTGCATGATTGAGGCCCCTGCTGTCAAAGCTTAAGAAATATTAATGTGTTAAAGAGATATAATTTATGGAAAAAGGTTTTGCACACTTCAATCAATGGAAATTACTTTTGACAGAAAAAATTTTTGGGTTTTTTCTTTTTTTTTTACTGGTTTTTTTACACAATTCTGTTGTGATAGCTGAAATTTTTAGTAGTATCGCTATTACAGCACAAAATTTTGGTTGAGTGAACTAAGTTATGGACTACATTATCGAATTTACGACTAGAGAGAAATTCATTTCTCACAACGGAAGTTGTTTTTGTAGGTATCAGTACTTAGAGATACTGTGAATATAAAGTAAAATTTTTTGACTTGTATTTTTTAACTGATTTGGATTTAATAGGTCAATTATGGATGACATCTTAGCTTCAGTTGCTTTGTCAATGGGCAACGCAACTGAAATGAAAATAGTTATTGTGGATGGCAACGAACTATCCCCATTATTACCACTACCATTAACACCACCATCACCACTACTAGTTGCTTTCTGTAATAATAATTTGGCAACTGGCAACGCATTTTAAGTTTGGTTGCTATCCATTATCAGCCTATAAATTTACTTCAGCCACACATTGTAAATTAAAAAAAAATATATATATATATCACAGGTATTTAATAGAAAATGGAATTCTAAGGAGAAAATATAAATTAAATTTCTCATTAAAGTTCGTATTTTCTGAATTATATGATATTTTAAAGAATGTTTTTTTTTCATTTATAAAACAAATTTTTATTTAACAAAAAGTTTGTTTTTGCACATTTTTTTGCCATTTACATTCACATAACTATTTTAGTAAATAAACATTTAAAATAGCTCAGGCTGAAGATAAACAGCAATCAGTTTTAACAGGCACTAAATATAACAGAGGAAAAAAAATACACTTTTTCTTTTAATACATAACTATAAATAGTTTATCGCTGGAAAACATCTACATATATTTGCAAGCAACCAAGCAGCCAGCCAGCCAAACACCCAAAGACATATTGAGAATTGACAACAATAGTTTACGATTTTCTGCTTAGGAAAAAATATTTACCAGCAAAAAAAAACTCCTGTAGCAGCTATTAAACCTAATAAAGCATGTTTAACACCAACAACTTTCTAAAGATTATTTTATTTAAAAATGGTTGTTTTTTTTATATTCAGTTTATAATTTATGAATTTTTATATAAACTTTTTTTATTATACTGCAAAACAAAATAAAAAATATCAGTTTTAGATAAAAACGAAACATACTCAACTATAAAACGCTACTGTTTTATAATTTATGGGAGCTTAAGGCAGAGAAATTTTTCCAAAAAAAAAAATCAATTTTTTAAACTTAAGTTGGTTAATTTTTTAAAGCAGCTTATGTGTGCATGTTACAAATTAAAAACGGTTTACTTTTGGTTTTAGGATTTTGGAAAAGTAAAATTTTGTGGTTCATTGCAAACTTTAAACTTGGCTGGTTAGTGATGCAAGTCTTTCCTAAAGTATACTTTTCGTTTAGTTATTTAGTTTAACAGCAGGTCTCTGTGGAGATATTTTTTCGGTATAAGTAGGAGTACTCTGCAGAGTGAGAAGGAGAGGTTAATTAAAGTCCAATTATTGTGTAAATTTGACATTAAAAGCTGGAGATTCCTTACTAAAAGTCAATTCGTATTTAAAGTGAGAAATTTTCTTATTTAAAAAACAAAAATTTTTGAAATAAAACATAAATGCTGGTTTGTCATCGGAATTATTGGCTAGACTAGACTAGACTTTACTTTAAAAATACCAAAATGTTTAAGGAAGTAATAGTTTTTTTCTAAATTAAGCACACACACAAACACACAGACGTATACATAATGGGTAGCTCAGTAAGAGTACACTTTTTCATTTTAAAATAAAAAAAACTTGTAAATATTTTGCTGTGACTTTTCCATTGGATTGTAAAAAAAGATATATTGCGATTGAGTATGAAATAAAAAATTTGCTCTAGCAATTCGTGTAATGGATAATGGAGCAAAGGGAAGTCAATTCCAATTTTTCAAAAAAAAACCATCTACTCCGATGAAGCGCATTTCCATCCAATTGATTTTGCTAATACGCAAAATTGTCAAATTTGGGGCTTAGAAAATCCTCAGAAAATCCATGCGAAGCTTGGTCAAGTTTTATTTATTTTTTTTTTTTTTTTTGAAAATGAGCCCGAAATTGGGTTGACTGTGAATGACATTCTTTACAACAACACGATAACGTAGTTCTTGGGTGCTCAACTGGACGGCATATTGTTCAGCAAAACGGTGCCACGCAGCATGAAATGAAAAAGTGCACTCTTATTAGGACGCCCTTTACAATAATGTAACTCCACAAATATATTTTATTATTATTATGATTTTTCATATTTTTCTTATTAAACTTTTACTTAAAATTCCCATAAATTTTAATGTTATTAACTTACAAACCTTTAAGTTCTTTTCTTATTTTTTTTTGTCATCTAGTTGCTAATAAAAAAAATTTTTTTTTTCATAAATATCAACAACAATATCTTGACGATAATAAAGTTACGAAATTTTCTTTATGAATTTTTTTTTTTTTGCTTTTTGTTTTTTGCTCAACTTTTCTTATTTATTTTAACGACATTAATCTTGGTTATGTTTCCGCCATGAAATTCAAACAACAACCGAAATGCAATTTGCAACAACTACAATATGAGACAAGAGGCAACAACAGCAGCATCTTAAATATTAGCAAAACAATATCAAACAACAACAGCAGTAACAGTCAGCAAAATAATAGCAACAATGATTTTGTTTTTGCCTTTAAATAAATATAAAATCAGAAAAAAAAATCATAAAAGAATACAGGTACGAGTAAGTACTTAAGGAGCAACAAAAAAAAATACTAAAACTTTGTTGTCTTATAAACAGAAACCTCCAAAAAAGATTATGAAATATCTTTTCAGAGCACTAAGCAAGATTACAAAAGTATTTAAACGTTGGCTTTTTGTAACTTTAGGAAAACTTTAATGAAAAAAGAAAAATATTTTTTTTTAAACAAAATTCTGCTTTTTATTGAAGTTAAGCTTAAAATATTTGTTATTTTGCGAAGTGTAGGTTGCTTTGGTTTTATGTTATTCTTTTTTCCTTTATATTTTTTTGTGAAAACAATAATATCGTTATTATAAGGCATTGCTGTGGTTGCTTTTTCAACTTAGACGCTTGACCCTTTAAAGGTTCAAAATATTTGTATTAAGAGTTGCTTAGCTTATTTTGTTTCTCTTTTTTTTTTCATTGTAAAGGCGAAATTGAAAAAAAATAAATTTTACCTAAACCATAGTTTTTATGCACAAAAAAATCAATAAATATTCTATTACACGTTAAGAATATGGCTGGAAAAAAATTTTAAGTTTTATTAAGTTCCCTTATCTTAAAAACAGTGGGGTCACAGAAAACAAAGTTCTGGCAGCTAAAGAAAACTTAAAAAGCTTTTATTTAACTTGTTTTGTATGCATGCGAAGAAGGAATCTTGCAAGTTAAATTTTATCCACTTTCCGGTGTCCGATTGATTATAAGCATGACCTGATGATGCTGCCAGGATTGGCTCTACAAGAGGGATATCCTCAACGTTTAACAGTAGGAGCTTTAAATTTTGCATACATATCAAGAACATTAGTGAACAGGTACAAGACCCATACCGTGACTTGTATAATTTTTTATATATATCCTATCTTTTAAAAGTTTTTATGTATAAAATTAAAATATTTTTAATCTTACTTGTTTGCTCAATGCTATTGTTTCTCGATGCGAGAGTTATAGAAACCGGACATTGAATTCATATTAAGGTATATGCAGTTAAGAAATATTTACTGGCCACTGGCAATCATAACATGTTTACTGTAAACATATTTATAGATAAATTCAAACATAACTAGAAACATGCTTACCGTAACCATAATGATATTTAGATGGCTTAAAAATAGCAATAATATTTTTGTAGAGAAGAAACTTTGATTGCGGTGACCATATTCAACCATATTTTTTCTTTACGTATAGATTTTAATTATTATTAAATTATTTCATTTTTTTTTTTGCAATTTGTTTGCTGTTTCTATTAAATATTAACTTAAAACTGTCTGGTTACAGAAACAGAAAAGAAGGTGCAGCTATAAGTATAGGACGATTGTTGGGAATAAATCATTTTATACATTTTGATAACATTTAAACGCACGTAACTTTTTGAGTTGCAGCTCTAAAATATTGACATTAAACTACTTAAGTCATCTATCGAAAACATTAAATTAATTTTTTAAGCCCTTCAGTAATATATATATTTTTTTTAACGAATTTTATATGTTCTCATTTAATATTTTTATAATAAATTGATATTGAATCGTATATTAACCTTCTTTAACTTTCTCACAACCACTGTTAGCAGATCGTTTTGAAAAAAGTTTTAAAAAAAGGCACACAAAACGAGCAAAAATTAACTTTAACAAATTTTTGTAGTTATTTTTTTCAACAGCACATTTATGATCGTGATCGCCCTTATATCGTGATTTTTATAAAACAAACTTTGAAATCCTGTAGAAATGAACTTAAAACCCAAAACTAAAACCTGAAAGAAATTACAAGTTAGTTTTTCTTAAAATTTGCTAAATGTGTTTCTAATTACAAATGGAAGAAAAGGAAAGAATAGTTAGTCATAATTTGTAATTAATTTCTTTTTGCTTTAACACTAAATTAGCCACAAGAAGCGCTGGCCACAATTTTCATATTATTTTTTTATGTTATAAGACAAAAAATCTTAAAAAATTACTTTATTTTTATTATCATTTAATTTGTATTTTTTTTTTTTTTTGTTTTACCTTGAATTCAATTTCCAATCACGAGTATATTAATTTCTTAAATCATGAATATCATTTATTTCCTGTTAAATTTTGTGTTGTTGTTTTTTTTTTCTTTTTGAAAAAAAAATTGACTTCAATTGAGGCAAGCAGCTTCATTAAAATGAAAACAGTCTTGCAAAATACATAAAAGTAAATTGTGTAATCGAAAATAAGGTAAAAAGTATTTTTCAACATTTTTACTTCCAATTTACTCCCTTTTTTTATTTGGATTGTGCTTTTTTCTCTCTGTCGCTGCTCATATGTTAAAGTAGTTTTGGTTGCTGTTCAAGTTTGGTTTAAAGTTCTTAACCATGTCTCAGCTGACGCTTGTTTTCGTAATTTTTTTTTTTAATTTTTAAGTTTGTTATTTATTTTTAAGTTGTGAAATTTTTTTAGTTTGCTGCTTAACTGTAGGGCATAATCAAATGCCAATCAGTTAGAAAATGCCTATAAGTTTGCTGGTTTGTCTTTTATTTTTATTTCTTTTTTGGTTAACAATAATGCGTGCCGTTGCTTGTTGTCGCTTGGTTTAAACAGATACTGATAGAGTTAAGAAATTTAAAGCAAATATAGTTAATTGCTTAAAGGTATGGACAATTTGTTTGCTTTAAAAATATCAGTTTACTTTCTATTGACTACAATTGCAATTAGAGTTGTAGAATTCTTGAAAAATATTGTTTTTAAACCTGACTTTACTTAACTAGATTTATAATTATTTGCCTATACTTTTAAAATTTAATTCAATTAAATAAAATATTTCAATTCAATGAAATAATTCTATGAAATACACCTTACCAGTACTTAAAATTACAATTTTTTAAAGCAAGTATTCTGATTTTGCATATAAGTTACTTTCGATATTTGATTTTTAAATCATTTAGTAGATAGCCCAGCATTTGAACTGAAATAAAAGGAAAATTCATATATTCCGAGTCTGCAGTAGTTTCGTTACACAAGATCAAGCTCAAGCTTAAGCTGAAGCTCACAAGTATAAAAACACACTTTCACACATCAGAATTTTAAATAATATGATTATTTCATTAAGCTTGAGGTCTTATTTTTAAAGAATTAATTTTGATATCGATATTTCGCTCCAATTTGTGTAGCTTCTTCAGAATATAATTATAAATTTAGTAATAAATTATAATTTAATTATAATTATATCCTGAAGAAGCTAAGCTAAGACCTCAAGCTTAAAAGAAAAAGGTCAAATAAAACTAACAAATAAATAACAATTTTAATTAAGGCAACTAAGAAAATATCAGATAATTATTAAGTGGTTATTTTTGAAAGTTGTACAAGTCCACTTTTTAAAAAAAATTTAAGAGTAATTTTTGTAAAATCTGGTCTATATCTTACCGTTAATTTATTTTCTTAAAAAATTAATTTTGTGTCACTTTCAAAAGTAACCACTCAATTATTTCTTTATTTGAATGAATTTGATAAACACTTTTTTTCTCTATGATTCCATAGGGATTCGTGTAGTTTCTCTTTCATGCTGAAATAAATCGATTGTTCCACCCGCTCTGCGACAGATGGTGCCATTTTTCTGAAACTACATATTCATGTTCCCCAGATGAGTTCACAATAACTCTTTTATCATATTAATGTAACGAATTTGATAGTCACCGGAATTTCGGTCTCATGAGGATTTTCTGAATGTCAAATGTGGCCATTCATACTTCATGGTGGAAAATGACTATTTTGAAAAAATTTTCATGGACTTCACTTTGCTCCATTACTCATTGAACGATTTTGGGGGAGCAGATATCTTATTTCATACTTAATATTAACATGCCTTCTTTAAAATTCAATAAAAAATCACAACTCCCTCAAAAATTACATTTTTTTTAAATCAAATTGTATTTATATTGAAAAATAATTAAGATGAGAAGAAAAATGTAGGTTGGCCCATGCCCAACATATAATAAAAAAAATTAGTCAAATTAGTCTAGAAGTTCGCCGTCTGAAGAAAAGTTTTAAAAGTGGGCATGGTTATGATCTATGGTCTATGATTATTTTCATAAAAGTTTAACTTGAATTTTGATGAAAATATACAATTTTTATATATTCGATCTTAAAGGCATACATAGAAATTCAATTAAATCGGTGCAGCCGTTTAGGAGGAACACAATGTCAAACACACGTACAGATAAAGTGGCACATGTACCATATGGAAATAACACACGGAATGACAATCTGTGACAAACAGTGCAAGGATTTTCATGCAATTACATGTTTTTACTCAGTAACTTAAAATCGATTCCGAGTTTTAGAATTTACTTTTAAATGGCATCAGTTTGTTATTGCATATTTTGTTATAAATGCATATTTTTAGAGCATAATTTGTATTAATTTTTTTAATATTCAAAAGTACATATTTCACAAATAAAAAAAATTACTTATTTGGCAGCATGTTAGTATATCACATTCTTCTTTACTATTTTGACTGTTTTATTAATTTTGTAGCTGTTTTTCTGTTGACCGTTTGTAAAATGAAAAGAGGCACTTTGTTTATTTTGCCAAATAATTTATTGATGATGTTGTATTGTCAGGCAACGTGTTCCGACAGATTTTCGTATGTATCATTTAACCGATCTTAAATAAATTTATAACAATTTTTAAGAAAATACTTTTTGGTTATTTATATACCTGAATTTAAACTTTTGATAAATGTCTTAAGAATATGTGATAAGAAAATATTGATTTTTTTTTTATTTTTCATAAGGGCATTATGCATATTTTAGTGCATATTTTGTGTTTTTAAGCGCATGTTTTGTGTCCATATTTTCGTTTTTTAAGTGCTCAAATTCCTTACTCTGCTTATTACTTTCAGTAAAGGTTATAAAAAAAGCCAAGTGCAGATTTGAAATTAGCGCTTTAAATTATTTTCCTCTTTTCCATAACCGTGTATACTTGTATAATTATTTTTATATGCTTATGACTCGTTTTCCTTTTTTTCAAGCCAATCTGAGGTTTGTTGTGCAGCTCTAATTAAGCAAATAATCTTGTATTGCTTTTGTATTTTGTGGCAAAAATATTCATTTACAAATTCTTTTAATTTTAATTAAGAATTAAAAAAATGGCTTAAATCTTCTGTTCAAATTCAATTTTCTCATATTCTCAAATACTGGCAAAACTACAAGTTTTATTATGAAAATAAAAATAATTTTCATTACATATCATTAAAAAACCATTTGTAGATTCGCCTGTTTGCAGCACATTTTTTTAATTTCTTTTTTTTTTTTTATTTTAAACTGAAAAGCAAGCAATCATCAGTTTGTTTTTTTTTTTCTCTTCATTTCACAGTATGTCTGCTCCTCTGTTTTGTTGCAGCAAACAACAATCACTTGCCAACCATCAGCCTTATACACTTTTGCAGTTGAATAAACATTTATACGCATGAGTGTCAGTGTGCGAATATTTCCGTATGTAAAAATATTTATATAGCAGCAGAAGAATGAAAAAAAATGTTGTCTTAGAATCATAAAACTACCACACTAATATTGAAATATAACTTAAGGCTATAAAAATGACGGTGTTGCACGTTATTGTTATTAATAATAACTGACACTCATCTAATGTGCAACATCAACAAACTGAGAGTGGCAAATAAAAACATAAAGTAGAAAATATAAAAGTATAAAAATGAAATGAAATGAAATCCTCTAATTCAGCAGAAGCAACAAAGTAAAAATAACATTTCATGATTGCACTTGCATACAAATGGCTCATTATTCATGAGTTTATTTTTATTTTTATTTTTTTGTTTAAGAGAAAAACGTTTTTTGTAACATTTGTAATTTAAAAAAGAAAAAACATGTTAATTCCCAAAGCAACTAATAAAATATATTTTGAAGTAGTAAACCAATGTGGCGCATACTTTAAGTAAATTTGTCTAAGATTTCATAATTTTGCTGAACAAAGTTTTACTTTAATTCGTTTATTTTATTTATAGTTTTTTTTCTAAGTATTTTTAAGCTAATTGATTTAAGCTACAGTGGTTTAACAACATCCACTGGCATTATCTTAATAGTATTTACTTTCATTAGTCTGTGTGTGTATTTTTTCACAAAAAAAATTTCTTTTTTGGCAAATGCTTAAAATGATACAAGCAAAAATTATATATTTTTTTAGTTGCTCTGTTGCAAGTATTATCTGTGTGTTTGTTTGTATGTTGGTGAGTGACAAGTTGGTTGACGCCCCTAAGTAATTTTTCATATTAATACTTTGTGTGGTATTTTTGTGTTTATTTTTTTAGGGTTTTTTATTGTTTTATTTTACTTTAAAAAAATTTTTTTTTGTCTTTTCTGCTATTTTGTTAGTGTAGTTACGAGTATTTTTATTAATTGTTGTTTTTGTGTTTTCAAAAAGGCCTCCCTTTTGTAGTTTATTGTTTTGTTCTAATTGGTTTCTCTTTGTTTGCGATTCTATATTGGCTAGTGATTTTTTATTTTCTTTAAAGTCTTCTAATTAATGAACACACACAAGCTTCGTTGTGATTAAGTGGCCCAAATCAACGGTTTTATGTTGTAGAGTAGTTTTGCTTTGCTGCTGGTTCAACTGCTACTTTTTTTAAGTCAGTGAATTGCATTGACATTAAAATGTATTTTGCCTTGTGAATTAACAGCCAAAATTAGTTTTAAGGGGTTTTTCTGGAATTTGTCAGTGTTTTTTTTATTTTATTTTCTTTTAAAACAAAAGGCGCTTTTAAAATAAAGTTACTTTTGCTCACTTAAACAGGAAAATATTTTTGAAGGTCTAATTTTTTTAAGAGAAAAAAGGACACATTGAATTATGAAAATATTCTTTTTAATGGGTGTCTCAGTAAGAGTGCATTTTTTAAATTTAGTGGCAGCTGTTACATATGCTTACTCTCGTTGTTAGCAATGAATCGCTTAACAAAAGAACGACTGTTTAAAATTGTGATGCAGCAAAGCAAAGTCAATGGCAATTTTTCGGAAAAGACATCTTTCCCCTAAAGAGCATTTCATTTGAGTGACTTCTTCAATACACAAAATTGTGCAATTCGGGACTTAACAAATCTTCATGCAATCCATAAGAAATAAATGCAGCCACAACGATTAGCTTTCAGATACGAATATTTGTCAGGCCGAAATCGAGGTGACTGTGAACGGCATTCGTTACAGAAATGTGATAACGGAGTTCTTGTAACCCCAACTTGACACCATGGATTTATGTTAGGCTTAGTCTATTCATGAACGATTCAGAACTTAAATTTCGTTCACTGACTTTTACTGTTTAAGATTAAAACTTCCAAAATTTGATTTAAAGTGGTTAGAATGTCATAAAATTTCAATCATTTAAAAAATTGCTAATCAATTTAAAATCACATTTGGTTGAAGTCACTAATCGGTTGTAGTTACAGTCATTATAAATGCAGTAGGGTGTATAACAAAAACTTACCATTTGCCCATCTTTCGATGAAAAGTATAAAAAGACTTTCAAATAAATTTCTGGTTAACGGAAAAATGTTGAAATTCTTTTTTTATAAACTACCTGCTATTGTCTACTTTAAATAACAATAGCATCCTGTTAATATTAAATTAATAAAATTTCTCTCAATAAAATTGTATACTTTAAAAATAAAGTTTTTGCCTGTAAGTATTCGTATTAATAAATCCACATGCTTTTTCTGGACTTTAAACAAGTTTACCATGATTTTGAATTAATTTTTTTTTAACAAAAACCATAACACTACAAATCTAAAGTAAAAAGCACATTAAAATAAATGGGTTTCACACCATGTTTACTGGTTAAAAAGAAATAAAAAAATATTATAAATCAAATTAAAATACAAAATAGTAATTGATTACGACGCAACGGTATGCCAAATGTTGACCTACATTGTGAAACAGCAAAAACAAAAACTACACATTTCATGCCAAAAACAAACACACAGAAATAAAAGAAATTTTAGTGCCACAATAACTTTTTTTAAATGCAAATAAATGTTTACTAGTAAAATAATTATTTAAGAGATAACATTTTTAACACAAGCTTTAAGTATTAAGTAAAAATAAAAGGGAATGAAATACAAATTATTAAGCAACAATTTTCAAAAATGCTTCTATTTGTTTTCCATTAACTAGAACTATGAAAAAAACTAAATTTTTAATATAATTTTTATAAGCACAAATTCGAATGTATGTCTTTTATTTATTTTTACTTTTTTTTAGTAAAATAAAACTAAAAATACACACATTTATACTGCTTTTTAATGATTTGTAAGAAAAAAAAAATTTTTTTTGCCGAAAAAAAGGTTTTTACTAAGAAATTTTAAGATTTTGCCAAAAAAAATTACTACACTGGTTGTGACTGCCGAATTATTTTAGATGCTGTACTCGAGTTCTACGATAGTACATGCAACCGCTAGAATTCGATTGGCAACGAATTCGAGTATCAGAACCGAAGTTGTTTTCTGTGACATACTCGAGACGTGAGATATTAGTATATATTAGCACTAACATACCTGCCAACAAACACGCTAAGCAAACACTAACATTTATTTCTACCAAAATATTTACTTTCCCCAAGTAATAGATTAACTTCATTGAGGATAATAAAATCAAAAATTGCTTATGAATTTCAATAAAATGTTAATATAAATTATGGGGCTAAGTACATGTTTCTAAAAACAAAGGTGGATTGTTGCTTCCTTGAATTTTAAATATTTTTTTGTAAAGATTGAATTTTGTTATGGTTTTTTTAAAAATTCTTAATTTTGCATAAAAAATTTATTTTTCATTACAACTTTTACATAATAAGTGTTGACACAATACAATAACGGCCTCATATTTTATTAAAAAATCGTCTTGTGTTTAATTACTTGAACTAAAAATTTTATCAACCTGACAATATTGTTTTAATTAAAGTATTTAATGGGCGCATACTTTTTTTTTAATTTTGTTTTCTGCTCAATCTCTGTTTTAGCTGCTATAAAGAATCTTCTAATTCCCGTTTTTGAATTCTGTTAAAAATTTAAAATGTTTAATAAAGAGATTTAGTGTTTTTGGTATCTCTTACAAGCCACGACATAAAAATCCAACACCAAATGATTGACATAATACTCGATTGTCAAAATGTCACCAAAAATTTTGTGGTTGCTTGTTATGGCTGGTTGTTATTATCTTAACTTTTTTTGTTGTTTAGTGTTTTTTTAGTTTTGTTTTACGTCTTGTCTGATTTTCTATGCTTTTGCAACTTTTATGTACAAACAACTCTAATAGAGACACTTTTAAATGCAGACACTGCCATCAAAAAGGCCCCCAATTTAAAAAAAAAAATCATTTTTTTTTCTCCTCTCAAAGCAGTACTAATTTTGTAATGCCCAGCTCTGCTGTTGAAATCATGATCAAGCACATTTAGTTAAGAAGTCATAAAATAAATTTTAAGAAAAAATATTTATAAGTAAATAAATAAAATGTTTAATATAAAATTTAGCACGTAGATTACAATCTTTTAAAGCTTAGATTGACTTCAAGGTTTTTATTGCTTAGATATTTTGTTGATGTTTAGTTGCAAAAAGGCGCAACAAAACTGATATAAAGACAGCCACACAAAATATTGAAAAACAAAAAAAGGAATTAGAAACATTTGTTTTTCATTGAATTAGTTGCATATTAAAGCATGCAACATTCGAAGATTTGTATCTTATTTGCTTTTCAGTCATTTTCAGTCAATACGACTAGTGTCAATTTAATGTATTTTTTTTTTTATTTTTTTTGTGTTTTGTAAAATAAAATTAAAGTTCTGTTTGTTGTTTAAAGTCAAAATGTTAAACAATTCTTTATTATTTCAATTTATGATTATCTGTGTAGCTACAGAATGTTAAATGTGGGAAAATATTATTTATCATATGATTTTTTTGATTTTAAAATATTTTATTTTTTTCAAGTCAAGCAACTCTACCTTAAATATTTTATTTATTTATGCATGAATATTTAATACAATTTTTCTTTTTTTGATATGAATATTTACATAACAGGTGTCATTATCTATCAGAAATAAATAATAAAATTTATGAAATTTTCAAACAACCATTTTTTACCTTTTTTTTTTTTTTTTTTTTTTGTTGACTAAAGAAAATT
Source organism: Thelaira solivaga (assembly GCA_947397855.1). Taxonomy (NCBI): domain Eukaryota; kingdom Metazoa; phylum Arthropoda; class Insecta; order Diptera; family Tachinidae; genus Thelaira; species Thelaira solivaga. The sequence continues at coordinate 37,903,134 of OX377611.1, read as the reverse complement.
TAAAACTCAAAATGTGATCACAGAAACTGACCAGTTTGGCTTAGGGTAGCAACTAATCTAATATTTCTTTCTTTAATAATTATTATTTGACAACAGTATCTGCGTCTGACACACAACTAAATCAAGTTCAAGTTAGCAACGGAAGTTTCAGCAGGAATTTTGGTAAAATATTCTCTGAATTTTTACTAATTAATTTAATGAAATATTTATTGTTTTTCAAATATTTTATTATAATTTTACCAATGATCATCTATGACTTCTGTAGTGCGATTCCTTATTCAATATTAAAGTAAAATTTTCGGTTAAAAAAAGTTAAACCTAAAATTAAAGAACTTGTAATTGAACAAAATTTTTAACTGTCAGCTGTGTGATTAAATAAAATACAGAATGGAATGACTCTTAAATAAAATAGAAAATATAATAAATAAGCCATTTTTTGTTGTTGTAAATACATGGTAACTTGTAAAATTTTTGGTTGTTCTATACGGTAAATTTTTAACTCCTAAAGTTAACCGAAAATTATTGAATTAAAATTAACAGAATGTCGCATTCTTAAAAGTTACTGAATTACACTACTGGGTAGATTGCACAGAATGTAAAATAAGAAAAACAGCAAAAGCTCACTTGGGTTCTATGTAAGTATTTTGAGAAGGTAAGCTCGCCTGACCAAGTAAACTGACAATAGTCTGTTTTAGAGTAGCAGAGCCAATGAAAAAGTAACAGCACTATCTATAGGAAAATTCTCTAGACTTATGAGTCTACCATTTGCGGTTTAGAGATCACATGCATAAATTCGATATTTTTATATTTCTGAAACTGTTCATGCTTCGCTGCATCAAGCAAGATGGATAGCAGACTGTAATAACTCTGCAGGCGATTCGAAGAAGTGAATGCTGATCTTGGAGAAGCGGTATTGTAGTAGATTTAAATTTTTAGCATCCCATGCCTTACAGCAGAAGTTTTAAAGTGAGGCCACCCGTGGTACCGGTATGCACATTTCCTTGGATTATCAATCAAATCTTATTTTTTTAAATTAAAACAAAAAATGTTCTCTTTCATCATTAGCAATAGACTGGTTTTCTCTTTCAGGACCATAAAAGCGCTGAATACAAAACAGTTAATTTAGTTATATATATAAAGCTAAATTAGAAGTCTAAAAAAATAATTTTCAAAAAAAAAACACCAAAAAAAAATTTTGTCTTAAAAATTAAATTTTTGACACATGTAACCCTAGTGAGACATGTCGATGGAACTGTTAAATAATTATAAACAAGTCCGTTAATTCAATACGCAATTCACGTTTTGTCAAATTTTTAGCTTGGGACACCGCTGTCTCTTTATTCATCTTTCTCTTTAATTCAATCTTTAAGATAAATACGTACTTTTGGAAAAGGGTATGCAAGTGTGATGACACTTCAAGAATCATTATACTGTTTTAAAAATTTTATAAAAACTAATTAGAATATTCTAACGTAGGGAATTTGCAGGAGAATGATTAAGTTAGAGCACATTTTGTGCATTTTTTAAAGCAAGTGGACAATGAGCATCATAGCCCTACTTGAATATTTCTTATCTGTAGAAAGCCACAATCAGCAGAATTTTTTTTTTTTTAATTTTTAAATGGGTTTTTAATAATTAGGTAATGAGGCAGACAAAGCCCAGAGATTTTTATAGAACTTGATAATATTTTCTTTTTCTAGTTTACAAAAGAAATTATTTTTTGGAGTTCAACACAATAATAACGTTCTATTTTAGAAACAATTAAATTTTAACAGCAACATACTCTAATATAAAAAAGATGACATGAAGATTAAATTAATGAAATACTTATTCATTTGATGAATTAATTTGAAAATATGTGAGTTAAATAAAAGCAGGTTTTTCCCTTTTTTGATTAATGGGCTTAATTTGAAATGCTCTAAAGTGGAATATGCAATCATGTCTTAAGGTTTGTAAGCTGGTTTACACTCCTTTACAAGCCATCTTACTATGGAACAGTTGTTTTTGCTGGGGTGCTGTGTTTCCGCACAGTTATTTGTTTTGTTTTTTATTTTAATTAATTTCATTAAAGTGAATACACTAAGTTTGTTTTCTAAGTCTTTTGTTAAATGTTACTGCATGACAAATACACATGTACATGCGTGCGTATTAGTATTTAAACAAAAAATAAACTTTTTATTGTTGCATAATTATAGATATTAAAGGTATCTCCATTAAGTTGCACATAAATTCATAAAGTTCCCTTAAAGAAAATTAAAAAAAAAAAATTTTAAACTTTATTTTACACAAACAACAATTGTCAATCATTTGTTTGAAAGACAGCAAATGATAAATAAACAAACAAACAAAAAATACCACACAGACATAAAATTTTGTTGCCAAACCAAAAATGAGTAAAAAAAGATAGTCGATGAAAAAAAGAAATAATTTTAACTAACACATTCATATAAGTAAATGAAGTATGAAAAAAAGTAAATCCTAAAGCAGCAATAAATACAACTTAGACTTAGGCGAGTTGTGTGCTGGCTGCTGTGTCATAGTGTGGAGTAGAGTAGCAAAGTTGTGGAAGTATGTAGTTACAAATGACGCATTATACGCATGCAGCTGTATAAATGGAGTGTTATTTTTAAGAAAAACAGCAGCTAGCAAAATAAGTTTTTAAAAAAAAAAGAAACATAGAAATAAAGCAAATGTAGCTTGGCAGTGGTAAGAGCATTAGTTTAATAGTTACAAATGTGGTTTAGTTGGTTGAAAGCTAAACGAACATGCATATTTTATTATTTTCTTTTGCTTGTGTTTTACTGTTTTTGCTCTCTCTTGACTTTTGTTGTTATTGTGTATTTTATAAATTTATATATATTTTTGCAGTTAGACACATGGCATCCATATATAACAAATACGACAAAAATAAAAGTTGTTATTTCCTTTTAAAGGCCTTTTTTTTATATTAGATTTGCTTGAAATGTTATTATTGCTGTTATTGTTTTGTATTATTGATGCTGGTTTTTGTTTTTTGTCATGCTTGATTGTGGCAGCAAATAAAAAAAGAAAGACCAGAGAAAAAAAACCAAACAAAACGAAACTAAAAACGTTAAAGCTGTAATTATATTATTACTTCAATAACAATTTTCAACATAAGTTTTGTGATACATACATTAAATAATGTTGTTATTGCTGTTGTTGCTTGTGATGATGATGACGATGAACAACAACAATGATCACTCAGTTAAGGCTGTGTCTATGGTGGCTACTGCAAGTACGTGCCCCTTATAAAAATAATAAAAAATAAAAAAAATACACTCACATACAGCTGGAGCATCTAAACATACATGGATTTTGATGTTATATTTTTTCTTCCAATGTTTAGTACTTGCAACATTTCATAAGCGAAAAAAAGAAAAGAAAAAAAAACAAAGAGAGCAAAATAAAAGTAACAAACCTTCCCATTTTATGTATGGGCCATCATACTAACTTTACCCACTTAGTTATATTGTTGTGGTTATTTCTCTTGTTTTTTCTTGAACTAATATTGTGTTTTTGGTGTTGTGTGGCATGATGGACAACATCACTTTTGATGCCTTGTGTTAAGCTGTTGAGTAGCAGTTGAAACAAAAAAAAGTACCGATTGCTGTGTGATTTTACAGTTGATAGCATTTAACGTATTTTTTTATGTATAATTGAATTAAAAAATATGGTTAAGACTCAAGCTTTTACTTAATGTTTGCAGATGTTATTTTATTTCTTTTCTTTTTTTTTCTCCTTCTTTTTTTTACCAAACGTCTTTGTGTGTTTCACATTAAGTTTATTGAAAATCATAAAAAAAACTAAATTGAATATTTTTTATTTATTATTTGTGTTTTATTACAGCTTAAAGTTATGATATTGGATAAGAATGACAGCCCTCCTGTATTTCGGGATTTACCTTTGTCGTTTAATGTGAGTGAGGACTTAACAGCTGGTCATCTAATTGCCACAATACGTGCTTCAGATCCTGATACTTTAGGCTCCTTGACATTCTCCCTTGTCAATGGAGATGATGATAAATTTATTCTAGAGCCAGACACTGGTAAACTGCGTTTAAAAGAGGCTTTAGATCGTGAACTTAAAGAGAATTATAAACTAAAAATTCGTGTCAGTGATGGTGTACAACATACAGAAACCGTTGTGGAGATCATAGTAAGTTTTGCTCTTTTTTTTAACCCTTTTATTCATTTTAATTTATGATTTATTTTAATAATTTTAGTCACACGTTATAAAATCCGTGGCAAAAGCGTTTTGTATTTAAATAAAATATGTTTAGTTAAGGGCTTAATCATATTTTCTAAAAAATGAAATTATAGGCTAGAAAATGTTAAAGCTTTTTCTAAAAGTGCAGTGTACAAAATTATATTCGTTGTAATTTTAAAAAGATTTATTGAAAAATTGCTTTTTAAAAATTTTATAAAAAAAAAAAATGTTTAGACTTTAATCATGAGGTCATTCAAATAGAAATCATAAGCAAAGTCCGATAATTTTAGACAAGGTAGGCTCACTTGTGGTATCAAAAAATATACATTTTTTTTTAACAGTCAAATAACTCTGCATTGCAGACGGCACCAGGCGAACCTTACATCCAGGGGTCACAATTATTGATTAATCTGAACAGGATGTCAAGTTATGAAGAGCAAGTAGCTAAGAAAAGTTAACTTTTCTAATTCAAATAATTTTAATGTATAAAAATTTTGTATTTTTATTTCATTTGTTACATAAATTACTTTTCATTAATATTTTTAAATATTCTCAAAAATCGATTTTAAGTAGCCTCCTGGTGGAAAGACGCATTTTCGGCATTTTATCAAAAAATTGTTTCTACTGCTGTAAGAATTGCTTTAAATATCAATTGAATCGATTAATTTGAATCACATAAATTTGAAAATCTACTGCAAATTAGTCTAGAGACCAAGAAGGCAACCGCAATTTTGAATTTCTTCAAATTATTATATTTTTGAAATTTTAGGCGTATACACACAGCAAACAACTTCGGTTGTGAGAACAAAATTTGTTTCCAATCAAAAATTCAGTATTTGAAATTTTTAACCTTGACAATAGAAATTCGGTTTTATAACTCTAAATATTTTTAAAATAACTAATATTTGTCCTGTATTATCGAATTCTAGTTGCTACAACTGAAAAATCTGATTATCACAAATGAATTTTTGTTTAAAAACAAATTTAGTTCTAACAACAAAAGTTTTTTTCTATGTGTAGGCAAAATCGAGATCTATAATTTATTTTTAAATTTAAACCTAATTTAAAAATATCTTTAATGCGCTTTTTGCATAGTACAAGCGATCAACTCATCTGGAAAATTTATATGAAAACCATTCAATTCTTTTAGTAATTTTCATATAAAATTTTTAGACGAAGAAATCACTTGTGTTATGGACACGTTATATATATTATAGATATTAAATAATACTTGTCACAGTATCTGTATTCATTTTTTATTGATTACAGTGTGCTGATTACGTTTTTTTTAATAGTTGTAGTTTTTAACTTACGAGTAGTTCCCGACAAAGATTCTAGCAGTAATCTTGGTAACATTTAATATTGCAGGAATATCTTGGTGAGATGTTTCGCCCTGCTATGTACTGTAAACTCCAGATTTTTCACAAAATCCATCCAAATGATAATGCAAATGGTACAGTGTGGCGCTTATGTTACTGACTAGGTTTTTTAAATTAGACAGCAGATCGTTAATCCATACTAATATTATAAATGCGAAAGTAACTCTGTCTGTCTGTCTGTCTTTCTTTTACGCCAAAACTACTGAACCGATTTATATGAAATTTAGTACACAGATAGCTTAAGGTCTGAGAAAGGATATATGCTACATTTTAATTTTAAAAAAGGTAGTATGACGGAATTGTTATTTTCAGATTCAAACTGTAAAACTTATACAGGGTCCGCCAATTAACTTTTTTTTTAAGAATGCTATAAAAACATCGAGTGTAGCTTCGGCTGTGTGGCACGTAGCGCCGTCCTGTTGAAACCAAATGTTGCCAATATCCTCCTCTTGAATTTTTGTGAACAAAATTTGGTTCAACATGGCCCGATAACGATCGCCATTGACTAACGGCCACTCCTTGCTCATTTTCGAAGAAAAATGGCCCAATTATGCCTCTGGACCAAAATCTGCACCAAACAGTGACTCGTTTTTGGTACGTCGGCTTTTCAATGTATGCGTGCGGGTTTTATGTGCCCCAAATGCGACAATTTTGCTTGTTTACATACCCGCCAAGATCAAAATGAGCTTCATCTGAAAAGATAATTTTTTTTTTTTTGGCAAAATCGGCATCTTCTGTAAGTCGATCGCAGGCCCACTTAGCGAAGCAAAAACACAATCATATTCTTTCAGCGGAAGGATAGAACTAATTATCTGTCAAATCAGACTTGAGCTAAGTGTTACCACTCACGAAATAAGCACTAGTTGAAAAAAAAAGCGTTAGATGGCGGACCCTTAGTTTAGGCTATTGATTAATTATAAATAAATATGGCATTCAAAGTTTGTAAAAATGTTACCCTTGGGGTGTAAAATAAACATAAGGGATAACACATTTACGGATTCATTTATTTTGTGGAGCTAAAGTTAACGCGTTAAGAAACTTGCCAAGCCCACTTTGGTGGGTGCTCTAATAATAATGCTACCAAAAACATGAGACACTTTATAAAGTTTTGAATGGCTGTATTATTTGGATGAACAATTAAAATTCTATTTGTAAGCGGATTTCAATAAAAATTGGTACCTACTCACATATTAAAAGGCAAGGCCGGGCGAGACTGAGCAAAAATATCTAGTAAATTATAAAAAGTGTCTTGATTTATGATTCCCAAGAAAATTTTGAATCAATAAAACAAACCATTTTCAGGTTTGGTGTTGCAGTTGGTTTATAAATTTAACAAAATTTGGATTTTTTGTCAGCTGAGATCCATCTAAAATACCTGATTTCAACTTTTAATTGCTTAGCTTGGAAAACTTTTTCAAAAGATAAGCAAAATATTATGGATCTTTTTTAAGAACTTAAATAAAATGCTTCATAATAGCAAGTTTTATATGAACTAGTAGTGATATAATTCGATCTTAATCAACCAAAGGTGTACTTACTTTGAATAAATGGTTGAAAATTTATCTCTTGACTAGGTGTCAAATTAGAGTAAAATTCGTGTTTCTCTTCTTCAATTTCCATGCTGTGAGGTTCAAAGGAGATTATGATGGCGACGGCACTCTACACTCTCTGAGCAGAAAACGAAGTCAAATATGCCCATAATGTTTAACATACAAAAATAATTATTGCCCTCATGATTACTAGCCTTCCGCCAAGCCATGACTGTACTGAACTTAAGAGTAGATTTTTCTTATAGTCTATTGTCGAAAAAAAACACAATTTTGGTGTATATTCATCCATTATTTTTAGCCAGTTTTGAAATTCTTGAGTTAGATTGAACAATTCTTAGCTAATTAGGCCAGTAGTAGCTCTTGTCGATAAAAAAATGTTTTATTACAAGTTAAACCCAACGTTGCGTGAACTATTTGTTGACTTTTTCAAGGGTATCGTAATGTATATGCCATTTTATTACATGACGTAAAATTTAATTTGTTTCTTAAATAATTTAGAGCTTAAAAATGTTTTGTAAAAAATTGCAGTTGTCATTTTATATTACAAAAATTAAATACTAAGCGAAAAATTAATGTCTTAAAAACACATTAAAAATTACACAAATTGTAATTTCACAATATTTTTTTCCAATTTTAAATGAATCCTTTAAAACACCCACAAAGTGCCGCTTTAATAAATTATTTGTTTACAAAATTATCAATATTTATTCATTAAATAACCATTTGTTTCTTTAAATAAAACACAAAATGTGACTAATGTAACCTTAATAAATTAACCAGAAGAAAGAAAACAGAAACTTAATTTTAAATATTTTTTACAAAAGAATCGGTAAGAGCAAAAAATAAAGAAAACAAATACTTACCAGCTAAATCTTTCAAAAATACCCATCAAAATTGCAAATGCGAGATTGAAAAAAAAAATTAAAATTAAAGTGAAAAAAAATACCAACGACTCAAGGTAAATTTTTAAGCAAAAATCACATAAATTTCAATTTGTTTTCATGTGGTATTTATGGTGTTAAAAATGGTTTTAGTTTTGTTAAAATTTCATTTCTGTTTGTTGTAAAAAAAAATCTGTGTAAGAGTGTGTCACATTAAAAATAAAAATAAAAAATAATCGTTTCATTTTTTTTCATAATTTTTTTTCTCTACTTTATTTATAAGCCAAAATCCTTTAATTTTATACGGCTGTTTGTACTACGGTTTAATATGTAAACTATACAAAAGACCTTGAAAATTTTCTTTTTTTATTGTTGTTGTTATTTTTATTTTCAAGAAATAAACTACACAAACAAAACGAAAGAAGAAAAAAATGCCATTTTTGTACAAAAATTTAAATAAAAACGAAAAAAAAGACATCCTTTAAATAAGAAATAATAAAATATTGAAAATGTATTAAAAGTTGTATGCTTAACACTTCTATATGAATCATGCATGCATGCGTGTGCAGCGGCCGAGGTTAGCGAGAGTGCGTGTGTTTTTGTATTGATAGTGAAATACTTAGGCTTAGTGTGTGTGTGTGTGTGTATGTGTGTGTGTGTGTGTGTATGTGTGTGTGTGTATGTGTGTGTGTGTGTGTGTGTGTGTGTTTGTGTTTGAATTATTTTATTTGTTTATTAAGATGAGTAGATGGAACGTAACGTTTTGCTAAGTGGACATATTATGAACACTTCGTTTGGCAGCTCCAACACTATGTCCCTTTTCTTTTTTGCATACCTTAAATATTACCAAAACATGTTGTAGGCCACAAGAAACAAAAACTAAAAGCAAACAAAAAGAAAAAAAAATTGCAAAATTTGTTCAGCGTAATTAATATGATTGTAATGGTCGATTATACAAGTAGGGTACAAATTTACATTAACTAAAAATTGTTATGACAAATATGGGAAGGATATTTTAAAATTTATTCAAGTTGACAAATAATTAAAATTAAAAAGCCAATTGATAACACAAGTTTTCATATACAAGTCAATTTTCGGAACAGTAAAACTGAAAACTGTTTCCAAAGTATTTTGAAGCGCTACTTCGATTTCAATAAAATATAATTAATTTTGCTTGGAACTAATCATCTATACGATGGTAGAAAAAGAAGGCCGATTTTTCTTTACTTTATTTTAAATAATATTTTTGGAAATTACAAATTTTTTCCTCACAACTTCTGTGATATTTTTAATACTACTGAGACAATTTAAAAACGATATATTTCGACAGCTTTATCGTGATGGGAGAATAACTATCTCTTCTCACTTTGAAGCATTTACTTTTATCTTCCACTTTGAAAGCCATTTCTCCAACTGGCTTATATGTTATTGAATTTGTTCACTTGCTACTACTGCAATTTTATGAATGCTCAGAAAAACACTATCGTCTGCAAAAGTTGATGTATGAGTCAATAGACTCGTAAGCATATCTGCAGTAAATAAAATGTATAGGAAAGAACCAAGAATAATTCCCTATTCATACACCAGCTTGTATGGTACGAGCCACTTTATAAAGTAGTGCGTGGCTGCATTTATTTGGATGGGTTTTTTAACCATTAGTACATACCCCCTTAATAATTTAAGGATCGCATCTGTGCAAGACCGGTTAAAAACATCTAGTGCAATACATAAATAACAATAGAAATGAAAAAGTGAATAGAATATAAAAAATTTATTTAAAAAAATGTTTATAAAAAATTTAAAGAAAATTTTGTTATAGCCGACTGAGATTGAACCTGGAAATCGGCAGTTGAAAAGCATTTTTAATATTTTTGATCTAAAGATACTATAATCTATCACTAAGACTTTGTTTGGCTCAACCATATTTTTTCTTTGCGTGTAGAGGGACTTAAAATTTTTTCTATATTTGAATTAAAAAAATTAAAATGTAATTACGCTCAAAATTATATTCGAAAATCCTTTTAATACATTTTTTCAGTAAACAATTTTAAAAAGGTTTTCAAAAATTAGATTGTTAGTCAAAAAAAACTATTGTTTTGGCATAAATATTTAAAAACATTTAATTGTCAATAATTAATTTATATGCCAAAATATGTAATTGTAGGGTATTCCTTACAAAAAAGAAATAAAATTCATTTTTGCTGGCAGTATTTTTAATGTCTCTTTTTTTCAAAACTTGGAAATTTATATTTTTTTAAACTCCAAAATCTTAAAAAAAATATTAACACCACAAGCAAAAGAAGTAGTCTTTTTTCTGTTCTTCTTTTTTACGGCTAAAGTGTTATTTGTAGGTTGATGCTTTTTATAAACATTCTACTTATACCTTGATCAGAGCTAAAGCTGTACACTGTGTGCAATATACGTACATACATACACGTGCATTATTATAACTAAATACTTAATGTATTTGTTGGCTTTGTAATCCATATTCTGATTTTATCACAATGAAATCATCTTTACTTTACTTGAATGTTTGCAGTTTTTAGATTGCTGTTGTTGTTGGCATTTTTTGCCAACAGCCATCTCGATTTGACCAAGAAATGTCTGATCTTTCTGCTAAGCGAGAGTTGATTTTTATATTACATACCGGCTTTTTGTTATACTCGTACTAGTTTTTTTTTTTTTTTTGTATTTAAAAATATGCCCATAATATTTTGCTTTATTTCTTCTTTTTATATTTTTTTCTTCTCTTCGTTTTTGTTCTTATTTTTGTCTTCGCACTCAACGCTGCTCGGCTGGTAGGGGGCGCACAAAATGTTATGGTTGCTGAATGCTGCTGAAATTTTTTATGCTTTTTGTTGTTTATAATGTGAGTGTGTATCTATCTGTGTGTGTGTGTGTCTGTCTGTCTGTCGCTTTGTGCAGCAAACACAAAATCATTCTAATGAAATAAAATAAAGAAAAAGGGAAGCGCATTGAAGTAATCATCGAGGCGTTTTTATTTAACACGTTGCAAGCTATCAAATTACAAAAAAAAAAAAGAACAAGAAGAATAAGCGCAAGGAAGAATTATCCAGGAAAAGATCATATAAAACAAAATCCAAAAAAATAAAGTAAAATGCTTTACACAATGACAGTTTTAAAGAGAAAAAAAATTGCAAAAGCTAAATTAAATACGAGTACCAGAATTCGCAAGAAATCTGGTTCACTTTTATTAAAAGTTGTCTTTATTTACTAAACTCTATTGCTAGCGCTTTTATACTCGTATATGAAAAATTCTGTTTTATAAATAAAATTCTTGCAACATTGTTGCTAAAAATGATTTTACTTCTCCATTACAAACTATTGTTGATCTTTTAACGTGCCAGCATAAATTTTCATTAGAAACACGTTTGTTTGCTTTATTTTCATACGCTTATTGTTGTCCTTTGTAAGCAAAAGCTTGTAAGTGCACTAAATTGAAAAAAAAAACTTATAATGAATTTTTAATTTAAAAGGGGCGCTGGTGGTGAGATCAAATCACGTAATTAGTTGCATGATAAATACTTGGTTTGAACTTAGAGAATATGGTTCCGTCAATAAAATTGTTTCCGTTAAGAGTTAAAAATTTTTTAAAATCTATTTATAGACAAGTAATCCATTAGAGCTAAAATGAAAAGCGCTTGTAGTTTTTTTAAATTCAAGTTGATTTACTAATAACTTCAAAAATCGTAAATGAATCAAAAATTAAAAAAAAAAAAGTTTTATTACGAAGAGTAATGATGGTCTACTCAATTGACCGCCTTTGTGTGAAAATTTTCCAAATATGGTTTCTAAACAAAAAGTGTTTTCAATCATTTTATACAACGTAATTTTTTTTTCTAGTTTGAGACATGCCATCAAATACTGATGCCAACTGACACGATTTCTTTTGTCTATCTTGGCGTACGATACTATATATCGAGCGATGTGACAACGAAACATTAACTGGTCTATGTGATTATCATTAGTCAACAAAATAACGGGATAAGGGCTGACAACAACTTTTTATTTACAAGTTAACGCGTCTTAAACGGCTGTGCTCAATTGACTCATCTAATAGGTTAAGGCTGTAAGAGGCTAAAAAAATTTTTTCAAGAACTTAATGAAATTTTCACGGCAATTAGAAAACGGTTAAATATAATTTGAAATTTTTTCTGTCGGTCAAGATCTTGATCTCTGAGATAATTAGAACAATCAATTGATGTGTGGTACGTTATGAAATAGAATTTTAGTTATAATTTTTATTTATAAGTTTATCTCACCTTTTTCTTTTTTTATTGAAAGAGCTTGTTTATTAAACTTAAGGTCGTATTTTTATATTGATTTTTGCGTAGCTTCTTCGGAATATAATTATAAATCAATGAAATCAATAATAAAAAATGTATATTTATAATTCGACCTCAAACTTAATAAACTAGTTGTTATTATTTTTTAATTATTAAATAATATGGCTATTTTGTCTATTTTTCAAAAATTTATTTTTATATCGATATTTCGCTCCAATTTTTGTAGCTTCTTCAGGATATAATTAATTAATAAGAATTTATAATTATATCCTGAAGAAGCTACAAAAATTGGAGCGAAATATCGATATAAAATTAAATTTTTGAAAAATAAAACCTCAAGCTTAACAAAATAGCCATATTATTTAAAAGAAAAAGGTCAAATAAAATTAACTAATAATTAATTATTAAATTAAAAAAACATTTATAAATATTTAAGTAGCCCTCGAAGCAATACCAAATTTAATTTTCCAGTATCCAATGATGTTGGTCGATTTATGATGTTTTTGCCTGGTCTCACTCGGCTCGGTCCGTTTTTTACGATAGTTGGTATTTTTAAAGTATAGAAAGCATATGTACCAATTTTTAGAGAATCCGTTTACAAATAGAATTTTAATCGTTAAAAACCCAACCAAATAAATGCAAGCATTCACTCTTTTATAAAATAGATTTACAGAGGCGCCAAATAAAATGATAAATATAGTATTTTAAAGCATAATTTCAGGCTTAAATTAAGTACGGGCCCACATCTTTATAAAAACAGTTGTGAGTGCAAGTTATTTAAAAGTGGGCTTAAAATTAAGCGTGACTGCTGCAAAAGTATAAAGCGAGCTTCCTTGAGGTATAAAAATTATATTTGTCAAATTTCAGACAATTTCATAAAAAAAATTTAACGAACAAACAGTAAACGAATTTTATTTATGTAGATTTGTCACTTATATATTTTATCATCAAACAAAATTAATTTGTTTTTGGTTACTTGTCAAAATCTCTTCGGCTTGTCCACCTAAGCAGCTACATTGAACAATGTGCATACCACTGAGACAGATCTTCTGAGACCAGATTAAGTAGGCAATGACTAACCTTAAAAGAAAAACATTTTTTTTTGTAAAAAAGCTGTCTGTACATTGGGTGACAATCTCTCAGACGGGGGGCAAAAAGATCAAATAATGCCCTCTAAGATGCATTTTATCTACACTTTTATAGTTATTGGTTATAAGTAGGTTTTATAGATTCTCTGTGGTCTCTGATGATTATCGATCGAATCAAATTACTCATAACTGTTGTCAGAAGGGGAGACTTTCTGAATAACACAATTTAAGTTCCTTTTTCTGAAAGAATCTTAAAGGTTCCTTAAAATTAACTGTAGTGTAAAGAGTAATTTTTGGCATGTCAAAGGTTGTATGTTCAATGGTAGCCAAAAGTAAAAAATAAGCTCAGATTATCGTTTCAATGTTTTGCATATAACGCAGTTACTCCTTTTCGTGTGGCATCCTGTCACTATCAATTACCAATAGCAGTCGCAATTTAAAAAATACAGCTAATACTGAAAAATAAAAAAACAAAATTTAGTTCTCTAATTATTCCAGCGCTTAAGATCGCAAACACCCATATTTAAAGATATCTGGTGAAAAACTGGATCAAATAAAACAAATACTTTTTGTTTGTTAGTTTATTTTCTTTCTAATTAATATGGCTTTTTTATTTAACTTAAGCTCTTGTTTTATAAATTTATTTTTATATCGATATTACTTCAGGATATAATTATAATATAAATATAAATTATAATTATAATTATATACGCAAGTTGCAGCGAAATATCGATATAAAAATAAATTTATAAAATAAGACCTTAAGCTTAATAAAATAGCCATATTAATCAAATATTTTTTGTGAATTCAAATTTATTTTAACTGTTGGCTATATAAACCTGTTACCCTTTTTAATGTTTGTATTTTATGCAAGTATTTGCTTTCAATTATTTTAAAAAGAGAGATCATTTTTAGACGGTTTTAGTATCCTTCCTTGAAGGTCAAACCTAAATTATTATTATTGTCGGCATGGGCTACCATCGCACCTCAACTTCTAAGAATTTTTGCGTAGTTGCTAACTACAATCCGAGACTCCTTATGAATCTCGTAATTGCTGTAGGATGAATCATGGTCAGCATCTTGTGAACCCGCATAATAAATAGTCGATTGATTTTATTCCTGATCATAGCTACGTCAATACACATAATAGTTGGTTTAACGAAAACTCCCACTGCCTAAGCAGCTCACTCCGTGTGTTGCCATTGCTGTTTTGTCGGACAGAACATGTTCCGACGTTTCTCGTCCTTCCCTACAGAAACAACAGAAGTCGTTTTATAGTATACCGACTTAACTCATGTTTTAGTTAAGTTTGTAATGGTTCGCTAGCAGCTCAACTTCTGTCCTAATTCGGTCGGGGTTCATGAGTCTCTCAGACTGGTTTATGCCCTCTTCGGCTCTTCAGCAGGCTTTTTTCTCCTCCTCACGTAGTGAAGTTGTTTTTTTACACAGCAGAAGGGCTCTAGACCTATGAAAAGGGTATTCTCACCATTTTTAGCCACATGCAATGAAATTGCCTACATGCGATGAAATTCCATTTTTTATTTAATAAGAAACAATAAAAGTTTTTAGTCGAAATATCGATCAGTGGTGCAAAAAGGATTATTTACTATTAATATAATTATTTCGAGCTTTTTGTAGTTAATTATGCTTTTGTTGAAATATCTAAAAATCTATATTAAGGAGGCTTATTATTTTAACTTGAAATATATTGAGTGTTAATGGCAAAATTCATTAAATTAAACAGTTTACAGTATTCATTGTTTTAAAGTTTTTAAAGCTAAGAAAAATATTTTATAACTATTTTTTTATTTAAAGAGAAAAATAAAAACAAAATTGTCAAAATTTTAATCACCTTCTGAAAATTTTTTAATATTTTTTTATGATAATTTTCTTATGACTCACACTATAAGAGGATGTAAATGTGGTTTGTGCAGAGAATTGTTGGAATTTATTAAAACCAAACCTTTATTCAACTACTTGTCATGTAAAAATAAATTCGTTGAAGATGAAAATATAAAAAAAAAATTGTCATAATAATAAAATAAAAAGGAACAGTCTATCTGTTGCTATTTTGTAAGCCAAAAAGATTTGCTTAATCATGTACATGTTTTGTTAACACTTTTTTTGTATTTTTTTAAATTTTTTTCTTTAATAAAAAAGCTGTTGCTCTGGCTGTACTCCTCAAACTACAGTAGTGAACAACAACAATATACTTAAAAAAAAAATTTTTTTGTGTTATTTTTTTGCCCCTGCTGCTTTGTTGTTTTTGGTTTATTTTATTACTCAACTGTAAGACAACAAACACTCTACTGCAGACGAGTCTCAACAATGTCTGGCAGACGCATGCGTGACATGAATACAAAATGACAGCTGTTTCCACCTATTCTTTTACGTACATAAAAATTTATTTAAACTTATTTTGCCAACACATATATGTACATGCATACACGCACAGCAAATAAATATTAATAAAAGTGTTGGAAAGAATATAATAAACTTTCTTTAAGAACAACCACAAAAACCACACAATAAAATTAAAAAGGTTTTTTTTAACGCCGCATTTGAAGGTTTCTTACAAACACACAAGCAAACGTGTTTATTAAAATGAGATTATTAAATTACCATTAATTTTAATAATTTTTAATTTATTTTCATTTAACTTTTAACACAATTTTTTAAGAAATTTTAATTTATTTATTTTTATTTTTTTGAAACAAGTTGTTACAGATTTAATGAAAAAAATTGTTTTTGTGTTTATTTGCGACAGGTGACCGACACGAATGACAATCCACCACAATTTGATGTGGCCGTTTATTCATTTGATATACCCGAAAACGCCCCACGTGGCTATCAAGTGGGCATCATAGCTGCCACAGACCCAGACTTGGGTAACAATGCAGTGGTAACATATACCTTAATATCTGATTGGGCCAATGATGTATTCAGCCTAAATCCTCAAACAGGCGTTTTGACATTGACAGCCCGTTTAAATTATGAAGAGGTAAATAATAAAAATAAATTTTACGTTTTATTTGTATTTTTATTTTTTTTATAATAAAATAAAATATGCTTTATAAACATACAACATTGTTGTGTTATTTTGCTTTAGATACAACACTATATTTTGGTAGTGCAAGCTCAAGATAATGGTCTGCCTAGTCTCTCTACCACACTGACGGTTTATTGTAATGTTTTGGATTTAAATGATAATCCACCAGTTTTTGATCCTGTAAGTTATTCAATGGAGATTTATGAGAATGTTTCAATTGGAACACCTGTTGTGACGGTGATGGCCACAGATATTGATTCAGGTATGTATGTATATACTCGTATGGGAAATGTCATTGTTTTCTTTTAGTTTTTCTTGCCAAGTAACATAATTTTTCATTTTTATTATTTAAAATTTTTTTAATAAACAACTACGTATTCGCATGTTTTTATAAATAATCAATTTGGTTGTATTTTGTGTGCTTTTTATTTACGTTTTTTTGTTTCTTAGAGATTAATCAAAAGTAAAATTTATTTTTAACTTTGATTTGATGTTTGCCGAAAAAATTCAGAAGAAAATCCTCTCAAGCTTAACTCAAAGTAAAAAAAATTATAAAAATAATAAAAATTTTCATTCTTACACTGTCTGGCGTAAATAAGGCATATTTTATGGGCTATAAATAATATTTGCACCATAAATTAGAAAATCTCTACAAGACGTAAAAATGCTTAAGTGCAATTAAATTTTGTTTTTTCCAAAGCAATTTAAATTAAATTAAATGTAGGATATTTGCACCATAATAACATCTTAATTTCCTTAAGCTTTATTTACAACAAAATTTATTGGCGAACTGACAAACGCTTTACTCATCCGAACGGAGTTACTTCTGGTTAAATCTGATGAATGTCAATTCTTCTATTTGGTGAAAGAGATGCCGATATTTGAAGATGTGATTATCTTAAGTTTTATGTAAATAATAGTTCATTGAATTAAATTTTGTTAGCTTAATTTTATTAGAGAAAATATAGATTTGGTTTTTTATATATTACAAAATTGGTCCAGGTGTTCAGATATATAAAAGAAGTAGGCGTAAAAATGGGCGTGGTCAATTTTTTTCAGTAAAAACTTAAGTTTTACTATTAAGAACAGTTAAATAATAGATAGACTATTCAGACTAGCCGCATACCCAGAGAAAAAATTACAACAACCGTTGTAAAAGTGACCCCAAACGCTGTAATTAGTGTATCAACTATGTTTGTGTTCACTCTGACATTATTGATAACATATGGTGTCAAATTGACATACTAACGGTGATAAATTGACATAAAATGGTATGAAAATGACATCATTTGGTGTCGAAATGATAGCATGCGTTGTCAATTTCACAACGTTTATTAATAAGTTGGAAATTTGACAACATATTGTTGTCAATTTTACAACGTTTGCTAACATGCGTTGTCAAAAAAGTAAAATAGTAAATTTCTTTTCCAAGTTGACAGCCAATCGCTGTCGATTTGTACACGCTTGTTAAAAATTAAAAACAGTCGTTGTCAATAAAATAGACAACGGGATGATGTCAAAATAATCACATACGTTGTTAATATTACAACGCGATTTTTGGCTCAGTGTACTCCGATTTTAGATACATTTAAAAAAAGTGGGGGTAAAAGTAGACATGATCATTTCTTCTTTCCATAAAAATCTAAGTTGAGTTATGACAAACATTTAAAAATAAAGTTTGACAAAACGGTTCAGTGTTCTCAAGTGACAGTGCAAAGATTTTTTTCTATAGAAGATAAAGTAATTTAATTTCAATGATCAACTCAAGGTTAGGTTGCACAGAGCGCCCAAATAAGAAAAGAGAAGCAGGGCTCACTTAGGTCCTCTATTTTGGTGCCTTTATCATAAGAGAAAGTGAAGAAGGACAGCAATAGGAAATAGTAAGAAGACAGATAGACGATGATCAACTCTAAACTTAAATCAATTTTAATTGTAATTTTTTATAAAAAAATTTAAAAGAAAAAAATTTTTTTATTTTTGTAAGTGAATTCGTTATTGTGTTTACTTTAATTATTTTTTGCTATCAATTTCATAAGACATTTAAATGTGAGATATCAAAAATCTTCTTATTGAATTAATCAATCAAATTAATTGACTCTCAAAAATGTGAATTATGAGCCCGTTCAGATTACTAAAATTTGTTTTTGTTCTCAACACAATTATACGAAAGGAGCTTTCATTGGCACTTAGCTGAACTGGCAATACATAAATTTTCATAAAAAAATACATAATAACTTAATAAATAACTTAAGTTATGGATAGAATAAAATAAAAACAAAATTTTTAAGTTACCAAAATTTCTTCTTTTTTTCTGTAGAAAACATTAGCTGTCCTAAAATATTTTTTTTGTAAATAAATAAACAAACCAACTGCTGAAAACAAAAATTTATTTAAATATTTCCTGCTTGCCAAAATGGTGTCAACAATTATTTTAATACACCAAATATGCAAAATATTTCAATTTAAAACAGCAACAAGCAAAAATATTTTATAAAATCTTTTTATTATTAAAATAAATTACACTCGTGTGTGTATACTGGCAAATATACCATTTCTTACAATCACACATGCATAGTACGTGTTCTAATTCTGTTAGCCTTCTATGTTCATGTGGATATCTGTGGGATAAGCAAATTATGGACCAAGAGCACCGTGTAATGGCTAAAAATATCCATTTAAAGGTGTGCTTGGTAATAATATGAATAACAGTTATTTATGCTGTTTTGAAAAACAACAAAAACAACTGCTTTCAAGAAAAAAAAGAGGCATTCAAAATAAAAACCAAACAACAAGAAAAATTATTATTATCCAAAAACATTTACCGCATATTTAACCGAATGACCGACTAAAACAAAAGATTTTTTTTCAGTTTTTTCGGTTGTATTGTTGTTGTTGTTGTTGTTATTGAACATTGTTTTATAATTTAAGCGCTACAAAAAGATACAACAGCACCGAGTTTCATCATTTTTACGAGAAGCTCTCTCTCTCAGTCTATGACTGCATTATCACTAGTTTAAATATGTTTGTATGGCAAAGAAACCTTTAATATATTTTTTTTTATTTAACTACTAGAAAAAGTAATTTTTAGTGATGAAAAATTGAATTCTAAAGCAAAAATAAAAAGTAGTTGTATTAAATATACAAAAGCAATAGAATGAATGCTGTAGGAAAAATACGAGTAAAAAAATATGGTAGACACGATTTATGGCTGACACCTTTTCCTTAACATCAATGAAAATAATTTCAATGAAATTTTCATATACAAACATGGAAAAGTGTTGTTAAGAAATCTAGTTTCATTTCATTACTTTTCTTTATTTGCTTTTTAAATAGAATTTTCAAAATTAAGCCAAGAATTTTACTATAAGAAACTATGAATTAGGTGGTTACAACTATGCATACTCATTTTCTATTAAACATTTTCTGTAGCACAGTAACGAGTGAAATTCTATGCCCACCAAAGTTCAAGAAAAAAGGGTTTCGTAAAATAATTTCTAAATAGCAGGTAGGGTAAATATAAAAATTTGATTAAAATTGTGACATAGAAATAGTGGAAGTGGAAAAAAATTCGATTTAAAAAAGCTATTATTACAAAAATAAAAACTTTGCATCTTTGCGTCTGGTCAGACGCAAAAAACATTTTGAACTTCCGATATCTTTTTTTTCGTTTTTTTGGTGGTCCGACCAAAACGCATGATGTGAATCGTAAATAAAGCATTCAGAGAATTATCTTAGTTGAAAATTGAATTTAATAATTAATTAAAACGCACTAGAAATGTTTTGTTAGGTTGTAGAGTTTTTACTCAAAATCTTTATGTCAACTGTAGAACTAATTTTACTATTATTATTATTTAATGCTGACCACAAAACAAATGAAAGGAAAAGAACCCTTAGTTTGTTATAATATAAAAATATTTATTTTTATGATAGAAAGATCATAATTGAGGTTTAATATAAATAATGTGCCCAATTAGCTCTTGAATTGTTCTTGGCCTATTGACGTACACATTTTCTTTTAAATATCCCAAAAGTAAGAAGTCCAACGGTGTCAAATCACTTGATCGTAGTGGCCAAAGACATAAGATAACATTGAATTTCTCGATCAAAAGAACCATTGCTTCTTTGTCACTGTGACAAGTGGCACCATCCTGTTAGAACCACATATTGCTTACCTTCATATCCTCAATTTCTGGCTACGAGAAGGCCATGTTATCGCAAACAGCATGAACTGGGTGAGCATGAACAGATATTTTCATATTTCCTACAGCCTCGGTTTGCTGAAATTTGAACAACTGGTCGATTATGCTGATGAAAAAAATCACGAAATGCATTTTGACTTGACCGCATTTTTTCGTAAAGCGCGCTGTTTAATTGTGTACCTCTACATGGTTGAATTTGTCTAACACTGAAGCAAAGAAATGTCAAATTAAGTTGAACAAAAACTTGGCGTTAAGGTGTGACTTAAAATTAATATCATAAATTATGATGGGACCACCCTATACAAGCCAATGATAAATGCAATTCTGTCATTTTTTAAGTAAATTTTTAAATTATTATATAGTTGCCACAGTACAAGTTACGACCAGCATAAAAATATTTAAATGTCAATACCATCAGAAAACTTTGTTTATGTATGATTTGTTGTCATTTTTACAAAAACGGCTAATTAAGGCTATTCTGTTAAACAAAAAAGGCTAGGAAAAAAGCTAGAGACCAAATCAGAAATTTTGAAGCTAAATTCCGGAAAAAAGGCTAAATCTAGCCTTAAAAAGGATAAAATGGCAACGCTGCTTTCAACTAAAGGGTGTTTTTTATAGACGTACTTTAAATTGTAATAAAACAACGATGGATTATTCGATTGACATGAATTTTATTTATCCGAAAGATAATCTTGTGGCATTACATTTTAAATATAATTTCTGGCATATGACCGCCACGGCTGGCTCGGATGTAGTCCAATCTAGACGTCCAATTTTTGATAACTTTTTCCAACATTTGTGGCCGTATATCGGCAATAACACGGCGAATGTTGTCCTCCAAATGGTTAAGCGTTTGTGGCTTATCCGCATAGACCAATGACTTTACATAGTCCCACAGAAAGTAGTCTAGCGGTGTTAAATCACAAGATCTTGGAGGCCAATTCACAGGTCCAAAACGTGAAATTAGGCAGTCACCAAACGTGTCTTTCAATAAATCGATTGTGGCACGAGCTGTGTGACATGTTGCGCCGTTTTGTTGGAACAACAGCTCCTGGACATCGTGGCTGTTCAATTCAGGAATGAAAAAGTTAGTAATCATGACTTTATACCGATCACCATTGACTGTAACATTCTGGCCATCATCGTTTTTGAAGAAGTACGGACCAATGATTCCACCAGCCCATAAAGCGCACCAAACAGTCAGTTTTTCTGGATGTAATGGTGTTTCGACATACACTGGAGCATTAGCTTCACTCCAAATGCGTCAGTTTTGTTTGTTGACGTAGCCATTCAACCAGAAGTGCGCTTCATCGCTAAACAAAATTCGCTTATGAAAATCGGGAACAACGGCAATCTCGTTTTGGGCCCATTCGACGAATCTACGCAAGCGTTGTTCAGGCGTGAGTCTATTCATGATGAATTGCCAAACCAAACTGAGAATAAATCACTTGACAGCTGTTAAATCGGTCGCCATCTTGAACAGTAATGCCAACTTAAAGTTCTGCATGTCTATAAAAAACACCCTTTACAAATTCACTGAATTTGATAATTTTTTTTTCTTAATTTTTAATTGGTTTTAAATTTTTTTCTGTACATTTACCATAACTTTTTCAATCTGGTAAAAGAAATTTCATTAAATGCTTGTCTTGGAAATAGTTTTTTGATGATGTTATGAAATCATAACTTTATTAACTTAAAATATTTTCCGCTGAGTTTATAGAAAATTTATACTAAAACAATTTCATTTGCTTGTAATAAAGCCGGCTAATTGCAAATTTTTTAAAACTTAAAAAAAATTTTAAAAAGAATAAAACTATTTTTCATTATAAATCTCACTTTGAACGTATATGGCTATAAATAGTTGATCTACTATCCTGGTGGTATAATTGCAAAACATGATTATTAAAACTACTAATTCCTTGGTAATTATCCAAACATACTTTTTAAATTCTACTACAAGCAACAAACATAGTTTCATGCAATTGTTTTTTCCCTTGAAAGCCTTTATGGTGCCATATATAGGTTAAACCAGCGTTTAAACGTTGTACCTTTACCTAAATAGAATTCTCTTTAAATTCAATTGATGTTTGATTCACTAAGCAATTTATCATAATCACAAGCAATAGACAACAACCGGTAACAGTAGCTTTAAAACCTTTATTTAACAGGAGAAGCAGGAAAATGATAAAAGAACAACATGAAAAAATAATAATAAACCTAAAGAAGAAAGTTAAAAAGGTTATACCAAAGTTAATATGTTGATGTTGAAAATTCCAAAATCCAAACCCAGCAATAAGTTGAACTATGAAAAAAAAAACATGAGCTGTTAAAGCGTCATAATTTTCAATGTAATTATTTTGTTGGCTTTTGCCAAACCATCATTTGAAATTTAAATAAAAAACCACAAAATCCAATTGAAAACAAAGTAGTTCCTAATTTTTTTTTTATGAAACCAATTGATTTGTAACCTACATATATTCCATTTTTCATTCTTGTTTTCTTTTTTTTTTTTATTAAATTTAATTCTTTTTTTTTCTATTTACTATTTCACATCTCATATCAAGGTGATAACGGTCGTATAGAATATACAATTACATCGGGTGATGATAATAATGATTTTGAAATATTTTCAAACGGTACGATACGTACGAAACACACACTGGATCGTGAAACAAAAAGTTCATATAATTTAATTGTAACCGCAAGAGATTGTGCCAAAGAATTCCCCATGATGTATGATGATCATAATGAGTATGATAATGAAGTTATTGGTGCTGATAATATTAATAATAATGATGATATACGAATGAATCAATATCAGTCAGTGCCATACAATTTACAACGTCAGCGTCGTCAATATTTACAATATCAACATCAACTACATTTACAGCAATTGCAACAGCAACAACAATTGCAATATGGTGGTGTAGCTCAGGAGCCACAACAGCGTTTATCATCTACAGTACAGGTGAGTGTTATTCTTGAATTGTTATTTCTTTTATTTTTATTATTTTTCAATCATTTTCACAAAGTGTTAAACGAATGTACAATTAAATAAAGGAAATTATTTGATGTTTCACCTCTTTATTGCTGAAAAAGTTCCTAAAGAGAAAAATACCTGATGAAACAAGGAACGGCGGTTTCATAACAAGTTTTTAGGAATTAAAAAAACATACTTTAGTGGATGGCTAAAATTGTTATAGTTTTAGCATTTTAGCATTTAGAAAAATAATATTCATCTCTAAGTCACATTCCGTATCGAATGAAAACCATTGAAATTTTAGTCTTTTTCAGAAAAAAATATTTAAATTTCGATAGAAGACACTCAACATCTAATGTGATGACTTTGCCTTTGTTTTGTAAATTTAATTGTTTTTGTTGTTGCCTAGAACCGAAAAATTGGCTTTCAAAGCTCAAATTTGTATTTAAAAGTCAAAGTCAGGTTGACTGTTTACTATTATCGCACTAAGGTTCTTGTTGCCGTAAGCATAAAATTTACCCAAAAGGCTGCTTTTATTCAAACAAATAATTTTTATATAAGGTTTTCCTATAAAAGTGTTATGATTTCTTTGAAAAAACACAGTTATTGTTAAGGAAATTCAAAAGTTTTTGTAATTAATGTGAAGTACAATCTGTACAATTAAGTTCTAAATAAAACGTCATTCAAATGGCCTCCACAACTTCTTCTGCAGGAAGTATTCGATGAATCCAATTTTCGAGAACTTTTTCACATAAATCAAATCGTATGTCATGAATTGACTTGTAAAGCTCGAAATGAGTCTGGTTTACTTCGAAGGACCATTGACTTCAAATAACCCCACAAGAAATATTATAATGGGGTTAGATCACAACTTCTTAGAGGGCATTCAATATCACAATTTTTTTAAATAATCGAATCTCCAAGCTTTCCTCGCAATAATTCAATTGTTGCACTTGCTGTGTGGCAACTTTTTCCATAAAAAGTTGGTTATCATCGATACCAATCGTTGAGAACGTCTTGGAATCGCCAAATTGCCGTCTTCAGCAGCACTTGCCTGAACGGCAGCAATATTACTTCGTGCGATTCTTTGTCTTATTGGTACTTGAAGATTATGTAAAGAAAATGTAAGTTCATAATTTTCAACAATTTGACGAATAGCGAGCACCCTTGGACGATTACTTTCTGATAAAATCTCACAACATGCACTTTGTGATTATACGGTCTCTGGTTCTTATAGGATAAGACTGCTATCAAACTTATAATTGACTTCACAAGAAATAGGTGAGCTGTCACTGGACAAGATAACTGGCTTTATTCAAAGCCTAAATATTAAACAGTTATAAACTGTACAAAAGATCCTCTAGATTGCAGCACACATGACTTTATTAACAACATACCAGGTTTGCCTTTTCAGCGTAAAGGCTAAGTACTGGTTTTCCAAACAATAAGCTTCGTTTAAGTTGATTCAGCTTGGACTGATGGTTACATATTATTAAACTTAAAAATAATAATAATAATAATAGAAAACATCTTCGTGGGCTGGGACAACTGAGTTTGTTGTTCAGTTGTTCAGTTGTGATGATCAAATTTTTTAGTTGAAGCAATAAAAATTTTATAATTGAATCCCAATATAAATTCATTTAATCTTCTATATTTCTTATGTTCCAATAAAAAACTCGATTATCACAACTGAACTTTTGATTGGTAATAAATTTATTTATCACAACCGAAGTTGTTTTCTCAAAAGATTTAAATCGCTTACCAAAAATTCAACCAAGACGATAAAGTATTTACTTCACTTGACAGAAATTCAGTTATACAATCTAAAATGTTGTGTTTTTTGTGTTATTACTGAATTTTTATGACAACAACAAAGACATTCTATTATCGCTACTGAACTATTAACTGACAACAAATACAATTTCTAAAACGAAAGTAGTTTTGTGTATGTGTGTGTAATTAGAATTTCTTTTGCTGAAATAAAAATTTACATTCGATAGTGAACAAAGTAGTTGTAATAAGAAATATATTTTAAAAGACTGCTTTAGTCTTGACTTGACCAGAAATGCGCAAAATAATAAAAATTAAAAAATATCCTTAATATATACTTCTGTCGAAATCTTGTTAGTGCTTTTTCTTTCACTCTCTCTCCCTTTCTTTCTATATATATTTATAAATCACCTAAAAGCAGTACGTATAAATTTAATTATTATATTTATCAGGTCAGATAACGGCAGATGAGCGATGGCTAAGTCAAGTTAAACACATTAAAATTTTTAACACATTAATCTAATGCATTAAAGTAGTTTTTTTACAACAACAAACTAGTATGTACTTCTTTTTTTTAAGTTTCTTTCTTGTGAATGTTACAGGACTCTGTAAAATAAAAAATCAAAACGAACACAACAGTGGCAGAATAAACAAAAAAAAAAAAAAGTGAAAGAAAAAGAGCTTAAATCTGAGAGTTTGTAGGAAGAGAAAAATGCAATAGCAAATAAATGTTGAAACATTACTTTTGAAATTGTAAGCAATAAAATTTAATTTGCATTTAAAACCAACAGATACAGCCTCAACAATCATGTTTCCAAAGAGTGTTTATACGAAAAATTAAAAAAAGCAAACAAACCAAATAAAAAACAAAAAAACAAAAAAACAAAATTTTCCAACATTAAGAAAAGCCCATTTAATGACCTAATAAAAAATCAAGAAACAAATACTTTCTGCATTTTATATCAGTAAGTAATAGCAGTTAGTTCTAGAAGTGCTTAAACTGATGCCAGTTTTTTTTATTAATTTTTTTTTTGTGGTATTTTATTCAGATCCGTTTAGTGGCTTTACAGCTTTAACATCTACATCAAACTGCAACAACACATCATTGTGGTTGTGTGACTGAAAAAGCTATAGAACACAAACTAAATTTATAAATGTTTATAAGCAGACAGACTTTCAACAACAACACACAGCACTCATTTAGACTTTAATGTATTTTCTAATTGCTAACAATTTATTAAAAGAAAATAAATAAAAATAAAAACAACTATAATAGCAACAAAAACTACTACTATTATTAGGTACCACATACGAGTACTACTTCAAAAATAAATCTCTCTTTTTTTCAAGCCTTATACGGCTAGAAAATGAATGCTGCCACATACTTACCTCAACCACCACTAAATGCTTAATGCTTTGTGATAGCAAAGAATATCAAGTTTAATATATTTCAATGGAGGCAGCATTTTTAACTTGTCAGTAAGCTTGTGAATAATTAACTTTGAAAGTGTTATCAAAATTAAAGTAAGAGAAAGATGGTAAAGGGCATTTATTTTAAAATTAGTACATAACAAATTAAGATTTTGCTTGTGAAGGGTATATTGCGAAATTCTCACAGTGTAATTAAAATATATATATATTTTTTTTTAGGTTAAATTAAGATTTTATCCTGAAGAAACAAAATACCCTTACAAAAATGAATAAAAAAGAAATATTTAAAATTATAATGCAAAAATTTTTAATTTTATTCTGAAGCCTGTATAAAAATAAATAATTATAAATCGATCTAAATCCTGCTAAACTAGAAATTTTTAATTTAAAAAATGATTGACATTTTCTTGGAAATAAATACAATCAGACCAGCTATTTCAATTTAATTCTATTTTAAAACTAGCTGTTCTTTATCCAGTCCTTTATTTTATGAGTGGGATTTTATAGAGGTTTTGAATTTGTAAAAATTAGCAATTTTAATGAATTTATTGCAAAGTAGATATGCCTGTCATACTGTTTTTGAACTTATAAGCTGTATTTCAAAAGAATCCCTTAAAAAATTGGATTTTAGTTATTAAAAAAATGATTTCAATTACTTTGTTAAAAAATAAGCGTCAAAATTAGTCGATAGAAACCTACTTGGAGTATCAATTTTGAGAATAATTTGTTAGAAAATTTAATTTTTATCATTTAAACACCAATTCCAATTATATTACAGCAACAAATTTTTCAATTAAAGACAACTTATATACTTAATTTTACAAAAATTTAGTTTCAGTCATTACAAAATTATTTTGTTAAAAAAGTACTTCTTTGAAGTATAGAACGTGTACGTACCAAATTTGTAGGCGTGTCTGGTCTAAAGGCATATGGCAACCTTCCTTGAAGTTCAAAAGTCTTTGATAAAAAATTTCAGAAAAATTCGTTGGAAAACAAAGATTTGCATAGCGAACAAACAAACAAACAGAAAATTAATTTTATTTATATAAATAAAAACACGGTTTCTTTAAG
Source organism: Thelaira solivaga (assembly GCA_947397855.1). NCBI lineage: Eukaryota > Metazoa > Arthropoda > Insecta > Diptera > Tachinidae > Thelaira > Thelaira solivaga. Next base: position 37,875,202 of record OX377611.1, on the reverse strand, counting down.
AAAGTTGTGATTTTTTTATTAGATTTTAAAGAAGACATTTACCGATTAAGTATGAAATAAAATATCTGAACCTATAATTCGTTCAAAGATTAATGCAGAAAAAAAATCTTTTCTGATGTGAAGGTCATTTCTATGTACTTAGAAATTTGGCCAGAGAAAATCATCAAGCAATTTTGTCCAAGCCTTACTTATTTTAAGGTGAGACCGAAATTGTGGTGACTGTGAATTGCATTCGGTACAAGAACATGATAACGGAATTATTGTGGCCTCAACTAGATGATGTGTGATTTTAGCAAAAAGGCGATATATTACAAGCATGAAATTAAAAAGTGTACTCTTACTGGGATATCCTGTGTGCTTTTTTCTAAGAACATAAATGTGACGTAAGACAAACTTTACGCCCTTGGCAGATATAAAACCTATTTGTGTAAATGAAAATGCACACCATGCGCACTTAGAAATTTATTTGTTTCTATTTCTTAGGCCAGTGTGCGATCAATAAATTAGTACAAAATAAGCATGTTTTATTTTAGTTTTTAGGTATTTTAAAAAGCAAATGTGTTTTTTTTTTTTTTGTTATTTAATAGAAACAAATTACATATAAATCTTGTTTATTTGACCTTTTCTATCTGAAAATAAATAAATAAATATTTTTTAAGCTTTTAGGTCTTTTTATATATTTTAATTAATTGTACTAATTTCTATTTCGAATTTAAAAGTTTAACAAAATATTAATCTTTATTTGTGCTCAGTTCCAGAAATTGTGTTGGTTTTTAAATTTATTATTTATACTGAAGGGGATAGCATACCTATATGGACCATTTCCTCAGACGCTACTCTGATTCCTCAGTAGATTACTCCCAACGTTTCTTGCAAACATTAGAACCTTTACATTGTAAATTATTTATTTATTATTTAGTCATTTTATTTAAAAAGTTGTTGTTTAATTGATTTAGATAAAAATTATCGCAATGATTACATTTTAATTAATTTTGTTTTTAATTTTTTTATTAAAAATTCTATGAAGATGACAAAATCTTAATTACTTTTTACTTTACATACACAAAATTTACAATTCTATTTCATTAAAATCTCCTCAGACTACTACAATTCGTAAGGGTATTTACAATGCGTTATTGCCTGTCAAGCAAACAACAAATTTTTCTTCCTGTTGTTGTTGTATTATGTATAGCATAGTTAACACTTACAAATATGTGCGTATTTAAAATTGTTATATTTTCCATTTTCGTAGCGTAGCTTAAGTTATAATTGTTATTTAGTTTAATTAACTTTCTCAAATACAAATCATTAATACGTTATTTAAATTTAAGTTAAAAAATTTAAATCTATTTAATTTTCAAGGTATTTTTTCTAATATAATTTTCTTAAATGATTTTGATGTTTGTAAAAAACGCTTAGATAGCGTTTAAAAATTTTTTTAAAGTGATAATAAAATTCATTTAAAGTTCTAGCATACCTATAGAGCGATCAAGTAACTTTTGCTACGATGAATTGCATTGTAAAAACAGGTATATCGATATTTCATCGAACTCGCTTTTCAATAATATTGCGATTGAAATGTTCTGTGTAATTAAAATGGTTAGTTGTGATGATTTTTTATGTGTTTTATTAATTTTATTGTGAACTTTATTTTTATCTTGAAAATTAATTTTTTTTATTTATGATATAATTTGACAAGCAATTACAAAATTTTTTAAAACAAATTAATATTTAAACAAAAACTTATGTTTTGCATTCGTCTTTGTGTTTTTTATTAATTTTGTGATTTTGTGTCTAGTATTAAAATTAAAAAAGCAGTTGTGTACCATCACCATGAATACGTTATAGAATCGAGTTATCGTTACTGCAACCCAATAAATACGTCCCAAAGTATTCCAAATTTTCATATCGCAAAAAGTTATTGAAGCGCACTACTCAATTTCATTACAAGTTCAATACTTAAGGCCGGCAACATGAAAAATTGAAGCAAATATAAAAATGATTTTTAATAATTTAAAATTTTTTCATTAATCAAAAAAAAAAAAAAAAACAATTTCACACACTACACAAATCCGAAAGAGACTGCCGTGTTTCTACACTAAAATTGCGTTGTACTGGAGAGTGGCCCATACACATTACTGTCATATAGTAAAGAAGAAAATATAGTTTTTTGTATTTTTTGTAATTTTGTTTTTTTTTTCTTTGTAATCGATAAAATCTAAAACTTAAAAATTCTTTCACAAACATAAAGTTCCATTATGACCGAGTAACATGTATCATAACGCTACGTCCACTTTTACGTATATTATTGTAAACTAAAATTCTATTTTCCAAAATTTTGTACATAAAATCACTGTATTTCAAGAAAGATCTCAATATATCTTAGATCGGACACGCCCAGTTTTACGCGGTTTATTTGGAATCTGGCCAATTTGTACTGGCCATAAGAGACCGAATAAAAACAGCTAATAAATAACCAAATTTTATACAGATTGCTCTGTATGTATACGATCTCCTTAGAATTTCCATTCATAGATGAAAGGACCTAGTGAGACCGGCTAAAACAAATAGTGAATTTATCACACATATTCTGAAAATCACTTTTTCCCAAATCCTTTGAAAGATCCCGAACACTAAAAAAAATCACTTACGTGATTTTAAAATCATTCATAGTTTAAAATCACCTGTACAATTTTATTGTAAACCTAAAACACTGCAGTGTATTTCTTTCATTAATTTTAAACCAAATCGATTAATAAAGTTTTCAAATGAATGAAACAGCATAATTATTATTTTCCTTTTTTTTTGCTTTTTTTAAATCAGATGTTACCCTTTATAATCCCAAGGAAAAAAAGAAGCATGAAATAATTTTCATATAAAAAAAATCTTTTGGTAATTTTTCTCTTTATCAAATACATAAATTTCTGGCACAAATATTTTAATGTAATTCAGCGAAATTTCTCTGAATTTTGTTTATGTATTTTTAATCAGGAAAAAATCATGCAAGTGTATAAATGTTTTTCCGAACAATACGCATAATAAATGAGTATTGATAAAAACAACAAAAGCTTTGAAGAACACAATTTTTAACGACCAACTATGCATATAAACTCAAAACAAGAACAACAAAAAATATATTTTAAGAATAAAAAAAAAATATACTTCAAGTTAAATAAAGTTGTAGTTCTGTTGTTATTTTTTAGTTGCTTAAAGTTCTGCTTAAAATTAATGTTGTCAGGCTTATCGTCTTTATAAAAAAAAAAAAGAATTAACAGAGAAAAAGTTGAATGAAACTGTAACTTTTAATGTGTGGCGTTTTCTGTGTAAAATCTGAAACAAGTTAAATGTAAGACATGTTGCATTCATATAAACATTTGTAGAGCAAGGAGCTTAATATGTAAGTAAGTTTTTTTCCCTTTTTTCTCTTTAATGTTTAATGAATTTTAGTAAAATTAAAACTGGTTAAAAAATAAAATTAATCTTTAAATTTCAAATAAAAAAGGCCCTTTAATGCACTCAAGTTGGATCTAAAAAATTACGATATGCTAAGTTAAGCTTAAGGAAAGGCCTTTCTCTTTTCCTCAAAGAACAACAAATTTTTGTTTTATTTCTTTCTATATTCTTTATACATTTTTCTTTTTTTTATGTTAAAAAGCTGGTCTGCCCCAAATATTTTTGCTTATTTTTTAATTTGTTTTTTTTTTTATCACTTAATTTAAGTCAGGGCTTTTCCGTTAATATAAAAATTAAAAAAAAAACCCTGCATATAGACTTTCATCGTTTACAACATTGTTGAAATGATATTATTCATTTTTAGTTTAGCTAAAAAAGGTGTAACTGTTTTTTGTTTTCCTTTTAAATATGAAACCTCTCTTTTTTTTTGTTTTGAGTACATAACTTAACAAGTTTATTACGAGTACTAATCGCTAAATCTTTCAAACAAAATCTAAAATAATTTTTCTTAAAATTTATTTTAGTTCTGAGTTAATTTCTTACAGTTACTACATCTCAAGTGTTAAATAAAAGTGTTGAGAAATAAAAACTCACTTTAATGTGGGGCCCACGCCCATTATCCCTTATAAAATTATTATGTGTTGGCAAAATTGCAAATCGCAACAAATTTTTTTGTAAAGAAATTAAAATTACAAAAGTAAAATCATATTTTGGATATGCTTAACAGTCATGTCTACATATGCGTGGCAAGCGTTTTTTATCTGTCAAAAATTATCATGCCCATTAAAAATATATAAAGCATAACGAAACAGCATCGAAATATCGGTGGCAGCACTGAGCAATTAGAAAATCCAATTTATACAGCGCGTTTTGTAGTGAAGTTGGTTGCAAAATAATTGTTTTTATTATTTTTCACCAGTAATGCTATTTTAGCTTTTTTTTTAATTTAGCATTTTTAACTCTATTTTTATTTGCCTTTAGTGGTTTTTAGCACTTTTGTACAGAATACACAAAGCCAACGCTCGTGATAACACTTTAATATAAATAAAAAAATAAACAAGTTAAATTCGGCTGCGCCGAGTCTTATATACCCTTCACTGTGTTAGCGAAATATTAATATTTTTCCTTTTAAAATATCAAAAAACACAAAAAATTAACTGAGTGAACATAAATATGATGCGTTAAATATGTTTTAACGTAGCCCGTTACGTTTTTTAATATTTGTAAATATATTTTCAGTATTAATGGCATTTCTATATATATATTTTTGATAGTATTTTGTAATCTATTTTTAAAAACTATTTGAAATTTCCATATACTCTTATTCTCAAGGATTTTGGCAGTTTTCGTTTTACATCATAAAATAACAACTTCGAAATTATCCAAGAAGATTAAAACCTACAGATTAAATTCCTTTTTGATTTTATTAATTTTCAGTGGCAAAATCGAGAATGGTACCTGGAATGGTGAAAAGCCTCAAAGCAACAGCACTGGAGTATATGGAAATTTCAAAAATATTTTAAAAATAGTCCAAAGTAACTTTTGAGTGTTTGGGCTATAGATTATAAATCTAGATAATCTCCCCTTTAAAATGAAATGTGCTCCATCCCATAATCTTCTACGGTTTGCCCGGAAGTCAATAAAATCCCTCAGAGCAACAGCACTTGGATATATCGAAATTAAAAAAAATTATTTTAAAATAATCCAAAGTAACTTCTGAGTATTTTGACAACAGGTTACCAATCTAGACGACCTCCGCTAAATTACTACTAAAAATTTATATAGAAGTATTTAATGACGTAAGACATATTTGACAAATATGCCTTAAATATTGAAAATATATTTACAAATATTAAAAAACGTAACGGGCTACGTTAAAACATATTTAACTCGGCATATTTATTTTCACTCACTTAATTTTTTGTATGTTTTTTATATTTTAGAAGAATGTGGAAAGTCAAAAATATTAACTATATAAGACTCGGCAAAGCCGAATTTAACTTGTTTTTATTTTTAAATTTAAATTTTAATTCTAGTCACTGTGACAAAAATTTTATAAATTTAATTTATTTTTAATTTTTTCGATGAATAGACTTGAGACACTGCTCACAGTCACTGTGTATTTAACTCATGACAACAAACAAACAAATAGATATCAAGCACTACTCAAAATGTCAGAATCCAAAGCATCGTATTCGATATCTAAAATAATCTATCGAAATAAGAGTGTTTTCATATGAAAAAATTTCAAAATTATAATACGAGTTGCTCGATGTAAGTAAATTACAATAAATTAAGTGAAATTTTTAGTTAAAATTTGACCATCATCGCTTTCAGCTTTGTAAAATTAGTGCTTTTATCACTAGTTTTAGTTTATTTTAGCGCTGTTTTCGAGTAAGTATCTTATTAATTTTAATGTTTTTTTACTCGTCAGTGGCTCTAAATAGGTGTATAAGTTGTCTCAAACAAAAAAAAGATGGTAAAAAACAAAACAAGCTAACACACAAAAAATAGCTTCGGTTGTGAGCAATAAATTTGTTTAAAATGAAATATTCGGTAGTGATAATCAAATAATTTTAGTAGTTTATTTATTTCTAGTAAAAATATTTCTAGCTGTAAAAACGATTTTTTATTGTCACAATTAAAAAAGTCTACTATCACAATTGAATTTTTGATTGGAAACAAATTTAGTTCTCACAACCGAAGTTGTTTTCTAAGTGCATGAATAATCAATTATAAAAATATTTTTAGTGCAATTCTTAGGCTGTGAATAAGAGATATGAAGGTAATTTTGCGTAAAATATGTGGAAAATTTTTAACTGAATATTTTAATTCTAGTTACAAATAAATAATAAAATAAAAACTTTTTTTAACTTTTTTTCTTGATTTCGGTAAATTTTGAAATTTAAAAGTGGACAACTTTGTCGAGCAGTACAACAATAGCGGCATCAGCTAGGTAAAAAAATAAATAGAGAGAAGGAGATGGACAGGGAGGGAGAGGGGAAAGGGGGAGAGGGGAGAGAGTAAAGGGGAAGGGAGAGGGGATTCGGAATGGGAGGGAGAAAGAAACGTATCATATGGAAAACCATGCTAGATCTTTCATTTTAAATTTAAAAAATGTATAAAATTCAAACGGTCGCATGATCATATTTTTTTTGTCTGTTTTTATCAAGAAGTCTATGTTAAAGCCAAGTTTGCCATGTTTAGAAATGACTGGAAAACTACAATTGCTAATTCCCGCAACACTTTTCTACGCATATCCAAAAATTGTTTTACATATAAAAATTAAATCCAGTTCTTTTATATTCGATTTGAAAAGAAAATTGATGTGTTTTTTTAAAAACTTATACTTCAAGATCCAGTTGATTTTTGTTTTTTTTTTTTATGCAAACAATAAAGAAATATTCCTTTAAGCTTTCATTCTTGTCTAAAAAGAAATGCGTTCAAGTTTTATAATTTTCAAATATTATCAAAAATCTTTAAAATTTACAATAATACTATTTCATAGACGAACCATACGAGTAGAGGCATGCAAACACACATGCACTAGTTTATGTATACACACTTAATCAGCAACCGCAGCAAAGAATTAATGTTAGCAATTTATAATGGCAGCAGTAACAACAATGTTGCAAAAAACATTACAAGCAGAAAGAAAGAATCCAACCTCAGGCTAGACTTTAAGATTAGACGCAAAAGAAAAGCCAAGTAACAAAAATTTTGTTTTAGGTTTAGTTTTCAAAAGTAAAAATAAAATGCAAAAATTAACATAAAATAATAGAACTAAAAAGAATGTAAATGGCATCGAAAGACACTTGTGACTTACAAATTTTTCTTGTTATTCTTTATAAAAACAACAAAATTAAAAATAATAAAATTAGTTTCGTCTGCATTAAAATTCTTGTTAGACGATTTAAAATTTACATTTTACTTAACTTGATTAAGACGAACATGTGTTGTGTGCGCATGTACTGAATGTTCAAACATTTTCAAGATCAAATATTTTAAAATTAAAAAAAAAATGTTTTCACAAATAAGATTTAGTTTATTTGTGTCCAAGCCAAAAAAAAAAAAAAATTAATCAAAGCGAGAGTTCCAAAATGAAGTGTTTGAAAACGTTGCTGTAGTTGAGCTGTAATTTTAAAAGTCAACTTTAAAAAAAAGTAATTTTTGTCAAATATACCACCAAATGATTTTTTTGTTAAGTAAACTTCTACCTTTTTTCAAAATAACAGCTCATATTTAATTTATTTTTATTTTATTACACATGAATTCTGTTTACTATTTTCGCAAACCCATTTTAAAAATCCTAAGAATGTTTCCTTAAATATAAAAAAAAAAAATTTTCTACTCTTTTCTTCAGGTCACTATAATTTTAAAAGATGTAAATGATGAGGCTCCGGTTTTTGTTAGCTCAAATGTAACGGAAATTTTGGAAAATATACCTCTCAACACTGTTGTAATGGTGGTAAAGGCTGTCGACAGAGATGAGGGTAAAAATGGTTACATTGAGTATATTTTAGATGGTGAACCATTTACGCCATTCACCCTTGGTCCCGTAGATGGTCTTTTACGTGTTTCTGGGAAATTAGATAGAGAAATAAAAAATTCATACATGTTAAATGTAACAGCCAGAGATAGAGGAGAGCCCTCAAAGTCTACACAAAGTAAAATTTATGTCAAAATTTTAGATGAAAATGATAATGCGCCCATATTTGATCCGAAACAATATACTGCTTCGGTGGCAGAAAATGCTAGTATTGGTGCCATGGTGTTACAAGTATCGGCTACAGATGTGGACGAAGGAGCCAATGGGCGTGTACGCTTTGCCATTGTGGGTGGTGATGATAATCGTGATTTTATGATAAGCGAAGATTCTGGCATTGTAAGAGTAGCTAAAAATCTCAACTATGAACGTAAATCACGTTATGTACTGAAAGTAAAAGCTGAAGATTCAGCTGCTGACTTGGGTTTGGCTTATGACAATGAAAAGGGACACAACAAATTATCACATTTATTTGAGAATCATTTTGATTTAGCCGAAATATCCATCAGTATTGCTGACATTAATGATAATCCTCCCACATTTTTGGATTCTCCTTATTTGGCATATGTTATGGAGAATGTTATACCACCTAATGGTGGTTATGTCTTAACTGTGCAAGCATATGATGCTGATACGCCACCATTTAATTCTTTGGTACGCTATTTCCTTAAAGAAGGTGATACTGATCTATTTCGTATAAACGCTTCGACTGGTGAAATATCACTATTACGTTCATTGGATCGTGAAGCAAAAGCTGAATACACATTAACATTGGTAGCCATGGATACGGGTAAGTTCAAAAATACTTATTTTAACATAAACATTAAAAACAAAATGGTTGATCATAATCTTTAACAACAAGTGTTCATTTAATGTTGCCACAAATATGCATGATTTTTTTTATTTATGTTTTTCTTTTTATATTATTTTTGCTTTAAAAACAAAAGGCACACAAAAATTCTTGTAAAGTATGAGTAGTAAACTATTGATGATAATAATCATTTCACTATAAGAAGTTAATTTAGCTTAAGGGGTTTTTTCTTCTCTTTCTCCTCTGGTTTTTGTGTTGGAAGCCAAACTTTACATATGCAGGAATAAAATATACAAAAATTGTTACACATTGCTTATAGCTAATGATCAATATCAATATTATTTTGAAATATGTTGTTATAGCTCATCAGAATCATGATCATCTTCACTGATAATTTCTGGGGAGATGAACAAAAAAAATTTTTAACAAAAAGAAAATGAGGAAGTTTATGCAAAGCAGTTCATCAAAAAAAAAAAATATATATTCTTTCAGCCCATGTGGATGTATGATTATTTTACATTTAATTAAAGTACACAGGGGCATAATGTGTTTGAAACATTTAGAAAAATATTTTACCGTTAGCAGGAAGAATGTTACATAAAAATTTAAAAATGTGAAAGGACAATTTGACAATTTTGAATTTTTAGCCAGAGTTTTCTTTTAAGCAAAAAGAAAAAATTTAATAGCACATAATTTTTTTTTTTAATATAAAAATGAGATAAACTTAAATGACAATGAGAAATTGAATAGAGTATGAAATTATTTTTTAATACACTGTATAATTATTTAAAAACCTCATGCACGAAGTAAAGAATTTTAGCGCGGCTAAGGTTTTTACCGTTGAAACAGATTTCTTGCCTCTGGCTTTTGAGAAATTGTCACTTTAGATGATCAATTTTTGTAGTTTTTTAATGACTGTCAAAATTTTTAATGATCTCTTTGGATTGCATCAAATAATGCTCAACGAAGCTCAAATAGTGATAAAGTTGAAATGTAGCACTTTTGCAAAGGAAACAGAAGTCATTTATTGCTAAAAAAAAAGTTAGTAACAGGTACATTGGACAAGTGCTAGTAAATATGACCACTCGCTACTGTTTAGAACTTTTAACAGATTTATTTTTTCATTTAAAAAAACTGTGTAATTTCTGGTTGAGAAAACGAAAAATATCAAAGATACCATCCATGCGAGAAGAATGGGTCTGTCATCAAATAACTTCCTGCAATGTAGAATTATATTTAGGGAATTCATTCAGTAGTCATAAAGACATATGTTTAAAAAAAAACAACACGAAAAAAATGACTGCTGTGAGCAACTTTTCAAATTTGAGTCAGCTGAGTCTACTGAATACTTTTGAGAACTTTTGTTGAAATAGCAGAAATTTTTTTTGATTGTCATAAAATAATACAGCTTTAAGACTTTATGACAGATACAATACTACTGTGAATCCCCCAATTGATTCGATCTCAAGTCAAATAACTCAGTAAAGTAAAAAAGAATGAAGTGCAAATAAATAGTAAGATGTTGTTGAGTACAACAAGAATTTGTTTTTTGAATTTGCCAAACACCTCCAAAATTTTGAGTTACGGTTTATCGTAACTTCATGCACTTATAAACTAGTAACTTAGTTAAATATGGACCGATTTTAAATTTCTCAACGGATTTAGAAAGAAAACATATATTTATATACATATTTCTTTTATCTAAGTAAACTTGCGAAGTCTGAGTATTTCTGCAGCATACAAATTTTTTATTGTCTTTTTTTTAAGTTTGGATAACTTTTTACACAGTACAGTCAAGTCTCCTTTTTATACGCGAATCCCATATAAGAAATTGAAAATATACAAGTTCTTCCATAACTCTCTATAGCAAGAGTAAGGAATAAAAAAACTCAAAAATTTATTTTAAAAAAACGGTATATTCGAAAAGGAAAATACTTTTATGACACTAAAATTGCGCAGTTGATAAATAAAACTCCATGAAAACTATAGTGCATTGAATGTTGTTGTTGTTTTTTTAACTGCAAGTGGCATTCGACAGACTATGCTCTATTGCCACAATTAAAGAAATTTAAAAATGTAAGCAAAATATTTCTGTGAGATTCCATATAACACAATGAATTTATACTAAGCATATAATTTTGAGTTTTTTATATATTAATTGGATTTGTTTGTTTATGTTTCTCAAAATGTGGTTTCCCTAGAAGGCATATCTGATTTTCAATTAATTCGAAGTTTTCCATAACGCGGTCTCCATATAATGCAGGACGAACAATCACGTTATATTAAACTTGACTGTATTTTATAAAATAATCGTACAATTTAACAAAATCTAATCTTTATTTATCTGTGCTTAATTCCAATTAAATATGTTGGTGTACAAAATTCTCATAAGAATATCTCTCATGGAAAATTTTTTTAAAATTGTTTAACAAGACTTGGGAGTAATCTACTGAAGATTCAGATGACGAAACAGCTGTATAGATATGCTTTCTCTCTTAGTACTTATTGTGCTAAGTAAACAATTTTTCAAAATTTTGCAAGAGAATATCATGGAAAATAATGCATTTTGCACACCAACAAAATGAACATTTTGTTAAACTTTATAATTTTAAATAATTTAATATGTTGAATCGTATAATATATAATTTATTTTTAAAATATGTTTATTTTTGAGTAAAGAGCAGCATTTACATTTGAACACCCATTTTCGTAAAAGGCTTCGAAACAAAGAAATGTCAAATTAAGTTGGGCTATAAACTTGATCCATAATTAACATCTTGCATTATGGTTGGGCCAACCTTTATTAAAAAAAATTTAATGCGACATTTAAAAAAAATATTTTAAAAATGTCAGATTTATACGCTTAATTGAATGATTTTGAGGAAAATTCTGTCTTAAAATCTTTTCCAACTTACCTTCAATTTTTGTAAAGAGTGATTTTTTTGCTATTATCTTTTTGGCAACACTAGTTTTGACAGCTCACGCACGTTTTGTATCTTGTGTCACTGTCAAACATCTTCAGTTTGGTCTATAATTTAATCATGAATCGTCTTACAAACGAACAACGCTTGCAAATTATTGAATTTTATTACCAAAATGCGTGCTCTGTTAAGAAAGTTCATCGCGCGCTTCTTCCATTTTATGGTCAGTTTAATCGACCTACTGAGGCTTCTATTCGGGCTATTGTAACAAAATTTCGCACCAAATTTACATTGTTGGACATTAAACCACCAACACGCTTACGTAGAGTGCGAACTGAAGAAAATATCGCAGCCGTATCGGCCAGTGTTGGTGATGACCGTGAATTATCGATTCGGCGCCGTTCGCAGCAATTGGGCCTCTGTTACTCCACTACGTGGAAAATTTTGCGGAAGGATTTGGGTGTGAAGCCTTATAAGATACAACTGGTGCAAGAATTGAAGCCAAACGACCTAGACTATTTTTTGTGGGGCTATGTTAAGGCTAATGTCTATAGGGACAAGCCCGCTTCGATTGACGCACTGGAAGCCAACATTGCCAACATTATTCGTGAGATACCGGCCGAAATGTTGGAAAGAGTATGCCAAAATTGGACTAAGCGGATGGACCATTTGAGGCGCAGCCGCGGCCAACATTTGCATGAAATAATCTTCAAACATTAAATTATATCGACCCAACTATCGATCCAAATAAATATTTCATGCATTTTTCTGAATTTTATGTTTTTTTTTTTTTTTAAATTTCCGATAGTTCTTATAAAATCACCTTTTATTTTACCCAAGAAATATGCAAAATCTGAAGAAAACTTCCATATCCTGTATAATAAATATTCAAAACAAAATATTTTAAAATATTAATTTCTTGCTTTCTTTACTGGTTTTTAAAAATATTTTTAAATTTAACAGAGTATGTGTGTGTGTGTACCTGCCCAAGCAGTTATTGCTCAAAATTATGTATAATAAATTTATTTGTAACTTAAACCGTTATCATTCGAAAACAAAACAAACCTGAAAATTTATAAAAAAGCACAGCAGCTATCAGACACATTATGTGCCGTCAGTTTTATGGAAAACAATAAATATTATTAAGCAAAAAAAAGAGAGAAAAAAAGAAACCCTTTAAGATGAATTCTTGCCAAACATATTTGTCAAACTTACACTTTAAAATAATAATTAACTCGAAATGAAAACTCACCCAAACAAACAATAACAGGCAAGTTTGTGTGTACACAAATTTTTAAACTAAAACAAGTAAAAATTAAACTACTGAACACTACACTTGCTGGAGAAAAGAGAATAATAATAATAAAACATAAGAATTATACACAGACAAAAGCAAAATATGTATTTTGTATTTAAAATGACCAAAAAAAGAAAAAAAGAAAAAATTAAATAAAAGAAAAATGAAAAAATCACATGAGCAACTTTTAACAAATTACAGTAATTATCAAAATGTATTTTAGTTTAAGGGCACAAAAGCATAAGCCAAAATGTAAAGAATAAACAACTACATACATACAAAATAAAAGTTTACAAAAAAAACAGTAACTTACCCACTGAAAAGAGATACACATGTTAAGATAGTGAAAGATGTTTTATGAAAGTAGCAGAATCCTGTATGCAGAATACATACATACTTTTGTATTATAGTTGTGTGATGAGTAGTTTCAGTTAGTTATTATTGCAGCATACAATTGCAGTTGTATTTATGACTACTAGTGTGTGGGGTTGGAGTTAAGCCCAACGAGATTTTTTTTTTTTAAATTATAAAATATGAATAATGTAATATTGACAACTAAATGCTCTGTGGTTGGTAACACCCACTTTGATGGAAACTCATAAATAAGATTGAGTTATCTTTATGTTAGAATGCTGTCTTTTTCTTTATAAATGATGACAAAATCAATAAAAAAACATTAATAACTTAAAGCAAAATATAAAGAATTTTTTTTAAACAAAACAAAAGCTGTAACACACATAACTTGCCTTTATTAACAAAAAAAAAAAAAAAACGAATATTGACAATGACACTGACCCTCCTGCACTTCCCCACAATCTACTTGAATTATGTTTTTTTTTTTTTAACAATAATAACTTAAAAAAAACAAACGAACAAACAGAAAAATAATCGAAATAAACAAAAGAAAGATCATAAAGCATTTACCCTATTGTTACATGTCATATATGTGTTGTAAATTGCTAGTTAAGTTTAGTGTAAAGATGTTTGATTTCTATTATTGCCTGTATAAGCACAATAATAACAACAGTTAAAACAACTGCAACGAAAAAAAGTAGCAAAATAACGAAATAAAAATAAAACAAACCAGAGTACGAGTAGTTGTTGTTGGTATGATGCCAAACTAACTAAAAGGCTACCTTTACTGATGCATCTAACTGATGATGATTTTCACGTTTTTTTTATAGAATTTTTGTTTTGTTTTAGTGTGTCTACATTTCGTGGCATGATGACGCTAAGGACGTTTTTATTTTTCTTATACATTGCTTGTGTTGCTTTTTGCGCGCTTTATTCTGTAACAGTTGTACATTTTGTTGTTACTGCATTGCAAACACCATTCCAATGCGTAGCAATTTCTACAATTTACTTGGGTATTTTCTTTTTTATTATTTCGTATTCTTAGTTAAAGTTAAAACATTATTTTGATCAAAATTGTGCTGCTTGAGAAATATACAAAAAAAAAAAAAAAACAGCGAAAGAAAAAGAGGTGCGTTTTTTGTAAGTTTCTAACAAGCTTTTTTTATTTATCCTTAAGTTTTCTAATGCACACATGCAGCGTTTTTTCTTTGGCAACAAAAATCTCGCAGAATAGAAAAAAAAATATTCGAACGAGATTTATCACACATGCCAAACCACAGCCACTCACAGGCACACAACAAATGCTTCATGCATTTGAGGAAGAAAAAAAATACCTTAACAACCATTTAAACATTTACATTGTGTAGAAGAAAATTCCTGTCTTAAACCAGAGAATTTCCCCGATCTTTTTTTTCTTAAATTTAACAAGCAGTTACTACTTTTTGTCATTTTTTTTTTCAATACAATACCCTACAGTAAGCTTTAGTTTAACCAACAGAAAAATTTCTATGATGAAAGCTTGAATTTTATGAACGATGAATATAATACCGAATTGAACTTAGCAACCGGTCCGGTCTCACCCGGCCCGGTCGCCGATTGTAGAATTTTTTCCTGCGTACTCGACACCTACCGTTATATTTTGGACAATTTACACGATATCCTTATAAATTATAGCCTATGTGTTATTCTAATGAACGAGTATAAGCTAAATTATTTTAGAGTTTCATTAAAATCCATTCAGTAGTTTTTGAGTGAAAGAGGAACAAACATCCACAGATCCACATATCCACACATCCATGCATCCACACTCACAAACATTCGGCTTTATAATATTAGTAGGATATTTGCATAAGGCTAATTTTTAAATTTCATTTGAACATTTCTTAAACTGAACTGTTTCTCAGATGTCCTAAATTGAGATTGTTTAGTTATACACGTTAATTGATCAAAAGAAAAGAATAAATTTTTTTAATTGTTAGCAGAATATTAAGTCAATATTACTGCCATTTTAAATTACAATATGAAAAATTTCTAAACAAAAGTTTAAAGTCTAACACTACCAACTGGCTGCTTGTAAACATTTTCTTTATTTCTTTTTTTTTAACGTTGGCTGTTACTGATTTTTCATCTTTCACACTTGGGCGATTAGTTAAGCTTTAAGCCTTAGCCATGGTGCATTTGTATGTATCAATGTATGTGTATCTGTCCAATCAAATGTTTGCAATGGCTTATGCTGGCTTTATACTAAGGCCTCATCATCTATAAGCTGGTTAATTATGCGTCTTGCTGCGTATTGTTTAGATTTCACTACTTGTTGGAGTTTTTCCAACAGTTTTACTTAAATATGAATGTGTTTGTTTTTTGCTTAAGACTCGTATTAAGAATCTACACAACAGTTAGTGTCTAAAATTTCTCGGATATTTAAAGCAAAGAGACTAAGCAAAAATTATTATTTATTTGTGAAAAATATTAACTCTTTAGCTTTATATATTTATTTAATTTAATTGAACATCTACTAACGTACAAAAAAAAATAAAAGTATTTATTAATTATGATTTAATTCTTGCCATATTTCCTTTTTGTATAAATTTCATAAGAATGCCAGTAGTCAGTTGGCCATAAACCATCATTAACAACTGTAAATTGATGTTAAACATAAAGTGAAACCTTTATTACAAAAATGGCATAAACAATAACAATAACTGTTAGTTAAATTATAAAAAAAAAAAAATAAACAATTGCAAAACGTTTTAGCACAGCTCAAAGATTTCAATAATTGAATAAGCACAGAGAATAAAAAATAAAATAAAAAAATGTTTATAAGAAGACAAGAGACATGAGACATAGAGGTTTCTTTTAGTTGTTTTCTATAAGAAAACAGTATTTTTAGAAATAGCAGCAAGATTTACATTCAATTTAATCAAGAGAGCAACTGAGTAGCTGCGCAAGGTACATTTCAAAAACACTAAGGAAAACTTCAACTAAAGGGAGCCTAAGCAAGAATGCACTTTTTCTTTACAACAAATCGATTTTTTTACACGCTGTGCAGCGAGCGATACCGTCTTGTTCAAACCACATGTCATTTAGATCCATGCCGCTCAGTTGAGCCTACAAAGAACTTCGTTATCATATTCCGTTCACAGTTACCTCATCTTCAAAAAAGTAAGGCTTGACTAAAATCCATACCAGAAAGTTATGAGTGCCTTTATTTCTCAAAGATTTTGTAAGGATTTACTTAGTGGCAAATTCGCAATTTAGCAATTTTCTAAAGCTCTCTTTTTCTTTGTTCATAAAGCTGATACTTTTCTATATAACAATCAATTTCTAATGTTTTTCATTTCTTTGAATGTAGTTTGTTCTATTACTATTCTGTAATACGTCTTCTTTACAATCCAATAAAAAATCACAGCTCTCTTACAAACAACATGATTTTCCTTAAAACAATGCACTGAGTCACCCTTAAGATATTATACAAAATTTCATACAAATTCGTTATCATATATTCTTCAAGTCTACTTATAGCCTAAGGGCCATTATTACAACTAAACGATAACTAAAAGTAGAATGTTATAGAGCAGATAATGCTTTTTGGTTATTATAAACAGACTTTAACTATCATACAGTTAAAGATAGGTTTATGTTGCTTATAACTTTTAACGTGAACTTCAAACATTTAAAGTTGCCTTATTTTCGATTTTACAAGGTGTCCGCCGGGAAGGTATACTACTTTGTTTTGCCGCCATTTTGGTAAACATTAGTCTTGACGTAAACACGTGTCGTGAAGTAGACACATGGCAAATTTATTATGGAAAAATATTCGATAAACCAACGTGTTTTCATCGTTTAAACGTTTTAAAAAATTACTGCGAGACCTCTTTCCACAACAAGTTATTTCATGAAATGGTGATATTGATTGGCCTCCACGGTCGCCTGATTTGATTCCTCCGGACTTCGTTTTGTGGAGATATCTGAAAAGCAAGGTTTATGCAAACAAACCAGAAAATCTTGAGCAACTCAAACAAAATATTCGTGATGAAATTAATGAAATACCGCGTGAAATGTGTGAGAATGTAATGAAAAATGTGCTCAAAAGGGCTCGCATTTGTGAGACTAACAGAAGCGGACATTTATCTGATATTGTATTCCATACATAATTGCCGATATTAAATAAAACATTTATCAATATAAGATCCATTCTCTTTCATTAAATCAAAAATTATTAACAAACAAAGTAGTATACCTTCCCGGCGGACACCCTGTAGATATGGCAACCTCAGAATCCATAGATATTGAATACTTATTTAAAAAAATAAAATATATTAAAATAAAATTTTAAAAGTTAAGAATTTCTTAGTTACTTGAAAAATAATCTTCAAAAAAAGGCATGCCGTTGCCATTATGTATTTATAGCAACGAAAAGTAATCGGTATTCACAACAGTGGTGCCACATAACAAATATTATAATATTTATCTTATTGAAAACTTGTAATAATGGAAAAAAGTTATTGATTACTTTATCAGTTACTTTAACTAAAGTTAATTAAAGCTATCTGAGACCTTGCAAGTAAGTTGTAATAATGGCCCTAAAGCTTTCAAAAAGCTTATAAAAACTATAGCAAAATCAAAAATAATAGAAAACAAAATCACTCCTTCAGCAAGTAATTTTTTTTTTCAGACATCTCGTATCGAGAATAGTAGAAAGAATTTTTAATAATTTTTGATGAGAGCCTGGCTACAAGTTGTTATAAAAAGTTTCAATTTAAGCAAAAATTTCTTTATATAAAATAAAATTGTTTCTAGACATTTAGTACTCTTTTCAAAAAAGAAATACAAATTAGTTTTCTTTTTCTTAATTTTATAGATTTTACACAAACACTGTCTGCTTTAGCAATTATTTAGTTTTAAAAACCAGCTGGAATTAGTAAATCTATTTTAAAATTTATTACTTGTTTAATCTAGTTAAAGATTTAAGTCTAACCCATTAATCTCTCTATCTAAATACTTTCTCACACACTGCAAAAAGATGAGATTAAATTAATCCTAGTAAATATATTTTAAGGCATTTAAACACAAACAAGATTTTTTCTTTCCTTTTTTTTTGTTAGTAAAGTAGTTAAAAGTAACACAAAAAATATTTAATTTAATTAAGCAATAAATTATTTTCAAAGAGGAAATCATTTTTTTTGTATGTAAAAAAACTATTTTTAATTGTCTTAAAATAAATTTAGAGCCAAGTAATTTTGTAAAAATATTTTTGTGTGGGATATTAACAAAATATATTTACCGCAGTTTTCTTTTTTATATAAATTTAACATGTTTTTTTAAGGGATTAATGTAATTAATCTTTTCGTTTTGCAATGTAGTTTTTTTTTAGTTGAAATGTTAAACTTTGAATAATTACCGCATTTTAGTTAAACAACAAAAAGCTAAATTTACAATTAAAATGCAACAGGAAATGTAAATATTTTTTTTTTTTAATTTCGGTCATTTATCGCAGAGAATTAAAAAAAAAGAAATCAAGACAAATTAAAGAAAAATAAAACAAAAATTCATTTTATGCAAATTTGATTAATTTTTGCTTTCAACAGTGACAATACCACTATCTTGCTACTGAACACAAGTAAAATGGGGATTATAAAACTGTTCTCAACTGTATGCTTTTAATAAAAGCATTCATCATTGTGAGTATTAATATGATTCATTGAGTTTGAATTACAGGAAATGCTACTAGCAATGCTAGGATGGCATTGCCATCTAAGAATATAAAATAAATAAGCCTTATAAAGGAAAAAACTTATTTAAAATATTTTTAAGCTATAAAAATAGTTTTTTTTCAGCGCATCACAATAAGTTATGAAAAATTATAAATTATTGCTTCAGTGTTCCAATTGGTATCTTACAATTCTAATTGATGGACGTTGGCTCCCAAGCAGAGCTACCAGGAGCAAGAAAAAAATAAGCTATATTTCCCTAAAAAAATACTACAAAAGGCTAAATCACGCCGAAAAAAAATAAGCTAGAAAAAAGTTCAAAAGCTACAGCTTAAAATTCAAAATTCTCTTAATTCTTAATTACATTAAGGATCTTAATTATAATTTTTATAAAAAAATCCTAAAAAAAACATTGAAAATAATGTCGATTTCAACTTCAATGTTAAAAAATAAATTAAAATTCCTTTAAATTATAATTTATTTTTTGATTTTAATGCGATTTCTATTCTGATATTTCGCTTGCTTTATCGTACTGAAAAGTGACTACACGGTGGTACTAGATAACTAAATACTAAATAGAACAATTAATTAATTAATTAGGAATAAAGTGCATTTTTATTTTACAAGTGAGAAGTGAAATACTTTTCTTTACTTATGATATTACCTCTGTTCGCCAATTCATCAAGTTTATATTACTTTAGCTAATTTGGTTTCAGTCTTAGTTTGTTTATGTATAATTTGCTTTCATTTTTCCAAAAAAAAGCTTTTAAGGCTATTTTGAAAAACGAAAAAGGCTTGGAAAAAAGATTAGGCTAAATCATAAATTTTGAGGCTAAGTGCGAGAAAAAAAGTCTAAATCTAGCCTTAAAAACGCTAAAATAGCAACGCTGCTCCCAAGTAAACTGTAAAAACATATTTCTAAACAAATTAATTATACAAACTTTTGTGTTGGAAGTCAATACTGTTTAAAAATGGATACAATTTCAAAGAGTAGTCTTACAAAAATTAAGAAATTTATTCTTTTTTTTTAACTTATTTTTTCTATATGTCTGGCAATATGAAAGCGCCGTTATTTTAAAGGGCTACAACTTTAAAAGCCTTAAAAATTTTTCCTAATAAATTATTTATAGAATAGCAGACGGTAGAGTTTTAATTTAAATCTCATTATTTGTGGCATATATCGCCACACCATCTCTGAACTTCAATAACGAAGTTATTAAGTTAAATGCGACAAGTCGAATTTTTATTACATTGATTCATGATCAAAAGTACAAATAAATAAATTATAATTTCATATGAAAAGCTTTCAAGTTTTCATTAAAAAAATTAATCGATTGAAGGTTTATAGAAATTTTTGTCAGTACAGAAAAAAACAAGTCAAAAATATCTTAAAAACTCAGCATTTTATATTAATTTAAAAGGCAAAGTACATAAATTTCTATTAAAATAATTTCGTTAATTATTAAATTAGAAAACTAGCCATCACGTAAGGCTAGACATCAGAGCCATACTGGCAACGAGCGGTTAGACTGTTTGACCAATAGAAAGGCCCGTCGCTTGGTCATAGAACCAGTTACCTACTTTAGTATCTCTCTGAGATACATAAGGGAACAAAGTGGTTGCTAGGTCGAATTTCAATTCTCAAAACATTTTGAATCGATAAGTGTGACACGTTTCTATAACTCTCACATTGAAAAAATTTGCACAAACACGAATAAAATAGAACAAAAAACGAAGAGAATTGAAACAAAATGTCATGTATTACAGTCAAGTGCTTCTTTAATTTTTCTTTGTGGGAATTAACTGTCATTTTAGTGATTTTGCTGTCCTATATGCGAGTCTCACTAAAACTGTCTAAATATCTCACATTTCAAAATGTATGCGAGAAGAGAGAAAAAGTAACAACAAAATGAAAATTACTAAATTTAATTCGTTTAAATTACATAAAAAAATGTATTTGAATAATTTTTGTAGCAAAATATTAAAATTTTATGTGTATTCTTTGTTAATAAATTTTTTTTTGTGGGGCATAACAAATTTGTTAAGCTGATGGAACCGTACCGTTTTTCATATTTTGTACGAACAAAATTTCATACAAACAAAATTGTCATGTAGAAATAAATTCATGTTTTCGTTAACACTTTCTATTGTGTTTGACATTTGAATTATTGGAAAACTTCAATAAAGAATTTACAGCCTTGCAATTTTCTCACATTCAACAACAAAAACAATTTTTAATTACAAATCGAGAATTTTATTTTAATCTTTTGTTTCACACTTTTCGATGTGAGAAGTTCTTGCATATAGTTACAAAAACGAGCCACTGGACTCAAACACGCGAAAAGCTTTATCACACTATTGAGGTACACATTCGATATGGCGCTGCCACCCAACAAGAGTGAATTCAAACTGCTGATTGACTGTAGATTGTGATCTTAGATACCAACAGTGTAGGATAGAAAATATTAAGATCAGCTAATCTAGGTTTTGTGACTTTCATGACGAAACCTGTACTTTGTAACTGTCAGGACTTAAGGTGTCGTAGAGCGAGACTTCGTTGCGACTTCCCGAAAAACAGCTAAGGTCTACTGAAAAGTGTTATTGATTTTATTCGAAGTCTAAACCTTGGATAGTGCCCTTATGGGCTGTACAAAATATACTCTGGGTAGCAGTGAAAATGGCCTATTTACAATAATAAAAATGAAATTAAGACTCGCTAAAAGAATTTTTTTCTATTTTTCTTTTCAATAAACATGAACATTTTTATGAAAAATAAATTAGACTTTTTTTAGGTTGAGGACTACAAATACAGCACATTAATGTCAACATATAAAAGTAAATTTCTAATCATGTCAGTATATTATGATCTATTACATAGCAAACTTTCTATAAAATTTATTATTAATAAATCAAAGGAGTTATGACAGTTATGCAGGGCAACTACCTAAATATTAAACTATAAATAAGGTGTGAATATAATTACCACAGTTATCACAAATAAAATGCCAGTGCTAAATCCCTCTTCATACTTGATTTAAAATTTAAATTTCTGTTTCTATAAAAAAAATAATTTTATGCAATTAAAAAAAAATATATAAATAAAAATAAAAAAAGTACAAAATCAAAGAAAAAATAAAATAAAAACAGCAAGAAAAAAAGCTACTTTAACTTAACGGTTGTTAAAGTTATCATAATATTTAAACAATAGTTAGTTTTATATTAAATTGTTTAACAATTTATGGCTTTTTGATGATGATGATGGTTTCAAGTGATGAAGGTAATACAAGACATGCTCGTTCATATACTCGTACTGAAGATATATGGTTGCTTGCAACCATAAAGGTGGTGGCGGCATATGATGATGGAGTTGGTGCCACCACCATTTAATGCCTGCTTAAGTTACCAAACTACCAGCAGCAAAAATATACTTTAAAACAGCTGCTGTATTAAATGTTGTTACTACAACGTATTTAAGCCATAAATTGTTTTTAAATGCAACAAAAATTCCGCAAAAATGAGAGAAGAAAAAAAAACTATTGATAACTAACACAACTTTTGGCAGTGGCAGTTAAATAGAAATAAATAGCAAATATGTTGAACAGCGTATAGACCACAAAACACGAAACTCATATGATCATTATTATGAAATACTAGTTTTTTTTTTTCAGTCATTCCATAGAAAAGCAACAGCAAACGAGAAAAATTATTTTTTGATGAAAATCTTTAACCAAAAGAAAAAAAAGCTGCCGAATTTTTGAATTTTATAATACTTTAACAGAAGAAAAACAAAACTAGAAAATTTATTTTTAATATACGTACTTAAAAAAAAATAGAAAAAAAGAAACAAAAAGGCGGTAAAGATTTAAAAGTATCATTCGCTTTTTAGTTTATATAAACTTGAATAGCGATAAATAAATGTGTGAAAATTATTCAAATCCAGCAAAAATTTTAAATAAGTAGTTGTATTTAGTAAATAGTAGTTATTTAAAAATATTTTGTATTACAATAAAATTAAAAAAAATAACAACAACAAAAATAACAGCAATAGCAAAAGTAAAGATTTATGTAAATTTATGAGCTGCTGAAAAGCAAACGTTTAGAGTTTGATTTTTTTTTTTTTCATTATTATAAATGTTTTTTTTTTTCATTAAAGAAATAGCAAAATATTTAGTGTCAGTTTAAGCAAAGATTTATTAGAAAATTTTATTGAAAATATTTGGTGATGAAATTTTATAATTAAAGTTTGTTGGTTGTGTTTCTTTTTCCAATAAAAAAAAAAAATATATTAAAAAAATTAAAATGAGATTGTAATTTTCTTCTCTTTTTTTTAAATAAAAGCAAGGTTGTTGGCATTTATTGGCAAACTTTTTATGTATAATTCTACTGTACGTGTGTATGTCACTGAATTCTTCATAAACGACTGGACCGATTTGAATGAATTTTTATGTATGTGTTGATTAAATCAACACAACTAAATACTTTGATATACTTACAAAACTTCCTGTTGAATTCTTTTAAAAATGGGATATGTGAAAGCAAAGAAAAATCAAATATTTTTGAGTATAAATTAAAAAAAATTAATTTTGAAGAGCACAAAGCAAAATATACAGATAAAAGTTCAGCTTGGAATTATTTTCTGGTAGAGTTCACAGGTGCACCCAATACAAAATATCACTGAGTCTTAAAAACCAATGACGGTTCCACAAAAGACCTATTAAGCCTTCTTAATGATGTGTATAAAAAAACAAAAAATTCCAATCAAGCCAAAATATAATATTTTTACAGATTCATATGATTAATGTGCTGCTTTTATAATAAATACAAGCGATCAACTCCTCTAGAAATTTTATATGAAAAGAACTCAAAATATTGAATGCTTCTCAAACAAATTTTTTGGACGAGTTGATCGCTTGTGTTATAAAAATAGCAGATACACACAAAAATTACTTCGGTTGTGAGAACACAATTTGTTTCCAATCAAAAATTGATTTGTGATAATCAAATTTTTCATTTGTAGCAACTAGAATTCGATAATACATGACAAAAATTAGTTCTGTTAAAAATATTTTGAGCTATAGCACCGAAGTTCTATTATCAAGATTAAAAAATTCGATTACCACAACTGAATTTTGTATTGGAAACAAATTTAGTTCTCACAACCGAAGTTGTTTTCTGTGTGTAACCTTAAAAAAATAATTGTGTTAAATATTGTTTTTATGTTTATTTGAAAATCCCAAAAATCTCGTTTGGGGTTTCGGGATTCAGTTAATAAGTCCCGATTTCCGGGATTTTCAGCACTAGTGCCATTTGGCATCTCTAATTGCAGCGTTTCATAGGGTTTTTCATGTCAGTAATAATAAAGTTTCACAAAATTGGCAAAGTTTTCAAAAAACTCAATTGCAATTCCGACTGGAAATTGCTAGACCTCTTCTTGTTTGCATGTTATTATAAAACAAGAGGAGGGCTAAAAACACCGTTGCAAGCAATGCCACAGCCACACTCAATTTATATATAAAATGTGCGAGGTGCCCTTTCTTACAAACTGTTTTGAAATTTATCAAAATAAATAGTTTTTATTGTTAACCCTGCAAGCACTTTCTTCGTCGAATCGACGAACATCGTTTTTATTTTTTGAAAATGCCAAAAAAAACTTGACGTAAATTTTTTTTCATAAAATTAACTGGCAGGCTCAATATTTCTATGCGAAGCGTAAGCGAAAGAAAATCAGTCACCAATTTTCGACTGCAAGCGGGGCTCACTAACTTTTGACATATAGTTCGCTTGGCCTTACGTTGTTTACCGCAAGCCTTCTTAATATAGCATATTGTTGTCATAACAGCAGTTTCATAAACTTATTGACAGTTTAAAAAAACCCGCTGAAAACTAGAATGCACTTTAAAAACATGATACATTAACTAAACTATCAACGCAAGAGAGCAAAAAGAAAATTATAAAACGCACACACACACAATCACAAAAATCAAATTGTAAACAAAACTGCTTCAAGTTTTATTTTTTAATTAAAAAGAAAATTTAAAAAAAAAAAAGATTAAAATATTTTTATTTCAAATTTTAGTGGTTTCTGTGCATTTTGTGTTAATTTTATAAGAAAAAATATCCAAGCGACACCATAAAAACAAGTGATTGATTTTGGCATTTGTATTCCTACAAAGAGAAAGAAAATTTTTTTATTGAGTTGTAATTTCATATGCTGTTTGTCGTCTAAAGTAGAGGCGAATGATAGTTTTCTTCATTGGGAGCCTGGCCGAAAAATTTTAATATAAGGTTTTTTCATTATATGAATAAAAATGAAATTAAATTAATATCTAAAAAAATCTTTATTTTCTTATATCCTGTTGGATCTGGGGCGGATTAAAAATGGGCTTCGTCGATTAGGAAAGTGCTTCTAAGTTAAATAAAATATTTATATTTACTCTTACAAAAATTTAAAATTTGTATATATACTCCGCCATTGGTGATTATAACTGCCACAATTTTCCGAAAACTCTAGAAAAACTATCAACTGCAAAGTTTAAAATTTTCTTAATTAGCATAAAAATAGGCCCAAAAATATTTTATAAAAATTGGACAACATTAACTTGGTGGGGCGAAAAATGTTATAAAATTTTATTAGAAGCGTCATTGTGATTAGCGGCAAAAGAAATTTTTTTTGAATTCTAAGATTGTTTCAAATACAGACATATAAAGAAAAAGAAAAATAAAGTAATGAAGAAAGAATATAAAAAAACTTAAAGAAATAAGCCTGTTTTTACTTGGAAAAATGGTTATTTTTTTCAAAACATTTTATTTTATATATGTACTTAGCACCGGGATGCTTATTCTTTGAAGACTTTTCGCAACTGAGCTAATTTCGCCAAACACAATACCAACATCGCTACAGCTTAGAATACAATCGTACAAAATGCTCACACACGACCAAAGCGCTGGCATAAGCACTTGATTGAGCATACATGCCTCGTATATGGGTGCTTTTAAGTCACTGATTCATTATCTTGCACAATCGTACAATTTTATGGAATTTGTCATATTAAAAAAAAAAAACTGATGGCACAGAAAATATTCTTCTTATGAAATTTTTTATACAATTAAAAAATCCTACAGATCTGTTGAAAAATCTATTAACAATAGGTTCTCATTATTCTATTTATAAATAGAATTATTCTATTTATTTTTAACAAGTCAAACTACGAAATATAATAGTGAACCGTGCACGGACGTTAATACGTATTAAATATACGTTGTTGCTCATGCTGAATGATTTTTTTTTAACTTTAATTGTACTTTATTCAAATTAAATCTACATGTTGGCATACCATCATAAATATAAAACTTTAGCTGTTCATAAAATTTTAGTTCTCATCACTAATTCTTACTTAAACACAATTTTTCATTGGTAAGCTGCTCGCTCATGTTAATTCTTCTGCCATACTAAAGACCATTAAACAAACAAAATGGCGCATGATTTGAATTTTTATTTAAAAAAAAAATATTAAAATAAAACAACAACAAAGTCTATGATAAAACTTTACTGGTTAGTTGGTTGGCTGGCTCACTGGTTGTTGATGGCTTTGTCAGTTGTCAACAGAATGAACACTAAACCACAAGCGCCATCATATTTTACGCCAATTAAAAAAAAAAACAACAACAAAAAATTAAAAACAAAAAATAACCATTCACAATTCTAAATACTCATACAAATACACACATACATACTTTTTCTGTCTATCTATCTTATCCACCAGTAAGTCGGTAAGTAAATGTTAAGTTAAAAACGTAAACATAATTACAATTCATCACCATCGTAGATATAAAAGTAAGCAAAATAAAAGAAAACAACTTGCGACGACGCCATAGTTAATAATTCTGCTGCTTTCATATGCTTACAAATACAACTTTCGTCAACTCATGCTATATTCCTACAAACATAAATAAATGAATAAATACACGTCTATGTAAAAGCCAATAAAATAACGTAAAAAAAAAAACAAAAACAAAAAAAAGAACTTGTGTAAGAAATTTTTTTTAGTATTAAAGTTGTGTTGAAAAACATGTGTAAAGAAATAAGTGTTTGTATGTGCGTATTTAACTTCTGAGCGTAAGAATTTTTTTTATTGTTGTTGTACGAGTATTTTCTTTAAAAGCACAAAAGAGTGAATACAAAAAAATATAAATAAGAAGTCCAAAACATGTTGGCTTCTGTGATCCACATCATGATATTTATATACTCACGTGAGCAGTTGGGTTGGGCTTCTTCTGTAATTATCAATTGAGGGGAACTAACTTTTTCCACAAGTGTGTACGAGTATGTGTGAAATGTAACAATATTTTATAGAGTTTACTTGTATGCTAAAAGCAAGTGTATGTTGGCTTGTCGCTGTGTATGTTGGTGGGCTGGTCTATCATAAAGTCAAAAACAAAAGTTGACATATAGAGTGATAACTTTAAAAAAAAAAACTGCTTGATGAGAGGAATAATTATAAAATCACTAAGAATGGGTAGTTGAAGAAAAGAAAAACTTGCAAAAAACTTCTGCGTACACAATTCATAATTGGTGTAATTTCTAAAACGCTCAATAAAGTTTGTATGTTCTGGGTCCTTTTTAAAGCTTAGTTGATTTAGCAATGTCTGTCTGTCTGTCTGTGAATCCGTGTGTCTGTTTAGAAGATGCTAATAATAATCACATAATTGATTTCAGTTATGATTATCGTGCTTTACTGCTTTTAGTGCGACCAATTATGAATAAAAATTAACCGGAAGTTTTTTGCTTATTGTAAATAAAATTTCACTCTTTTGTGTCATAGGAAATTATTGGATTCGGGGAATTATTTCCTTGTGGAATACACACTGAATTAACATTTAAAGGAGTTTATCTCTTAAGAACGAGCACCTTTTCCATAAAAGCAATTGCCTGTTTTTATTTTAAAAAAATAAGGTTCTATTTCTTTGTAAGAATTTTCGTTATTTTGCATTGAAATCCAAAACAAATTTTCGCTTATACAGAGACAGGCAGTTATTTCAATGAATATCAATCAATTGTGCATGAAAAAACGTTTGCGCTAAATAAAAATTTTAATTAAAAATATTTTTAAATTAATTCAAGTTTTAAGAATCAATTAAATTTGTATGGCCAAATTCATTTTTGTTTTAAAAGAGTTTATTAAGCACAATTTTTTTTGACTTTATTAAGCAAAAATTTTTTTTATAAATTTAGCCGTTAATAAATTAGCTTTTATTTTTGAAAGTGGTATAAGTCCACTTTAAAAAATGAGTTAGGGGTAAATTTAGTAAGATATATATTTGCAGAATTGCCGCTAAATAATTTTTTTAAAAAAAGTGGACTTATATCACTTTCACAAAAAACAGCTCAAATATGACAAATTTTTAATTTATTTAATATAAACTTATTGATTAACGGCCAAATTCATAAAAAAAATTTTATGTTTAGTAAAGCTACTATTAAACGACATATTTTTTACACTGTATGTGCCAACTTTTACATTGTGAAACAGAAACATGTCGTGTATGCATTCAAAACTATTTATTCTATAAAAGAAAACATGAGGACAACTTCTGACCAAATTTCAAATTAGAATGTGCTATATTTCCTCATGTACATGTGTTTTAAATGTCTACGCTCTGTTGCCATATAACAATTTGTCGGCTGAATAAAAAATTTTACATAAAATTTTGCTTGTTTTTAATAATATTGAAGCAATAAAATATAAAATAAAAAGGAAAAAATAGTTGTCTCGCCACCACTACAATAACGCAATGAAAAATATTTTCGGCGGCTAAAGGTCATCTGCCAACGTGCCAGATGACTTATTTATTAAAACACACATTCTTAAAATTTAACAAGCAAATCAATTTCACAAAATTTTAATATTTTTGTGTAGATCAGTTGTTATATAAAAAACAGAGTCTATGTCAGATTTATTTGTACACGTCATTTGTGACCAAAAATTATAAACCATCTGTAAAGTAATAAATTTTGACAGACATAGAGAAAACATGTGTATTTTAAATGTAAAAATCCTATGCAACTAAAGCGCAAGCTCACTGAAAAAAAATATGGTAGAGGCAATTATATTTTGGTAGATACATATGATTGAATTTATGGTTGCTTTAATCAAAAAGTTTCCATTCAGACCTGGTTTAGGTTTGGTCTGGGGATTTTGTATGACTGATATGAAACATATTTTAAATAAAGGTGGTGTTGCGTATGGCCAAATTATCTCTATTTACAACAGTTGTCAAGAAGTAATTGTCAGGATGCTGTACATAAATAGAAATATTTATTCAACATTGAGCTAGTTTATCGTCCAAATACATTTTCTTTTCTTTTTATTTTATTCTATTATTTTATTAATTAATATTTCAAATTAATTCCTAATTCATAACAAAATATTTTGCCGCCATTTGAAACGAACCTTTCACTGATTTTTTTTATTAAATGAATATTCTACCAGGTTGGTGGTGTATTATGTTGTGCGAGCATATTTCTCATGCATTCTGTTGTGGTATATTGACCGCTTAATGATATTTAGTGCAATCAAAACTACCTCTAATTCTTTTCTTTATATAAATTTAATATTCTATTTTAAGTTTGAAAGTTTAACTTTGTATTCTCTATATTGAAAACAACTTGTTGTTAGCTCTCAATTGGATGAATGTGAAATTGTTCACACGATAAATAGTAGAATTATCTGCTTCTTTGTCCTATTTAATTTTGTTTATTTTTTGAAAGACAAAAATAGAGAGGAGAAAAAAGTTGACAATTTTAACAAGTTAAAAGTAATTTTGTTGTAAAATGTAACTACAATACTGTAGTCTTTGATTTTGGTCTTTGCTTTATTGTCAACAAATCTCAGCTACGTGCGTTCTAAATAAATCCATCTACCTGACATTGAAGACAAAATTTTTAGCAAACACAATGTTGCAAATAACAAATTAACCGTTGCAGATTATTGGACAACTATTCAAAAGCTATTCCTTTAACGATGCTTTCCATCCATAACTATAACAAAAATCTATAATAGCATAGAGTTATACTACATATTTATAATGGCTTATGGTTACTGTCTTTTGACTAAGATAGTTTAAGTATTTTTGATGACTTCAATAACTTTAATGACGACGATGATGATGACACAACAACCAAAAAAAAAAAAAAAAAAACTAATAGCCATGCGACAACATACAAATAAATCACTACAATTTACACAATATTTTGTGATGCTACACTACACACACACACACACACAGTAATACAAAAGGACATCATTCGCAAACGACAACAATAAGATGCCGGCAATGTGGCAAAAGAAGTAGAAATTGTTGCAAAAATGACTATGGCCATCGTAAATTCATCAAAGCCCAACATTATTTAAGAAGGTTTTACGTAAAATGTAGACAAAACACTACAAAGGCCTGCTTAAACATTTTGCTTTTAATTTTCTTGTTAGTAAAAATTTTTCTTTTTTTTAATTTATTTTTTGACTTAACTGCATACCTATCAAAATTTTCGATCAAAGTGACCTTCTTCTAAGTATGAATTTCTTTGTTTTTGTAATTTTTTTTTTTTGTTGTAAGAAGATAGACTACAACATCATCTAAGTAACAAAACTGTCATCAAAGTTAAGTTGCATGTAGTTTCTGTGTTAAAATATTATACACATGCTCGTCTACAAACTGACTTCCTTTTATTGTTAAGAATAAAATAGAAAGCTGTTGAGCAATACATGATAATGTTGTTGTTATTGTAGCTGTTGTTTTTTTTTTTTTTTTAGTATTTTTGTTGGCAACATCCAAAGTTTGCTGTTAGTATACAGGATGCTTTATTAGATATGTGCCGCCTAAAGCAATAATAGCTCAACGGTAATATGAAGAAAATAACTACTACAACAACAAGCATTACTCTAGCAATAACATCTGTAAAACCACCAAAATGTCTTTCTTTCTTTTGCATGTAACAATCATGTAACGACAACAACATTAATAGAAGTTTTACTTGATAGTTTATAAAATCATACTGTTCACTTAAATATTTTGCTTCTTTCTGGATGCTTGGGTAGTTTTTCTTTTCTTTTCTTTTTTCCACTTTAATATTGTTGCCATTTTATTGTGATGAGCAGCGTTAAAGAATTTGCGAACGCAAAAACTTTTGCTGCAAACCATAAATTTTAATTTAGTTGCATTTTCCTTTAACTATGTATTTAGACTTTTATATAAAATTTTACACTTACACACTCTGTACATGCCTGCCCATGCATATTCATGATTAATTTTTATATTTTCCTTTTTTATGCCGCGGAATTTTTGATATGTTTTTATAACTTTAACTAAGAAATTTGCTGTTATTGCAGCATTAAGTTAGAAAGAAAATATTTCAAGGTTTTTAGAATCTTCAATTGTTTTGTGTGTTACAATTTAATAAAATGTGCTTTGTGAAATGAACACAAAATAAAGTTTTTTTTTTTCATCTTAAGTACCAAAATTAATATTTTTTTTTTAAAGCTTTTAGTATCATTAGCTTTAAAATGAAAATAATTTTATTTTGCTGGCTTGCAATGCAGTCCCAGTAGCGTCGTTGCACTAGTAGTTACTTAAATCATTTGTAATTACCCTCTTTAGAAAATATTTTATTTAAATCTAGCTCTTTACTGGATAATTAATTTGTTACTATTTATAACATACGTATGCTACAGACTAACCATTTCCCATTGTACGATTTCATACCAATAAAATTATATTTATTTAAAATTTTTTTTTCAAAAACATAATTCGACCCTTAAATTTGGATTTAAAGAAATTATCTTAATAATACTACGAGATGATCAAAATAGAATCTTGCAATTTTAATTAATGAACGGCAGGTCGCCACCTAAACCAATCAATAAAATCTAATTTTTTTTTAAGTAACAAGATTCTGAACACTGATTATAGTGGAGGGTACCAAAAAGAAGTATACTCGTACATCTGTCGGCGTTCTGTAAGTATTCATCTATTACTAATTCGAACTGGGGTTTAAGGTTTCCCTATTTTTTTTTTAAGTTTAATTATGAATCAGAGTAGATAACCAAGCGAATCCTCCATTTTAGGTACATAAAATGTTAAGTAAATTTATGCACAGCATCACCAGAAATATTTTTGTGAAACCTTTTAAGCCTCTAACTCCTCAATTAAATGGACTTTTTTTACTTAAAATTAAAACAGAACAAAAAAATATCCATTAGTCAGAGTTAGTGGGTTAAAATGTTCAACGAAAGTATTCATCTTGAAATTCTGTCATAAGTCTCTCAACACTCCGATAACGAAAGGTTAACTTTAACAACAAAAGTAAATCAAACTTAATTCATTTAGAGGAATAACAAAACTAGATTTCAGGTGGTTGTTTAAATAGAAGAAATGTTTTGCATTAAATTTAACTACAAGCCAATTTGCAAAGCAAACTGTGGATGTAATATTCTGCGGCAATATAAAAAAAAACTATTATATCTTATTAAGTGATTTTAGACGACTACTAATTCAGAAGCCTCAACAGTTTTTCTTATAAAATTATTTCGATTCTAGCAAAACGGTATTGTTTCATTAGCATCATCATCCTGCTATTATCGCAACTGCATTTTTGATTGGTAACAAATTTAGTACTCACAATTGAAGTTATTTTCTTCAAAATCTTCTTTAACCTTAAGCTTTTTAATAATTTTAGTAAATTATTAGATCTTATAAATTTATAATTAGTAAATTTTATTCAAGCTTAAGATCTTAATGAAAAAATTGTTTTTACTTTAGTTTTCCAATATAACGACTTTCCTTTGAATAAATTTCCCTGCAGACGACCTTCAAAAGAAAGTCGAAATATTGGAAAATTAAAATAAAAACAACTTAAGCTTTTTATTTTAATTCATGATGAAATTTCAGATTACTAACAGACCTGTGTTTTCTCATAAAATGCAATTGATTTCGTATGTCCAAATGGTCCCGTAGCACCTCAATATTTCATGTTTGACAACTTTTTTTTTCTTTTTAACTGTTCACATACACAATTTAAATTTTTATTTCTTTTCCTTAAAATTTTATAATTTTGTTTTTAAATTTCTTATATTATTTCCACTAATTTACTCAATCACACGACAACACAAAGTAAACACAACAAATCAGAAATATAAATACACAAAAAAAAAAAGAATTCAAGAACAAATAGAATTGCGAAGTGCAAGCAACTACTGATAAACTACTAGTAGCAATCATCTACAAATGCAAAGAGCAACTGCCTAGCCTAATGTTAAAGCCCTCTAAGCTGATAAAGAGAATTCATTTATCTTTTCTGGCTAGAACCTTTTTGCTTCAGTACTATATACTCAAATTTCATGAGCTTCTTTCTTCCACTACCTTTTTTTAAAGTTGCAAGAAAGTGTCAAGCATGTATTTCTAAAAATATATTTCAATATTAAAAATTTCTCAGCTCCATATTACTACTCATTGCGAACACAAAACAAGAAATATTTCTATAATTAATTTTTCTGTTCTAAAATTCCTGGTAACACAAGCATCTGCAAACAATTTTGTTTTTTTTTTTTTTTTTTTTTTTTTGTTACAACAAAAAGAATTTTATAACTAAAAGAATAAGAGAAAAAATATGGTCAATATCTAAGATTATATTAAAATGACATGAAATGAACTTTAAAAAATCATTTCTTTCACATAAATTTTTAACAAGCCTTAACATGCTTGAACGGCAAAAAAAGAAACACAAAACAAATAATGAAAAAAAGAAATATCTATATAAACAACAATGAAATAGTCTTTAAAGAAGAAAAATTTATAATAACAAGGACATATTACAAGAACATCGCTGGCAACATACGAGTAAAACACAAATACTACGTGTGATGTATCGAGCACACGTACTAAAATAAACTGTACTAAAAAACCAAAAAAAATACAAAAAAAGACAACAAGTAAAAAAATATTCTTTATGTGATTTTAAATATGTGAAAAGTATTCACAACTAGCAATAGTATTAAAGGAAAACAATTGTTGTATTTACGAGTATGTACTACTTCGTTTTTATATTATCAGATTTAAATCTAAACTAGAAGAGTTGTTGTTGCTTTTTTTTTACTTATCCAAATTTTTGGTTTGGCATGTATGTATGAAGTATGAAGGAATATATAGAACAATAGTTTTGTTTTAGTTCCAGCCAGCCATGCGTTCTAATTTAATGAACACAAATTGAAATATAACCATAAAAGGTAATTTTTACCACACACATTGTATCTTAAGGTTTTCTTATTTTTTGTTTGTTTCTGCCATATGATAACGTAAGAATCACCAAACAAATATAAGCAAGTTTGTTCGTTTATACACTAAAATTGTTGCTAGCATTGGATGTTACTATGAGTGCTTTTTTATACTTTTTTAACAACTCAAATTGCACTTTTTTTGCTGTTGGTTTTTCTATAAATTGCAAATATTTTGCATATGAAGTTTCCTTAACAATAATTCTAATTAACTCCCTTGTTTTGTTATTTCAACAAACAAAGCCAACTATTCGCATTGTAAATTGTATCGCCTTTGTGGCCTCAAAATCAATAATACTCGTTCATAATAAAAAAATGTTGTGTTAAAATAAAAATAAATAAAAATGTGTTTGAAGAAAACAAAAATAATGGAAATATACACATAAAGAAAATATTATTTGCAGCTAAATCTAAATTATGAAACACTTTCTTTTATCTTAAAATAACACCAGATACTCATTAAAAAAATTAAGTGTGTAGACTGCAAACAACAAGCACTTCGAAGCAGTGAACACAACTCATAGAGTAGGCACAAATAGACATACTAGAAACAAGTGGAGAGACTTAGACCAGCAATTTTAGTTAAGCAATTCTTGATTTTGTAGAAGATGCAGGAAAGAAGAATGGAAAGAGGTACAAACTTGCTCGTACTAAGCAGGTTTCTCTTTGCATCTTTTATAGCTACACACAGAAAACAGCTTCGGTTGTGAGAAATAAATTTGTTTCCAATCAAAAATTCAGTTGTAGCAACTAGAATTCAATAATACAGGCCAAAAATTAGTTCTGTTAAAATTTATCGAGATATAAGACTGAATTTCTATTGTCAAGATTAAAAAATTCGATTATCACAACTGAATTTTTGATTGGAAACAAGTTTAGGTCTCACAACCAAAGCTGTTTTCAGCTTGAATGAATGACTGAATAAGAATGCAAAAATTGCCCAAACAAAATTGTTGTGTACAGCGACAATTTTTAAAGAGAATTATTAAAGAATTGCCCAGCTAAAATTGCTGTTTGTGGTCCTGCTCTTAATGTTTCTTTTGTTATTCAAAATATCCAAAGCCTAAATGCAAGAAAAGAACTGAAAAACACAGAGAGATTGAGTTTCTAATTAGAAATGGGCACATTTTTGTTTGGAGAACTACCAGCTGGATGAACCAAGCAAAAGAGAGCTTTAAAAATTACGAAGATAAGTAGCTGTGTGTCATCTGTCACTTGCGACATTTGGTTCAGCTTTACTGAATATTAAAAGGTAGTAAACAGCGTCTCAATAAGTGTACATTTTTTTTTAGAAAGTTGCTCCGATTAAGTATAAAATAAAATATCTTTGTTACCTTAGCTGGATGGCATGGATCTGCAAGGCATGTAGTTTCAGCAAGACGTTGCCATTTGCCATACACATGATGGAAACAATCAATTTATTTTATCATGAAATGAAAAAGTTCTTTCTTACTCTCTGATATTAGGGAGCAACTCATAAAGCTGCTAATATTCAAAAATGTCTTATGCGCTTTTCATTGACTAAAAATCTTATAAAAATTTCTCAAAATTGTTCGGTTTTTTTAAACTAATTTTTAATCGATTGGTTGCTGAAACAGCACATTCATTTTCAAATTGTTGACATTGAGCTTTTTTATTTGTAAATTTTAACAGGAGTGCTGTTAAAGCTATTGGCATAACTTATTCGAGTTGCTTTAATATAAAGTGAGAGAAACACGAGTTAATGTGGCTCATTAGGCAAGCGGTAAAATTTTTTAACTTAAAACTATTTATAAATAACCTTTGCCTATAGAATCATAATTAAAAGTCAAACTTTAGTTATTCAGGCATGTGATGGAAAACGATCGAGTTTCAGTTGATTTTGCAAATAAATTAAAAAATGATCCCAAAGGGAATAAACTGTGTGTACTGTCATTTTAAAAAAGAAAAAGTAACAATTAATAAATTTTTTCAACGATATTTTACAAGTACTAACTTTTCTTTTTTTTTTTTTGCAGGTTCTCCACCTTTAACCGGTACTGGAGTTGTTAAGGTGATCGTACAAGATATGAATGACCATAGTCCTGATTTTGAACGTCAATCATATCATGCAACTGTACAAGAAAATCTTCCCATTGGTACTAAAGTTATACAGCCCATTGCTATTGATAAAGATGCGGGACTGAATGCTAAAATACGCTTCACACTGCTGGGTGAAAAATTGGAAAGATTTCACTGCAATACAGAAACAGGTGAAATAACTACAGCCGCCATTTTAGATAGAGAAGAAACAGATGTTTATTTTCTAACCTTGATGGCTCAAGATAGTTCAGCTACAGAACCCCGTGCAACAGCCGTCAATTTAACGATAAGTGTTAAGGATGTAAACGATAATATGCCCAGATTTGAAGCTAATCAATATCATGTCAATATACCAGATAAGACCTCCAACAATGAATTTGTGTTTGGAGCTTCAGCTAGAGATATGGATGAAGGTTTTAATGCTTTAGTTATGTATAATATGAGTGGCAAGGATGTAGACTATTTTAGCATAAATTCTAAAACTGGAGTTATAAAAACAAAACAAAATTTGGATTCCGATTTGAATAGGCAATATTCGTTGGTGATCCATGCCTTTGATCAGGGCATACCCTCTAAGTCTTCACAAGCTGACCTTAAAATTTCTATGAAAACCTCATCACTATTTCCCTCATTCAATTACATGGCAAATACTCAGTTTATGTTGTCGGAAGATATAGCGTCAGGTAGGAAGATCACAACTATTACGGCTTCTTCTCCTAAAAAAGGTTCATCTGGTAATATAAGATACTCCATTGCTGGTGGCAATTTAGGAGAAGCAGTAAGAATTGATGCAACTACAGGTATTGTGACAGTGGGTAAAGATGGCCTAGACTATGAACTGGCCTCACAATATGAAATTTGGTTAGAAGCTTTAGATTCAGATCGTACACCCTTAAGAAGTGTTATGCTACTTACCATCAATGTCACTGATGCCAATGATAATGCCCCTGTTATGGAAAAGCTTATTTACAATGCCGAAGTTATAGAAGAGGAATCAGCTCCCCAAACTATAGTGAAGATTAAGGCTCATGACCGGGATTCTGGTGAAAATGGTGAAGTTACTTATCGTCTTTTGGATGATTTTATGGGAACATTTGAAATTGATGGTGATTCCGGTGAAATTTATACCACCATGCGTTTGGATCGTGAAGAAATAAGTTTCTATGAACTTACTGTAGAAGCCGTAGATCAGGGTATGCCTCAGCTTACAGGTTCAGCTACGGTCTTGCTAAATCTTTTAGACAAAAATGATAATCCTCCGAAATTTACACGCTTATTTTCGGTGAATGTAACTGAAAATGCTGAAATTGGTAGTTTTGTTATACAAGTGACCTCTATGGATTTGGATGAAGGCATTAATGCCAAAGCTTTGTACACTTTAACAGAGAATCCTGGAGAAAAATTCAAGTTAGATTCTGTTAGTGGCAACATTACTGTGGCTGGTCATATTGATCGCGAAGAGCAGGATGAATATATTTTAAAAATTACTGCCTCTGATGGGGCTTGGAGATCAGATACGCCTATTACTATAACAATACAAGATCAAAACGATAATGCTCCCGAATTCGAGCAGGGCTTTTATAATTTTAATTTTCCAGAATTGCAAAGATCGGTGGCATTTGTTGGTCAAGTGATAGCCAATGACAGAGATAAACATGGTCTTAATTCAGTTGTTTCTTACTCACTGCAACATCCATCTGATTTGTTTACTATAGATCCAGCTTCGGGTGAAATATTTAGCAAAAAATCCATCAAATACAAACACTCCCAATATGAAGCATCTCCTGAAAACGTCTACACGCTGACAGCTATAGCCATTGATAATGGTAAACCTCCTTTGTATTCCGAATGTATGATTAATATAAATATAGTCGATGCTAATAATCATGCTCCCCAATTCGAAAAGTCATTATATTTATCTCCTGTACCCGAACATGCACGTGTAGGGCAGAGAGTAGTACGTGTGCAAGCTCATGATTCTCTTGATACTGGAGTAAATGCAGAAATTGAGTATTCTATAAGCAAAGGAAATGGCACTGAACACTTTAGCATTAATTATCAAGATGGCTGGATTTCTTTGTTTAAATCCTTAGAAGTTACACCTAACACATTGTTTTATCTTAGTGTAAAAGCCTCAGATCATGGTGTACCCTCAAAGAGTGATGAAACTCGTGTTCATATTATTGTTACTGGAGAAAATCGTTATTCACCAGAATTTACTGCTTTAAGCTATCAGGTGATAGTACCCGAAAACGAACCCATTGGCTCAACAATATTAACAGTAACTGCTTCTGATAGAGATGAAGGTCCCAATGGCATGTTACGCTATGCCATAGCAGGTGGCAATGAGAGATCTGAATTTAAGGTGGATTCTGAAACTGGTGCGGTTATAATATTGCAATCTTTAGATTACGATTCGGTGCAAGAGTATCATTTGAATATTTCCGTACAAGATTTGGGTTTCAAACCTAAGACTGCTGTTGCGCAACTTACTGTTATACTTACTGACATCAATGACAATCCTCCACTTTTTAATCAATCGGAATATTATGCATTTATATCTGAAAACAAACCTGCCCAAAGCTACGTATTTAGGGCTCAAGCAAAAGATAAGGACTCTCCCAAAAATGCTATTATAAAATACTCCATAACTTCTGGTACGGGTAAAAATTATTTCGCCATTAATCCACATACGGGCATAATAACTTCTTCAGTTAGTTTTGATTATGAAGAGAAAAGCGTTTACAATATAGAAGTTATGGCCGCAAATCCAGATTCTCAAATGCATAGTATGTGTAGAATAATTGTGCACATTAGAGGAGTCAATGAGTTTTATCCACAATTTGTTCAACCAGTATTTCACTTTGATGTTTCGGAGTCTGCAGAGGTGGGTACTCCAGTGGGTTCAATACAAGCTACTGATAAAGATGCAGGAGAAGATGGTACCGTTTATTATCTTTTAGTGGGTTCCAGTAACGATAAAGGATTTTCCATAAATCCTTCAACGGGCTTCATATACGTTTCACGTCATTTAGACCGTGAGACTCAAAGTCGTGCGGTTTTGACCGTGATGGCTAAAAACTATGGCAGCATACGTGGTAATGATACTGATGAAGCCCAAGTAATTATATCCATACAGGATGGCAATGATCCTCCTGAATTCCTTAAATCTTTATACGCGGCTAAAATTTCTGAAGCTGCTGCTGTGGGCACAAAAGTTGTAAATGTGAAAGCTGTTGACAAGGATGTTAGACCACAAAATAACCAATTTAGTTATTCTATTATCAATGGCAATATAAATCAGACTTTCAAAGTAGATCCGCAAAACGGAGAAATTTCTACCTCTAAGAAACTCGATCGAGAACAAGTGCCAGAATATAATTTGGTGTTAGGCGCTATAGATACTGGTTTGCCACCTCAAACAGGTACTTCGACGGTGAGAATAGAATTAATGGATATAAACGATAATGGACCCACATTCCCTAGTGATGGTCTAATTGGTTACATTTCGGAAAATGAACCGGCTGGTACTTCAATTATGACGCTGTCTGCCACCGATCCAGATTTACCTCCAAATGGTGGACCTTTCATGTATTATTTAATAGGAGGCAAACACAAGGCCTTTGTAACCATAGATAAACATTCAGGTTTGGTGAAATCAACGCGAAGCTTTGATCGTGAACAAACACCAGAATTAGAAATTGTTATAGAAGTAGAGGATAACGGCCAACCCAAGCAAAAAGCGCAGCATAAATTAATCATAAAAATTTTAGATGAAAACGATAGTCCCTCGTCTTCCCGCACTGTTCATGTTTTATTAAATGTCTTCAATGATAATATGTCAATAGGAAAGATAGCAGATGTTCATCCTAATGATGCTGATGTAACTGGAAATTATAGATGCCGTATAATACCCAATTCTCAGTCAAGTCCTATGGGATTGCTGATCATACCTAATGCCTGTGACCTGCATACCACTTATCAAACTTCAATAAACAATGGCTATTTTTATTCCATATCAGGCAATGATGGTAAACATGGTGACGTGGTTTCCACAGTAACAGTTGGTTTCCAAAATTTCGATAACAGCACCATAGCTAATTCAATAACTGTGTTGATACGTAATATGACAGCTGAAAATTTTTTAGCTCTTTACTATCGCAACTTTGTAGAACTTATGAAATCTGCCGCAGATTCATCAGAAGATCTATTGGTTTATAGTGTTCGTAATACTACCCATAACTCTACTGATTTGGAAGTCATGATTGCCTTAAAAATGGCTAATCAAGGCTATCGTTTACCCCATTATGTAGTTGATCGTTTGAGCAAGAAGCGTGAAGCCGCTTCTAGACTTCTTCGAACAGCTACTCATATTGTTATTGGATATGATCCTTGTTCGTTTGCTCAGGCATGCGACAATGGTGGCTTATGTACCTCAGAGAGGAGATTACATGATATAGAGACACTGAATATTGTTGACAGTGAGTCTCTTATTTTTAGTGGTCCTCTAGTAACTCATGATTTTGTGTGCAAATGTCCTGATGGTTTCATGGGGCAGCAGTGTGACAAGAGACAAGATCCATGTGCTCCTAATCCTTGTCATGGTAATGCCCAATGCAGACGTTTAGGTTTTGACTTTCAATGCATTTGTGCTGCCAATCGTGAAGGAAAATATTGCCAACAGGAAAGAGGTGATTTGTGCTCCAATAACCCGTGTAGTAATGGTGGCTCATGTCGTTCTAGTCCCGATGGCACTTCATTTTTCTGTTTGTGTCGCCCTGGTTATCGCGGTAATCAATGTGAATATGTTGCAGACTCTTGCCGACCCAATCCTTGTGTACATGGTGGCGTTTGTGTTTCACTTAAACCTGGCTACAAGTGCACTTGCTCTGAAGGCCGTTATGGGAGACATTGTGAAAAGACTACCTTTGGTTTTGGAGATTTATCGTTTATGTCTTTTCCTCCATTGGATGCTGCAACAAATGATATTTCAATAGTATTTGCCACAACAAAACCAGATGGCTTACTAGTTTACAACTATGGCATACAATCTGGTGGACGGTCCGATTTCATAGCCGTAGAGGTAGTACGAGGTAAAGCATTCTTTTCATTTGGTGGCGCTCGCACGGCTATAACAACTGTAGTGGTGGGAGGTGGTAGTGACTTGAATTTGGCTGATGGCAATTGGCACAAGGTGACAGCTACACGAAACGGTCGTGTTATGTCTCTCAGTGTAGCTAAATGTGTTGAAAATGGAGATGTGTGTGAGGAATGTAGACCCGGAGATACAACATGCTATGCTGATGATGTAGGCCCCATAGGGTAAGTATTGTTTACAATACTCTTTTTAACTTATATTTAAAACGTAATTAATATCAATTTAGGACTTTAAATTTCAATAAACAACCTCTATTACTTGGTGGCCTCATTTCTGCTGATCCGGTATTAGAGCGCCCCGGCCAACTACACACAGATGATTTGGTAGGCTGTGTACACAGCGTTTCCATAAATGGTCGTGCTGTTAATCTTAGTCAACCACTTAAACAAAGATCAATTTCACAAACCTGCAACCGTAGCCTAAATGGTGGACCTTGTATGCAGACAACTAACACTGATTTAACTACAGGTATCTGTGGGGCCTTTGGTAGTTGTATGGATCGCTGGGATGCTGCTATGTGTCAATGTGGTGGTAATCTATTGTCACCTGATTGTCAAAATTCTTTAGAACCTATTAGTTTAACTGATGGTGCTTTCATTGAATTCAAAATTACTGAAAAACATAGACGCATGCAGTTGCTAGATAATCTGTATGCGGGCAACAGTATTTGGTCATACAATATATCAAGACAACGTAGATATACTGTAGTTGATGACAATTTATCGGCCCTAGCCCAAACTAATGAACTTCCAAAAACTTTAAGTTTAATGTTTCGTACTTACAAGGAAAATGGTTTACTTTTATTTGCCGCTAGTAACAACCATTATACTTCGCTAGAGTTACAAAATGGTAAAATGGTCTACTATTCCAACCAAGACAATATTGTTAATATGACCATGAGTAATCCTAATAATTTGAATGATGGAAAATGGCATAATATAACGCTGTACTCAGCAAACCACATTTTAAGAATAATAATTGATAATTCACGAGCCGGTGAAGAATTAGATCTTGGTGGTGTTCACGACTACTTAGATCCCTATTTAACGGTTCTCTCTGTAGGAGGTGTCCGAAAAGAATATTTACTACAAGAACATATACCCACAAGTTTTGAAGGTTGCTTTGCAAATTTTACCATAAACAATGAAATACAGCCATTCAATGGCTCTGGCAGTGTGTTCAGTGAGATATTGTCACGTGGAAAAATTACACATGGCTGTGATAGTGTCATAGGCATTGGAGCTGCTCAAGTTGCTGATCCCATTAGCATTGGAATTACTCTAGTAATAGTGTTCTTTGTTATATTAGTCGTCGCCATCTTGGGTTCTTATGTCATTTATCGTTTCCGTGGTAAGCAAGAAAAAATTGGCAGTTTAAGTTGTGGTGTACCAGGCTTTAAAATCAAACATAATCCTCCTTCTACCATGTTAGGTGGTGCTGGAGTTTCACAAAACCAAGCCGATCATGTGCTGACGAGAGGAATACATGGCAATGATGCCCAAGTGGGTTATCACAATGATAACGGTGATTTAATAAGAAGTGTTCCAGGTCATCATATGGTTGGCCCTGAATTGATATCGAAAAAATTCAAAGAACGTGAAATTAATCCTGGTGAACATCAACAACAAAGGCCGCAGCGTCCAGATATAATTGAAAGAGAAGTAGTTAGTAAAAGTCCTCCGTTACGTGATGAACACCATCCTCCTATACCGCCGCCTAGTCAAACACTGCATCCCCACGATCATGCCAACTCTGTAGATATGGGCTCTGAGTACCCAGAACATTATGATTTAGAAAATGCCAGCTCCATAGCTCCCTCTGATATTGATATTGTGTACCACTACAAGGGTTATCGTGAGGCTGGTGGAGTGCGTAAATATAAAGCTACACCTGCACCGGTGGCCTCGTATACACATCATAAACACCAACCGGCAACTGCACAACAACAACATAGACATTCTCCCAGGCATGGTGTAGGAGGACCTTTTGTACCTCGTGGAGTACCACCTCAAGCTAATCAGCCGCCTCCACCTTCTAGTACATCTAGACAGCACCAGAGTACGCCTTTAGCTAGATTGTCACCCAGCTCAGAGTTAAGTTCACAACAACCAAGAATATTAACGTTACACGATATTTCTGGTAAGCCTTTACAAAGTGCACTGTTGGCTACTACATCGAGTTCAGGCGGTGTTGGTAAAGACGCTCTTCACAGCAATAGTGAAAGAAGTCTTAATAGTCCAGTGATGTCACAATTGTCTGGCCAAAGTTCGAGTGCCAGCAGACAAAAACCAGTGGTGTCTGCCAAAACATCTTCGCAAACTCCCATGGGCTTGACAGCAGAAGAAATTGAACGCTTAAATGCTAGACCTAGAACTTCTAGTTTAGTCTCTACACTGGATGCAGTTTCATCCAGCAGTGAAGCGCCTCGAGGTACTGTAGGCACTCATCATTTATCTCTAGGTGGTGGCTTACACAGCACGGATGTTGATGCTCACAGTTCAACTTCTACCGATGAAAGCGGTAATGATAGTTTTACTTGTTCAGAGATAGAATACGATAATAACAGCATCAATGGAGATGCAAAATTTTCCACAAGTAAAAGTATACCAGATGAACGCAATGCTGTAGGTCGTGCCATGAGTGGTGATGGAAGTAGAGGTACAACCGTAGCTAAGGCACCGCCAATGGCACCACA
The DNA here is from genome assembly GCA_947397855.1 of Thelaira solivaga. Classification (NCBI taxonomy): domain Eukaryota; kingdom Metazoa; phylum Arthropoda; class Insecta; order Diptera; family Tachinidae; genus Thelaira; species Thelaira solivaga. The sequence goes on along the minus strand of OX377611.1, from coordinate 37,830,869 downwards.
TTCTTTTGATGGTTTCGATTCATCCTTTCGGGGATCTCTTAGCACTTTAGTAGCCAGCGACGATGATGTTTCAACACATATGCGTGCTTTATACAGACAAGTCAATAGTGCCACTTCACCATCAGCTCCTCCTCCTATGGGCTGGGAATACTTACTCAATTGGGGTCCAAATTTTGAGAGTTTAGTTGGAGTATTCAAAGATATAGCGGAACTGCCAGATAATGTAGGATCCAATCAAAGAGCAACAGGATCTTTAAGAATGAATCAGGGTCAAAATAAACAATCCGAAGAATATGTTTAAGCAAAAGGTAAAGTAAAAACCATGTCTGTATGAATGTCTCTAGTGATAGTTAAGAAATTTTTTGAGAGCAAAGCTTTAAATTAAATTAAAAACAAACAAAAATAATAATTTTATACTTTTGATAACTTAACCCCAATTAAAGGCAATTAAAGGGGTTATTGAATTAAGATATTATATATGTATGTACGTAGTATAGCAACAAACTGCTGTGTTAACTGTTTTTTTTACTTAGTTTTAGAGTAGGTATTGTTAGATTTCTTTCCTTACAAAAAAATTTTGTAAAAAAAAACGAAATTTTATTTTTCTTCTGGTTTTTTTTTCTGCCATGTATTTCCAAGAAATCTTTTTTTTTTAACACAATTAAGTAAAAGTTATTTCATGACTAACTGAATGAAACAATTTATTATTAAAAAGTCTTCCGTACAAATTAGCAGTGCCTTTGAAAAGTAAACGGACATTTTTTTTATTCATCTTAAGAAAGAAAAAGAACTGAACTAAGCTATTAATGATATTAAATAAGAAATTCATTTTTAAAGTAGCATTAAGTTAACAATAAATTAAGTCATTTAGTTGTAGTTAAAAAAAAAAAAGGAAAACGAAAACTTTAAATTTATTTTACTATTAATTAAATAATTAACAAAAAAAATAAATACTTGTATATGAATCACCTTGTATCAAGGTTTTTGTCCTAACTTATATAGCAATATTCATAGCAACGAGCCAAACAAACAAAACAACACTTTACGAAAGCAAAAAAGCAGACAAGAAAATAAAAAGCATTAGGTTTGTGCAAAAATTTTAATTACACAAAAATAAAATGTGTAAATTAATTACAAAATTAATAAATATTTGTAAGCAACAAGCAACCCAAGAACATTTTTTAGAAACCGCTAGTTTTAGAATGCGCACGAAAGAGTATTTTTTTTTAATTATAGAATTCAATTAAAGTCTGTCTCAAACTGGTTTGCATAACGCAAGTAACCAATAGTTAACGTAACCTATTAATGTAATTTATTTTCTTAAGGTTTTACTATAGTTTTACCTAAATTTTATTATATAAAATAAAAGCTAAATTATTTAAGTTAGAATTTTTTTTTCGCAAAGTACTTGCTTAAAATGAAAACCTTTCGTAATCAAAACTAAAAAATATATCGCTCATAGTGTCTTTCTTAACTAAAAAAATTTATTTTTTTTTAAATAAAAAGTTAATCAGGGCTGTCATAGAATCCAAATCGGTTTTGCAAGCCAATATTTTTTTTATTTTCGAAGGCAAATAAAACCGATGATCGAATCAATTGTTCTATACATTAGTTTATTTGTATGAAATTGTTTATGTAAATGTTTGATAACAATTTTGATAAATCGTAGTGTTTTCGTTTAAATAAAAATAAAAACGTGTTTTTTATTGAAAATTTTTAATATAAAATATATAATTAGTGTCAGCGAAATAAAATCACTTTTGCCTTTGTAGGATTTTTTTTATTAGAAGAAGAACCCTTACAGAAAGTAAAAAGAATATTCATAAATTAGCGGTCAAATAAAGAAGCTTTCCGTTTATATCTTTTTGCTGTGAGCCTGCGCCGTTTATTGATTCCGCCAACTGTTGTCAAAGAGAATGTACAGTTGGCGTATCAAGTTTTCTAAGTCCATTCGCAATGTCAGGATATTTTTCTATAAAATGCATAATTATTGAGTTTTAAGTGCTATTTTTTTTTGTTAAAAAAAAAAGTATGAATAAAAATTTTTTTTTTGTAGAATTAATATTAATTTGCTTACATTTTTACTAAATAACTAACTGCAGGCGAAATTTTAATGAAAAAAGCTCTCTTTAATCACTTGCCTTATTTAAAATTAAACAAACCAACAACTGTCAACTGATTGGTTGCAATCCAATAGCAAATCGATAACATTAGTTTCTGTGACACCTAAAACCGACATTAATTCTAGTTCGAAAATGAAACCGACAACATTGGATTTCATGACACCAAAGTAAATTTTTTGTCGGTTTAAAATCCAATACCCTGAATAAGAAATTTATTTCCCTAAAAAAATTTTGGTCTCGAGCCAGGTGACACCGAGACGCCATGAATGCTGCATGATTAAGGTTCCGCTGGTCAAAAGTTAAAAGACATCAATGTGTTATAGAGAGATAAGTAGTAGTAAAAAAGAATTTGAGTTTTGATCTAGCACACTTCTTGATTTCAACCACCAGAAATAACTTTTGACAAGAGTAACTTTCCGACAAAAATTGTCGGTATGATAGAAATCGTTATTTGCCATGATTTTTTATGTGCTGTTAACTTCGTCACAAGCTTTGAATATTTTTGTTGAAAAGTTGCTGAATACCGAATTCGGTAAAATATCGTTATACTTGTTTTTTCGATACGAATTTTCGTAATAAAAGTTACTGAATCGCACTACAGGTCTAGAGAAAAAAATTTATTTTTTATAAATTTCTTGGGGTAGCAATAGAAGGAAGAGAAAAAATTCGAAATTTAATGACATTTTCTTTTTTTACTATTTTTTATTGAAAAGATTAATAAGACTATTCAAATTCAGTCTTAATCATTATTACAACTCTTTAATGGGAAATAATTTTACGCTTACCCAAACAGTGAAATAATTTTATTTAGAAAAAGCTTAACATTTTTAAATACTCACTACAGTTTTACTAAAAAGTTTCTATAATTGTGTTTAACAAATTCGTTAAAAAGGTTTTCATTGAAGGCTGATATATTCCAACACAAAGTTTTTCTTTATTTACAGTTTTTTTTATTATTAAAATTATTTCGTTGAAAAATTTAGAATGCAATTTTGAAAATGATAGACTCTTTGAAGAAAAAGGGAATTTGTCAAGTGTAAAATTAGATGGATATTTATTACATTTTATATAATAAAAATTATACAATCTAGAGTTTAAATAAATTGAATTCAATTTTAATGATTTAAATTTAATAAGACTTATTAAGAACTACATCGATTGGAAGATATTTGCTAAATGAAGCTTTTCTTTCATTTTACAAATCTTTTTTTCCTTTTGTCGTTAAATAATTCGCAAAATTTTTTATAAATATATAAACTCTTTTTCCTTATAATTTCTTGTTTTAAAAACCTTCAATTCAAATATTTAAATATTTATTAGTTTGTTTACAAATTTGATTTTAAGCATCCTTTAGACAATTTGTACCTTTTTTGCTTGCGTTCTAAAATTGATTGTTAAGCTTGAAAAAATGTTCTTGGAATTATAAAATTTATTCATCAAATTAAATGTGAAAATAAATAATTTTATAAGCATTTGCCTAAAAATAAAGAAATATAATAAGAATATTTAAAAAAAAAAATGCGTGCTATATTAACTTTTGTAAAAAATAAAACATTTATATATTAAAATTATTTAATTAAAAATAGACAAAACTAATAAACATCTATTTATGAAATACAAATCAATATAAAAATTATATTGTATTTTTTTACTTAAAAAAATCTTGCCATAAGATTTATATAATAAATAGACCGTAAGAACTTAATTTTATTATTTATATTTTAATATAGATTGAAAGAGCTTTAAGTTTCCTTTTGCTTTTAGCTTTTTTATTTTTAAACAAGCAACATTTTTGTAAAAAAAAAAAACTAAAAACTGTAAAACAATTTTCCTTTTAGTCGTGTAAGTTGTTGTATTCAATTTTCTTTAGCTTTTACCATAATTTGTTTCTGTGCAAAACAAAAGATTAAAATATCTTTTTAGTAAACAAATTTGTTTTTAGTTTTATAATAGAATCTGTAAACTGATAACAAATTTTTTTTTTAGAAAATAAACAAAACAAATATTATTTTTAAATTAAATTTTTTACATAAATTCCTTTACAATGGAAACACAAAGAAGGTAAGTTCTTGAAATGGTAACCAACAATACATTAAAAAATTAAATTAAATAAAAAATTTGCTAAATAAACGTTAATTTAACAAAAAAAACTCTTCATGAGTACGGCAGTAAGAAAATATACAGTGCTGTTCTGTATTTCGAATCCACATAATTTTTTTCGAAAGGCGAAAATGCGAATATTTTGGTTGTTCTGTATTCCACTTCCGAATTTTTTTTTTTTTCGTTTTTTTTCTATCTAAAAAAATTTTGATGGCATGTAATTTATTTTTTTTATTATTTTTTCAAAAAATTGCAAATTTACGAATATTTTCATATTCCACTCGTTTTGATTTCACACGGAACATAGAACAGCGACAATTAATTTTTTTTTAATATTTTTGTTTTAATATCCTATTTTTTTTTTCTTTAATAAAATTCATTTTTCCTATGCTTGTTAGTTCGCTATACAAATTTTTGTTTTTCTGTAATTCGGTATCAATGATTTTTATAATTCAAGGAAAGTTGCCATATATTTTAAATTGGCCATGCCTATTTTTTTATAAAACAATTCACATGGGACTTTCAATAAGTAAAATTTAAGTTTTGAACATATTTTTCTAAAATTTATTCAGAGCACAGCACAAGTATGCTTGAAAGCTTCTGGACAGACATGTCTATTTTTACGCGTCTACTTATTACAATTATAAAACTTATGATGTGATTTAAGTTACCTTCAAAGATATATAAGCCTATTGGTACAGTCAAGGATCGAGATCAAGCTGTTGCTTATTTCATAGAATTTTGAAAAACATTAAGACAACCTCTTAACCTTCGCATTCCCGATAAATATTTTTTTAAGTAAGTGCCCCCAAGCTCACCCAAATTTTTTTTTTTTAATATTTTAAGTAAAAGGGTGCGATTTTTTTCATGTTACATAAATATTTAATTAAAAAAATAACAAAAAACTACATATTAAAAAAAAAATCGTCAATTAAAAAATTTGCGAAATACCAGAAAGGGTGTTTTTTATAGACGTATAGAACTTTAAATTGCAATAAAACAACGATGGATTATTCGATTGACATGAATTTTATTTATCCGAAAGATAATCTTGTGGCATTACATTTTAAATAAGATTTCTGGCATATGACCGCCACGGCTGGCTCGGATGTAGTCCAATCTGGACATCCAATTTTCGATGACTTTTTCCAACATTTGTGCCCGTATATCGGCAATAACACGTCGAATGTTGTCTTCCAAATGGTCAAGCGTTTGTGGCTTATCCGCATAGACCAATGACTTTACATAGCCCCACAGAAAGAAGTCTAGCGGTGTTAAATCACAAGATCTTGGAGGCCAATTCACAGGTCTAAAACGTGAAATTAGGCGGTCACCAAACGTGTCTTTCAATAAATCGATTGTGGCACGAGCTGTGTGACATGTTGCGCCGTCCTGTTGGAACCACAGCTCCTGGACAGCATGGTTGTTCAGGAATGAAAAAGATAGTAATCATGGCTCTATACCGATCACCATTGACTGTAACGTTCTGGCCATCATCGTTTTTGAAGAAGTACGGACCAATGATTCCACCAGCCCATAAAGCGCACCAAACAGTCAGTTTTTCTGAATGTAACGGTGTTTCGACATACACTTGAGGATTATCTTCACTCCAAATGCGGCAGTTTTGTTTGTTGACGTAGCCATTCAAGAAGTGCGCTTCATCGCTAAAAAAAATTCGCTTATGAAAATCGGGAACAACGGCAATCTCGTTTTGGGCACTATTTGCAAGCGTTGTTCAGGCGTGAGTCTATTCATGATGAATTGCCAAACCAAACTAAGAATAAATCACTTGACAGCTGTTAAATCGGTCGCCATCTTGAACACTAATGCCAACTTAAAGTTCTATACGTCTATAAAAATCACCCTTTACATATGCAATTCATTAAATTTTTATTTATTGTCTTATGGCCTGTTCAGCGATGTTACCAGAAAACCTAATCGAACGAAAGCAAATCAGATTTGTATTAAAAACAAAAACAATGAACAAAAATTTGTTTTTATTTTCAATACAAATGTGCTTTGCTTTCATTCGTTTAGATATTTTCTTAATTTTGCAACTTCTACGATATCTTGGAAAGTAGTGAAAATGTTAAAAAACAATGTTGGCATGTCCCCTCCTTTATTGCAAAATGTATTAATACGAGTAGTCATAACGATCCTTCCAACAATTTTTATTTAATGAAATAAATATTTTGTTAGTTTAATGGCGTACTCGTATTATATGGTTCGAGCTTATTAGCTCTTATTATTTGTTATTATTAGCTGGATTGTTTGTACATGATGCTGTCGTGTATTCCCCGCTTAACACTTTTTAATTATATATAAATTTCTCTGTTGCTTTTCAATTTTATTATTGTTTTTTTTTTTTTTTCATTTAAAACAATTAAATCTACCCAATTTTAGTGGAAGAAAATGATTTTTGACGTTTACAAACTTTTATTCCAAGCGAGCACAAAACAAAACAAAAAAAAAACTAACTTAAGCCAAGCGCATGTCCTTTAACTATTGTCTACGTACTCGTATGTACATAAAAAATAATTGAAACATGCAATACAATACAAGTATGTTTCATATAAATTGTGGATTTCGTATTTAAATTGTTTTTTTTAATTAATGCTGCATTTTTTTTAGAAAAATTTTAATAAAAAAATTCATAACAAAATTTTTTCTAATACAAAATGCTTATAAAATCAATCGGATTATACGCAGTATTAAATACAAAAGATCTTAAAAAAATTAAAAAAAAAACATTATAACTTTTCATTTTAATGTCGTTATCGAAATAATATGCAACTTTAAGAAAATATTTTTAAGCATTTTTGATTTTAACTCACTAATCTGAGAAGATTTTATCTTATTCAAAAAAACTTCTTGTTAAATAAGAAAACCATATATTAATTTAAAAAAAAATTATTTATTTTATTTAATTAAAGTAACACAAAATTTGTTATCCTTTTGCACCTTAGTAAATTTTTTAATAACATAGCTGTGTGGCAACACTTTCTCATCCCTTACAACTAACTTACTGGTCATTTTCTCATACTCACCTGTTCGCATAACTATCAAAAAGGCAAATGCAGAAGTACAAAATTCTCAGTCATTTGGAGAATTTTGTAGTGAAAATAACGGCTTAAAGTACAAAAAATTATAGTGGCTAAACTAAACAGCAAGAATAAAAATATAAAAAATCATTTTCATTAAGAAAAAAAATCAAAAAAAAAAAAAATAAATAAATTTATTGATTAAAAAAAAGATAGTTTTTTTTTAATATTAAAGTGCCTAAATTTATAAAATATGTCCCTAAAAAATAACAGCTTTTAATAGAGTTTAAATCAATTCCTTTTGTTTCGATGTGTGTTTGTGCAGTTTGAAAGGTCATTGTGAACAAAGGTTGAAGTTTAAGGAAAAAAAACTCATTACAAAGCAGAGGTCGTACTTTTTTGTTTTCGAAAATACGATTAATAAAAAATTCCTTAAATTTTATTACTAATGAAAAAGTTCTGTATAACATTATGCAGCAACAATGTCAAAACCAAAGTAAACGTGAAGAAACTTATAGAAATTTTCACAACCACACTGCATCAACAGGAACATCAAGTAAATTTAATGCTACTGGCTTAACACCAATAAATCGTGCAGCTATTTCAACGACTAACATGTCTACTATACAGTTGACTCCTCTGTGGGAACATATTTTAAGAACACGGCAATTGCCGGAATCAATATGCCCACGCATAATGTTTGCTGAATTTATGGAACGTTTAAAAGATCCTGAGTGGCAAGTACGTCAACATGCACTGCGAGTACTTGTAGATGCATTGGTGGTGATGAAATCAAAAGCCGATCCTTATATGGAAAATTTAATAAGTCAATTAGTAGAGAATTTAGGTCATCAGGCACCCACTGTACGCAAGGGTGCCTTAGACTGTTTAAGAGTGTATTTGGCAGAAACCGCTATGCCAGAAACCATAATGTTGCAAATTCTAGACATTGGGCTAAATCAAAAAGTTACAAATGAACCGTTTGGTGGTAGATTAACTTGTGGGGTTATGCTATCTCTACCAGCTTTAGTTCAGTCAACCCTTCATACTTCCAAAAGTCATTTTATTTTAAAAACCACCATCGACATGTTAGTACAAAAAATGGGCCAAGTGACTCATCAAGAAATAACACTTAAAGTTTTTCGTAAACTGCGTGAACTTATAGGTGAAATTGAATTTATGAATTACATGTCCCATGGTGCCTACAGAGAGTTTGCTTTATTGTGTAATGTGTATGGTTTGTCAGAGCAAGAAGAAAGTCTGTTAAAGCCCACTCGTGTCAATTTTATATCTTCCGATTCTCATATGAATACATGGCGTTTAATGAGTGCTAATACACCTGCGAAATTTGCTAATTGTTGGAATTCTGCTAAAGACGATACTGTTAGTCGTAAAATACCATTTACTAATGAAAATGTCCTTGCTTGTCCAGCTAAAGTTATTATGGAAACAGAAATAAAAATAAATGACGATACCTTAACTATGCGTATTTTAGAAGCCAAGGATGAGGATATTTGTGTTGTGGAGCCCGAAGTCTGTCATAAATCATTAACAGAAACAAGTATGGATGATGAGATTGTTTGTGGTCGCTTGGCAAGTGCTAAAAGCTTACGTGAGTCTTCGTCGTCATTAGTTAAATTGTTAAGTGATTCGGATGATATGGAGGAAGAAAAACCAAGAACGGAATATTACACCACCCTTATAACACCATCTACACCTTCACGCACCCCAAAGAGGGTAACTTTTGGTGGAGAAGTTGTTAAAATGCGCACGCCTGATAGTGATGCAAATTCTACAACCAATAACAATCATCAGCAGCAATTTCCATATCTTGAACCATTATTTCAAACAAGTAATAAAAATGATGATGCTGTTATAGCCAATGATAAATCACCAACGTACACATTAAAATCTCCACCTGCAGCAACTAGTGATTTTAGTAAAACTTCAATGTTAACACTGGACATTCCAAATGATAACACCAAGCCATTAACTTCTTTGCATACTGAAACCTCAGGCTCTATAACCAAATCAACTTCCCAAATAAATTCACCAAAGTCTCCTACAAAATCGCCCAAAGATTCACCAAAACTACCATTCAAGCGTTTAAGTTTGAGTCCAGTGGACAGTATTATTAGTCCAAAACCGGCTCATAAAGAAATTGAAGTTTTGCATAATTTACAACGTGATCCTTCACCTAATCGTGCATTATCCGCTAGAAGAGCAAGTTTGAAAACAGAGGACTTAAATACCCCATCACCAGGTGGTGCACAAGCTCAGTGGCTTGATAATATGGATACAAAATCACATTCCCAACAAACTCCCACTCTAGTAGCACCACCACCACCACCACGATCTTGGGAGGAGCTAAGTATTTTAGATGATGATGCCATAATGGATTTACGTTCTGGGGTAAGTGCGTGTACCAATTATTAATAAGAAATCATAAACAAAAATTAAAAGCAAAATTACACTTTTCGATATTAAGATCTACGAGTATGTAATAGTTATACGGTCGAAATTATCATTTCCGTTCTGTGTTCACAAAAGAATTGAAAGTTGTGGACTAGAATTTAGAACAACAACTAGGAACGGGTCAAAATTAGAATATTAGAGTGACACAATATGTACTCTGCTGTCTCTTCGTTTTCGTTACATAGACTTAAGAATTCTATACGACTCACATTTTCCAAGTGTTTCCATACCGTGAAAATGCGAATTCCTGTCCGAGTTGTAGAGTTAATATTTTTAATTTCTTTTTTGTTAAACTGCTTAGACCTGAAAGCAAAATGCTTAATATTGGCTTTTATTAAATTAACACAATTCTTATGAAAAAAGTAAGCTTTTAATTAAAGCTTACTTTTTATGATCTTTAAAATAATATACCTTTAATTAGATGTTTTTTCTTTAAGTCTCGCTTGAATCTTTAAAATAAAGATAGCACAATTTCAAAAATTCCATTATAAAATGGAAATTTAATAATTCAGAAAATAATAAGTGAGTATTTTGGGGTAAAATATTATAAAATTTATAGATGCAGTTGATGAATTAAAGTGGCGTTGATATAACAATATTTATTTACTTCAATATAAATTTGAACTTCAATATAAAATTTGGTAAGAATTAATTAAACCTTTAGGTTTGAAGGATGAGGAAAAAGTATTTAAAAAAATTACAATATTCTTTGATTTGACCAACTTAACAACAACATTATTCATAAATTGTAGATTTGTAGTAAGATAACAAAGATGGGAAATTTTACAAATAAATTTTCCCTCACAGTAATAAGTCAATAATAATGATAATTAAAAAAAATATTATTGTTCAACTAGGTTGAACAATAAGAAATAATTAAGCGGGGTCGATAAGAAAGATATATGGCGATCTTCGTTAAATTATACAGAGTGTTTTATAAAATTTCGGGCGGACGAATTGTTTTTTTTATTGATTTAGAAAAACAATTCTAAACTGTAAAGTTGTTGTAATACTATGTTCACACCTAGGTTTTGGAGCGTGTCTTAGCGAAATGTTTTAAAACAAAAACACAACCGTTCACACCAAGTTTGAGATGTTTTAGGTCAGCTGATTTTATTTAATTTTTGATTTTATTTCATTATAATACAATAATTAGCTAAAAACTTATCAAGCTCCAAATATTAATATTGAAATTTCAAGTAATAAGTCTCTAAATATTAAACTACCATTTTTTTTTTTTTTTTTGTCACGAAATATTTTTGACGTGTCGCCATTTATTAACAAAAAATAAAACTGTGGAAATCCCACTGAATATACTCTAAATGCAAATGCAACCCTGTCCTTGAAAAACTCGTCGTTTGAGATGTTTATTAAAACATTTCAATGTATGGTAAAACCTGATAAAATTGACTGGTTTTAGCTCAAAAACACAAATGAGTCGTTAAACACGTTCAAAAACCTAGGTGTGAACGTGGTAGTAAACACGTTCAAAAAGTATATATACCTCGTTAATATCTATATTTTAACAAAACAAAAACAAGTAAAATTTGCAAAGTAAGCATTTTTTATTCAATACACTCATATTGTATAGCTGAGACACAGAATAACTTAAAATTTTTTTACTAAAATTGTTTATTATTACAACTAAAAAACAACTAATTTGAAGATAGTTAGGTTTTCGTCATTACAACTAGACTTTAACTAAAAGAGTGTGCTAACAGAAGAATCGTGTTATATTTAACTTTTAACGTAAACTTTAAGCATGTCATATTTTTGATTTTAGATATGGCAAAAATTAAGCAATAAATTAACGAATATTAAAATAAAAATTTTAAAGTATTAAATTTCTTAGCTATTTTAATAATATTAACAAAAAAAAGTATGACGTTGCCATCATGTACTTACAACAACGAAAAGTATCTTTAGGACAAAGGACTTCATGCAAATGCATGTTTGTTGTCATTATTTTGAGACAGACCTAAACTTAATAGGCCTGATTATGAAAATTTACATTTGCTTGTCGTAAATTCAACTATGACAGCGACACTTGTAATTAGGTCTAATATATTTGCGAATCACAACATTTTCTGTAAAATGACATAAATTTTTAATACATATTTTTGCATATATTGCCTCAAATGTATGTTTTTGCATATTTTGTTATACATGTATACTTTTCGTCATATTTTATAAGTTTTGTTTTCAAATTTTTTATAAGCACACATTTTTCGTAATATTTCATAATATTTATTAAAATATTTGCTCCTTTCTTAAGTTTTTGTTCAAGATGAATTCATTATAAGCTATAGTAAGTGAATCAGCTAGTTATAGTTGTTTAAGCCCTTAAACTGTCAAACAGTCAAAATAATATTTGATAATCTGCTTACTTTGACATTTTCAAGTTGCAAAAGCAACAACATATTAGTGTTTGGTATAGAATTGCCAACACTTTATAATAAATTCGCCTTTTTCTGTTGCTAATTTTACGGAGCTGTATTTTGTAGTAAATATTTTTTTATTTATGTAAAATAAAGGTATTTAGTGGAGACAACAATCAAACTACAGGGGTTGAAATCATTAAGCATCTCGGTTAAACTCATTGATGACACCGTCATTAAAATAAAAAAAGTACAAGGTCATTTCGACCAAGAAATAAAACCCAAATTTGATGGAGTTTTGAAAAAGAATGCTGGACTTAAGAAAGTTAAAGAAATTGGTAATAAATATTTTTATTTAACTTCCAGTAAAAAAAATATTATCTAAAAGGAATATTCCACAAGGGATTGAATTTTAAATATGCACCTATTACAATCGTTGATGTCAAATGAACATTTTCAATGTCTATAACATTAGAATGAGTTTTAGATTTGGTAATTTAAAAAAAAACTTATTTATTTATATATTTACTAAATGAATTTTTATCTACTACTACTTTTTAAACTATGTTTTCACTTTTTAAGACTGAATGGAATGTATTTATAATATGTTTTTTTTACTTTTTTATGAATTAATAAATGCTTAATTAAATTAATTTTGAATACATATTTTTTATTTTATTTTTGTATGTTGTTCCATTTTTAGTACTTGTTTCATGTGCATATTTTGCAATTTTAAGTGCATGAACTTTCTTGGAAAGTTTTAATAACGAAAGGTAGCTTTGTCATTGACCATAACTAAAGTTAATTAAAATTATTTGATGCCTTATTGACAAGTTATAATAATTATTATATTAATAAAAAAATTTAATATTTAATATTCTAAAAGAGACTAGAGATCACAGTTGTATGTAAACCAGAGATGTACAGCAGTTGATTCCCTTTTTTCTTATTTGAATCTACTCACTGCTTGTGTTGTGTTTTCAATCATCAACATGTGCTTGCTTTCTCACAACTGCTTGCCTTTTGCTAACTCTCTTTTAAATATGCCGTTGGCAGTAACACATCAAAAATTGTTACTGCTTTTTATTTTTATGCAAAGTATTCATAAAAGTTTAACACAGTAAAATATCAGTGCATTAATTTGTTTTAAATAAGATTTCGCATGTTATTTATGAAATAAAATTAGTTTTATCGTGATAAAATGAACTCCAAAATAATAAAAATATTGAAAATAGTGTTTTTCAATTTATAAAAAATATACAAAGCAAAAGAAAAATTTTAATTTTTTTATATTTATAAAAATTTTGTTGTTAAAAATATAAAAAAAAAAATGTCTAAAGATGCTATTAGATGAATGCGAAATATAGCGAAAGAAAAAAATAAAATAAATATTGAACTTTTTTATATAAGACTGGGATTAAAATTTAAATAAAATAGTTATAACAAATATATATATATAATAAAAACATAATAATATATTGAATTTGAAGTATTGCCTTGTATCTTCTCTTAACATCTGAAAAATGTCTGAAGTTGTTTAAAATCTTTTTTTTTTGTAAGATAATACTATTATTATTTATAGTAGATACAACTAAATATAGTCCAAAATATATTTACTTAAAAGCCTTTACTTTAGCAGCTTTGATAAGCTTTACTTAAAAAGCTTTAATATTATTAATTGATTCACTGCTTTTGTAACAAACTACTTGATATGGTGAATCGTGCTATGAATGACACCATTCATTTAGTTAATGTTTAGTGACGATTCAATATACATTTTTTTTAAATAAAAAAAAGACATCTGAATCGGATTCATGTGCATTTCTGATGTAAACTTATTACGTCGATTGTTACATTTTGTTTTACTACATTTACTACTATTAAAATTTTTCAACATCTAATGATTCACCAGAAATGGTGTCTGATTAATTATCAGTAATGAATTATTCTTGGATGCTACAGTTTCGCTTACGGATCTATACTTCATCGTTTATTATTAATTTTTGTACTTATTGGTTTGAAATATCAAATGCAGAAATAAGTTAACCAATTCTTTTTCACAAATAAAAAATAATAATTAAAAAAGTTTATAAAGAATCCAAATCATATAACCCTATTCTGTGCCACTCTGTAGTAGAAATAGCTAATATAAATATACAATTTTATCAGATGAAATTCATGTTTTTACTGTACACTTTCGTGTACATTAGTATTTATGTATATAATTATGTATGGAAATAAGTAAGAGTATTAACTTACATTACATACATGTCGATTTTATTAAATATTACCGGCTTTATTATTCATAAAATATCCTTATGACCCAGTTCACATAATAAATAAATATGAGTAAGTATATGTATTTGAAGTCTTAAGTAGTACAAGTACACAATTACAAGTATGCATACACACATGCATACATGTGAGCATTTATACACATATAAACCACTCGTACTTAGCAAATAGAAAGAGTATGCGTTATGTTTAAATGAATTATTGTGCAATGGTTACTAAGTATTTAAATATATGTATGTATATATACAGATTTACATACATGCATACTTGATAACTTTGATTTGGGTGAATTGTGTTTTATTTATGAATTTGTAAATAGTAATTGGTCTCGGAGTAGGCTGAATTGGAAAATAACTTGAAAATATTTCATAAATAAAAAAAATTGTTTCATTATTATTTATAATACATACCTATTCATGGCTTTAAACAATAATGGCTTTGAGTTTCGATGGCTTATTAAAAATTTTCATTAAAAAAAGAATATTTTAGAATATCGATGGATACAAAAATTCATTTGCCAACGTGTCATAGTACTCAATCCTTTTGAATTGAAAACAACTTATTAAAATGTTATTTTTGCCCATTTTGCAATTTTTTGAATTGGCTAATAATTGTTTAATCAAATAAAAAAGGAACAACACTTATATTTCAATAAGTCAACATAATTGATTTCAATAATTTGTAGACAGTAGAGACAAAGCAAACCTTTAGCTTTTTAATTGCAGAATCAACCTGATAGTAGAATTTATTGATGCCGATATAAAATAACATTTTGAAATCTCAGACGGACTAGACAACAACTTCGTTTTAACTATATACTCGTGTAATATAAATTTAATATTATTTTTAAGTGCGATTAATATAACAAAAAATTAATTTATAAACAATTTCAATTCGATACACTAAAAATAAGTTGACAAAAATAAGACAACAAATATAAAAAAAAATTCCAAAAATGTCGGCTTTTCGAAAAGAAGAAAAAGAAACCGTATTATAAGTAATACTAGCTGACCCGGTAAACGTTGATTTGCCTTAAAATGTTTGTATATTCGATCTTTTTTCTTTAAAAAATTATACTCACAGAGTAAAGGACCGTGCAAGACCGGGTAAAACCAGGTAGTAGATAAATAAGCCAGATACCGATTGCAGCCACCTGCCGGGCAGTTTTGTAATGCTAAACCTTCCAAGGCGTAACAGAAACGCATACACAGAAATTCAATTAAAACGGTCCAGACGCTTAACAGGAGTACAATGTCAAACACACGTACAGTCGAATTTTATATATTAAGAAAGAGAGAGAGCATATATTTATGAATTTTAAATGTATGTCTGTATATGTGCGTAATAGAGTTTTTTTATTTAACTTCAACCATATATGCACCGAGATAACACCATCTTCCCATGTAGAAAAAAATCTACATCTTTACAAGGTTTTCCTAACTCAATATGTTTCGCTCAAACATCTTTCGATAATTTTCGTACCATCACTAGAAAAATTACAATAATTTCTATTTTAGTGGCATCACTGATAAAGTAACGTTTAGGTATGTACACATATTAACAACAAAATAAAATTTTTCCAGCCAAATGAATTTGATCTTGCAAAGCAACACTTAGTAAAATAATGAATAATTTTTCTAAATTCATTTTTATATATTTTTTTGTTTTCAAAAATTATACGTCTTCTTTTCTTTTCTTTTATTTTTTTTTTTTTTTTTGACAGTTTAGTGAGATGTTGTGAAAGTAAACGCCATTTTTTATTTTCAACATCTTCATGCATTTTTCTAAGATGTGCTCTAGTGTAAAAACCTTATAAGGAGCTCAATTTATAAATTATAAAAGAAGTAAGAATTATTATTGGGAGTATGAGCATTATTATTGTGTCTCATGACACAAAAGTGTATTCCATACACTGTATTGAAACAATTGTGTATTTTAACAATAGAGAACTGGAAGAAAAGTTAACTGGAATATGAGCAATAATTAGTTGTTTAAATGACTATAATTTCCATGTTGTTCCTTTATGAGAAAAGTGAAGCTTTAATAGAAAAACAGATAGGTAGCCGACAGTATTTTAAGCTAGACCTCGTAATCATTATTGCCAAGTTCTATTTTAAAAATTATTTTGAAATTGTGGCTTTGAGTAGTGATAGGTAGATGCAACATGTATATTTTAAATTTCTTAGTTCACATTTGAAGTTTAAAATCTAGATATAAAATTTTTTTTCTAAAATGAACATGGAAACTTTTTAAGTTCTTAATATTTTTTAGCAAATTTTGGTGCACAAATAGGTATCAACTTTTTTTATAGTCAAAAAGGCTATTTATTTTCAAAAGAAATGCCTTCGTAACTGGTTAATATTGTCGTTTTAGTTTCTATTCTCGTTTCAGCACACTTTTCTAAATAAAAAAAAATATTTTTAATTAACATTTTGCGGTTCCATTAACTGGATTTACATTTTTAATGAAAACCGTAATTTTTTTATGTGAGCTTACACCATTTTCAGGAATAAATAAACATTTTATTATTTTAATTTTAGTTACTTATAAGGTGACACTCGCATTTAACATATTTTCTTTTATCTAAAACTTGCATTTATTTATTTATTATTTTTTGTTTCTTTAATATTTTTTTGCTGTTTTGCGGTTTGATTTTTGTTCAACTGTGTAATTAAAGTAAGCAAAACAGTATTTATAAAATTGTGAACCATAATTTTATGGCTATTACAAATTAAGGGCAGTTCTTGATTTAAATTGTAATTAAATTTATCACCATTCTAGGGGTAGTAAGAGATATTTCTTATGTGAGCCTTTTATATTTTAACTAAATATTAATATAATTCTTTTTAAGTAAATAATTTTGTTTTATTATACGAAGTTTTAAGGGCAATACCTCTTTGGAAATATAATTTTTATACAATAGGTACAGGAGTAAATTGAGGCAGTAGTTGAGTAGTGAAAAACCGCTGCCATTGCGCAATCGACTGATTTGTCTACTACGACACGACACGACGGGACGTTAGTTACGATAACGTTTTTTGTTCCCCATTTTCTATCTATTGCCTTTGCTTATTTTATTCAATATCAGTCTAGTAAGTTCCTTTTAAAATTTAAATACTTGTATCACTACCCGTTATTTCTATAGGAAATTGGGTTAATATAATTTTTCAATATTAAAAAAAATTTTTAGATTTTACTTTTAAATTGCACAATAATTTGCTGCAACTGGCTCTTGATAGCATGCATAATACAGTCAATGCAAAGGACTTTGTAATACATTTCAATTAAAATCAACAGACAAACCTTTCACGTGAAATAAATATTTGTCATGCACAACTGGCAAAAGTCGTAAGTGTAATTTTTGTCCCACAAAGGTTGTATGGCAACGTATGAAACCTACAATCGATGCTGTTATCTTACTTGACTATTATATTACTCAGGGTTACTTCCATATACCTCATTTGTATGAAAGAGTTATTATTATTATTGGTTATATTCGCATCGCAACATTTCAGATCTATTATGCAGCTTAGTGTCCGATACTTCTTAGGGTTACACCTAGTTCTTTTGCTTGTTGCCATCGCCGAGCAATCGCACAGAATAGGTTCCAATGCTTCTTATACTTGACAGAAATTGATAGTAGTCATTCTGTAACTCACCGATTTTACTCATGTGGCAGTTTAATCTACAATGGCCTATCAGCAGATCAATGTAGAGTTTGATGTCATTTCTGCTGAAGGATTAAAAACTTTTCTTAGCGGCCGTTAGCCTATTTCGGCTTTTCAACAGTCTAGTAGACTTCGTTTCTACTCCCTGCATAGTAGGATACAAATGCAGAAAGACTCTTGACCTATGAAAAGGGTATTCGCACACTTTTTAGTTAGGTAGTTTACCATTTCATATCTCATATCTCTGTTGTATTGCCGTAACACTACCAGAACAATCGCGTTTCTCTCCACCAGAGCATCGGAAAGACTATAGCAATTCCAAATCAATCTTGCTTGCAAAGAACAGTTTGTTAATTGACTTAAAGCTGTTTGGCTATCTGAGAAAATATATATTCCGATGTCGTAAATGGCTCTTCCTAAATATTCTCTAGCGTCCAGTATTTAAAATCAAGATACCTAGACCGCCAAATGAATGAGGTACATTAGAGTATTTGTCTCAATAAAAACGTAACCCACAAAGTCAAGTGTAGCCTTAAAGCTATGTAGCTTAAGTTATTTCTTTTTTGCTAAGCAATATTACTATAAACTACAGTGCTCAGAGTCTTACACGAGGACCACACACGACAAGTTTAGTTGGGCAATTCTTGATTTTGTAGGAGATAGAGGAAAGAGGAATGGAAAGGAGTACAAACTTGCTAGTACTCTTCGTATCTTTTATAAAGATGTAAAAAAAGAAGACAGGTAGCTTGAGGCTGAATGAATGACCGAATAAGAATGCTAAAATTGCCGAAACAAAATTGCTGTGTGCAGACACAGCGGCAATTTTAAAAGAGAATTGACCAAGAGTTGCCCAACTAAACTTGCTGTGTGTGGTCCCAGTCTTACTGTCTTCGACGAAATAGAACACCGAAATTTTTAATACATTTTAAGACAACTATCAATGAACACTCAAAGACAATAAAATAATATTATAATGAAAGCTCATGGCTATGGGCTAATAATAAAAGATTGGAAATATATAATAATTAAAAAGACAGCTTCCAGAATGATAATTAAAAAGATTTATATTGACAACTAACGCGATTTCTTTATTCACACAATATTAGTCAATTTCATTTAAAAAAAGCTGAGGTGGTTGTATTTTTATTGTGTAAAATAAAATCGAGTGACAGCCTGAAAACTTATGGTGCGTGTTATAAGCCGAAAACAAAACAGTCAAATACATTTTTTTTGTGTTATGTACTCACACACAATTACATATGTACATAGAAACTTTTATAGAGCATAAATCATATACTTTTACAAGTTCATTAATGAAATGAAAATATGAAAAGAAAACAATTAACCCCATTAATTAGGTGAAAAAAAACCTAATAAAGTGAGTAACCAGCAAATAAATTAACAAAAAGCACAAAATATCAAAAATTTTTATACTGTTCACAGCGTTACTCATTTTTACAAAACATGAATATTTTTTAACGTAAAAGTATGTTTCAAATAATAAATAAAATGCGTGTGCAAGTTCATGCTGTGTGTGTGTGTGGAGAATTAATTGAGGTCAATTGTTGTAATTGAAATGTAAATACACACTTTAAGTGTGTAATATTGGTGCTGGAAATTTTGTTTTTAATGAATAAAAGCATTAAAGTGACTGCCATAAATTAAGTTGTTAAGTTTTGCATTGTGGTTAAAAAATAAGGTAAATATATCGTTGATCAAGCAATTTTAATATATAAAATTTTTATATAATATCTTAATTATTCGATCTTCTTATTTTTATTTTATGTAAAATTTATTTGAGCTTAAGATCTTTGTTATTAATTATTTTTTTATATTTTTTTATTTTTATAATATATAATTTTATTATTTTTATTTCGATATTTCGCTTTGTGTAGCATCTTCAGGAAATATGTCTTTTAAAAATAATATAAATTTTCTTTTTCAATTGAAAGAAAAACTAAAATATATTATAAATATATATACACATACATATGTATAAAAAGATACATACATGTAAATATATAAATACATTCTGTCAAATGAACAATTCTAAATTATTACCCTCTATATTCATATCCAATAATTATGCTTCTTTTTAGTATAATCGAAAGTCCATTGAATATTTTTCTTGTTACCTTATTTTATATAAAATATAAAATTTTTATTAAATTTGTGAAACATATCTTAATATATTAAATTCCACTGTACCTGTGTTTGACATTGTATTTCTATTAAACGGTTGGACCTATTTAATTGAATTTCTCTGTACGAGTATGCCTTTGAGTTATGCCTTGGAAGGCTTAGTGGCACAAATACGCCCGGCAGGTGGCGCTACAGTCGGTATCTGGCTTATTTATCTACTAACTGTTTTTACCTGGTCTTAGGCGGTCATTTACTCTCTTTTTAGAGAAATAAAATCTAATATACAAAAATTTTAAGGCAAAACAACATTCGCCGGGTCAGCTAGTAATTTATAGTTTCACAGTTAGCGGGGGATGACTACAGCTAAGCTAAATTTATTATAATATCATTAACTAAAAACCTTAAAATATTTTTTTTGCTTACCATCGGCACAAACATCAGTTGTAGAGAAAAAAAAAATAGATATTTGTCTGTCAACTGTTTAAAAAATGTCTTTCATTAAAAATTTATTTGAAGAATTAGTAGTAGATACTACACAGACGAATTGTTATTGGAATTTTTAAGAAATGATATGAAATTTTTTTTTACAGTTTAGCGGGAATAAAGCCAATATCAAACTGTCGCTAATAAATATAATTTTAGTGAGTGAAGATAAATCTGCCGAGATAAATATGTTTTAACGTAACCCGTTACGTTTTTTAGTATTTTTAAATATGTTTTTAGTATTTATAGTTTATTTATCAAATACGTCTTACGTCATTAAATATTTCTAAACATGTTTTTAGTATTTATGACATATTTATAAATATGTTTAGGAGAAATTTAAAATGCATGGGTACAAATATGCATGAATACATTGATTTTTCACAAAGATTACGGGATAAGATACATATCAATTTAAAGGCTAGGTCGTATAGATTTGTAAGCTACCGGCCAAATACTCAGAAGTTACTTCGGAATATTAAAAAAAAAAATTTTTTTTAATTAGGGAAATGGTAAAAATCCCTGAAAGCAACAGCACTGGGGTATATAGAAATTTCAAAATTTTTTTCAAAATATTCCAAAGCAACTTCTGAGTATTTCGGCGATAGGTTACAAATCAAGATGACCTCCCCTTTAAAATGATATACGTCCCATCTCGTAATCTTATATTTTGAAATTTCTATATACCCCAGTGCTTTTACTCTAAGTGATTTTGGGAACTTCTCTACGAACCTATAAGAATTGTGGGATAGGACACATATCATTTTAAAGGAAAGTCTATTTTTAAACATTTTTTTTAAATTTCCATATATCCCAGTATTGTTGTTTTCAAGGATTTTGGCAGTTTTCGTTTTGCATCATAAAATAAAAACTAAGAAATTATCCGAAAATATTAAAACTTTTCCAGAAAGCTTAGAATCAACAGATTAAATTCCTTTTTGATTTTGGTAAAGGACCTTTGTCATTTTAATTATTTTTCATTTTCTTCAGGACCGTTTGAGCCCAACCTTGTTATTATACATTCGTTTACATTGCAAGATCGACAAGTACTATAAAATTTAATAAAAAAATTATATTGTGTCCCTTAATAATTAATTTCTTATTTCGTTCAGTACCGTTTAATTGAAGTTTGCACATAACGTAAAAAGTAGCACTAAAGTTTATTATATATAAAGTACAATCTTATTTCCCCCTTTTAGTACTTTTTTCTCCCTTTTGCAATTTATTTTTTAAATCGATTTTTATCGGGTTTTACAAATTAATAATAGAATGTTCATATGCTGCATTAATTAACATAAAAGTACATATTTAGAAATAGTAGTAAAAAGGTGTAAATAGTTTACCCCTTATTCGCTCGAATTTTGAAAAGGTGCCAATATACATTTTAAACCTCTATCGGAAGAAAGGAATATAATTATTTTTTGTTGCTGTGATTATTTTTTTAGAAGAATAATTTGTAGTTTGAACTTTGGCTCTATCAGTAGAAGTTCCGAAAAAATAAGAAATTGGATTTTACTCGTATTTTACTAGTTTTATACGAATTTGTAAGAATCCCTTCCTACACATTGGGACAGGAACAAGCTCACGGAATTTCAAGCCCATAGCTTTCGCCGCTTGGGCTAGGCGATAATTATAAGTCAGTCAGTCAGTAACGTTATTCTTGTATATGTATAGATGAAATATCAAATATTGACTAAAATGATTATCTTGGAATAAATATGTTTTTGTTAATTTTAAAATCAATATTTCATTTAAAAATTCTCATTTTTTAAAACAATAAAATGTCTGCAGACACTTAATTAAAAAAAAAAGGGATAAGAAAGATATTTAAAAAGAATACAAAATAAATGTAATTTTATTTAATTAAATACATTTTTAAACATTTTTTTAAATAAAAATAATTAATTAAATATATAATATCAAATAAAGAATTTCTAATTAACGGCAAAAATCAAAAAAATTCTCTTTCAATAACAAATCTATATTCGTTGTTCTATTGCACTTCACTGGGTAGTGACATCACAATCAAAATAAAGCAAAAAATAATTTTAAATATTTCGAATATGAAGCACAAAGTATGTGCTTAATTTTTCACTTTGAAATCATTTTTCATTTTGAAGAATGTCATTTTGAATGCTAATGCCAACCATAACTCGTATGTATAAACCTGAACTAGTCAGGGATATTTACAAGTTTTTAACAATTTAAATTTTCTGGATATAAAATATGTAAGCACAGCTTCAATGAGAAGCTTTATATGCCACTATTTTCACCATATATAAACTTAAGTACTTAAAGTTAAAAAAAAATTTTTTATTTGATAAGCTAAGCTGAAAATAATTTTCTAGATTTATAACAGAGTAATAAGTGTTTTATTTTCATACCTAAAAAACAAACAAAAAAATAACTCTTTATTGCTTATTATTCCGCTTTCCAGAAATTCTGCTACCCTTTCAAATAAATTTTCTTAGCTGGTCATTTCTTTGTACACGCGATAAATTTGCCGGTTTTATTTAGTTTGTTTTTTTTTTTTTTAGTAATAAAAAACAAAATAACAAAATAACAAAATAACAAATTTATACAATTCAAAAATTGAAATGCCAACATACTCATAACAGCAGCCAGTATTTCTTCCAAGAATTAAAAAAATTGGGTCATATGGTAATAAAAGTAACAAAAAAAAAATAAAAAAATCATTACAAAATATTTAATAAATCCGCAAACATTTGTTGCTTTCATGAATATTCAAGTGGAATTGTTAGAGCGCCTGGGGGCAAAAAAAAAAAAAAAATAAACATAAATCAATCAACACTTGTAATATTACTGGATGTGTGTGAGTGTACTCGTACCTACTTATGCATAAATAAAAAGTGTTTTTATATAAAATAAAGCTGTTATATTTAGTAGTCTTCCCACTTGAATGTAGTCTGTCAGTAAGAATTACAGAGAGTCTCTTTAACTTTTTATTAAGCCAGTCTTATCAGAGCATACAATTCTTAAGGAAAATGATTTCAATTCCGCAATTTTATAAACAAGAAATTCAAAATGATTTGACAAACACAATTTTTGATGGCTTTAATTGCCATCAAAAGTGTAAAACACGCAGCCATTTATGGATAATGGGTGTCCCAGGAAAAGTGCAATTTTTAAATTAAGTATATTTTTTTTTTGTTTTGCGGTGAAATATTTCAGCCGATTATTATAATAAAAATTTAGGGCTTTATGAAAAGGTTCGCTCTTACTAAGATACCCTTTACGTATATGCAAAATACAAGCATTTAAATGTTACATATTATTTTAACACACCCTTTATTTCGAACAATATAACGAACGTGTCATGTTTACTATAAACGGAAACTACTTTCAGAGAATAGCTGAGGGATTAACAAAAAAAAAAAAATAATAATAATAAAATGAAAACGAATACCAAAAATGAAATAAGAAAAAAAATGTAATGAAAAGAAATTTGGTATAAAGACATTGTTGTATGCATGCATTTATTTGTTACTTTTATTATTAAGTCTATTTTAAGCTCTTTTGTTTTTGTTATTAAAAATCATTCTTTTTTTTAACCTAACGTAATTTAATTTGCACTCATTTTCTGTTTTTATTATGTCCACTACAAAATTGGGTTAAGCTACTTTTTTTTCTTTACTTTTTTCCCAAACTTTTTTGAGCATTAAAAGTAATTATAATCACATGCTTTAATATGTTTTATGTACTTTAAAGTTTTTACTAGGTAGCGTTCTAGCTTACTGGCTGCTAAACTGTTTATGCAAATTGAATAATAATAATTTTGACGATTAAATTTCTTGTACGTGTTTTTATGTTTGCCACATAAGGAATTTAATGACTTTATTCTATAAAAATTTATTATTTTAATCTTATGGTTACTGCTGATATGAAACAAAAAACAGAGAAACCCAGTTGACCATGTGCTTTAAGTCAAATTACAAATGCATGTGCTAGATTAAAGGTGGGGCAGACGTCAAGAAATAACTAAAATAATTATTTAATATATAATAAATATAATAAAAAAAGCTTAATTAAACTTAAATTTTCTTTAGTTTCGTTTTTTTTTTTTGTATTATTTATTTCAAACTACAATTAAAATAATCAATTCAGTAACGTTCAAAGCTTCGACAACTGTTATTAAATTTTTAACAATAATTTAATTGTTCTCGTTATCGAATATTATGTTAGGTTAACCATTAAAATATGAAATCACAAAAACGTTGCAAAAACAAAAGAAATTTCAAAACTAAAATTTAATTTTTTTAAATTTAGATTTGTTGTCTCGACTATGTAAACAATTAAAATTAATTATGCTTTAGGAAATAATAACAAATGTAGTTTAAACTTTAACTAATTACCAAAATCGATATTTTTGCGGTTGATCGTTTTTAACAATACGATTTTCGTTTAAGTTTCATAGCGAGTCGCTTCACTACACTACCGGAAAAAATCCAACTCACATATTTAAAGCAAGTTACCTTCATATATCTTACTGACAGTTATTTTGACGAAACAATTTGGAAATCCATACATTTCTTTTGCTCTATCAGTTTGGGGTATTTTACTTTTTTTTTAAATTGTCATCAGCGTTGCCATTTTAGCCTTTTTTTCTTACATTTAGTCGTAAAATTTATGATTTAGTCTTTAGCTATTTTCCTAAACTTTTTTGTTTTCCAAAATAGCCTTAAATAGTCTTTTTTGGAAAAATTAAAACAAATCATACATAAGCAAACTGAGACTGAAACCAAATTAGCTAAAATAATGTTTCCGATAAAACTTTGATATGTAAATTGATAAATTGGTCAAACGAAGGTAATTTCATGAGTAAATAAAAGTACTCGTATTTGGCTTCTGACTTGTAAAATAAAAATGCACTTTATTCCTAATTGATTAATTAATTGTTAAATTTAGTATTTAGTTATCTAGTACTACCATTTAGTAATGGTGATTTTGAGTACGATATAGTCCTACTCGCATAAAAAGTCTTAATCGCATTAAAATTCAAAAAATTAATTATTACTTAAAGGAATTTTAAATATTATTTTTTAACATTGAAGTTGAAAAATAATTGAATTCGCTTATAAGTTTTTAAAGCCATGTGTAAAACGAAATTATTTTTTTTTTAATTTTTTTTTTTTTTTGATTTTTTTTTTTATAAAAATTATAA
This sequence comes from Thelaira solivaga, assembly GCA_947397855.1. NCBI lineage: Eukaryota > Metazoa > Arthropoda > Insecta > Diptera > Tachinidae > Thelaira > Thelaira solivaga. The sequence continues at coordinate 37,804,982 of OX377611.1, read as the reverse complement.
TCAAGATTCTTATTGTAATAAAGATTTAATAAAATTTTTAATTTTACGCTGTGGCTTTTTAACTTTTTTCTAGGTTATTTTTTTGCACTAAATTAGTCAGGTACTAAGACATATTTTAGCCTAACTCGAGAACGACTTATCCGATTTTCATAAACAAAACACCGAAATATGCGTAACAATATTATATTTAATTCAACTCCTAATAATTTTGTTCTATATTTTATCATTTTGGAATTATTCAAAAATTGTTATCAGTTTAAAAATGCAATAAAAAAAAAGAATAACCAATTATTTTATATTTTGCACATTTTTCTGAAAGTTAAATACCTCAAGAATAAAATAAGGTATAAATCATGAAAATCGATTAACAAATGCGGATTTTATTCTCAATTTACCGCAGGTACCCAATATTGAAAGAATATGTGTGCAGTCAACGTTACATATGGTGACAGGATTGGTTGCGATATTAAGTACTAAAAACAACTTACTTACAAATTTAGTGGAGAAAAAAAAAGCCCTAAGTATTTGCTAACAATTTGTACAAAGGCACTAACAACTCCAGATAAATTTTTTGCAATTTGAACAAAAAATATTAATTATGGGCTGTTGTTCAAATTGTTAAAGTTTCTGAAATTGAACAAAGCAATCAGTACGTATACGTGTTGGAATATTAATTATACGTTAAATTAGTTATTGTGTTATAAATAAATATATATACTCGTATCAGTATATTCCATACCTTCCAAGAAAATTCGTGTAAAAAGAGAATTTTTAAAAAATTCTCGTTAGAGTTTATTTGGTTTATTTAGTTAATTATAATTAATTATATTATAAAAAATAAATTAAATTTGGAAAAAAGGAATATCAATGACATCACCGGAATAATTTTGTGAAATTATTTCTGAATTATCATCTCTAAATTGCTTAAAAATCGTGTTAAAAAGAAAATGGTTCGTGTAAAAAGTGAATTCTTTTTAACTCATGTTTAATCAAACTCATGTACTTATCTATGCTTGAGATCATAATCATAATAATTGATTGGTCATTTATCAAAAAAAAATATTAAAAAAGAATGTATGTAAATAACACTGTCATGTATTTCAACTGAATAGAATAAAATTTATTTTCTTTTTCTTCGTTTTGTTATTTTTAAGAAGATTTTCCTATTCGAAATCAAATGAAAATAGAGCAAAAAAAATTGTAATGAAATGTGTTTACTTCTTCTTGTTATTATTTCTTTTTATTATCAACACGCAAATTACATCATTTTGTAATAACATGCTCTCTCTGGTTTCTGAGATCGATCAGCGACAGTCAAGGTCCTACCTTCAAAGCCGTAGACTCCTGCTGTATAACCACTAGAAGAAAAAAAAAAAAAAACAACTCGTTTTAAAACGTTATAAAACTTATCGTTTATGTATCTATTTAACAACACTGGTCACATTTAACGACCTTGGTCGCGTTGTAGGTTGATTAGTGCTATCGAGAGACTCCTTTGCCCCAGTTGAGAATTAAATTAAATCATGGTGATGTACTAAAAACGAGAGCTCGACTTTTGGATTATTATAATTTTATACTGAACGAAATACATAAAACTCAAATTTTAAGCAGTAGAAAAGCATATTTTCTGTTAAACTCTATATAAGAAAGAAAAAATTATTAGCTTGTTAATAATAAAAAAAAAAAAAAAAACACTCAAATTAAAACAAAAATCAAATCCCTTAATTCATTCAGTTTATTAAGTTAGTAAAACTTCTTTTTTAAGAAAACATGCACTTAAACCCACATTAAAACTAATTTGAATTTAGCAAATTAATAAATTTATATGTCAAATTTGTAAAAATTATGAACATTTTTCATGCTAAAATCTGCATACTTATACAGAGAAATTCCCTGAATTCTTCTTGATCTTTTATTATATGACTATGACCTTTTTGATAGAATTTTTCGCATCAGTCAATAAAATCTCAAATTACCTATTAAATTTTGTTTTTTTTTAATGTCGTAAATGGTCTTGTGGAAGAAGCTCTTGTGTCAACGAAAACTTATATGGATACAAAATGCAAAATTGTGGCCAAAGTTGTTCTTTGAAGACCAAGCTCCTGAGCATGGCGTCGAATTGAGGTTGATGGATTGTTTTGAACACTTTTTTGAGCAGCAGTAATGTTTTCAGCCGATCTTGCAGTAAGTTTTGGTCCATGCCTGCGCCTATCACCTACAGACCCTCTTTCTTCGAAATCATTCACTACACGGTAAATAGTGCGTTTTGTTGGCACGTTGTTTCTCCCAACAATTTCACGTAACTTTCTCATCGTCACAGTAATCGATGATTGATTTTATTAAAATGTTTTAACGATTAAAAAACGTTGGTTTATCGAATATTTTTCCATAATAAATTTGCCACGTGCTGGCAAATATGAACTGTCAAGACTAATGTTTACCAAAATGGCGGCAAAACTAAGTTGTATACCTTTCCGCGGACACCCTGTATTTATTTTAATTTTTTTTATTTATTTTAAGCAAAATTGTTAACTTTTACACGCACTTTTAAATGCCTTAAAAATTACATTAATATACATACAATGACATTTATCTATGTGGCCTTTAAAAATAAAATAGTTTTTATAACAAAAACACAAACAAGAAACAATTTATCGATTAATACTGACCAGTTGTGGAGTAAATAAATTACAAATAATAAACTTTTTTAATAACACTTACAGCTAAATAAATGATAAACACAAAAGAGAAAAATTATAACTTAACAAATGCCGTCTAACAATTGATTTTTTTGTTACACATACTCAATTATATTTCTATATTGTATTTTATTTTAAGTGCTAAATTGGAGAATTAATCTATAAAAATCTGTTATATATTAATACAATTTTATTTCGTTCTTACTATCTTATGCTAACTCGTGGTATCATCAGATGCGATACTAAAGATTTAATTAACACATGAGTACAATTGGTGTGATACAGGAACATTCATCATGTTCAAAATTTATACAAGAATATTGTACAAACAATTAAACTTTTCATAAACATTTAAAAAAAATTAAATCAAAATAATGTAAGTTTTATATTTTCACATTTCTTTGCGCATAAGAAGTTATGAAACTGAAAATTAAAAAAAAAAAGTTTACGGGTTGAGCTACAAATATTTGTCGAAATAAGCGTGACCACTACTTTTTGACACATATTTTTATATTCTAACATGATGGGTATCACACAAAATTAATGATAGAGTGGTTATGCTTATTTCTACAAATAATTGTTTAATGTGAATGGAGCTTTAGACTTTTCATAAATATTTTTTGATTTTTTTTTTTTTTTTCATCTTTATTTTCTATTTCACACAAAGTGTTTTACTCAAGAAGGCCTATTAAAATGTGCTTTAAAATCTCACAATGCTGAGGTAGTTCCTAAAGTACTTTTTTTAAAGTCTGTGGTCGATGTTAATTCATTTGAATTTGCTTTACTAAAACCCAAACTATTTAAAAACTTAAACATTAAGAATTTTTTCTTAGAACAGTAAATTACAAACACACTTTAAATATTAAAGGTCATTAGAAAAATTAGATAAATGAATAAAATAAGCATAAAATAGAAATTACAAAAAAGATTAATGGTTTCTTTAGTAAAACTAAAAGTTTTTACTAAAATTGCTTTCAAGGTTTTTCGCTTAATTTTATGAAGCATTTGCGTGTTTAAAAGTAAAAAAAACAAAAACGAAAAAAAAATAAACAAGATAACGTGCAAAAAAAATTCAAACAAATAATTAAGTTTATGTGTTTATGATATTAAAAGACAATAAAATATAATTGAAATCTAATAAGCTGCTCTTATTACTCAATTTACAAATTTTAACTTGTATTTTACACCTTTTAATTCCATTTATTTATTACAGAATTGGCGTCATCGTTTACAAGGTGTTTTACAATTGGAGCAGGCTTTGAAGTCATCAGAAAATCTCTTACGTGTTCAACCATGTTTGGACTCTTTATTGCGCACTCTACTGTCATCTGAGTTCAAAACTGAAGTGGCTGATGAAAAACGCAAGCTATTAATTAATTTAATAACACGTTTACCCTTAGACAACTTGGAAGATCGCACCATGCAAATTCTGAGTGGACTTTGTCGTCAAGGTGGTGCTGGTGCTAATCAAGTGTGCAAAGCTTTAATGCAAAGATTACCACCGGCGGCTATTGTTTTAAAATTACTATCACAAGAATTTTTACATGCCAAAAGCTCAAGGGTAAGTAATATGTTTTGTTGTTATTGTTTTTCTGAACAATTTAGTTTAGCCAGACAGACAGTGCTAGAAAACTATGCACAATTATTTTTTTTTTTTTTGCTTAAGTATGCGGAATAATTAAACAACAATCACTTGCTGTACATAGTTGAAATTCACTTACTTCAGCAAATACTCTGAATTTAAGTTACTTGCATAAATGTCCACAGCAAAAATTTGCAAAGCTCATACTATCAAAGCTATTTCTTATTTTGATATTTAATGCTTTCATTTCATTTAGTAGCAACATTAATTTCCTGTTTACTTTTTTGCTTCTTCTTTGGCTTATTTTATTTGGTTCAAAAAAGTTTTTCTTTTTGATTTGCATGATTGTTTTAAATGAACTGCACCTTGTGCTCAATGCATTCATTTCATTTGCATGTTGGTAAACTTCCGTCGTCAGCACTACACTCAATTCTAATTGAATATTAGTAATTGAGTGAGAAAAGAGAAGGAAAGTTCAAGAGAGAGCAGACATTCTGCTCCATATAATTCGCTTGCTAAAAATGATGTGCTATTTAAAAATCAATTAAAATTATATCCTGAAAGGCTACACAAGGTTGAAGGAAAATATCGATATAAAATATAAATAATTATTGTAAGCCTCTAGCTTTAAAAAAAAATCCAACACATTGGCAAGAAAATCTCTAAAAATTATTTTCCAACTATAAATTCTCTGAAAGAAAAATGTTACATTAAACTAATGAAACTATTTCATTAAAAAATTTTCATTTATTCAATGAAATCTCTTACAAATTATGTGAACTAATGTGAATAATTTTCAATACATCAATGAAATTATTTTATAAAATAAATGAAATAATTCATTAGCCTAATAAAAGATTTCATTGCTTGAAAACTTATAAATTTTCATTATATTAATGAAAAAATTACCAGGATACAACAAAAAAATTCTCTCGGTGCATCAAGAAATTTAAAGCACTAAATTTTTTTTAAGTTTTCATATTCCGTGAATCATTTGCTTTTTTATTACTGAGGAACTTTTTATTTACTGTTAACTTATAAGCAATTGGTATTTCATTAAGTTGGGCTTTATTTCAATAGTTATAAAATCTTGTTTAGCTGAACGTTGTTGGAAACGTCCTGCGACGCTTTTTGACATTAAAACGTTTGTTTTGTTATAGCACATTTAAGAACGGCCATATGCTTTTGACCTAAGAAAACAAGTAAATATAAAAAAATTTATTTTTCTTTTATGTAAAATGTACAAAAAAATTGAAAAAGAACTACATTGTATCAGCTGTTCACAAACATAAAATCGTAAAAAGGTGGCTAAGTTCTATTTTATACAAACTTTGCCGTGCCGTCTACGTGACATTTGATTTCGATAAGCGCTTTCATTGCTTTTCATATAAAACGATCAGCTGATAGCTAAATCTTACGGGACGTTCGGATAATTCTAGCTTTAGACTATCTTAAAAATTCAATGGAATGAGCTTTGTTTTTTGCTCTTGTGTTTGCTGTGAATTCATGCACGCAAAAATCAACTTTGGTTTTGAGAACTCAATTTGTTACCAATTAAAACATTCTCTTGTAATAATTATATTTTTTTAGTTATAACAACAACAATTCAATAATAAAGTCTTAAATTTTGTTCTCTTAAAAATATTTCGATTTTTTTATAACCATAATTAAAAAATTTAGTTGTTACAACCGAAGTTCTTTTCTGTGTGTATGCTATTGTGAATAAAGTTTTTCAAATTACGTGGGCTACATACATTCGATTTTTAAGTTTTCTTTAATATGCTGATACATATGAAAGATTTCTGGCAGAAAGCTAAAAACGCTCTCACTGAATAAGGCATTCATTATTCGAAGTCTGAAGCTGGAATAGAGAACGCATTGGCTGTACAAAAGATTCCTTTGGTCGCGTTACATAATACACATCTCCTTTTTTTTAACAACACAAATGCGTGAAACTTCTTGGCTTGTCTGCAGAAAACACCCATTTAGGAAATTATTATCATTTCTTTTTATTATAATAATATGGTATAGTTCAATTATATTTGGAACAAAATATTGGCCAAATAGCCGCCGCGACCTCGGCGGCATACATCCATCCGATGGTCCAAATTTTCGATGACGCTGTATAAGTGATAATGCCGCCAGCCCATAAACCGCACCAAACAGTCATTCTTTGTGGGTGCATTGGTTTTTCGACAATTACTCTTATATTATCATTCGCCCAAATGCGGCAATTCTGCTTATTGACGAATCCACTGAAGTGAAAATGTGCCTCATCACTGAAGATGATTTTTTTCCAAAAATAATCATCCACTCTTGCCATTTCTTGCCACCATTCTGACCATTGACGACGTTTGGAAAGGTCAAGAAGCTTTAGTTCTTGAGTCAATTGCACCTTGTGAGCGTATAAATGCAAGTCTTTATGCATAATGTTCATCAACGACCAGCGTGAGAGGTGAAATTATTGGGCACCACGACAAGTTGAGGTGGACGGTTCTTCAGCCACACTATCGCGAACAGCAGCAATATTTTCTGCAGTACGAGCATGCACTGGTGTTTTCACATGTCCTACAGACCCGGTTTGCTCAAACTTTTGCACGAATTTTCCGATTGTACGCACATTTTGGTGATTAAGTTGACCGAAAAAATCACGAAGTGCGCGATATGCATTTTGATTTGAACGCCCATTTTCATAATAAGCCTGAATAAGTTTAACGCGTTGCTCGATTATGTATCTTTCCATGGTTCAAATTGAGTTAGTCTAAAATTGAGAAATGTCAAATGAAATGCAGAAAAAAACTTGACACTTAGGTTTGGTTCACATTCAACATCGACCCTTAAAATTTAACCACCGTTTAATTTATACAAGTCCAAGAGAAATCAATGACAAGTTCCATTATTGATTTGAAGGACTGAAGAAAATAGTTGAATAACTACTAAAGAGACTAATAAGGAAATGTAAATGTCTGTACACCCATGCCGTGCTAAGATTTTTTATGTTTTGGGTATGAGATTTCTAAGACTGTCTTTGGTCAATCAAGAACTTCTTTTTCATTTTTCGCCTCAATATTCAACAGTAAGACTGTAGCACTGTGGGATGTTTTTTTATTAAAAAAGAGTAAAAAGTTTTCACAAGATTGAGAAATAAAAACCGAAAAAAACAACCTCAAAGGTTATACCAAAAGACGCTAGTGATGGAAAAAGCAGTAACCTTAGTGTGTGTAAAAGGGATTACTAAAAATTCAATTTTATTCCAAACTTTTTATCATAGTCGACATCGACTAGCATAATTTTGTATATTTTAAAACTAAGCTAAACACATTTCATAAAACAAATAAAATAAAAAAATTGTTATAAGCAAAAAATATTAATTTTAAATTTCAACTCGTTGCCGAATAACACTGATGACAAAATCATTGTCAACACACGGCAATATTGATAGAAATCGTTTTTCTATAATAATAAATTGGTGCCAACAGGCATTGAAATTAGTCAACATTAAAAACTGTAATAAAGTAACGTCGGCTTGTGTCAATGACGCCTAATGGGAAAAGGGTGATTATTGTTCTTTACTTATGGGGTATCTAGTGTAAGGTACAAAGCGGAAGAGAGGAAAGGGAACAATCAGTTGATGACTAGACGTCAAAGCGGAAACACGTATCTATTCAAAAGGGTCCGAGTTATAATTGTAAAGCGACATAAATCCTCCCTCTCGCTTTAGTTTTCACTATTTGCTTAATTAATTTTTTTACTTTATTTAGTTCTGTTTGTACTTGAAGAAAATATTTTTTTTAATAAAGAAATTCTTTTTACTAGATCCTACTAAAATTTTTATATAGATTTTCTAGAGACCATATCTTACTACCGAGATAGCCACAGGTGACTGGTATCTTATTGCAAAATATTGACTAATAAAACTTGCCACTTATTTTTCTTAAAATGAGTGTTGTTATATGTAAACCTAGACTTATAAACATATTTACTAAAAATCACTTAAACTTCACTTACACTATTTTTCACAGCTTATTTTAGCACTAACATGAATAGTCTAAGACAATTTTTTGTGTGTCTTAACATTAAATCACGATGAGTAACTTCCTAAAGCGCTTTTACTATTACTGCTTCATTAGAAAAAAAAGCCTGCTAGATTAATTTCTAAGAAATATTTTACTCCTACCACTTTTCATTTAAGTACAAAGAGAAATTTAGTAAATTATTATGATTTAAATTATTTCTATAATAATACCCTTGTTAAACATTTATGAATAATTTTTTTATGACAATAGTTTCGCGAACACGCCTTACAAATGGTCATATATTCACTCATGACCTTTCCCAGTACTTGCATTGATACAGAAACATGTGTAACAAATGCAACATATGCCGCATTGAATCGCAAACGACGGGTACGTCAAGCTGCTCTAGATGTACTCGCAGTTGTGGGTCAAATATCCAATGCTACACAAGTACTGGATGTTGTGCAAAATATTGCAAATTTACGTGATGATGGTGTTGCATTGATGGCGGCAGTTAAAACACGCCTGTCACGCAAACAACTGCCACTGGTAAGCAGTGAGGGTGTAGTTCAGTATTCATTGCATGTGCCACCCACACAATTAGGCAGCAACATGACATACAATAACGAGATTAAACTTCAAAATGAGAGCATTAATCATAATACGAATAATTGTAGTAGTAAAAAACATGAAGACTTTGTTAAAACACCAACAGCAACTGATGAACAAGGACCGGATATAGATTGGATTACAGCAGGCATTGGTTCCGTTTCACCCACTTCTCTAAAGCGCAGAGCCCACAAAAATCGTGTTTCTACTAAGCAGAGTTTTACGTGTCTCAATACTAAAAGAAGGTATATTGAATATGCAGTTTTAAAAAAGAATTAATTTAACTTATTTACTGGTTTTTGTTTCCATTTTATTTTCAGCAGTTTTATAACCAATGAACTGGTTTATAAGCCATCAATTCGCAACCCCAACGACTTAACACAGAATAATCACAGTTATGAAAGTGTAAGTTTCTTTAATTAAGTGTCAAAATTAGCTAAAAATTTTAAAAGGTTTAATGGCGCTTGCAAAAACGACACAAGTATACAATGAAATATGTCATTCCTTGCGTAAAAGAGAAGTAAAAGGCCTGCTTCACTATTTTTTTCAAGAATCAAAGTCTTAGAAGAATATTTTATATTATTTATTTGTTAATAAAGAGAAATAGACATTTAAACATAAACAAAAATAACTTGTTAGCTAATTGTGTATCGAATTAAAGGAGTTCTATTTCTCGAGGTTCTACTCTAAATTTTATTTTAAAGTTATACTCAACATAAAATCAAAACTGTTAAAAGTGAGAAAAAATTTTTGGAAAAAATTTTTGTAAATTAAAGTTAATAAAATAAAAATACATCGCTTATATATTTAAAAAAAACTGAATACTTAGCTGACTTTCAATATGGAATTATTATAGGTTTATTGAAAGTCAAAAATATGTGGTTGGGAAGTAAAGCATGAATAATATAATTTACTTATATAAGTTAAATATATCGCTTATTTACTTCTTTAAAGTCAAAAATTAAAAAAAAATTTTTTTTTCAAATTAATAAAATTAATTTTTTGTCAATATTTTACTTTATATGAAGTAAAAATTAAAAAAAAAAATATTAAGCGTAACATATTTAAATTTATTTCCACAAAAATGAAAATTGCTAATTTTAGTTGACATTCCAATAAAATCATTTTTATACCCTTCATAAAAAGTAAAAATAAGTAAATAAGTATATATAAGATTGGCATTCCGTGTGTAGTATGTACACTGTATATGTGCCACTTTATAAAGCATATAGATATATTTTGGATCCTTATAGATAGCATAGTCGATTTCACATTCTCAGTCTGATCGCGCGGATAATGAAATCAACGTTCTGAACTCCCTAGTAAATTTGCAGAAAAGTTTAGTATATAAATTTGCTGCAAGTTGCTGCAAGCAGGTTGCTATTCAAACTCAAACTAATCGGTAAATATATTGATTAGTTATGAGCTCTCAAATGCAATTATCTCTATTTTTGACAATTTTTTTCTGAGAGCTTTTTTTAATTATATCGTTTAAAATGCAAAATGAACAAAAAGCGTGATACGGTCAAGACTCCTATAATGCTGTGTTTTTATAACTCGAATCCCATATAACGCGGCTTGATATATAACAAGTTTTCCTATAACACAGTCTATTTATCGCCAGACTATGCTTTATTACCACAGGAAAAGAAATTTATACAAGGTGGATGAAAAGAAGTCAACCGATGTTGTTTGGCTCTCAATTTTTCTTCTAAATGAAAATAAAATGTGTGCCGTTGCTCCGCCCTATTGGAACCACATGTCCTCCAAACCTAATTCGTTCAATTTCGGCAGAAAAAACTCGTTTAACATGGCGCGCACCGTCCACTGTTGTCGTTTGACCAGCCCGATGACTCCTCCAGCGTGAACAACGCACCATGCAGTCACTTTGAGCAGGTGTAGTCGCTCCTCGTGCATCACTCGTGGATTTTCGGTGCCCCAGAAGCGATAGTTTTGCTCTTTTACGTACCCGCTGAGGTGGAAATGAGCTTGTCGCTCATTATTATTTTGGTCGAAAAATCGTCCACTTCGATTATTCCGCGTTTTGCGGACTGTACCTCTCCATGGCTTGTTCACTTGTATTCTACATTTGTCTAGTTCACAAATATCAAAACAGATTTGACATTGGCCATTATTTACAAAAATAAGAGTACGATTTCATTCGATTTATATTAAAAACACATAATTTTGAGATTTTTATAAACCGGTTTCCATTGAACGTTTATAAAACTCGTCACAGCCAAATTTAACTTGTTTTTTAGTTACGACATTATTGAAGTAGATGAATGCTTGTAGATAAATTTTTTTTTAACTTAAAGAAAATAAACCAAAATCTCCAAACTAATTGGCCATTAATTCAATTTAATGAAATTTTATTGATATTATAAATTTTGCATTATTGAAGTATTACTGTAGAGGGAAATTTCCAACTTTTTCTGTTTCTTAATACAAATTTACATTTTTAAGTTTCTATCTTGTGAAGCCCAGAAATTATTATTATTAATCTTTTACCCTTGTACAAACAAAGTCATACTGTTTTCTTTTATTATCAAGAAATCGAATTACAAACAAACCTGTCTCTGAAAATCAAGTATTTTTACGGAAATATTAAAAAAAATGTTTATACTGAATTTTTTTTCTTCAAGTTTAAAACAGTTAAGTAATCATTTTATCCACAACACTAATGAATTCTAGTTGAATAGGGTATGCAAATGTTCCAGAAAAAAATTTTTTAATATTATTACAATCCCTATATGAGTAATTTTACACTGCACATACTCGTACTCATTTCAGAGTGTTATGAAAAACTAAATACATCAAGGGAGAGTTTCTGAGATAGTAGTAATTGCACTTGTATGAGGTGGTTAGTTGTTGAAATGCATGACATGATAATAAATAGTTAGTGTTTGGTTAACTTTCTTTGATAAAGGACATATAAAATTTGAGAAATAAAATAAAAAAACTGTGAACGAAAATTCAATAAAAAAACTTCGTGTTTTAAAATTGCATACTGTTGTTTTTGTTAAGCTAAAATTAAGCAAATGATTTTACCATTTGTTAGCGTTAATAATTTTTCTAATAATCGTAAAATGCTAGACATTTACAATAACTATCCCTTGTATAATTTAGTGCCAGCAAATTTTTTAAAATGGGTATAAAACTGAATAATAAGAAATGCATTTTATATGTTGTGAAATTAAATGTTTTGGTGTTTTTTGTTTTCTTTCTTATTCTCATTCTACAGGAGGACAATCATCACAACAGTAATAATTTTCATCATGTTTTTGCCTCAAATCCTTACAATTATGGTTTGTCTACAAAGAAAGCAAATGGTAAATATTAAAATTAAATTTTATTTTTATGTTCAGAAATGTTAAATAATTAAAAAATAATATTATTATAAAATGTTTATGTATTTGTAATTTCGTTTTGTTTTTTGTGTTGTTCACCTAACAACCAGCCACTTCCTTGAACTTAATGAAACTAAATTTTAACATTCCTTAACAACATTAAGGTGGTACAAATTTGGATGCATTTTGTTTCTTAGCACTTTTGAGAGTTAGGAAAAATGTTTTTCTTCAACTTTTTAAATTTTATGGGAATAAATTTACGTAGATTTTAAAGTAAAACTTATGAAAAAAAAAAATCCAATAACGTTGACTTTAAAGTCTTACATTTTTTGAATAAGATATTTAAGATGGCATAGTTTTACACATTAAGTTTTTTATTCACATGTTTTTATTAATTTTTATCAAAATTGATTAATTTACAAATTTATTATTCATGTTTTGTACAATTACATCGAATATAAATCCTCTTTATTTGCAACAGCTGATCGAAAATGGTATAGGGTAGATAAAACTTCTACTGTGTCCATGTTTTTAATTTAATATCTTACTTAAAGCTTTAATACAATATCGTACACCACGGACTATTGCCCCACTTTATTTATTACTATTATAAAAACGCAACCCTTAAGATCTACCGTGCAACCCAGCTTTCAACTACAATCCCAGAGATTGCTATAGAATTAATCTATAATTCTTTCAGGGTGAATGAGTCGCTCTGACTTTGGCATGGCCACTTTGGCTCTTCATTTCATTTAATGAAATAATTTCATTAATTCACATAATTTGTAAAATAGTTCACTGAATCAATGAAAAAAATTTTATAAAATAATTTTCTGTTGGTGAAGAGGTTAAAAGGTTTTTTTACGTTTAACAGAAGTTAGGTTGCACAGGGTGCCATAATAAAGGCAAGGCAGTAAAAGCCTCAGTTGGTTCCTTTGACATAATCGGTCAGGAAGAAACAAAAATAACAATAGCAAGCAAGTGGCTAAAGTGAAGAGTAGTATAACAATATGGAAAAAAAGACATGTCCTCCATGGGTTAAACCAATTGCCAGATAGCATGCCGATCTCTCACACTAATATGCGAGTACCGGGCATAGGCAGAAAAGGTGGTCCACGTCCTCTCTTCCTCTTTGCCCTGACACTTTCTTTAAGTATTTTTAAAGCGCTACTACCTTAGAAACCCTAAAAGTTGTTCTTATAAAATTATTTCGATTTTAGCAAAGCGATATTGTTTTCATTGCCATTTCTTTAATTAAGGAACATATATCACCCGAACATCCCTGAGTTAATTGCGCCAACAAATCAGTTTTTTATTAGCCAAGATTTTATGACAAATCTATTCTTTTCGTATGGTTGTTAAAGCTGCAGAGGCCTGTTATTGCTGCTGCCACATATCTCACAGTAAATCGATAGCTATTCATCATCTTCGCTTTATCACATATCCGCTAGTCTGTCCACCGATATAACTGAAGACATAATCAAATTGAAAAAAAATCTTAATTTAATATATTTTAGAAGGCAGCTATTTCAATCAAAGTCCTTTAAAAAAAAGTAATAGACTTAGGGCGTTTAAAAAAACGCATAAGGTAATCTAAACTCACGGTTTAACGTATCGATCTTCCCTGAAGTTCTAAATTTTACATAAATTCACTAAAAAAATTTACAAACTCGTAAAGTAAAAATTTTTAAGCTTCTCCATAGTTTTCGTAATATTTGTTTCCATAAGAATCATTAATAGGTAACCTTAGAGCGATAATTTTTCATTTAATATATAATTTATTAAACAAAACTGAAAACGAAATTTTTTACTAAATTTAAATTTAAAAACAAAACGAAAATTTTAAAATATTCAACGCTACTAATAGATATCGATTATATAGCATCCGCCAAATAACTTTTTTTTTTTTTTTGAAAATGCTATAAAAACATCGAGTGTAGCTTCGGCTGTGTTGCACGTAGCGCCGTCCTGTTGAAACCAAATGTTGCCAATATCCTCCTCTTCAATTTTTGTGAACAAAATTTCGTTGAACATGGCCCGATAACGATCGCCATTGAGTAACGGCCACTCTTTGCTCATTTTCGAAGAAAAATGGCCCAATTATGCCTCTGGACCAAAATCCGCACCAAACAGTGACTCGTCGGCTTTTCAATATATGCGTGCGGGCTTTCTGTGCCAGAAATGCGACAATTTTTCTTGTTTACATACCCGCCAAGATCAAAATAAGCTTCATCTGAAAAGATGATTTTTTTTGGCAAAATCGGCATCTTCTGTAAGTCGATCGCAGGCCCACTTAGCGAAGCGAAAACACAACCATATTCTTTCAGCGGAAGGATAAAACTAATTATCTGTCAAATCAGACATGAGCTAAGTGTTACCATTCACGAAATAAACACTAGTTGAAAAAAAACGTTCGGACCCTATATATTATTTGGCTTTTGATTTGTTGTTGCATTTTTGTTCCCAATAGTTCGTTAGAAAAGGTCAGTTAATGTCAATCAGGTAAACTTTCTAACTTTGCCTGACAAAGAAAAATTTTTTTAATAAATAATTAAAAAAAGAAATTAAATAATCAATAATTGTGTATGATAGAGGCAGTAAACTACGTTTTGCTTAAATTTTAATTTTAAATTTTATCACACTAAAACGTTGTTGTTATTTTCAGTTATAAAATATTCAAAAGCAAATTAAAAATATAAGGAATTCAAACGAACATTCCTATCGAAAAAACAAATATAACGATATTCAGTGCTGTTCTGGATTTCGAATCCGAATATTTATTCGAAATTGAAAAATTCAGCACATCATAACTACTCTGTGGTCCATTTTAAGATTTTGATAATTTTGTTTTCACTTTGTTTTGAGTGTGAAACTATTGGTAGAATTAAAAAAACATAAAAGTTTTAATTTAATAAGAAGAAAAAAATGTATTTCCACATTTTTTCAAATCGGTGTGGAATACAAATCATTCACGATTTTCTTCAATTCGGTATTCGAAATTCGAAAGTTACTGAATACCGAATTCAAAACAATATCGTTATACTTGTTTTTTCGATACGAATGTTCGTAATAAAAGTTACCAAATCGTCACATTCGCTATCAAATAACGATAATCGAAATTTTCAACCTTCATTCATTCTTTTTTAAAAAGAGAAAAATTTTATCGATATATTACACTATGGAACATTTTTGGGATTATTTTCTGGGGGGTGAGAAATTCCAAGTCAGGGTGATGGTACTAGGTCGGTATAGTAAAACCCTCAAAGGGTTTGGTGTTCGTATGTGTCAGTTTTTTTTTATGACCTTTTAAATTTTTTCCTTATCTTGATGTTTTTTCGCTTAGTTGTAACATTTTGGCAAAAAAAAAAAAAAAAAAAAAAAAAAAAAAAAAAAAAAAAAAAATCCAGTACCATTACCCTGACTTGGAATTTCTCACCCCCCAGATTGGCTGTTGTACTGTGTTATTATACAGTACAATAATTTGGGCCCATCTTTTACACTTTCAGCGGTGATTAGTATAAAAAGTGATATGTGTAACAGATTTTTTGACGAGTCTGTTTGTTATTTTTTGGTTTATTAAAAAATTTTTTAACTTTGCTACGATTGAAATCTTATACACAGCTTTCTATAATTATTATCTGTTATGTCATTTCAGGAGAACACCCATACTATACAACCAGACGATTAGTAGCAAACTCATGCTCAGACTCTTCCGTGGATGGAAGAAGTTCTGATAGCAATTATACGAGTAGTGGTGGGAGTGCAATTAGTAATGATGTGCCAGTTAAAGCTGCCTCTGATTCTGGTGGAGATGGCATAAGTGGTCGGTTTACTCGTCAAGTACTTAACTCAAGGTAATAATAAAATTTACAAAACAAAAAGAATAATTTTTGTTGTTTGAGTGGCACACACAGGCTATAGTTCTAATTATTAATTAACTACAATCATAGTTTGAATAAGGAAAATGTGTAAAAATAATTTTTTTTTTTAATTTAATAGGTTTCCCAGTATGGATACCACATATCGTGTACATAAACCACCAATATATTATCCTGGCATGGGAGCTTATGCCCATTTACAGCAACAACAATATAACATGAACTCCACTTATCCTAAAGTAAATTATACC
Organism: Thelaira solivaga; assembly: GCA_947397855.1. Lineage (NCBI taxonomy): Eukaryota > Metazoa > Arthropoda > Insecta > Diptera > Tachinidae > Thelaira > Thelaira solivaga. The sequence goes on along the minus strand of OX377611.1, from coordinate 37,788,597 downwards.
CTTCCATCACAACAACATCATCATTCTCAATTGAGTAATAGAAGAAAAACCCAGAATCACTATCTACAGCAGCAGCAAAAATCCCCACCTTACTACTACATCAACAACAATCGAGCCCAACATTTTAATCGTTATAATGCCACTTCCATAACAAATACTACGCATAAAAGCAATTGTGGAAATCAAGGTTTTTGTCAAAAAAAAAATTTATTTTCAAAAAAAAAAATTCTAAAAATTTAATTTTGTTTTACGATTACAGAGAATTTCAAAATGTCAGAAAATCTTCAACAAGGAGATTTAAACAATTGTGGTGATAGTCTAGATGGTACTTATACAATTTCTCCTGGCGGCACAAAATTTCCTAGTCAACAACAGCCTGTTACAGCAGCAACAGAAACAAACGGTCGCCGTTTTGTTAATGTTGATAAATTTCTAATTCAAAGGTATGTATGCATGTGTGTGCTTGTGTGAAGAAATGTGGATATGTATATGTTAGTGATGAGTATTGCAAACAGTATAACAATACCCAAGACTTTCTGGCTTGCAAAAGTTTCATTTGTGTGTCTGCTTGTTTGCCAGCCCATCCTTTTGATTTTATGCAGGATAATTAGAAAGTTTTCTTTAAATTGTTAAAGTTCAGGGAAAAATAGCATAGTTTGTGTATTTGGAATGTTTAATAGTTTAAAGTTTTTTTTATAAAAGAGCTGGGTGAAGTTTGTTGAACTAAAACTTGTTGATTCCAGTTGGTTAACTTTGTTTGAACTTTTAAAAGGATTATTAAATTAATTTGTATTTAATTCTAGCCGACCCGGCAAATATTGTTTTGCCTTCAAATTTTGCTTATGTATAAAAATAATTAAAATGAGAATAATAGAACGTATTTTTGCGGCATTTTTTATTTACATTTCAAGGCATTTCATTGACGTACATTCAGATAACCAATTGAAATCCATAAATAGTTCTTTTCTGTGATATCAGAATTCCGTTCATTATAATGCTGTACAATATACGAAAGTATTTTGTTTTTGGCTGATTCGTAAGCATATAATGCTGATAGTATTCCGCAATGGAGAAACATTGATTGTCAACGTAAATGCCTCAAACACCCAATAGCTGACCTTAAAACTTGTCAATTGTCATTGCGAATACAAGTCGTTCAGGAAACTGCAAGTGTTTAAAATGCAACATTAGACGAAACCATTGGGATTAATGGTATAAGTATTGTCACTTCGACAACGTTTTTCATCTAGTTTTTTAACGCAAGTCGAGTACCATTGCAAAGATGTATTTAGTTGATTTACATTTCACAACACTACAACTACCAATTCGCTTTTCAGCTATCGATAATTTCATAGAGTAAAAAAAGTCGATTAGATAGTTGACTACATCGTTTTAACGTATCTCCCTAAGATGTCTTACGTCATTTAATATTTCTAAATATGTTATTCTTACAAATACACTCTGAAACATTTTGTCAATTACTGGAACAACCATAGAAGATTACGGGATAGGACATAAGCTCTTATAAAAAGGGAGATCCTCTATATTTGTAATCTATCGCCCAAATACTCAGCAATTACTATTCATTATTTAAAAAAAAAACAATTTCCGGATTAACTATAGAAGAGATTACGGGTTGGGAAATACAATGTTTTAAAGGGGAGATCCCCTATCTTTTTTAAGTGCTACCAATTGGGCAGAAATTACTTTGGAGTATTTAAAAAAAATTAAATTCACTCATATCCTAGTACTACTGCTCTGAGAGATTTTTTCACTTTTCGGACGAATCATAAAAGATTATCCAATAAGACATGCACCATTTTAAAAGGGAGGCCATCTATATTTGTAATCTGATATCTAATTAATCATAAATTATTTTTAAAAAAAATTGAAATGAACTCATACACCAGTACTCTTGTTCTAAGAGATTTTTACAATTACCGATTTTGCCCACGAAGTGGAACAACCCTATACAAAATTTGATTTTATGATCCTAAGCTTTCTGGAAGTGTTTTAACTTTTTCTGAATTTTTTTTATGATATAAAACAGAATTTGACAAAATCCTTCAAAGCAACATACTCCAAAATTGGGTGGCAGATTACAAATATAGAGGACATCCCCTTTTAAACGATGTTTTTCTATTTCGTTATCTCCTATGGTTCATCTAGAAAGTAACAAAAATGTTCAGAGCATTACTACTGGGGTATGAGGGAATTTCCAAAAAAAAAAATTTAAATACTCTAAAGTAGTTTCTGCCCAATTGGGTAGCAGATTACTAGTAGAAAAGACCTAATCTTTAAAATGGTGTCTGTCTCATCGCTATGGTTCATCTGCAAATTCACAAAATCTCTCAAATATTCCAAAGTAATTTATGTCTTAATTGGCTGGCAGAATTTACATGAATTTATCTGAGAATTTAAAAAAAGTAGTAGTAGAATTGGTTGTAATCAATTTATCTTTTCATAAAAACATTTAAATAAATATTTATCACACCGATTAAAGCGTTCAATTGGGTATGGTAAATTTTTCTTTCCCTAAAAACATAAGTTGGGTTATGCCGAATATGTAACAAAAAAATAGCAAATCGGTCCAGCCATTCTCATGTGATGCAATTACAAACGAACGACATATCACTACATAGTATAAAGCAAAGTCGCTTCCCGCGTCTGTCCCTATGTCTGTATGTATGCTTATATCTTTAAAACTACACAACGTATTTTGATGCAGTTTTTTTTTTAAGATAGAGTGATTCAAGAGGAAGGTTTATATGTATAATCTTGGAAGGCTTAACGCCACTAATTTGCCCGGCAGGTAGCGCTATAGTCGGTCTCTGACTTATTTGCCTACTACCTGCTTTTACCTGCTTTTGCACGGTTCTTTACTCTATGAGTACGATTTCTTAGTGTAAGAAGATCGAATATATAAAAATTTTAAGGCAAGACAACGTTTGCCGGGTCAACTAGTTTTATATATATAGATAAAATACATAATCAGTCCAATTATTAATAAAAATTACCGAGAGTTTTTTCACCTTTCCTTTCCTCTTACCAAAAAAAATGTTTACCTTTTCCTAATTTAGGAAATTTTTTCCCAAAAAGCAAAATGTTCCTTGGGAAAAACTTTCTAGGGAATATTCATGATTGGGCTGAAATTGATATCAAGTTAAATAGGTGACACGATATACGAGTACATATATGAACATTACTTGAAAATAATTTGTTACATTTTTAAAAAAAAAAACAAATGAAATTCTATTGTGAAATTTTCTTTAAGCGTTTGTAAATTGGCTCACCAATGTACATATATACGAGTATGGATGTGAGGGACAGCATAGTACTAAGTAAACAATTTATTATTTTCCATGAGAATATCACTGAAAATTAAACACCAAAAAAGATTAATTTTTGTAAGAAATAAATAATTATAATCGGACTCGAAAAAGAGCGTTTTTTATTAACAAAATGTATCTACTAGACGTACCCACAAGACTGTATTAGCTAAAAAAAAATTGTTGAAATATTCCAAACCCTTCTTTATGTTTGCTTATGTCTGATGTCAATTTATGTAAAATGTAAAAAAGTGTTACCCCTTTTTAAACATAAAACAACGACAACAAAATTACTAGTTGTAGTCGTACAACATACTCGTAAGTTGGCCTACATTTTTTTAAAAGGATTAATTACAAACCTTAATGGTTAAACCACGAGGGTAAATAAATACTATTTTATGCACGAGTATGTATATCAAATTCATTTATATCAATTTTGTTTCGATATAGACAAACTACATTTAATATCAAGTAAATGTGCGTTTTCCATAAGCAACAAGAAAATTTCTGGAAAAAATTACTAAAAATGTGTAAAAAATGTTAAAGTTGACCTCAATTTGAAGTCAAGAGAAAACTAATGAATTTGGAATTATAAATGTTGTGGCTAAAGAAACAAAACAATAAAACTAGCGTCATAAAATATTGAGAGTTTAGGCAGTAAAGCATTTTCAGTTAACATTTGTACTCGTATTTCTTTTGTTTTCTTTAAAAGAAAACTTATTTAACTTATTGGGGTGGGCTTTGTTTTCTTCCACATGAACAGGTAAAGGAAAAATTAAGTATTGCGTGTGTTAAGTTTGGGGTTTTCTTTTGCTTTTTCGAAAGTTGCTAGACTAAAGTGAAGCGGGTATAGGGAGATTGTTGCAAAAAAAATATTGTGTCCAGTTTTATATGTCTGCTTGCATGACATACTATTTCATAACCTTTCATGTTGTTTTCTTTTTTATTTTAATAACTGGAGTCAGATAGCTGGAATGGAATGGAATTTTATTACTAAATTGTGGCTAATAGAGTTTAAGTTTATTTATTTAAAAAAATTGTAATTTGTATGTATGTATTTGCTTTTATATATTTTACTTTTATATAAAGGGTGTCACAACAAGAACGCAAGATTTAAATTTGGCGCCATTCGAAGTGTCATTGTTTGACGTTTGAACAATTGTTATTGTTTGCTAGAAGAAGGTACGAGGTTAGTTAAAAATGACCATGGACAGCGAAGGGAGTTCGTTAATTGGGTATTGGAGAGACAACATGAAAATGCTGATTTTGCCGATAAAATCATCTTCAGTGACGAGGCCCATTTCCATCTTGATGGCTTCGTCAATAGGCAGAATTGTCGCATTTGGGGTGAGGAAAATCCTCGAGTGATTCACGAGAAGCAAATGTATCCTCAACGTGTCACTGTGTGGTGTGGTTTTTGGGCTGGAGGAATCATTGGACCTTTTTCTATGCAAATGAGGCAGGTCAAGCGCAAACAGTCAATGGTGCTCGGTATCGTGAAATGATAACCAGTTTTTCTTGCCTAGAATTTTAGAAATGAATGTGAATGGCTTGTGGTTTTAACAAGACGGCGCCACATGTCATACAGTCAGAGAAACAATTCAATTGCTGCATCAGTAATTTAAATCTTGCGTTCTTGTTGGGACACCTTTATAAAGATCAATTTTTACAAAAGAGGTAGAATTTTATAAAATTAAAGATGGTTTTATACATGACCTTAAAATAGAAAGAGAGTGAGAAGCTTAGGATGAATCATAGAACAATTAGCTTAAGGCTATTTTTAATTCAAGGTACAACCAAAGGCTACAAAGCCCAAACTGAATCTATTGATTCTAAATCTCATAGATGATAAGATATTATAGAGTCACTTTTTAATATAGCATGATTCAAGTGATCGTGGTCAAATCATAGGTGGCATATTGGCCTACCATGACTTTCAGAACCCAGGTAGCAAATCATGTGTTTTAAAGCTAAGTCACACACACCCGTCTTGCTTAGGGGTTACACTGATGTAAAACCCGTTCCACAAAGCTACGTTCTATTATACAACTACAGCCATTACTTAAACTCCCGAGGGAAACTTCACCAATAACCGGTCACAGATTATGCGACGTCTTCATGATGAGTATGCGTCCATGGACTAGAACAATGAAGCAGGGATGTTGTTTTCAGAACATCTTACATTAAACCCAGTAGAATTGAAACGAAGCTCGGTTCACAGACCCCTGCCCTCATTGTTCAATAAGTGAGCACTCGCTCTTAGCCCATCAATTCAATAAAGCATTCTCTGTACCGTACCATTCCGTGGTATCAATGTAAAGATTCACAGGTCTAACTCTGAAGATTTGAGGCATTTGCAACTCAGGGTGCTAGCGCACCCGTTAACTCTAGCTTTGTGATACATCAAGACGTAGATTTCGACAAGGAGGTACTCCTGGAGAGACTGAATTACCACAATAAAATTAGTGTGGTGCAGAATAATTTCTGTGGAGTTTTTCAACAGGGAAAGAAAACGTTAGTAGGAAATTGCTACTAAAAAGTATTTATTTTATAGCCTCCAATAATAAAAAAACTCATGAGCAGTCTAGGCTTAGGAAATGGGGATGTGCAATAGTAAAATTTAGCGGAAATATTTTTAAGTTTTTTAAAAATATTTCTAAATCAATAGAAAACTATGCAAGTAACGTAAATTAAAATGAAAATAAAATTTATGACAAAGTTAAGGAACATTAAAAGAAAAAAAAATGATTGAATGATTTGTTGTTAATTTTTTCACCACCACAACTACATTAGTCATTATTAATGACCAAGTGAAACCTCTTAATGCGCATATAATTTGTTATTGGTCGTATTAAAAAGGTAACTTAAGATTTTAATGTAAGCACAATTATTTTTTTAACAACACAATTTTTTTTAAGTAATTTATTTCTATTATTGCAAGTTTAAGTAAAATTTTCATTACTAACACGCAGTCTTTGAATAGAATTTTACGAGGACTATTTTTGTAGAACATTTCATCCCTCTGCACTGAAAGAATTATTCTTTTTTTTTCAACCAATGACAGTTTCATTCAATTAATGAAAACATTTCATTGATTCAATGAAATATTTCATTAAATAAATTAATATTTTAAAATGCCGGCACACATGTATTTTTTTTTGTGGTTCCCTCTAAAAAAAAAATCGATGTTGTCATACAGTGTTTGGTGCAGTAGACTTGTATTAATAATTTTGAGGGTAATTTTAAAACTATTAATTTTTTTTCGAATGTTTACATACCATAATTAGTTTTTTTTTTTAATTTAAAATTCCCTTCTAAAGCTTTTTCAAATCGGAATACTTAATAATCTCCCAGGTATATCTCTGGTGTGTGATTATATTTTGTTTTATTTGTATAAAAATCGTAGCCTCACATAGACAAAGAAAAGTGCCAGTCACTAGATAACCTTCTTCTCCTGAAAATAAAACACAAAAAAAAATTGACGAAATTGGTCGGTCGCATTTGGATATAGATATAAAATAACGAACAAAATTTGTAATATCTACAAAAGGTTATAACTTGAAATAGCCTTGATTTCATTATACGAACAACATATTCCTGAAAATATATCCTTTTCCTCTATGTTATGTTTATACAAATTAGCTCTTAGCAAATATTTTATCGTTGTCTTTTTATAAATATAAACCGTGTTTCACAACTCAAAATTAATTAAACACAAAAATGTAAATAAAATAAATATGCCTTTTAAAAATTTTGAAAAATTCTATTCAGAAAAAAACTAATGCACTCACCCAATATTAATCTTAAATCTATAATATGCAAATGAATTTCTTATAACTTCTTGAAACATGCAGCTTGTACACAGCAAAGTGTACTCTTATTTATAAGTGTATGTGTAGATTTGTGTGTCACTCATTTACTGCAAGAATGTAACAACTCGACCAAAATGATTTTTCAGTAAACTAATCTAAAGTTTGTAATTTGCAAGCAGAGAGAGAGAAGAGACTATCACATAAGAATACTCACGTGAGCTACATTCTGACTTCCTTTGAGATGCCTGTTGAACCTAAGGCCTTCTTCTCTAGATTCTTTCGTTGTTTTCAAACAAAAAATATAAAAATTTGTTTTCGTTTTCATTCGCTTTTACAGAAATAGGCAGCTAGTAACTAAATTGAACAATTTTCATACATTTTTCTTTCAAAAGAGAAATAGTATTAAATTTTTACTAAACCTATGCGGGTTTTGAGCTTCCATCTGCCTCGACTCTGCTGTTTTCTGCAGACAAACCAGATTGATGTTGTTTATAAAAACTGTTTAATTTATTTGTTTAAGTTATAATATAAATGCCAACAATCGCGCAGGCTGCTTTGTCAACACAGAGTCCCATCGTACTTTCATAGGACCAGAACTCTACTCTAGGATATATTAGGGAGAAAACTAGTTTCTGAGTTGAATCACAATTCTCAAAACGCTTTCAATCGCTGACTGGCTTCTGATAAGCTAAACGCTTCATTACTCTATGGCGAAGTACATTTCAGAAGCAACTGTTACTCCGTAAGAGTGGTCTCAGCCTTCTAACGGAATAGTTGAATGGGCATTGTGATCTTACACATAATCTTTATGCGCCAAAGAAGGTCGCCATATACTTTTGTATCGGCCAGGTCCTCTTCTATATCCACTTTTCAATGGGTCTGCGATAAAAACTCAATTTTTTAATGATGTTTTCTAGAATTTGGCTTATATGGGACCAAATTCATAAAAAAATATTTTTGTTTAATAAGAAAATTAATTTTTTTTTAATTTTTCCAAGAATACTAAATACTTTTGTATTCACTATAATTAAAATTGGATGTTTAATGAATAATAATAGTTTTTACTGATTTTTCTGTGAGCTTTAATACATAAGCTCTCTTTACTTTAAACATGACAGCTCATATTTAGATGGAGTAAAGCACCGAGCGATAACGGCTAAAAACAAATAAATATAAACTTAAGAATAAAAGAAAATAAGATTATGCCTTTAGCAAATTTTTTTTCTGCTTAAAAAATTCATTTTTTAAACAAAAAAATAACCAGCTGAAGACTTATACAAACCGGCCTTAGGCTTAAAAAAACTATTCTTTTTAATAAACAAAAATTCAAAAAATCTTAGAAAGATATAAAAAACTAAAGTCAAAAATTGCATAGTTTGACTTGTGACAGTTTTCTAGTAAGCGAATAGTTAAATTTATGTATCAGTTTTCTCATTAGTATTGGTAAGTCTACAAGTGTTGTGAATATTTAAAAAGGACCTTAGGCCAACTTGTGGACAAAGCAAAGTTCAGTCGTTGAATAAAACTTAACAAACGTGGTCACAGTAAAAACAGCATGTGAATTAAAACAAAAAAAAAAGAAAAATCAGGATAAAAATGAAAGGATTTTATGCTGTTTATTGTATTAAAAAATACAAAACAAATATGGTAGAAGCGAGTAGCTGCTATGTGTGTAATAAACTTAAAAAGTCTTTGCCCCTTAATGAGGACAATAGCCACTAGAACGAAAATAGAACTTTTAAGAAATTTAAATATTAAAGTTGGCTTGTTTGTGAAACGGGAAAGTGTGAATTAAAAATAAACCCATTAGCACAGATGATTTTTGGTATTGTTGGATGAGATTTTTGTGCGTATAGGTATTTAAATATGTCCTTTGATTGTGGTCAAATTTTACAAAAAACCAGAAATGTATTATATGTGTGTAAGGATTATTTGTGGGAAAATTTTGCAAACACACGACCGGCTTTTATTGAAAACATTAAAAAAAATTTACATCATTTCTATTGTTGTTTGTGTTGTGACTATTGTAAACGTAAAAAATCGATTGATAATAATGTTGAAATGAATACTAATACTAAAAATAATTGTTTTAAATTCAATTATCCAGAGAAAGGAAATTTTAAAATTGAAAAAAATGTGAATACACCCATAATATCATTAGAAACGCTCAATGAAATGTAAGCTGGGAATTATAAAAAAAAACAAACAAACAAACTATGTAAATTGTTAAAATCTTTTTTTAGTAATGTCTGTATAATTTTAATCCTTGGAGATAGTTTGTGTTTAATAAACAAATTTTTTTTTTTTATAACAATCACACACCGTTAATAAATAAGCCATTCCGTCACACTTATTTTTCAAGCAAATTTATATTTATTTTTTTATTAATTTGATTTTACTATTAACACATTCTTATTTAAATATTCATACGCATTGCACTCTCTGTACGTCTGTTGTATTATTTGATTATTATCAAACTTAGTTAGTTAGTTGACTTTGTTAACTTTCCCTTATCATTGCTATTAATAATTTTAACACTATAAACTTCGTTACTAAATATAAATATAAATTTTGTTGTATAAACGAGTAAACAGGCTATTAAAATAATATTTATTTTCTTATGTACGAGTACACAAGCACAAGGATTTATTTTCTTTATGGGAATTAAGAAAAACTTGTGTATTTAAATCAGGTGAATTATTTAAGATAAAACAAAATCGAAAAGCCAAGAATTAGTCAGAAATCAAACCCAGGACTTCCAAATTGATAGGTTAGTACCAGAGTGGTGACACCAGTGTGTTTAATTTATTCAAGGCACAAAAAATCGAGCACAATATTTGATTAAAACATGTTCCAGTCACGATTTTTTATGCTCTTTGACACAATTGAATTTAAGAAGCAAAATGCAAGCATTCAAAAACACAAATAAGCAAAAAGCATTAAATCAACGATGACACATATTTGAGTAAACTACTGCGTAGTCAAGAAAGGGTGATTTTTTTCTTTTTGTGTATTTGTATGGAAATACGGTTTTGTTTTGTTGAATGTTTTATGTGTTTGATTTTTGCTTTTTGGATTAAATTATGTAGATCAGCATATTCGTGCCTTGAACATGATTGAATCAAATGTTGTGCAGAATTTTTACTCAAATTGTTTGTTTGTGTCGGTTGATTGATTATGCACACCTTAACTTAAAGTTTGTCTTTAATGTTGATACCTACTTATGTAATAAATAAAATGATACATGTTTCATAAAAATCCATTCATAATTTAATTACAATTTAGTATTATTTAGAATTACAAAAAAAAAACACTTGTGTCGCGTAGGGTCTTAAGTGCTACCACTAAATCGTGAATAAATTCAGAACTTATAAATGAATTTTGATAAAATATGGCTGACTTTGTCTATAACATATCCAGATAACAATATTAAGAACAAAATTTAAGATTTTATACATCTTAGATTTTCAATAATTTTTTTTTTTAATTTTTTAAATTTTCTTGAAAAAAAATTTATTTTGGCAAAGCTTTGCGAATATCTTAGACTTTACAAGACTAATTAAAAATTAGTAATAACATAATTTAAAGGCTATTTTAAGTGTTACTGTAAGATTAATCAGAGATCTATTGCAAATGATATGAGGTAACCTCCTCTTTTTTCCATATAACGGTATATCTTGAGAACTAGGTACTCACATCGAACTTTAACGCAGGTATCAACATTCAGGCATTTTAATTTTTTAATTATATTGAAAAAAATTGGATTTTTGAAACGAAACTATGGGAATATCTCGGAAACTTCAAGAACTAAAAAAAAAATCAAAATATTATGATTTAAAAGTTATTTTATTGCGTAAGTCTCGAGAACTACATGTGGGATTAAAAAAGTAATTTATAGCGATTACAGCTGACTAGCATATAAATTCAAATTAATTTTAAAACCTTAGACAATACAAAAATAAATTATTTTGTGTCCCTAAGTAATTTATAAATAGAATAATAATAATATTTACAGCCATATCGTTAGCTTCAGCTATAAGGCAGAATTTTACAGAAGAAAGAAAAAATGTTCCGAAAGCAATTGTATTCCACTTTTTATAACTACTAAAGTAAATTGTATTTTATAATTTAGTAGATTGATGGGTAGCATGCTAACCTATCAATCTAACCTATCATGCTAACCTATCAATTCCTGCCCAAACCCTAGAAGCCAATGGTAAAAGTTACCAGTTCTCGTTAACAAAGTTAACCTTATAATTAATTTATATTATTAAATATTACGAATAGGCCATAATCATAGTCACAAAAGGGTAGGCTTTTATTAAGAGCTGACTTTTGTTCATAAGAATTATATGAATTTAGTCATTTTTAAAAAGATACCGACTTTAGCGTATCTATGATTATGGCCCTATAATAATAATATTTAATTAATTTTCGGTAAAAAATTTCAAATACACACATAACTTTTGGTGCATTGATATTCCACAAATCTAAATTGTTTACCATGAGGACGTAAAACAAAATCGCTGATTGAAACAATTACACACATAAAACATAGTATGATTACCTGAAAGTTCAATGAACTTTAAGAATAATAATAGTAATAATAATAATTTAAATGGCAGACACAGTTTACAACAAAATTGTGCATAAACAAATATTTCATATCTATTTTTATCAATTTAAAATATACGTTTTTAGTACTAAAAAAACTAAATAGAACATTCATTATAGGGCGTGTAAGAGTGTAATTGTCACGTGAGCTGGTAGATTTGTTAAATTTGCAAAAAACAAAAACACACACACATTTGAAATAAATGTAATGTACGTGTCAGTAAGCAACACAAAAAATATTTTTTGTGCGTACCAAAGTAATACAAGGTAACCCGAATTTAGTAGACATTTTAAGCACAATTATTTTACTCTTCTCTATATCACTTTGACATTTCATTTTTAATTTCTACACTAGTCGCGCCAGACCCTATAGAGTATTTATACTCTATATTTTTATAAATAAAAATGTCGATACCTATAATAATATTTAAAAAAAAAAATTTAGCATGAGCGAATTTATTCATTTTTATCTGCTTTTTTTTAATTACTATTATAATTTATAATAAGTTTGTCGCTCAAACAGCTACGCTGCTTTACCCGGTCCTTTATTTTATGAGTTACAGGCCAATATAAGTTAGCTGCACTTGATTGTAAAGCACAAAATATCTTTAGCAAAAAAAACTTTGTTATTGTCACGAAAAATTACTCTGTTGAATCACTGTGTTTTATTATTCATAAGAAATGGTACTTATGTATGTGTAAATATATTCGGTGCTTGGGTTAGTGCGTAGAATTTTATATGCTTGTGTGTAAGATGTGTGTTATTTGTATCTGTGTTGGTGTATAAACGTTATGATAGGTATCACGTTCTTGAATTTGCTAGATTAAAAACTTTCATTTGCCTTTTTGTTTTATACATGATACACCTAGAAGTATGCAGTAATGTCTAGAAGTTTGCAGACGGTTCTCGGCTAAACTAAAGATTTGAAATATCCGTGACAGTTTAGTAAAGCGAACAGTATATAAGGCAGTGCTAAAATTGTCAAAACACTGCAGTTCTTGTTGGGATATTAGACTATATACAAACAGCTAGATATCACTGCATATTTCTAGGCGTATCAAGTTATAGAACCAAAAGGTAAACGAATATCCTTATTCGAGCTAATTTTAAAACACTTAAACCTAACATGCAACGTATACACTAATACATATGTAAATAATACACATTTTACTTTTTAAGTCCCCATTTACATTATGGACATTTCTGTCCGGACAGACGAAGTTTGTAGGCGAGGGGGCAAATACGCAAGGTGTGTAGTACACGACCGTCTGTACTAGACATTTTTTTGTCTCTCTTTTCAACTTTTCGTAATAATCGTCTTGTTGCTTCATTTCATTTTTGTACACTGTACTATTTTGCGCTTATGTGTAAAGAAATCAATTTTTAAAATGTATTTATTTATTATTAATTTAATTTGGTTTGCTTCAAAAGTTCTTTTCAATTAATTTTCATACAAATCAATTAAGCGTGTCACGAAAATAAATGGAAAGAAGAATTTAACAAATTGCTATCTGTACATTAATATCCAAAATGTAAACGGTTTAGGAAATAACAAAAGGAAATTGAAAAAATATCCGGCAAGAAATATTCATAATGTAAATGGGGAGTAGATGAAGAGTGGGCATGGCCGCTACATGAACATATCTGTTGTAATATGAAAAATCGGTTTATGTGTTATTAAATCATTTAAAAGGACTATAATTTTAGAGTCCCCAAAATTGTTTCTTGTGAAATTATTTCAATTCTAGTAAACGGTTTTGTTTTTATCACATTTCGTTAATTATGGAATATATCACCCTACCATCCCTGAAACACATTAATAAAGTTATTGAGTTCATTACGGCGGATTAAGCAATTTTTCATTATTAGCTCAAATATGTTGCAGCCTTTCTTGGAAATTATGAAAATTATATTTAGCAAACTGCAAACAAGAAGTATTAGAAAATAGAGTTTAACAGGTAAAGTAATTGAAAATTGGCCTTTAAAAAGTATATAACAGCCTTCTTTAGAGTATAAGAATTGTATACCAAAGAAATGCGCTGGAAAAAGAGTTTTAATTGTAAAATCATTGAAAATTAGCGTATAAGTGGGCGTGAGAGCTACAAATATATAAAACCACTTATGTTTTATTAAGTCATTTTACAGGACTACAAATTTGGAAGCCTTAAAAATTATTTCGATTATAACAAACGGTACAATTTTCGCTGTCATGTCGTTAATTGTGGAATATATCGCCCCACCATTTGTGAACGATAATAACACAGTAATTGCAACAATTACATTTTTTCTTAAGTCGGCTTAAGCGAGTTTTCCTTGCTAGCAAATTTATATAGCAATCCTTTGAAAAAAGGGCGCAGCGGACTCAAATGTATATGACAATCGAGGAATAAAGATATTATATGTACCAAACTGCAGAAAAATTATTTGTTTAGCGAACAAATGAACATACAGAAAATTAATTTCATTAATTTAGATTATAGTTTCCTCTCAGAGATATAAACAAATTCTTAAATAATTATGCAAGTATGTCTAGCGTATTATTATTTAATTTAATTTATATGAGACTTCTACAGCCTTATATAAATATTAAAATTCTTCTTTTTTTAGTATTATCTTGGTAACTTTTATGTTTAAGAACCAGTTGTATGCCTTAATGAATATATTAAAAAGAAAATAAGTCGAACTAGTTGAGCCGTTCTCGAGTTTTACGCTTATCAACATATTAGGCTACTCATTTTTATTTGCATAAGATAAATTATGAAATGAATTAATTATATTATTTTCTTTGAAGAGGTTGAGGGAAGTAAACCTTGAACCTCAAACTAACACCAGAACACCTGCCTTATCCAGGAGTTTGTAAAAAATTTCAGTTTTATTTTAGAGCTTGATACTTATAAAATAAAATGGAATGTTTATGAAAATTTTTATGTAACGAATACTACTTTAATTTGTCTGATGAACGTACATAAATATTTTTAAACATTTTAGAATGTAGTATTAATATTTTAGCTATTGTTTTTGAAAATGGTATCAGTCCATTTAAAAAGAATAAATTTTAAAAATATAAGCTTATTTTTCGCATTGTTTTTAAATAATATTCACAATTTTCATTTTAATTTATTTTCAGTAATAAATCTTCCCAAACACCCAATGGAAATGTGAAAAATTCTGAGTCAACCGAGCTTGAAATAAAATCAAATGATTTAGAAAGACAATCAAATAAAACACCAACACCGTCAATCAAATCAACTTCATATTCGCATAAATCAACAGCATCCGCGCAATCCAGTAATGACATCAAAAATCTGAAGGAAGATCCTCGAAGTAATGCACCAGTTAATGAAGTGGATACTGCAACGGCCGCAAAAGCAGTTAATGCTATTTCTACAACACCAGAAAATCCAACAGTTGAAAATGATATTACGAATTTAACGGAAAAAGAAAAAAATAATATTGTCACGTCACCTCTAACTACAATTGAGGGAACATTATCTGAAGCAGCAGAAATAATAGAAGTGGCTAGTGAGTCACCATCTAATTGGAGAACCGATAAAGATGTTTTGGAAATGAAAGATGTGCTGGATGGTTGCAACCTTGAAGAAGAAACAGAAATCCAGCAAACAAAAGAGCATCTTGAACGTAATGGTAGCTTAGTTAGTCTGCAGAGTAAGACGGAGAGTATAAAAACACAACTGGAAGATACACCACCAGTGATGTCAAGAGTGCAGTCAGCGAAATCTCTTGCTATAGAAGAGGATATAGAAGATAATACAAGTTTTGTGGTAGTAGAAGATGTAGAAGAAGTTGATGACATGAAAGTTCAGGATGATGAACCAAAATGTTGTTCAGCAAAGTCACGACCACCCACTGCTAGATGCCAGAGTCCTACTATAGAAGAAATCAAAGCTTTGTCGCGAAAAAATTCTATGATAAAATCAATGGAATCTTTGTATGAAAGACCACCCTCAAAACATGAATATACAGATAACACTACCGAAACTAGTTCCCAATCAAGTGTCCAATTAAACATTAGTAACGCTTCTTCGTCTATTCCTTTGAAAACGTTACATACACCATTAAAACAAAAGTCTAAAACCACACATTTCTTAAAAAGCCATCGAAGAATTTCTCCAGTTAAACAATCAATAAAATTGGCACAAGCGGAGGTCTTTCCAGCAACTTTACAGCGATTTGAAAAACCGCGTGAGGCCTTAATGAAAACATTCGATCAGCTGGACTCTTCCAACTGGGAGGTAGTCATGTTAGGCCTTAGAAATATGGTTCGACTCATGAGATACCATCCCGAAAATTTAGATAATCAAATGCACATGATATGCATACAATTAACTAGATCTGTGAGAAATTTAAGATCTCAAGTGGCAAGAGCTGCATGTACAGCGGCAACTGAATTATTCGCTTTAAAGTCACGTTTCTTGGAACCTGAATGTGATGATTTAGTATGTGCTCTTTTACATCGTACTGCAGACACGAATCGTTTTATACGTGCCGATGCCAGTCGGGCCCTCGAATCAATGTGCGATAATCTAACACCTCAAAAAATTTTAAATATTCTAACAAACAAAGGAGCTCTACATCAAAATGCTTTGGTGCGTACAACTACAGCGAAATTGTTAAATCGTTTAGTTGAGCGCATAAGTTGTGAAAAGATCTACACTATGCCCCGTGATCAGCGAGATAAATTCTTTGTGACTGGTGCAAATCTACTACTTGAAGGTAGCTTAGACACTCGCTGCTATGCCAAGTCTTTGTTTAAATTATTATCTGGTCATCCAAGTTATGCACGGCTATTGCTTGAGGTCATACCGTCAAGTACATATCGAAATATAGAGAAAACATTGAAAAGTATACGTTGAATTCAACATTTTCTGAAGAATGTACGTGCAGTTATTAAATTATATTTGAATCAGATATTTATGAATAATCATCTTTTGTCGCATAAAAAAATCGTTTGTCAATGAGTTTAATATATCAATTTTTGCAAGAAAAAAAATAAAAAAATTATGACAAAGGCGTTTTATAAATAAGTTTTTCGAAACAACGTTGGTATTGTATATAAATATTCATTTAAGTGTCTCCTGAAAAATGTAGTTCATAGAACTCATACATTTAGTACTAGATAACACTATATATAAAATATAATCATTTATGTAGAATTGATGTTCCAAACATACATTCCTTCATTAACCATTTTAGATTTCCAATTTAGTTTGTATTTTAAAAATTTTATATATTTAAGAGGAATTTGTAAAAAAATTAAAATAGATATTTTGCCTTAAATGTATATTAAATTTGGCATTTTTATTAATTTTAAATGCGATTGTAGTGGTCTAATATCTTGAAAGAAATATATTACCAGCAGTCAGCACGTCTTTAGATTGTGTATGTTGTTTTTGCATTTTCAGTTGTTGACATGTACCAATACAAAATAAAAACTCAACAATTTTATAAACCGTAATTATATAAAATTTAATATGATGATCATATATTAAAAGTCCTGAGATACATTGTGAATTTAAAAAAATATTGACGTCTAATTTCTTAATCAATTTTATATTTATTTTTCCAATATTTGTGATATATATTAAAAGCTTCGGGTTCTGCAAGATCCCAATATCTAACAAAACTATTTGCTACCTTCTACTTTTCCTGTTGAAACGTTGCTCAGAATGTCGATTACTACCGTTATTGTGGTTTCGTTTTTTATTATGATCTCTTTTTTCACTGTAATCACGATCATCACCAACTTTTCTTTGGTAGGGGCTCGCATTTGTATGAAGTCTGAGTTGTGATGATGCTTGCTTTGAAATATTGTGTTGGTCGGGAGAGTAACTGTTTTTAAAAGGATTTTTCGGATTTTTCGGTGTATCATGTTCGTATGAGGAGTAATTACTACCCCTCAACGAAGAATTATCATAGCTAGAACGTTTATTACTGCAACTCGTTAAATCATAATTCCTGCTTGGCGTCTGTTGCGTACTTCCTTGATATTTTATAGTCACCGATTTACGATATAGAGAAAGACCCTGATACAATTGCATTGCATATGGAATAGTAGATTTATGAGAATATGTGATGAATCCGAAAGTTCGTCGTCTTCCACTTTGATCTTTTGGTATTCGCGCACTATCCACGGGGCCCGCTTGTAAAAACACTTCATACAATAAATCTTCCGTTACTTTTTCATCCAGATTTGCACAAAATAAAGTTCTTTTTTCTTCATCATCTTCCGATTCACTTTCATCATGGTATTCATGCAATTTTTTTTGGGCCATAATTAATAATTTTTAAATAAAATCTGCACCAAAAAATTAAAACCTTTTGTGTATATAATACACTGTCAAACAATATTATCTTGTACAAAGTATATATGAATGCTGATAGTTACAAAAAAATGCATATTTTTTAAGTTGAGCTGCCAGACTTCATATTAAATTTAAATTATTACTGGATATTCATACTTCATAATTTTACATGATATTATAGCTATAATTTTACTAAGTAGCATTTAACTACTAAAAGATTTTTTTAAAGAGTTTTAACTAATTTACTTGTTTTCATTTTCATTACAAATAAAATAATAAATATTGAGTATTTTTTAAATTTTCCAAATTTAATTTTCCAAATTTAATTTTCCACATCAAAATCAATGCCACCAGATCACATAACCTTGAAATTAATCTGGCAGCTTTAACGTTACTGTCAATAGAGAAAATATGTACAGCGATGTGTGCTAATGGTGTTTTAGTGCAAGTGAAGCCAAGTTTAAATTTTTTGATTTGGTTGTTATATTGACTAAATCGAAGTATTTTATACACACTTGCATTGTTTTCAATTCTTGTAAGCACTATCGTGAATTCTCCTATTATCACTATTACCATTCGGCTAATATTTTAAATTTAGAAACAACTATATATAATTTAAAATTTCTAAAAGTTCTGCCAAGTATTTTAATACAGTAATCTTTCTATTTACGTCGTCTCGATTAACGTTGTTTCGACTAACGTCGCCAACTTTTTTGCTCCTTCTAACTTCGATTTGCGTCGTCGTTTCGATTTACGTCGCTTCAGTTGTTTACATAAACATACATAAACCAAATTCGAGAAATCCGAATTTTTATTTAAAGTGCTTGTTTTATGCTTTCTATCAGAAACGCCTGTTTTAAGTGATAGAAGTATGAATACTGTTGATGACATCGAAATGTTTATATCTGAAATTATTACTGGGAGTTAGTCTAATGATTAATGTACTTTAATTGGTATAGATATGTACAAGCATTGCTTATTATACATACATATATTTCTTCAGATATTGATTTGCCGAATTTTTATTGATTTGTTTTCTTTATATTGCATTACATTTTTATAAGTTTTGTAATTCATTTAGGAATTTAATTTTTATACATGCATTTTTAGGTATAAAATTATTTAATTCTTTATTTTTACTTTTTAATTTATGTATGTAAATATAGGTTTTGTTATTCGTTTATAAATTTTTAAATTACAGAGCTTATACCATTACACTGAATTACTTGTATATTTTTTAATAAACATAACATATTAGTAATTTTAATTTCGATTTATGTAGTAATTATCAGAACCAACCACGCCGTAAGTCGAGGAATTACTGTATAATATTTAACCTGTGACATAAACTAAGTCTTGGCTACTATGAAAATCAAGAACAATTTATATTAAAAAATTATTATACAGCAAATACAGGGTGGGCCAAAGAAACCAAGGGGTGTAAAAGCTTAATAACTTTTTTGTTTATTAATTTTTTTTTATTTTTTCTTTCAGATTATATAGACAACACTTGGAGAATTTATAATGGAGAGGTTCACAATTGAAAAGAGAACCAGAACAATAGAATTTTATTATTTAAACCAGAGATCAATTATTTTAACGCAAAGAGCACATAGTCGACATTTGAACTTTAGAATTTCACCCTCTGAAGCGATGATTCGTTGCTTAGTTAATCGTCATCACCAACATGGCAGCGTAAGAGATTTGCCTCGAACCGGTAGACCACGTTTAAGTCGCACTGCCGAAAATATTGAACGAGTACAGCAAAGTGTTAACGAAGCACCAGAAACATCTGCCAGAAGGCGTTCTGCTCAGCTAGAAATGTCTCGTACGTCACTACGGCGCATTTTAAAAAAAGATTTACAGTTATACCCGCAGATCATCGGCAACGTCTAAATTTTGCAGTTAAATTTCAAGAGTTGGCCAGAAATGAAATCAACTTTATTGAAAATTTGATTATGAGTGATGAAGCTCATTTTCATTTGAATGGCTTTGTTAACAAGCAGAACTGTAGGTTCTGGGGTTCTCAAAATCCAAGAGCCATTCATCAACGCCAATTGCACCCCATCAGGTGTACAGTATGGTGTGGGATCACATCTGAAAATGTCATTGGGCCCTACTTCTTCGAGAATGAAGATGGAAGTGCTGTAACCGTAAATGGAGAGCGGTATCGTTTTATGATAGAAAATTTTTTACGTCCTGCTCTTGAAAACAGACCTGGTATGTGGTTTCAGCAGGACGGAGCCACTGCCCATACTGCCCGAGACACAATGGCGTTCTGAAGTCAAATTTTTGGAGAGCGAATAATTTCTCGAAATTCGGAAATTATTTGGCCAGCGCGATCGCCAGATTTGACAGCACCCGACTATTTTCTTTGGGGTTTTTTGAAGGAGCGAGTGTATGTGAACAAGCCAGAGACAATCCTTGAACTCAAGGCAAACATTGTTGCAGAAATTCGAACGCTACAGCCACAAGTTTTGAAAGATGTTATGGAAAATGCTCTAAAAAGAGCCCATCAGTGCGAAGCTGAAAACGGTGGTCATTTAAGAGACATCATTTTTCATACTTAGTGTAAAAAAATTTCCATTTTGTATATTATATAATCTGAAAGAAAAAATAAAAAAAAGTTAATAAACAAAAAAGTTATTAAACTTTTACACCCCTTGGTTTATTTTGGCCCACCCTGTACATTTAAAGGCTTGCACACTTTTCAAATTTTTAGGATAGTATGATAAAACTGTGCGTTACAAAAAAACTTTTAATAACTTTTAGCTTTTATATACGTCAATTTAATGAAATTTTGCGTCAAAATGTCAAGTAGGTATATAAAATAATATTATTGTTTTGCCGCTGTCTTATTTTAACAACATAATTGATTAATTTTATTCTTTAATTATTAAATAAAATATATTCGTAGTAATTATTCTATCAATTAACATGTCTTACCAGTTTTATTTACAATACATAAATCAATGGCTAACACCAGGAATATACAATCCTCCAATACCCTGCTCAGTACCCATACATGATACAATGATGTTTTTAGGAGCACATCAACCTGTTCAAGCGGGGCATATATCTGGTAATGAAATCATTACGATTGAAAGCGAAAGTGATGAAGATGAAAAGGATGAGAAAACACTATTTTGTGCTAATCTTAATAAAAAGGTATCAGAGGAATTATTGTATGAAGTATTTTTGCAAGCTGGACCTATTGAAAAAGTGCATATACCAAAAGACAATACCGGCAATAGCCGCTCGTATGCATTTGTCACTTTCAAATATCGTTCCTCTCTACCTTATGCGCTCCGTCTTTTTCAAGGCTTGGTATTATTCGGGGTGAGATTGGATATAAAACTTTCTAAGAAACACAAATAATTTTAATTACTCGCAATCAATAATTTTATTCATATATATAAAAGAACTGTGTAATTTTTTACATCTACTGGCAATATAGGTATGATAGCTACTTAATATAAGATTTTAATATTCATAATATAATTATAATATAATAAACCAAATTTTCAAACTGAAAACTTGCAATCTTAATTGAATTTCTGTTGATTAGCAGAATTTTGCATATTATTTTTAAGGAATGATTTAAATTTTCATAAGAATATTATACAACATGCAGGACTTTTGGGCAAAATAAACCCCAGGATTCATGTGTTTCGTCACTGTTATTAGGTAATAGGCTGTTCAGACATACACGTTAATTGAGCAATTAAGCATTTTACGCAATTATCGCCTTAATTGAGCTCAATTTACCATACAAATTTCCATTCAA
This sequence comes from Thelaira solivaga, assembly GCA_947397855.1. Lineage (NCBI taxonomy): Eukaryota > Metazoa > Arthropoda > Insecta > Diptera > Tachinidae > Thelaira > Thelaira solivaga. The sequence goes on along the minus strand of OX377611.1, from coordinate 37,766,731 downwards.
TAATTGCGCAATTAAAAATTGATTGCACGTTAATGAAGTCAAAATCAAAATGCAACTCTTTCTTGAGCCATTAAATATCATCTCAAAAGTGAGCAAAGTTGATATTTTCAGTACTAAAAAAAGAAAACGTAAATAAATTTAAAAATAAATGTCATAAAAAAGAAATGGCAGCCGAAGTAACCGGTAAATAAATTTTATAAAATTGTTATTGAAAATAATTTTTAAATAACTAATTTCTTTTAATCAATAGCTTGCCTTCAAAACATTTTTTTTTTAAATTTGACTTTCTTTTCGTTTTATATTTTATAAATACTCAAACATATTTTCAAAAAAAAACCGTCAATATTTTCAGTTGTCAAATGCTTAATTGCGTAAACTTAATTGAATATGTGTGAACACCCAAATCAGTCACACAATTTAAAACTTAATTGACTTCATTATAAATGAATAATTTTCCAAATTGTTTAAGCAACCGTTAGAAGTATGAGAAGAGTTGTAATAAATATTACTAAACGACGTACATATGTGGTATTCCGTTGTTTATTGTAAAACTAGTCATGAATTTTGTGCTCTAATACTCATATATTATTGAGCATTAGAATTATGAGCATATTATGATTTATAACTTTTTTCGATGTGAACATTATGCTTGACAAGATGAATTTCACTATTAACTATAACCTTTTTCGCTTCAACTGCATGATGAACATCAGTTTAGGCAACAAATATTTCGGAGATTATATCGGACAAGGGGAATTCATGGCATTATTGAAAAATATAATACAGGTAATATGAAATTTATTTTATGCTTAAGTCACCTGTGCTCGTTATTTAGAATTAATTTCTAATATCAAATAATTAATAATAATAAATATAGACAAGTATAATACAACTAGGACTTATAATGCCTGTTTTGGACTTACTAAACTTCATCCATGAGCATACTACATTAAATCGTATAATGCAGTAAAGCAAAAAAAAATGAAGCAACCAGTAAATTTTTACTGATAATTAAATTTATTTTATATTAACAGCAAATTTTTAATGGTTACTTGAAAACAATAGTAATCTGTAAAATTTCTTTTTTTCAGAAAATAGTTTTAGTAAAGAGTAAATTTTTACTGAAAATTTACTGGTTAAAAACATTTTCAGTATTTTTTTTTCAATAAATTTTTACTGTTAGTTTTTATGCTCTAAATTCTTACTATACAATGGACCTCCCCATTGGAGTTGAAATACATTTTTCTATAAAAATGTGTATTAAGTACAATTAGACTGAAAATGAAAAATATCTGGGTCTAACAAGTAACTGAAGGTTAAAGTGTATTGTATAGTGGCCCAGTACAGAATTCTAACCAGACTTGATTTAGCTCAGTGTAAATCAACAATCTGGATCTTTTATTTAAATCTATGGTAAGAGGGGCTGGTTTTTTCACAATTGCTTTTTATTTTTATAATTTAAAATTCATACAAGTTTCTTTAATTTAATTTAGTTTAGTTTACGTTCAATAATAATAATTTAAAAAGATTTTATAGAATTTTATTGTTGGTAATTGAATTTTGAGATGAAGAGTGATTTTAAGAACTTAAAAACTATCAACAAGTAACTGATGATGAGAATTTGAAGTAACCTTTTTTATCTTTTCGTTAACTTCATTTATCTCGCCTCTTACATGTTCATATTGCTTAAAGCTAAATGAATCTTAAAAGAATTAATTTATCATATTAATTAATTAAATATGTAATAATTTCTATTTGGAATTTAAAAGTTTAACAAAATATTAATCTTTATTTGTGCTTAATTCCAGAAATTGTGTTAGTTTTAAAATTTATTCTTTTACTCATGATATTCTCATGAGTTATTTATTCAGTACAATAAGTACTGAAGGGGATAGCATGCCTATATGAACCATTTCATCAGACGATACTCTGAATCCTCAGTAGGTTACTCCCAACGTTTCTTGCAAACATTAGAACCTTTATATTGTAAAAGCAATTGACTAAATAAGAATTATTAATCAATAGTTACAAAAAGATTCAAATATTCAAACAAAAAACTCAGTAAGCATTGAACTGAATAAATAAATAAATTTCCCAACCAACATTTTAATATTGAAAACTATATATTCTATTTTTATTCTTCTCTTCTCTTTTACATTTGAATGCCAGGTATATATATATATATATATATATATATATATATATATATATATATAGGTTTGCTATCCCCTTCAGTACTTATTGTACTGAATATATAACTCATGAGAATATCATGAGTAAAAGAATAAATTTTAAAACCAACACATTTTCTGGAATTAAGCAAAAATAAAGATTAATATTTTGTTAATTAATTAAATAATTAAAATTAATAATTATTTAGAAAATCTTAATTATTGTCCAAGTGAATTTGGACACTGGCAATAAGATACTATAAAATGGGATCGCTGCAAATCATCTACGAAAATATAAATCCAGACTTATTATGAAAACTATTTAAACACCATATGTGACAGCGCATAGAGAAAGGGACCTAAGGGTAAAAAAAAATCAATTTTCACTTTTTTTTTTGATGTGGACAACATCTGAGCATCGATTGAGACTGATCCCATGCCCCAAAAGTGTTCCCTCCCAGAGATATGCGCGTTTCATGAAAGTGAAGTCGACGATTCTAAGCGCAAATAGAAAGGGACCTAACGGTAAAATTTATTTATTTTCATTTATTTATTTATTTTTTTCCTTATGAACAATTTAAAAAAATAGAAAAATCATTTTAATCGACGGTTCTTGCGAATTGGTTCCTTAGAACTTGACGGTACCGGTCCTTTATTTTTTTTCGATTTCTTCTTAACGTCTGCTGCCTCCACTTCTTGAGGATTGTCCACTTCCACCGAATCTTCCTCTTCATTTCCATTTCCAGAGACCAAAGGAAGAGTAGCAACCGAATCTTTTTTTGAATCGTCAAAACATAAACCCCGGATCTCTTTATACAAGTACCATTGACGCTTCATCGATAACCCTGGTGACGGAATTATAATTGGTTTGTCATCGAAACTGGTATTGTTACTCAGATGTATGTTTTCATTTATGCTGGCTGAATTCGCAAACAGTTTACTATTGAAACTTAATGATACAATTTACAAAAACGAAATATGTGTTTATTGTTTGAATATTATAATAAGAATGAAAAATTTATAATATACATTAAAACAAATTTTACAATGAACAATTGTTGATTGTAAAAGATAAATTATTAAAGTGTAAAATGTTAAAGTAGATTTTCAACACGCCTCCTCAACTTTAATATTTTATTTTTTTTTTTTTAATTTACTATCAGTCCTAATCCTTTTACACAGAACTGATGTTTGACTTTTGGAACTGGTTTCCTTAACATATCGGCAATCATACTGTTAGTTTGTAGGTATTCTATTTTAACAGCACCATTTTCAACAGCATCTCTTATAAAATGATAGCGATAATGAATGTGTTTTGTTCTGGAATGATGACCACCAAAATTAGCCATATGTTGAGCACTTTGCGAGTCACACATAATTGTGGTTGGAATATTGATGGGATAACCGAATTTTTTCAATAGATATCGAAGATACATTGCTTCTTTTGCACATTCCGTTAAAGCCATATATTCGCTTCAGCACTAGACGTTGCAACAACACGTTGCTTACGTGATTCCCAGGATATGGCTGCACCTGCGAGAATAAAACAAAAACCAGATTGAGATTTTCGATCATTAGTATCCTGCGCCCAATTCGCATCTACAAAACCAATTAAAGGCAAGGAAGTTTTCCTATACATAAGCACATAATTTTTTGTCTGTTTTAAATATTTTATAATTGCTAAAGCTGCATTCCAGTGCTGTTTTCTTGGATCTTGAGAGAACTGCGTAAGCTTGTTTACACTAAAACAAATGTCTAGTCGACTAAATATTGCAAGATGTAACAAAGAGCCAATAATTTCCTGAAATGATGTCTTATTTACTTTTTCCCTTTCTTCAGGTATTTTTGGTTCTTTTTCAAGATTTATTTTTGGCTGGATGGGAATTTTACATATTTTACAATTTTTAAGACCATATTTTTCAATTAATATTTCAATATAGCCTGGTTCAGAAATACTTAAATATTCAGTTTCCTGGTGAATTTTAAGTCCTATACAATGTTTAGGATTCTTCATATCACGAATTTCAAAGTTTTTTGATAATAATTTTATTAAATTTTCAGTGATATTTTCATTATTACTGGCAATAATAATATCATCTACGTATAATGCTACTATTACAGTATCTTTGCCCCTGTTCATGGAATAAATACATTGATCATATTTTGATTTCCTGATTCCAAATTTTTGCAAAACTGAATCTATCTTTTGATACCACTGTCTGCTGGCCTGTTTTAGACTATATAAAGCCTTTTTTAGTAAACATACTTTGTTTGTACATCAACTAATTCCCAAGTTTTGTTCTTCATTAAAGATTTATGTTCCTCTTCAGTTGCATATTTCCATTCTTCTACATTATCAGACGTAAGCATTTCTTTATATGATAAGTTAGCGTCTTGCTTATTTCGAAATAATGACCATGATCTAAGACGTTCTTTTATTGAAGGTTCAGGTACTTTGTTCTCAACACTTGAGGAAGTATCTTCATTATCATCTGATAAAACTATATTTTTACTATTTATTTCTAAAGTTTCTTGATTTTCATTAATTTGCTCAACAGATTCTGATTCGTTATTGTGGCTAATATTCAAAAGATTAATTTGGTTTCTTTCTCTTTTATTCCAATTGTATTCGTAAAATCCTGCCTTATCATTTTGAACCATATTTTTATCAAAATCACCTTCTATAAAATTAACATCACGACTTTTAATAATTGTTCGTGTATGTCGTTTCCACAAACGATATGCTTTTGCATTTATTGAGTAACCTACAAGTATAAACTCTGAACTTCTAGGTTGAAATTTCGATTTTCCTGGCTTTTTGTCTAAAACAAAAGCTTTGCTGCCTATTTGACCATAATTCTTCAGGTATTTTGTTATTGTTAAGCTTAGTTGGACATCTATTTCTAAGATAAGATGCTGCTATTATTAATTCAGCCCATAAAAATTCTGATAGTTCAGCCTCTATCATTATTGTCCTAGCCATTTCAACGAGTATTTTGTTCATTCGTTCCGCTATACCGTTTTGTTCAGGTGTATATTCCACAGAAAATTGGTGTACAATACCACATTCTTTCAAAAAACTTTTAAACTCTTGACATTTTAATTCAGCAGCGTTATCAGATCTAATAATTTTGATCTTTTTGCCTGTTTCCAATTCAACTTGTGTTGTAAAATCTTTAAAAGCATTCAAGTAATTATTTTTCTTCCTTAAAAAATAAACTTGTACTCTCCTGGTGAAATCATCAATAAAGGTGGCAAAGAAACATTTTTTGCTCATGGACTCTACTAGCATTAGACCGCACAAGTCTGTAAGAATCAACTGCAGTACTTCAGTAGATGATTTCTCATTTTTCTTTGGAAACGCTTGTTTAACTTGTTTACCACGAATACAACTTATGCATTGAAAATTTTTATCCTTAAATTTTTTAAGACCAAAAACCATTTTTCGAGATTCAAGTTTTTCTAAATCTACTATGTTCAAATGACCAAAACGTCTGTGCCATAATTCCAATTCATTTTTAGTTTTTCTAACTAGATGTGTAGTTGCATCACTTTGAATGGAATCGAAACAGTATATACCATTTTTCTTCTTTGCAGATATTAAAACACTCTTTTCTTGTCTACTTTAATAACATCTTAAATTATTTCTATATTGCAACCATTATCTGTTGCTTTTCCTATTGAAAAAAAATTGATTTTTAATTTTGGTACGTATAATGCTTCTAGTAAATTGACTGTACTAATATATCCATTTATTCTGAAATTAATTTGAGCTGTACCAATTCCCATAATCTCCAAATTATTATCATCTGCTAACCGAACTGTTCCTCTAAAGGTTTCATCTATGTCAATAAATTGACACTTTATATGTATTTGCTTGATAAACCATCTAACAGCATTACCGATAAAAAATCTTCATCTAAATCAGCTACCATTTCCCGAAGTTCAGAGACTGCAACATCAAATTCAACCAAATACTGAGAAACATTCTCATTTTCAACCATCTTCAAATTCAGCAATTTTCTATACAATTCAGCTTTTTTTCTCGTTGACTTTCGCTCATAAGCATTTTTAAGATATAACCATATTTCATGAGATGTCTTAAAATTCTTTACCATTCGTACGATTTCAGGCTCTAAAGCAATTATGATTTCTGCACGGGCATCTTGATCAATATCTTAATATTCACGTTGTTTCTTCAAATAATTTTCATACAATTTCTTTTCTTCTAGTGTAGATTTGGCATTGATAATAACAGCTTCCAGTTTAGCTTCTTCATTTTTCACCATACGCAATAATCGGTTTTTATGTAAAATTGCCTCCATTTGCGGTAACCATGTGGAAAAATTTTTTCCATTCAACAAAGGTATTCTTCCTGATACCATTGCCATTTTAATGTACTATTCAGATTCTGAATTACACAACTATTCTTTTCAAGGCTTGGGTCTGGGCCCATAACCTATTGAAACTTAATGATACAATTTACAAAAACGAAATATGTGTTTATTGTTTGAATATTATAATAAGAATAATAAGAATGAAAAATTTACAATGTACATTAAAACAAATTTTACAATGAACAATTGTTGATTCTAAAACATAAATTATTGAAGTGTAAATAGTTAAAGTAGATTTTCAACATTTACATTGCACTGGTGACTGAGCAATAAATACAAAGTGATGATACTGCGATATTCCAATTAAAGTTTTATATTTAGTGGAGAAATATTCGTCCCATTTTCTCCACTCAACAACAGGCTCACTTGAGTTTGCAAGTCGAATAGGTACAGGAACATTAAATCCATTACGAGATGATTTTCTAACACAATCAACTACATCCATGAAGCAGTCGACATTAGCTTGGGCATATTTTGATTTGAAAACTCCGAATAAACGATCAGGTGAAAACTTTGTGTGTCCGCTTAACAAAAAGTTCAATTCAACTGACTCACATCTGGAAGTATCGACAAGGTGTTGTAAATATCGTATCATTGCATTGTTTTTATTTTGTGAAACACAGTTATCAGCGAATATAACTAATTTTTTAGTTGAATGCACTTCTCGTAGGTAGTAATCAAGCATTGATATTACTGAATTCGGACCTTTTCCAATGGAATCGCTTTCGTCAATATCGAAGATGTGTTGAACATTTTGACGTTCGTTTGTAATTCCGAAAATTGTTGTTTTGCGACCTGATTTAAAGTATGCAGTTCCTATTTGCTGTGAACCCGACGGAAAGCTAACATTTTGAGCATAATCCATAGATATTACTAGATAATCCTCCTCTGGAATACCTGGATACATGGCATTTGGATCAGGCTTGACTAATGATCTCAAGTCGTTATAGTACTCTCGCTGAGTCCTGGCAGATTGCAAATGATCAGAATACACCTTCAATGCTGCTTCTTTTTCAACTTCACTAACGTTTACTGTATTAACAGCATCTTTTGCAAGATTTCGACACAATTCGCACAAATCGTATGCCGGCTTCATACTGACGATGTAAGGACAATATTTCTTCCACAGCGTTTGGAAAGTGCGAAGTTTTACGATTTTACCACCCGGTTCGACGCTGTTGGTTTATCTAGTGTAAACAGGAGTCTTACTTTCAGTAGTTGGAAGTTTCAATAAACGATAATCACGATGATTTGGTTGACGTCCAGGTAAAGTGATAGCAACAGTTTCAGCAATACGGCAGATAAATGAAACAATTTCTTTTTTTTCCAAAGTAGTTAAAGCATCTGTACGATTAATTTTATTCGTCATACCATGTTAGCGTTTAATTTCCATTGTATACAGGAAGAAGTACATATTTAACGCATATCGGCAAACTTCGAAAATAATATATCTGATTGTTCCGTTTCTTCATAGCTCGCGATCGATCACCAACTTTTGACTTGAGCATTGCATCGTCACGGTGAGCTGCCAGATGTGCGAGAATAATTAAATCTTGGCATTCCTTATCTAAATTCATGAAAGACGTACGAAAATCCACAGCCATCTTCTTAGCGATCACTTCATTGCATTGATTTGAACAACACGGAGGTATTTTTGAACCAACTACCTTTTCTTCGCGTAAATCAAGATCAGATTTATCAATTTACATATTATCGGTATCATCTTCAGAGTCACTATCCGATAATTCTGAGAAGTGATCGTCATCATCCTCGTCATCAGGGAAGTGATAAAGTAAATCTACTTCTTCGAATTCGTCCACCATTTCATCCTAAAACAGTCAGTAAGAATGTTATTAGTTTTAAATTATTTTCGCGAATAACATAATAAGGTTATGTGAAAATATTTTCGTACTAACAGAGTAATATTCACGATTTAAAAGAATTGTAATTGAGTATTTATTATAATTCACAATTAATAATTTCAGAAAATAAACCTGGATTCGAAAAAACGCGAGCAAAATTGATATCAAACTCATGCAAACAGCGCGCTAGGTAGAAAACAGTAAAAACCAACTACACAAAACAAGAGGTAGGGACGACCAACGCTCATTTTCAAGGTTGACCAACACGTTTCTGACGTCATGAGATGTGTCGCTTCCAAATGAGACCAATACCAATACGCTCAGTGATGGTACACCAAAGATACACGTATTTAAATCTTTAAAATGGCTCTCCTGAACAAAAGCAGTTTTTACCCTTAGGTCCTTTTCTATTTTGCGCGTCACATATTTAGAGTAGTTAAAACTTTGATGAAAAAATCTTCAAGAGTTAACCAAGCCAAGTACAAATTTTTCATAATATATTTGCTTTTTGCTAAAGTTTTACCTTTAAAGCACTTTTTAAGTTTAGTAAACATACTTTGAGTCACGGTTAGAACTCACCCAAAAAAATTGAGTCTTTTGATATGTTTACGTGTTTTTTTATTTCCAGTTGCTAGATTCTTTTTTGGTTGGTCATATTAAAAATAATTTTAACGGGAAGTTAAGTTTTCAACAAACTGTTATTCCATTTCCTTTGCTATTTTTTGTAGAGTTTTTTTTATTCTCATTTTGTATTTCTACTACTTGCATATTTAGAGAAAACACGAAGTTTGTTTTTTAATGGCTGCTAGTTTTTCCGCGTAATTATAAACTTTATTTAATTTTGAACAATTTAACAAAATAAAAAAATAGTGCAACAAATATAAGAAGAAAAAAATAAAATAAAACAATGAGGACAACACCTTTTTAATAAAATTGTCACCAAAAAAAATATAAGGAAAAAAAAATAACAAAAAAATATCTTGTGCTAGCAACTTTGTTTGGCCAAAACCTTAGCAGAAAGTAACGTTATAATAGCCAAAAAGGTAAAAAAGTTCACCAACTGTCAACATGCTCTTTTTGGCCAAAGAGTAGACAAAAAAGTCATAGAACTGTCGACCTTTTTTTTGTTATTGCTTGAAATGCACAACTGGTTCTGTGAATAAATGCATTAGGAAAATTTTTTTTCTTTTGCTGTGTACCATGTACTAGAAGGACAAGTGTTTGTATTAGTTAGTTTCACAAATGTATGACAAAAACTACTTTAATAAAACTCAACCAGCAAAACACTTATACAAATACTTTAGTTTTTAGTGAATTAGTATTAAGCTAAAAATTTCACAATTGTTTCTGAGTGTAATTCTAGTGTTGTAATGAAATCGCTAAATTTTACCTTTTAAAAGAGCTTTTTACTAAATTTAAATTATAAAATGATTTGTAGTATTTTATTAGTGAGCTACAATTTTCCATAAGGGATGTCTTTTCTTGTAAAAAGAAATTTTTTTACACAAAGGTGTTTTAGTGCTATTTACTTGTTTTTAATTAGAAATTAAAAAAAAAAGCATTAAATACTTAATACTTTCAATCACACACTTTTTTTTAACTTTGCTCTGAAGGTTTGCTTTAATTGTTTAAAAATTTACTTGGCGAGTAATAAGTAAATACAATTTTAGTGCAATAACCAATCACGCGTAATATTAAATTAACAATTTAAGTAAAATAAATAGTTATAGGGTAAACGCTCCTAATTTCGGCATGTTCCAGTAGTCGTAATTTTTGTTTTTAAAACTCAAATTAACAGGTATAATAGAGAGTTTTCAATGTATAAAAACAGTTTTTGATTAAATAATATACTTAACTCTCTATTTCAAATTAGTTCATCCTACTGAAATGAGTAATTTATTCATAATTTGCCTTTATCCAATGTGTTCTCTGAAATATTGGCAGAAGTGCTTGTTTTCTAAGGAAAAATTTAGTGGCAAGGCCTATTTTCAATGGGTTTTTAAAGCTATTATTTGAAACAATTTCCATATTTTAATGGTTTCCATGGAAAGAAAAGAGTTGAAGTATTGTTGTTGATAAGTAAAAATTAGCAAAAAATAATAATTTTTTGCTGCTTAATGATGACGTTTTCAGGCACAAAAATTTTGTATAATTTCCTGTAGTCGTCATTGGGTGCCGACTATTCGCAAATTGTGGTTTGCCAGTAGTCGGCAGAACGTTTTATTAAGTAATTTCAAGCCTGCCGAATACAGGATCATGTTTCTGGAGTCGGCATCTGATTGAATTGAAAAAATTTACAGGCAAAATAATATGCCGACAATAGGATCACAGTGAGTCGAGCACTGGGACATGTATGCCGACTACTGACAAAATTGGTGTATTTTTAAAAAACTATAAATTACTAAATTTTAATAAACAAATTTTTGAAAATAGCTTAATCCATTTAAAACTATACCCAATACTGTACCATTACAGAGTTATATCAGATCATGAAAAAAGAGAACGCGTTAAACTGCCGACTATTGGCACATTTACCCTATAGCATTTTCTGTATTGAAAGGAACTAGAAAAAAATAAACTAAATTGTCTGTCCTAAAGAAAAGCTAGAAAAAAAGTAAACAAATTAAGATTTTAAAATTTCAAATTATTCTTTTCTTACAAAAATGTTGCATATATTCCGCATCTGAAAATGTTTGCGTCCTATTGTCAAAAAAATTTAATAGAAAAAATCAAAATCGCGTTCTGCTCTTATCATTTTGCACATAAAACAGCAAAAATGGTACATGTTTTGCACTCAATTTATAAACGAGGGTGAGATACTGCCTTTTTTGACAACTGTGTCAACCACTATACAATTAAGCAAAAATTTAATTTGTATTTATATGAAATAGAAGATTCAACATGTTTTTCTTCAAGATACTCTTCAATAAAAATCTGTTATTGGTTACTTTTGGAGCAAAATTTATTTTTATTTTATTTTAGGCGCAAAGTTTTTTTTGTGTCAAATACTTATCAGTGGTGTTAACGTAATTCGCTTTAAAAGCGTTAAACATATAAAACGTTAAATGTTACATAAAAACTTATTAATTAAAAGCTTTTATTTTACTTGCTTTTTATGTATGTATGTGAAGGTGTAATCTTGCAAGTTAAATTTGACCCACTTCCCGATGTAAAATTAAGCTGAAATTTTACAATGCATATTTATGATAACTATGGCCTGATGCTGCTGCTAGGATTGGTTTCAGACGAGGGAAGTCCTTAACGGTTGACAGTACGGACTTGAAATTTTGAATTTTGCACACCCATTGGGGTATGGATGGCAGTTAGTGGGTTCACCATGAACCAAACCAAGGTTGGCTCCAAACCAAAGAACTTCTCAGCGGTCAGTAGTAAAGACTTGAAACTTTTCATACGGTTGGTGGGGCCATCAACAAATACCAACCATGTCAGCATCGTTCCAGAACACTAGTGTTCCCAGATCAGGGATCTCGTAAATTATGAACAGGCATAAGAGGCATCCCAACCTTTAAAAGCTTTTACGTATAAAATTATAATATTTTTAATCTTACTTGTTTTTGTTCTATTGAAACCATAAAACTTTCCATAGAACATTTGCTTAATAAGCTCTTATTAAACAAAAATATTTTTTAACATTAGACCAGCAATGGTTTATTTCAGCTACTTTTCATCATTCTTCAAAATAATCTCAAACTTATATACCATATACTATATGTGAGCTGCTATTTTGTAAAGTGGTATAAGTCTATTTAAAAAAAAAATTAGTTAAAGGTAATTTTAAAATGATATAGTAGACACCATTTGGTACTTATAAAACTTTAAAAATTAACCGTTTATACTTTGCAAAAGTTAAAAAAAATTGTATACCAGTCGTTTTAATTGAATATTTAATCAAGTCATTATATTAAATCTGTTTAAAGTATTCATAAATAAACGAATTAAGTATTTTTATGCATCACCAGAAATAGTCACTGAAATTCGGTTGCGTTTAGTCTTTTATTTTGTTCAAACCGCAAAAATGCTAGTAACTTTAAAAAAAAAACAAATATTTCTGTAAAGAAAAAGTTTGCTTTTGGTGATGCAAAAAAGCCCTCCCTTTTTTGTTAAACATGTACGTGTTTAACATAGTTGACATTTGACCTATTTCTTTTTTTTTTTTAATTTAATCTTTGCTTTAAAAGACAAACTATTTCCGAGCTTATGTTTTGTGTATTTTTTATGCTCAAAAAATGTAAAGGCAAACAAATGAGGAGTATTTTACAAGGGGTGTTTACATTCTTTTTTTTTTTTTTGTGCAAATAACTCAATGTGCGTTGATGCTACTTTCAGTTTACAGACTTTATCATTGAAAATGGCGGTAAGTAAAAAATATTGACCCTCAAGCTTCTTGTTTTTGATTTTTATAAAGCAGATAAATTAATATTTATTTTTAAATATATTACACACGTGGGGCCATAATCATACACACACTAAAGTCGGTATCTTTTTAAAAATGACTTTAAGTTCATATAATTCTTATGAACGAAAGTCAGCTCTTAATAAAAGTGTACTTTTTTTGTGACTATGATTATGGCTCATGGTATTTACAATAAAACCAGGTAATTTACAATTAATATTAACAATATTACAAAAGGCCCATGTATTTTGTTATTGCTTTTGAATCTCCTGTCAAAAATTATTTCCGGTGGTTGATATTAAGCAGTGTGCTAGAGTGAAACAAAACATTTGTTTCGGCGGTTGATCTCTCTTTAACACATTGATATCTCTAAGTTTTTGACAAAACGAACTTCAATCACGCAGGATTCAGCTGACGTCTCAGTGTCACCTGATTTTCTTACACCATGGTATATCACTTTGAGCTCTTAAAATCAGCACACACAAACAAAAAGTAAACAAATTTTGATATTTCCCAGTCATTGTACATAATGAACGTCTGTGCTATTGTGCTTTGTAAATTTGCCCTTCACTGATTTATAATCAAATTGTTAATATATTTTTTTTGCCAATTATTTAAGTAAATTTCTAAAGCTGTAGATAAATATTGTTGGAAATAAGCAATTTTAAACTTTTTTTGAAAACTTTTGAAATGTTGCGAAAAAAAACTAGTGACATTTGGCTTTTATGAAAATTTTAGGATGTCAGTTTTGTTTTGCGACAAAATAGTAATGACAAAAAAAAACCTTTTTCGTTTTTTTTTTAATCTAAAACTCTGAAACTTTTTTTGTTTATATACTCACATAGTTTTTTATTTAACACTTGCGATACAAAACAAAAAGAGCTCAAGTACATGTTGTAGAATTCACTTCGACTTTTAACTATTAGACTGACAAGACACACACTTACTGATTCTCTTTCTCTGCAGTCCATTGTATAAAACTTGACTTGTTAGTCCTAAAAAACGAAAGACAAAAAAACAATGCAACAAAACAAAAAAAGATGAATGAATAGAAAGATATTCATAAACTGTTACTGAAATTACAAAAGAAAAGTATAGTAGATGATATTTTTTTTTGTGTATTCTGCTCCAGTCGTCTTGCCTTTGGTTATAAAAATGATGTGATACTATGTGAGTAGTAGCAACACTAGAAAGTTGTCTTCCAATGAGCACTCCCCCACAGGAATGTTCTACACTAAATGCTAGTCAGTCAGTAGTTTATAAAAAAAAAACTCTAAGGCGTTAAAAAACTTAATATTTTATAAATTTTTGCTTGTTTTTCTTGCTGTGTACCACTCAAGCAGACTTGACTCAATTCAAATTTATTCCTTTTCTTTTCTTTTTGTTTGTGAATAATTTGTGCTCATGTTGGACAAATCCAACACACAAAGCAATATTTTAAGTGAATATAAATTAAAAGAACAAAAAAAAAAAAAAAGAGTTTGTACTTTTTATGCATGCAAAAACAAGCATATAACATGTGTGCATGGGTATAGTATATATGAACTGCATAGTGCATTTGGTTGATAGTATTAAGAAGCCAGAGAGATTATTATGATGCAAATGACAATATTTAAAAATATTACGTATGTGTGAAGGTGTATTGGGTTTGTTTGCAAATCAGACTACACAACAGACACTTGTTTCAAGAAAAATTTTTGTTTTCATATCCTAAAGTGTTGATTGCAAGTGAAGAGACTTAAAGTATTTCACCATAAAATCATAGCATTACATACGAGGCTTATCTATTAAATAAAGTAAATTTTGTGAGACGAGTATAATAAAAATATATAGTTTTTTATTTCTCAGTGTATGTACACTGAGAAAACAACTTCGGTTGTGACAAATAAATTTGTTTCCAATCAAACATTCAGTTATGATAGTCGACTTTTTTAATCGCGACAATACAAAATCGATCTTACAGCCAGAAATATTTTTACTATAACTAAATTTTGGACTGTAGTATCGATTTATGATGGCTGCAACTAAAAAAATAAATTTTTGATTGAAAACAAATTTAGTTCTCACAACTAAATTTTACAGGAGAAGGTGGAAACAAACAAGCAATGTGAACTTAAGCTAAAATTGTTTCTGATATAAAATTTCAGCCGTGTTACCTATGCCTATGAAATTTTAACAAGTGAAGCAAATGTTTATATTTTTGTGATTTTTATAAATACCGAAAATCGAATGTGATGTTAGTTAAAAAAGTAAACTTCTTCAGATCATTTCAGGACTTTGCCTGAATTTTCTTTATTCTTCTTTATTTTGGTACATTTTTAATTTTTTTAGTGAGAACTTGAATTAAGAACTTGAAGTAGAAATCGTGAAAACTTTTTCATACCAATTTGTCACAAGACTACTTTAATTTATTTGTAATGCTTACAAGCCTAAGTTTTTTTTTTTGTATATAAAACACTAATTTGTTCTCTGTATGTATGGTTTTCAAGTTTCCAAAAGTCATGCAATTCTTAGGTATGATTCTGCTGCAATTTTTTCATATATTTTTTTATGCTTCACATATTTAGTATGATAAGCGTTAATAGATTTCTTTAGCAACCTCTTCTGCATTTTTAAAAATCTTTTATTCACTTGTGCTTTAAGGTTTTCTTAGGTTATTGGGACATGTTTATGCTGCAATAAGTTGATTCTTTCACTCGCTGTATGGCAGATGCTGAAACAGTATGTTGTCAAGATTTGTGCCATCCAGTCATGCTTTATAATTCATTTTAGGGATCACTTTTCTTAGTTGAAAAATTAAAAAGTGAATAGTTCGTTCACCTAGTTCAGTTTATCTTTGCTCTCTTTATCGCTTCTATATTTTAAAAGCAATTGTTTGTCATTGAATGCTCTTTATTGTGTAAAATTATTCTGAAAAAGGGATGAAAGGAATTGAATTCGCATTTAAAAAAAATTAAATTCCAAAAATCGTAACATAAAACTAATTTCTCTGTTTCTTTTTAATATTTTTTTTTTAATTAAAAATTTATTTATTCTTATATTTCAGTCGATGTAAGTTGTATACGAGAATTTTCTAAATATCAAGTATCTTTTTTTGTGAAAGAAATCTGCTGGCTTCAGCAATCTTTCATTTGTTCGGTCGTTCGTTCATTTATACATCATTCAATTTATTTGAAGAGTAAATAAAGGAACTATGGGAATGTAAAATTACTGACTAAATAGGTCATTCAGTTCCAGTAAAAGAATACTACAATGGGAATACGAATATTTCGTTCATGTACTACTAATTAGTTTAGGAGATGATGGATCATTATTGAAATTGTTTGGCTTTCTTCAAATGCCTCTGACGTCTTCAAATGCTTTTACAGCTTTATTTTTTTACAATATCAGAGCATTTAATTTTATTTTCACTAATTCTTTTAAAGGACAAAAATTTACCCACATACTTTACCTATTGAAGTATCAACATCATCTAAAAGTTGTTCATCGTCTCAATACCTAATGGGGCTATGTTAAATAAAATAATTAAGAATCATAGTGGTTAAATATACTGAAAAACATGAAATCATTAATGACGGTTCCAATAACAAATAGGCTGCTTTAGCTTAATCAGTTTTTCAGAAACAGAAACCATAGATGACTGCAGTTTTATAAATATAAAAATAATAGAAACTTTTTTTTATTAGTTAGTTTTATTTGACCTTCATCCTCAGGATATAATTATATCCTGAAGAAGCTACAAAAATTGGAGCGAAATATCGATATAAAAATAAATTTTTGAAAAATAAGACCTCAAGCTTAACAAAATAGCCATATTAAATAATAGAAACAGCGACCTGAAACATTTGTTGTGTATTAACAAGAATTTTACATCAAATTTATTCTAATTATGAAATTTTAAAATTTACCTTGCATTACCAAATATGCCTCGTATACTATGTACAATACAATATTTCTGGTTAAATACAAAACTAATTTGCTTAAATGTTTTTTATGTGTTGGCTTAAACCGAATTTTTGAACTACTTTATGTTTTAGGGCAAGTTTATAACTGGTTGTTCAATGGAATTGAATGATTATTGATTGCATGTGAAGCATTGGAGTTTTTTGTTATGCATTCAGTAAAGCCTAATATACATAACAAGTTGCATAAACGAAAGACAATAGTTTGGTAAAAGAAGCTAGTGTCACTGTAAACTTATGATGTTTTAAGCAGAGGTACAAGCAATCACAGTGGTTCGCTGAAATCTCAGTTATAATCCGAAACAGGCAACATTGTAACTTATAAGTACACGAGATCCAGAACAAAATAATCTGCAAGAGAGCTATTTTTGTTTATGCTAGTCTGAGTGCTTTCTGGGTACCAGTTTACCTTGGAGTGAATATAATTTGAAATTAGGGTCAGAAAAATGACAACGATAAATTAAGCTAAAGGAGACTAAAAGTAAGATGATTAGAATAATATAATGAGACCTTCATGAGGTTAAAAAGTAGACGGAGGCCCATACAAACCATTAGATCTACCAAAATAAGTGAAATGAAGTGGCCTTGCAGGGCATAGAGAACACTTTATATGGCTTGCCAAGAACTAATATTTCAAAATTCCGATAATAAGTCTTTATCAGATATATCTGTGCTAAAAAGATAAAATTGCTTAAATCGACTTAAAAACATTTATTTGTTGTCACAATTAATTGAATAACTTTATTATTGTAGTTCAAGATATATTCTAAAACTAAGCAGAAGGCAATGAAAACAATATCTTTTGTTAGAATTGAAATAATTTTACAAGAAAACCTTGAAGAGCTTCTAAAGTTATAGTGCTCGAAAATGACTTAATATTTTTCCATGTTGCCACAGATATAAGTAGTGAAGGACATTGAGGAAATATATTCCGCAAGCTAAGCTCCTGTGATCATTAAGATTGTCTTTTATGTGGAGGATACAGTAAACCAAATTGCTATGCCTGCTTAAGAATATAAATTTACTGAAGCTAGTGAAAATTCAGATGAAAAAATAATTTCTGATGAAAGAAAATCCGTTAAATTCAATTTTCTATTGGTTGTTTGGTATGACACGCTATTCGGCCATAAATTACAATCTCACCTAGACAACACAATAAAAATGGTGCACACTAAGTAGCATTGCGATATTTAAGAAGGTTTCCTAAGTTAGTTCCAAATAAATTACATCGATAAAGGTGAAAAATGTCCTTCGGATAAAGAATAATCTGTATGTGAGTACTGTAAACCGTATACATAAAAAACATAAAACGACCCAAGTTCACAGCTGTCCGCATGTCAACATTTTAATTCTCTGGATAATATTTTTGACTACATTTCAGCTACACAACAAAAAAACTCGACAAAATTTTTTATTGGATAAGAATTTCGATTGTCATAATCGAAGTTGTAGCGTAGCGGTATTAGTCTATTAACTTATTCTTATAATCAGAAATACTCTACAGAATTAGTAAAAAAAAAAAAAAAAACTAAATTTGCCATTATGTGTCAGTGTTGCACTCTATTGATGCTAGCTTAAAGTGTAGTGTATCAACAATTATGTTTAAATTTTGCCATTGTTCAGATTTTTTGTTAGAATTTTGCTTAGAAAAGAAGTACTGGTAAAGACTGTCTGCAAGTTGTCTTTCGTACAGTGTGGCTATGAATAAGAATACAAGCGAGTGAGTGCCAAAAACCTCAAGCCATACCATAATCAACCAAACAATATCAAGGCAGCTCCATACATCATTTGCCTTTTATAGTCATGTCATCTTGACTGTAACAATGTGGCTGGCTGACTGGCTGACTGGCTGCCTGGATGGCTGGTGTATTTAAAGGGCCTTCTTGTTTAGTTTATGTGTAAGTGACTGCTTGGTTTTTTATACTGATGTCTATAGTAGAGTAGGGTGTGTTCATGTCAAAAGTGGTTACATTAACTTAAATCTAATGTCAATCAAAAATTTAAAATGCAAAGTATAAAGGCAATCTTGTAATTTTTTTTTTCTCTGCTAACAAAAGCACTCTTAGTAAAGTAACTCTTCTGCACAACTTGATTCCTTGTTTGTTGTTCTTCTTAGTTTTTACCATACTTTTTTGCCCATCAACAACATTAGAATTATTTTACGATTTTTCTTCGTTTTTCCTTTTTTTCTTCCAACAGGATGTTGGAAATTCATTTAAAATTTGTATAAAAAATAAATCTTACCAACAACAATATGCCATGCCATGTATTCCAGCACTATATAGCACTCGCGTATGTGTGCTAAAAACTTTGTACAATAACAAATAAAAGGAGAGTAACTAAAAAATGCAAGCTTATCTTTTATACCCTTCATATTGTAGAGCACCCATAAGTAAACGCCTTCATACTGTTTCTAACTAAAATTGCATCAGGTTTTTTTTTTTTTTTTGGCTTTCCTTCTTAAGGATAAGCTCTGCACACGAGTGTGTTTTAGCTACAGCTTAAGAAACTTAGAAAAAAAAACAGTTAAGTAAAACTATAATGTTTTTACCCCAAAAAATGAATAACAAAAAAAGAGAGAAACTTATGTAAAAATAACAACAACAATAAAGATAAGGAAGCAAAAAAAAAACTATTAAGAAAACTGCTGACCTATGCGTGTTAGAAAATCCACAAATAGCTCCATCATTTTATACCTCATACTTGTTACTGAAATGAATTCTTATACTTTGAACTATGAACACACACATATAGTTTAATATAGAGACCAGATATGTACTAGTTTTGGCTCATCATTATAACTGGCTTGATTTATTTATTTATTTTATTTCAATGTAAATTTTTTACTTTTTTTTGTTTATTTCTCCATGAAGATAAAAATAATTTATTCAAGTAATACTTGTGTATTTATAAAAGTACAGTAAATAGTAATGAAAAAATTATAGAACAGTTTAGTGAGACTAAAATTTAAAAAAAAAAGTAGATCAAAAATTTATTTATTTGTGGTGATTTTATTGATTTAGTTGGAATATCCTTAAAGTGTAGAGAAAATAAATTTAACAATTTTTAAATAAAAATAAAGATTTAATTTTAATAATTTTATCGACCTTTCTTATGAATATTATTAATTTCAAACTAAAGTTTTTCAAGCTGAAATTAATAACAAAAATAAAGATCTTTAGCTGTCAAAATTAATAAAAATTAATATATTTTCTCAATTAATTTAAGGTGATATACGAGCTGATTATTTAGTAATCAGCGTGTTAGTCTAAGACTCAACAAATCGTATGGCAATTTTTAACAATGAGAAATTATCATTTAATTGAAAATAAAATTTAAAAAATATACATCGATTTAAGTAAAATATGGATAATTTTATTTGAAATTATAAGACCTATACGTCGCAAGAAAAGGGGCAGCTAATAGATTTATTGGCCCAGAACCATTCTGTGGGATGCCTTGGAGCTCCATTAAGCCCATTTTTAGGAAGTGGCTGGAAAGAGAATCGCTACAATATTGGCTGGAAACAGCAGGTATCAGGGTAGCGAAAACATTCATGCCATTCTGATCTCGGAAGAGAACAAGGGAATTACTTAGCTTGATCCGGTCAAGAACTTGCATTGTCACGGGATTCCTGACTGGGCATTACAGAGTACTGAAACAATTGGCGAATATGAGGATAAGTCAAAATGACCTCTGCAGGTTATGTAACGAATATAAAGAGATAGCAGAACACATACTCGTATTGTGTCACTGTAATGGTTTAATTTGGACCCGTTTTCGCTACTTAGGACAACATTAACTACAACCAAAGAAGTCTCTGAATTCTTAATGAATACTAGACTCTGGGAGGATTTGTAACTTGAAGGTAGTGTCACAATAGGTCTATTTTGGCCGCAGCGACCATATGGCTGGTTCCCGCTCTTCATTCTAATTCTAATGTGCCCATAGAAAAAAGTTATAGGCTTGTGTCTTTTTCTATTTTTAATAATTTTTTTAAAAGTTTTTTTATTAAATGAAAATTGTATTGTTTTTGTTAGAACTTCTACGACATCTCTCAAACTATGACATTTCTCAAACTTAAAAATAAAGTATGTGGGTCTTAAAGGAAATTAAAATTTTCTTTGTAATCCCGCGTACTATTTACAAACCATTTACAAGTAATATTCATATCATTTGTTCCATTTAGGAAATAACTAAAGGTCTAATAAGCCTGACCTGATAGATTTTTATGGTAGTTTTTTCAAACTCAGTAACTATAATTTGTAAGAAAAAATGTTTTTAATTTCAAGAAACAAATTCATGTTAGCTTGCACTTATGAACGTTTTTTTAACTGCAGGAGTGAACAACAAATCGTAGGAACATGTACGGTCTATTATAATCAATCACTCATGAGTGCCTATAAATTAAATAGTGTCATAATAATAGAATAAAACATAAACTTCAATATCAAAATGAAGTTAACATTTTTAGACAGAAACTGCATTATCAATTAGAAACAAAAGACTCAAAACAAAAACTTCAATAAATTTAAATCAAACAAGTTGAAATCGGCGAGTCTTATATACCTTCACTGTGTTAGCCAAATATTTATATTTTAAAAATACAAATTATATAAAAAAAAAATACGAACATTGATAAAAATAAATTTCTTTGTATGTGAATTTGATGAAAATCAAAACTAGTTCGATTTTTGTGAGTACGCACACAAATGCAATTTTGATATTGAAATTTGCTTAACACTCAAGGCATTTAAAAGACATACATACATACCCACTTTTGTATAAAATCGATTAACTGCTTTCGTGTTTTTGTGAACAAATATTACGCACATGTACAGCTCAAGAATTTCCATTAAAATACAAAACAAATTAAAAAAATCTAAAATTTCTTTTTGATTTTTCTCGGCCATTTGTTTACCGGTTGCTCTGATTTTTTGAACAGACATTATGGCTGTTATTTCTGATAAAACTTAATATAAAGTTTTTTTTGCTTGTTTTGTAGTTTAGACAATTTTGCGCAAAAAAAGGTCCAACAATTAAAAATAAAGGAGTTAGTTGCACTTTGGAGCTCATAGCTTAGCCATTTATAGACCGATTGAGCTGAATTTCAATAGCAAACTGCAGACATAAACTTCCAACAAATTGGCATATTAACCTGTAGGTCTTCTAGGAACCTCAGAAAGTTGATGTATATATTTTATAGGGTATCTCATGTACGGTGTACAAATTACACAGGGAATGACAAACTTATTTATGTTAAGGGTATAAAAATATTAACACATACATTATTAGTGAGTGGAAGTAAAAGACTTTAAACACAAACTGCAATACCAAATTAAAATTTTAAGACAAACTTCATTAACAATTGGGAACAAAAGACTTAAAACACAAACTTCAAAAAATAAACAAATTTTAAGCACAAAATTCATTATCAATTAGGAATCATAGACTGCAATAAATGAAAATCAAAAATTTTAAGACACATACTTCACTACTGATTGTGAGTGAAAAACCTAAAGCACAATATCAATATCAAATTTAAATTAGAAAACTTAAGACACAAACTTCATTTTAAATTAGAAGCAAAAAGACAAAACCCATGTAAACTTGTTCGCTCAAATAAGAAAACAGAAGCTGGCCTCACTTGGGTCCTCCGATGTGGTCCCTTTCTGTGTTGCGCAATTTAAAAAATAATAGTTTTTATTTCTTAACAATTTTTAAAATGTCTAACAAATAAAACAAAAAGTTTGTTTATTTATTTTTTTGTTTAGAATTTCTCGAAGTACTTTTTGAAAGTAACAAGATACCATTTTTAGTTTTTGCTAGTTTAGGTGGCGTTCCGATGTTTTGGTTAAAACTTGATTTTTGAGAAGAACTTGAAATATTTTCATTGCTATATCTTGTAAACCCATTGAAATTTGCTTACTTGTCTTCTTCGTCATTGTAGCTATAGACTAGAAGAAAAATATAGAGCAAACCAACCAAAAAAAACTGCAACTAGTGGTAATAAAATGTTAAATTATCAAGAAAGTTAAAATTGTTCTTCTTTCACCTTTTGTGAATATTGTTTTAAAATATTTTTTATTTATTTTATGAAAACAGATAAAAGAATTGCTACTTTTAACCAAGATGTTCACGAGGCCATTAAAGCCGGAGTGCAGCTAGATTATTTAACTTTAAATAGGGTTTCCTTATTTTCCATAAGCAATTCAAGAATTCCACATGAGAAGAAGTTTGCATTTTATGTGTTGCATAGTTATATAATTATTTGGACTGGTTATTCTGAATTCAATATAGCGAAATCTAGAAAAATAAAAATTTATTTATTTTTAATTGCCTCAAAATGAAAACTAATTAATACCGTGCAATTATTAGAAGCATGTGTGATTAATCTAAAATGCTTGTGGTCCTATCATGTTAATGTGTATCAATGACAGACACTGATATATTTTATACACACATATTTATTCACTTAAAATTAGAAACTAAAAACTAGAAACGTATCGTGAAAAGCAAAACAACAACATTTTCATGTTTTCGGCCCTCAGCACTCAAAATGTTGCAGTTTTTAAAATCTGCCAACACATCAGGAACATTTATAAAACGTATACTTATTGCTTTGTATGAATGTTTCCACTAATTTAGACGATTTAAAGTAGCCACCACCTAAGTTTTGCGTGCAACTATACATAAAACGCCCAAAGGTTAAACACAGACACATTTGCAGAAAAAAATAGCAAAAAAACAACAGGAACAAAAGTTTTAAAAACTAATTTTTCTTATTTGTAAATGCAATAAAATAAAAGTATAGAAAAACTACAAACAGTAAACACTACTTGTGAAAACAATATTATCTGCATGATACATATAATGAGATGTTCAAGAGTTGTTTTACAATAATGATGGCATCCACTGTTATGTTCACTATGACTGTGTTTTGTTACAAAAAATAGAAAACGAAAATGTGTAAAGTGTAAAAGAGTATGTTGTATAATTGCTAAAAACGGAAATTGCATTATGCGAAAGTGCATACCTAACCTTTGTCAGTGCCTTTTTTTCAAACAAAATCTAACAAAAAAAAAAAAAAAAATAAAAAATTTTGAAGGAGTGAAAAAAGTTGAAAAGCAAAAAAACAAGAAAAAAATTGTAATAAGGATTTAAGTAGAAATTTTTCATTATTAGAAAATATGTTGCAATATATTTATTTTCTTTATTTTATTTTTTCTTTCTATTTTGGTTTTTGTATGGTGCAAGTAATTAAGATTTTTTTCTCAAATAAAATTTTTAACAAGATTTTTTAAACAGCTTTTGCAGAGTTGATTTTAATTAGAAATTCATAATTTACAATGAACAATGCCTGGCATTAAGAATTTCAAAGTGCAAATAAAGAATTTGTACAAATTATTATGAGAGTGAAAATTATTAAGAATAACATTTAAAAAATAAATGCTTTAAAGATTAATTAAAAAAAAAATTAAATTAAAGCGTGCAGCTTTAGTATGTAAACGTTCTGTATAAAACTGTAAGAATAACCTGTAAGTGAAAATTTGCCTCACCAACACTCAACAATTTTTTTTGAATATTCTAAATTTCACTAATTGAAAGCCAATTTAAGTGAAAGAATATGCCTGTATGTACACAAAATCAACAAACCTTAAAGTTAGGCTTAAAAAAATTTTAAGCTCGTTTATATTTTTAAGGCATAACCTATTATATACGTTTTACCTTTAAACTCTCCTAGCCATTTATTCTACAAGAAAAAGGGGTAACAAAACAGAAAGCAAACACGAACTTTAAAGTAAAACTTTAAATGTCAACAAAGCTTTAAAAAAAAGTAAATAAACAAAAACTAACGAGAGCATTGTTGATAAAAATCCCTCACATCCATTTAAATGAACAAAACATTTACACGCTCATTCACGACATACACATGTAGGTATGTATACGTATAAATTGAGAGAAGGGCGTATTTACAAATAGTGATGGGTCTGTACTAGGACACTACCAAATTGTAATCACTTTTGTAAAAAAAGAGAAAAGTATAAAAACCAAATGCAAACGTTATATAGAGAGTTGAATGTCTAGCTAAATGTCTGATTTCCTTTTTTCCTTGTTCAGATGCGTCCGCATGTTGGCTTGAAAGTGTCATGGTGTTCTCTGTTGTATGTACTTAAGGGTACCAGAACACAAAATTGCATTTTTATAGCGCGCTTTTTCATGTACATGAATTAGGGCAGTAGCATTTTTTTAATTTTTTATAAGAAAATTTAAATAATTACATTACATGGAAAGCAAAAAGCTTAAAACACAAACTTTCTTATTGATTGGGAGTAATAGACTTGAAACATAAACTTCAATAACAAATGAAAATTAAAAAACTTAAGACACAAGTTTCATTATTATTTGTAATCAAAATACTTGAAACAGAAAATGCAATAAACAATGTAAATCTAAAAACTTGAGACACAAACTTTATTATTGATTGAACTTAATTACTAAGTGGGAGTAAAATACTTAAGACACAAACTTAAGAAACAAACTTCTTTATAGATTATACGCAAAAGACTTAAAACACAAACTTTAATATTTAATAAAGACAAAAAACTGAAGCAAAAAACTTCATTGGGAAATGAAAGCACCTGCAACTTATTGAATATTTTTTCAGTTATTAAACTTTTTTCTTGTGGACTTGCAAGAAAAACTCAATTAGTTTTCATTCCAATTCCTAATTTTCATTAAAATCTTTACTATAGTAATTAAATGTATGTATTTTTAAATTCTAATTTAAACAAGAATGTGTTAAAAATTAAAAAAGCTTAATATTGATTAAAAAATTTATTTTGAATAATCACAATTTTTTTTTAATTTCAAAAAATGTTCACTAAAATTTAAAGAAAATAATTATATAATTACATATATTTAAGTGTATATTAATCGAACTGTAAATTTACGTTAATGAGTACTTTATTATTTGCGCTTTAGTTCGTTTTTGACTTATTCAATAATCACATAACAATTCTGCCGTTGAGGAAAAAGCAATCCGGTTTCTGGCAGTGAAATAAATTTTTCTATATTAATTAAACAAAGGTAAATATACCGACTTGATTGACTTTCAATAAAAGAATTGTTATGGGATTATTGAATAAGCCAAAAATTAACTAAAGCATGAATAATAAATTACTCATTAACGAAAATAATTATATTTAATTTAATTTATTTTTAGTTCTTAAACTAGTAAGTAAATTAAATACTCACAATTTTGAAAAATCATTCAGTTTTTGTTTTACAAAAATTTGGTTTCTTCCTTAATAGAACTACAGTTAAACTCGTTAGTGTATGTATGCATACATATGTCTTCTTTCAGCTTCATACATTGGATGCAATAAAAGCGGCTGTATATTTATTTATTTTTTGTTTTTTGTTCATATTTACCAGTACAAACAGCCTTGATGTCAATTGAGGATACTCACTGTCAAATTTGCCTTTGAATGCAATATGTACGTATATGTATGTATGTAAGTGTATATACATGGATAAGGTTTACGCGCTTTTGTGTTTGACTCTTCATTGAGGTCCACAAAAACCAGGCCCTTATGTAAATAAACAGAAAGTAAACAAACTCCTACTGAATTTTTGAAAGTAGTTAATTGATTTAAAGGATTTTAAAGTTGCTTAAAATAAAACAAATAAAACATCTAATGATGAGACAAAGATAAGAGACAACATACTATGTATAGGCCTATACTCGTATGTACACTCAAAAAAGTTGTACATCAAGTTAAGTTAAAAACTAATGAAAATAAAGTTATTTGCCAACAAATTTATTTTATAATTTTTTATGTTTTTGAAAAAACAAACCACAATAAAATAATGATTTTATAAAAGAGATTTAGGACATTACTACTTTGTTTCCCGCGTTTTTAGTGTGCTGTTTAATCAGCTATTTTTTGTTGACACAAAAATAATTTTTCCCCATTTTTATGAATTCAAAATTGGAAGCAAAATTTAAATTGAGGCAATAAAAAATTAAGAAAATGGAGAAAACACAAGGAAATATTGAGGTAAGTTGTGTATTTACATATAATCTTCGTTTGCTGACAATTTGTGAAATAATTTTTAATAAAGATTAAAAAAAGCGTGTTCGAAATACTCCTAATAGGAAGTGGACAGCAGGTGAAGAAAATGCACTTATTATTTTTCTGGTGGATAACAAAGACATTTCCAAAGCATATTTCTCACACAGCGCTTCAACAATTTTTTTTTCTGTCTTAGAGGACATTTTTTTTCTTTTTTATGCTTTAATTTATAACTTTCCTTGACATCTGAGTTTGACGTTTAAGCGACTGTATTCTTTGGCAATATGATAGGCCGTTCACAACAGTACTATTTAATCTAAGTAGTAATTTATAACTTAGCCATTTACGACTGTTTGTGTATTGACTAAATATTTATTCCTTTGTTTTATCTAAAATGTTTTCAAATAAAATTTGAAACAAAATCAAAAAGTAGTTAAAAGGAAAAAATAAAAAATATTATTTAATGAAAAAACTGAATACTTTCAGCTCATTAGCAGGCATGTAAGTATTTAACATACTCGTATAATTGAGTAAAATATTTAGTTAATGTTGTGTACCCCCAACAAATCTTCTTCACAATAAACACAACATTATGCGTTCGGTGAAAAATAAAATGGATTCTAAAATTTATATGTATGTATGTAGGTATTTCATATTAAAAAATTATTATCTATGTATACTGAAAATAGTTACTTCTTTTCTTTTTATTTTTAAGTTCTCTAACTATGCGATAATCAGAATTTGTTTTGAATGGTGGGTGTATAACCTTAACAGTCACTTATTGAAGGCAGTATGTAAAATCATTATTTTCCATATGAAGTATATATTTCGTTTGCAGATTTTCATCACATACATACTAAAGCCTAGCTCTGAATTTTATTTGCAACTGAAGTATGAATAATTATGTAATTAGCAAATAAATAATTTTTATTCACAAATTTTTATTAATTATTATGTAACATATATAATATCACATGCCAAACTTAACTAGTGATTATTGTAGTTATTTGGTATAGTATAAAAATTAAAAAAATCTTAAATAAAAAAAGATATATAAACAATTAGCTGACCCGGGAAACGTTGTTTTACCTTCAAATTTTATTTATATTGAAAAATAATTAAAAAGAGAAAAAAATATAAGTTGGGTTAGGCCGAACATATAATAAAAAATTAGCCAAATTGGTCCAGCAATTCTCCGATTTGAAAAAAAATTAAAAAGTAGATGTACTAATGGGCGTGGCAAAATTTTCTTTTTATTAAAATACAAATTGGATTATGGCGATAATCTTCTTGCTCTTAGAAATCGTGCTCATAGAGTAAAGATCCGTGAAAGACCGTGTAAAAAATAGGTAAATAGTAAATTGTAGTATATCTACAAACAAATGTAATTTTAACCTAAACCAAATTCTTTTGAGTAATCCTATACACGCTACATTAATATTGCATTCTTATTTTCTTTGTTCTATTGACTAATAAACAATAATATAAACTGAAATTAGTAAAACACTCAAATATTCTGAACGTCTGGTACAATTCCGTTAAAATACTTGTAACTAAATAGTATAAAAGCTGAAGAGATTTTGTGAATAATCATCAATAATCATTGATCAAGCGGCTGTGTTATTTCTAATTTTAACATAACAAGATAAATAAGCCAGATACCGACTTCAGCGCCACCTGCCAAGGGTATTTGTGACGTCAAAGCTTCCAAGGCGTAACACAAAGGCATACACAGAAATTCAATTAAATCGGTCCAACCGTTTAGGAGGAGTCCAATGTCTAACACACGTACAGTCGAATTTTATATATTGAGATAAACAGATATTTTTAATTTTTTTAGGGACTCTTTTTTACTGTTTAAAAAATATGAAAAAACAGTAGTTTTTACTGTTTCTTAGATTATTTTTAAGTCAGTTGAATTCAATAAAAATGTAATTTATTTTTACGAAGTTTGATAGTTAAAAAATTAACAGTAAAATATAAAATAAAATGTATTTGAATCTTCTTTTTTAAATAATTTTTAATTTGTTCAAAATGATTTTTCGTTTGAATTTACCTACATAATATTTTGAGAGTAGATATTAAAATGTACAGGGTCCGCCAAATTACTTTTTTTTTTGAAAATGCTATAAAAACATCGAGTGTAGCTTCGGCTGTGTGGCACGTAGCGCCGTCCTGTTGAAACCAAATGTTGCCAATATCCTCTTCTTCAATTTTTTTGAACAAAAATTCGTTCAACATGGCCCGATAACAATCGCCATTGACTAACGGCCACTCCTTGCTCGTTTTCGAAAAAAAATGGCCCAATTATGCCTCTGGACCGAAATCCGCACCAAATAGTGACTCGTTTTGGGTGCGTCGGCTTTTCAATGTATGCGTGCGGGTTTTCTGTGCCCCAAATGCGACAATTTTGCTTGTTTACATATCCGGCAATATCAAAATGAGCTTCATCTGAAAAGATGATTTTTTTTGGCAAAATCGGCATCTTCTGTAAGTCGATCGCAGGCCCACTTAGCGAAGCGAAATTACAACCATATTCTTTCAGCGGAAAGATAAAACTAATTATCTGTCAAATCAGACATGAGCTAAGTGTTTCCATTCACGAAATAAGCACTAGTTGAAAAAAAAAAAACGTTCGCTGGCGGACCCTTTACAACCACTAAAACAGCATTAGCACTTTTTTAATTAACAGCTTTTTCATATATTTACTATTCATTTGGAAACCTTGGCCTTAAAATGACGGAATTAAGGGTTTTTTAATTTGTTATACATAACACATACTCGTACAAATTGTTCGACACTAAATATTAAATGAAACAGTTTTTCAAGTGATTTTTTATTTATTTTTTAATAATTAAAAAAAATTTCATCATTATTGTAGTCGAATTTACGACAAACTAACCAATGTGTAACGTTGTTGGGACTGTTCACTATTTTTATTTTAACAAGGCCACACAATCAGAATTAATAAAAATAAGCACTTTTATTCCATTTGAGGTCAACAACACAAAACTATTATCGTTTATTGTAAATCGATATTCAGTTCTCAATATAAACAATTATCAGGGTGCTCTGTAGATTGTTTCGTAACACTCTAATCTATCAATCTGATGGCCGCAGGTTCTATTACTGCCTAAACCCTGCTCGCAAATGGTCAAAGAATTAATTTCTAATATCAAATAATAAATAATAATAATAACCAAATATCGATGAGTGTCGACAGTAATTTTGTATTATGTAAGAGCTCTTGTAATCAATATTGTATAGTATGGACAATATTGTAGTGAATTTTTGATTACGAAACTTGTTATGGAAATTTTGATTTAAAACAAATTTAAAATCCATTTCATTTTTTCACGAATATGGCTGAAAATATTTATGTCAAGAAAATGTACTTATAAAATTAGGTTTTGTCAATATTGAAACCCGAATATGAAGTTTATTAATATTCAAATTTTTTTTATGCGCTGTATAAAATTATAAAATTATTTTCAGGAATAAAGTATATGACTGACTGTGGCAGCTTTACTCTTAGACGTGCGTTATAATAATTTTTTGCCTTAAACTCATGTCGCATGTATAGGGTGTCAGAGTAATTGCACTTTTTCATTTCATGCTGCAATAAATGGATTGTTTCACTTGTTATGTAATAGATAGGCTGCTTTACTGAAGCCATATGTCGTTCAGATACATGATATCCATTTAAAGTCACAAGAATTCCGTTATCATGTTCTTGAAATGAATGCCATTCACACTATCTGCAATTTTGGCGTCATTTTTAAAAAAGTAAGGCCTGCCCAAAATCTGTAATAAACAATTGCTCTTTATGGGCGCATTTCTTTCTTATGGATTACGTGAGAATTTTTTTATATCTGAATTTTGTGTAGTTTAGAGCTCATTTTGATGGGAATCCGCTTAATCATAGAAGAATTTTATTTTTTTTTTTGTAAATGTTATTGACTTCACTTTGTTCCATTACCCTTTGAACAAATTGACACCAAGAATATTTTATTTTGTAATTAATCGGGATATGTTTTCTTTACAATGCAATCACTAAATCACCTATATCTCAAAAAATACCTGTTTTTATTTTAAAACGAAAAAGTGCACTTCTACTGGGACAGTTTAACATTCGCATGGTATAAACAATTTACTTACCTAATTTTTTTCCTGAAGATGTTTCTTCTAATAACGAATATGCTACAACAGCAGAGGTAATTATGTTACTTTAGTTTAAATGTTAAAAAACAAAAAAATTAATCAATAATCTTTCTTTCAAGGTCAACTAACTTGTATTTATTACTTTATTTTTGTTTTAAATAAAATAAAAAATTTTTTGAGCTAAAAAGTCTTTGTAATATAACCAATTCTGAACTGTATATCTTATAAATTTATGTTGAATCACAACCTAAGTAGTATATTTTGTCTTTATGAATAAATTTTTTTATTGAATCATAAGGCAAAAAATTGAAATGTTTCAATTTTTGTTTTGTTTATTTACAATAAAAATAAAAACGAAACGTAACTGCAGTAAACCAATTCATTCGTTTCTTTGTGTGTCCTTAACATGATGTTCCACTGAAAATAAAAAAAAATATTAGCTGTATACAAATCACAAGTGTTTGAATACTTGAAAGATAAATAAAAAAATATTTATTCACCACCAAAGTGCTGCGGTCAGCTAACTGCGGTTACAAGTAGTAAAAGGTGATTTTATAAGAACTATCGGAAATTAAAAAAAAAAAACACATAAAATTCAGAAAAATGCATGAAATATTTATTTGGATCGATAGTTGGGTCGATATAATTTAATGTTTGAAGATTATTTCATGCAAATGTTGGCCGCGGCTGCGCCTCAAATGGTCCATCCGCTTAGTCCAATTTTGGCATACTCTTTCCAACATTTCGGCCGGGATCTCACGAATAATGTTGGCAATGTTGGCTTCCAGTGCGTCAATCGAAGCGGGCTTGTCCCTATAGACATTAGCCTTAACATAGCCCTACAAAAAATAGTCTAGAGGCGTTAAATCGCACGATCTGGGCGGCCAATTGACTGGTCCCAAGCGTGATATAAACTGTTCACCGAACTCGCCTCTCTATTGGTCCATTGTTTCGCGTGCTGTGTGGCATGTGGCACCGTCTTGTTGAAACCACATGTCATGCAAGTCAAGCTCTTCCATTTTGGGCAAAAAAAAGTTTGTTATCATCGCACGGTAGCGCTCACCATTCACAGTAACGTTGTGATTCGCATCATCTTTGAAGAAATACGGCCCAATGATGCCGCCAGCCCATAATCCGCACCAAACGGTTGTTTTTTGTGGATGCATTGGTAGCTCTTGCAATGCTTCTGGCTGCTCTTCACTCCAAATACGGCAGCTTTGCTTGTTCACGTATCCATTCAACCAGAAATGAGCCTCGTCGCTGAACACAATTCTTCGATAAAAAAGTGGATCTTCATCTAACTTTTCAAGAGCCCATTCACCAAAAATTTGGCGTTGTGGTAGGTCGTTTGGCTTCAATTCTTGCACCAGTTGTATATTATAAGGCTTCACACCCAAATCCTTCCGCAAAATTTTCCACGTAGTGGAGTAACAGAGGCCCAATTGCTGCGAACGGCGCCGAATCGATAATTCACGGTCATCACCAACACTGGCCGATACGGCTGCGATATTTTCTTCAGTTCGCACTCTACGTAAGCGTGTTGGTGGTTTAATGTCCAACAATGTAAATTTGGTGCGAAATTTTGTTACAATAGCCCGAATAGAAGCCTCAGTAGGTCGATTAAACTGACCATAAAATGGAAGAAGCGCGCGATGAACTTTCTTAACAGAGCACGCATTTTGGTAATAAAATTCAATAATTTGCAAGCGTTGTTCGTTTGTAAGACGATTCATGATTAAATTATAGACCAAACTGAAGATGTTTGACAGTGACACAAGATACAAAACGTGCGTGAGCTGTCAAAACTAGTGTTGCCAAAAAGATAATAGCTAAAAAATCACTCTTTATTTTATAATACATTTGAATAAAGCAGAAAGGAGCAATAAAAAAAAGGAAACTATTTTTCGTATCTTTGAAATTGATAAAGTTGTAGTGTTTAAGTGAGGACTGCAAGGTTTATAATTCTATAAAAATGAAAAGCATAAAATATTTTTTTTTTCAAAATATCATAAAGCCACAACTGTCCAAGTTACTAATTGTAGCAAAACTTGAAAAACTTAATCCACAACTGAATAACATCAGATATGTGCGTTCTATGAATAAAATTAAAAATAAAATTATAATAATTGAGATATTTTTATTCTGCAAAATTTCTTTTAATTAGCGTTCGCTGAATTCATTAACACTATTTTTACATTATGTACATACAAAATTATTTTTAACTAGAGTTTTATTTAAAAAAAATTATTTTTTTTATATTTTTTTGAATTGCAACAAATTGTTATTTCAGCAAAAAATTACATTTTAGGGTGAAATGGTTTTATTTAATACAAAAGGAAAAAAAAACAAGTGCTCTACATTTATGTAGCTAAAATAGACTCATTCAAGGATACTTAATAGTATCAAATTGTATAAGTCTAATGTCTGTAAAAAATTAATCACCCAACAGCATTTTCCAGTCACCATATTTCAAGATAAATTCAATGTTGCTTAAATGTTACAAAATATTTTTTTATGGCACAATATAAAGACAATAAGAAAAACAAAATAAAATAAAATAAATAATACTAAGAAAAAATAAAATCGCATGTGTATGTTTTTATGTGTATGTGTTTGTTTGTTTGTATAAAAAAAAATCAAATCAAAAATGGCTTAAGGAAAACTGCAACATTTTAAAAATGCTGTTTTTTTCACATCTAAATGTTTCCAGCGTTACATTGAAAACATTCATTTCGCTACAAAAAGGCAATATCAAAATACCGTTAGAGCAAATATTATCCCAGCTACAAAAAATGAGGGAGTACAAAAAAACCAATTCTACAAAACTAACTATTAATGTCAAAATAGTTGATAGGAGCTATAAGGAGCCAAAGGGGGGAGAGGGCTGTTGTTGTGTAGTTTGCTATCTTTAGTTGGATTATATCTTTAGGAAATAAAAAAAGTGACAAAAAACATTTTTATAATTTTTGTTTTCTTTGTTGTACAACGTGAACATCCCTTTTTATTCAATGTTAAATCATTTTGCTTAAAGGCTCTTTTTTTCGCTTCCATTATTGACATTTTTTTCAGTTTCTCTAGTAACGTCATCAATGGCAAGTAATAGATGCATTGACTGTACACTATGCAATATCCATAGCAAATGAAGGCATTTATAGACGATATTGTTTAAAAAATTAATTATAATCATATTATTTTTACAATTTAATTTTTTCGGTGCAGAAAATAGTTAATAGGGATTTTCTGGACTAAGAAAACAACTTCGTTTGTGAAAATCTAATGTGTTGCCGGTAATTAATAATTGAAGTTTTAGTTGTGACAAAAGAAATTTAGTGGTGTAGGCAAAAATTGTATTAAAATAACTAACAAAACTGTATCACAGAATTTTCTACAGTAAGAAAACAACTTCACTC
Source organism: Thelaira solivaga (assembly GCA_947397855.1). NCBI lineage: Eukaryota > Metazoa > Arthropoda > Insecta > Diptera > Tachinidae > Thelaira > Thelaira solivaga. The sequence continues at coordinate 37,732,275 of OX377611.1, read as the reverse complement.
TGAGGATCGAATTTTTTTGCTGCTGAATAACTCAATTGGGATAATCAAAATTTTTGGTTGTGATAAAATAAATTCGGTGGTGAAGACAAAAATATTATAAAAAAAAAAAGAAAAACTAAATTATCGTTACAATTGCGAACTTTGTTTATGTTTTCTATGTGTGATCTTGGAGCTGTGACTATGCTGGGCACTATGCGATCAGTATCCATAGTAGAATTGCCTTTTGCTTACAAACAAAAATCGCTTAGGCTTGGTGAAGTGCAAATAGCGCCCCAACAAGAAAAAAAGAAAAGGGCTCACTTGGGTTTTCTTGTGTGGTCCCTTTGTGATACCTGCATAAGAGGGAAGTGAAGAAGGACAGAAAGGAGGTAGATAGAAAAGAAGAAGAAGATGAGTTCGTGACCTAAAGCAATTGCAGTTTCTACTGAAGCAGGTGATGCTTCCTAGTACATAGTTTGCGCAGCTCTTCTAAAGCACAACAAAGATAGAGGGGGCTTCTACAGTTTCTTCTTTTGTTTCTTCGTCTTGACAGCTTCTAAAGTAGTTGCTTGATGGCAAACCCATTATCTTAACATAGTTGCCAAAACTGCAGTGGCCTCTTAATACTGTCACAACATTTCTCAACTGGGCTCTCTGGAGACTTAGTTGCGATTGCTCTCCAGCCTAGACCAGATCATCTTTACTATACTGTACGTCCATTCGTCTCTCCATTTCAATCTGCTGTTTGCAGACTGAAATAGGAATGCCGCAGGGTTTGTCGATATTCTGCTCCAACAGCATCGACCCTTCTCTTGACAGGCTATCCACCCTACAGTGGTCAGCTGTCCACGCAGCCTAATGAGGGTGACCAGCGAATGTCCGCTCGTCCTATTTAAAGATTCCCGACATTCCCGGTCCAGATGGGAAATCGAATAGACACACACTATGGACCTAATTGCAGTTCGGCTATTAGTATAAATTCAAAAATACCTATTAAATATTCCATGGTACTACAGCCACTCTGTCAATTTTCTTATTGCTATCAATTCAGCTTGTAGTACGCTGCGTATTTTAGGGATATACTAGATTACTCAATATAGATTCCATTACCCACTACAGAACTATTTTTCGAGCCATCGTTAAAGACATCTAGATCCTCTCTTAGACAGGAAGATTCCATTGATATTACCGTTTCGTCCGAAATTGTGAATCCAATCTCCCTTTGTAGAAAAAGTAGTCAATGAGATTATAAATCTCGCTGTAAGTGCCAATTATGTACGAATGTCCCCATGATCTACGGTTACACTCTCGCACCGCATGTAGTCGCAGGGACGCAACCAGTGCCACTTTCTCTCTTTGTTGATCAACTGGAAACTTATTAGTGCTTTATTGGGTGTCGATCTAATGGCCCTTCTAATCAAGATAGTCATGCATCTAAAAATCTTTTTAAATCGGGATCTATTGGTAGTCATACTTAGTGCCTTCCCTCACCAAATCGCTTAATTCTAATTTATACGAGATTTTCAAAGCAATCTAAATAGTTTGCTACTAGATTTACCAAAGTGTACTCAAAATCTTGGTTCACTTAGGCAAACAACTGTGGTTTTTTATTAATAAGCCAAAAAATATGACACTGCACAAAAAAATTTTTACATTTTGTTGAAAAAAAAAGAAAACAAAAAGTGTGAAAGTTAAGAAAAGGAGAATATAAAAAAAGTAAATTAAAAACATTAAATTAAAAAAAAAATTAAAAAAAAATATATTATTTAATATTAAATTTAATGCAACCAGTTTGTTTTTGGTATGAAAATGAAATCTTGAAATAGATTTAAAAAAAAATTCATATGAAATCTAGTAGATTTCGGTTCAATGTAAATGCACTATAAGTTAAAATTTACTAACTACGTGAAACGAAATTAAGGTACAAGTCCAAATTTCGGGATTTAATTCATAATGAAATAGATCGCCATTTTATAAGAAACTAATTCCCCAAAAAAGAAATTAACTGACTACAACAAAAACTAAGTAAATCTTCAAAGTTGACGATGTAATGCATTATCAAGTAACTTTTCAATTAATTACGTACAAGAAAGCCTCCAATATACACAAAAATCAATTGAACCCGAATATTTTCGCCTTAAAGGCTGCACAAGAATACTTACAAGACACACATCACTACAAATATGTGTAATATTTTATAATAAAAAGTGCTGATAAAATATTTCAAGTATGCTTGTGCAGCCCTTTCATAAGTATGTCTGAGAAAATCTTATAAGCTGAGCCAGTGTTTGACATACTCTAGAAGACAAAATTCTCTATTCGATGTTAAGCACTTCGGGCTTTATTTTACTTGTATAACATCCTTCAAAGCCGACTATGATGTTCTAAAATATTTTTTTTCTGCATATTTCTGAAAAATAAAATGAAACATTTTTCGAAAAATTACACATACACACTTACATTTGTTAAAACAGCTGTTACATTGCCTGCGTGGCATCCTCAAGCCATACGTATGATTTTCGTTTTCTATAACAGCGCACATTTCCACAATCAATTCATAGATGCATGCTGACACACACACACACAACACACATTTACAATTTACCAATTGCCCATATGTTTTCTGATGTTTAAGCATGTACGGGTTCTATGTATGCACATACATTGAATTCTTTACAGTTTTTTTTTTCTTCGAATAAAATGCAATAAATTTTATAGATTTGTAAAATTGAAAAATATTACCCAAAATTAGTTGAAAATTGTATGAAAATCTTTGCATGTTAACATTTATATGTAAATATGTGTCATATGAAATAGAATTGATTCATTTTTACCATTTTCATATTTAAATTTGGGCCACAAAAATCTGTTGTATCTTCTACACTATTAGCTGCTGCAGGCTCAAGAAAAAAATGTGTATTTTTGTCTATATACACAATTTATATGTAAATTAAAGTAAAAACGTATAATGTATGTGCAACAAATTGAAAGTGTATTTACAATTTAATAAAAGAAAAAATTAAAAACAAATTTTTAAAAACATTTATTTTTTGTATAGAATTGTGATTTCATTATTTTAAAGAAGATTTTATTTTAAAAAAAAAGAATTTTGATGCAGACTTTGAAAAGGTCGTTGAAATATTGTACAACAATAATGGAATTGATTTTTTTTTTGAAAGACCTTAACCTTAAAAATTAATTATTAATAAAAAATTTATAAACGTCAAATAATTTAATTAGAAATATTTTGTTTTGTTAATAAGTAAACCCTAATTTTAAAATCCTGCAAGTACATATTAAAAAAGTAAAAATCTCCAGTCAATATTATTATATTTATTTACCAAAAAAAATTAGTAAATTCATTTTATGATTTTTTCAAATTATTAATTTAAATAAGATACATTTACTGGAATAAAACAAGTAAATTTAGTTTTACGAGGGTTGCCTTTTATTTTTTAGGACTTGGCAACCCTGGTGTTGCAACCTTTCAACTGACAACTTTATCGTAAAGTTGGACATTTTTGAGGTTATACGTACTCAGAACGTTTTGACATACAAGCGCTATTTGTGTTGTTTACAGTAACTTAAAAAATTCATCTCGGCCCAAACATGGAATTATATCGTGAATATTTTCGTGCGATTATTTTTTACAACTTTCGACGTGGATTAACTCAGCATTAGTGCATGGATGAACTTAATTCAATTTTTGGCGATGACCAGTGTTTATCGAAGGTGTGGTGAATTCAATCGTAGTCGTAGTTCACTCCACGACGAATTTCGTGAAGGTCGTCCAAAATCAGTTGTTGTTTCGAAAAAATTTGATGCTGTGCGCGAACTGATATTGCAAGATCGTCATGTGACCTATCGTGAGATTGAGACAACCTTAGGCATTAGTGGGACCAGCATACACTCAATATTGCATAAACATTTGACTGTCAAAAAAATTTGTTCGCGTTGGATCCCATACAATTTGTCAATCGCTCAAAAAAAGGCTCGTGTCAGAGTGGCAAAAGTGCTTCGACAATTGGTTCAAACGCATGCAAAAGTATATAGATCTTCATGGGGAATATTTTGAAAAATATAAAAGGCAACATTCGTATGTATAATTAATGATTCCTGTGGAAATATTGAAATTAATAAATAATTTTATAAAAAACAAGACTAAAGCTCAATAATCATTAATTATATATAAAAATTAATTAATTAAGCAGACTATCAAGGCTAGCTTTTTAGTTAAATGGAATATAAAAAAAATTTAAATAAAAAATTTTGGTTTAATTTTTTTAAGAAAATAAATAAAACTCAAGCCGATATTTGAACAATATACAGCAAAATAATAATAAAAAGAAGCAAATGATTCATGCCACAAAGAAGGCAACATTAAATGGTTGTAACGAGATATCCTATCATAATAATTTAATTTTGTAAAATTCATTCATGGTTGACGAAAACATACGTTCGTTTTTGACTTTACGCATTGTGCAAAAGCTTTACAGTGTTCAGCGAGAAAACTCCCATAAAAAGAGAAAATAAATATTGAAATACATACAAAAATAAAATTAAAAATAAAACACATTGCCAAAGATACTCGTTAAATGATACAACTGGGTGAATGTTTTTTGGGTTATTAAAACTGATTTTTCTAATATCATTTTGAGATTTATGACGTAGTGAAGAAGTGCAAATTCGTTGTTAAAAGAAAAACAAGGTATTTTCTAAAAAAAAGTTCGTTGATTCTGATGAGAGAAAATAAATTTATTTAAAAATTAATTTTAAGGTGAAATTTTGAATTTTTTTTAATCAAACCGTTTTCAAGAAAAGCTCAATTCCTAAATAGAAAATAAATTGGGTGCAGATATGAAAGCAGCTTCCCAAAATACTTTTTTAATTGCAGTAATCCCAAAGTTTACTTTGGATTTGAAAAATTACCCTATAAATACATGGTATGACGATATTCTTTTGAGTTTAAAAAAAAAAAAATGTTGATGCAAATTTAATTATGCAAAACTTTTTTTATCAGCATTAATTCTCTTGAATTTGTAATAATAAGTACCAAGTTTCAATAAATTAAATGAATGTAAAGATTAAAAAACTATTAAATGCTGGTTTTACAAAGAAGAAAAAATAGCATCAAACTAAAATGTAAATATTCATTTTATTTAAACACGAACATTGTGTGTGAACATGAAATTGTATGTGTAAATATGAAATTGTACAAGTTTGTATATCGTTCGTGATAAGATAAGAAAATGAAAAGAAAACAACAGGCATTCAAGTGAAATAAGTTTTAATTTGCAAAATTGTTCATGACTTTTTATTAAAAATAATGTGGTCATTGGTTAAGTAACAATGAACTTGTTTAATTGTTTTTTTTTGGCAAGCTCTGTTTTTATATTTCAGAGCAGTACAAAGTAATTGAAATTTTAAAAATAATAATTAAAAATTTAAAGTTTCTAATATACAGCAGACTAGCGTATAAGTACAATCATAACTTGAAATGGCTGCTGAGGCAGTGGGACACTGGTCCCACAGGACCTAGGCAATTACGAGATTCGTAACGAATCTTGGATTGTAGCTGGGAACTAGTCTGCACAATAGATTTTGTAGGTCGCGGTGCGATTATAGGTCATGATGATAGCAGTAAAATAAACAAAATTACTTTTCTGTTTGTAGGTTTGAGTGTTTGTTTGTTCCGGATACAAATTACTCTCTTTCAACGGATTTTCTGACATTTGGTATATGCTTCATTAAAAGTTTCCTTATAGTTCTGTAATTGCCATGCCCACTTTTGCGCCTACTTTTTAATAAAATAATTTTAAATTTATTTTTCTAATATTAAAAATTTTATTTTTCAACGGATTTCTTCTAAAATTTGTTACCATTTACTTTAAATATTTCTCCCCAAAAAGTACAGCACCGGGCGAAAACGGATAAGAACAGCTTATTTTTTTTTTAATTTTCTGAAATAAAGATGCAGTTTTACGTATTTTTTATACTTCACACTGATATAAAAAAGTAAAAACATATAGACCTCACTGTGGCTAATAATTATTTTTCACATTTGTAATCTATTTACTTGGGTTTGTTTTGCAAATCAAATCGTTTTATAAAACAAAAAGTTTTTAAAAGCGAGAAAATGGTTATTTGGTATTCTGCCAATAATTCATTGTGAAGTTAAACTCTAATTTTTATTTGAACGTTAATATCCAGTTTTTGTGTTATAAAATTATGAGACAATATTTGAGCTATTATATTTGAAAGTGGTATAGTCCACTTTGATTTTTTACCTTACTAAAATTACCTCTAACTAACTTTTTTGTTTTAAGTTAGACTTATACCGCTTTCAAAAATAACAGTTCGTTTGTTACTGTTTGTAGTTAGAGAAAAGTTTTTAGAAAATTTTAGAGTTTTTCAAACTTATTACTTTTTTCAAGTGCAACTACTTTTATTAAAGTTTATAAAAAAAAATTTTAATTTTATGTGTTAATTGCTTTTTTATGTTTTTCACAATTATTTCTTATTTGTTTTATTTTAGCTTCTTGTTTTGTTCACATGTACCTATAAAATAAAATGCAATAACAAAAAACCACATCCCAGCGGCAGATTTAATGGGATCTACGTTTTAAGTTTATTGAAATATAATCCATTAATTAATTATTATTTATCACACTCAAAATTATTAAGAGCAGTCAGACTATAGATGTGAACACTTCCGTCAAGCAATGCTTAAAATGCATGGTTTTTTTTTAGTTTTAATAAAATGAATGATTTATAAAACAGTTAAATATTAATTAGGGTAATTCATAAAAAATATTTAATAATATGATATTGCGAAAGTTAAAAAAATAATAAATTTAGATGAAACATGAAATTAATGGGTCGATTATTGATTGCAACTAAACTTAAATTGCGTTGCCAGTTGCCAGATTGATATTACAGCAAGCAAATTTCAAATTCAGTTGCTATTTGAAATATTTTCTGCAACCAATGATTGCTGTTTTGAGTAGTAAAAATAAAATTACAACCAATTGGAGACCTTAATAATGCACATTTTTTCCAAATGAAAGCCTCAACAGAAAATATCAGTACGATTATGACTCACCAATGCGTACAAACGACGAGTTTCCAAACTGAAAACAAAAAATTATGTAGTAGAAGATGTGCATCACAGTCAAAGTAGTGCACCATAGCAGAAAAGGGGGGATATACAAACCAGTCTGCTCCCAGAGCAAACTGATTTGCCAAGAGACCATCTTTGTACATTAAAAACAAATTACAAAAAATTTTTTTTGAAAGAAACGCAGTCAGTAGCTGTAGAAGATTAGAATTATCGCTAAGCTACGTCAAATAGCAGCCACATTAACTATATCTTGCTCATCTTCAAAATAAAATTGGACAGAAGACCACATTTGCAAAAGTTTTTATTAAATTTTTTATACTAAAAACAGTTTTTGTTTCTCATTATTTATTTTTGTATGTGCAATTTAGGAAAATTAAATTTTCGATAAATTCTTAGCAACTAAAAATCGTTGCTATTCATAACAACAATTTTCATTTCAGTTGCGTTTCACATTAAAAAAGTAACTGAAGATTAGTTGCTTTTAGTAATCGCCCAAGGTGAAATAATCAAGCAACTCTGTGTTTAAAAATATATTTCTCGTCCCTCAAAAATGACATCTCTGGCTTTATACTAAAATTATTTTAATATTTTTTTTTTATGAAAAAATTTTTAAACTTTGAATAAAAATTATTTTTTTTTCGTTACAACTTGTACGATATTTGAGCCAATTTGAAAACAATGTAAGAAATTTTGTTTGTAGAGTTTCAAAAACCGTTTATAGGTAACATTCATATATATCTTGTCCTTTACCTTATTTATGAAATAACGGCATATTTTGTTAATGTGATTTAATTTTGTGGCACACTGTTATGTGACTTTTAAAATTTATAATTTAATCACCATTGATTTTCAATTTGTTTTAAATACAATTTTTTATAATTTCACTCATTTTGTGAAAATGGCTATAAGACTACATCAGTGAAAGTTTGTGTTTTATTCTACAGCATGTTTGACATAAGAATTGATTTAATTCTGAATCACTTTTATTTTGCTTCAGATTTGTTATGCTGTTTCTGTGGTGCGTTCGTACGAAATGTGAAAATATAAATGACTTTTTGGTACATTTACTTTTATTTTATTTTTTTAATTTTGCCGAGAATATAAAGAGGACACAGCTTTTTCCACTATTTTTTTTATATTTTTATTACATTTATTGAATTGAAACATGTTTGCTTCACATTAATGCTTGGAGGGTGCACTAATATTTTTTTATTTTTCTTCAACTGTTTTTTTTTCTGCTGTTAATAAATTTTTTTACCAATTTACTGCATTTGTTATATTTTTTTTAAGATATATTGATAACTTTTTCTGTCAACTTTTGCATATTAATAATTAAATTGACATGTCATGCAAATATTAAGCAAACGTATTTAAAAATTTATTTGAGTATCTATATGAAAAAAGCAGCATTCATTTATTGTGTCAGCGCTTGACAGTGTAAACTGTAAAATTTTTGTATCTAAAAAAAGTTAATGAACGCTTATAATAAATAAAGTTAATTAGAAAACTTGATTTTTAAATTAATATTGTGATAATACAAAGTTGTCATTATGTTTGACATAAACGAGTATTTACAGTGATGGGCAAAATTGTTTGTGAGCCTTTCCTAAGGTAAAAGAACATGCCATTGTTATAATGATCGATTCTTGTTTTGATTTTTTCTTGTAATAGAGTAGTCACTTTGACAAAGAAGTCATCCGATGTTGTTTGGCTTTAATTTTTTTTCTAAATGAAAATTAAATGTGTGCCGTTGCTATGTCCTATTGGAACCACATGTCCTCCAGTCCTAATTCGTTCAATTTCGGCAGAAAAAACTCGGTTAACATGGCCCTATAGCGCGCACCGTCCACTGTTGTTGTTTAAACAACCCGATGACTCCTCCAGTGTGAACAGCGCACCATGCAGTCACTTTGAGCGGGTGTAATGGCTCCTCGTGCATTACTCGTAGATTTTCGGGGCCCCAGAAGCGATAGTTTTGCTTGTTTACGTACCCGCTGAGGTGGAAATGAGCCTCGTCGCTCATTATGATTTTTATCGAAAAATCGTCCACTTCGATTATTCCGCGTCTAGTTCACAAATGTCAAAACAGATTTGACATTGGCCGCCATTTGCAAAAATAAGAGCATCTTCCAATAGGGTGATTTCCTTTAGCCCACCTTCCTAAAACCGGTCAATTGTAGCTATTTACATACTTCGCAATACAAATGCGTTCAAGTCTGCTTGATCGCTGGCAACATGATCCTCATCTTCAGGTAACCAGCACAGGTAAGACATACAGCCCATGAGTAAACTTGATCTTAGATCAGATGATCATAAGGCTAGCAGTACAGCCTGATAATCTCTCTCTGTTTCTCTTCCTCGTCAAACATTCTTTGACGAACTTGCATTGTTGCTTGGTTTTTATTACAACAACAAATCTAGTTTTTATTCTTGTAACTGTAATTATTAACAAAATCTAGCTTTTTTCTAAAGAGAACAATAATAACTAATAATAAAGTGAAATTAAATAGCACAGTAACAATTAAATGAATTAGTAAATATTTAAAATACATTAAATACATTTAAGTTATTCATAAAATAAAATAAAATACCCTAAAGGATAAATCTTAGAAAATACATTGTGTCACTTAATAGGTACTCATTGTGTATTGTTGCAGTTTTTTTTCGCATTAATATTTAAATAGAATTTCTTTTTAGTCAAATAAATATTAACATTAATTATAATAATTACTACAAATTTAAATAAAAGTTCTGTTGTAATGGCAGTTATTTCAAATTTTAGTTGGCTGTCGCAAAGAGTTGTAAAAGTAAATATTAAAAAAATATCTTCCTCATTCTTATTATGCTTTATATTTAAAACAAGACCTTGGATATTTTACTTTTGCTAATCTTGTACTTACGTTGTTCTTGGCTGTTTGTTTTTGTTTTTTTTTTGTTTTTTTTTTTTTTGAATAAATTATGTACTTAAGAAAGACAATACTAAAAAACAAGAGAATCCTTTATTTATCCTATTTTTATATTTTGCTTAAACTGAAAAGTCGCTTGCTTGTAGAGATGATAATTAAGATAAGACAAAAACTAAATATAATTTGTTGAAAAAAGCAAAATCACACAGAGATGTACCTACATACGTATCATTACTATAAATTTGTGTGGGTGTGTGTGTAGGTAAGTGAGAGTATGTATAATTGGGTTGCTTGAAACATAAGCTAATTCCAACTTAAATTTTAAATTCAAATGAGGAAATGTAGTTGGCATAATGGGGAAAAAATATAATTTACAATGTAAATTGTAATAAAAGTTGAGTAAAGAATATCTGGAAGTAGAGGATATTTTTTTTTTCAAGATGAGGCTGCACGAATGTAATACATATTTTGTACAAATTAGTTTGACCAGTTATTGTCTTTTATTAGTCCTTTTTATTTAAGTGGTACAATGTTATTTTATATTTTAGTTTAATTATGGGATGAAAAATATTTCAATACACTGTAAAATATTTTTAAAAAGTAAAATAATAATTGCTAATTGTTTGAAAAGTATAAATGTAACATTGTTTCAAATATCATGTGGGTTTTAAATTGACTTGAAGCAGTCCTCAGATTACATACTAAAGCCAGGCTTACATGTGAAGATAATGATAGAAATATCTGCTCTGCAGAAGAGGAGTGTTGAAATGTTATATTACAATAAAAAATGATAGGGATATAGGGGAATCCTGCACCCACTCACGTCATCCGTTTCTTTTCTACTCTTAGTATTTTTCTATTATTTCCCTACTGCTTCTGTTATCTTTTATTGCTATCCTTCTTTATTCTTCCCTTATATCAGAAAGGAACGACATCAGAGGAACCAAGTAAGCCCGCTCCTGTTTTTCTTATTGAGTTATTCACTGTTCTAAGTCTAGTCATCGAATGAAGCCGTCTAAATTGTTTAGTAAGAACTTTTCTACCTCTATGGGAGTCAACAAGAAGTAGCCCAGTAGCCCTACCCTAAGGTCGGACAAAGAGTCATATTCTATGGTTTCTGCGGTCATATAGTTGCTTATTATTACATCCGTTGCACCTATTACATCCGTTGATGTCGAACGAATATTTTCCATTTCTAAAAAGTCTTAAGACCAAATACAATGGGCCATAGTCATAGTCACAAAAAGTAGGCTTTTATTAAGAGCTGACTTTTGTTCATAAGAATTTTATGAATTTAAGATCGATTTTAAAAAGATACAGACTTTAGTGTGATTATGGGCCAATGAGTTTTAAAAAAAAATTTTGTTTTCAGTTTGTAAGACTGAATAAAATGTATTTATGTTTTTTATTTAATTTCTTAACGTTTTTATGAATTAATAAATGGTTACATAAATACATTTTAAATGTCTATTTTTTAATTTTATTTTTGAGTGAACTTCCTTGCTCTAGTTATAACAGTTTTTAAAAATTAGTCAACCAATCAATAAACAATTTGATTATTCTAAATTATTTTAAGAAACAAGAAAATTGGATTTCTAGATTTAAATTCGAAAGTTATTTTAAACCATTTCATTTTTAACAGCTTCTTTCAACTTCAGCAGCAACTTAGTTTTTTACAAAAAGTAAACATTCAAAAAATGCTATTTGTTTTTGCATACAATTTCTGTAAGTGTTTTAACGTTAATGAGCTTCAGGCAAATAAGATTATATTGTCTTAAAATTATATAAAATAATAATAATAAAAAAAAAACAAAAGGAATAGAAAACGACAATCTTTTCAACCCGCACCGACACACACACACATACATACACAAGCACTTGTGCAAAAAAAAATGGAAAAATTACATTTGGCATAAGAAAAAGAGATACTTTAAGCCAATAACATTACCCGCATAAAATAGAAACTCAAATACGCAGCTAAATAAAATAAAAAAGAAAGAAACTGATATTCTAAGCATATTCGTACAGCCTCTTTTGCATGATTTCTTCTACTGTGTGTGTGTGTGTGTGTGCGTTTGTGTATGTATATTACAATTGATGCAAAGGAAAAACTTATTAGAATAATTTTTTTGTAAATTGTTTAAAAGATTTAGAAACAAAATTTATTATAATTTTACCACATTTATTGGGTCTTTTTCTAAAAGAGCAATCAAGCTAAATTGAATAGAAATCAATTTTAAAAGAATATTTGAATATTGATTTATTGAATCTCCAATTTTAATTTATTATGTTTGCTTAATTATTTTAATCAAGTAAAGGGTTCTTCTATTGATGAAAAATCATTTAAAATTTTAAATTGTATATATAATCAGCTTTAGTTTAATGCAAGATAAATCTTCTGTAACTCTAGTTCAAAATAATTGCACATTTACACAGCGAAGTAATTAGTGTCGTCAGTATTATATTAATGGCTTACAAATACCCAAAGCGTATTGTGTCAAGTACAGGGTGGGCCAAAAGAAACCAAGGGGTGTAAAAGTTTAATAACTTTTTTGTTTATTAATTTTTTTTTATTTTTTCTTTCAGATTATATAGACAACACTTGGAGAATTTATAATGGAGAGGTTCACAACTGAACAGAGAGTTTTCAAGAGTTGGCCAGAAATGAAATCAACTTTATTGAAAATTTGATTATGAGTGATGAAGCTCATTTTCATTTGAATGGCTTTGTTAACAAGCAGAACTGTAGGTTCTGGGGTTCTCAAAATCCAAGAGCCATTCATCAACGCCAATTGCACCCCATCAGGTGTACAGTATGGTGTGGGATCACATCTGAAAATGTCATTGGGCCCTACTTCTTCGAGATTGAAGATGGAAGTGCTGTAACCGTAAATAGAGAGCAGTATCGTTTTATGATAGAACTTTTTTTACGTCCTGCTCTTGAAAACAGACCTGGTATGTGATTTCAGCAGGACGGAGCCACTGCCCATACTGCCCGAGACACAATGGCACTTTTAAGTCAAATTTTTGCAGAGCGAATAATTTCTCGAAATTCGGAAATTATTTGGCCAGCGCGATCGCCAGATTTGACAGCACCCGACTATTTCTTAGGGGTTTTTTGAAGGAGCGAGTGTATGTGAACAAGCCAGAGACAATCCTTGAACTCAAGGCAAACATTGTTGCAGAAATTCGAACGCTACAGCCACAAGTTTTGAAAGATGTTATAGAAAATGCTCTAAAAAGAGCCCATCAGTGCGAAGCTGAAAACGGTGGTCATTTAAGAGACATCATTTTTCATAGTTAGTGGAAAAAAAATTTCCATTTTGTATATTATATAATCTGAAAGAAAAACTAAAAAAAAGTTAATAAACAAAAAAGTTATTAAACTTTTACACCCCTTGGTTTCTTTTAGCCCACCCTGTATTTGAGTGCACCTTGATACACGACTTACATGAAAAAATCACATAAGGACTAAAAAGGATCATCTTAATATTAAAACAGAAAAAAAATGTGCTGGTAACTGGGATGAAAATCTCAACTTAGTATAGAAAATAAAATTAAATTATATAAGTCAATTTTAAAGCCAGTGTGGACATAAGGTATTGAACTTTGGGGAAGAGCGAGTCACTCAAATGTTGAAATATTGCAGCGTTATCAATCGAAAACTCTTAGCCAAATAATGGTATATTATTAACAAAGAAATTCACAGAGACTTTCAAAAATCCCCTCGATTCTAATTGAAATAAACAGGCTTAGCACACGATATTTTAATCGGCTAAATAACCATTGTTATGTTAACAATTTCCTTATTGGATGAAACAAATGAAATTAGAAGACTGAATAGGTTTCATATATTATATCTCCCATATAGATCAGGTATTATTTGTAAAAATAACATGCTAATCTTAGTGAAGTTTACTACATAAATATGTAATGTAATGTAATTTTTATATTTAAATTATTAAACTTACTTAATATTTCAAAATAGATATAATATTTAAAACGAAAACCCCCAACTTTCAGTTTAAAAGAAACTTACTAGTCGCGAAGTATGTAAAGAGTGCCAATTGACCCCTTATTTTAGGATATCACAATGTTAAAGTGACTAGTCTATTGCATGAAAAAATCAAAACAAGGACAGATGACCATTATATCTTAAAGACTTACCAGGGTAGTTAGTTATTTGTCTTTTAAATATATTTTAAGACTCTTTAATAATAGTTTTTAAATAAAAAAATGTATTTTAATCAAACAAGGAAACCAAACCAATATTTTTTCGCATATTTAGTAAGAATAACTATATTAGATTTAAAAGAATTTCGATCAGTTTCTTAGTTTAGTTTACCAAATACTTTAAGTATAGTTGAGCGGCCCATACACTACAGTAGCATACATGGCCAATCAAATAACTGTGTCAGTGGTTTGGTGGTCCATGGCCATTTCGTTTGACTGTACGCTTTCACATCAAACTGATTTGATAGTTTGATATTGTGTGTGGCGAAATTAGCACTGTTGAGAAAAATTGTCAAAGAGTAAATATCAGAATACTAATTTTTTTGCCCATACAAACTTTTTTCTTTACATTTTTGTCTTTTTCTTTTTTTTATTTATTTGTTTTGTAATTACAAATACTTTTCATAGAAAAAACTTGCCGCATTGGTATTTTCAGTAATTTATCGTTAATGAATATTATATTCTTCAAAATATGAAATCAATGTTTAATTACTTTTTTTTTTTGAAAGGCGGGAAACTGCATTAATACATTCACAGTTGGTCGTCAACACCCGTGGAATGTTGGGCTCACCATGTTAGCATACCGACGAAAAACCCCCTTTATCTCCTCGGAATTTGTTTTCCCCCTCGCGCCTATCCATGCCATCATAAGTCTGCGTCCAGACTCCCCTGTTCTTTCATCTCATTCAGCGATGTGTCTAGTCCGCTTCATCCAGTGCGAGTTTTTTTGATCTGAGAATGACTTCACATCATTGTGAGAGTGCGCGCCAGTTCGATGCATTCGCCATCATGATTTCCGTGATATTTGAGGTAGTTATTTCGCCGGCTAAGACCTCCAATCTTCTGCGTTCCTCAATGCATCTGAAAAAAGTGTGCTCTATCTCTTCTTCGTATATGCAATATGATGATCCGCATTTGCCCATTCTGCAGAAGTACTTTCAGAAGTAAGCTTGACCCGATAGCATCTGTGTCAAGTAATAGTTCACATCTCCATGTCTTCTTTCTATCCATTTTCTGATATCTGGTATAAGTTTGGCCGTCCATCTAACTTTTGTTTCATTGTTCCATCTCCTCTGCTAGACTAGAATAGTTTCTGTTCGAAAAGTGCTCTAATCTGTCGGCATTATGTTCCCTGTCTATTTTTGTATCCATATTCTCCGTCGTTCTAGTTCACAAAGTTCAATGGGTGTGACTCCTACTATAATGTTTAATCAAATTGCTTTGTGGAAATAAGCAAAATAGATTTATTCCAAAACTAAATATTAAACACATGTCTCAGGTGGTGATTTATAGTTTTTAAAAAAATGTCCTGTGATGGTGGGCTATTTATTGTATTTAGCATTTTTGAAAAAATGTGAGCACAAAACTTAAGCTTATTTACTGCAACAATGTGATAACTAAATAAAAGTAATATTTTGTAAAAAGATTTGAGTGTTTTTTTTGTTTGTTCTTTGTGTATCTAACTGCCCAAAATGCGATTGGCAATAAATTCAGTTATCACAATGATGTTGTGTTTTCAAAGTATATTAAAGTCATACATGTGAATCATAGATTAACTGGCAGTAATATTTGTATTACTTTGATATTTATATACAGTCTCCTCTCTCTGTAATCCCCTAGCACATCTGCTCTTGTTAAAAAAGCAAAATATACAAATACTACTACTGTTAGTTACTAGTTAAATCAGGCCTTTTAGAAGGCCTCTTTTTAACTGTTAAAAGTTTTGCTGGATGTCTATAATGCTCCTTATTACAGTAAATAGAAGTCTTGAAGTTAAGTGGCATTAGCTATTGGAATTTTTTGCTTTGAAAGAGTTTAAAAATGAATTAGGCTAAGTAGCTACATCTTTAAAAGGGTTTCAAATGAAAGAACCTTTAAAGGTTAACAACAAACTTTATTTACATAAAATTATATATCTGTGCATGTGTTCTTGATTACATACTCGCCTTAAACCGTTTTTATTAAAAATGCTTATTATTTATGACTAAGAATGTTATTGTTTATTACACACAGTCTGTTATTGTGGATGTATTTTTTCAATATTTTCTTTCTAGTATTTACCAAAAATTACATAATACAAACTTACATTATTTGCACATCTAAAACTTTGTTAATAATTTCAATTTACTTTTGTTTTTTTTATTATAAAAATATTTTTCCTTTGTTTATCACTCCCTTTTCCACCTTGTATTTGTTTGCATGAAGGTTCTATAAAATTTTGTTTGTAAATATATATCGCTAATGTTATCGATGTATTTTTATGTATTCAATGAACGAGGGTAATTTGTAATTTGAGTTTATTCGTGATGAATTGCCAAGCCAAACTAAGAATAAATCACTTGACATCTGCTAAATCGGTCGGCATCTTGAACAGTAATGCCAACTTAAAGTTCTGTACGTCTATAAAAAACACCCTTTATATTTGAAGTTCGTTAAATGTAACTTCTTCAGCACCTTTGTGTATTAAAGTGTCCACTACCCGTTCTTTAAAGCTTTCTTCAATAGCAAACAACTCTCTTTTTTACGAATCAGCTGTGAATTTCGTGTTTTGCAACAAGTATTGCAAACTAAATCAAAAACGCCGTTTACAATTGATGGGAAATATTTACAATTGCACAAATTTGAAATCTCAAATGCACAAGATTGTGAATTAGGCTAATACATCAAAAAATACGGATAAAAATTTTTAGAAAACCAAAAAGAAAATATTTACGCTTTTCATTGTATCAGAGCTGCATTTTTGCATACGAACAAAGATAATAAAATATCAAACAACAAAATATAATGAAAGTCTTGAAAGCTTGTATTATTATGTAAAAACCCCCTATAATTTTTCGGCAGTCGTACCAAATAACATTTGATTTTGCCCTTTTAAAATCCAATGAAAGTCTAAACGATATATAATGCACCAGTTCAATAAAATTATAAAAATTCTGTATGAAATTAAAGCATTCTTTGGTATACCAGGGCTGTTTAATAAATTTTTGAATACATTTTTTAAGCTTTTTATTTAGCAATATAATCTCTCCTGAATATATTTAGTCTACCGTTTTTCCAAATTTTTGTTTCTATAATGTTCTCTTCATTCGACCCAAATCCCTCATCAAACAGTCATTTCTTCAGGCTTGAAAAAAAGAAAAAGTCGCAGAGTGATAAATTTTAAGAATGGGGGCAGCTTGTAGCCCAATTTGTTGTTACAATATTTCATCAACACATTAATTTAAGTTTTTTATATTTTTCTGGTTTTATTGGATGCCAAACACAAATTAAATGACGCAACTTGCTCAAAGTTTGACAGTAGTTTTTAAAAAATGGTGTTTGATGGCGTCAAGCCAATTTAAAAAATTACGCAGTTATCAAATAGTCAATAATTATTGTTAAAAAGTCTCCGCATCTTCAATAGAATCACTTTTTCGTACTGTTGTCTGTCTTTGCATCTTACTCTTACCAGAAACAGCTTATACTTTTTCGTCCTTTATTCGTCGTGTGCACGGTATTCAGGTGTTCGTAGGAAGGATTCAGTGGGTATAGAGATTACTTACCGTGCGGATAGAATTCTACGTCAACAGCAAATCCTGTCTGCCGGCTGCGACAGAGCAAAGACAGCTGCGTATCTTTTTTTAGTGCTGTTCGTGTGCCCGGTGTTCAGCTGTTCGTAGGAAGGATTTAGTAGGTTGAAGGATTACTTACCATGCGTACTAAACTCTTTCTACGTCCACAGAGAATCCGTTCGGCCTCCGACAGGATAGTAGGATATTAAGGATTTAGTGAATAAAGAGAAAAAAATTTTTTTTTTATTACTTTATATACGACCCTGGATGGCGCTGACCTACCCCAGCAACCAGCGGAAGCGTGTCGTTTAATACTAAATAATAATTTTGTGTGGCCAAAGTTTCTTTTCAATAAGATAGGTTTACGTGTCACTCAAGGAACGCTTCTTTATATGAAAAGTTTCATGGCCGCTTGAATTTACGAAGAGGCAGTAACAATTGGCCAGTAAGATTTTGTGATTTGGTACTTCAATTTTTTTTTAGCAAAAAGACTATACTAGTAGTTCACAATCGACTCTAGACTAGACCTTTGCCAAATCGTTCGTTTAAGTGACCGGCCTTTTTCTTTTAATTTTTGAAAATGATCCATTCCTTCATTTTTTTTCAATCGGTCATTTGTTAAATGTTCGAATTGAAATACATGAACGAAGAATATAAAAGAACAAGCGACAAAAAATAATACAAAAACAATCAATATAAGGAAAGATTGTGATCCGCTTTAAGAGCAAAATTTAAATTATTTCTCAAAAATTTCGGAAGTATTACTCGTATGTATAATAAAACATATAAATAATATTGCCAAATTGCTTTTATTATGAAGCCGTAGTGGAAATACAAACCTTTTTTTAAAACGAAAAACGAACGAGCGAAAAACTGACAAAGATTTACTAAAAGAAGCGAATTATTTTGTTCAGTTGGGTGATTCTATTAATTTGATTCGTTCGGTCGTGAACGACAAAGATCTACCCAAGACCTCAAAGATAGAATTCTTGTAGTTATCGAAGATATACAGCTGCATTTGTGTGAATTGGTGATGGAACTTTATGTAAGTATTGTGGTGGCAGACATTGGGCTGATATTATTTTCTATTATTAATGGGATAGTGTCCTATTTACAATTAAATAAACTTACGATGCTTTTACAGAAAATTTAATCAAAATTTAACCTCTTATTTGAATACTCTTTTTGTATTAAAATCAACAATTAAATGCATCAAAACGTCTTATCACTTCACCTTAGAATATAAGCAGCTTAAAAATAATAAAAGAAAAGTTCTGCTTAAAATTTTTGTATTATTGTATCAGATAGAAAATTTACAATGTTTCTTTATCTGAGCAGCATTTTTATATTGATTAGCTTTTAAAGGTAAATTAAAAAAAAAAAAATCAATTGTCAAAATTTAAAACTAACCTCGTAGAAGAACTTGGCCATTACCAGCGTTATCATCAATATAACAAGGAGTTCTGTTTGTTGTATAGAATAAGAAAAAAAAAAATAAACAAACAAGGTTACGCTGATAGTTTTTTTACCTGCTTATTTTATGTGCTCAGGTGCTATATATTGTCGGTTCTATACTCTACACACAACACAGAGAGTGATATTTTAATATATTTCTCATGAATTAAGATATTATGTGCTTAAATAAATAAATGCAACCATACAGAGTCTTTGTAATCATATCCAGAAGTCATAAATTTTCAAAACTTACAATAAAGAAACATCAAAGTTAATGTATGCGACATGTCGCGAAAGGGGCGCAGCATATCAAATTGTAGATTGTTTGAGACATCACAAATATTTCATAATAAAAATTGAGTTAAAGGGGAAAAAAATTTTGCGATAAATTTTTATGCAAAGTTTGTGTAGAATTTTTTCATCAAACTCAGCTTTAATAGTATGTTCAGACGAGACAAGGTTCGCTCTCTTTCGAGGGTTCACATCCCAATCTCGAATGAAACAGGAAGATTCGCCATACAAAATTAAGTGAGCGAATCTGCAGGTTTCATTTTGAAACTCTTGCCGAAACCATGAAAATTTAGTATCATCCCTAGTTTCTATCGCTAGTTTATCTTAACTAGCTGTCCAACAAAACAAATTGTAAACAAAGAAATATTATTGTTTTGCAAGCATTTCAATGTATTAGTAAGAAACAAAGGAAAGAGTGTTAAATTGCTTAAATATAAAAATAAACATAATAAATAACACAACATATTAAATTATTTGAAATAATAAATAAATTTTTTATAAATTATTATTTTTTCTAAAAATACATATATTTATATATTAAAATTTACCTTTTTTATCCATTTCAAAACTAAAAAACAAACGCGGACAAATGCGAAACAACAAAAAACAAAACAAAGCAACTGTCAAATGAAACTCATTATGTGTCGTCTGAACGCAAATTTTCACAATCGAGGTTCAGACAGCGAAACCAGCATTGAAACTCGTCGTGTGAACATGCTATAAGTCTAGGTTTTTTTAAATATTAAAGTTTGTTTATTTAACTTCTTTAATTCTCCAAGTTTTTAAGTGATAACTTAAAAACTGAGAAATCTTAAGCAAAAATTATGAAAAAATTTTAAATGCTCAGTTTCAATTAATATATTGGAGATTTGTTTTTCACCCACTTCTAAAACAAGGAGGTACTTTTTCTTCAATGTGTTTCTTTACCTTATTTTTTCTGTCTGTTTGTATTTATGAGTATGTTGAGTTATATAATTCCAATATTTGTTTTTCATATTATGATTATTGTTTTAACTTTTGTTAGTTTACTACACCAACACATTTTCCTTTTGTTTCGTCTCACTACCACTGAGAGCCAGTAAATAATTTCAAAACCTAACAGAAGCTAATAGTCAGTGTGTGTGTAAAGAAAAGTTTTTGAAATTTTGCTTTTTATTAATTTATTTTATTGAAAATAAGTTTCAAATTCGAAACTCCAACTGTAACTGTAATTTATATAAGAGCAATTAGACTTGGAATTTGTTTTCTGCTCACTGAATAATTTACAATTAAGTAAATTAATAATTTAAAAGTATGGATGGAATGAAAATCTATTACATATAAGCATCGTTGCCATTTTAGTCTTTTTAAGGCTAGATTTAGCCCTTTTTTATGGCATTCAGCCTCGAAATTTATGCCTTAGAATTTAACTTTTTTCGTAGACTTTTTTGGAAAATTAAAATAAATAATATATAAACAAACTAAGCCTGAAGAAAATTTCGGAATACAAATGAGTTTGTTCTATAAACCTCGAACTCGAATTGAATAAAATTTTTTTTTGGCTGCTAATGCATAATAGAGTTTGCTACTACATTTAATTTTTTCAGAAAAAGTCACATTGTTTATAAAAATAAAATTTTAACCAAAATGTTAACCAAATTAACTAAATATGCTTGATAAAACTTTGATGTAAATTGATAAATTGGTTGAACGAAAGGAGCGAAGAAAAGTATTTGGATTCTACCTTGTAAAATAAATGCACTTTATTCTTTGTATTTATTTTTCAAGACACATTTTTCTAAATGCCTTAATAATGTTGCAGAAAATTGTCATTAACTAGCGTTTAACTTGCTACTTTGTCAGCGAAGTACCATAATGTCGCTAATATTTATAATTTAGGTGGGTGAAGATAAATCTGCCGAGTTAAATATGTTATAAGGTAACCCATTATGTTTTTTTTTATTTGTAAATATCTTTTTATTATTTATGGCATATTTATCAAATACGTCTTACGTCACTAAATATTTATATACATATTTTTAGTAGTAGTTTAGCGAAGATCGTCTAGATCGAACTGCCAAAATACTCAGAAGTTACTTTGGATTATTTTAAAAATTATTTTTTAAAATTTCCGGACGAACCGTAAAAGATTACTAGATTTCTAATCTGCCACCAAATACTCATAAGTTACTTTGGTCTATTTTTAAAAAATTTTTAGAAATTTCCGGTACCCAAATTTTGTTTCATACTACTGTTTAATAGCAAATTGTCAACTGTATGTTTATATTTATAATTATCCAGCTACATATTTCTACCTTCTTTTATTAGCTCAAAGAAATTTAATTGTTGCTCAAAATGTTAAAAATTTTGAAGAAAATTCCAATTCTTCATTGTCTTTATTCGTAATTTTTTTTTGTACATTTTCCTCTTTCCTAAGAAAACTTTTTTCTGTCAATTCAATTTTATAATTATGTACATGTGTGATTGTATGTTTTACTTACAGAAGAAATCATTTTTTTTTCATATTTTATTTTTGATTACAATGTCTGTTCATTTTATCAAGCAAAAAAATATTTAATGTATTTTATTGCAGAAAAGACTAGAGTATTTTGACATTTTTATGTTTTCTTGTTTGCTTAGAGTATTTGAAAAATGTTTGTATTTATATAAAACGTCAATTTATAGAAAGTAAAGAACAATAACAATGTATTTAGATACACATACATACGTATATACATAAATATATGTATATAGAATAAAATATTTCATTTTTTAAACAGTTTTAAACTATTTTTGTTATAAATTTGCCTGTCAAACTGTCAACTTTTATGCTAAATAATAATTTTTTATAATTAAAAAAACCCTTTTTAAATAATCTTTATTATAATTTAACAAAATTAATCTCAATTTTGTTATTATCATTTATTTATAACTGTTAGACTGTTTGTTACTTTAGCTTTCTACTTTATTGGATTAATCAAGCAAATAATTATTTGCAATTAAAATTCATTAAATACGAGTACTATAATTGAATTATAATTTACAGTTTTAATAAAATTTAATATTGGTAAGCAAATTAAAAACTTGTTACTAACACTTTAGGAGGAATGAAATCAATATTTATCCATGGATTGTGATGATTTATAGTTTAACCGTTTAAGGACCATAGGGCCACCGGTGTGAAAATTAAATTTTGTACGATTTTTATGGATTTTTATATCGAACTAACTGATATGTTTATAATTATTGAACTCTTCTTCATATGTCAATGATGCCACATGTATTAAAATTTTTATTATTAAGACAAAAATTTTTTTGGGTTTTTCTTAAAAATCTTTTTTTTAATCCTAGTTTAGCTATACACATATATAACTAAATTAACACTACGTTTATGGTCCTCAAAGAGTTAATTCATTTCTATTGCATGTAAATTTTAGTTTAAAATAACAAACCTGGTAAATATTGGTAACTTTTTATTTTATTTTTTTTGCAAAATTTAAAAAAAAAGGAAAATATATTTAAAGTAACTTCTGAAAAAAACTGATTACTAGCGGAAATTGAGATGATTAGGCAACCATAATGGGAGAATTTCGTAATCTGGCAGCACTGATTAGTTGTTTGTCATGTACAAATTCGGGAAAATAAAAAAGGACACTGACAAATTAACTCTGACCATACAAAATAAAAATTTTCATTGATGGCGGAGTTAATATCTCTCATGTTACTGAAGTCGCAGTTTATAATCACTAATATGCTTTAATACGAAAGCTTTTATCAGCTGATCCACAACTACTTTAATTTAATTGCTTAATTTAAAAGTGAAACTTGAACAGATTCTCAAAAACTTTAAAATAAAAATCCAACTCGATACCATTTATATGAAATTGCTTAAAGAAAAAAAGATCAAAATGCTTTTAAACTATTTTTGAATTAAACACACACACACACACACAGTAGCAAATGAGGAATCCTGATTGTTCATATTAAAACAATGTTACATTTTCATATAAAGAAATTATAATTTCGTGATTATACTTTTTTTGTTTTGTATTTTGGCTAAAACATACGTATGCATCTCATACACATACGAGTATACGCACATTTTGATAAATATTTATTAAAAAGGAAAAAATCAATATGATTTTATGGCGCATATTTGATTACCGTTCAATTGTTATTTCAGGTACATGAATGTATTATTCGAATATGAGTTTTTAGTAGGCAAACAATACCTGATTAAAATTTAGACTTAAAAATATAGAGCAAAGCATGATTGGAATATCAAATTGGAATATAAACACATAATCTGCATAGAGAGTTAAAACAAGGTGCAAAATTATAAAAAATATTGTCATTATCTTTATTTCAATTTGAAAACGCAACTTATTGTTTCAGTTGAGGAGTATCTTTAGTTATACAGGGTGGGCCAAAGAAACCAAGGGGTGTAAAAGTTTAATAACTTTTTTGTTTATTAACTTTTTTTTATTTTTTCTTTCAGATTATATAATATACAAAATGGAAATTTTTTTACACTAAGTATGAAAAATGATGTCTCTTAAATGACAACCGTTTTCAGCTTCGCACTGAAGGGCTCTTTTTAGAGCATTTTCCATAACATCTTTCAAAACTTGTGGCTGTAGCGTTCGAATTTCTGCAACAATGTTTGCCTTGAGTTCAAGGATTGTCTCTGGCTTGTTCACATACACTCGCTCTTTCAAAAAACCCCAAAGAAAATAGTCCGAATTTCGAGAAATTATTCGCTCTCCAAAAATTTGACTTAAAAGTGCCATTGTGTCTCGGGCAGTATGGGCAGTGGCTCCGTCCTGCTGAAACCACATACCAGGTCTGTTTTCAAGAGCAGGACGTAAAAATTTTTCTATCATAAAACGATACCGCTCTCCATTTACGGTTACAGCACTAGGGCCCAATGACATTTTCAGATGTGATCCCACACCATACTGTACACCTGATGGGGTGCAATTGGCGTTAATGAATGGCTCTTGGATTTTGAGAACCCCAAAACCTACAGTTCTGCTTGTTAACAAAGCCATTCAAATGAAAATGAGCTTCATCACGCATAATCAAATTTTCAATAAAGTTGATTTCATTTCTGGCCAACTCTTGAAATTTAACTGCAAAATTTAGACGTTGCCGATGATCTGCGGGTTTTAATTCTTGGACCAATTGCACCTTATATGGGTATAACTGTAAATCTTTTTTTAAAATGCGCCGTAGTGACGTACGAGACATTTCTAGCTGAGCAGAACGCCTTCTGGCAGATGTTTCTGGTGCTTCGTTAACACTTTGCTGTACTCGTTCAATATTTTCCGCAGTGCGACTTAAACGTGGTCTACCGGTTCGAGGCAAATCTCTTACGCTGCCATGTTGGTGATGACGATTAACTAAGCAACGAATCATCGCTTCAGAGGGCGAAATTCTGACGTTAAAATGACGACGATATGCTCTTTGCGTTAAAATAATTGATCTCTGGTTTAAATAATAAAATTCTATTGTTCTGGTTCTCTGTTCAGTTGTGAACCTCTCCATTATAAATTCTCCAAGTGTTGTCTATATAATCTGAAAGTAAAAATAAAAAAAAAATTAATAAACAAAAAAGTTATTAAACTTTTACACCCCTTGGTTTCTTTTGGCCCACCCTGTATTAATATGTGAATTGCATATGATAAGAAACCTTCTAAATTCTTTATTTTCCTGCCATTTATTTTTTAGAAAAAGGCCGTAGTTAATACATCATCATCATATTAATTCATAAAAGTCTTAACTTATACAATTTATAAAAACTTAAAAAGAAAGTAAAATATTTGATATGAAAGATTAAAAAAAAAATTAAAAATTGTTTTTCCAGTTTTTATATTTTTGTTTTATATAGAATTAAATTTCTTTCTTGAACAATTTACGTATTTCTTTGTATTTTTACGCTAATCACTTCTTATTTTTGTATATATGGACATACATACTCGTACGTACCTATAAGTATCAGATTTTTGAAATTAGTAAAACTGAAAGAAATCATAAAAGCGGCAATATGGTACTCTGCTAACAGAGAAGTGGGTTAAATGTCTGTTTATCTTATTATGCCAAGAAAAACTAGACTAACTTGACTGTAAGAAGTCCTTAACTTTCGCAAATACCCTTCTTTGCTTCCTAACTAAAAATATAAATGTTTCAGGTGAAAAATGTTATTGACATGTTAAGAATTTGTAAAAAAAAATAGAAATTTATATCTCTTGCCACCCACCCCAAGACCTGCCGAATATATTTTATAAAAGAGAGAAAGAAACATAAACACAGCCACAGGTAGAGACACACACTCAGCTATAGACAACGAAACAGACACTCATTCAGGTGTGGCATTGGATTGACATTAAATAATAGACAACCAAATCTACCACTGTTGAAAATAATAATGTTGATGACAATGACAAGAAATAGAAGAGCTTTTTTTTTATTAAGGTCTATAATTTTATATCTCTATAAAGTCATATGATAAATTTGAATGTAATCATTTGAATATCGCTTGGGTAAATGTATAAAATTTGTAAATTATTAGTATTTGTGTGTTTTAATCAGTACGACATTTTGCTATAACGTGATGCGTATACAAAATAATAAACAAATACCTTTAAAAACGTACACACACTATTGCATACTGATATTTTAAGGTTTCAATATAAAATTTGCCAAAAGAAAAAAGTTAAAAGAACAACGTACACTTACACAGGCATGGCAATTGCAAATCCAAACTCTGAAAATTTATTTATATTTTTTGCTGTACTAGTTTAAATAATAGATACTCATGAATATAAACTCACATGTGTATAGCTTTCTGAAATGTAAAATGTCTTTATGTTACAAAATATCAAGGAAGAATTTAATAAGTGGTGCCTTAATAACTTCAAAATTCTTCTCATTATGAAAGAGGTAAAAATAATACAACTAGATGCTCGGTAGCTTCTTACTTGAGTCGGTATTCTTAGAGAGCCTATTTACCAATTTTTAGAGAAATTAATTTACAAATAGAATTTTTATAAATACAGTCATTCACTACTTTATTATAGCCTGTTCAGACGTAAAAGTTAATGAAGTCAATTAAGTTTTAAATTGTGTGACTGATTTGGGTGTTCACACATATTCAATTAAGTTTACGCAATTAAGCATTTGACAACTGAAAATATTGTGACATTTTTTTTATATTGAAAATATGTTTGAGTATTTATAAAATAAAAAATTAAAAGAAAGTCAAATTTAAGAAAAATGTTTTGAAAGCAAGCTATTGATTAAAAACAAATTAGTTATTTAAAAATTATTTTCAATAACAATTTTGCAAAATTTATTTACCAGTAACTTCGGCTGTCATTTCCCTTTTATGACATTTATTTACGTTTTCTTTTTTTAATACTGAAAATTTCAACTTTTCTCACTTTTGAGTTGATATTTAAGGGCACAACAAAGAGTTGCATTTTGATTTTGACTTCATTAAAGTGCAATCAATTTTTAATTGCGCAATTATTTAATGGAAATTTGTATGGTAAATTGACCTCAGTAAAGGCGATAATTGCATAAAATGCTTAATTGCTTAATTAACATGTATGCCTGAATAGCCTATTAAGTGGCTAATGGTTATGCTAGCATTATTATCAGAGGCACCAACCAAAGTGGTAAAAAAATATTTCAAAGCATATTTTTAGGCTTAAATTAAGTACGGCCATACATCTTTTAGACAGTGTCTAGTGAAAATCGTGTAAAAGTAGACGTAAAAATTAGAGTGGCTTATCCAAAAAAATATAACTATGTATATGTAACAAACTAAAATTGGTAAAGCGAACAAACAAACAAACAGAAAATGAATTTTGTATAGATTTACCTTAGAAAGTAAATGCTATATCTGTGATAATTAGAAGAAATCGCTTATGGAAAATTTGGTTTGCTCTTACAATTAACTCAATAACTTTATTTTTGTGATTCCGACATGGTGGAACGATATATTCCACAACTTGGAAACATGTAATTAAAAAAAAAACCTCTTAGGTGTTCTAAAGTTATAGTCCTCTAAAACGACTTAACGTTTTGAGTCTTATTTTATTTATTATTTCTTTTGACTAGGTAAAGGCAAATATGATTACTGGAGATCTCTAGAAAAAGCATGCTGCTATTTAAAGAAACTCCTTTTAGCTACAAACAAACAACTTGCACTTACTCAGTTATAAGATACAAACTGGTGGCAATGGGTCATAAAGGGAATGTGGATAATACATTAACGGAATATCTGACATTGACAACCATTTTCTATTTCTAAAGTCTTTTGTCAAGTTAAATAATAACTTCAGTTGTGTTAAGAAGACTCATTAACTCTCAAACGCATTCAAAGAGAGTTTATTCAGAAATTCAGTCAAAATAACATAAAGCTCTACATTTAACTTCAAATAGCAGGATAAACATAAAACATAATTTGATTGATTTGATTTTCAAAAAAGTTTTAATTTAATTTGATTTAAAGCAGTTTGTGTTTCAGATGACAATACATGCAATGTTTAAAAGTAAATGCGTAATTTGTAATTGACAATATACCAATGGAAGCCTTTACCTACGTACAGTGTCTTGAATGTTTACGATGGAGATTTTATAAGTCAATGAAAAGCAAACATTTTAAAAACAATTTAGTTTTCAAATAAAATGAGATGAGTAGCTAGTCATATCTAAAAGTCTAATTTCAAATAATGTATTTTTGATGTATTTATTTGTATTGCTGAATCCTTTTATAAAGCGTGATCCTTTTCGAGGTTCCCTACTTTTTTTTAAGGAAACAAACACAGAAAATTCAAATTTAATGGAGAATGTTTATTATCATTTGAAAGAACATTCTTTGGCATTTATTTTTTGAAGATTATGTCTATCAAATGTTGGCCATTGGTACGTCGCAGATGGTACATCCGTTGAGTCCAATTTTCGATGACTCGTTCGAGCATTTCGACTGGTAACTGGCGAATGACACACGTGATGTTTTCTTCCATGGCCTGCATCGAAGCGGGTTTCTCCGCATAAACTTTAGACTTTACATATCCCCACGGCCGCTATATTTTTTTCACAGCGTGCAGGACGTGGTCTATTCGGTCTAATATTATCCAA
Organism: Thelaira solivaga; assembly: GCA_947397855.1. Taxonomy (NCBI): domain Eukaryota; kingdom Metazoa; phylum Arthropoda; class Insecta; order Diptera; family Tachinidae; genus Thelaira; species Thelaira solivaga. Next base: position 37,703,614 of record OX377611.1, on the reverse strand, counting down.
TAATGAATGCTGGGTCTCAAAATAGGTGATGCTCATAGATTTTGTTATTGCTTTTGAGGCTCCTCCTGTCAAAAATTATTTCCAGAGGTTGATATTAAGAAGTGTGCTAGAGTGAAACAAAACATTTGTTTCGGCTTTTGATCTCTCTTTAACACATTGATATCTCTTAGTTTTTTAACAAAACGAACTTTAATCATGCAGGATTCAGCTGGCGTCTCAGTGTCACCTGATTTTCTTACACCATGCCTGTAAGTTTAACTGTTTTGACTGGGTAATGATGATAAGCCAGTCAGTCAGTAACGTTATTCTTTTATGTACTCGTATACAGATAAAAAAAATATTGTCACGTTTATGAAATTTTAATCTGTATTTTGAAATTTTTTGTAAATATTTCTTCAATGGAAAAATTGTCATATTGATTAGATATTTATTTATTTTAATTAAAAAGTTTAACAAAATATAATCTTTATTCGTGCTTAACTTTAATTTATGTTGGTGTGCAAAATGCATTATTTTTCATGATATTCTCAGCGTTTCATTTTTCAGAGTACAATCTGATGAAACAGCTCTATAGATATGCTTTCCCTCTTAATAAATATTTTTTCTAAAATTTCCATGAGAATATCATTTAAAATAATGCAGTTTTGCACACATGAATAAAGATTAGATTTTATTATATTTTAATTAAATAAAATTTTTTTAAATAAAATTTAAACCTAAGACTTTTTTAAAATTAAAATGTATAAAATATTTGGTTTTTTTTCTTTAAAATAAAAACTTTCAATTGAGTAAATAAAAACTTTTAAATTCAAACTTTTAGATTCAACCTCGTTGCTTTTCTTTGGCAAATTTATGTGTTATGTACGTGTGATAAGATTTTGTCTATGATGTATTTTCTCTGACTATTAATTATTAATTAAAATAATAATGCTGTGTTGAAAATAATTCAATTTTAATAAAACCCTATCTAACTTGCTATATTGTCATTCCTCATGCATATTGAAACCTCTACAAACACACTTACATACACCTGAGCTTGTGTACCTGTTTACAAGCTAATTCATTTAAACAATAATAAGGATTAGGATACTATGAATAAGAATATGAGCATGAGTACAGATAAATATAATTGATTTCATTTTTATTATTTAATATAAATTAGATTTATAAGGTGGAGACTTCATTACGAAACAAACGTAAGGGGTTGCATGAAACTGATTAGGGTAGACAATCCTATTTACATTCACACCTTGTTTATTGAAACCTGTTTCAAATTAATGTTATTAATGGGGCTTGATTTTAAATAAAAAGAAAGATTTCATTTACGTATTTATTTTTGTTTGTTATGTAATTATTTTATTATTATAGACGACGTTTCTTATTTGACACTACAGTCATGCATGTAAATAAAAATATTAACTGTTTTTAAAGAACATAACAAAGAAATGAAATTTAACCACTCCTTAAACGAAAGGCAATTAAATTTCGTTTACGGTAAAATACTGTGTGTATGTGGCTTAAGACACGTTTTGGATGGGATTTGGAAATACATTTTATGTATGAGAGTTCCAACCATAAGAAACTAAATGTTTTACTTAAAGAAATGCCATAATTCTTAAGCGTGCCCATTTTTGAACACATTAAATAATTAATTTGTTGTGATATGTATATGATGGCTCACCTCTAACTTTTATAATGTCAATTCAAGTAAATATTAGCGGACTTCACGCTACAGTGTAAAAATAAAAAAACATTTATACATAACATCAAAATGTATTGTTCTAATATTTTTTACATCACTTCCGAAATACAATATGAAAACCCAAAATAAAAACGTTTTATTTACAATGCTGTAAGTGAAAAATACGTATGAAAACAGCTGATGCTAAATGATGACAAGTTTTTGTTTTGAAATAAAACGTGTTGTGTATAAATTAAGTGCTGAAAATAAGCTTATCTACTTATACTGGATAAGTAAGCACCACAGTTGCTCAAATTTTGTTTAGTTGCAATTATCAAAAAAAAAAAAAAAAAAAAAATAGAAAACGTTGTAATTAAAATTTTCCGTAAACATACATTGAAAACGTTTGGCTTACATTTTTAAATTTTCCTATAGCTTGCCATCAAATTAGGGAATAGAAAAATCTTATTTATAATTACTCCGGGCGATTGGAGAAATTTTAATTAAATGGGGTTTTGAAGGGAAATAAAGAAACAAGGAAATTAGTGTCCATTAGAGATTAGAGTAAGTGTTGGCACTTACGTATTGAGTTAAATATTTATTAGGCTAAGTAAGTATATTCCATTCACAGAACACACCGACTCAAATGTAAATTTAATAAATTATTTAATATATGTAATAATTTCTATTTGGAATTTAAAAGTTTAACAAAATATTAATCTTTATTTGTTCTTAATTCCAGAAATTGTGTTGGTTTTAAAATTTATTCTTTTACTCATGATATTCTCATGAGTTATTTATTCAGTACAATAAGTACTGAAGGGGAGAGCATATCTATATGAACCATTTCATCAGACGCTACTCTGAATCCTCAGTAGATTACTCCCAACGTTTTATGCAAACATTAGAACCTTTATATTGTAAAAGCAGTTGACTAAATAAGAATTATTAATCAAAAGTCACAAAAAGATTCAAATATTCAAACAAAATACTCAGTAAGCATTGAACTGAATAAACAAATAAATTTCCCAACCAACATTTTTAATATTGAAAACTATATATTCTATTTTTATTCTTCTCTTCTCTTTTACATTTGAATGCCCGTTGGGTATTACTGAATGTAATTAAAGAGTATATGAAAAACAAAAACAAAAATTATAAAAAATAATAAGAAAAACATAGGGTTTTCCTACAATGAGCACTTGTATTTGTATATGTAATAATTTCTATTTGGAATTTAAAAGTTTAACAAAATATTAATCTTTATTTGTGCTTAATTCCAGAAATTGTGTTGGTTTTAAAATTTATTCTTTTACTCATGATATTCTCATGAGTTATTTATTCAGTACAATAAGTACTGAAGGGGAGAGCATACCTATATGGACCATTTCATCAGACGCTACTCCGAATCCTCAGTAGGTTACTCCCAACGTTTCTTGCAAACATTAGAACCTTTATATTGTAAAAGCAATTGACTAAATAAGAATTATTAATCAAAAGTCACAAAAAGATTCAAATATTCAAACAAAAAACTCAGTAAGCATTGAACTGAATAAACAAATAAATTTCTCAAATAAAATAAAAATAGAATATATAGTTTTCAATATTAAAAATGTTGGTTGGGAAATTTATTTGTTTATTCAGTTCAATGCTTACTGAGTTTTTTGTTTGAATATTTGAATCTTTTTGTGACTTTTGATTAATAATTCTTATTTAGTCAATTGCTTTTACAATATAAAGGTTCTAATGTTTGCAAGAAACGTTGGGAGTAACCTACTGAGGATTCGGAGTAGCGTCTGATGAAATGGTCCATATAGGTATGCTCTCCCCTTCAGTACTTATTGTACTGAATAAATAACTCATGAGAATATCATGAGTAAAAGAATAATTTTAAAACCAACACAATTTCTGGAATTAAGCACAAATAAAGATTAATATTTTGTTAAATTATTTAATTTTAGTGTAACTTTAATTTTAATTATAATGTAGGTTGGGTTATTTTAATTTAATTTAAAGGTATAATTAAAAAAAATAAAATCTATATTAAAATATATTAAAAGCGTGCTAAAGTAGATTTAAGAATAACACGGTTTTAATATAAGAAGTTTTTTTTATCGTCTTTCTTCATTTGAAAAAAACTCTTAACTTTTCAAATTTAAATCATAATAAAACAAGGAAATATGTTTTGAAAAATTCATTTTATGAAATTCATGTTTAAATATGATTTCTACCATGTGACCGCCGCGGCTGGCGCATAGGAAGCGCAATCTGGAACACAAATTTTCAATTTTTGCAGCATTTGCGACCGTATTTTGCCGATAACTTTTCGAATGTTGATTTCCAGGTGTTCAATTGCTTGTGGCCTATCGACGTAGACAAGTGACTCAACATAACTCCAAACAAAATAATCCAATGGGGTTAAATCACACGATTATCAAAAGTTTCTTTGAGTAAATCAATTGTAATGTGCGCTGTCCGGCATGTGGCTCCGTCCTATTGCAACCACGTATCAGCAAGATTAATGCGACGTAATTGAGGAACGAAAAAATTTAGAATCAGGTTATTATACAGTTCACCATTGACAGTAACATTCTCACTATCATCGTTTTTGAAGAAATATTGGCCAATAACTCCGCCAGCAAATAAAGCACACCAAACAGTAATTTTCTGTAGATGTAATAGTGCTTCGACAAAAGCTTGTGGATTCTCCTCACTTCATTCAACCAGAAATAGGCTTCATCGGAAAATAAAATTTTGAATGGAAATTCAAAATCAATATCAATTTGTGCTTCAGCCCATTCGCCGAATTGGCGGTGCATAAGATGGTCGTTTGGCTTTAATTCCGACAAAAATTGAATCTTGAAAGCTTTTAAGCTAAAATCCTTAAGTAAAATCTTCCATAAGTGGATGGACACAACCCCAGTTGCTGAGAACGGCGACGGATTGATTGATTAGGATCGTCTTGAATGCGGCTACAGTTTCTTCAGAGCGCACTGTTCGGCGTCTCACGGGATGCATATTATCAGTAACAGTAAATGTGGTCCGAAAATGATCTATTGTTCTTCGAATTAGCCACTCTTAAGGACGATTATGTATGCCATAAAATAGAAGAAATGCACGATGAGTTTGACGAATAGAACAATTATTTTGATTAAAAATTTAAACAATTTGCACGCGTTGCTCTGGTGTAAGTTAATAATAAAATTTCGAAGCAAACTAAACAAAAAGCAACTATCAGCTATTAAATGGGTGCTCAAATAAAGTCGTGATGCCAACTCAAAGATGTGACACATATAGCTTATAAATCTTCTCAATTGCACATTTATAAATGAATGTTTTCATAAAAATAAATTAATAATAAATATAAGAAAAATAACTATATTTAGTTATTGGCCAAATAAACTTTGGACATACATTAATTGTAAAAATGCTTCCAGCATGCATTCTGCTTTTAAGTTCGCAAATGATTGGTTACTACAACGCAAAGAAACTACCGTCAACATGTTAATATTGCAACTACTGCCAGTGCAAGCATGAGAAGCTTATTAATTACCTATTGTGAGAACCCAGGTTTAAAGGGCTGTTGCTATAAATGTTGTGCTACAAATCTTAGCTTCCTAAATAATTGGGAATCTCTAGAGCAGCAACAGTTTGCTTCCATGTAGCACCATTATGGCTTTCATTTTACTGTTTTTAAAAATGGATGATTATTATTTTTAATACTATTATTATTATGGGCCATAATCGCCTCGCTATCTGTACAAAGTTTTGTACTATCAAATTTTTAACTAAAATAATCTTCATTATTGCTGTGTTATTCATTTTACCCACTTTCGCACAGAATATATTCCTTTGTTTTTCTTCTTATCTCTAAAATAGAGAAAACATTTTATATCAGAGAAAATATTTTGGTGTAGACAACACTTAAAGTTTCAGAAAATCGACACGTAAATGAGTTGGTTTCGATTTTTTACTTACAGTGAATAAATTTCTTTAAATGAATTAATTTTTCCTATACAATGTTAATGCTAAACTTATAATCCAATAATACTAATACTCTGATAGAGTAGTTTTACTTTTTATTTGTTTATAAAGTTCATATCCCACAAATACTGTTTATCAGTTTAGTCATTTTCAAACAGACTGATGATGATAAGGTGTGTTCTTAATAAAATCTAAAACATGCAATTTGTATTGAACATTAAATGTATTCAAACATTACAAACTCAACTATATAAACATGCACATGCAAACACATAAATTTGCAAATAAAGGAGTTAAACAAAGTAATAATTTTTTATTAAAATGTTATAGCTGTCATAAATGTTGTTTAACATGCAATTTTAACACTACACTGACTGACTCATATAGCATATTTTGATAATAATGTGGTGCTAAAACAGAATCGTGACAATTTATTATTATTATTAAAAAATATCAAAAATTAATTAAGTTAAAGAATTAAAAGGTAGTAAATATTTTATTAAATTAATATTTTTTTGAGTAACAAAAGAAGTAATAATAAATCTAGGGAGTGGATTTCGATGGTTTGAAAAAGCATTTATGGCAGAATTTATTAATTAAGTAATAAGAAAATGATACTTAAGAGCTTTTAGCTTAGTAAATAGTTAGTTGCTCCTTCTCATTTTATTTAACAAATTAGAAACATGTTTGAGAATATAAATTACGACGAGTATAAAAAAGAACTCATTATATACTAGTTTTGATTTAGAGTTCTTAAGCTAAAGAGATAATTAATTAATTAATTAAAATTTATTTAAAACTGTGCTTAAGGCAAATGAAAATAGTTTTTTTTTTTAATTATTATTTTAATATTTTTCTCAAGTGATTTGGTTTGTTGGGTATGTAAATTTTTCTTTTCCCCACCACAGGCACATAATTCTACAACTACATAATTTTGACATCTCAAAGGTTCAATTAGTTGTTTTTGTATTCTCGCAGTTACCTTTTAAATGAATATGCCTTGAGTGCAACGATGCAAATAAATGCAAAAATGCTTCGGTTTGCTCAACCCAACAACCAACACGTTTGCCTTTTGCTTCATTTTCCTTCATTTGCACTAAAAATACCTTGAGCAAACATTGCTGTGCACATTTGCTCGCAAATGTCAATAAACCGAAAGCACATATATAAGTAACAGATAAAATTAAAGCTGTGAGATTTTTTCGGGGGTTTTGTGATAGCACTGATTTTGGTGTTTTGCAAGCAAAAGTTTGGAAAAATTAAAAAGGACACTCACGATCTAGTTCAATATGCTCAGTATATTGCAAATTTGCACGTTACTACTATTTTAAAAAGGAAAGTTTTTTTTTTGTTTTTATGTTTTTCATTTGAAATGGATAAACTGTAAGCGCACATCGCTGTTTCAAAAATTGCAATGAATTTTTATATATTTAGTACATAAATTAATCATCATATACTTTAGGATTGGCCACGCTTACTTTTACCAGCCTCAGTTGGAAGATGGCCAATTTATACCGATCACTAGTAGACTAGCTAGTTGGCTTATAGAGCGTTTATACTCTGAATCGTGTTGCGAAGTAAAGTCTGCTTACTGAAGTCCACCAGTCTGTTTATTTCTTGAAATCAGTACCGAAAGAAACGTTTTCCATTTTCAATGAAAACTATAAGATTTTATATGTTTTTTATGAAATAACTAGCTGACCTGGCAAACGATGTTTTTCCATATGAATTATTTTTAGAGTCTGAAAATATATCTTATTTATTTCATCAAAATCGGTTAAGTTGCAAAAAAAAACATTTTTTTTTGGGATGAACGAAACCCCCACACCCTTCAATTATAGGTTATAAATCTATTTTCAGATCTACTGAATATAAATATTAAATTTTATCAAAATTGTTTAAGCCGTTTCGGAGGAGTATAAGCACTAACACTGTGACACGAGTATTTTATATATAAAAATTTGAAAAATTCGATAGAAGCTGTTTGATATCGAATGCGGTGATTTGGCCTCAGCTTTTTGAAGTCTTTAAATGTAATTATAATAACCGTCTCTAAAATACATATATTGGATTCACAGTGGAGTCTTATCAGTCATAAAGTTTTAAAGTCATATTATTTTATGATAATTTTTTTTTTTTATATACTTTTATTTACAATCTATTTATATAATATTAAGTAAATGGTTTATTCAAATATTTAAATAACAAGGAGACATGAAATGCATTCTTAAGCTACAAATAGCTTAAAATAAACTTGATTTTTTATAATATTATGTAAATACTATATATGTAATACATAAATATTTTATTTATATATTTATTTATATATTTATAATTTTATAATGATTTTTTTTGTGCTTCTAATTTCTGAAAGGAAGATCAAGAATGTGGAATCTTTTTTATCGTTTAATCTCTTCTGTCTCATCTAACAAAGCTATGGCTAAGGCGTTAGTGTGATTATTCAGTCTCTCAAGGTAACGAGTACTAAACCTTTTTATCTCGTCTTTAATGTAAGGAATACTTAGATCTTTATGAATTCTTTTATTGGATACAAACCATGGAGCATTAACAATGCATCTTAAGGTCTTAGACTGATATCGTTGCCATATTTCTATGTTTGAGTTACTGGCCGTTCCCCATAATTGTATACCATATGTCCATATTGACTTTAAAATAGCTTTATATAATAGAATTTTATTGGAAATGTTTAGTGCAGACTTGGGTCCTAATAAACAATACATTTTTTTGGTTGTAATATTTAACTGATTCCGTTTTGGTACTAAATGATGCTCCCACGTTAACCTTTTGTCAAGGTGCATCCCTAAGTAATTTACAGTTGTAGGAATTTGCATGTTATTAAGGAAAACCAATGGGCAATCATTTTTTCTTAAGGCAAATGAAATATGATAAGACTTGTCAGTATTGATAGTTATTTTCCATTTCATGAGCCAATCTTGTAATAGATTAAGTTCAGTTTGCACATACGATGAAGCTTTAATCGAAGATTCATCAGAAGCTTTTATGGCTGTGTCATCAGCATAAGTTGCAATTGTTGATTTTTCATAAGTAGGCATGTCAGATGTATAAATAGTGTATTATTGGACCCAGAACGCTTTCTTGAGGCACTCCAACAAAAATAAAACGTATTGCTGATATCTCATCATCAACTTTGACAAAAAATTACCTTTTTTCCAGATAAGATTTTAACAATAAATAAATTGGAGTTGTTAACATCATTTTGAGTTTGAAAAGTAAACCTTGATGCCAGACCCTATCAAAAGCTTGTTTAACATCCAGGAAAACTGCAGAGCAATATAGTTTTCGCTCAAAAGGATCAGTTATTATATTAATTATTGGATGGCATTGCTCTGGTGTTCCATGTTTATGCTTAAATCCAAATTGGTAGTCCGGTATTATTTTTTGTCTTTCCAATATAGGTACTAAACGGTGTGTAAGTATTCTTTAAAATATTTTTGAAAATAGCGGCAGCAAACTAATAGGCCTATATGAGGATACATTACTTTCAGATTTATTATGATAAGTTTAAAAAATTTTTGTCTTAAAATAATAATATTTTTTTACAGTGTTTAATAACTTGTCATAAATAAATTTATACATCCTAATTTTTGTTTTTTTTTTTTATTAATAATGTAAATTTCTAAATATATTTTTGTGAGTAAATATTAATTAATTGTATTATTTATATACTCGTACATGGTTGTTTGTTATTTGGATAACATGGTGGCCTAACGGCCTTCAATTAGAGCCACTTGGCTATCTAAAAAGATGCCTATAGCTCCCCTGTTCCTCCTGTTGTATTTGAGCCTAAACTAAACGGATGCCTACTGGTCCTATAAAGAAATGGAGTGTAGCAGAAGAGAAATCACTGTTAAAGATTTTGATAAAATTTTTTAACACATCTTGCTGCCATTTATGAAATTTTGAGACCCCAAGATGTTTGCTTCCCCGCTTTTTCGTTTTCTATAATAAAATTCACTTAAATTTAAACTGATGCCATTTATTCATATTTATTTCAGTCAGACATTACGAGTATAGCGTCCAATATGTTTTTTGCGCACAAACTTGCAATTATTTTTATTTTGAATTCATATATTTATAAGTGTTTATTTATTTTTTATCACCTGACTCAAATTTGAAAGAGCACACTAAGGTATGAGGGGCTGTTCACGTGTTATTTTTTTAAAACTTATGAATTTATGATATCTGTGCGAAGCCCCTAATAAATTTCATAGTAAAATGTTTCACAAGTTAGTTTGCTTTTTCTATTTTACAAATGATTAAATCATGTGGAAAATTTATATGGAAATTTTTGAAAAATATTTGAGAAATTGAATGCTTTTCTTAACAATTTTCTAGATGATTTAATCGCTTGTAATAGGCACTAAATGTATTTTATTGCTTTCAATATATTTACAATATAACTCATTTGTATAAATTAATATGCTTGTGTATCATTTATAAACACCATATTTATGAGAAAGTGTGCTGTTATAATTTATTTATGAAAAATCTTTCATTATTTATATCTATGAATTCTTAATATTTTAAATTTAAAACCACACATACAACTGAAAAAAATATTATGTTTTATGGAATAAAAAACAGATGAGCAAAATTATTTTTTTTGTAAATTGCTCCGTTGAAGGAATAAAATGCAAACTTGATTAACCTTGGCTACTTTTATATACACACATACATCTAAATATACATTTCGCTAGATTCACAATTTCTACGCTGTCGACAGAGTTCAAGTTATAAGAAAAAATATATAAATTATACATAGGCCAACATCAAGTGTACGTCCAACGATTTACTCATACTTTTTGTTCGTTTCACTTAGCAATCACATAAACTAATGCCACTAACTGGCATCTACTAGCCAAGCTGAGCATAAATAAATGAATTAATTTCTTTATGCTGTTTTTAATTTTTAATTAAAACCAAAAAAGGGCTTGTAGTAAAATCGACACATAAAATGAATGAAAGAAAATCAGAAAATGTTTTAAAGCACAATAACAACAAAAAACAGCAAATACAAGTATGCATACTTTCATGCAATAAAAAGTAAAAAAATAAATACTATACAAATTGTTAAAGCAATTAAATTTATAGTTGCCTTGCTACAGCATGATACCTGCAGCAACAAACAACATTTTACTATTTAGAAATAAAATTTAAAGTGCAAGAAATACTTTTTATGAAATGCTTTTCTGTACTCTCTACAAAGTCAAGTTAAATTATATTTATACCTTTATAAGCCAAAAACATGTTGCCATTTGTCTGAGCAATATTATTGCCTTATAAAGCCGTTTAAAATCCGCTACTGTTTTTTTATGGCCAGCAATAAATTTCTTAACAATGTTTTATACGAATTGTTTATTTACTTGCATAAACAAATGTTTAAAATGTTATTTTGTGTATGCACTAAGCTTCCAAATGTCAATGTACTAGTTAGTGGTGGGGACTTTTACTGGCTGCCGCATTTAGCAGTTCTTTGAGTTCATAAAATTTTGATTTTATTATTCTCGTTTTAATTTTTTTACGTTTCTTTTTTTTACCTTTTCCATATGCTTTTTATAACTTTAGTATTAAATTAATTTTGTTTAAATTTTTCTTGTTTATATTTAAGAGCAAAAATAAAATAAAACTAAATAAAGTAATAGTTAAATTGAAGTGTTTTATTTTAATTTTTCATAAATAAACAAAGAAGATGGAACAAATATAAAAAAAGCTTTTTTAGTTTGTTAAAGGAAACTTGAAATTTTAGTTAAATTTTGCAATCACTTTATTTATTATATGACAAACATTTTGAAAACCTCAAGTCACACTTGATATCCAACTAAACTCTTTGAAATTTAGGTTTTTTGGTTTAAAATAATTTGAAAATATCTTTACATCGAATTTGATGTCATAATACGGGACTAAGCCTACTTACTTATACTGTTATTGCCTTTTTGCTTCAAGAAATTACATTAATTCCAATCAAATTCGAGTCCCATTGCTTTACTCAATGTCTCATAAACTTTTTCTTGCAAAAAGTAAAATTTTAATTTAAAAAAAAATGAAATTTATATAGATATTTATTTCTCTTATTTAACTGGACCACAAGTTCACTTAAAAAAGAAAACAGTGTTGATTTTAGTAAGCTAGACCCATATTACTAAAATTACCGATAACTAACTTTTTTTCAAGTGAACTTTCAAAAATAGCAATTCAAATATAAGAACTTCTTTTTTATAAACATTCTACTGTCCTAAAGTTCTGTTAGTTTGTATTATTTTTAATTTCAAATCTAATAAAAAAAAAAATAAAATGTGCGACTTAGTGAGCAACATTATTTTCTCTGCTTCTAAAGTTTGTTTTATTGCTCCATTGATTTAAGTAAAAATGATGTGCATAACAGGAAAAACAAAAATAATTCTTGTCTAGACAATAGTATTTTAAGTACTTAGTTATAAAATGAAACAAATTATTCGCTCTATAAGATCTTTTTTTGCAAATAAGTTTTTAAAATTTTTAAAAGGGAAAATCAATATTCGGATTTAATATCTTTTATTTAGCAAAGAATTAAGAGTTTAATTAATGCCTAAATTAAAGTCTTAGATAGCATTAAAATTGTTTAATCAAGTAATGGCCTTATAACTGGAATATAGTGATTTTATGCAGCAAATTTTAAAGAAAATCCGTTGGAAAATAGAATTTTAATTGTTAAATTAAATAGTGGTGTTTAAGTGGAATAGTGGTGTTTAAGTGGCCGTAAAATTATGTTATTATTTTATTATTCATTATATTTATAACCACTTAAGACCATTATTACAACTTACTTATAAGGTCTCAGATAGCTTTAATTAACTTTGGTTAAAGTAACTGATAAAGTGATGAATAACTTTTTTCCATTATTACAAGTTCTCAATGAGATAAATATTTTAGTATTTGTTATGTGGCACCACTGCTGTGAATACAGATTACTTTTCGTTGCTATAAATATTTACATAATCGCAACGGCATGCTGTTAACACATAAACGAATTAACTCTTTTACTTACAGCAAGAATTTTTAAGTTGCTTACTTGCATATTGCTTATAAAATTCATTGCTTTCAAAATAGTAACTTGATCTACTATTTCATTGAACTCATATGCAACAGACATGCTTTTGCTGATTTTAAATTCTTTAATTAATATTGTTATTAAAAGTCATTGCATTCAAAATAGTAACTTGATCTACTATTTCATTGAACTCATATGCAACAGACATGCTTTTGCTGATTTTAAATTCTTTAATTATTTTTTATTGTTATTAAAATTCATTGCACTCAAAATAGAGTAATTTGATATAGTATTTATGAATTCGTTGAACTCATATACAACAGACATACTTTGCTGATTTTAAATTCTTTATATATTAAGTTTAGTTTATTCTAACTACCGTTTATGCTTATTTTTATAAGTAATTATTTTAGTATTTAAGAATTGTAAAATTCTGTAATAAAGGAAGTGTCAATCAAGACTTCAAGAAAGTAATAACTTTTGATCAAATCATTTCTTTTGGGGAGTTTCGGTTCAAGTGCCGATAACTCCAAGTAATAACGCAATAGAGTCCTGGTTCAAGTGCTAGCGACTCTACTCTAGTGTTAAACAAACAAGTCATTAACACATGCCTTTTTTTGACGATTATTTTTCAAATAACTAAGAAATTATTTACTTTTAAAATTTTATTTTAATATTTTTATTTTATTGCGTAATTGTATTGTTTTATTTTTGTGTATTAATAAAAAAATTATTCAATGTCTATGAATGCTGAGGTTGCCATATCTAAATTCGTAAATATGGCAACTTCAAATGCTTGAAGTTCACGTTAAAAGTTATCAGCAACACAAACCTATGTTTAGCTTATCATACAGTTTTTACTTAAAGTATGTTTGTAATAACCAAAAAGCATTTTTCTGTTCGATAACATCCTACTTTTAGTTGTAATAATGGCCCTTAATGGGGTATAAATATAATGAACATATTGGTTTCTTTTAAAAGAAATCATAAATTTTTAATTTTTTTACCAATTACATTCCCAAATGTGCATGAATGTTTGTATAATGTGTACACACATAAATTAATAGCAAATTATAAGCATTTGTGCGTTTTTAAACTTTCGGGTAATGGTCCGTATGATTAACGCACAGACTATAAATGATTTACAGTATTAATCATACGGCTTTCTTACACATTACGTTATTTCACATGCTACGAATTCTATAATAGATTTTATTGGCAATAAAATGTAACTTATGTTTCCCTCTTATTTCTATGTGGCAATTTTGAAAAATATTTACAAATGCTATATGCCATGTGGGCAACTCCATTCAAAAGTCGACTTCTAAGTTATGTAAGTTTTTCATTTTAATTCATAAATTTCTCATATATTTTTCCTTTTGTACCTATAATAAAACTTCTTAAGGTTTATATAAAAATAAAGTAATTAAATAGTCAGTATGGACTAATTTTTATTTATGTCGCAATGAAAAAAAATTAGGTAGTGTGCAGAATTGTTTTTAACATAGAAAACAATTTTGAAAATTTTAAAACCATAGCTTTAAGTTTTAGAGTGTTTTTAAAATTTTTTGCTTACTTCCACTTCATATATCAGCGAAAATCTTCACTTAGAGTTCTAAGATAAATATTTTTTACAAAACGTTACTAGTGGTAAGTGAATATACATTAATCTTTCTTGTCTGCTATGCTTTAAGGCTCCTACTGTAAGAATGTTAATATCGGACGGTCATGTGACCGTGTAAGCAAAAAAAAAAAAAATATTCTTGAAATTTTTCTTAAGCTTATATTTAATTCAAAGGTTTTTGTTTGTTGCAAAATTTTCTAAAATAATTTTAATATGAGCACAACTAATTTAAGTTTCTTTAAATATAATTAAATAAATTTGAAATTTCTTTCCATACAAGCCTTTTGAAATTCATTGTGTAGGAAAAAAAGAAAATTTTTTTCAGTGTTTCTTTATTATTTCTTGTTCAATACAATTCAAAGTTATAATAATTTGTAGTAACTGATAATAATCAACTTAAACAAATTTAATAAAGAAGTTTAAAGTTTTCTTTTTCTGAATTTACTTCACTGTTAAAATGATTAGTTGTTTTTCAGTCATATGTAATTTCGTTATCAGATGAAATAATAGTGGTAAGCCGGTGTAGGGTAGAAGGTCAAGCATATCTTTCTCTTTTGCGTTATTGACTAGTCTACTTGAAGAATAGAGTGGGTCTTGTTGAATATTGTACAAGTGAGCATGTCGTCCTTGCTTTTTTTACATAAATCTACTTTGTAAAAGCATGTCTGTATTTAATGTTTCTTTAAACTGAAATTCTAAAGCACGATTTCTTTCAAATCTAAGCCATCTAATATTCAACCAGTGGAAGTCATAACCGCAAGTGGTTTTTGTTCAATTTATAAAAGAAGTTTCTAAGGCCGCGGTACTTAAAAGTCGTCAATTTTCATTTTGTTAACAACAAAAAAAAGTTCTTTGCGTTTGGCTGTTATTATAATTTTGATGATGATGGCGATCAGCACTCTCAATTAAGCATTAAATACATTCGACACAGCAGACAACACGACGACATGAAAAAGGGTGTGACATGCAGCAATTGTCGCAATGCAGCAATTTTTTGAACGCGGCTTCGACATTCATAAAATTAACTAAAGTTAATTGTATTTTGTTTTTTTGTTTTTTCTTTCTTCAGAATAAAATTTATGTCTTCAGAATAAAATACGTTTAAGCACTAATTTATTTTACATATCTTACGATATTGCCATCCCTAACCCGTTTATTGCCGCACTCAAAAATATAAATAGATTTAAATGGACGACAACAGCATTTGCCGTCATGTCCTCGTGTATTCTATTTTTAACATATTGCAATCGGTAGTCTGCTGTGTCGAATGTGTTTCATGCATTATTCCGAATTCCCCGTTATTGAGAAGATAAGAACCAGGAACTATGGTGTCAATACTGGTCTCATAATCTTGTACAAGCTTGCTGCTATGACTAGGACCACACACAGTAAGTTTAGTTGGGCAATTCTTTCTCAATTTTCTTTTGAAATTGCTGCTGTGTCTACACAAAGCAATTTTGTTTCGGCAGTTTTAGCATTCTTATTCAGTCATTCATTGAGCCTCAAGCTATCTGTCTTCTTTTTTTACATTTTTATAAAAAATACAAAGAAAGAACAGAAAGGAATTGCCGCGTACGTCAAGTTTGTACCTCTTTCCATTCCTGTTTCCTCTCTCTCTCTCTCTTACAAAATCAAGAATTGCCCAACTAAACTTGCTCTGTGTGGTCCTGGTGTATATCCCAGACATTCATGTACCCTGTATTATTATTGAAGCCATGTATTCGCAAATTATACAAGTAATACTTATTTAGGATATTTTTTATAAATATTAATGCACAATAGATAACCATCTGTCAAACATTAGTCACAATAAAAGTGAATCAACTCCGGAAATAGAAATGCTTCACTGTTACTACAAAAGATATGACTATTCTACAAAAATATGTATTTATTATAATAAAAATTTTACAATAAAGGACACATATAAATATAAGAGTAAAAGAAAATTTAATTTAATTACTAATTAGAAAATTCAGCGTATTGTTAAAATGGTTATTGGAAAAATAAACTTATTTTATTATTCTCTTTATACTATTTTATTGAAACTTTATATAAATTAGCTCACGTTGTAAAAGGATGCCATAGTACTCGTAGTTTGTAATGCGTTTGAGTAACTTTTACACAGTTCGACAATTGTTATTTTTAACAATACATTAACATCAATATATTAACGTACCCTATACGTAACAACCAAAAGAGGCTACTAATACAAAAAATGAAAAACGCTAACAAATAAAGGGTGTCCCAGCAAGAACGCAAGCTTTAAATTTGACGCCATTCGAAGTGTCATTGTTTGACATTTGAACCAGTTTTTTCTTGCCTAGAATTGAAGGAATGAATGTGGAGGGCTTGTGGTTTCAATAAGACGGCGCTATATGTCATACAGCCAGAGAAACAATTCAATTGCTGCATCAGTCATTTCCCGGTCGTGTTATTTCGTGTTTTGGAGACCAGAATTGGCCGCCTAGATCGTGCGATTTAACACCATTAGACTTTTTTGTTTGGGGTTTTTTGAAGTCGATGTTTTACGCGAATAAGCCGATGATGACTCAACCCTTAAAAGAGGAAATTGGACGCTGCATTAATGAAATACCGCAGCATTTATGCAAAACAGTCATTGAAAATTTCATTAAAAGATCGCGTGCGTGCCAGCAAAGCCGCGGCGGCCATCTGCCCGATATGTTGTTCCATACATAACCTCATTCTGTCTACTTTACGATATAATAAAGTTTCACGATTTTTTTTTTAAATATCTGTGTTTTATTTAAAATTTAAATCTTGCGTTCTTGTTGCGACACTCTTCATCTTTAAAATTTATAATGAATAGCAGAGATATTATATAATAAAAAAAAATATTTCTACATTTTATGTCTACTTTAATAGCTTCCAAACCATTTTAAAGTAACAATAGTTTATTGCAACAAAAAACTTCTCATACATATTTTTGTTTAAATAAATGATATTTTTTATGTCATCATATATAACCCTGTTTCAAATTTGTGTATTAAGCATTATCTTGATAAATCATAAAAATACGTTTTCTCTCTAGTTTTGGTGTCACGAAACAAGACGCTTTTGTTGCAAAATGAAGCTTTAATAGCATTTTTTTGTGGGTCGTTTCTTTTATAATACGCTTGACTTGATTTGAAGGCTTTTATTTCTTATTCAATGAGTAATAGAAGCTCATGCGAGTATGTTTTATATGAGTATGAGTTTTGTTGTTTAGTCAGTTCATGTGACAAATTGCTTAAGAACGTGAAGTTCATTAGTATTTTAATTTTTGACATACTTGTTTTGCTAACATGTAAATAAAAATCTATAAAATTCTTACTGGAATTAGATTTTTAAGTTTGCAAAGCAAGTACGGTTATAAATAATGATAAATACTTGATTTAAACATAGAAATTCCAGGTATTTAAATTTGTATGGACAAAAAAAGTAAACAAAATATATAGATATTCAGTAGGATAAGATTGATTGTCGTTTAAGGTAATCAATTATGTAATAGCTGCCAAGTGGGTCAGCACGTTTGCTTTTTATTTATTTTAAAAAATATAAAGAAATTTTTTTAGCTTTGTCATTTAAAAAAAATTCAAACATTGTCTAGACATTTTAAATATAGTCGTGAGTAAATATGTTTTGTTTCAGATTTTTTATTAACATTTATGTGCTTGAACATTAAAATTGCCCATACACGACATGATTTTGAAATTTCTTTGTTTAGTTTAACCCTTGTGTCAGTATAATCAAAAAAGTTTTGTATTAACTGTTTGTATTTAATTTGTTTTACAAGTTTCCCGTCAATTTAAAAACAAATGAAAATATAGTTATTTTTTAACTTTTATGTACTCGTATGTTGTAAAAAAATTAACTACAATAAAATAATGATTTTACGTACAGTTAAATTTTGTAAATACTTCGCTACAAATAAGGGACCACAATCATAATCACAAAAAAGTAGGCTTTTATTAAGAGCTGACTTTTGTTCATAAGAATTATATGCAGTTAAAGTCATTTTTAAAAATGATTATGGCCCAATATGTTTTCATTTGTTTTGACCGAAATGTTTTCAAATTAAATTTGAAACAAAATTAAAAAGTTGTCACCATCTAAAAACAAATTAAAATATTAAGTTCATATCCATCTCCACACGAAATACAGCAAAATGCTTTCGTTGAAAAATAAAAACTATTCACAGATTCATTAAAAAAAATTCTATTCTATGCATGTATCCTCCCTCATACTGAAAATAATTATTTCGTTTCTTTAGTTCTCTAATTATGCTAAAACTAGAATTTGCCTCAGTTGGTTCTCGACAACAGTCATTATCGAAGGTAAAATATAGTAAACATTATTTTCCATATGAAATGTACATATACAGGGTGGGCAAAAAGAAACCAAGGGGTCTAAAAGTTTAATAACTTTTTTGTTTATTAATTTTTTTTTATTTTTTTTTCAGATTATATAATATACAAAATGGAAATTTTTTTACACTAAGTATGAAAAATGATGTCTCTTAAATGACCACCGTTTTCAGCTTCGCACTGATGGACTCTTTTTAGAGCATTTTCCATAACATCTTTCAAAACTTGTGGCTGTAGCGTTCGAATTTCTGCAACAATGTTTGCCTTGAGTTCAAGGATTGTCTCTGGCTTGTTCACATACACTCGCTGCTTCAAAAAACCCCAAAGAAAATAGTCGGGTGCTGTCAAATCTGGCTATCGCGCTGGCCAAATAATTTCCGAATTTCGAGAAATTATTTGCTCTCCAAAAATTTGACTTAAAAGTGCCATTGTGTCTCGGGTAGTATGGGCAGTGGCTCCGTCCTGCTGAAACCACATACCAGGTCTGTTTTCAAGAGCAGGACGTAAAAAATTTTCTATCATAAAACGATACCGCTCTCCATTTACGGTTACAGCACTTCCATCTTCATTCTCGAAGAATTAGGGCCCAATGACATTTTCAGATGTGATCCCACACCATACTGTACACCTGATGGGGTGCAATTGGCGTTGATGAATGGCTCTTGGATTTTGAGAACCCCAGAACCTACAGTTCTGCTTGTTAACAAAGCCATTCAAATGAAAATGAGCTTCATCACTCATAATCAAATTTTCAATAAAGTTGATTTCTAATAAAATTCTATTGTTCTGGTTCTCTGTTGTGAACCTCTCCATTATAAATTCTCCAAGTGTTGTCTATATAATCTGAAAGAAAAAATAAAAAAAAATTAATAAACAAAAAAGTTATTAAACTTTTACACCCCTTGGTTTCTTTTGGCCCACCCTGTATATTAACATACATAGATACATGTATAATGTCTTTTTTTACAGATTTTTATTACATACGAAAGCCTGGCTTTGAATTTTATCTCATTTAGGGCCATTATTACAAGTTAAAGTTAAGATTTTAGAGTAAAATATCAAGCTTTTGGTTGGACATTAAATTAAAAATATCGATGAGTTAAATATTGAATAGTGTGTCCTTAACTATCCACACTAATTTGGTTCCAAAGTTTTAGCCAACCACCGGTTATTTGTTCATAACATCCTAATTGTAACTACTGAAAGTTGTAATAACGGGTCTTAAAGTATTCAAAACTATGCAATTGCGATAGTGCGACAAAAAAGAATGAAGTGCAAAAATACCTGGGAAGTCATATTACTTTTTTGGTAGCTGCTGTCAAGTATAACTAAAATCTGTTTTTGAAATTTGCAGAACAGCCCCAAAATCTTGAGTTACGGGTAAAAAACAGAGGAGGCAGCAATTAATGTCCTAAATTGTATATGCAAAATGTTAGATGGGAGCAATGGTGGAGTTACTGCAGTCTTTTTCGATTTATCCAGGGCATTTGACATGAGATTTTGATACAAAAGCTACAATATTATGGTGTCCATAATAATGATCTTTTGCTATTTCAATCTTACTTGGAAAATAGGAGACAGTTTGTTCAGGTCCATGAAAATAAGAGTAGTTTACGCCAAGTTGAATATGAGGTACCCCAGGGAAGTGTGTTAGGGCCCTTACTTTTTGTAATATATATATGTATATATATGAATAACCTCAAAATCTTAGATTTAAGGGGAAGGATGTTTATTTATGCTAATGATATATCAATCTTTTATCCATACAAGTATGAGACTGCTGTAAGACCCTATATGGAACGAGACGCTGCTCTCATAATGGAGTACATGCGTATAAACAAGCTCTTTATTAATCCAGGGAAGACTAAAGTGATGCGATTCGGATCCCGCATCTGTCATTAGACTAATTTAAAATTTTTCTTGCAGGTAGGGAAATTCAGGAGACATCATCAATTAAGTATTTAGGCTTGCACTTGCAATCTAATTTAAGCTGGGACCAATATATAAAACATTTAAAGGCCAAAATATCCCCAGCTATTGGACTACTCTATAAATTTAGATACAAGTTTGACCAGAATACAAAACTTCTGATATACCAGAGCCTGATTCAAAGTCATATAAATTATTTGGCAATTATTTATGCCCATAAGAAGAGTGTTGAGATCCGTTCTTTGCAACGACTTCAAAATAGAGCACTGAAAGCTGTTGCGAACTTGCTAATCAGACATTCAACTACTTCCTTATACACTGAAAACTTTTATTTTACCAATATTTGGAACGTATAAACTACAAACTCTTGTGTATGTATATAGATGCCTCCATAGCATAGGCCACCATACAATACGATTTGGCAGAAATCAAATGTCATTCAATACTCGCAATAGTCAACACTTGAGAGTAGCACTTTGCCGCTCAGAGACAATAAAACAACGTATTGAATACTCCGGTAGTAAAGAATTTCTACAACTTACCTCAACCTATTAAACTGTGTCCTACAATTAAAAATTTTAAAAAATTGCTAAAAGAATTATTATCTTAAAATTTTGAAGACTTGTTATAAAGTACTGCTTCTGATATATGTATTTATAATATACACATATATTATATCTTCTTGGTTTTTATTTACTTTGAAAGTTCTAGTCTTATATTAAGAATATTTAACGGAAATTATAAATAAGCTAGGTATAATATTGCCAACTAGCCTCTCCAATGCCTGTAGGCGCTGAAGCACTAAATCTTTTTGTACAAATTTATAATTGAATTTTAATATTTAAATAAAAAAAACCGAACTTTTTCGTACCTTTATGCACTTTTAAATCAGTAAATTAGTAGAATATAGACCGATTTAAAATTTCTCAACGAATTTAGATAGAAAAGATTAAGGTTTAATTTTTTTCACCATTTTTCAACTTTGGAGACGTTATATAGATATGCTCTCCCTTTCAGTATTTATTGTACTGAATAAATAACTCATGAGAATATCATGAGTAAAAGAATAAATTAAAAACCAACACAATTTCTGGAATTAAGCACAAATAAAGATTAATATTTTGTTAAACTTTTAAATTCCAAATAGAAATTATTACATAAAAAATAATGTTTAAAGTTTTATTTTAAAATTTAAAATATTATTAAATATGAACTCCCTTATCCAAAAAAATTAACGTAGACTTTAATGTCAACGTTAACGAAATTTTTCATATAATTTTTTAAAAAATTTTACTTTAAAGTCTACGTTAATTTTTTTGGTTAAGAGCATAAGTATTTGTTAAAGAAAAACTGTTCAATATAAACCTTTACAATTATACATAAATAGAATCTCTTAATGTGCCTTCTGCTTATCGTCCGTGATTATAATAGCATAAAAAAATTAAACCTAAAGCAGAATATATTTAAGTATATAATTTATATATATTTTTTAAAGTAACAAACAAACACTTTCTATATACTTTAAATAACACTATGCCCAAAAATTAAGTTTTTTCTTTGCTTTCACTGAAAAATGAAGGTACTTTTGTTTAATACATAAAGTGCAGTGACTTATTAAAAAAAAAAATATATAAAAAATCTATGACTGCCCCAGTGCCGAAAAAATGCCATTATTTCTTACATAAAGTCAGTGACTCGATATAACAAATATTACTTGAAAACGGTTCGTTCAATTTGATTAAATAAACAATTAAAAGCTTCACAACAAAATTTCTTAGTTATTGGTTTCTAAAATATATCAAAAATTTTAACGAAAAAATTTATTGAAAATTATAAAAAAAGTTGATTATTTTTTTTCGACTGCTATTTAATTCAAATCGATTCAGAACTCTAGAATTTATTAACAATTAATTATTGCCCACCTGCAATTACACTCGCAAAAAAGAAAACTCAGCATTTGTTTCTAGCAAAATTGTGTCTTTTACTGTATAATAGATTGGCTTAATTTATAGTAAAATCAAAAGTTGTATATCGATTTCATTAAAATATTCCTCGTTTGCTTTGAAACTTATAGAGTTTTTTTAGATTTTTTAGGAATTAAAAATTATTTTAGTCACAATTTTTGTGAGTCCATCAAAAAATTATGTAAGTATGACTTCAAGTAAATTTTAATGCGATTGAAGTCTTTTCAAGTTATATTCACATATATCGTAAAACAACATTATATTTTAATTTCTTTAAATCGATGCAAAAATATTGTCATTTCAGTGAAACAAAAAACCATAAGTAATTAATGTGATTTTGATGCTGTTACTATGACACTACCTACTTTCTCTTTGTTAAATTAGTTGGCAAATTGATTTATAATAAAAACGATATTTTGACTGCTTACAGTCTGCATGTACAAAAAATATCCCTCTAAAAAGGAGACATGAAAATTCCTTAACGTCAACTCGCACTGCTAGCACAATGTAACCCTTACCAATAAAGTTGATAGTTTAGCAAAAGGAAAAACAACAACAAACTCCGTTAGTGAAAAATTGTGTTTAAATTTCTACTTCTCAAACAAGCATACGCCAAAGTGGTAAATGATGATATTGGTTAAAAGTGATTGTAACATGATATATTGGGCGCCTTTGAAAGATTTATGTTGTTGAAGGCACAACATCTAATCAAATGACATGGCTTATGGTTTTCCACTGAAATGCATGAAATTCTATGCATAAGCAAACAGTTGCTAACAGAAAAGTCTAAAAATAAAAATACGCATCAATTTATGCCATTTAAAATGCTAGAAAAAATTTCATGCAGGCACATAATTTTATGCAGAAACTACCAGCATAAAAGGACTTAAATTTCTCTAAAGTTAAAACTGGGATTTTAGCAAAAATGTGCTTAATACGTGTCGTGTCGCTTGTGTTAGAAAAAATAAATGTCAAGAAAATAGTTGATGGACATTTGGTTGATTTGCACTTGTTGTTGTTTACTAAACACAGCAAGAAAATTGTGAAATTTGTGGGTTCAATACTGCAGACAGTATTTGACAACGGCCATAAATTGAAAGTTTTATGTGTTTTCTAAGGCAATTAAATGGCGAACTTATAAAATTGCTCACATAACAGCTGCAAACTAAAATAGAGAACACGAACAGCTAAAATTTAAAACACAAGTAAGAAATTTAAGATTTTAAAATACAAATGTTGGTGGAATAAATACAGGGTGGCCCAAATAAGACCAGCTGATGTGAAACACAAATAACTTTTTTATTTTTTAGCATAATTTATTTTTGCAGATTATAACTGAACTCTTGGAAATTTCAAATGAATACGTACAGTCCACAACAAGAACTTAAAATTATCGATTTTTATTATTCTTCTCAACGATCAATTGTTCTGACGCAACGAAATTATAGCCGTTTCTTTAACGTAAGATCAGCGCCCACATCTTCCGTGATTACAAGCTTAGTTCGCCGTTTTGAGGAACTGGGTTCAGTTGCCGACCGTCCAGGAAGAGTTGCTCATCGAAATATTCGTACTGAAGACAACGTAGAAGCTGTGCAGCAGAGTGGTGCAAATGATCCATCTGTCTCAACTCGTCGCCGTTCCGGCCAATTGGGTATACCCAGAAGAACATTACGAAGTATCCATACAAAGTTCAAATTGTGCACAGCTTCTGCCGTGACTACAATACGCTCACTAGGTCTCATTTGGGCCACCCGTTACAATGTTTTTGCAAAAAACGACTTCAATTATATATTAATAAAATACAATATTACCTTTATAAAAATTGTTAAAAATATTTTTTTTTATTATTTGAATAGCATTGAAGAGTTTATTCTCGAAACATAAAAATTATCTGTATCATTTAGGTTAGGTTAAACAGGTCGCCCGAAAGAAATAAAACAAGAGCTGGGCTCACTTGGGTCATCTGTATCATTTAACAACGGCTGACTTCCTAAACGTATAAATACAATGTATCAATACAGTATTAATACCAAGTTGATACATTATGTAGTTACTTTTCTAATACTTTGCATACAGGTATTTTGCAACCCTGACATTAATTATAATACGAACAATGTCGGAAGAGAACATTTTATTGAAAAATATTTTAGATTTGTGCGAACAAGGAAGGTCCAGGTAGTTGCTGCTTCTCTCGATGTCTTATTGTCTTTCTTAGCTCAATTGATTATATGTTACCATGAAATTAAAAAATTTTCTGTATATGTCGTCTCGTGCAAAAGGGAACGTGTTGTCTATGAATTTAATATTTAGTAAAAACTGCGTTTTTTTTCCCAAAATTGCTTTTCCATATCTAGTGTTTTTATAGTTATGGGTAATAAAAAAAAATTTAAAGATAAATAAGAGAATATTTAAATATATTAGAAAAACTGGTTTTTTATTTTCTTGCGACGCCATTGTACTGAGTATTGCATTTATTTTACATCTCTTCTTGCATATTAAATGCAACAGTGTTGCAAATGGGAACAAAAATGTTGCATTTAGGAATACGCTGTAATGTATTACTACAAAAGCAACATGAGTTTAGGAAGTCAGCCAACTTCCTTATCCTAATTCAAATTAGTTTGTACAAGGTGGCGCAAAAGTAATCCTCCTATCAGAAAATGCTATAAATTTTGCGATTGGCCCCTAATGTCAGTTCTGTTTTGGCATCATATTCTCAACTTGATGTAAAAAAATTAAAAGACCAAATAAAAATAATCCACAAGAAGAATCAAAGTTTTAAATTTTTTTTTTTAAATTACAGCCAAAAAACATCGGAAGGTTATTTTTGCGCCACCTTTTAAAAGCTCCACTCATACTGTTTTTTTTGTAGTTATTTACCAATGTGTGACTCAGGAACATAGCAAAAATAATTTTGAACCATAGTGAAATAATTTACATAAGAAAAGAGGTTTTAAGCGATAACAACAGTTACTTGTAATGGCTAAGAGTAAAAAACCGTCTCTAAATTGTATGGCAAGTAAGTCATATGTTTGACTTATTGGATGGGGAAGTTGTTAAACAACATCTTCTCTCCGTAAACAATTGCTCAATTTACTATGGACAAAATTTGTATCACCTTATAATGACAGAATATGTAGCGTTATCTCAAAAACTAAACGTCTTACAGTAACACCAAAAGGCATCAAATATTTTTATTTAAAATTTTATAAAGTGGACATTTGTTGGGCAGTGTTATAAACTAATTTGTTAATTCCTCATAGAACTTTACATATATTCTTTATTAGAAAACCTGGCAGACTACTAGTCTCAGCATTGTGCCTCAAATTTCAAGAAGTATATATTTTTCAGATAAGCAAAATGTTTAACTTACAACTTCGTTAAAATAAAATTATACTAATTAATTTGATGTCTTCCTTTGTTTCTTTATGCATAATTACATTTTAAGCATAAATACTCACCTCCACAAATCGTCATTTGATTGAATTGTAAGTAGCCTAAAATACATTATTCATAAGGCAATCGTGAAATTAATTGAACAATTTAAAACTCAAACTAAAACACCCAATAAAGCATCAATATTTATTTAAGCCACTCATTAAAACATGGAAATAAGTATGTAACGTTTGCAGAACCAATAACAATACCACAGCAAAAACTTTTACAGCTTATAATTACCGAGCTAACAGAATCATAAATGCATCCTGGATATTAGCATTTTGCTAAATATTTTTTTTTTTGGTGGTACATTCATTGTACATTAAGTGCTGTTAGCAGTTAGACTTAACGGTGCTTTCGTAAGCAGTTTAATATGTATTTAGGTGTGCATGTGTGTAGAGTTTAATTTAAAGACTAAAAACTATGGAGCTTGTTGTCACTAGCTATTGTCAACAATCTAACCTCCAACTCTTAATAATAATGACAAAATCATGACATCGCTAGATGTGCTAAAGTACAGAAAACAAGAAATTATACCAACACACATACATACTTACTTATGCAATAAATATGTAGTATGTGGGAGTATGTAGCAGTGAGTAACTAGTTAGTTGGTTAGTTGTTGTAGAGGACAATAATCATGTAAGTGTGAAAATAAACAAATTCAAGATATTTTTCGTTTATTTTTCCAATTAAGAACATTTTGTGATGCCTAAAGGCCTTTTTCCTTGCTTAAAATATTTTTGTAGTTGATGTAGATGATGATGATGATGATGATGTCGTTGTTTCGTGCTGAAATTGCTGTTTTTTTCCCTCTTTTCATTCGCATATACATACGTATTGTCAAATGAATAGCAGAAGGGGCAATAAATGCAACCATGTGGAAAACATACACAAACCTACGTAGCATATATATTTAGTAAGCCAACAAACATTTTTGAAATATAATGAAAAGTTTTAAAGTGTCATTGAAACATTAAACAATTATTTTCTTCATAAAATGAAAGTATGGAAAACTGCTTAGCTTTTGTTCAATCCTTATAAGCTACAACAATTTTAAAAGATCTAAAAGCTTTTCTTAGAAAATTATTTTCATTCTAGATGTTAACGGGCTTCTTATGACCAGAAATTGGGGATATGGAGCTAAACGATATCTGGTTCTAACACGATAGTACTACTTACTACAAAGACAACGAAACTATGGCTCTTTTGAACACTTTTAATCATGTTGTAGCGATATTAATTGGCCGCCGGTATGATATAATTTGATATTGTTGGACTTCTTTCTTTAGGGTTATTTAAAAAAAGTGTACGTCAATAAGCCAAAAAAATTGTAACAACTAAAATATGAGATAGTTCATCACATTAACGACATTGAACGTCAATTATGTCTTAGAGTCATTGAAAATATGAACCATCGGATAGAGGTATGGCATCAAAGTCATGACGAGCATTTTATTTCACATAATTGTCTTAGATTCTTCTATCATTATAAAAGATATTGAGATACATTTTTGTTTCATTAAAAAAACTTTTTGTTTTATATGAAATTGACATCGTGCGTTTTATTTGAACTACCCTGTATATGTAGGTGATATGATAGATATTAATTTAACTTGAAAACGGTTTGTTCAATTTGATTTTAATAAACTCTAAAATTCCGCTACAAAATTTCATTTAAGTCGTACCTACATTGTTTTTAAATTGACGCAGTAGTTCCAAAAACATTATTGATGTTGTGACGAACAAATAAATTTTTGTACAAAATATAAAAATTTTTCATAAAGACAATATTAAAATAAAACTGGGTTGAATATGAGCCATAGAGCTTAATCAGTTCTTAACAAAACATGCTATTCTGTAATTAAATCGGTATATAACTTTTGATTTTATTTAAAATTGAGTGAAGCTATTTCATAATGGGAAAAGCGTTAAATAGTATCAAATAGGCCATAAAACAAAGAAATGAAATCAAAACGATCATTAAGAATTCGAAAACTTTCTTTTGAGACTTTTTCGCTATATCGGATGCCTTAAGTAATGAAAACAGGTTCGAATTAGTCCCTTACAGTTTCCCAATATATGTTCCGATCTGGTTACATAACCTGAAGAGGTCAGTGTGATTGATTTTTTTATTGGTTAAATATTTCATGGATCCCGTAACAATACGAATTCCTGTGAGTTCATTGTGTTAAGAGACTTAAGTTATTAAGACTCACATGTCCGTTTAAGTTTACTTTGATATTAAATGTTTTTAGGGTAAGGATAATCATACATATGTATATGTACGTACCTACATACATACTTAGAGTGTATCGACAACAACTTATACATTTTGGAGCTAACAGAAACGGATATGACGGTTATTTTTGATCATAACACAATTATGGTTGCTGTCATAACATACCAATACATACATTCATGTATTTGTATGTGAACATAGAAATTCTTGTAAACATACATACATATGAATACTTATACACACAGAGTTATACACATACCCCAACAGCCACAGGAGTTTTTTGTATTCTGCAATTCTGACATTAAAGCTACGACAGCTCATTTAAAAGTCACTAAAACATTACACTAAACTAAGATCAAAAACAATTTGTCTTTGAATTAAAAGTTGTCGATCTAATTATTCATTCCGTTCCGCGACTGCGAAATGCACTTTTTGTGCCAAAGCATAATTTGAAACAGTTAATTCCGTAATATAGATAAATTGATTTCACATACGCTTAAATTTTATTACGATTATAAAGGGTGTTTTTTATAGACGTATAGAACTTTAAGTTGGCATTACTGTTCAAGATGGCGACCAGTTTAACAGCTGTCAAGTGATTTATTCTCAGTTTGGTTTGGCAATTCATCATAAATAGACTCACGCTTGAACAATGCTTGCAAGTAGTGCAATTTAATTTCGTAAACGAGATTGCCGTTGTTCCCGATTTTCATAAGCGAATTTTGTTTAGCGATGAAGCGGTGACCGCCTAATTTCACGTTTTGGACCTGTGAATTGGCCTCCAAGATCTTGTGATTTAACACCGCTAGACTACTTTCTGTGGGGCTATGTAAAGTCATTGGTCTATGCGGATAAGCCACAAACGCTTGACCATTTGGAAGACAACATTTGCCGTGTTATTGCCGATATACGGCTACAAATGTTGGAAAAAGTCATCGAAAATTGGACGTCCAGATTGGACTACATCCGAGAAATCATATTTAAAATGTAATGCCACAAGATTATCTTTCGGATAAATAAAATTCATGTCAATCGAATAATCCATCGTTGTTTTATTGCAATTTAAAGTTTTATACGTCTGTAAAAAACACCCTTTATAAGAAAATAAAAAAAATTTTTGGCAAAAATAAAATGTGTTTTGAGCTTAATTTGGTTTATTTTTCGAAAATATCTTCATTTTAGTTATTTAAAATTAATTTTCTTTTTTTTTTATTTAAAATTTATTTTGATTTAAAAATGCAATTTCTTTTTTTTATCCCAATAAACAACTCTTTCATTCACAATTAAATAAAACAATTCAAAATATTAAGATAATTTCGCATATCGATCGATATTTCTTCCCGCTAAATTTTTCTTTGTGTGGGGAATCAATAATATGACCCATTATGAATATTTTCAAACTAGCTTGTTGCACACATATTTAGTTAGTGTAGTGCATAATTATAATCATTGACAGCTAATTTCTATGAAAAGGGATTTTAGCCTAAATATTGTTCTTAGCGAATCAACCATAAAGACATAAACTAAATATAAGGCAGCTAAATATGATGTCAAAATGCATTAGACAATCAACAATGAAAGCATACAATGCTTCCAGCTGATTATATCCGACTTTATATCTGAAATAAGTTTTGGCACTAGCACTAGTGTTTTAATAGAACTCTCCAGTAAATTATCATAGAGACTTCTTATTACATAAATGCCCAAAAAATAAGTAGTGGAACGGAGTATACAGTACGATGCTTTAGACAAAAATTCAAACAATTATGGCGTGCATTTAGTGGCTCACTTATGTTTTAAAACCCGAAAATAATTACACATTCAATGGTACACAACCGTTATTAAATTCTGAGAGGATAAATTTCAAAAACTGTTGGACTACAAAGGGGTGAGTTACTAACATTTACATGACAGAGTGTGTGTGTTTTGTGTGTATTATAGACCATCATTGAGTCATTGGCAATGATCATAGATGCAATAGCATAGCAACCTATAAATCTGTTGCTCGTGGGCTCAATTGCTAGCTTAACCACTGCAGATAAGCTAAGACCATTAGCGAATTTGTGTTGTCTTTAAATAAATTAGATAAAGGTCTTCTTGGCTGGTATTGGGTGTTTCAAAGCAACGAAAACAGAGTTACAAGACTAAGTCACATGTGTGTGAAAAAAAAAATGATGAGAGCAGAATAATTTTAAGAGATGATATTAATAATATTAAAATAATTGCCTCGCAATGAAGAGGTTTATTTTTATATTAAAATGTTGATTAGAAATTTTACTCCAATCCAGTCAAGTGAATTGATTTGGTAAATGACTGAAACAATAAGAAGGAACACCATACTAAGCAACCCTGCTTTTGTGGTGTTAAAAATTTGCAACTTAAGTTAGCTAGTACAAAACCTTAAAAAAGTTTGTTTTACTCTGCGGGAAACTTGGTTAAAAACCATTTTCATACTATGAAATCTTTACATTTGTCTTTGATATTCTTGATAGATGCCTTTACATTTACCAACTATTTACTAGCTTTTACCTTTTACTTAAATATGGTAAACTTAGTAGTTAATCTATTTATAACCGCATTTAGTTATTCGCAAAATAATTCCCAATTGACCCAAATAAAAAAGAAATTTGTTGCCTTTTAGCTACAAAAATGTTTTCGTCGTCGTTGTCAATTTTTTTATTTTTTCTGCCATATCAATAAACTGTGAAAAAAAAGTTAATTGACTTGTGCATCATTGACCATCGTTATCATCAGCAAGCAAATTCAGTATCATAACGATGATTTTTATGAAAACCTTGCTTAGAGTCATTTGTAAACGTATTGCCTTTTCAAGCGTGTTTCTTATTTTTCTTGTTTATTTTTCTTTCATTTTTGTTTGTAATTTTTTTTTTGTTTTTATTACAAGAATTTTTGTTTTTAATATTCGTACTTTTAATTTTCTCGATATATCTTTCGATAATATTTAAGTTGTTACACATTTTCAGTAACAACTTTGGACTCAACCTTGAATTTTTTTCTTTTTTATCATGAAGACTGAACCGTTCATCATGTAATTCTTTTTTTAATACAAATTTACGTTACCCAGTCAACATTTTCTTTGATTATTAATATAGAAATTAATTTTTGTTACTGTTTCAGATTCTTATTTATAAAGTTTTTTCATTGTATATTAATTTGATTAAATAAGAAAAATTGAAATTATTCCCAGACACTGGTTTGCTGGAGCGACGCTTTCGGAAAAATTCCTTTTTCCTCATTGGCAGCATTTGTGTCAAAAACTTTGGGATACTGTATGTTTGTTAATATCAAGTATTTAAACGGAACAACAGTGAAAATGGAATACGACAATTTTTCACAATCACAATCCGTTGATACCTAAAAAACAATCTCACAGTTGTAATAATGTCAATTTCTCTATTTCATATTATACCCATTTATAATCAACATTTGGATAGAACAAGGCGTATACACTAACCCCCAAATTCATAAAAATATTATGTTCTTAATAATTGGTTATTTGACAAATACTGCATAGAAGTGTGTCAAATAAGCCCTTAATAAGCACATAATATTTTTTATGAATTTGGGGGTAATTATTTATTATTGAAAAACGTTTTCTTTCAAATTGAAATGTTCATCTTTTTATTAACAAATTTATTAATTTTTCGTTATTTGCTTTTGTATTGCTAAATCTCTTATAATTATTAATATAGAAATTAATTTTTATTGCTATTTAAGATTCTTACTTATATAATTTTTTCATTGTATATTAAATAAGAATCTTAAACAGCAATACAAATTAATTTCTCTTTTAATAATTATCTGAGATTCTGCAATACAAAAGCAAATAAGAAAAAAATTTCTTTAATTTTCAAACCACATTCATTGAGACGACTGCACAAGTTTCTAACGTGACAATAAAAATTAATTTCAAACTTGTTACAAGAGTTTTATGAGTGCTTCATAGGAAGAGATTCTACAAAATTTGCAAAACTGTTTAAATAATTTCTGTATAATTTTTTGGGAATTCTTGAAAGGAATTTCAGATAGATTGTAACGAGATGAATTAATGAATTCGCTTTGGATTGTAGAAATCTGATGGATATTAGACTGTAAACAAGGTGTGTGAAAAACAATAAAATGTCGTTGTGACGGTTGTAAATAAAGTGTGTTTCTATAAAAAGTGTTTTTATTTTACTACAAAGAGCTCTTAATAAACTAAACGTTTTTATGATAGGGTAAAAACGTAACAATATATTTAAATTTTCTTACGATACCTGTAGTGCGATTCACTAACTTTTATTACGAACAATCATATCGAAAAAAAAAATATAAGGATATTATATCGAATTCGGTATTCAGTAACTTTTGGACAAAAATATTCGGTAAGATAAAAATAGTTATTTGCAATGATTATTTATGTGCTGTTTACTTCCGCAAACTGCATTGTTTATATGAACTTTGTGACGTAGTTAATACCATATAAAAAATCCTAAAAAATAACGATTTTTATCGTACCGAATATTTTTGTTGGAAAGTTACTAAATTCGGAATTCGATAAAATATCGTTCTACTTTTTTTTCGATATGAATGTTCGTAATAAAAGTAAGTGAATCGCATTACTGAAATTCAATTTTTTGCAGCCTTAACTGGAAAATATTTATTTAATTTCAGATTTTTCAGTTCTAAACACTTTGATTTGTATTCAAAATAAGTAATGGCGATTGAAAATAAAAATTAAAACATTTATTTTTAAGTTTATTTGATATTCTCTCTTTAGTTAAAACGGCTTGTTTATTAAGCTTCAAGTCGTATTACAAAAATTTATTTTCATAACAATATTTCGCTCCAACTTTGCTTAGCTTCTTCAGGATGTGTTTATAAATTTATAAATTACGCAAATTATGAAAATAACTATTATATTAATAAACTAGTTGTTTGAGTTGCGACAATTTTTTAATAAAATTTTTTCACAATACCAACTTTATTTCCCTTTGATATCTTATCTTTGATGTCAAGTACATCTAGGTCACAATGTGTACACTTTTTTATATTTTAAGACACTTTAAACAAAAATTTCTTTTTCCATTTTTTATTTAACAAAAATAAATCGTAATTTTTTTTTCAAATATTTTATTTCATATTTCTGTTTGGTAAATATTTTTATTTCGTCTAACTTTTGTTCATTACTAAATAATAAATGCATAATTGTCACTCTTGTGTATTAAACACTATGAAAAAATTATTTTGCAAAATTTATCATTGTACGTTATTTAATTATCAAGCGAAATTAATTTGTTTATGTAAAATTTTCTACAAAATTCATGAATATGAACGCATAATTTTATTTTGTTATACGACATCATTTTTTTTAATGCAAAACTAAATGTGTTTCATGTTAAAATGCAAAAGTTGTTTTTCCCCATTAAAAATTTTAGTGGAAAGAAAACACAACAAAAATTGCTTCCAAAGTTATTGGTAAATAAAATAATTATGCGTGTGTATATGTAAACACATATATAAGTAATATAAATATTATTTAAATCAAAATTTATAAAAAAAAAACTAGTGTTATTCTTTATTAACATAACGAGTAAATAAATTTTCCCAAAAAAGAGCTTAAAGAGCTTATTTAGTCAACAAGTTAAACTGGTTTATCCTAAAAAAAAAAAAAAAAAAAAAAAAAAAAATAGATCAATTGGATTCAAAAAGGAATCCAGCGATTCTCCTTGACCAAATCAAGAGGTCAATTGAATATGTTGGTTTTTATCTATATTTCTATTTTTTTGTACAACTCTTGAATGAATTAATATGTTTAAATAAAAGTGTCATTAAGTGATAAAATCTGAAATAGGCTATCGTTTCCTTGAATTCAATAATTCACCCATTTGATGCATTACGAAATCATAGTTGAAAGCAAAGTTTTATGTAATCCGACCCCTGAATAAAAAAATCTCTAGAACATTCGAATACGCAGATATAGAGTAGATGCTAATTTATTTTGTTTACAATAAACAGCGCTGTCAGGATTAGAAAATAAATAACTTAGATTGGCTTAGAAAACTATGAAACATTAAACCACAAATTCAAATCACAAAAAATAAAGAAAAAAGGTTAAAGAAATTAAAATTAAAAATTTTCTTAATTTTTTATTTTAGTTTATAATTACAAAGATTCTTAAAAAAACATAAGATAACAAAAATTAAAAAAAAGTTAAGTCGTTTTGACACATGGCCAGCGTTGCCATTTTAGTCTTTTTAAGACTAGATTTAGCTCTAAAATTTTTTATTTAACCTCTAGCTTTTTTCCTAGCCTTTTTTGTTTTTCAAAATAACCTTAAATAGCCTTTTTTCAAAAATGAGACTGACACCAAAGTTATATTTTTAATTAAACTTTGATGCGTACCTTGATAAATTGGGCGACCGAAGTTATAGAAAAGTAAAATAAAATGAACTTTATTATCAATTGATTAATTAATTGTTTCATTTATTATTTAGTTATCGAAAACTACCGTTTAGTAATGCTGAGGTTGCTCACTTTTGAGTACGATAAAGCAAGCGAAATATCACAACAGAAATCGCATTAAAAATCAAAAAATAAATTGTTACTAAAAGGAATTTTAAATATAATTTTTTAACACTGAAGTTGAATAATGATTATATTCGCTTATACTCGTAAGTATTTAAAGCCGTGTGAAAAACAACCTTATTTTCTTTAGTTTTTGATTTATGATGTTTTTTTTTTTATTTTTTTATAAAAAATTAAGAAAATTTTGAATTTCATCTTTTTTCCAGCTTATTTTTTTCGGCGTGATTTAGCCTCCTCTATCGTTTTTTTTTAAAGTAAATATAACTTTTTTTCTAGCTCCTGGCAATGCTGCACGCAAAGAAAAAATATGATTGAGGCAACTATATTTTAGTGGAAACATATTATGGTTAGATTTATGATTGCTTCTAACCATATTTATTTTTAAAACAAAGCTTTAAAAAGAGCTTTCAACTGCAGATGTTGCCGTTGAACCCCCGGTCAGGGCAAGAAATTTTTTTTTAATACACACATATTTTATATAAGCAGTTTTAAAAATAATTTTAATATAAATTAAAAAAAAAAATTTAATATTAATTTTTTGTATTCCATTGATTTTTTTTCTATTATTTTGTATTTATTTATTACATAATACAGCGGGTTTGAATTTATATTTTTAAATTTTAGTTGACTCTACCAGGACTTGAACTTGCAAACAATTAGTTAAGAAGCATTAACTCGCCACTCAACCATTTCAGCCACAAAGCTCAGTTGAGTTTGAACGATTAAGTTTTTGTTTTATACGTACTTTATTTATATGGTTGCGGAAGAGACAAAATAGAAAGCAATTTACATTCAACCATATTTTTATCATTATTATGTTTGCTATGAACATATATATGATTTAAAGTAAAATTTTATTAATCATAATATGATAATTATATGGTTGATATAAGACACTAAACATAATAAGAATAAAAATAACTACAAACATGTTTATCGTGATCATAATAATATTTACATACTTCAAATTAATATTAATATTTTTTTGCAGAACACACTATGTTTGCGGTGACCATATTCAACCATCTTTTTTCTTTGCGTGTGCACATGGCTTTATAAATATAACATTTTTTACCTTTCTCTTTTCTTTTTTCAAAGAGTAGCTAATGCACAACTAAGAACTTTTAGTACTTTGATATAAGTGACTCTAACTCGCTTTATCGTTATAAAAATCGTCTACCAGCTAATTCATTAAATCCATGAAGTTTTTTTTTTATTTTTAAAAAATTCTTTAGAAAAACTTTTTTGTTGCAAGAGATTTTTTAACGATTGTTTTCGGCAGCATTATTAAGCCATTTCGAATAGTTTTGACTTGAAAAATAAATTTATGATATGAATAACATTCTGAAATTAAAACACATTCATTTTGTAAGGAGTAGCCGAACACTTTTTTCATTCCAGAAACTAAGTTTTCTCTAACCAACTCATCAACTTGTATTTCAATATATTACTCTGGGTAATATCGGTAATATTTTGCCATCAAGCTTGGAGTTTGCAGTACTAGCAAACAGAGAGACATGAAGCCCAAAATAATTGCGTTCGGAAATAAATATTCTTTAGCCCTGATTTACATTTATTATGTTTTTCTTATAAAACAAAATGAAGGTATTAAGTTTACCTTTTTTTAAGGCTTTTTTGAAAATGAGAAAAAAAAAACTGGGAAAAAAATTTCGAAATTAATGTTATAGGCTGTTCAGACATACACGTTAATTGAGCAATTAAGCATTTTACGCAATTATCCCCTTTATTGAGCTCAATTTACCACACAAATTTCCATTATATCATTGCGCAATTAAAAATTGATTGCTTGTTAATGAAGTCTCTCTTTGTTGTGCCCTTAAATATCAACTCAAAAGTGAGAAAAGCTGATATTTTCAATATTAAAAAGAGAAAACGTAAATAAATTTAAAAATAAATGTCATAAAAAGGAAATGGCAGCCGAAGTAACCAGTAAATAAATTTTATAAAATTGTTTTTGAAAATAATTTTTAAATAAATAATTTTTTTTTTAATCAATAGCTTGCCTTCAAAACATTTTTTTTAAATTTGACTTTATTTTCATTTTTTATTTTATAAATACTCAAACATATTTTAAAAAAAAACTGTCAATATTTTCAGTTGTCAAATGCTTAATTGCGTAAACTTAATTGAATATGTGTGAACACCCAAATCAGTCCCACAATTTAAAACTTAATTGACTTCATTAACCTCTATGTCTGAACGGAGTATTAGAAAACTAAAGCTAGCCTTAAAATGGCAACGCTGGTAATACGGGTAAAACGTACCAAACAAATCAGCAATGAAATGTACAATTTTCACACTGTGACTTTCGTAGCAGCGACAAACTTTGTAGTTTCTTTTAACAGTACAATTACACTGTGGGTTTTTTATAGCAAGGACTTTTTATGTTTTTAATAAATACTAATCATTTTGTTTTAATTTATTTCTATTATATATTTCGTAAATTTTTTGTTATTCGTTGCCATAAAAAAATTTAACGTTAATTTGTCAATGCTGCAAGAAAAACAAACCACAATGCCCAAAAGTTGAAAGAAAAAACAAGTTTATCGCAACAATAAGAGATTCGTGCGACTTTATTTACCCTGCAAGCTTCTCTATTTTTCTTACCTACAAACACAGTGTAGCTGACTTCTGTCGTTGGAAAGAAACTCATAGTATAAACACGGCAAAACCTTTCCTTTTTCCTTTTTCAACATGAAACACAATCTGAAAAGGGCTATATTTTAGTTAAACATTTTTTCAATCTTTTCCTCGCACATTTTCTTTAAATTGTTTAAAAGCTGGTTCTGTTAATAAAAAAGCACTCACCATTTTTAGGGTGGGAAAAGGGCTTTTTATTTATGTACTCGTAGTAACAATAAAAATAATAAACATATTTTCTTTTATTTTCTAAGGTTTCAAAATATTATTAGAAACAAAATTACTTTAAGTACATTTGTTTTGAGAACAAAAACAAAAATGGAATAAAAAAATTTGTTTAGCGTTCAATACAAATGTAAACAAGCACTAAAGAAGCTACGCTACTGTTTATTTATACAGAAATAATATTTCTAATTTTGCGTTTCTAATTTTTTCTGTTTCATTAAGCCTTGACTACATTTTAGTTAAAATTTCTATTAATTTTTATTTCAAGAAATAAATCGATATAAATCTTAAAGCCAGTTTTATATCACACTTTTTGATACATATATAAAAAATGTGTTCGAGTATGTGTGAGTAAACATGGAAATTGTTTTACGATACCAAATGTCAAATTGCCATCAAGATAATGTCAAATTGAATTTATTTTTGAAAACTTAAACTAAATTGTCACGAACGAATTGGCAGGTTTGAAGTCAAACACAAAAAAAAAAAGAAAAGTGACAAAAGCAATCAACAATATACTCGTATGTACGAAACAGACATAGACACATCCTGAGACTGAGATTGAATTTTATTATTGTTTTTCAAACACATTTATTGTGTAAATGGCAGCAGCCAAAAAAAAAACAAGTAAAAATAAAAATATTTTAAAATAAAGTAAAAATGTGCTTTTATATTTATTACCAGCAAAAGTACGGGAATTTTAAAGTGTAAACTGCCACCTAAAACAATTCAATAAAAACTAAAATGCAATTACATGCAAACATATAAATTTATACACACGTTATTTCTAGGATATTGTGGTTATTTTACAAAAATAGGTTTGATTTATGAAGACAAACTAAAATAGAAATTGTGTTTTATAACTCTGTTAAAAAAAAAAAAAAAACAAAAAAACTTATACGCGTAAGTCAGAACACTAAAGTTAAAAAAAAGTGTCATTGGTTTTTTAACCATTAGTATCATGGTGTTAGATGGGTTGCACCACAATTTTATTTTTTTGGAATAAATTTCACAAACATTTTTCTTTAAGGATTTTACAATTCAACTTTGTTGTTTTTTTGTGATTCTATAAATTTAATACATCTTAGCTGATTCTGTAAGTTATTATGGATTTTTTGTGAAAAATGAGGTCAACCTATGCTGGCTTTTGTAATGCCGTAAGAAGGATTTTATTTTTGAGGCATCAATAAAAATTCAAGATATGTAAACATTATTAATGTTAGTGTGCATAAGATAAATTAACTCTTACATTTTTAAAAAGAACTTGATAGAATGCAGTATTTATTCAATGATTTGATTGTTTTTTTTTTATAAAATAATTATCTTTATTTAATTTTTTTTTTTTTTTGTAAAACTCAAATAATTTAAAATGTCAGTTAAGAAGTTTTTTCAACACAGTAACACTCTGTAAAAATTTTCAGTGTGGACCAGTGTAGTATTAATTCAAAAAATGTTTTTGTTAGCGTGTAGCCTCTTATATTCTTTTGAATTATTATTCGATATTATGTTCATGATGAAATATGTCGTTTATGCCACACACACATTAAAATGATTTTTTAAGTGTAAAGGTAACAAAATAGACTTGCACGTGCTGCTGAAGGTTATGCAATATTCGGAAATGCAAAAATTTTGCTTGCTTAATTCAAATCAAAGTTGTCTTTATTTTGTTTGCATATTTTTTTTTGTTAATTTTCATTTAATTAATGCCCGAGTTCAATCAGTTTAAATAAAACTTAAGTTACTATTTGAAAAGAACACAATTATTTATAAGTTTGAATCATTATGATTATTTTATAGACAAATAAAAATAAAATAAATTCACCTGCTGTTTATATTTTCTCTATTTTAAATATTTGCAACAGCAAACAAAATGAAGTAAATAGAAGGAAAGAAAATAAATATTGTTGAAATAATATTAAATTAAATAAACGTTATATTTGTTCATTTCTTTATTATCCTTATAGGATTTCTCATTTGTTTGACAAGGGCTATTTTGTGTAGTGTAGTGTGTGTCTTGCTGTACTTAAAATTTATTTTACTTTTCTTTGCAAACAATTATTAAGATGATGACTGTACGAAGCACAAGTATTTTTATATAAAGTTATATAAACGTTTGCATTTATATATATACTAAATGTTTTTGCCCAGTCTCGCTCGGCCCTGGTCCTTTAATACGTGAAAGAAAGCGTGTGGACTAACTTTTAGAGAAATCGGTCTACAAATAGAATTTTTTTGTTAAAAAACCCATCCAAGCCATTTGGAACTTCATAAAGTGCCTCATTTGCTTGCTAGCATTATTATTAGAGGTGCCTACCAAAGTGGTAAAGCATTCTTTGAGGCTTAAATTAAGTACGGGCACACATCTTTTTGAACAGTGGCAAATGAAAATTGTTGAAAAGTAGGCTTAAAAATGGGCGTGGGTGGTTCAAAAGTATATGGCGACCTGCAGTAAAGAAACTATATGTAGCAAATTTCAAACAAATCGCTTGGAAGACAAACATTTCTATAATGAACAAACAAACAAACAGAATATTAATTTATATAGATAAAGTATTATTGTTACTGTTGTTGTAACTACAACGCTAAGCATACCCACTGGGGCTCTAGACTTATTAGCCCAAGAGGTAGGCAGCTGTACAATGCTATTGCTCGAAATAGCCTAGACGTCGTATCAGGCGGTGAGCCCACATACTGGCCTACAGACTGTACAAAAAAGCCAGACCTTATTGACTTCACTGTTATTAGAAATATTAACCGTGACCAAATTCTGATTAGTCCCTTAGAGGACTTGTCATCTGATCATTCGCCGACTATAATAAGACTACGTAATAGTTCTACAAACTCTGAAGTATCTCCTACGTTCTATCCGACCCGATACACGAGCTGGTTAAAGTATAAAATGTATGTGAGCTCTTATCTCTCCCAAAATATCCCTCTAAAGAACTATGTGCTGTGAACCACCTTACAGATGTTATTACTTGTGCAGCTAGGAATGCAACTAAAATGAGAAAAACATATAGGAGGAAACCGTTCAAGTAATCAGCTGATATTGATGCCCTTATCGGACAAAAAAGAAAATTGAGAAGGGAATGGCAGAGAAATCGTTCTCCAGCTTTAAAGACCCAATTAAATTTGTGTCAAAAAATACTTAAAGAAAAGCTGCGTCTACAGCATGAGTCAGCGCTTGCAAATACTTAAGTAATTTAGATCCAACAACAAAAACCAACCACAGCCTATGGAAAGCTGTGAAGCATATGAAGTGCCCTACTCCTTCCGAACCACCACTGAGACTTGAGAACCTTAGTTGGGCTAAAAATTCAAGTGAACGAGCAAATGCTTTTGCTAGCCATCTGGAAAACGTTTTCACTCCGCATGACATAAATGCTGATGTTAATCCATACATCAGCGATTCCATTGAAAATCATATAAGGATACGTTTGCTCTCAATTAACGGCGCTGATCGTATTACTAGTTCAATGCTGATGAACTTGCCAGATTGCGCTCTGAGAATTATATTCTTCTTTTTTCACGCCATCTTAAGAGTGGGGGTTTTCCCGTCCTCTTGGAAAATTTCAGAAATTGTCATGACGCTACTCAAATTACGTCATACAGACTTATCAGTTTATTATCCATCCTATCAAAACTGTTCGAAAAGGTCCTCCTACAGAAAATAACGCCCCATCTAGCAGAGCG
Organism: Thelaira solivaga; assembly: GCA_947397855.1. NCBI lineage: Eukaryota > Metazoa > Arthropoda > Insecta > Diptera > Tachinidae > Thelaira > Thelaira solivaga. The sequence continues at coordinate 37,662,152 of OX377611.1, read as the reverse complement.
AAATATTTTTCCAGAACATCAGTTCGCCTTCCGGCCTGGTCATGGAACTACAGAGCAGGTTCACAGAATTGTTACTGCTATCAGGTCGTCCTTCGAGAAAAGCTGTTTTGCTCAGCATTGTTTATTGATGTCTTCCAAGCATTTGATAAGCATTTGAAAAGACAAGACTTCTTCTTGCTAATACCCACAAGCTGATTAAAGGTTACTTGGCTGATAGAACATTTTACGGTCAAAAAATGTATTTTCACCAACTAAGAAGATTTCTGCAAGCGTCCCCCAAGGAAGTATACTTGGCCCCGCTATTATACATCGTCTATACATCTGACATGCATACAAATCGAAATATTATCACGTCAACGTTTGCAGATGACACGGCATTCTTAAGTGTGAACAAAGGTCCTAAAATTGCATCTGAGCACTTACAAGCTCATATAAACGAGCTGGAAGGTTGGCTAAATAAATAGAAAATCAAAGTAAGTCCATCAAAATGTGCCCATGTGACATTCATACTAAGAAAGGAAAACTGTCCTCCAATAAAAATAACGTCATTGTTTCGGTAGAAGCCCAAACTAAATATCTAGGAATCCATCTAGACAGACGCCTAACATGCTCACGGCACATTGAGGCCAAAATCTCATCTATAAAACTAAAAACAGCTCGACTAATGTAGCTAATAGGTCCATTTTCATCTCTATCTTTGGAATATAAAGTTCTATTATATAAAGCCATTACTAAACCAATCTGGACATATGCCATTCAGCTTTGGGGAACTGCGTGTATATCTAACATCCAAAAGTTACAAAGAAGACAGTCGAATATTTTACGAACAATAGTCTGCGCCTCCTGGTATATAATAAATGAGAACATCCACAGAGATCTAGAAATTCCAACGGTTTGGGAGGAAATTGGGAAATATTGTACTAAGTACGTACACAAGCTGATGACCTATCCAAATGCCCTCACTAGAGGCCTATTACAGTTCGAAGGACACAGGAGGCTTAAGAGAAGTGATACCTTGCACCTAGTGAGAAGAGACATATACCTTTTTTTATTTAACCGTAGAATATTTCTTTTATTCTTAAGATTTGAGTACAGGAAACTGATTATTACATTGGTAATAATTATTTAAGTTTTTTTATATTTTTTTTACAGTTAAGATTTGGATACTTATTGTAATTTTCTTATAGAAAGAGTCAATAATAATAATAAAAAAAATTGTTGTTGTTATTATGTTAATGTATTTAATTGTGTAAATACTTATATACACAAGTATGCGTTTTGTATTTTTTTTAGTGATTTTCTTTTTCATTTTGCAGTTTCAATACATTCAAGCAGTGATTGGATTATGTAGCATTCATTATAGCGGAATTAATGGTAAATGCCTTGATTTTTTGGTTCGTTAAACGCATATGTTGTTCGGTTTCATGTTGCCATCAATGTTTACGCTAAATATGTATTTGAGAAAAGCATGCAGAAGTGGGCAAACTTATAAATTTAACAACTGATTTGTAATAAATTTTGCCAACATAAATAAATCAGTTTTTATTAATTGCGATAATAGCAATAAAATAGATAATGAGCGTTGGAATTTCAATATTAAAATTGAATATTTTATATACCTAAGCAGTTGGTTTGGTTGTTTAGAACATTATACTTTTACTTAAGCTTTTAACACTTGTGTTTCGGAACCTTTTAAAGAACTTATGTAACGATGCAATCAATATTAAAATATTTTTTTAGCGGTGTAGAAAAATAATGTCAATCTAAAAAACCTTTATTTATAGAATTAAACTTTTGTACGAGTATATATTATTTCACAAAAGCATAAGATCACAAATAATGCTATTGTTCTCTTCCTTGTAGGTTGTCTTTTGTAAAAGAATACGTATCAGTTTTGGTGCTCTGAAATTATTTTCATAATTAAGTTTTAATACATGGGCTTTTATTATGAGTAGAATTCGATTTTGAACTTAAATAGAAAGTGCTGTTACAACATATTATTTTTAAGATAATCATTTGATATTGTGTGATATAGTTTGCTTTTCATGATGTTGTTTGAAGTAGAAGCAACTCAAAAAATTTTTCAATTTGAAACTATATATAGAAGGTAAAAATGTTTTTCATAAAAGCAAAAAATAAAAGAACAAATACTCATAAAATTAAGAAATATTATTTCTGAGAACATAGCAAGTGATGTAAAGCACTTACAAAATCCGCAAGCATAAGCAAATTGATATATAAAAGGTGGTCCAACTATAGTACACACTTCAAAGACAAGTTTTTTTCCAACTTAATTTGACATTTTTTTGTGTTTCAGTATTTGAAAAATTCAACCAAGAACGGGTACATAATTCAGCAACACGTTGTTGAAGAATTTTTACGAAAATGAGCGTTCAAATCAAAATGCATTTCGTTCATTTCGTGATTTTTTTTTCCAGCACAATCGACCAAATTGTCAACACATTGTGCAAATTTTAGTAAGCCACATCTGTGGGAATTGTGAAAATAACCGTGCACGCTCACCCAGTTTATTCTGTCGATAACATTGCTGCTGTTCGCGATGAGGTCAGCCAAGCAGTTACCGTGAATGGTGTTTGCGAGGTTTTGTGGTCACAAATCTAGGATATTAACGATATGTGGTTCTAAACCTAGATAATCTAAAAAGGTTCACTGTTCGAAAGCTTATTTAAAACCCAGGAAAATCGCCTACAAGTCTTGTCTTACAATATCCTAATTCTAGGCTGTCACAAAATGCATGTTTGTACTTTTTGTCATGAAAACTTTAAAGTTTTCTTGAGTGATCTCAATATTTTCTATTTTACAGCATTAAAATTTTAAGCTTATTTTATGTTGAAAATTTTACAATTTTCAAAGATTTTACAATTTTCAAAGATTTTACAAGACTCTTCCCCTTATCAAAAAAAAAAAAAAAAAAAAAAAAACTAACGTAGACTTTAAAGCCAGCGTTATCTAAATGTTTCTTATAGTTTTTCATAAATTTTACTTTAAAGTTTTTTTTAAATTTTTTTTCTACGAGGTTTGTCTTTAACAAAGAATAAAAAAATATTAAATAAAACTAGTTAATTATACATTATTTGTTTTGTATTGTCAAATCTCTTATTGTTATTAATATTATAATTAATTTGTGTGGCTATTTAAGATCCTTATTAATAAAATTGTTTCATTATATATTAATTTTATTGATTAAAATGGCTATTTTGTTAAGCTTGAGGTCTTATTTTTCAAAAATTTTATTTTTATTTTTATATCGATATTTCGCTCCAATTTTTGTAGCTTCTTCATAATTATATCCTGAAGAAGCTACAAAAATTGGAGCGAAATATCGATATAAAAATAAAAATAAAATTTTTGAAAAATAAGACCTCAAGCTTAACAAAATAGCCATTTTAATTAAAAAGAAAAAGGTCAAATAAAACTTACTAATAATTAATTTTATTGAATAAGAAAAAATGGAAATTATTCCGAAAACTTCCTTTTTACTCATCGGCAGCATCGTTATCTGCTATGCCGTGCCATTGGTGTGAGATTTCATGTTCAAATAAATTTTTTTGTCGTTTTGTGAGAAGAAATTCGTAAAAAATCAATTTAGAAACGAGTACTGAAGAATTAAAATAAAATTTCAATTACAATAAAAATAATAAAGAGTCTTACTTTCAATACAAAGACTTTGCATTTTTTTCTTTTTTACTTGCTAAGACTTGAACTTAAAGAAATATTTTGTTTGTAAATGCTAAAAAAATATTTTATACCCCCATTTAAGGCCAGAAATAACTATAAGTTTAATTGCTAATTCACTTCACAAAAGCTAAAACGATATAAATTTTTATGGTTTTACTTTGTATTAGCTAATAATGAAAAATAAATTCAATTTAAAATTTTAACAACAGTAAAATGAATAAAAATAAATGCACACAAATATTTAAAAATCACTACAGTAAAAAGTGCCCCTGTTTAAAACAAATTATATTGAAATAAAGAATTAAAATTATAAAGGGAAACCAACTTTTCTGGCAAATTCAATTAAGGCCAATTCCTTTTGTATGAAAGCGTAAAATTAACACAAATTGCACTGAAATGTTAATAAAACTCACCATGTGTTGCACATTAATTTTAAATATAACCAATTAATTTCGCATTTGTAAAAGGGATTGATATGAAATTAAAATTGTTTCACAAAAAAATAAAATGAAAATGTATTTTATTTCTTCGTTTTGTGAAAAAATTCAGCGCTTTAAAAGGTCAGCAAAGAGAAAGTTTCTATTAAATTAAACAATTTTTTTTTGCTTATGAGCTTATGTACTTGTATGCCTTTCAATTGAATTTGATTTCATTTCTCAATTTTCAAATATCGATAACATTTTTTTTACATTCATTGAAATTCATGGTCAAACTTCTTTTATTATTAAGCCCACTCACATTCATACAATCATTTTCAGGAAAAAAAGGAAATGTGTAAGTTTTATCCCTCTATTTCAAATATTGTAGTGCAATGAATATATATAAAATTTTAGTTGTTGTAAGCAGCAAATTAAGTTCTTTAGATTTGGTTTTTTTCATACGCAATGTGAAGGCTAAATATAGAAAACATTTGTGGTGTATAATTTTAGTGAAATGTTCACTTCCAGTACATAAAATTTTCAGTAGTCTCATTGAATTGTGTTTGATTATTAATATATTTAGTTCAGAATTTAAAAAGAAAAAACAACATGTACTGCACTAGCAATAAATATTATTTGCTTAGCGTTCTGAGATTTATATATCTATATAAATAAAATTAGCTTTCTGATTGTTTATTTGCTATACAAATTTTTTTCAACGGATTTGTCTAAAATTTGGTACAAAATCTCCATGGTTCAAAGAAGGTTTCCATGTACACTTGGATGGGCTCCGCCCATTTTAACGCCCACTTTTCAACGATTTTCACTATTCACTCTTCAAGAAGATGTGTGCCCATACTTAATTTAAGCCTGAAATTATGCTTTGAAATAAATTTATTTACCATTGTTATTGGTGCCTCTGATAATAATAAAGTAGTAAATGACTGTGTTTAGGTGGATGATTTTTTTTTTTAAATTCTATTCGTAAACAGTTTTCTCTAAAAATTGGTACATACTGTTACGTTTTTACACTATTATAAAAAGGTTTAGTTTATTAGATTTCTTTGTTGTAAAATAAAAAAAAAACACAATTAGTTCTCTTTTTTCTAAACTTGTTGTAGAAACACACTTTATTTATAACCGTCACAACGACACTTTATTACTTTTGACACACCTTGTCTACAGTCTAATGTCTCAACCAGAACTAAATTGAACTAAACTCGTCTGGCACTCTCAGCATTGCCTTATATACTGTTTACTTTAGCAAACTGTAACGGATATTTCAAATCTATAGTTTAGCAGAGAACAGTCTACAAATTTCTAGAAATTACTGCATACTTCTAGGTGCATCATGTTTAGAACAAAAAGGTAAATGAAAATGCTTTATCTAGCAAATACTAGAATGTGATAGCTATCATAAAGCTAACACAGAAATAAATAACACACATCTCACACACAAAATTCTAAGAAATAACATAAACACCGAATTGCTACATTTACACATACGAATATATAGGGTAAACGCTCCTAATGTCGGCATGTTCCAGTAGTCGTCATTTTTGTTTTTAAAACTCAAATAAACAGGTATAATAGAGAGTTTTCAATGTATAAAAAACAGTTTTTGATTAAATAATATACTTAACTCTCTATTTCAAATTAGTTCATCCTACTGAAATGAGTAATTTATTCATAATTTGCCTTTATCCAATGTGTTCTCTGAAATATTGGCAGAAGTGCTTGTTTTCTAAGGAAAAATTTAGTGGCAAGGCTTATTTTCAATGGGTTTTTAAAGCTATTATTTGAAACAATTTCCATATTCTAATGATTTCTATGGAAAGAAAAGAGTTGAGATATTGTTGTTGATAAGTAAAAGTTAGCAAGAAATAATATTTTTTTTCTGTTTAATGATGCCGCTCTTAGGCACAAAAAATTTGTATCATTTCCTGTAGTCGTCATTGGGTGCCGACTATTCGTAAATTGTGTTTTTCCAGTAGTCGGCAGAACGTTTTATTAAGTAATTTCAAGCCTGCCGAATACAGGATCATGTTTCTGGAGTCGGCATCTGATTGCCTTGAAAAAATTTACAGGCAAAATGATATGCTGACAATAGGATCACAGTGTGACGAGCACTGGGACATGTATGCCGACTACTGACAAAATTGGTGTATTTTTAAAAAACTATAAACTACTAAATTTTAATAAAAAATTTTTTTTAAATAGCTTAATCCATTTAAAACTATACCCAATACTGTACCATTACAGAGTTATATCAGAGTAATACCATGATCATGTATAAAATGGTAACAATTTGAAAAAAGAGAACGCGTTAAACTGCCGACTACTGGCACATTTACCCTACGAGTAAATAACATTTCTTATGAATAATAAAACAAAGTCATTCAACAGAGTGATTTTTCGTAATAATACGCTCTCTAAGGACCATGCAAAAACATCTAGTCTCAGTAATAAGAAGAATAAGATTTCTATATGGTATAAATTATATCATTTGACAGTCAATTATTTCCTTAATTTTTACTTACCCTGTGTTTTGCAAAAACAAGTAATCAAATAAAAAAAATTTAAGCATACATACACTCCAGTTCACTTATTTAAAGACACTAAAAATTCCATATTCAAGTGAACCAAAAAAAATAGCACATTTTTGGACTTATTTTGATAAATTGCTTAAAAAAAAGTTCTTTAGTAAAGAAAACAATATTGTCATGATTTTTTTTATATTTAAAGGTATCTAGCTTCCATTTCCATTTTAAAATTCTGCAATCGGTCGAAAATTGCAAAAGAGGTTGCTGAATATGGAATTTTTAGTGCCTTTAAATAAGTGAACCGGAGTGTACGAGTACTTCTAGCACAATAAAAACTAATGGTAGCGTATACGTTATATTGAATTGCACGAAAAATATTTCATACGTACCCTCATGTGTGTTAGTTAACAGAAAGACTTTAGACGAGTGAAGGGCACATGGAGAATATGAAATAGAGAACGAGTAAATAAGTTGCTTTAGCTCAGAGAAATATATTTTGCCAGTTTATTAAAACAAAGTTGTATGTTTTGACAAAATATCGGCAACCCTCTTGCTTCGTTGAAATCTAGTAACCTACTGAGCTAGTTCAAATGAACCATGGAGTAAACTGAACGTTTAAGATGTTTAAATTGAAGAAAAACATTTCATTCAAATAAAATGTTTAATACATTTTTTAAAACAAAATTTATTGTCTTAAATTTAATCTGTCTCTACTGAATTAGTTATCATAAGTTTAATTTAATTTATTTTCTAAAATTTTATATAAAATCATATATGGGATATAAAATAAAATTATATAAAAAAAATATGTTAAAAAACCTCACTTATGTATCTACTGGTCCTCTTTGCTTTAATAAGTGCACTTATTTATTCAACTGATTTTGTTACTTTCCATATGGAATATTGTATTGAATTGTGTTCAATTTGCTTTATTTTATTTATAATGATGTATGTATTTGATTTTATGTACTCATCTGTGTGTGTATGTGTGTGAACATTAGTTTATGTGAATATGGTAAATAATTGAATAAAACCAATTTACATGCTTTTATGTGATAGTGATAAATCTAAAATGAACGTGCCTGATAGATTTTCGTGAATGTATTTGTACTTCTCTGTATTTTTATTCAATAAAAAATATATTTTAAACACATACATGTGAATGGTTACTCTGTTATTTATGGTATTTTGTCTAACTACTCTGTAACACATTCCACCAGTGCTAATGATGAAAAGGGTTACATCCGTTGTTGCTTGTATAACATTAAAGATATACTCACTTCTAGGTTGCAGACTATCTTGAATTTTTTGTGACTATAACTTTTAAGCTCTATGTGCTTGCCTATAGTAAATTGTTAGTCATGCAAAGGAAATATTTTTATAATTTTTTCTCTCTCATACATAAAGCCAACCGTAGCTTTAGGTCACATTACACAAATATTTGTCGAAATAAGTGTAACCACTAATTTTAAGCAAATATGACTGCTTTTACTTAAAAAGAATTCAAATAATATAATGATGCAAGTATGTTTTATTTAATAAAAAATAATTTAACTAATCTAAGCAAATATTTCCTAAAAGTAAAGTGGTTATGCTTATTTCGACAAATATTTGTTTAATGTGACCGTAGTTTAACTTTAAAAAAAATTGCTGAATGCAAAAATCTTAAAATTTCCTAATATATCTTATAAAACTAAATATATAATTTTATTAAATAAATTCTTTGTAAAATAGTGGAAAATATTTTTTTTTTTGAAAAGCATTTCAATGAACTAGGAAATATTGTTTAAAATAATTTTCTTTGAATCTTTTTTCTTTATTGATGTTAATTAGTTTCCCTAAAAAGAAAACATACAAGGACATGTCGAAATATTTATATAAATAAAATTCTTTTTCTGTTTGTTTGTTTATTGAGAAATAAAAATAACACAATTTTTATAGAGGAGCTTATGAATAAAAAAACAAAATTCCAACAAAGCAAAACGTCTAAAAATAATTAAATCTGCTATTTCTCAGTGGCTTCAGCATCCGACCTAAACATACTGTTACGAAAAAACATTTTGTTGAACCACTGTGTTATTATTCATAAGAAATTGTATTTATGTATGTGAATATAGCATTTGAGTTAATGCGTAGAATCTGTGAATATAATGTTGTGTGTGGCTTATAAACTAAAATGTGTAGTACTTACATCTGTATAAGTTTCATGTTAGTTCTAAGTGTTCTAAATTTAGCCAGAATAAGAATTTCTGTTTACCTTTTGTAGTAATGTCTAGTTGCTTTTAGAAAGTTCTAGATTCGAAATGACCGCTACAGCTTGGCATTTTTTATTAGATAAATCTAAAGGGCTCTAGACTTAAGTGAAATGGTATATAAAGCAATACTGAGACTACCAGGAAAGTTCATTTCTAGTTTAGACGTTAAACCGTAAACAAGGTGGGCAAAAACAATAACGTGTCGTTGTGACGGTTAAAATAAAATTGTGTTTCTACAATAAGTGTTAAGAAAACAGAATTTCTTGTGTTTTATTTTACAATACAAACCTTAAAAAATGTTTTTATAAAGCGTAAAAATATAACAATACCGAACCTAAAATAAAATCTAACAAAGCTTAATGGAAATTCAACATGTCGTGTATGGATCTGTCGTTCGCCAACTTTAATAAAAATGAAATTCCGTAGAGCACATTTCACAGCCTAATTAATAGCCGAACGAAGAGACCAATTCAAAAATAACGGCTTCAATTTCATTCAGTACTCATGGTACCAAGTTAAAAAAAGCAGTAGTTGATTATTCTAGAAACAATATAATTCTGTATTCACAGCAGACTCTCGTGCTATTTAGAAAACAATTTTTTTTTTTAATTTTTTTTAACATTAACACCAGCACTCAGGGGATGACCCCTACTCATGCAATGCATTGTGTTGGAACTAGAAAAATAGGTTATGTAAAGGAGGAAATAGGGAGTAGTGTCTGTGGACGTTCAATTTGAACCCTTTATTTTCACCATCAGTTCTAAGGGCAATAAAAACCCATATAAGAATAAATCTAAAACAATCTCACAGATAACGAAGATATGATAACTCCACATTAGATACCTAGGCACATTGGTATTCCCGGAAATGAAGCCGCTGACACCGGAGCTAAATATTACTCTTTAACACAATATTTTATGGATGCTACTAAAGAAAAACATTGATATTGGCTGACATATCATAGCTACATCAAGCTTAATTTTATAAAGCCTATTATTACTCACCTGCACTACATAAGTAGTTAGGAATGGGGGAGCGAAATTTTTTGGTCCACCATCAGTTTTGAGGGCAATAAAAATATTTTTTTGGTACCTGCTATGAATGAATCAAAATTTTCTTCATAAGGTTAATCGAAATTTTTTGGTCCACCATCAGTTTTGAGGGCAATAAAAATATTTTTTTGGTACCTGCTATGAATGAATCAAAATTTTCTTCATAAGGTTAATCGAAATTTTTTGGTCCACCATCAGTTTTGAGGGCAATAAAAATTTCTGCTTCCTCATTGGTTGATTTCAGGTTTCTTTTTGAGGGCAATAAAAATATTTTTTTTGGTACCTGCTATGAATGAATCAAAATTTTCTTCATAAGGTTAATCGAAATTTGTTGGTACCTGCTATGAAAGAAGAATCTAAATTTTCTGCATAAAACAAGCATTAATATACATTTTTTGATACCTGGTATGAAAAAGGAATAGATTTTTTTGTTTTTAATAAAACAAACCTTGAATGATTTACACGGTGTAGGTAAAATATATTTGTTATAGTAAATCTACATACTTCGAGAGATCATACATATATACATAATTTTTTTTTTCAGAGTAAAATTAGTGTCATAATAACATGCTACTACTGAAGTAAATTATATTTATGTATTTGTACATGTCCTGTTACACAGCTATTTCACAATGCATAGCAATGCTATGTATATAGCATTGCTATGCATTGTGAAATAGCTGTGTAACAGGACATATTCACGATTTGTTTTGTTTTTTTTAAACAAAACAAATCGTGAACGATCTTGCACAGTTTGGGTAAAATGTAATGTGAAAATATAAATTAGCTATATGTATTTGCACATGTCCTGTTACATAGCATATCATTGTGAAATAACTATGCATGTAACAGAACATATTCAAAATTTGGTGTGTTTTTTAAAACAAATCGTGAACGATCATGCACAGTTTTCAGAGAAAATCGTATTATACACAGTTTAGGTAAAATGTATTTTTGAGAGAAAATCTTGCCTTGCTTTCTAAAAGTAATGCATTGTGAAATAGCTATGTAACAGGACATATTCAAGATTTAGTTTGTTTTGTTTTTATTTTAACAAAACAAATACATATATTTACAACAATATAAAACAAGAATTTATTTTTCCCACTCACACACACTTACACTCAATTCAGCTCTTATTCTCATGCAAATATATTTAGGACATCTTCTTCTCACTAAACATTATATAGAGATGATTTACATACATATATTTATATTCATGGACATTATGTTATTTCATTAGTCTAAAGATTTACTTCAAAGTTGCTCTACAAAAAATTAGTATTTAAAAAATTGCATCGCTAAAATGGTAAGATATTTAATTCATGTTGGTAGCCACTATAATACTGATTATTTAAAAAAAAAATCATTTTTATTTTTTTATTAGTTTTATAAGCAATTAATTGATATTGCTCAAAATATAAAATATGAATATACAAAAGTTGATGACATTCCATTACAACACCCTTATAAAATTTCAAATTTTAAGTGGAAAGAAACTCCACATGGACAAAAAGTTGTTGTTTACTTAGAAAACAATAAATGGTTTTATCTTCCCCAAAGGATAAATAAATTCTTAACAAAAGAAGATCAATTTTTAACACAAATCAATTCTAAATCATGGACTATCATTTACAAAGGAAGATTACAAGACAATTATGAGGCAATATTTGATTTATATTATAAATAATTTAACCACCATTTGTTCTTACCTATACTAAAATAATTTCAAAAGAGAAACATTTTTAAGAAAACAAACAAAAGTATTTACTGCACGAATACATAAATACTATACATATTTAGAGCTGACGCACGCATACATACACCTTTTTAGAGCTGAACATATATATATATTGAAATACAAAAATAGTTTCTTTTATCAGTCTAAAGGTTAACTTCAAATTAGTTAAACAAAAATAAGTGAAAGAAAAATGTCCTTCAACAATATTTCAAAAAATAAAATTCTTGAGGCCTTCAACAAATTAAAGACAAAATCATATATATCAGTTAAGGATTTGGAACCATCAAAGGCGTATAAAGTTATGATGATGTTTCGACATAAAACTAAATATGGAAATATAGTTATTGCTGAACTCGAAGGTGGAATGCTTTATCTTCCTAGGCGATACAATATTTTGGAGGATGAAGTAATTGCAGGAGTAAAAGATCAGCAATTTACTTTAGCAAAAAAATTGGAAAATAATAATGAAATCTTGGAGTTATCAGAATTTATTCCGGAAAATGAAAATAGCCAAGATGAAAGATTCTACATATCTAATTCACCAACGATTTTTAGTTATGAAACACCAAAAATTCCAAAATTATTTTAGATGTATAATTGAATTTTAATTATTATTTAATTTTTTTTTTCAATTTTTATTTAAAAAATATATTATAGTAAATACAAAATACATTTTAAATTTTATTAAAATTACAATTTCTACATTTTGTGATATATATATTGTTATAGTGTTCAATAAGCCGTTTTGCTTCTTCTTCTATTTCCATATTTCTTCTTCTATAATATGAACAAGAACAGGTGTCTGGTCCACATGTTGTATTTTCATCTGCCCACACACAATCTGCATAATGTAAACCAAACTTATTTTTCGTTGCTTTGAAATTGTTTGCGTACTCCAAATGTGATTGATAATTAATGAGTTTATTTTTATCCTCATCAGAAACAATATTTGAAAATTTTTTTAAAAAGTTATAAATATCTTTTATTATCATTTTTTATTAGCACTGAGGTGTGACTACGTACTTGAACGAGTTACATTAAAATATTCATTAATATTTACAGTCTTAATATTTATATTACTAGTTTTCTTATTTCATTTGTAAGTGGAACATATTCAAACATTTTATCATGTATTACTAAGCAATATGCAGATGTATTAAGAGGAATGTTTTTTAAGGTTTTCAACTCAATACGAATATCAATCGGTCCTGTTTTAATTGCTTCATTTTGATGTGTTACATCTAAGACAATTATTGGTGCCTTTGTCTTAAAATCCTCTCTTGTTAATAGTGGCTGGGGATCACGTGAATAATAACTTTGTTGAAACTTTGAATACATATCATATAATATAGCAAACCGATTCCGATCGAATTGAAGATTTAAATCGTCATAAGGATAAGTATCAGAGTTAAGATGAACTTTTATGTCAGTCAAATCACAATGTTGAAATTTGTTTTCATTGTTTCTAAATCCCAAGAGTAGAAATCTAGGCCTTTCGTTTTCATTAGCTAACTTAACATTCCACAAAACAACCGTAGTTTGTGGAAGAGAGGGATAATAATACATATCCCAACTTCTAAAAGATATATTTAATGGTCGCCGGTTATTAATAGTTTTTAACATTTCTAATTTATAAGCATCAGCAAGTTGAATATGTGGTACTTTCCAGGTAATATTTAATAATGTTAATTTACTTTTTTCGGTTGATATTATAGATTTGCAAACTTGTTTATCATCTTTTGATCGCAATAATATCAATTCATGTTTTGAGTTAACTACTACTTTGTTAAAATCTTCAGCAAATCCAAGTAATAATTTTAATGGAATACAAAAATTAAAATATCCATTTGATGATTTAAGACTTTCATTATTAAATGGTGTCCATCCAGCATTCAAAAAACTTTCACTTTCACTTTTATTTAGTGATACATAGTTTTTTATTTCAGTTGCAATACCTAAGTGACGTGTACGGTCAATCTCTACACCATTAAGTTCATATCGAATTTCGTCAAACATATGTGCTACACAATTATTTAAAAGCTCTACAGATGCAGAAGTATCTGAATCTTCTTTTGATGCTAATCCTTCAACATATAGAAGACTTTCACTTGGTAACACATACAAATCTTGATTTTGAATTGTTATACGGATTTCATCATTATTTTTGAATGATTGTAAATATGATGTATAACTGTGGTATTCTTTTTTAATAATTGAATTGTCAAAGTGCGGTTTTTGCAATATATTAATAATGCTACTCATTTTTTTATTTTAAATCCTAAACTTTTTAAAAATTCTAAATTAGATTTGTTTAGTATATGTATCGCCTTTTGATTTCTTTTTACTCGATTAATTTGTTTACTTAATACTTCTTGGTGATTATTAGAGTGTATTAGTTTTTTAGTTTCTTCTTCAACTGATGGTGGTAGAATGAATGTTGAAATCTTATGTGAGTTACTCTTATTAAATATAATCATTCTTTAATTGGTTTTAAATGTAATCGTACTGTTATTTTTTCACCTCGAAAATTTATTAAATTTCCGTCTTGATCAACTACTTTCAAAACAATAGTACTTATTGTTCTTGTGTTCATAGGCAAATATATTACGTTAGCAGGTGTTTCCGTTATTTTATAACCTGGACTAACAACAAGAGAAAACTGATGGAGAGTATGTGCAGAGGCGTTATTTATATACGAACCGCTAACAATATTGCACTCAACAATTACTGTATTTATTTTTGTTATATCTATTGTTTTATCTGAATAATGGTCCAAATCATGTTCTAATTTTTTGGCACTAAAGCCTAATAACGATCCTATAGAGCGCTCCTTATTAAAAAATATTGGATCAATTTTGCTTTTTATGTGTGTTTGCAATGTATTGTAGTTAGCCTGAATTTTTAAAACTCCCTTTTCATTAAGTTGATGATATTTAGTTGTAATGAAATCAGATATATCAGTTAATTCATACGATCCTACAGGAACTTCTATTAAATGTTTGCCAATATGAAATAAGTTGTTTTCCACGTCAACATTAGGAATAGAATGGTAAGTATCGAAGCTTATTAATCCGCAAACATAATTTTGATTAAGTTCTATTGGTGGAAAATAGTTTGCAACAAGGAATGAAGAATCTCCATTTAATGTTAATGTTATTGACATCTTAACGTTTGATGAATGAATAATTTATTTTCAAATATTATATTAATCTTTATAGATAAGCATCGTTGGTATTTATCCAAGAATTGTGTTCTGAGGAAAATCCTAACCATTTAACATATAACATATTTTTTTTCCTTTTTAAAACCTTTTCAACTAAATAAGTTTGTGGATACTTGGTTTTCATTAGTTCAAAGTCGTAAAATCCGCCTTTGATTTCGTGCCCTTGATAGTCTTCCAAAATATATGTATTAGGATTTGTGTTTTTAATAATTTTGATCTTAAATACTTCTGTGGTCCAATTTGGTGTATAGCCCTTTTCAAATATATGTTTGTATTTACTTATTCGAACGTTATCACCAACTATAAATTTAGGTTTTTTGAATATTTTTAAATTATTGTAGATTGTGTCTAGAATAAATTTTTCATTTGCTTTGGTTACTTCATTAGGTGTCATCTTTATTGTTCTGTGAAATGTGTTATTATATTTATCAACAAGTTCTTTATATTTTTTAATCCATTTATATGTTCCTTGATAGCTAAACTCTTTCCACATCAACCCCTTTAATGTTCTATTAAATCGTTCTATAATGGACGCTTTAAGAACACTATATGTTGAATAATGATTAATATGATTTGATTGCATTAGCTGTTGAAATTTATTATTAAAAAATTCTTTTCCATTATCAGTTTGTAAATTTTTAGGTTTGCGATGACTTCTAATAAAAATACTTTTCATGGCAAGTGACACATTTTCACTGGTCTTTTTCTTTACTGGTACAACCCAAGCTCTTTTTGAAAATGTATCTATAACTGTTAGAAGATAGCAAAAACCATTATTTTTTGATGCATAATTTCCCATTTCAACTAAATCTGCTTGCCATAAATCGTCAATTCCTTTCACAATAACTCGTCTTCTTTTAAAATTTTTACGCGCTTGTTTATGTAATTCGTTAACTATTTCTCTCTTATCTGTGTTAAGATTCATATTGTTTGCATGTGAGTATAAGTCTGCGTTATTTTATATATATTACATTCATTTTTATTATGCTACTTTAATTCTGGGTGGAGGTGGAATTTTTCGCTTTTTTACATCATCCCCTGTAGAATTTTGTACGATCTGTTTGAAAATATGATTTTCAATTTTGCTGAACCTTGTTTCGAAATTACTTATAAGTTCTTTATTTGTTTTATACATTTGATCATTAACAACTTTTTCTATAGTTTCCAAATCGTCAAGGATATTGGTTTTAACAGATTCCTGTAACCTTTTTAAATCACTTTTAATAGCATTGAATTTAGAATCATATTCATTCTCCAACTCAGTTATTTTATCTAATATTAAAGTAATTTTTTTCATCATATAAACTTTAGTGACTGCATCTTTTGAATCTGCTGGTGGCAACAAATTACTAATTCTCTTGCCATTTAGATCTAAACAATTGTTGTTTATGCTAATATCAAACATTTTAAAAAGATCTTTACTTAATTTTGGATTACTAATTTTGTTTTTTATCCAACTTTCTCCAAATTTATTTATAAAACTCATTTTTTTTTTATTAATAAATAATATTAGCTTCTTTCAGTTCTTCAACAATAGCTATTATTTCGTTTTTATGATTATTATGACCAACACTTTCCGATGAAAGGAGTAAACGTAGTCTGTCAACTAACTCATTAGGATCATCCCAATATATATAGCTTGGTTTACGATTGTCTACAGTTTTTAAGGATAATCCACTGCCTTTTGTTAGAATATTGATTTTTGTATTAAATAGTTTCCTTATTATGTGTTGATACTTAAATGCCCTTGTACCTTTAATTTGTGATTTTGATTGATAATTTCGCTTATGTGCATTTGTGATTTTTAAAATTTCTTTATATTTTTTTAAATCAATTTTATTGTAATGCATAGGTTTTGAATGAAACATTAATTCAAATAAGCCTGGACTCATTTCCCACTTAAAATTTGTTAGCTGGATTGTGTTATCCATATTAAATTTTATTTTATTTTTTCCATAACGCCAATTCCCCTCTTCATCTATATTAAAGCCATAAACTGTATCAACTTTTTTATTATCCAACAGTAATTGTAAATTTTTGAATAATGACGATTTAGTTACGTTAATAGAATGATCATCAACATCACTCGCATTAGAAATCATATCAACTTCAATATCGTCGACGTCACCATCATTATCATCATTGTAAACATGTTTTGAGTTGCTTATATCATTGGTTTGCTCGTTTTCATAATTATTTTTTAGTGGTTTGAACGAAACTGTTGAAGATCCACTTTTTTGATTATCTTCAAGCTTTTCAATTATACGATTCAAAGGTTTTGTTATAGGTTGAAATGTGTCCTCCAACTGATTAGCCATATCTATATTATTTAATTTAATATTTTTTAGTTTTTCTTTTAATATCTCCCTAGTTTTAACAATATTTTTTAACAGCTTATTATTATCCATATTAATTGATATAATTTGACTATAATCTGCTTTATATCTGAGTACGATCTGCTTTGTATCCGGTTATGATCTGTTCTGTATCTGGTTACAATCTGCTTAACGTATAGTTATGGCCTCCTTTATATCTATGCAGGAATTGCTCACAGTCGAATTGAATTTACAGTTGAATGAAATTATCGAAACCTTTTCTATATCGTCCTTTGTTTATTAAATCATCTTTACTCACAACAACAAACCCATATTTATCTTTCCAACACTCACTACATATATCTGTAAATTCTTGAAATGACATATCACCAATAATATGATCATTATATATGTGTCGTAAATTCATTTCATCTTGTTTAAATATAATTATCAAATTAGCATTATCTCGTATAAGATGTTTTGGAATTTTTGTGTAAGTTTGACATAAATAAAAACAATCAATATGCTTATGTCTACCCATACAAAAGTAATCTCTAATTGTATTCTGTTTTCCACATATTACATCGTCAAATATTATTATAGAATTTGAATTTGCTTCAGCTGGTGTTAAAACTTTTTCATTTTCCGTAAATGTAAAGATATTTAATCCTTTTATTGGATTGATCAATGTTTTAAGATAGCAGTATTTAGGTTGATATAAAGATTTTGAATAGAGGTATATGTTTTTAAATCTAAGACCATTGGGACTTTCTATTAAACTAATCATAACATTAGTTTTTCCACAGTTTGATGGTCCTACAATTAGCGCTCGTATTGAATTGGGTAATAAAGTACTGTGAACTATTTTCTGTTTATTATCTCCTTCAACATTTCTTACAATAATTTGCTTTTCTTGTTTTATTAAACGCATACTGATTACTGTCCTTTAATCATATAAATTCAATCTTTTATACGAAATTTAGATCATTTTAGTTTTGAAGGTTTGTTAGGTTTGCACTTAAGAAGAGAAAAATTATTATAAATTATTATGGAAAAAATGCAAAATATTCAGTGCAAACTTGGAAGCGGATTTGTAAACAACTTAATTAACAAATTGCCTATTGAACTACACTTACCTGGATATCAGTTCTGCGGACCCGGAACAAAACTAGAAAAACGATTAACAAGAGGAGATAAAGGAATAAACTATTTAGACGAAGCTTGTAGAGAGCACGATATTGCATATTCACAGTCAAATGATATTAATAAGAGACATCAAGCAGATAAAATATTAGCTGAAAAAGCTTGGCAAAGAGCAAAATCTAAAGATAGTGATTTAAAAGAACGTATACACGCTTGGCTTGTAACAAATACCATGAAAAGTAAAGTTAAATTGGGGTTGGGCATCAATAATGCAAAAATTCATAAGTCAAAAAAATTGAAGAAGAAACTGAAAAATAAAAAAAAATATAATAAAAATCTATTTTCGAAGACTGTTAAAAGCACTTTACAAATTTTAAGAAAGGAAAAACCTAATAACGTAAATGACGCTATTACAATTGCAAAAAAATCTGTAAATTCGTTCTTCAAAAACAAGAAAAGATCTAATATCGCTGTACCAAGAGTAATCCCAATGCCCAAAATTGGTGGATTTATCCCATTGATACCAATTTTAACAGCTCTTTCAGCACTTGGAAGCTTGGCGTCTGGAGGAACAGCTATTGCTAAAGCAGTAAATGACATAAATAATGGAAAAGATCAACTGGCAGAAGCAAATCGTCATAACAGACGTATGGAATCAATTGCTATGGGAAAAGGTTTATATCTTAAACCATATAAAACAGGATATGGTCTCTTTTATAGTCCAACTCCAAAAAACTTATAGATAATCTACCCAATCGTCCATTGACTGATCTAGATTTAATGAAATATTGTAGTAATTTAAAACATTTTAGAGGTGTTTTTATGCGCGACAGTTTGCCTGAGAAACCTTTAATTCAAGAATGTGGTATTATTAACTTAGATAACTCAAATGGACCTGGAACGCATTGGGTAGCCTATTATAAAAATCATAATTATAAAGAATATTTTGATAGTTTTGGAAATTTACAACCCCCAATTGAAGTAATTAAATACCTAAAAAAACCTATTGTATATAATTATAAACAGAAACAAAAATTTAATACATTTAATTGTGGTCATTTATGTTTGAAATTTTTATATAATAAACATAAATAATAAAAAAATTTTCTTTATTTAATTTTTTTTATTTTTTATTTTTTAAATTAAATTAAAACAAAAAGTTTTTGATTTTTATTTTAACAAATAAGTATTATATATACAGTTATTTTTTTTTTTTAATTTATAGTTTAATTATCAATTTCCATAAAAATATTATCATCGTTTGTGTTATTAAGGAAATGTATAACATCATTATCAATCTCCATAAAAATATTATCGTCAACATCCGAATAAAAATTATCAAAGTCACTTTGAAGTTTGTAATGTCCGCGTGCATATGTGTTAATTTTGTCCGGCCTAATAATTCTTTTATCATCCGAGTAGCTCAAGACAACCTTATTAAATTTTTGAGTATACAACTGATGAAGTTTTGATCTAAATGTATTCATTGAATCTGAAATAATCTTTTGTTCAAACAAAGTTGTTTTATAATCTGAAATTGAGTAATTTTTTAGACATGCCTTTTTAACACCCTTTGATTTTCTAACTACATCCATGCCAATTGTTTCGAATGAATACATTTTTGAGCGAAGTCCTACAAATTCTTTCATAATTTTTCCACTATTTTCATCTTTCATCATACCTATAACTTTTTTATTTTCTAATTTTATGTTATAAGCATTGTCAGTCGGATAATCTGATGTGTCGAATCTAGACGAAATATCACCACGAATATCATCATAAAAATCTTCTGTTTCAATAGAATAGATAAATGAGTCAGTATCCATATAATTAAGCACAACTTTGGATAAATATTTAGGTTTCATATAGTCATAATGAAAATCGTACATTTTCCATTTAGAGAGTTCTAATACCGCAAAGCCTAAATATATTGGCTTATCATAAGTTACTTTCATTATTTCCAATTGAATGGCGAACATTTCATCTGAAAATTGAACAATACTTTTGAAGTTTGGTTTTGCGATTAGTGCTCTTGCCCCTAAACGATTTCTTTGTGTGGTTTCCCACTGTGTTACAATTTTTACATCTTTTCGTTTATGAACATTTTCCAAAGTTTTTCCATAAACACAATTGTTCATTAATTTGTAAAAATCTTTTTCAAATGAATTTTTCGCCATTGTTCTGAAGTGAGTGTTTTTATCAATATAACTTTTAAGCCAATCAGATTGTTTAAATTTTAGTACTCTATGAATTTTTTTCAATATCAATCCATTCCTTAAACATTGTTTAAGTACTCTATAATGAATTTTATATTTTGTTTTAAATGTAAGATCTGCTATTAACTTCCTAGATTTTGAGTCACCAACACTTTTATTTTCAGGACAAAATGGAAGATCATTATGCAAGTCATGAATATTTTTAGGATATTCCAAGTCTACCTCTAAGAAATAACCAATAGGTGATGTGTCCGATACACTATTTATATCTAAAAATGAAATAGATTCATCAGAAAGCCACTCGAATTGTCCATATGGAAGATATTCAGACATTGCCCACCCATATAAATTATTTGCGTCTAAATATATTAAGTATTCTGAAGGTTTACTAGAATCGTATTCTTCAAAAAGATATTTGTTAATAGCTTTAGAGTATCTTTTTGAGCATTGCACTAAGCCTCCTCTAATGCCATCTTGTACAAAATTATACATATTTATATCAGTTAATAACTCTAGCTCGATTTCTGTACTTTTTAGCATTGCATCCCATGAGAGTCCAGGAGCAGTGTAGTATTGGCATGGGTCAAGTTTGTGTACTTCTTTACAAATGTTTCTAAAATTTTGAAAGATGTCCGCTAATAGAAGAACATCAGTTTTCAAATATAGTTTTGAATAATCTAACAAAGTATTACAATTAAAAGTTCTCCAAACAGTACTTGCATGGCTATAATCTTTAACAGAACATTCAGAATTATTTAGAAGATCATAAAACTTTTCTCGAGTCGGTAGTGTTCTTTCGTTAAACCTTTCCATGGAATCTATATATGAGTAAGGAAATACTCCTTTCCTTCTAATTAAGTTAAATTCGTCACTTTGCGGATACATTTTTTTAAGTATATGAAAATCATCACTGCTTAAATTGTTTGCAAGTGATTCTAAACTGCAAGACATAAATCGTAAGGAATCTAAAAAGCGAATTTCAATGCTATTTCCATCATCTAATGGTATAAACTTTGATAAGGATATGTATAATTCTTTATTAAGGGGAATTACTTTTATATCACCATCAAAATTATGAAGCTCTTTAACGAATAAATGACAGTCATAGGAAGAAAAGTTGTGAAATAACACAGGTACAAATTTTGAAACTTTATATTGCATATTGCAAGAATTGTGCGCAGGTCCTCTATATTTCCCAGTTAATTGACAATGATCTCTGACTTTATCAGTTCCTAAATCTTTGTTACAAATGTGACATGTTCTAGATGAATTGTAATCAATTTCTTCATTATTATTAAGTCTTGATATTGGAGCTATTTTTGATAAATGATTATAATAAATTTCCTTTATATCATTAATCAAATTTTCTAAAAACTTATAGGGTGCGTCTTCACCAAAATAAATATTAAATTTGTCTAAATTATCATTGTAGCTACATTTAATGTAATAACTGAAAGCACATGCTACGTGTTTTTGAATAGTTGTAGTCCTGATATTATTATTGCTATTATTATTACTAAAATTTTCTAAATATACCTCAAAATCTGCATATATCACAAATGGCACATCTAATTGTTTTTTATAATTTTTAAAACGTAGCGTTGAATTGGCAGGTGTTGGTAAAGTGGCAACAATCTTTTTACACTCGCTTTTATGCTCATCCATCATCTTTTGACTATGCGAGTATTGCAGACAAGCATTACATAAAAATATTTTATTATTATGGCTGGTTAGTGAACTTCGTATTAACCTATAGAGAAAATAATAATAAATATAAAAACAATGCAGATATAAAATATAATATTAATTTAGTTACCTTGAAATATCTTTAATCAGCACATAATGAAAAATATCGTCCTTCGTTAAAAGAAGAAGATTTACATGATGACCTTTAATGTTTGAAGTTAGATGATACGGCCCCACAATTTGATTATTTTCACAACCAAACACATTTACACTAATGTTGTTTTGTTTTTCAAATTTTTTGACATCACACAGCTTTAGAGGAAAATCTAAGTTATGAAAATTCACATTTTGATCAAATATATTTATTAGGCTAGAATTAATGTTTATTGGATAATTCTGTATGACAGATCCATTTGGTAAAAATGATGCAATTATGCACCATTTAAAACAATATTCATCATTGTTTTTTATATTTAAGCACGCTTTCTTCTTTTCTATCCATTGGGGGAGAGGGATATAGCGTGAACCTCTTATAAATGCTGAGCGATTTATATTCATATGGAGGTATCTAATTGTTATAAGTGTCCATCCACTATCCCTTTCTTGAAAATCTGACATTTTCGTACTTATTTCATCTGCTTGACGATTAAATATCTCCTCTATATCGTTGTTGTCAGCCAATGTAACAAACACCATTTTTGAATGATGAGTTATTGCACACATTGTCAACTCTTCGTCTACAATTTTTATGTATTCACAATCAAGGTCCATGTTAAATTTAAAAGTTGTATGATCTTTCAGAGCATCTATTAAAATGTTCAAGACACTATTTTTAATTCCCGCAAAAAATTCTTGAGGGTGTAAAATTTCTTCATTTTTATTTTCATATGTGAATGTTTGAACACGATTTCTGAAAGCATTTTTAGTAATTTTCATGTTTGAATCAGTTTCTTTAGGGATAGAGGACACTGTTGTTGGAATATTTTTAAATGTACTGGTGTGAATCTTCTCCTGGTTTTTTAAAAATAGTTTAGATGTACTGCTGTGAGTCATCTCGTGTTCTTGTAAATTCTTTAAGTGAGAAAAATATTTCCCACATTCCGTGCAATGTAGCTTTTCATGATCTTTTAACATATCACGTTCCGGAAAAATTGATGTACAATATTTACATTTAAAAGACGACATCTTATTTTAAATATTTTATTTATTAAAATTATTATAAAAGTGGTAATAATTTTTTATATTTGATTTAAAATTTTAATTTGTTGAAGGCCTCAAGAATTTTATTTTTTGAAATATTGTTGAAGGACATTTTTCTTTCACTTATTTTTGTTTAACTAATTTGAAGTTAACCTTTAGACTGATAAAAGAAACTATTTTTGTATTTCAATATATATATATGTTCAGCTCTAAAAAGGTGTATGTATGCGTGCGTCAGCTCTAAATATGTATAGTATTTATGTATTCGTGCAGTAAATACTTTTGTTTGTTTTCTTAAAAATGTTTCTCTTTTGAAATTATTTTAGTATAGGTAAGAACAAATGGTGGTTAAATTATTTATAATATAAATCAAATATTGCCTCATAATTGTCTTGTAATCTTCCTTTGTAAATGATAGTCCATGATTTAGAATTGATTTGTGTTAAAAATTGATCTTCTTTTGTTAAGAATTTATTTATCCTTTGGGGAAGATAAAACCATTTATTGTTTTCTAAGTAAACAACAACTTTTTGTCCATGTGGAGTTTCTTTCCACTTAAAATTTGAAATTTTATAAGGGTGTTGTAATGGAATGTCATCAACTTTTGTATATTCATATTTTATATTTTGAGCAATATCAATTAATTGCTTATAAAACTAATAAAAAAATAAAAATGATTTTTTTTTTAAATAATCAGTATTATAGTGGCTACCAACATGAATTAAATATCTTACCATTTTAGCGATGCAATTTTTTAAATACTAATTTTTTGTAGAGCAACTTTGAAGTAAATCTTTAGACTAATGAAATAACATAATGTCCATGAATATAAATATATGTATGTAAATCATCTCTATATAATGTTTAGTGAGAAGAAGATGTCCTAAATATATTTGCATGAGAATAAGAGCTGAATTGAGTGTAAGTGTGTGTGAGTGGGAAAAATAAATTCTTGTTTTATATTGTTGTAAATATATGTATTTGTTTTGTTAAAATAAAAACAAAACAAACTAAATCTTGAATATGTCCTGTTACATAGCTATTTCACAATGCATTACTTTTAGAAAGCAAGGCAAGATTTTCTCTCAAAAATACATTTTACCTAAACTGTGTATAATACGATTTTCTCTGAAAACTGTGCATGATCGTTCACGATTTGTTTTAAAAAACACACCAAATTTTGAATATGTTCTGTTACATGCATAGTTATTTCACAATGATATGCTATGTAACAGGACATGTGCAAATACATATAGCTAATTTATATTTTCACATTACATTTTACCCAAACTGTGCAAGATCGTTCACGATTTGTTTTGTTTAAAAAAAACAAAACAAATCGTGAATATGTCCTGTTACACAGCTATTTCACAATGCATAGCAATGCTATATACATAGCATTGCTATGCATTGTGAAATAGCTGTGTAACAGGACATGTACAAATACATAAATATAATTTACTTCAGTAGTAGCATGTTATTATGACACTAATTTTACTCTGAAAAAAAAAATTATGTATATATGTATGATCTCTCGAAGTATGTAGATTTACTATAACAAATATATTTTACCTACACCGTGTAAATCATTCAAGGTTTGTTTTATTAAAAACAAAAAAATCTATTCCTTTTTCATACTAGGTATCAAAAAATGTATATTAATGCTTGTTTTATGCAGAAAATTTAGATTCTTCTTTCATAGCAGGTACCAACAAATTTCGATTAACCTTATGAAGAAAATTTTGATTCATTCATAGCAGGTACCAAAAAAAATATTTTTATTGCCCTCAAAAAGAAACCTGAAATCAACCAATGAGGAAGCAGAAATTTTTATTGCCCTCAAAACTGATGGTGGACCAAAAAATTTCGATTAACCTTATGAAGAAAATTTTGATTCATTCATAGCAGGTACCAAAAAAATATTTTTATTGCCCTCAAAACTGATGGTGGACCAAAAAATTTCGATTAACCTTATGAAGAAAATTTTGATTCATTCATAGCAGGTACCAAAAAAATATTTTTATTGCCCTCAAAACTGATGGTGGACCAAAAAATTTCGCTCCCCCATTCCTAACTACTTACATATCAGTGAACCCTCAAAGGATCCAACAAACTTGTCATCTACCAAAATGAAAATATTTTCGAGACTTTGCTTAGGCCACAATGGCTACGAAATAATAATGCGAAAAAGCTTAGATGTAAAATATGTAATAAACTGTTAACAATATCATATGCTCTACTAGATTGCCAGCTTCTGCAAACTCAGAGGAGCAGGTATTTTGCAAAGCTTGGCTATCATCAACAACAAGACTAAAGTTTTAACAATACAGCAAAACACTCGTGTGACTATTTGTACAGAAATTCCAATACCCAGAACTAGAATAAGTTAATATATTTGAAACCTGAGCCGATAGCTCTCGCCCTCACTTACATTTAATCTAAAAATTTATTCTTCTGAAATATAAAAAAAAAAAAATATAAAAATCAAATAATTCAAATTAATTTCATTAATATTATCTGAACACAAAATTCAATTTTAATTGACTAACCATATTAATTGAAATACTTCCAACTGAAAGAGCAAAGAGAATACAGAAACTCACCTCGATACAATGTGACTTAGTATTTTTTTGTGACAATTAAATCATAATTTATAAAATATTAAATAATAATAACTTACTTTATTAAATATTTTTTCAGCATAAGTAAAAGTGAGAATTAAAAAAAATATATATATTTATTTAAATATTTCCTTTAATAAGCAGTTTATTTAAATTAAAAAATAAAACATTTTCCATATTATTTTATTTAATTTTTATTTTCAATTTGTAACTGATTGCAATTATATTCATTTAAAATAATTTTGAAGTGCTCATATACAGAAGTGTTTATGTATCAGAAATTTTATTTTATAGAAAAAGAAGTCTATATTATTAATTAAACTAAATAGCAGTTAAATTTTTTTTTTAAATTTATCATCATATGCTACAACAACAACAGTTGCATAAGTGATTGTTATTTTTTATTTTATTTATTTATTTTTTTTTAGAAGCAAAATTTTTTTGTATTTCTTTTTGTATTAAAACATTTTGCATAATTTTTTATGTTTGCCAATTATATTTTAGTATACATTACTTTTATACACACACACACCCACTATACTCTTCTGTAGATTATTTGAAATATGAAATAAATAAATATTTATTCAACATCCACATGAAAATTAAATATAAAACCCACAATTAAAATATACATGGTTTTTTCGTCTTATTTTTCTCTTCTTTTTTTTTGGGAAATTAAAAAAATCATTAAACGATGTTTTCAACTAAAAGTAAACCGCAATTATACAAAAAGTAAAACAAATTGAAAAAATTACCAAAAAAAAATGAATACAAGTTGAAAGTGTACGCGAAAAGTAAAACATTTAAATAACGTTAAATTGTAAGAAAAAAGTAAATAAATACAGAACTGAATAAATAATAAATATGTGTTAAATAAATACACATACACTTGCTCCTGCACCGACTTACACAGAAGCAGCATGCCAAAAGGTGACTTCAATAATGGCAAAATGCATGAGCTGCTTGTTTATCAGGGATTTAAGAAGCTTAAAACATCTTTTGTTTAATTTTTTATTATATTTTTTAATTAAAACAGATTTTTTGCACAACTCAAGGAGAGTTACATACATTACGCAAAAAAGTTGGCGCTGGCTTCTAAGGTCTATTCTATTGCTAAACTTAGGATTTTATGAGACAAATAACCAATTTTTGGCTACAACTTTAAAACCAAATTTGACTTTTAACTTATCGATATTTTTTTAATTTAATATCCCACCAAAAGCGTAATATTTGACACGTTTGTAAAATCTTAACTTTAACTATCGGTAACTTGTAATAATGGCCCTAAGAAATCTCTGCAATAATAAAAGACTATTGGTGAAAAAGCTCTCACCAAATAATTTAAAAACCATAATACCGATTATAATATGAGTTGTTGGAAAATGTTTTTCTATCAAGAAAACCTTTGATTTTTAGATGATCTTTAGTTTCAAAAGGTCATTTGCTGTGATGAGTGTGGATGATTTAGGTGAGCACCTGCCGCTAGGGCCTTATCTCACCGTGGTCAAGCCACGAGCGGTATCCGTGCCTACCACTACAGCCCTAATAAAGGACACAGGTTGCAAATTATGTCTGTTTCTGCCATGTCACACACACCACCCTTGTTAAGGGATCCAAGGCCGATGTCTATGACTTTCTGTTTCAATGAAACAGCACATCGGAGCACATCGGAGCACATCGGAAAACATGCCACCCTGCCAGAGGTGACATGAACTCCATTGCCAGCGTACCTTTTGGTCTCAACCACAGCCACCACGTGAACCCCCGAAGTAGACCTCATCAATAACCGGTTACAGATTCCGCCGTCTGAGCATTTGGGTATGCAAGAAGGGGATGTTGTCCCCAGGGATGTTGTCCCCAGAATATCATCCATTAAACCCCGTAGGGTTGGAACGAAGTTCGGACCACAGACTCCGAGCACTCATTATTCAACCATTCATGTGAACATCAGCTCTTAACCCATTGATCGGTCGTTATGTGCTTCCTCTGTGGGTCTACCGGTACCCGTGGTACCAGTGTTGATAGTCACTGGTCGGACCCCGAAGGTATCCTTTGGTGGAACCCGAAGGTATCCTTCTGCCAGATTTAAATCCATTGCAGTTCCAGGTGCTGAAGCATCTATTTACCCCGGATAGTGATACATCAAGGTGGAATTTCACCGAGAAGACACACCCCGGGGGTGCATTTGTTGTGATAACTAATAAACTACAAGAATAATTTCGTAAGGTAGCAATTAATAACTAAAAGACTCTTTGTGTTCCTAATGGAGAGTTATATGTTGCCTGCTGCAGAGATGGGAGCTAGTATTTTCGTATATGCAACAGAAGAAAAAATCTGAAATATTATATAGCCAAAGGCTCGAGAATAAATATTATTCATTAATTCCAAACATCCAACTATTAATCTATTATGAAATATAGCCTCTATATTCCCAGTAAGGTCGACATGTAAGTACTTTTATGTCGGCTACGTCCACTTTTAAAAAATTATTATAGTTTTTCCGTAATTTAAGTTTTTTTAAGCAGTGTGGTCTGAATTTTTATATATTCGCTACTCAGATAATGTTTTGTACAAATTCGGTTATTCCCCTGGCAGACATGGTTAGACAGCCATAAAGCATATGCCTTCAAGTTTCATTAAGCATTACCTGGTTTCAATATTAATCACCTTACAATTATTGTTATACAATATATTATAAACCAACTAATTATAAGTTTGAGTTCACTCTTATTAAGAGCCATTATTAAAATTTACGGAGAGTTAAAGTAAAGATTTTATAGGTAAAATCTGAAGTTTATGCTGGACTTTAAATTAAATATAACGATAAGATAAATATCGTATAGTGCGTTCTTAATTATAAACAAAAAATTTCCATCCAAAGGTTTTGCCAAAAACCGGTTATTTTTCCCAAAAAATCCTAACTTTAACTATAGAAAATTGTATTAAGACCAAGACCACACAGAGCAATTTTAGTATGTCAATTCTTGAAAATTATATTAAGACCAAGATCACACAGAGCAATTTTAGTATGCCAATTCTTGATTTTGTAGGAAAAGGAGATAAGAAGAATGGAAAGGGTACAAACATGCTCATACTCTGCAAAATCCCTTTTGTTATCTCTTCGTATCTGTTATAAAGATATAAAAAAAGAAGACAGGTAGCTTTTGCACCCTAAATTAATGAATGAATAAGAATGCCAAAATTGCCGAAACTTAAAATTTGTGTGTGGACAAAATGACAATTTTAAAAGAGAATTGAGAAAAAATTGCCCAACTAAACTTGCAGTATGTGGTCCTGGTCTAAGGAACGTAAGTGCCACTGCATTTTGACACAATAACGTTCTGAAGCGCTTTGTTTGGTTTAGTGATATCAGTGATTTTTAATGTTTAACCAGGAACCACTTTTTACCCTATTCTAGACTCTAAAGCTGCCTATGTAGCTCAACAGTTTGCCTGCTCATTACTAACATGGCCTCATATCAAAGCATATAATACAATACATGATATTAATGACACAACATAGTGGACATTTAAGACAACAGCAAAACTATTTTGGTTGAAGAACTCGAATAGAACTAAATTCTAGTTGTTGGAAAAAAATAATTCAAAAATATTTTAAGAAGTTGTTTCATATATTTATGCCCTGCACTGTAAGTAAGAAGTTTGTGATTCCCTAAAAAGTATATACATTCTGGATCCTTATAAATATTGGAGTCGAATAAGCGATGTCCGTCTGCCTGTACATCTGTGTGTTCTTAAGTCACTAGAAAACCTACAGAATAGCTTAGAATAAAAATATGTCTTTCAATTGCTATTAAAATTCAGCCGAATGGAGGACTATAATTATCTCTATATTTGATTTTTTGTATGAAAAATTTTAAAAATTTTGAAGAAAGTTGCTCAAAAATTTGGTCTTTGTTTTCTTAAAATGAATGATACATTAGTACTAGATTGGTATCAAAAACCAACATCTTCAGGAAGAATAATTAATTATTATTCCAAACATCTTAAAAGAATTATAATAAATACTGCTAATAATATGAAAGAATTTTAGGAATTAGTGATAAAGAATTTCATTACAAAAATTAAGAAATAATTAAGAATATTTTAAGAAATAATGATTTTCCAAAAAATTTAATAAATCAGTTATTAAAAAAGAATAAATATAGGAACAAGGATAATAGAATTAGAACACAAGAAAATAAAATGTAAAAATATTTAATGTATGTACCGGGAATATCAGAAAAATTGGAAAAATTAAAAATATTTCATAGAGATAACTGCAAAATGGCACACAAAACATACAATACATTAAATAAATTATTTACTAAAATGAAGGATAAATTAAATAAACTAGAAGTATCCAATATAGTATATAAAATACCTTGTGGTGGAAATAACACAGAAAATTGTAATAAAATATATGTAGGTACAACCAAAAACAAACTTAAAACTAGAATAGCTGGGCATAAATCTGATCAAAGATATAGAAATATTAATGCACAAAAAACAGCTTTGTCATCACATTGTGCATGCTTGAATCATTATCCGAAATTTGAAGATGTTTCAATATTAGCTAGAGAAAATAATTAAAAACCTCGTTATTTATTAGAAATGTTAGAAATAATAAATATATCAAATGATGGATACAGATACTATAACACAAAATTATAGATATTTAGTAAGAAAGAGATATAATATATATAATGTATTTATTTTTTTTTTGTTAAATTGTGCTGTGTATAAAATTGTTATTAATGTGGTTATTGTTTTTGTATTATATGTATGTTTTTTGAAAATTTTAAAAAAGTTTTTAATATCATAATTTTTATTTAAATTTAAAAAAATTTTTCATTTCATTATAAAATTAATTTCCTTGAGAAAGACACACGAAGGCGTGTCGAAATATTGGAAACTAATTTAATAATAAATAAAAATATATAAAAAGACCTAAAAGCTTAAAAAATATTTACTTATTTATTTTCAGAAAAAACTGATCTTAATATTTACCTTGAAGACCAGTTGAGTGATATGGCCTATCCTAGGTTTGGTTGTTTAAATAAAATTGTGTTGAAAAAAATTTTTTTGTGTAAAATTTATTATTTAAAAATTTTTAAAATTGTCAAATTTTTATTTATTTATTATATGTATAAATAAAAATAATTCTTTTATTTTACTGTGTAGTCTATTCCAATTGTTTGTGGGTTTCAGTTTGTTGAGGGCTTCTTTCATGGGATGGTTAGTTGAATGACCACTAGAAACTTTAAATCGCTTTTATACAGGACGTATAACGAGTGATTCTTAAAGAGTACTTAGTTTTTGTATCTAGTATGTGTGCATGTGTTGGTAAAAAACCGACTCTTTTTAACCTATGGAAAAATGAAATAATGAAAGAAAAAAAAAAAATAAATAAAACAACAAATACACATTGTGCATACACGGTTTTGTTGTTTCATTTGTAATATGCATCATTGAACTAAAGTGTTGAAAGTCAAATTAGTACCGTGTTTGGATTTTTTAATTAAAATAATTTTTTTTCTCTCACAACTCCCTCTTTTTATAGAAATAAAAAAATGCACACACACACACACACATTAGTTATTGCACACGCACACGCATACAAGTAAACTTTTTTTAACAACTACATATTTACGTACTCGTAACTTTGTATGTGATATATGCAATTTTTTATTTATTTTTTTGAACCCGGTTTTTATGATGTATAACATTGCAAACAATGCAAAAGGAAACTTCGCTATAAATATACATACAACTATAGAATATGATGTATTTTATTTTATTTTTATGCTCTTTCAGTTTTAATATTGCGCGCGCGTTTTCAGTTTTCATACAAGTACAACTGTTATTTTACAGTTATTGGCGCGTATATCATAATAAAGCATTGAAAAAGGCAAAAGCACTAAAAAATATGAAGGAGAAACATATGAATATTTTTATAAATGTGCTTAAAAACTTAAAGGTTTTTTTTTTTTTTTTGGAGAAAATTTGCCAGCATTTTACAAGTTTGGAATGCTGCAATAACATGAGAGATTTTAAAGTGTAAGACAAGAATGTTATAGGTTATTTTTTGAAAATAAAAATAGAGAAGAAAAAGATCCGTCTTACAAGTAGCTGTAGTATTGATAAAATATTTGTAAAAAACAATGACACTGTGACATAAATTTGGCTTTTAAAAACGCTAAATCTTTTAAAATTGTTTATAAAAATATAACTTTACTAATACACTTAACCAACAGTGAATTTAGTAGCTATAAAATATTCTCTCCAGATAAGTATTCAAGAAAAAGTAAAACAAATATATATTTCAATATTTAAAAATTTTGGTTTTTTTTTTACCGAAATTTGTATTTATATCAGTTATATGAAGTTTTTAATTTCCCAAATTTTTCTTAGCAAGCACTATAATCACAAGCTCTCGGTTAAATTCATAACGTCATACGAATTACTTTTCCTTTGTTTAGCAGTTGGCTGCAATACTTTATTCGCCAACAGTGCAATGTTGTACTAATTAAAAGCAACGGTATTTGCAGTAAATTTGTGTTAAAAGCTTTGATTTTCAATTAGAGTTGCTTGTTTGCTTTCACGCGTCTTTGCAGTTTAATTAACTCTACCGGCTTTACACTTTGTTGCATATAAGTAATATTTGTTGTTTCTAAAAGGCTAATTAAATACTTTTGTTAGCTCGTCTACCAAATTGCCTAAAATTTACCTATAATTTGTTTGTTTTTAAAGTAATAAAAAATATATATAAAAGAATGAGAAGATGATCACATTTTATAAAATTTTAAAAGTAAAAAACATGCCGTATTGCTATATGATTTTTTAATATTCTTTTTTTAAAAAATATATTACTAACAAAGAACAAAATGTTGCTCCCTTAATTTGACTTATACAAATACAAACCAATTTTTGCCTTTTCTTTTTTGGTATTTAAAAACCAGAGAACCTGCATACAATTAATACACACAACATATGTTCGAGTATGTAAGGTTTTCTTCGCTTTCCATATTTTATCCAATTTCAATTCATTACTTCGCTTGGAATGCATCATTTTTAATATTTCATTTTATTTGTTGTCTTTTTTTACCCATAATGCCGAAAAGGAAAACTAAAAAATAAAATAAAATAATGTGAGGCAGACAAAAAATTAAAAAAAAAAGGTTATTCTTGCAAAAACGATTTATTTTTACTTTTTTTAATTTCTTTTTATGTAGTTCTTTTAAAAGAAAATGAATACATAAACGAAAAAAGCTACAAAATGTATTCAAATTAAAAAAAATAGTAAAATCATGTGAAAAACAAAGAAACTTTTTTTGAGAATTTGAAACACATTGTTTTCTTTGAGTTTACATATACTAAGCGTTAACTACACTAGTTTACTATTTTATTTATATCATCTTTCGAAAAACTGAAAACTGTAAATGAAACATTTTCTAGCTAAGATTTCCAGTCTGTATTTAGTTTTTTCAAATTGGCTCTAGTTTTCGAGAAATATCGTTATCTCCTAAATAAGGAAGTAAATGCGATATATATTCATTAAACAATTATTTTATATTATTTTTAAATCTGCTTAGTAGTTTTAAAAATATTTTAAAATCTTAAGGTAAAAAATTTTTTTATGCAAGATAAAATTTTCAAAAATTAAATTAAAATAGATGTAAACAAATAGCCACTTTTTTATTCAAGTAAAAAAAAACAAGAATAATTTTATTAAAATCTTACTGAATTTTTGTTGAAGTTTTCAAAAATAATTTTTTTTTTTGCCAACCGTAAGAAAAGTATTTATCAATCTTAATGCTTTTTAGTTCAATTTATCTCCATTATCTGAGATTTTAATGCTAAATAATAAAAGCCGGTAGTAATTTTTTTTTAATTTTCAAATATCTAAAATATTACAATTTCTTTTTAACATTCCTGAAAAATTTAAATTTTTTGTCTGTGTCAGCATAACCGGGTATATTTTACGATTTAAAATCGCTATAATTTAAAAAATAAAAACCCGATTGATGTGGAATTTTATGACATCCTCAACAAAAAAGTATTTCTTGAAAAGTATTGGGATTAGATTGTGTTTCAGACATCAGTCTTACGCTATATTCAAACAGCCACCGCAGAAACAATACAATTGTACATCAACAGTAACCTTCGGTATTGCTACGAGGGTTTCCTTTTATATATCGGGATTAGAGAACAAAAACAAATATTAATCATCGAAAATCACTTTATTGTTTTTCAAAATATTCCCCATGAAGATCTATACACTTTTGCATACGTTTGAACCAATTGTCGAAGCACTTTTGCCACTCTGACACGAGCCTTTTTTTGAGCGATTGACAAATTGTATGGGATCCAACGCGAACAAATTTTTTTGACAGTCAAATGTTTATGTAATATGGAATGTATGCTGGTCCCACTAATGCCTAAGATTGTCTCAATCTCACGATAGGTCACATGACGATCTTGCAATATCAGTTCGCGCACAGCATCAATGGTTTTCGGAAAAACAACTTAATTTGGACGACCTTCACGAAATTCGTCGTGGAGTGAACTACGACTACGATTGAATTCACCACACCATCGATAAACACTGGTCCTTGATGGAGCTTCATCGCCAAAAATTGAATTAAGTTCATCCATGCACTAATGCTGAGTTAATCCACGTCGAAAGTTGTAAAAAATAATCGCACGAAAATGTTCACGATTTAATTCCATGTTTGGGCCGAGATGAATTTTTTAAGTTACTGTAAACAACACAAATAGCGTTCGTATGTCAAAACGTTCTGAGTAGGTATAACCTCAAAAATGTCCAACTTTACGGTACAGCTGTCAGTCGCCAGGCTGCAACACCAGGGTTGCCAAATCCCGAAATATAAAAGGCAGCCTTCGTATCTATGTTTATATATTTTGAAACTTTAGTTTTTGCCTTAGTTTTATCAATTGCTTTACGATGCTACCGTGTATTTCAGTTATCGAAACGTATAAAGTCATTTATTCCCAAACATTATCCTATACTCAGTAAGTAAATTTTTTAGGTTTTGCTATTGTTTTAAACAAAAAAGTTTAATGTGAACGTACTACAATACAGTGAACTGTGAAAATTTGACAGTTGCCTAAAACTTTTTTGGTAGTCTAGTAGACAAAATTGTTTCATTTTTGTGCGAAAAATATGTGTGCATACCCGGATATTTCTGCCACTAACGTAAGTATAATTTTTCTTCCACTGACACAAGAGTTAAGTTAAAAAAAACAAATTATAGCCAATATCATTTAAAATTTATAAAAAGATGTGCAAAGCAACCTCTGCTAAAATCTCATATTTACAAAAAAAAAAAAAAATTCAAGCAAAAAATAACACATAGATTCTGAAATACTTATTAATTTTATAGTTAAATGACTATAAAGCATCAGAAAACGTCAGAAAATTCTTTATATTTGTTGTATAGTCTATTGAGCTTCTTGTTGAACTCTAAATTAAGCAATAAGTTAAAGGTTCAAGCATCTGTCTTTACCTTATCATTAAAATTTTAGTATTAAAGTCGATAATTTGCCTATCAAAGTCATAGTTTTACCTATTGATAACTTCAACTAGTGGGCCTAAGTATTTAATATTTATTTTTAAGTGTTGAACCTATGTCCAAGCTCACTTAGATAAAATTAAATATTTAATGAGTTATCAGAAACTAATTAATTGTTTTAATGTTCACTTAATTTAATTTCTAACATTTAGTTTCTGGTCGCTTCTCAATTTCTCAATAACCATCAGCTACTTCTTGAGTGTACTTAAGTTAAGATCACTCTTCTTTACACAATTAAACTGCCAACAAGGCACCTTTTTTTAATAAATTTTATTATTTATACTTTAACTTTCGTTGAATTATTGTAATTAATAATTTAAAATAAAACAAGAAAATCTAAATTATAAAAAATAAAAAAAAACCAATTGCAACTCTTCTGAATTAATTTAAATAAAAGTACACACTTTTATTCACCCATATAATAAAAATAAAGAGAAAAAGACCAGTTGTGCAATTTATTTAGCAACATTTTTAACAATATTTAGTATTGTTTTTTTATACCTAATTAATAATAACCATTTTTTGGTTGTTAATTGTCTGTAGTGCGATTCAATAACTTTTAAGGGTTCCATCCATGTGGTGGTATTTTTAACTCTATTTTTGGTTAGCTTTGGCAACAACCAAAAAAGCTACTAATACCGTGTAACACAACCAAATATGGCTTATTAATTATATTTTTATTTTATTTAAGAGTCATTCACTTTTATTTTGCATTTAAGTAAACACCACAAAAAATTCTGGCTTTTATTTAAGTACACATAAGCCCCCTTATCCAAAAAAAATTAACGTAGACTTTAAAGTTAACGTTAACAAAATTTTTCTTATATTTTTTTCATAAATTTTACTTTAAAGTCTACGTCAACTTTTTTTTTTGGATAAGAGGGAAGTTCTTTCATTTTATTGTTAACTATTTTTAACTAAACATTTTTCATAAAAATGAATAATGAATCGCGCTGCTAATTAGTTTACGTGACGGTTTCACGACCATTAAGTTGAAAAGCTGGATTCCATTTTCGTCCCCTACTCGGCGATCACTCTGTGGTCTTTTTGGTTATTGCTCTCGTTATCTGCAGTTTTTTGTGGTTGCTGAATGTGGAACGTTAAAAAATAGTTATTGAATACCACAATCGTTAGTTAATACAAATAACAAAATGTATTTAATGTCGAAACGTTAAAAGGCACTGAAACGAATTAACAATATGCTAAAAGCAAAATAAATCGACTAATTAAGGAAGTCGTAGGGAATTATAAATTTTAATTTTTTGTTTTATGAAAATTAAAAAAAAAATTTTTGTTGCTTAATTTATTTAAAAGGCAGTCATTTTTCTTTTTTTCGAGTTCGTGGCAAACCTGATAATTGTTTTTTTTGCACACAAATTTACTATTTTTCATGTGTTTCCTTTCATTTTTCATTGAACTTAATAATTTTTTTAGTTAGATTTATTTTTGCTATAATTAATTAACCGTCTTTTTTGAAAGTCTTTTATTTTATTATTTTACTTTTCTTGATACACCGTATAATTAATTATATTTAATTTCATAATCATTTATTATAAGAGAAATCCAAAAATAAATTTCACTGTGGTTTATTTATCTTGCTTACTTATTTTTGTCAATTTATTGAATTTATTTTTCGAAAGAGCTCTACTTAAAAAAACATAACCCAGTTGTCATGTCAAATGTCTATCAATTTAATGTACAAAAACATGGTTAGAATAAAAAAAAATATTTATAGCATTTTTCTAAATATTTATTTTTCGATTTTATTGTAACCCACAGATTTCAAATCGTGTAGAAAATTCTGTATGAAAACCACTTTAAAAATGTAAAAAAATATTTTATGTGGAATCATTTTATTTGGAATTCAAAAGTTTAACAAAAAATTAATCTGGAATTAAGCATAAATAAAGATTAACATTTTGTTAAATATTTTATTTTATAAAGAGTGATTTTTTTGCTATTATCTTTTTGGCAACACTAGTTTTGACAGCTCACGCACGTTTTGTATCTTGTGTCACTGTCAAACATCTTCAGTTTGGTCTATAATTTAATCATGAATCGTCTTACAAACGAACAACGCTTGCAAATTATTGAATTTTATTACCAAAATGCGTGCTCTGTTAAGAAAGTTCATCGCGCGCTTCTTCCATTTTATGGTCAGTTTAATCGACCTACTGAGGCTTCTATTCGGGCTATTGTAACAAAATTTCGCACCAAATTTACATTGTTGGACATTAAACCACCAACACGCTTACGTAGAGTGCGAACTGAAGAAAATATCGCAGCCGTATCGGCCAGTGTTGGTGATGACCGTGAATTATCGATTCGGCGCCGTTCGCAGCAATTGGGCCTCTGTTACTCCACTACGTGGAAAATTTTGCGGAAGGATTTGGGTGTGAAGCCTTATAAGATACAACTGGTGCAAGAATTGAAGCCAAACGACCTACCACAACGCCAAATTTTTGGTGAATGGGCTCTTGAAAAGTTAGATGAAGATCCACTTTTTTATCGAAGAATTGTGTTCAGCGACGAGGCTCATTTCTGGTTGAATGGATACGTGAACAAGCAAAACTGCCGTATTTGGAGTGAAGAGCAGCCAGAAGCATTGCAAGAGCTACCACTGCATCCACAAAAAACAACCGTTTGGTGCGGATTATGGGCTGGCGGCATCATTGGGCCGTATTTCTTCAAAGATGATGCGAATCACAACGTTACTGTGAATGGTGAGCGCTACCGTGCGATGATAACAAACTTTTTTTTTGCCCAAAATGGAAGAGCTTGACTTGCATGACATGTGGTTTCAACAAGACGGTGCCACATGCCACACAGCACGCGAAACAATAGACCAATTGAGAGGCGAGTTCGGTGAACAGTTTATTTCACGCTTGAGACCAGTCAATTGGCCGCCCAGATCGTGCGATTTAACGCCTCTAGACTATTTTTTGTGGGGCTATGTTAAGGCTAATGTCTATAGGGACAAGCCCGCTTCGATTGACGCACTGGAAGCCAACATTGCCAACATTATTCGTGAGATACCGGCCGAAATGTTGGAAAGAGTATGCCAAAATTGGACTAAGCGGATGGACCATTTGAGGCGCAGCCGCGGCCAACATTTGAATGAAATAATCTTCAAACATTAAATTATATTGACCCAACTATCGATCCAAATAAATATTTCATGCATTTTTCTGAATTTTATGTGTTTTTTTTTTAAATTTCCGATAGTTCTTATAAAATCACCTTTTATATAGTCTTGTTTTTTATAAAATTATTAATTATTTTCAATATTTCGCTTTCCTGTGGAAAGCTTCGTCAGGAAAATTATCAATATTAATACCAAAAAATAACAAAAATTTTTTGCTTAAAAATGAAAATATTTTCTTTTTCATTCATACTCGTACATATTTTGAAAATATGAAAATATAAAAGTCTAAATAAATAATTATATACATTTTATTTAATTTAATTTAAAGTTTATTTTTATATCGAAATTTTGCTTTAACTTTTTCTAGCTATAATTCCAAATTAAATTCATCAATAATAATAATATGTATATAAAAGAAAAAGTTTAAATAAGATTTTAAATAAATAAAAAAAATATTTTTCTTTATTTTAAATACATTAAATTAAAAATAGTTTAATTAGACGAAAACTTTTTTAATTTGTTCAATAGTCAAATACAAGTGACATTTATTGTCATCAAAAATAATAAAATACACACAAACAAGGGTGAACAATATATTTTCAATGACCATCAAAATGCACTAAACTACACTCAGTTGTTAGAATACATGAGAAAGTAAAACAGATGTATTTTAGGAATTTAGTGGCATTAAAATTTATATAAAAGTGATGAAGGTCATACAATGTCTCACAAGGGACTCATAAACAAAAAGCGCTCTTAATTGCATTATATGATGTTGGTACATTTAAAAAAAAATCATACAGTAAATGATAAAAGTATAGTGAGAAAAAACCTGTTTTAGTGTGTAATAGATTGACTTACTTGTAAATAAAATCAAAAGTTGTTTATTGATTTCAATAAAAGAACAATGGATGAATTTTTTTTGTTGTAAACCATTGGTACGACTTAAGAAAAATGTATTGTGGAATTCAAGTAATTCTCATAGACCGGCACAGTTTCAATTGGTCTGGTCCAAAAGTTGCCTTGAAATTGTAAACTTGTGTTTTTAGTTTTTAATTTCTAGCATAATATCCACTAGTTTCGGATCACGTATCCTCCTGTGCTTCACGTTTTAGTTCATCCATATGCAGGAAGAATTAATATATAAAAAGCTTTATAATTGTAGCTTCAAGGATACACAGTAGTAATTATGAGTATACCCGTATTCTAATTTCATTGCGAAGTTGTGTAAATACTTAGGCTAACAAATATAAAGCATCCCCAGTTGATGACACAAATGTTGTCGATGAGGAAAAAGGGATTTTTTCTCCAGCAATTCAGTGTCTGGGAGAAATAACAATTTTTCTATATTTCAAATTGAAAAGCTAATACTCAATATGGAATTATAAGAATAATATTGAAATTCAAAAATATAAACTAAAGCGTGAATAATGTAAATTACTCATATACGTTGTATGTAAAATTGGACTAATATATTCGTACACTAAATTTTATAATTTTTTTTTTTTTTTAGGAAAAAGGTGTCTATTATTTTTTATTTCAGTTATTTTTCCTTTGTACAAATACTTTTCTGATTATTTAATAATTTCAAAATATGGTTTTTATTTAATTTTTTATTATAGGCTCTAGGACCTAGAGCCTATAATAAAAAATTAAATAAAAACCATAGAAGTTAAAGGTCGACAAAATTATCAAATAAATAATTTCAAAATTTTATTCTATTTTATACAATTTTGTTTTCGATTCAGTAAAAAATTAATTTCAGTAAAAAATTAATTTCAAAAAGAAAGTTGAATTGGTTATTTTATGTTATCGTAATAATATTAATGTTAAAGTGTAGAATGTTTCAAAAAAGAGGTTGAATAAATAAGAACTATTTGTTAAATTTTTCTGCACAGTTTTTCTAGCTTAAGCCCGCGAAGCCTTTAGGTTTGCCTGCAGAGATTCCGAAAAAACTGTCAAATAATTGTCGTTAATATAGCAGTAAAGAATTAAGTGCCCATTAATTTTTTACTTTATTACAACTTCCCAATAAGATAAGTATTATTTTGTAAGTTTTGTGGCACCCACTCCAATAAATATCGTGTACAACAACCAAAATATCAACACAGACAGCAACGCAACTCTTAGAGTTCACTTTAAAATTTAGTGGTAAGATAAGCTTGGTTTTTTTTATCAGACACTATTTGTAATATTCAAAACATATCTGCTCTATAATATTGTTAAGTTAAATATTTCGTAGTTGTAATAATTACCGTAAGTTTTTCTAAGTAGATAATATTTTTTGCTAAATAACACAGCTAAAAATTAATAAAATATATTTTAAAAGAAAAGATTTTCATAAAATAAAATAATACGAGTATAATATACATAAAATTTAATTTTTTTAAAGAAACAAACAACAAAAATTTTATTTAAAAAAATTGTTTTGTGTGTGTAAACTATGTAAATATTTCATTACTAAAACTTTATGTAAGTATTTATATTGGAATCATTCATTTTTGTCATTCACTATATTTAACTGGAGGTGCACATACAGATACTTACATATGAAGGCTGTTTTTTATAGACGTATAGAACTTTAAGTTCGTATTACTGTTCAAGATGGCGATCGATTTAACAGCTGTCAAATGATTTATTCTCAGTTTGGTTTGGCAATTCATCATGAATAGACTCAAGCCTGAACAACGGTTGAAAAAAGGTTCAATTTTATTTCGAAAACGAGATTGCCGTTGTTCCCGATTTTTATAAGCAAATTTTGTTTAGCGATGAAGCGCACTTCTGGTTGAATGGCTACGTCAACAAACAAAACTGCCGCATTTGGAGTGAAACTAATCCTCAAGTGTATGTCGAAACACCGTTACATCCAGAATGATGATGGCCAGAACGCTACAGCCAATGGTGATCGGATAGAGCCATGATTACTAACTTTTTCATAGTTGAATTGAACAACCATGATGTCAAAGAGCTGTGGTTCCAACAAGACGGCGCAACATGTCACACAGCTGGTGCCACAATCGATTAATTGAAAGACACGTTTACTGACCGCCTAATTTCACGTTTTAGACCTGTGAATTGGCCTCCAAGATCTTGTGATTTAACACCGCTAGACTACTTTCTGTAGGGCTATGTAAAGTCATTGGTCTATGCGGATAAGCCACAAGCGCTTGAAGACAACATTCGGCGCGTTATTGCCGATATACGGCCACAAATGTTGGAAAAAGTCATCGAAAATTGAACGTCCAGATTGGACTAGATCCGAGCCAGCCGTGGTGATCATATGCCAGAAATCATATTTAAAATGTAATGCCACAAAATTATCTTTCGGATAAATAAAATTCATGTCAATCGAATAATCCATCGTTGTTTTATTGCAATTTAAAGCTCTATACGTCTATAAAAAAACACCCTTTGCTATTTGTAGCGGAATAACTGCGAATTCTGTATAAAAAAACAATAGAGAAACTAAATATATAATAAAATTGTCAACAGCAATAAAAACATTACATTTTTGTATAATATGTTTTTTTGTAAAATTAATT
Organism: Thelaira solivaga; assembly: GCA_947397855.1. Classification (NCBI taxonomy): domain Eukaryota; kingdom Metazoa; phylum Arthropoda; class Insecta; order Diptera; family Tachinidae; genus Thelaira; species Thelaira solivaga. The sequence continues at coordinate 37,619,757 of OX377611.1, read as the reverse complement.
ACATATTGTTAAAAGTACAAGTATGTATAAAATGTTGAACTAGAAAAGTAATGAAATAAAATATGTTTTATGAATAACAAAAATAATAGCAAGAGCATGTATGGAAAAGTATTGGATGGCTTGTTAAACAAAAATAAAAAACACACTTTTGTCTCTAGTATATGCTCTAACGAAACGAAGCAAAACAAACAAAAAAAAAAAATGTCAAAATAAATGCTAACTACCATTTAGCATTTGTATAATCCGCCATGGAATATTTAACAGTTATTAGTATCTAATTCTAACACACTAATATAAAGCAAGTGCATACATACATCTATTCAAATATTTAATGTTGTTTAAATAAAATTGTACATGAAGTGTGCTGTATTTACACACAAAACAATATGTTAATTATTATAAAATATAAACTTATTTAGTTATTTCAATTGTAAAGCCGTCAAAATCATAAATGACAAATACTTTTATTAAGTTTAAAGCTTGGGGAATAATAAAAATGTGAATAGTTTACCCAAAATCATTTAACACACGCAATTTATTTATTCCCTATTATCCTCACACATACCACATGTAGAGCTGAGTAGTATGTGAAATACGTATTTTTGAACTACAATTACTTTTTTAGTATTTGTACTTTGTATCAAATACCTACTTATGGCTCTAAAATACTTATTAAAATAATTACAATTCAATAATTAAAATTGAAATATAATTATCAAAATTTATGAATTTATTCAATACTTGGCAGATAAAGATCATCTTCTATATATAATAAAAATAGTTTTCTGTTTGTTTGTTTGTAAATAAAACAATTTTTCTAGAGGATTTTTCTAAAATACTTTTAATGCTTATTTTTTACTTCTTTTTTAACGGAATTTCTTTTTTTTTTAATTTAATGATACTTTTTTTTATAGCCTAATGATTTAAACTCATGGAGTAAAAATCTAGGGGAGACCAGGTAAAATAGGGAGAATGCCGATTTGCTTAAGCAGCTCGATGGCATGAATTTCCTTCATGATACATTTTCTTTAGAATATTTTAGCTTCGAGAATATAAACTCTGTAATTTAATGATGCCAAGATGCCATGCAAAATTTTGGCATTTCACTACATTTTCAGTTATTTATATGGATGTATCTTCGAAAATGTTTTTATTTTATTTGTTTATGTACTTTTGCTTAAGACTTGTCTTAATTTAATAACTTTAGGCAATATTTTGTATTGCTTTTTAAGGTACTTTTACACTGTAGTAAACACAAGTATTACGATTTGTCACAAACTTTTATAAAACGGCAAAAATAAATAAGTGAAAGAGAAATACAGAGGAAAAATATGACAAGCAGAGTGGTATTTTTTAAAATCTATATAAATAAAATTTTTGCCAATGATCTTTAAAAAGCATTGTTCACATAAAATCCGGCCGCATAAGCAATTGAATATATATTTAAAGGAAAAAGCTTTTACAAAACTTTTGTTCATAAATACATATTTATTTATTGCTTTTTCAGAAATATTAAAAAATTAATTACAATTCATTTCCTGTTATGAATTCCCGCGTTTTTGCCTCAATGGTTACCATTAGTTTCTGCACAACATTCTGATCTACCTGAGCTGCATATTTGTTCCAAATTTTCAACATATTTTTGGCATCAGGAACAACAGTAACACTTTTCTTTAATTTGGCTTTGACAATAGCCCATTATTGTTTAACTGGCCGAATAGGGTTCATATTTTTACGAACAATAGTCTGCGCCCCTGGTATATAAGAAATGAGAATATCCATAGAGATCTAGAAATTCCAACGGTTCGGGAGGAAATTGAAAAATATTGTACTAAGTACGTTCACAAACTGGCGACACATCCAAACGCCCTCGCCAGGGACCTGTTACAGTTCGAGGGACACAGAAGGCTTAAGAGAAGTGATACCTTGCGCCTAGTGAGAAGAGGGATTTAACTTTTTTTATTTAAACGTAGAATATTCCTTTTATTTTAAGATTTGAGTACAAGTAACTAGTTATTACATTGGTAATAATTATTTAAGTTTTTTCTTTTTATATTTAAGATTTGGATACTTATTGTAATTTTCTTATAGAAAGATTCAATAATAATAAACAATTAAAAAAAAATGTTTTTCTTTGATACCACAAGTGTAAGGGAATCAAAGAGCTCAGTACACGAATGAGCAACTGTGCTTACGGGTTGACGAAAGAAAACAACGCGGTGTTGAAAAAGAAGTAAAAAAGAAGTGATGAAGTGTGTGCGGTGGCAAGCGGAGAGAAGATATTAAAAAAGTCAAGCATATTTGTAATACTGCCTTTAATTTAAATAAAAAAAAAAATAAAATGTATTAAAAGACAAAATGGAAATAAATAAAATGGATATAAATAAAAAGTTTTATCCCTTTTACAAGACTCTAAATCCAAATTTTACTGGGGACTGCTGGCATTTAATTAGAAGCAGCAATCGCTTCTGCAGGCATTCTTTGATATAAATTTCTGATATCATTGTTGAAGAGGTGATAAACGGCGTGCTTTTTAGACCACAACTGCAAATTGTTTGCCCAATCATGATTTTTTAAGCTAAATTTATCTATTTTCGTGTATTTGAAACCGGCATCTATACGTTTCGCCGCAACATAAAATTTTAAGTTTTCGCTTTAATTCGAAATTTTTTTTGCGGATAGTGGGAAAAAAATTTTTTCGCCAAAAATTACTATGAACGATTACCCCGTTTGCTTTAAAAAAAATTATAAAAAATTTTTTTTGCACTTTCCACAAGAAAAAATTCCATTTAAAGCTATCCAAAGCAGAAAACTCAATCAAATCCTACTAAAAATCAATCAGTTCTACTAAAAAGTGGCCGGAAAGAGGCAGTAGTAGAACTGGTTACCTTTTCGGTAATATTTTTAAAAATATTCCAAAAAAACTTTCTGACTAATTGCATAACAAATTACAAATAGAAGCCGCTTTGCCTTTAAAAGGTTCATGCTAAAGTTGACAGGACCCCTCAGAACAGCAGTACTGGGATAGTAGGTAGTTTAAAAATATTTTTAAAAATATTCCAAAAGAAATTTCTGATCGATTGCAAGCAAAATACAAAAAGAAACCACCTTCTTTTTAAAACGTGTATATTACGTAAAGAATGCGTGCTCGTTTTATTGCAATGGCATTCAGCTTTTCACTCTGGTTTGGTTATTATATTTATAGCCAGCATCCAGATGAATTCTCTTGTGCTACTTATTTGTTATATTTTTTTGCACGATCGTTGTCAGAGAGACTCGGGTTTTGCTGTATTAAACGTATTATACATTTTGTAAGCTCTGGATTTGTTTTACCACCTTTTTCTTTAATTTTTGTTTGCGACTTGTACAGGGTGGGCCAAAAAAAATCCAAGAGCCATTCATCAACGCCAATTGCACCCCATCAGGTGTACAGTATGGTGTAGGATCACATCTGAAAATGTCATTGGGCCCTACTTCTTCGAGAATGAAGATGGAAGTGCTGTAACCGTAAATGGAGAGCGGTATCGTTTTATGATAGAAAATTTTTTACGTCCTGCTCTTGAAAACAGACCTGGTATGTGGTTTCAGCAGGACGGAGCCACTGCCCATACTGCCCGAGACACAATGGCACTTTTAAGTCAAATTTTTGGAGAGCGAATAATTTCTCGAAATTCGGAAATAATTTGGCCAGCGCGATCGCCAGATTTGACAGCACCCGACTATTTTCTTTGGGGTTTTTTGAAGGAGCGAGTGTATGTGAACAAGCCAGAGACAATCCTTGAACTCAAGGCAAACATTGTTGCAGAAATTCGAACGCTACAGCCCCAAGTTTTGAAAGATGTTATGGAAAATGCTCTAAAAAGAGCCCATCAGTGCGAAGCTGAAAACGGTGGTCATTTAAGAGACATCATTTTTCATACTTAGTGTAAAAAAATTTCCATTTTGTATATTATATAATCTGAAAGAAAAAATAAAAAAAGTTAATAAACAAAAAAGTTATTAAACTTTTACACCCCTTGGTTTCTTTTGGCCCACCCTGTACTTAAGGTTTGGTTATATCATTTTAAAACCTTATTTACAGTGCTTTTTGGAAACTGCAGTTTTTTCCAATAATTGTACCTGACCTTGTCGGATTTTCTAGATATTTGTGATTAATATTTTTTCTATTTTGATTTTCCATGACTAACCACGCTTACAAATAAACTAATATTGACAAAAAATTTTTTCTACAAAATAACGGTGAATATTTTTTTAACAAAAAAAATTTTTTTTTTAATTCAAGTGTTTCCACTAAATTTTTCTAAAATGCTTTTGTAAAGCGGCCGGTATTTGTGCTTCACTGCAAAGAAGTTTGCCATATTCTTACTTACTTACGCCCACTTTTTTAAAAAAAATTTTTGATCTGTCTTTTAATAACTAAAATTTAATCTTTCAACGGATTATTCTAAAAGTTGGTACATACACACTTTATATTTCAGCTGCTTGTAGACATATTACACCTAGTTTTTAAGCATAACAATTAAAATTGGTCTTCAAATTATTAAAATTAAATTTTTTACGGATTATTCTCAAATTTACTACAAATGTACTTGAACGTTGCATTTAGTTTTTAACTGATCATGCAAAATTTGTTTTATAATTTAAGTTGGTTTTTTAATGATTCAAATTCTAAAATTCAAGATATGATTTTGAGGAATTTTTTAAGGCATGTATAAATCTAATGACATAGTCCTGGACCCATATTTATCTGTGTGCTTCTCTAATAGAACTTTTAAATTCATTAAATCTATATTATTACACCTCCAAAAATTGACAGACTGTCTGTACTTTTAAGAAATATTGATTGCATTATACTTTGAATTGAATCAAGACTTTTGGTGAAAAAGCTCTCTTTTTAGGAATAACCATACTTTTTCAAACAGAATCAGTTAAAAATGTTAAATGCAATTCTCAGTACGTCTTGCGATTGATATGACAATTGAGAAAGAACAAGGAACATCTTTTAAATTAATATTTATTAACTTAAAGACTGCCTGTACGTTAAATCTATTTTGAAGTCACTACACTCAAAGAATAGCCGCCATGTACTTCTATGTCAAGCATATCTACTTTGCAATAAATTAATTTAAGTAGTTCGTTTTTACTAATTAAAAATCTCTAAAAAAACAAGTCATAGAGTAAAAGAAAGGGCGAGACCGGGTAAAATTAAAAACATTTCCTTTTATTAGAACTGTATTTTTAATGCAAAAAGTATCAACTGAAATAAGTTTAATAAGGTAGTCCAAACTAAAAAATAATATTATATATCTCGTAGATTACAACGCTTATTGTTGAAATTCTACTTTAAATATCTAATAATTTATTTCTGAAAAAAAAAATTTTCAAAATATTTTGTCTCCCTAAAAACAAATCAAATTTAATATAAACCAAAAATTGGAAATACATATATACAAATATTTATGATATTTTTAGGGTTTTTAAACTTGTAAAGTAAAAGCAATCATGTTCTATAAGACTAAAGTAAAACATTTAAATTAAAAAAATTGGTTTTAAGTTTTTGTATTTATTTTATTGTCATTTTTAATTTAACAGTGAAATAAACAAAATACGTGAATTTTGAATCTAACTGCATAAATACAACATAAAAGCGCACATAACATGACATAAAAAACGTTATACGGTTAATATGACTAAGAAAAGAAAAAAATAATTAATCTCTATATTATTATAACATATTAAAACTGAAAAAAAATTTAGTAAATATTTATAGCACATGAATAGAAAATTTGTGGCGGATAAGACTCGAATAACATTCGATCGGCTTCGTTCTCTGGTTTTGACATTTGCATATATTGTTGCAATAACATAAATGCAAAAGATAGAGTGCAAAGTGCTTGTGATAACAAAAATGAAAATAAACTTTTCATTTCACCGTTTTACAGAACGAGAATTGACCCCCAGATCGCTGGAAGGTTTCAAGTTTGCATGACTTTATAATTTGTATTGTGACTAAGCTCTGTGTTAACAAGCTGTTTATATGTTATGTACTCGTATAATTTCGGTAATATTTTAATATTAGCTAATTTGTTATTTGAATTACTTTTTTTCTCTAGTTAAAATTATTAAATTTTGTCCAGCGTGCTTAAAACAACAACAAAAAAATTATGACTTAATTAATGGAAAATTAAGCCGACAACAAAAACTCACTCTTAAATAAATTTAACTAACACATAATTAACTTCTATTAAAAATATATTATTTTATAAAAAAATATTTTTATTAGTTAATTTTTCTCAATCCATAACTTTACAGCTTAACACTGTAAGCAGCAGTGGTTATGTTATGCCCATGAAATTTTAACGCAGCAACAGCGTAATAAAAGTTGTTTATTAAATTAAATTTAATTTTAATGAATTTATTTAAGTATTTCGCCAACAAAAATAAATAATTTTTTGTTCTAAATAAAGAATGAATGATTTATACGTATGAAACTTATAATAATTCTCTTATAATCCTATATATTTATGCTTCCAAAATTAATTTATTAAAATTATTTACTTCCTTTAAAATATTTCCTTCCTTCAATATTTTTATTCCTTGATTTCTGCTTACTTTGTTTGTACTATAAAATAAGTTACATTCATATTTGTTTCTTTAAGTTTTTGTTTTTGTTGTTTTATGTTCCCTAACAAAATACAAAGTTTCACTTACCTTTCAACGCTATTAAGAAGTTTATTCTAACATAATTTAAAGTTTTCAATATGCATGCAAATTACATGTTAATGATATATTTTTTTTAAGTTATTGTATGTAAATAGATTTTAATTATGCGGTTTTTGTTGTCATAATTTCAATTAAATATTTTCACTTCTCCTCTAGTTTGAACAGTTTCAATATACTTATTTTTCAAGTGAAGTTGA